>JAUMJJ010000307.1:0-1200000 GCA_033556795.1 Tapera naevia
AAGAAAGAGAGAAAGAGAGAGAAAGAAAGAAAGAAAGAGAGAAAGAGAGAGAAAGAAGAAAGAAAGAAAGAGAGAGAAAGAGAGAAAGAAGAAAGAAAGAGAGAGAAAGAGAGAAAGAAAGAAAGAGAAAGAAAGAAAGAAAGAAAGAAAGAAAGAAAGAAAGAACAGAAAGAAAGAAAGAAAGAAAGAAAGAAAGAAAGAAAGAAAGAAAGAAAGAAAGAAAGAAAGAAAGAAAGAAAGAAAGAAAGGGGGGGTGAGATAGAGGAGAGGGGGAATGGAGAGAGAGGGGAGAGGGGGAGAGAGAGACCGGTAGCGGGAGAGAAAGGGAAGGAGGGAGAGGGGAGGGGGAGAGAGAGGAGGGGAGGGGGAGAGAGAGAGGGGAGAGAGAGAGAGGGGAGGGGGAGAGAGGGGGGAGGGGGAGAGAGAGGAGGGAGAGAGGGGGGAGGGGGAGAGAGAGGAGGGAGAGAGAGGGGAGGGGGAGAGAGAGGGGAGGGAGAGAGAGAGGAGGGAGAGAGAGGGGAGGGGGAGAGAGGGGGAGGGGGAGAGGGGGGAGGGGGAGAGAGAGGGGGGAGGGGGAGAGAGAGGGAGGGGGAGAGAGGAGGGGAGGGGGAGAGAGAGAGGGGAGGGGGAGAGAGAGGGGAGGGGGAGAGAGAGGGGAGGGGGAGAGAGAGGGGGAGGGGGAGAGAGAGGGGGAGGGGGAGAGAGAGAGGGGAGGGGGAGAGAGAGGGGAGGGGGAGAGAGAGGGGAGGGGGAGAGAGAGGGGGAGGGGGAGAGAGAGGGGGGGAGGGAGAGAGAGAGGAGGGGGGGAGAGAGAGGAGGGGGGGGAGAGAGGAGGGGGGGGGGAGAGAGGAGGGGAGGGGGAGAGAGAGGAGGGGAGGGGGAGAGGGAGGGGGAGAGAGAGGGGGAGAGAGAGGGGGAGAGAGAGGAGGGGAGGGGGAGAGAGAGGAGGGGAGGGGGAGAGAGGAGGGGAGGGGGAGAGAGGAGGGGAGGGGAGAGGGAGAGGGAGAGAGAGGAGGAGAGAGAGAGGGGAGAGGGAGAGAGGAGGGGAGGGGGAGAGAGAGAGGGGAGGGGGAGAGAGAGAGGGGAGGGGGAGAGAGAGAGGGGAGGGGGAGGGGGGGGGGAGGGAGAGAGACCGGTAGCGAGAGAGGAGAGAAAGGGAGAGACCGGTACTGGGAGAGAGAAGGGATAAAGAGAGAAAGCTGGGCTGAAGGAACTGGAGGGGCCAGTACTGGTACTGGTGTGAGCAGAGAAGGTTGGTGCCTTTGTTCCTGCCCTGAGGTGAAGGAGCAGCTGAAGGAACACATGGGAAGAGTTCACCCCATGTTATTGGCTCTTCCAGGATCTGTCCCACGATGACCCCGAGCTGCAGCTGTGTGGGGTTTCTGAAAAAGAGAGCAGAATCCTAGAACCTGAGAGTGCTCTGAGCTGGAAGGATCATCGAGTCCAACTCCTGTCTCTGCACGGGACAACCCAAACATTCACACCGTGGGTCTGAGGGCATTGGCCAAGTTGCTTCTGGAACATGGTCAGGCTGTGACTGCTCCCTGGGGAGCTGTTCCAGTGCTCCACCACCTGCTGTGGCCAGAAACTTTTCCTAATGTTCAACCTTACCCTCCCATGCCACATCTTCTTGCCGTTCCCTTGGGTCCAGAGAGAAGGAGATCAGCGCCCACTTCACCACAACCTCCTTTCTGGGAGCTGCAGAGATCAATGAGTTTCCCCCTCAGCCTCCTCCAGGCTGACCAAGTGAGTTCAGCTGCTCCTCACATACCTTCCCCTCTAAATCCAGTCTGTAGCTGTGGGTGTGACTGGGGCTCTGCAAACACAGGCAGGCTGCTCTCCCGTCCCAGCCTGAAGATGAGGTGTAGAGCTTCCTTTTTAAAGTGGGAAAGGAGGGAAATAACTTCCATAATATTTATATAGAATAGGAAATAACAGCCTCACCCAGCAGCCAGGCTCTGCCTCTGAGGGAACAGTCCCTGGATCCAGGCCTTCCCAGCTTCCAGACAGGGAGGCTTAGAGACTGAATTTGGGGGAGAAATAGCCTCGGTGTTCACTGGAATGGACCAATAAAGAGTGACTGCATTTAAAATAAAAAAAAATAAGTTATCATGGTTATTTTGGTATTTGATACTTTGCAACTTAATTCTTTTTGATAATTGAGGTCTTTGGGCTTCTTACAGGCAATGCATCTGATAATCAGATTATGTAGCAGAGAAAGATCCCATGCTTGCTTCTCCCCAGAATTTGTAAGAATCTGTAGGAAGAGGAAACTCCAGATGCAGAACTGTTGGTGTTGGGAATCAAAGGTAGGTGTGTCTGGAGAGTAGAGGAAGAGCTGTGAGGAGAACAGCTGGGTGAGAAGCACGGCTTGAGGGAATGGATTATGTGGCCTGGAGAGAGTGAAGGTTTCGTGTGCTGAGCTGCTCCCCCAGGTAGAGGAGAAAAGATATCTGCTATAGAAACTAAAATTGTTGAGTGGCGAGACCTTGGCCTCTTATACCATGGTGCATGGATGCTCAGGCCAATAACAAGCTGTTTGGAGGGCGTTTTGAGGTTTTCCTCAGCCAGGAGTACAATGATTGTTCCATTTAAGAGATCTGGGTATTATTAGTTTGGAAAAATGCTGGGTTTATGATTCTCTGGTGAATTCAGTGCTTGGATTGTACAGGACCGGTAGGAATTCCATGTCCTTACTGCGAGCGTCTTTCTCTGTTTGCCCTCAAATGCTAGATATGAGAATTCTTGGTGTGGTTGATAGTTGCAGTTCTGGCAGGAGATGTTTCTGTAAGGCATTTGGCTTATTCAGGTCTATTTTTTATATAATCCAATCAATATTGCAGCACCTTGCAGTTAATTCTACCATCCAAACTCCATCACTGTGATTTCCCTGTCTGATTTGTCCCATCAACCTCTCTGGGGTGTCAGGGGCATCCAGGTTGCCCCTTCAGTCCTGTGATTATACTGTCCACTCCTCCAGACTGCCACTTCTCTGCCTTCTCCTGAAGGCTGCAAGGTCTGGTAGACATTTATGGAATTAGCCAAGGAATTTCTTTGAAAAGGCTCTCACAGAAATGGCTCTCGGGTTCCTTGAAGGCTGTCTGTGATGAGCTTTGGTTGTGGGTGGTTAATAACCTGTTCAGTGAAACAGTCAGCATCGAGCAGGCTGCCCAGGGAGGTGGTGGAGTCCCCATCCCTGGAGGGTTTAAAAGACAGGTCAATCAGGTGCTCAAGGATCTGGTACAGTGGTGGACAGGTACAGTTGGACTCAAAGATCTCAAAGGTCTTTTCCAATCAGGTGATTCTATGAAGTGTCTTGTATTGCTGTAAGAAGGGGATGCCCCACTCAGTGCCTTTTTGAGCACAAAAGGTGATTCTTCAGTGAATGCTCTTCTCTAGTGCCAGCAGTTACTGTGTCTCTTCCCAAGAATGGCTGTGACAATGATTTCCCCTGTTGTTCTTTTAAAACATCCTCGTTGCCCTTTACCTTATTGCTGAGAGTTTATTTCACTTGTGTTTGTCCTTATCCTTCCTGTGTGTTTTGTACGTGATCCCTTCAAACAATCTCTGCCCATTGCATGGTTGTGGGTGAGATCTGGGGAATCAGCCTGTAATTAGCATCTGATGATGATTGCTGGAGTGAAGGGCTGGTGGGCATGAGCTGTGGGGTGGAAGATCTGGGCATGGACAAAGCTTCTTTACGTTGGCATGGGAAGAAGGTGCAGAACTCTGTGACTCCACACTTGATGAGGCAGTGTCACCTTGACACTGGGCCAGCTGGAGTGTGTCCCTGCCCCTATAAACAGCAGCTGGATGTCCCTTGGCTGAGGAGTAGTGACCCTGGCATGAGCTGCAGTGGGCAAATCCACCTCATTCACCTCCTGGCTTGTCCTCTGCTGGTGGCTGGGGCTCACAGCAACTCCCAGAGCCGTGGGGCTTGGTGATCCTAATGCATAGGAAGGATGGAGAAGTGAATCCTTGTCCAGCCCACGTCCTCATGTCACCCAGCTGACCTCCAAGGGAGAAGCAGGGGCTTTTGAGGGAAAAGCATCATGCCATGGGAGAGTTGCAATACCTTCACCAGGTAGGGCTGCATCACTTGATTTTTGGCAGGCAACTCGTGTTACACAAATGAAAGTACTCACTGTGTTGATGTCTTCTGTTTGGTGACTTGAACCATGAAGGCAGGGCAGATTCATCTTCATGGAGTGTCTTCCCTAATAAATAGTGTATAATTATTTGGCTCCTCGGAGCAGATACGTGAGATGTTTAAGCAATTGTGTATCCATGATTAATCTGCATATGCCACTACTTTTGTTCTTCACCTGATGTACATAATGGAATGCAGCAAACTCATACGCCAAGACCAAAACGGGGTGTAAATATTCAAAGCCCTGAAGAAGGACTCCTTTAGTGGAATCCAAGCAGCTGTCTCCCTCTGGAGTTGTGAGCATCCTGATCCAGCGGGAGGTGTGCCTGCCCATGGCAGGGGAGTTAGAACTGGATGGGCTTTCAACACAACTTCCAACACAACTGGTTCTGTGGTGCTGTGGTTCCTGCTCTGGTAAATGTGTGGTACTTGGTGTCTCGTGGCTTTTCATCATGGCCTCAGCCAGCAAAGGAAAGACTCGTCTGTGTAATTCTCTGCCATCTAAACACTGTTAATTCAAAATGGAAAAGAAATGGTTCTTCCAGTTTGTTAAATCAAGAGATGGTAATTTCACTGTCCCAGAGTGTTACTCTAGTGGTGGTAAGAATTAGCTAAATCTGCATTAACCCTACCTTTTAGAGTAGGTTTAGGAAAGCGACCAAAAACCCACATCAAGCTTGGTTGCAGGCAGAGCATCCATCTTTCATGGAGAATAATAAATGTTAATGCAGCTCCTTGCATTTCAATGCCATGATTAAATATTCCAGAGTCTTATTAATTGAATACTTAATATTCTCAGCAATGGCCTTGATCCGCACAGTGGCAGGCGAGTTCCCCTTTAAAGGGGTGGGAGAAAGAGCGTTCTCAAATTCCTCCAAGGAAGGTGCAAACCAGCCCTTTTTCCCCATTTCTAATTTAAAACAGCTTCAGGCTCCCGCTCCCCTAAAGTCGTAAAGAGTTAGAAGGGAGTTAGGAGCTCCCAAACCCAATTCCTGACCCTCTGCCAGAGGTGACGTTAGCTAACCTTCTCCTCCAGAAGATGCCACCCGGTGCTGTTCCAGGCAGCCTGTGGTAAGATGTTTTTCTCCTCATACATCTTGCTTTGAGGTTTTGCTTGACAAAGCTCTTGGAGCGCTTTGTCTCTGACACGCACCAGCCGTGGCCTCGTGCAGGGATGGCTCATTTGGAGAGGTTTCATTGAATCGTCACACTTGCAGGGCCTCTTCACCAACCAGCACTGTTGGTTTTCTTTCAGTGGATTTTTCCTTCCTTGAGTAGAGAGGTCATTTCTTCACCAAACCCAAGGAGCCCATGTCTGAAGCAGGAAGGTTTCCTTTCCAGTTAAAATACCTGCCCAGGCCTTCTGGCAGCAGCTGAGGGCCCTGGGGCTGTTTAGTCTGGAGAAGAGGAGGCTGAGGGGAGACCTCATCACTCTCTGCAGCTCCTGGAAAGGAGGTTGCGGTGAGGTGGGTGCTGGGCTCTTCTCCCAAGTAACAAGTGACTGGACAAGAGGAAATGGCATCAAGTTGTGCCTGGGAAGGTTTAGGCTGGATATTAGGAAATGCTAATCTACAAACTAATGGTGAGGAGATGTCAGATTTCTGGACTTGCTTTCTTTGCTCAGCATCCTATAATTAATTCTTGTTATTCCCTTCTCATTCCTAATTCATTTTTATTAAAGTCAACATCTGTTGTCTGTTTGAAGTTAATTAAAACACTCTTTAATCTTTTTCTAAAATTGTTATTAAATTTCTAAGAGAAGCCATAGCACCATAAAAATCCCCCCCCTTCCAGTTCCTGTTCCCAGCCAGGAGGAGCTCAGGTGAAATGCATTTTCAGGAAGGAGTGGGCATTGGTGTAGGAGTGTTTTTCAATGTGGGGCTGATACTGCTGTGCATGAGGGAGCTCAGGAGCCATTACCAGATACCTCTGGTGCACTCGGGTCTTTTGAGGCTGATTCGCTCTGCTGAGAGGTTTTCAGAACTGGTCTGAGTTCATCTAAACACCTTAGCAGTATTTTCACTCTTGACAAGGCCCACGTCCCCCAAATTCTACAAAGGGCTTTGGTAATACTGTGCTATGTTAAAACTGGGGTGGTCAGACAGAAAATGTGCACTGCCAAGATGTGCAGGAAAAACATGGATCTGCTGGAGTGAGTCCAGAGGAGGCCTTGGAGATGATCTGAGGGCTGGAGCCCCTCTGCTGTGAGGACAGGCTGAGAGAGTTGGGGTTGTTCAGCCTGGAGAAGAGAAGGCTCTGGGGAGACCTTAGAGCAGCCTCCCAGTGCTGAAAGGGGCTCCAGGAAAGCTGGGGAGGGGCTCTTGATGAGGGAGTGCAGGGACAGGATGAGGGGAATGTTTTTCATCTGAAAAGAGGGGAGATTGAGATGAGATTTTAGGGAGAAATGTTTTCCTGTGAGGGTGGGGAGCCCCTGGCCCAGATTGCCCAGAGAAGTGGTGGCTGCTCCACCCCTGGAGGTGTTCAAGGCCAGGCTGGATGGGGCTTTGTGCCCCCTGATCCAGTGGGAGGTGTCCCTGCTGTGGCAGGGGGTTGGAACTGACTGGGCTTTGAGGTCCCTTCCAACCCAAACCATTCCATGATTCTATGATAATGCAAACCAGACAATTTCAGGAACACAAAGCAGAGTAGACTGTAAAATTCCACTGCCTCACTGAAGGCAGTCCAACGTGGTGGAACTAGATGGGCTTTGAGGTCCCTTCCACCCTGAACCATTCCATGATTTCTGCCTGCCTCCAAGTGCCTGGGCAAAGGAAGTCCAGCAAGTGCCCAGAGCAGGGAGGCTCTACAGAGATGAGCCGTTGTCTCTATGTTAACCCAAACTCTCTGGCCCTTGCTGTACTCAGCAGTGATTCATTTCATAGAAAGAGCTGGGAGGCATTTAGTAGAAAATGGTACAAATACATCCGTGTGCGAGTGGGTGCAGAATGAACCTCCATAGTTGTTCCATGGAGCCAGGTTTTGTTTCTCTCTGAGAACACAAACTCCGTTGATCCATTGTCTGGATAACTATAAATAAATCACAGCAATGCTCCCGTGTGTAATTCAGTTCAGCTCCGTTCTGCCTCCCTGTATCACGGGTCAGGAGACTGCAGCTGGGCCGCGTGTTCGCGGCGATAGCCTGGCCCCCAGCCCACCGCAGCCGAGCACCACCACCACCTCTGCATTCTCTTCGCGTCGGCCCCTCAAGGTCGCTGCCTGCCCCAGCAGCTCCTTTCTGTGCTTTCCTGCCATTAATACAGTGGCAGCGAGTCAGTTTATTTATAGATCCTGGAGATGCACAGCTCTCGCATTCTATTAACGAGGGCAGGAGCAGGATGAATTTTTTATCCATTACGGACCTTGTGCTGCATAAAATACTGAGCATTTTCACTGGAGGCTCTACTGTTTTAACCTTTGACAAGTGATTAATGATGCAGCTACCAGGGTTTTACTGCTGTCTCCTACGAGCCCTGTGTGCTTGCGTGTGCTCAACCTCTTCATGCTCCCTCACTGTATTAATTTGGTCTTGTTTTTCAGTCCAAATGTTCAACATCGCAGTATTTACTATGAACCATGAAACAAGCATTATTCCTTTGGAGAACACATGCTGATGTGGCAGGTGACGAGGCCAACACTTCTTTCTTTCCACATTCTTCTCTTTCCATTTAAATTTTGGGCACCATTTTAGATTGCAAAGCTGAAACGTGCTGCCTGGGTTTCCCCTCGCTGCTGGCCCCTTGGGAGCATCCACTGGTGATGCCTGAAGAGAATGGCCTTGACTTTGACTGTTGTTGCCCACCTGGGCTGCAGCTGTCATCAATAGGGATTTGCCAGCTCTTCAGTAGAGCTTTGATAATGTTCTGAAGGTTTCTTTCTACCACTTGCGCTGCTCTCTTTCACATAACTGCTGTGCAGGTGTCACTGGTGACACTAAAAGCATAATTTGTGGTCGTAGAGAGCAACATTGGCAGAATTAGCATGCCACCACAGCAATCCAGGGCCAGCAGGGCTGCTGAAGGACCTGGTGGTTCTCAGAGGGATGTGGTAATACAGACATACTCGAAATACCTTTCTCACACTTCAGAGTCATTTCTGTCAGAGAGCAGAAGAGGACACTTCTAAAATAGTAGAGCCCTGGTCCCTGAGGCACAGAGGGATGCTGTGGCTTGTGGTAGTCCACCAAAGTCCAGCAAACCCCTCTGTTTGCCACAGAGATGTCGAGGTTGACTTCATCCTGGCAGAAGGTGGTGTTCCTATTGGCCAGGTTTGGAGGGTGCCCACCGTAGGGACTCGGCTGCTGTGGCTGGGGAAGGCTGGGTTAGAAGCCTTCTTCAGCCTGGTCTCCTTGGTTAGGCACCAACCCAGACGGTGTGAACAGTGTTCCTGCACCTTCCCCACCACCTCTTTATGAGGTGCCTGCATCTCCCTCATTGCAGCTCTTCAGTGGAGAGCTTGAGGCGAGGTGCAGAGAAGCCAGCTCTCCCCTTCCACACAGTTTGTAAGCACTGGGAACCGAGCCACCAACAAAATAAGGGAACCCAAGAGCCACCTCTTCTCTGATCACTGACCATGTGCCCCCTGCCCAGAGCCCCTTGGTCTCTGAGAGCATCTACAGTGCAGCACAGCCCTGCTGGTATTGGCAAAACTGAGCCCTGGGGGAAAAAGCTGCTCCTGCTCCCCTCAGCTCACCCTGCCGTGCCCTCCTCCCCTCCAGACTCAGTGAGCAAAGGCAGGGATGAATGGGTCTAGTGTTGGCGATGGTCTCGTGTCAGGGGAGAGGTGGGACCAGAAACCTTCAGAGGTCTCTGCCAGTCACTGCTTGTGTGATTCTATCTGTGTTTTCTACTCTGGTGACCCTTTGTTCCTAAACCCACATCTTTTTGCTCTTTGTGGAGCGCAAGTAGGCAAAGAGGTGTTAAACATAGTCTGAGCACAGCTACAAACAGCAACTGACAAGGCCAGTTTGATTTTTGAGTCTCTCCTTTTCTCCATGTGGCTGCAAACATCTGGTGCTTCAGGATGGCCATGTGCAAAGACCAGCTCTGCTTGTAAACAGGGGCTGAGCTGTGGCCTTGTTGTGTCTCAGACATTCTGGGTCACACCCATGTCTGGGTACAGCTCTGCTGCTGCCTCAGGGGCTCTTCTCCGCCTCCTGGCTAAGCGGGCTGGAGCTGCCACAGAGCAGGGGGGGGGAGGTGCACCATCCCCCACATGACTGCCCCAGCCGCAGTTCCAGAAGCTTCTGAAGGAGCTTCTGCGCATGCCCAGCAAGCCCCTCCTCTCCATGCTAATGAGGCATGGGCTTGCCCTATAAATAGAGCTGGGCTGGGAGGCACACCCAGTAGCCCGAGGGACCAGCCTGAGGATGTGTTGTAGGAGAACCACAGGACCGTGTGCTCCCACAGGACCGTGTGCTCCCACAGGACCGTGTGCTCCCACAGGACCGTGTGCTCCCACAGGACCGTGTGCTCCCACAGGACCGTGTGCTCCCACAGGACCGTGTGCTCCCACAGGACCGTGTGCTCCTGAAGGCCACGCTTCCCAGAGGAACTGCCGTGCCTACATGATGGTGACTATTTTTTTCTCTTCCCCTTGCTACTCTTATTTCTCTCTCTGCCTTCTCCCTGTGTCTCTTTCCCGTGGCCCTGCGGTGTGTGGGACCCAATCTGAGCTGTGCTGTAGTTTGTTCAGCTGCCTTGGCTGTGTTCAGGGGGTCACACTGGGACCTGAACAGCTTAAGAACTGGTTGCAGCTTTGAGAAGCTGCGACTCGCAGTGCACCTGAGTCTTTGGTTTGTTGCTTTGGCTGTGCCCAAAATGAACTCTGCTGTGAATTTACCCTGGGAGATTTGTCAGTCTCCAATTTGCTGTGCGGATACTGAAAGACCCTCTCCAACTGTTGGGAGTGGGACATAACCACATGGCACGTGGTTGGCTTTGTCCTTCTGGATAATCCCCCCCATGGTGCTCCCTTTCCTGGTCAGTGCTGCGGGGAGCAGAGTGGTGGCAATGTTCATCCTTTGATGCAGAGCTGTTCCTCAGCAGCCGTGGGGCAATAGTGGGTCCTTTCCAAGGGCACGGGAGCAGCTTTTCCAGCAGGTTCTCCAGTCTGGCTCGTCTCCTCCTCTGCTCATGGGCAGGCCAGGAGCTTTTTTGGGCAGCTCCTACCGCTACCAGGTTTTGGGTGTCTACACCAGTCCTGGCCTCTCATGAGAGTCCTGTTGGCTCGTTGCAGGGGTTATCTCTGGGCTAACTCCACCTGCCTTTCCCACTTATTGCTGAGGTCCTGCTTTACCTCGTACTGCACTGACAGAATGTGTAGATCATTGAGCCAGTAAATGGCCAGAGGAAAGGGTTGGGGATCTCAAAGGGGTTTGAGGGGTGGGGGTTAGCACTAGATGTTTTTCCAGTGGAGATATTTCCCTCTGGGATTTTAGTGGGTGAGACGGCTGCTGTCCACCTGTGGTAGGCAGACAGCTTTCCTAGGCTGGTGTGAAGTGTGCTCTCTCTCTGCATCCCCGCCGTGTGCGAAATGGGGGGGAGAGGAGGAGGAATCGTAGAGTCACTAAGGCTGGAAAAGACCATCAGCCCAGCCCCACCGTGCCTGCTAAACCCTGTCCCCAAGTGCCACATCTACACGTTGTTTGAACCCCTCCAGGGATGGAGACTCCCCCACTGCCCTGGGCAGCCTCTGCCAGGGCTTCAGCACTCTAGCAGTAAAAAAAAAAAAATTTCTTAATACCCAATCTAAACCTCCCCTGGGGCAATTTGAGGCCATTTCCTCTTGTCCCTCAGGGCACCGGGGGCTGTGGCTCTTGGTCAGCTTCTGGAGGTCTTCGGAGAAAGGCATTTTTGAGGCTGCTGCAGTCAAAGGATGTGTACAGAGACCTGGGTCTCCTGAGGTTTGAAAGCCATTAATCATGTGGAATTAAGGCAGTTAATCAAGTCTCAGAAAGCGAGACAAGTTTGTCCCCGAGGCTCTTTACCTTGAGTATCTTTGGAAAATGATAGTTCCAGCTTTTCACTCGGCTGCCTCTCTGAGCTGATTCATTTTCTCCAGCAGCAGCCCAAGGTCAGCCCTAATGCAGCCGCGATGACGCTTCCTTCGCGTCGGGCGTGGAGCTCTGCTGTGACCGGCACGCGTGGTCTTGGTGTCACGGAGGTGCTGCTGGGTGCTCTGGCGGGAGCTCAGCTGGGGGAAGGGAGCAAATGCTGCAGACCTCAATTTATTTTTGTCTGAAACTTGAAATGTTTCTGTCACCAAACACACCTGAGGAGACACTGTGCGCCGTGATGGGGACAGGGAGTGGGAGGTCGCTCGAGGTGCAGGGGCTGAATTCTGAGTTCATGCAGAAACACTAATTTAGTTAATCTTTCCTCATTATGTAATTTATGTAATTAATTTCATATTGAATTGCTCTAGACACTGATTCTGCCCTCCTGGTTGTCTACATTTTCTTCCCCCTTCAGCTCAGTGGTGTTAAGAGCAGGGGACAGAGTCCCCTCTCGGGACCCAATCCTGTCTGCTGGGGAGCATTTGAGCTGCTGAGTCCCCAGCAGCCCTGAGACCTGACGTGTCTGTAACGTTCACACCTCACAGGCCTTCTGCAAGTGCTCTGAACTGGGTGTATTGGGAGCTCGGGGTCATTTCCCAGCTCTGTAGTCAGGGCATCGGAGTGAAGAAATTAAACCCACTGGAAAGAGGGAAATTCAGGAACCTGTGAAATCCTCAGGGTGTCACTGTTGCCTTGAACACACAGTGGGATGATTCCGAGATCCCCATGTGAAGCTTCCCATGCAGATCACACTCTCGGATTTGTTCTCTGTGGTTTGCTGGAACTGTTCCTACAGCGAGTGTGCGAGCGTGCTGTGGTGAAGAATCATGGAATGGTTTGGGTAGTAAGAGATCTCAAAGCCCATCCAGTCCCACCCCCCTGCCATGGGCAGGGACACTCCCGCTGGATCAGGGGGCTCCAAGCCCCATCCAGCCTGGCCTTAAATACCTCCAGGGATGGGGCAGCCAGCACTGCTCTGGGAAACCTGGGACAGGGCCTTCTCACCCTCACAAGAAAACATTTCTCCCCAAGATGCCATGTCAATCTCCCCTCTTTCAGCTTAGAAATGTTCCCCCGTGTCCTGTCCCCGCTCTCCCTGAAAGATACAAATATGCTGGGTGGAAGAGCAGTTAGAAGAGTGTGATTATTTGCTATTAGGCAGCAGCACTTCACTTGTCTATCCTGTACCCAGGCAGGAGGAGAGTGGGTGCATAAATGCAAATAACCATGTCTCTGTTGTGCCAGAGTTTCTCCTGCATTGGTGGTGAATTGGCACTCGCTCCATAGCAGGGCACTGTGTGGTTATGTTCTGTGCTGAGCCTGTGTCGTGGAACACTGGAACCTTGGGTGTGTGTGGCACAGGGAGACAGGATTTGTAGATGTGGGTCACCCTGTGGGCCGAGAGCCATTTAGAGTTGCCTTGATGCAGAGCCAGTCCATACTGGTGGGGGGTTGTCTGCTGCCTTCAGGGGGCTTTGGATTTGAGAAGCTGGATGAAGTATCACATGGTGGGCACACAGGTGCACAAAGTGCCAGCAAAGCCCTCCGTGACAGCAGGAGGGTATCTGGTGTATCTGAATTTAAAAGATGCAGATGCAAGTTCCCACCATGTGAGCAGATTTGCCCAGGACGGCAAATCACATCCCCAGCCTGGGGAATGTGTGTGCACTGAACCACAGCCCAGGCCACCTGCTTTGCAATGGCGACACTGATGGAAGAAGCACCAGCTCTTTACTGGAAAGACCACACTACTGCAGTGTTACTCCAGGACTGTTTTCTCCACCTGGTTCTACTGACAGCAGTTAAAATAATTCAGTGCCATGTGCAGCTCCCCTGGGAAGGCACAGGACCAGGGCATCCCATAACCACTCTCCTGTAATTGTCAGCAGCAGCACCAGGTGGTGAGAACAGCCTTCAGTTGGTGTCCTACTCAGTGCCAGGCACCTGTGGGCCGGGGCAGCCTGAGAGGGCACATAAGAGATGTTTCTTCCTCTTCCCTTCACATCCCAGGGCAGGTGGGATGAGATGTGAGCTCCTTGTGTCCTGGTGCAAGCAAAGGCTTTCTCTGGGCAGGGCATGCCGTGGAGTTGTCCTGCAGAATGGACCTCCCAGCCTTTTCCACCTGAGGAGGAACAAAGGGCTGAGCACAGGCTTGCAGCTGGCAGAGCTGATGGGCACGTCTGTCCTGACTCGATGTCGGGCACTGGCACAGCTGCCCAGGGAGGTGGTGGACTCACCATCCCTGGAGGGGTTTAAAAAACGGATAGATGAGTTTTTGAGGGACAGGGTTAAGCAGAAGGTGGGTGCAGTTGGATGCGATGATCTCCAAGGTCTTTCCAGCCGGAAGATTCTATGATTCTAATGTGGCCCAAGGTCACCTCTCTGGCTATTTGGTGAAGATCGAAGCTTCAAGCTGGTGAAGCTCGATGCCCAAAAGAGTGGTTGACAGCTGGCTGAACATGAGCCAGCAGTGGCCCAGGGGGCCAAGAGGGCCAACGGCATCTTGGGCTGTGTCAGACACAGCGTGGGCAGCAGGAGCAGGGCAGGGATTGTGCCCCTGCACTGGGCACTGGGGAGGCCACCCCTCGAGTGCTGGGGTCACTTCTGGGCCCCTCACTCCAAGAAGGACATTGAGGGGCTGGAGAGCGTCCAGAGAAGGGACCGGAGCTGGGGAAGGGGCTGGAGAACAGGGGTTGTGGGAGCAGCTGAGGGAGCTGGGGCTGTTTATCCTGGAGAAGAGGAGGCTGAGGGGAGACCTCATCCCTGTCTGCAACTGCCTGAGAGGAGGTTGTGGGGAGGTGGGGATTGGTCTCCTCTCCCCAGTGACAGGGGATGGGATGAGAGGAAACTGCCTCAAGTTGTGCCAGGGGAGGTTTAGATTGGATGTCAGGAAACATTTCTTAACTGAAAGAGTGGTGAAGCCCTGTCAGAGGCTGCCAGGGAGGGGGTGGAGTCCCCATCCCTGAAGGAGTTTCAAAGATCAGTTTCTCAGGGATCTGGATTAGTAGTGGACAGGTACGGTTGGATTCAATGATCTCAAATGTCTTTTCCAACCAAGTGATTATTAAAAATAATAAATTAAAAATAAAGCCCAGGATCTCTTCTGGAGGTCAAACCCACGTTGCTTTTCAACACCCAGTGCTTAGTTCTGCGTGTGTGGCTCTGCAGAAGGGAGATGCTGCAGGGAGGGGATGTGGACGGTGCTGCCTCTCCGCTGGCTGTGAGTATCACGCAGCTGCCTTCCTCCTCCTGTTCTCAACCCTGGTAACAGGAATAATGGACCAAGAACCCATTTGGAAGGGTTTTAAACCCTCGTCTGCAATATCCTCACTCCATTAGTATTCGGGAGAATCCGGTAACTGAGCCATCTCATGATTACTCTGCTGATTATGGGGCGTCATTATCTCTCCCTTCTGGAGCTTTTTTGCTTTGAAGGAAAAGACAAATAATGAAGGTGCAGAACAGAGAGCACCTTCTCTCTGTATCTTCAGGTAAAATACCTTCTTTGATTTATTACCTGCCCCTGTGCAAAGCAGAACATAAATTACTCCACGTTGCCAAACCTTTCAGCTCCCATCGGCAAGGCAGTTTGCAAAATGGTCTGTGTGAAGGTCTTCTTGATGCTGCTGAACATCCTCACAGGAGTTTACTTGGAAACATGAGTTCTGGATGAGTTTCATTATTAAAATCTACAGAGTTTCTTTTCTTAGTCAGAACAGGTGTCTGAAATGGAAAACAGAGTTCAGGTGCTTCATCTGTAACCACAAGATCATCTTCTGTGGGTACAGCCTGGAATGGTTTTATTAAACACATTGATTCTCCTCAGTTGCCTTCGTTTATTGAGAGATCTGACTGTTCCATGGGTGGGTTCAGAGTGTCAGGCTGCAGGACAGAAAGGGAAGCACAAAAATGAGATATTTAGGACTAAACACAGTTGTGAGGCCGCTGTCTGTGCTCTCTGCTCTCAGTTCACTCACTGAGTCCCCCACAAAATTAACAGCCCCTTTCTCCCCTCAGTTACTCTGTGTTCTTGCGATCCATCTTGAAGCAGAGCCTGGAGACTTTTAGGGATGAAATCATCCCTTAAGTTGGAAGGGGCCTCCAGAGGTCATCTGGTCCAGCCCTCTCTCAAAGCGTCTCTAATTTCCTCAGATTGTGCAGGGCTGTCTTCAAGGTGGTTCTTGGACACTTCCAAGTTGAGAGACTCAACAGCCTCTCTGACCAACCTGTTCAGTACTTAATCATGGAATGGTTGGGTTGGAGGAGACCTTGAAGCCCATCCAGTTCCAACCCCCCCCACCATGGGCAGGGGCACCTTCCACTGGATCAGGGGACTCAAAGCCCCATCCAACCTCAACCAACCCCACACTCATTCCATGAGAAACTCTTTTTTTTCTAATACCTGATTGGAATTCTCTGTGTTTCAGTTTGTGCCCCTTGCCTCGTCACCATGAATGTCTTGCAGGCTGCACTCTTACTGCTACAGCCCAGGAGAACCCAATGGACTTGAGTGGATCCCAGTGGGCTCTACGATCACTGACTTGTTCTTCCCCTGCTTTGGGTGCTTCTGCTCTCCCCCCAGGCTGCTGGAAGGTGCAGGGATCCTGTGGCCTGAGCACAAGCCCTACCTGTGAAAGCTGAGGCAAAGAAGGCAGGGAGTCCTCAGCCAGCCTTTTTGTGTCATTTGACACCCAGTCCCCTGCCCCACTGAGCACAGTGGGACCATGTTCTTCTTCACCTTCCTGTTGCTCCTGGAGTTCTTAGAGAAACCTACCTTGCTGCCCATCTCCTTTCCTGTGAGCTTCCACCCCAGCAGAGCTCTGCCTTTCCTCCATGGACAGGCAGTGTTTTTGGGGGTTTCCTTCCAAGCAGCCTGACACTGCTTCCATATTTCTGTGTATTTCTTTGTGGTGTTTGATCTCAGTCAGGACCTCTGTGTTTCAGGAGCTTCAGATTTATGCTGCTCTTTTCCACACTCACTTGGCTTTTGGTGCATGAACCATTCTCTTGCTTTGAGAAGCCTGTCCTTCATGATTAGCCAGCTCTCCTGAACCCCTTTGCCCACTCCTCCTCAGGCATATTTGGATCCTGCCAAGCAGGTCCATGAAGAGGCTGTAATTTTCTTCTGAAGCCCACAGCTGTATTCTCACTGTTTATCTTGCTCATTCCTCTTAGGATCTTGAACTCCACATTTTCTCATGGTCACTGTGTCCAAGGCTGCATCATCCAACAGTTCTCTTCCTTGTTTGAGTAGAAAGTCCAGCAGAGCATCTACCCTGAGCATTTCCTAATCACTTGCATGAAGAAACTCTCCTTAATACACTCCAGAAATCACCTGAGTTGCTTGTACCCAGCCATGGTGCCCACCTGGCAGACACTGAGGTGTTTTAAGGTCACCCATGAGCACCAGGCATGTCCCTAGGGTGTTCTCCAGCTGCCTAAAGGGGGCACACAGGCAGGGGTTGATCTGCTGGGCAGACAGGTGCTAGCATGAGGCTTAGCTGGCTCTGATGAGTCCCCTTGTTCATCCTCCCAAACTGTCACCTGAAAAAGAGAATCAGGGAATCTTGCTTGGTTGGAAAAGATGTTTGAGGTCATCCAACCATACCTGTCCACCACTAATCCAGATCCCTGAGCACCTCATCCAACCGTCTTTTAAACCCCTCCAGGGATGGGGACTCCACCCCCTCCCTGGCAGCCTCTGACAGGGCCTCAGAACCCTTTCCATGAAGAAATGTTTCCTGATGTCCAATCTGCCCCTGCCCTGGGGCCACTTGAGGCCATTTCCTCTCCTCCCATCCCCTGTCACTGGGGAGAAGAGAACAACCCCCACCTCCCCACAACCTCCTCTCAGGCAGTTGGAGGCAGGGATGAGGTCTCCCCTCAGCCTCCTCTTCTCCAGGATAAACAGCCCCAGCTCCCTCAGCTGCTCCCACAACCCCTGTTCTCCAGCCCCTTCCCCAGCTCCGGTCCCCTCTCTGGACGCTCTCCAGCCCCTCAATGTCCTTCTTGGAGTGAGGGGCCCAGAACTGACCCCAGCACTCGAGGGGTGGCCTCCCCAGTGCCCAGGGCAGGGGCACAATCCCTGCCCTGCTCCTGCTGCCCACGCTGTGTCTGACACAGCCCAAGATGCCATTGGCCCTCTTGGCCCCCTGGGCCACTGCTGGCTCAAATGAACGGCACCTGCACAGGGAGTAGGAGCTGTGCCCCTATCCAGCTGCTCCAGACAAGGCTTTCCCAGTTGTCACCTGTCACATCCCATCTGCCCTGAGCGTGTGGGACCCATCTCACCCACCAGTGGCTGCAGGACCAGGGAAGTGGAGCAGCTGCACGGAGCTGTCCCTAGGCAGCCAGAAGTAGGTAGAGCTGGCTTTGCCAGGGCTGTGAAATAAATCCAGGCACAGATGACAGCAGAGGATTGGGAAGGGAGCGAATGCGATGCCGTCAGGTAGGGAATGGCTTGTCAGCTCTGGTTCAGGGGTCAGTGCAGTGATTTATTTTTAATTTGGGTGGTTGGCAGCTGTGATTCCATTCGTTAGCCTGCGCCAGGGAGGGGGTGACATGCTGAACACAGCACATAAGACAGGAACAGCGTGTCTGCTGCAGCCAGGGACACCCTTCACTGACTGTTGTGCAAACCGGCAGCGGAGCAGGGAACACTGAATCATGGAGTGGGTTGGGTTGGAAGGGACCTCAAAACCCATCCAGTCCCACCCCCTGCCATGGGCAGGGACACCTCCCCCTGGATCAGGGGGCTCAAAGCCCCCTCCAACGTGCCCTTGAACACCTCCAGGGATGGGGCAGCCACCACTTCCCTGGGCAGCATTTCCCTTGGGCTATTGCAAGGTCAGACCCAGAGGTGGGAGGCAGTGGCATCGTTCCCAGAGCCACAGCTGGAAAGGCAGAGAAGTTTAGTGCTGAAGAGGTTTATTTTAGCCATTGGCATTCAGCAAACGTGGTCTCTGTGCATCTTATCTACAGCCTCATCGTTTCATGAGTTGTGGAAATGGTCTGGTAATACATGTGTAGGTTTAAAGCCTGAAGTGAAACGGCCTTTTTTATACAGAATGAACATTTTGAGTGATTGAATATGAATCCAGGTATTTTCTGCCTGCTTTTCAGTCCTGTCTGAAGGAACCATGTTATGAGTAGTCTCTGTGACAACAAAAATGCTAAAAGGGAAAAAATAACAGGGAGCATTGCATGTAATCGTACTAAAATGTTGTTCTACCACTGTGAGGAGAGATAAGGATTTCATTTATAAGGTTCAAAATCAAAATCTTTTGGATTAAAGAGCTCTATTGCATTAACACTAAAAAATAATGCATTTATTATCAGTGCTGCTTTTGACGGTTCTTAACTGGTCTATAAGCCAGCTGCTGTGTGGATCCTGGCAGATCACACCAGTCAGACCATGGCATGAAGTGCCATGAGATGGTACAGGTGGTTATTAATCTTCCAGCAGTGCTCTCTGATTGCTGCTCTCTCTGCAGCCTCGCTGGCAGCCGTGTGGGAGAGGCAGCGTGACATTCCCATTCCCATTCCTGGGGTCCAGACTGGCAGGATGGCAGCACTGCTGTCACAGCCCCAGCAGCACAGCCCCTGCTTTGACATCCAAGGAGCTCAGGAGGGGCTGTGCTGGGCCAGGCTGGGGGTCCCTGTGGCCCAGCATCCCAGCTCCAGCACTGGATAATAGTAAAGGGTGCTTGGGGTAGAGTACAATGATGGAAAGTCTATAATGATGATTTTACACTTTATTCCCTAAGCTTTCAGCAGGTTGTGGCTCAGGAGTCTTCTGAATCCCTTGTGATATCTTTGCATTAACAATTCATCAGGGATTTTTCTTCTGTGGGTTCATAGAATCATGGCATGGGTTGGGCTGGAAGGGGCCTCAAAGCCCACCCAGTTCCACCCCCTGCCATGGGCAGGGACACCTCCCACTGGATCAGGGGGCTCCAAGCCCCATCCAACCTGGCCTTGAGCACCTCCAGGGATGGGGCAGCCACCACTGCTCAGGGCAACCTGGGCCAGGGCCTCCCCACCCTCACAACAAAACATTTCTCCCTAAGATCTCATCTCAACCTCCCCTCTTTCAGCTGAAAACTGTTCCTCCTCATCCAGGGCACTCCCTGACCAAGAGCCCCTCCACAGTTTCCTGGAGCCCTTTTCAGTCCTGGGAGGCTGCTCTAAGGTCTTCCCAGAGCCTTCTCTTCTCCAGGCTGAACCACCCCAGCTCCTGCAGCCGCTCACAGAACCCCTGGGTTTCAGTCCCTTGCCCAGTCAGTTGCTCTTAAGATGTGCTCCAGCACCTCAACAGTGGTCAAAAATGTGTGAACAATCAAACAAGGCAGAACATCAACTGCCAACAACAGTTGGGGGTTTATTCAGGGTAGGCACTTCACCTGATGGGGATTTCACCTGGGCAGTGCAGGCAGCCTGGTTTCCGGGCTGTCTTCTTTCAGGAACCTGAACCAATGCTGGTCTTCCAAGGAGTGAATAGGTTTGGGGATCTGTTTTTAACTGTGTGGCAATTAGTGAGTCTTGCTGCCAAGACAGGATTTTGCAGAACGTTGATCCTCATCACTATTTAATTGTGTGGTGCCGCAGCCGATGCCAGATTGTCCTTTATTGGTGGGTAATGACAGACCCACCTTCCCCACCGCCGCTGAGAGCAGCCCAAGGGTTACTGGAGTTATGGTAGGTGTCTCCTTGCATATCATTTCCCCACTGCTTTTAGCTGTGCTGTGACAGTTTGTGTCTAACTGCAGAAGTAACAGAGAGCCTTGAGCATGTTTATTCACTGGAGTTTTATTTTAGTTGCTTGTTATAAAAGTGTTAATAAGAGCCCGAAGGGAAGGGACAGGATTGCATTGGAGTGACAGCCAAAGACAAGTTGTTTTGAGACTTTGCTTAATGGACCTTTACGACCTCAGAAGGGTTTTTCTTTTCCACTGTTTTTGTTTCTTGATGGTTCAAAACCAGGAATGAAAGGCAGTGGAGGTATCTAATGCCATGAGTCTCAGATTTAATAACTTGGTGAAATCAGTCCTTCAGGAAGATTGTCTTCATCACCAGTGGAAGATGAGTGCCAGGCTAGATGGGGCTTGGAGCCCCCTGATCCAGTGGGAGGTGTCCCTGCCCATGGCAGGGGGGTGGAACTGGATGGGCTTTGAGGTCCCATCCAACCCAAACCATTCCATGATCTCAGCGTATGTGCTGTAGACCCAACACCCATCTGAACCCTCGTTGCTTAGGAGATGATCCACTCCAAGCTCCTCACACTCTGTCTTCCTCCTTTTGGCAGAACAATGCTGTGTTTCCATTTAAACCCAATAATTGTTTGCTTTGTGAGTGATGATTGTTACAACACGGCTGTTTATCTTCCTGTGAGACTCCCGAGATTATTTATACCCTTAGAGTTTGTTAGAAAGTCTACTGTCATTAAAATGAACATATACTTTGTTTGTGGTGGTGCAGATAGTCTGGAGACTTCAGTTCCTGTGCAGATTAGAAGTAGAAGACTCATTTATCAGGTGAGACAGGAAAAGTGATGCTATTCTGGATTAAATCCCTTTGGTGCATCATCCTAAAATGACATTGGTTTAAGGCATGTGGTTTGTTCTCTTGATGGAGGCACCTCTTCACTTTCTTCCACACAATACATTAATTGTCCTTTACCTTGGAATCTCAAATTCCTGTCTGAATAATCACAGTATGCTTCAGGAGCCTCTATCTGTTGATGTTATCCTCAAAAGAGCCTCACTTCATAAAGTGGAGATTAATTTCAGTGTAGATCAGTTTATCTGCTCGCTGCAGATGGGAGAGGAGACCGCAGGGTGCCCTCAGCCAGGCTTTCTGTCACTGCTGCCTGCCGGGCCACTGGGCTGGTTCAGGTTCTCCTGAAGGAAACGGCTTTTCCACAGGCTGAAGTTACTTTGCAAAATAAACACACAAGTACAGATTGTGATTTGAAACTCTCTGAAGTTCCAGGTGCCTCTCTGAAGTGCATTGGTTTTCCAGCTGTGAGCGTAACCAAGCTTTTTCTGCTGTTTAATACTTGTTTTCATTCTTATTGTTCTTTAATAATTTTGTAGAATCACAGAATGGGTTGGGTTGGGAGGGACCTCAAAGCCCATCCAGTCCCACCCCCTGCCATGGGCAGGGACACCTCCCACTGGATCAGGGGGCTCAAAACCCCATCCAACCTGGGCTTGAACACCTCCAGGGATGGGGCAGCCACCACTGTTCTGGGCAACCTGGGCCAGGGCCTCCCCACCCTCACAGGGAATCATTTCTTCCTAAGATCTCATCTCAGTCTGCTCTCTTGCCGCTGAAAACTGTTCCTCTTCGTCCTGTCCCTACACTCCCTGATCCAGAGCCCCTCCCCAGCTTTCCTGGAGCTCCTTTCAGTCCTGGGAGGCTGCTCTAAGGTCTCCCCAGAGCCTTCTCTTCACCAGGCTGAACTTCTCTCTCAGCCAGTCCTCACAGCAGAGGGGCTCCAGCTCTTGGATCATCTTTGTTGCCTCCTCTGGACCCATTCCAACACTTGCATGTCCTTCTTATGTTGGGGATTCCAGAACTGGACACAATACTCCTTGGATCCTGCTGTTGTCCTGCCTGTTCATTGTCTGGGACCAAGCTTCCTCCTAGCACTTGGCCCAATACTGGTGTAGGGAATGCTCTCACCCAACTTCTTTGTGGATTAACGCAGTTTCTCAGGACCCTCACTGCCCTGTTTGTGTCTTCCAACACAGTAGCAGGATCTTGATAGTTTTAAGCTGGAAGGGGAGATATGCTTTAGTTATTAGGAAGAGATTTCTTTGATGGACCACTTCTTATCTTCTGTATCTGGAGCTGAAAATAGAGTTCCTCCTGATATAAATCGTTTTCGGCTCACCTGCAGGTGAACTTCACTGCTTTTGCAGCAGGAACTTCTCTTGCTGAGAGAACATTGCCCAGATCACAAAGCTAACAAAATGGGAGCGAACCAATAATTTTTACCAGCCTTTTATTTGTAACGTTCTTCGTTTCCATTTGTAATTACAGTGGTGGGTGGTTTTCAGACGCGTATAGGGTTTTTCATTTGATAGCATTTAGTGATAATGATTGTGTTTTGTCTCATATTATGTTTTCCATATGTTCGATATAATACAAGAAAAAAAAGCCCCCAGTGGTTCCACAACCATCTCCATTAATGCAACTTTTAGATGGCCTGAAATGTTTGTGTGCTTGGGCTCCACAGGCACAAACCCAAACGTGGAAGTTTGTATCCATAAGAAGTGCCACTGAGGGCCTTGAGCCCCCTGATCCAGTGGGAGGTGTCCTTGCCCATGGCAGGGGGTGGAATTGGTTGGGCTTTGAGGTCCCTTCCAACCCAAACCATTCTGTGATTCCATTGTCAGAACTTATTTCGTGTCACGTAGAACCCTTTAGTGCTGAGATTGAGTTTAATTATTGCTCCGCTAAATTAGAGCAACGTAGGGGGTGGCTGCTCTGATATCCTGTCAGCACTGGTTCTGCAATCCCTTTGTGTGATTACATAAAGGAAAGCGTGGGAATTACTTCTTTTCTGTACACGTAGCTTAAATGAACCCAAAATTAAAATGTTTGTATCATGGCTTCAAGTTCATGGCCTTTGCAGCTTAAATGAGAGTTCTGTAAGAGAGTTAAATATAAACAGGGTGCCTTTTGCCTCTGTCCTGAGCAACCTGGTATTTTCCATCCACTAAAAGGCAGTGACTTCACCAGCATTTAATGGAGCTGGAAGGAAAAGCACAATAAAACTCTATACACGAGCGAACCTGATAACCAAGGAAATGGATAACGGGGTGGTTAACACTGTTAAATACCTCGTGCTTAATGTTGGCAGGTCGATTGCTTTCATCAATATAAAGTTTTAAGTGGTCACAGGTCTTGCCTGTTGGAAGCTTTCTCCAGAAATAATCCACCCAATGAGTAAATCAGATGTTTAACAAGCCGGTGGCATGATTTGTTGCCTCCTTTGAGTTGCTGGGTTTTTTTGGAAGCCTGTGGTTTAAAATGTCGTTCCTGGGGCTGCACTGCTTGGCTGAAAGCAGAGAAGAGGAAAGGACAGCAGGGAGAGCCAAGCCAGGGAGTGGAGCTCTGGGCACCGTGGAGTCTGAACTATTAGGGAGTGCTGAGAGCTGGTTAGAGAGACCTGTGTGAGGAGGGAATCAGACTCATAGAATGGTTTGGGTTGGAAGGGACATCAAATCTCAGCCAGTTCCACCCCCCTGCCGTGGGCAGGGACACCTCCCACTAGACCAAGGGGCTCAAAACTCCATTCAGCCAGATTTGTACCCGCCTGCTCCTGCCTTAGCTGTGAGCATGGGTGTAGTGACCTCTTGCAGTCCGTCCCCAGCATTATTTTCTGGTTTCATCGTACATTCATAGGATCACAGGATCGTTAAGGTTGGAAAGGACCCTTAAGCTCATCCAGTCCAACCATCAGCCCAGCTCCACCGTGTCAGCTAAATCAAGTCCCGAAGTGCCACATCTACACATTATCTGAACCCCTCCAGGGATGGAGACTCCCCCACTGCCCTGGGCAGCCTCTGCCAGGGCTTTACCACTCTGACAGTAAAGACATTTTTCCTAATATCCAATCTAAACCTGCCCTGGTGCAACTTGAGGCCATTTCCTCTTGTCCCATCCCTTGTTACTTGAGAGAAATTACTTGGGAGAGTCCAAGACAGAGATCTCTTTCATCAGCGGATGCTTTCTGGGTGCTGCAGGTGAGCACACACTGAGGCTCCTCCTGCAGCAGCTTCCACATGCTGAAAACCCGAGGAAGCTGCAAGCACGTTTCAAGGTTAGATGTGTTTTAACAATTAATCACACTGTCTTTAAGCCCTTTGCCTCCACTGGCTCACTGAAGTGGTCATTAACCCGGGCCTCCAGCATCGTAAAAGGTTCTTGACCCAGATAACAACTCTCCCTCAACACAGCAGTGGGGATGTAGCGAGGTGGGTGGCTGCCCCATCCCTGGAGGTGTTCAAGGCCAGGTTGGATGGGGCTTTGAGCCCCCTGATCCAGTGGGAGGTGTCCCTGCCCATGGCAGGGGGTGGAACTGGGTGGGCTTTGAGGTCCCTTCCAACCCAGGCCACTCTGATTCTGTGATCCTTGAAAGACACAATATTAATTATGGCACACACATTGTTTACGCAATGAATTGTTGAATGAGGTAAAAAAAATAAATATACACCTGGTTTCAAAAGTTATTTTAACGCTCTACTTGGCTATTTTTTAAAACCTGATTAGAATGTATATTTTCCTTGGCCGCAGGTGTCCGTGTGACCCAGTGCTGCTTGGTCTTTAAAACAGAATCTCTTCAAAGTGTCCAAGATGTTTATGTTTCAAAAACTGCTGCTGTGTGTGCCAGCTTTAGTACATGCCATAAAATGTTTATACCTGATGTGAGCAGGGTCTGTGAGATGTTATGGGGGAGTGGATTTATAGTGGTGTCCCTCAAGAGACATCAGCTTTGGGGCAGCCAAAGCAGATAAACAACGGCTGAATGTCAAAAATAAAAGAGAAGGAGTCGTAATTAGTGACAAAGCTGTTAGAAATAACACGAAGCTTCTGAGAAAGGAGTTAGCAGAGAGGAGCCTCAGACCATTGCAGGTTTCTGTGCTTCCACCTCAGCGTTGCCACAGGTGGGGCTGGGGGCAGTCCTCATCTCTGTTAATTGCCATCTGCTTCATCTACCTGGGAGAGAAGGCTTTTCTGGAGGGCTCCAAGGTGGTCTGGGTTGTTGGCTGAGCAAGCTTAAGGATGTTCTCTTAAGTCTGTGGGAAAGCAGATGGCTCCTGACTGACTCTGGTGTCACTGGGGCCTTGGAAAGGACTTCGGTGTAAAATGGATTTGGAGATGCCAGTGAAGGCTGGTTTTGTTAGGCTGGGTACTGGGGAGGCTGCTGGATGGGGAGGAGTGTCCTGTGCTGTGGAGCTGATGCCTTGGTGTGAGGAGTGAGCAGGTGTGGAGGGCTGGGCTGTGATGTAGTGGGTGCTGAGGAAAAGTTCTG
Source organism: Tapera naevia (assembly GCA_033556795.1). Lineage (NCBI taxonomy): Eukaryota > Metazoa > Chordata > Aves > Cuculiformes > Neomorphidae > Tapera > Tapera naevia. The sequence goes on from JAUMJJ010000307.1 coordinate 25,249, forward strand.
AGCTCTGTGCTAAATGCTGCACACCAGTGCACCCAAAATGTGGAGCGTGAGGTATTGTTGGGGTGGAGAATGTAGAGGAGATGGCTGTGGGCCAGTGTGGACCTTCCTGTGGTGCTACAGAGGGTTTCCTTCTCTCTGCACAGAGACAGCAACAACAGCTCTGGCCTCCAGGACACCATCTAAGCCTTTCCAACACAGAGACCACAACAACTTCTCCAATCTCCAGGACACCAGTGGAGCCTGTTCTGGCACAGAGACAGCAACAACAACACCCTCAGCCTCCGGGACACTATCTGAGCCCTTCCAGAGGCAGGAGGTGCCTCCTCCTCACCACACACTCCTCGTTTGTGGTCTGTGCCTCAACTTCTGCCCAACCTTCCTGTGAAAGAGCCACCACTGGAGGAGAGGACAGCACAGACCATGGCACTGAGGTAATGCAGACTTTGTTGCTGTTGGGTTTATGGGCCTTGCTTGTGTGTTCTGGGGAATCTTTGAAAAAAGGTGAGGGAGCCTCATTCTGGTCAGACGAGCGAGGAGCTTCGTTTGCTGGTCTGCTGCGTTCTTCAGCATCACCCGCTGAGCTTTGGCTGGGCTGGGCTCCACTGGTGAACTCGCTGCCTGTGCTGAGCTGCTGGGCACTGCTGGTTCTGCTCTACTGCCTGACCCAAGGCCACCACAGCTCTGAGTCAAAAACCTTAAGAGAAAAATAACGGGGGGGAAAACATCACAGCAAAACTCCCAAGTGAGTAATTGTATGGAAAGTGCTGCTGCTTCTCCCAAGTAATGGGTGAGAGGGCAAGGCACCAGGGCAGGTTTAGATTGGACATGAGGAAACATTTCTTTCCTGACAGAGTGGTGAAGCCCTGGCAGAGGCTGCCCAGGGCAGTGGGGCAGTTTCCATCCCTGGAGGGGTTCAAAAAGCATGTGGCTGTGGCACTTGGGGACAGGGTTCAGCATATGTGGTGGGGTTGGGCTGATGGTTGGACTGAATGAGCTCAGAGGTCTTTTCCAACCTTAACAATTCGATGATTCAGTTCTGTTCTAAGATGGAGAACTTTTGAAGGTAAAAGTCTCATTGTGTGTCTGATGGGAACACGTCTGCCTTCCAGAGACCTTCCCACTACAGACTGGAAAGATGAGCTTGCTCTGGCTGCTTTGTGTTGTGTTGTTCTGAGGTGCAGCCCCTGGCCCTGTCTTTGCACCACAGCTTTCCTGTCCAAGGAAACACGAATAAAAACGGAGGAAGGAGAGTATTGTATGGTAAAGTTTTATTAGGCCAATACAATATAGTAAGGATAGACAAGAGAAGTATGGAAAACGGAAAGCCAAGTCCTACAAAGGTGTGAGGAACCAGACCCGCTGCTGCTCGTGTTCCAGTAGCTCAGGCAAGGACTGCTCAGTGCTTTGCTGAGCTGGCTCTCAGTGTACAAGGTCCATGCTCGTGGAGGCTCTGGCTGCAGCAGAGCTGACTGATACCATACCCTGGGCTGCATCTAAAGCAGCAGGGCCATGAGGGGGTTCTGCACCTCGGCTCTGCTCTGGGGAGACCCCACCTGGAGTCCTGTGTCCAGTTCTGGAATCCCTAACATAAGGAGTATATGAGACTGATGCCCCTCTACCATAAGGACAAGGCTGAGGGAGTTGGGGTTGTTCAGCCTGGAGAAGAGAAGGCTCTGGGAAGACCTCCCAGGACTGAAAAGGGCTCCAGGAAAGCTGTGGAGGGGCTCTTGATCAGAGAGTGCAGGGACAAGATGAGGGGGAAGGGTTTTAATCTGAAAGAGGGGAGATTGAGATGAGATCTTGGGGAGAAGTGTTTTCCTGTGAGGGTGGGGAGGCCCTGGCCCAGGTTTCCCAGAGCAGTGGTGGCTGCCCCATCCTTGGAGGTGTTCAAGGCCAGGCTGGATGGGGCTTGGAGCCCCCTGATCCAGTGGGAGGTGTCCCTGCCCATGGCAGGGGGTGGCACTGGCTGGGCTTTGAGGTCCTTTCCAACCCAAACCATTCCATGGTAAGCACTTAAACATATTTCATCATCCTCCACGTGCTGCAGCCAGCGCTGTTCGGTGGAAAATGCAAAGAAATGTGGTAAGGGCTCAGTTATTTCATTCGTGTGCTTTGAGGGTGAAGTTAAATCAGAAGTGGAACAGAGCCGTCCCCACTTACAGCTATTTATGCACAGAGCAAAATCTAATTAAGCAGGTTTAATGGGTTTGATACTTAGGTGTGAGGTTTATCGAACACTTGGTTAACAATTCAATTAGGCTGAGGGGTTTGTGAGCTCGTGTAATTCTACTTCGTTTGAGGATCAGTTACTGGATTTAGAAGAAACTGTAACGTAAAACTTGAATTCCAAGAACGAGAGAAGTTAAATTATTGTTACAAATAGATTCTGCTAGTGGAATCCTTAACAATGTTCTTCCAAACAGGTAAATATTGCTTGAGAGGTTTGACAAGATTTTAGGATTTGCCATTAAAATAAGCTTTGCTTTTTGTTTCTTTTTAAATATAGTATTTGCCAAGTTTAAATAAAATCTGTTTCAATATCAAGGGATAGTCCACTAGGAAAGCCCAGTCTTTTTTTTTTTGTGTTTTGCTGCATAGTTTGGATTATTGGAGGCTTTTATTGACAAGAATTTGAAGTTGTGGCTCTGGCCTTTTATGTAAGCAGCGGCTAAGTGTGTGCACAGATCCCCCCCCCCCCCCGTTGTGCTGAGTTCTCATTTTTATTGATCCAAACAAAGGGCAGAGGTGGACATGGAATGGGGTTCATTTAAGAAAGCTGGGCAAGAATATCCCTGCAATGTTTGTGCTTGGGAAACCCAGTTGTTACAGGGAAGAATGGGTGTTTTCTTTGAGTGGCTGTGCTGTAACGTGAGTTTGGAATTCTTGGGAAGAGCCATTGAAAAGAAATCTATTTTCAGCATGGTTTGTCAGGGAGTGAACCCTCAGCCTGGGTTAAACCTGGGTTGAGGATCTCCTCCTCTGGTGGTGTTGGCTCTGCTGGGCAGCACTGATGGGGAAGAAGGCTTTGCATGTGCGATGGCACAAAATGTGGGAGGCAGTGGCTGTCCTAGGGTTACCCAGGCTTAGGGAGATACTTCCCAAAGTGTTACTGCTGCTGAAGATCTCGTGTGGTCTCCACCATGGGATATAACTGCCATAGTGCAAGGTCTTAGTTTGATCATCACCAAAGCGGCTTTTCCGGCAGAGGTGCTGGCTGGGAATGTGCTTGAGGGGTGCCAGAGGAGTCCATCCTGAGCTGCTCGAGATGAAAAGGGACCAGTGGACCTTAGAGGCTCAGAAAGTGGATGGGGGCAGTCAGCATGGGGGACCCCAAGGAGCCTTAACGCTGGAGAGCTTTAATGCTCTCCTGTCCCTCTTTCCCCAAGGCTGTGCTGCTCTTTGGTTTCCTTGCTTTTCTCCCTGGTTGTTTATGTTAAGAGTAATTATCCAAGTCTGATCACAGAAGGTGGGTCCTTAGAATGCCACAGTTCTGGGTTCCTCCTGAGAAAAGGGAGGCAGCTTTTTGTGCTGCTGGTGCAGCCCAAGCTGGAAGGAGTCTGGGTTCTTTCTTCACCAGCCCTGCAGCTGAGCAGATCTGTGAGCAGGTTCCCTCAAGGGACCAGTTAAAGCCTTCCATCAAGCCCTTCTCCCAGCCCTTTCTGGGGAAGTTCAGCACAGGAACCCATCTCTGCATCACAGAGCTCTTGAGGTTGGGAAAGACCTCCCAGATCATCAGATTGAGCCATCAGCCCTGCAGCACCGTGCAGACGAAAGCATGTCCCCTCTCTTTGGTTACAGAAGGAAACTCCTCAGGGTTCATCCCAGTGCTCTCTTTGGAAGGAGACAGGCTGAGCAAGTCTGCTGACAGGTGGGGAGACTGAGGCACGAGGGATGGAAAGGCCAAGGTCTTGCAGCAGGGCTCTGACAAGGCTGGGAGAAGGTCCAAGGTGTCACTCCCAGTCCTCTCCAGCCTGATCTGCCCTGGCCTGGCACAAGCCTCTCATAACCTGTTCAAGCAGTGATCAGAACTTGTGGTCTCCAGACAGATAATTGAGTCAATAGTTTCATGATAGAAAAGCATCTGAGACCAACTGTTCCACGGCTGTATGGGTTGAAGTCTTCCCTTTTTTAAGAAAAAAAAGGCTGAATGATGATTATTTTCTTTTTCCTCCAGGAGGAGATTTACTGAAGGGCAGGCAGGGTTTGGGGAAATAATCCCCTTCTCCACGGGAGCTATTCTGGTGCTTCCTGTGTCACAACAAATCAGTGGGGATTAAAACGCTCTGTCATTTCTGCAAAACTTATTGCATAGATTGTGTTGAGCCCATCAGCTTAGTCTGGACAGGAGGGATGAGCGTGACCAATGTGCTTGGCCCTCTGTCAGACAGGGATGCTCCTCAGAATCCACCTGGCGCGGGCCCTGGCAGACAGACGAGTCTGAGCCCTCAGCAGATGGAGCTGATGAGGTTTGCAGTGGCAAAGGGGTTTATTGAAAGCACACGGACAAACCTCACTGAGGTGCAAATGTGGTGCATGAGTGGCTGCATCAGATCACAGTCAGAGCAGCCCTGAGAAGGGCTTGGGGTGCTGATTGATGAGAAGCTGAATGTGACCCTGCAATGTGTGCTCTCAGCCCAGAAAACCCTGTGTCCTGGGCTGCACCCAGAGCAGAGGGACCAGAGGGGAGGGAGGGGATTCTGACCCTCTGCTCTGGTGAGACTTCACCTGGACTCCTGTGTCCAGTTCTGGAGTCTTCAGCACAGGAAGGACCTGGAGCTGTTGGAGCAAGTCCAGAGGAGGCCACAGAGATGACCCAAGGGCTGGAGCTGAAGCCCCTCTGTTGTGAGGACAGGCTGAGAGAGTCGGGGTTGTTTAGCCTGGAGAGAAGAAAGCTCTGGGGAGATTCTAGAGCAGCCTCCCAGGACTGAAAGGGGCTCCAGGAAAGCTGGGGAGGGGCTCTTGACTAGGGAGTGCAGAGACAGGATGAGGGGGAATGGCTTTAAATTGGAAGGGGGGAGATTTAGGTGAGACATCAGGAGGAAGTTCTTCAGGATGAGGGTGGGGAGGCCCTGGCCCAGGTTTCCCAGAGCAGTGGTGGCTGCCCCATTCCTTGAGGTGTTCAAGGCCAGGTTGGATGGGGCTTTGAGCCCCCTGATCCAGTGGGAGGTGTCCCTGCCCATGGCAGAGGGGTGGAACAGGATAGGATTTAAGGTTCCTTCCACCCCAATTGAATCCATGATGTGCTCTGGCTTCACTGCTCTCTCGCTTGAGTTCGGCTCCCGGCGAGCGCTCGCTGCGGGCAGAGCTGCAGCAGGAAAAGCCGTGGCGAGCCCTGGGTGCTGGGGAGCTGCTCAGGGCAGGGTTTGTGGCGCTGGGGATGTGGCCAGGGGTGTGTGGCCAAGAGCTGTGCTGCAGGTGGCACTCGTGGTCCTCCGATGGCAGCTCGGCTCTGCGCAGCCCTGGAGGAGCTTCCTCACCCGGGACCCTCGTGGATGTGTGCCCGAGTGCTGCCGGGGGTGTGCGTGGGGCTGATCCTCTGTGCACACCACGATGGGAGGCTCTGCTGACCCTGCCTCTGCTTTGAAGAGGTTTCTTTGTGGTTTTCGTCTTTGGAATTTTTTCAGCTCTGACAGATTTGTTGCAAAAAAACCCCAGCCAACCAACCAAACAAAAAACCACAAAACCAAATGAAGCATTTAGAATGAGTGCAGAGCATTCCTGAACAGGGGGTGTGGGAGAGTCAGGAACAGGCGAGTCAGGAACAGGCTGGGAAGCTAAGGCATTGCCATAGAAACTGATGAAGCACAGCTGGGTGGGCAGGGATCCCATCTGCCCATGACCAGGGGAACTGGGAGCCCTTCCTTGTGGTCTCCATCTTCACACAACACACTGGGGAATTTGGCTCTTTAATCATAGAATCATAGAATGCTTTGGATTGGAAAGAACCTCACAGCCCATCCAGTTCCACTCCTGCCATGGGCAGGAACACCTCCCATTGGATCAGGGGGTTCCAAGCCCCATCCAACCTGGCCTTGAGTATCTCCAGGGATGGGACAGCCGTGACTTCCCTGAGACCAGTCTTAAGCCTCGTGTGTGTCTCATCAGCTTTCCTGACTGTGGAGAGAGCACGAGCAGGGAAACTTGGAGATGATGCAGTTGGTGGCTCAGCCAAGGGCAAAGCAAGAAAACAATGCCACCTGCATCCTGACTTGAATCAGCCATGGTCTGGCCAGCAGGAGTAAGGAAGAAATATCTTCCTGTGAGGGTGGTGAGGCCCTGGTCCAGGTTACCCAGGGAAGCTGTGGCTGCCCTATCCCTGGAGGTGTTCAAGGCCAGGTTGGATGGGGCTTTGAGCCCCCTGATCCAGTGGAAGGTGTCCCTGCCCATGGCAGGGGGGTGGGACTGGGTGAGCTTTGAGGCCGTTTCCAATTCGACCCATTCCATAGTTCTATGAAATAGCGCTTCACTCTCCCATCCAACCCCTCCAGCTGTTAACCTGGAGGATACCTGAAATGCTGAAGATGAAATTTAATCTCTGTTCCTAGCAGTGTAGATGGAGTCGGTCTCTGAACACAGAAGAACCGTTCCATGATTCTATGATGCTGTAGGCCAGAAGCCAGGATGTGCACTGAAAACATGACGTTACCTTACCCTTCTCCTGAAGGTCAGTCGCACATCAGTAAGTGTGCTCTTCTCAAAATACGCTTTAATTTTCCCCTTTCAACCTTCTGATTGGTTTGACATTTAAAAGGGTGGAAGGTAATTGGGAGGTTTATTATGTATTTCTGTTAAATACAAGATGAGAGCTTGTAAAGACCTTGGGTAGAAAGTGCACACTAGCAAACAGCTGCCTTTCTTGGGAAGGAGGAGACAGTGACCTCTTCCCCCCCCCCCCACCTCATGTAAGAAAAAGCTGTGGAAGATTGGCAGCCAAGTGTAGTCAACAAAGGGAAACCTGAATCAGAATGTATGAAGACTTTTTTTCCTCTGTTGACTGTAGTTTCCTGTCAATCACTTATTGCTTCTTATTTTAGGTTGGGAAGAGAAGATGGGCTTTCTCTCTGCACAATCCGTGCACCTTGTGCTGTGCTTTTGTAACTTAGGGAGGTTTTTGTTGGGTTTTGGTCCCAAGAAATCCATGACAGACACCTTCCTGTGATAACCTAAACATGTGAATATCCGTGCATTAATGTGAGCTGGAAAGAGAAACAGGAAAACCCAGATTTTGTGACTCGTGCTTGCATGTTGCAGTGGTTTCTTTTTATTGTGTGAGTTATAATTCAAGTTATGATTACAGCTGAATGAGGAAAAAAAAAACTCTAAAGAGCTTTCCCTGGTCTTCAACAAACCAAGCCCAGCATTCTGAAGCTCCACCATTTGATGTGGACAGTAGGGAGGTCCTGGGTTACTGGAGAGGAGTCTGCAAATCACTTGGCTACTTTTTTTTTTGTCAGTATCACAGAAACATGAAGTGGTTGGGTTGGAAGGGAACTCAAAGCCCATCCAGTCCATTCCCTACCATGGGCAGGGACACCTCCCACTGGATCAGGGGGCTCAAAGCCCCATCCAACCTGGCCTTACATACCTCCAGGGATGGGGCAGCCACCACTGCTCTGGGCAACCTGGGCCAGGGCCTCCCCACCCTCAGAGTGAAAAATTTCTTCCTAATGTCTCATCCAAATCTCCCCTCTTTCCAATTAAAACCCTTCCCCCTCGTCCTGTCCCTGCACTCCCTGATCCAGAGCCCCTCCCCAGCTTTCCTGGAGCCCCTTTCAGTACTGGGAGCCTGTTCCAAGGTCTCCCTGGAGCCTTCTCTTCTCCAGGCTGAACAACCGCAAATCTCTCAGCCTGTCCTAACAGCAGAGGGGCTCCAGCCTTTAGATCATCTCCATGGCCTCCTCTGGACTTGCTTCAGCAATTCCATACTCTTCTTATGTTGGGGATTCCAGAACTGGACACAGGACTCCAGGTGTGGTCTCATATTCATGTCAAAACCAGAGCTTGCCTTCCCTTCCAGAAGGAAGAGAGGAGAGTGATGGGATGACCAGTGACAGAACAAGAGGATGTGATCTCGAGCTTCGTCAGGGGAGGTTTAGGCTTGATATTAGGAAAACATTTTTCTCTGAAAGGGTGATTGGCCACTGGAATGATCTGCCCAGGGAGGGGGTGGAGTCGTCGTCCCTGGAGGGGTTTAAAAACAGATGGATGAGGCGCTTGGTGCCGTGGTTTAAATGATGAGTCGGTGTTGGTGTTGGGTCATAGGTTGGACTGGATGATCTCAGAGGTCTTTTCCGCACTTGTGATTCTGTGATGAGGGGGAATGGCTTTGAATCAGAAGGGGAAAAGGTACAGATTAAACATTAGGAAAACATTCTTCATGATGAGGATGGGGAGGCCCTGGCCCAGGTTTCCCAGAGCAGCGGTGGCTGCCCCATCCCTGGAGGTGTTCAAGGCCAGGCTGGATGGGGCTTTGAGGCCCCTGATCCAGTGGGAGGTGTCCAGTGGGGGTTGGAACTGGGTGGGGCTCCAGGAAAGCTGGGGAGGGACTTTTTAGCAAGGGATAAGGAACGATGGTTTAACCTAAGGAAGGGGAGATTGAGGCTGAATATGAGGAAGGAATTTTTTCAATGAGGGTGGTGAAACCCTGGCCCAGGTTGCCCAGGGAGGCAGTGGAGGCCCCATCTGTGCAAACACTCAAGGCCAGGTTGCTTGACGCTCTGAGCAACCTGATCAAATTGGAGATGTCTCTGCTTCTGCAGGGGGCTGGACTGGATGACCTGCAAAGGTCTCTTCCAACCCAAAGCATTCTATGATTTCATGGTTTTAATTCCCCAGGACTGTAATATACTCAGGGGATTCTCATCTCCTGTGGATACAGTGAGGTGTGTGGCTCAGATGGTGGAAATTATTTCCTTTGTGTTGGCCTGAACACGTAGGGTAAGCACCATACCAGGTTTGGAGTGTAGTGGTGGACACTGTGGTGGTTTCCACGTGGATACCAGATGGGTTTCTAATCCAGCTGGTACTTAGAGAGCTGCTGTGACCCAGGGCTGTGTTTCGATAAAAGAAACCCAGAGCTTTGGGGCTGTTGGGAAGCAGAATTATCTCGGTGGCTTCTCACAGCTCTGCTCCAGGTACTGGCCATGCCTTCTGCATATTTAACAATCACAGCTCCTGCCTTGGTCTTCCTGGTGACTCCCAACGCGATGTGTTTGGCCAAAGCCAGGGGACCAACGACAGTGCCTGCTGTGCTGAGCCTGTGGAGGTTCTCCTTTAAGAGAGGCATCAAGAAAGCTTCCTGCCTGCTCCCATCCTGTGGTTGTGGTAGATAATGGATCTTCACTGGAGTTTCTGTTATTACTGTCCTAGATATAATGAAAACATGAATAATTTAGCTAATTTAGCCGACATTCATAATTATTATTTCGTTCTTTTTCTCATCTGGAGAATATTGTCTCACTTTTTATCAACGCTGGTGAGCACAGCGAAGATCTTGACACCAGGCATTGTTTTAATGAGTAAACATTGCAGGTCATGGAGCACTTACAGGGATTTTTGTGGCGGGCTTTTGTCATTTGTTTGTTTTAACAGAGAACAACAAAACTGGTTTGGGCTGAACTGGTGTGTAAGGGTGTGAAATGCAGGGGTGGCTGGGATCTCTCTGTGGTGGGAACGGGGGGTCTGTTGACGTGGAGTCAGACACAGGTGATCCAGGCTACCTGCAGGTGCGGTTTCTGTTAATTCCCAACATGAGAAGGACATGGAATTGTTGGAATGGTCCAGAGGAGGTCACAGAGATGATCCGAGGGTTGGAGCCCCTCTGCTGTGAGGACAGGCTGAGAGAGTTGGGATTGTTCAGCTTGGAGAGGAGAAGATTCCAAGGACACCTTAGAGCAGCCTCCCAGGACTGAAAGGGGCTCCAGGAAAGCTGGGGAGGGGCTCTTGATCAGGGAGTGCAGGGACAGGATGAAGAGGAACAGTTTTCAGCTGAAAGAGGGAAGACTGAGATGAGATCTTTGGGAGCAATGTTTTGCTGTGAGGGTGGGGAGGCCCTGTCCCAGGTTTCCCAGAGCAGTGGTGGCTGCCCCATCCCTGGAGGTGTTCAAGGCCAGGTTGGATGGGGGCTTTCAGCCCCCTATCCAGTGTTTCTGCCCATGGCAGGGGGTGGAACTGGATGGGCTTTGGGGTCCCTTCCAAACCAAACCATTCCATGATTCTATGATTATCTTCTTCTTGATACCTGAATATGCTTCCACATGTTTCTGGCCCTTTGTGTAGTGATTGTTTTTTCTTATCTACTTCATCTGTCTCAAATCATTCAAGACCACCACCCCAAAGGCATTCGAGAGCACAACCTGGCGATGCCGAAGGATTAAAGCAGGTAACGGTCTGTGCCTGCAGGGCCTTGGTGTCACAGCCACCCTTGCAGTGAGGGTCCTGTTGTTCACACGGTTTCAAACCAAGCACAGCCAGAAGATTTATGTACATAACTGAGATGACACAGCAAAATGTTTCTCTTCACAACCAATTCATCTTGGAGTTAATTACTTGGTTTTCCATGCTGCACGAGAAGCTCATTTTTAACCTATTTCTGTTCTGTCCTTCCTTGCTCCAGCATCTCGGTTGTGCTGGTTTCTTTATCATATTTTTGGCTGTGTTTGATCTGTGCAGGCAGCGAATTCTGCTGTTGTGGTCTTGGTTTGTTCCACCAACAATGGCTGATTCACACTTGTGATAGCTGTAGAAACGCTCTTGAAATCTCTTCCAGAAGTCATGGTCTGCCAAATGCTCACTGGAAACCAAAACTTGAGCTCTGGAACTGGGTGCTGAGGGTGGAGGTCACTGGGCAGAGCTGTCTACATGAGTGGGCAACCCTGGGTATCCACACAGACTGGGGAGTGAGAGGCTGCAGCCACCCAGCCCTCGTCTGAGGGAAGGTGTTAATGAGCACATCTGCTCTTACATTAACTCTGACAAGATTTACTGGAGCTTGCTTCTCCTCAGACTCCCCAGATGCTACGGGGTGTGCAACACCTCAAGAAGGTGAGCTGGTACAATGGAGCCTGGGAGGGGCACTGCTGTTGTTTTGGTGGCCAAGCAGCAGTTTGATGGGGAGTCTTCCTCTAGAGGGCATGTGAAAACGGAATTTTGGGAAAACACATGCAAAGTAGGAAGTGTGTGGAAGATACACAGTGCTCTTCTCTGGGATGGTCTTGTCGGAGTACTCAGGCTTGGCTTGTTCTTATTTTGAGTTCATAGTATGGTTTGGGTTGGAAGGAACCTTAAAGTCCATCCAGTTCCATCCCCTGGTACGTAAGCTCCTAACATAAAAGCTCCTCTTTTATGTTAATTTTCTGCAAATCTACATCACCATGAAATAAAATGAGGCAGATTTTGGAATAATTTGTTCAGCTGCTCTGATTTTTAGGTTTTGGATTTTGTTTGCTGAACATTCTTAATTATCTCAGGGCAATTGAAATGCTCTACAAACCTTCATGCTGTCAGGATTCTTTCCGTGAGTAATGTACAACCCTGTCCCCTGGGAGTCTGTCTGTGTTGGGAAGGGTTAATAATGGGTCATCTCTCCCAGCCCACATAGGCAGGTTTGTAATTTATTGCAGCATTTCGGGACCTGCGCCCGACTCTGGAGCACCCAGCAAAGGTCACTTCCAACATGCTGTGGTGGGGACTGCCCTGACTCTCTCAGCAGAGCTGTCCTCTATGAGTTGGGCAGGGGAGCATCAGCCAGGTTTATTCTCTTAATGCCCAAAAGAAATGTTGGAGAGGTGGGGGGCTCTTCCACCTGAGTCCAGTCTCTGGAGGGAATGTTAGGAGATGATTTGGTACAGTGCGTCACCGGCTTCATAGAATCATGGAATGGGATGAGTGGGAAAGGACCTCAAAGCCCATCCAGTCTCACCCCCTGCCATGGGAAGGGACACCTCCCACTGGATCAGGGGCTCAAAACCCCATCCAGCCTGGCCTTGAACACTTCCAGGGATGGGGCAGCCACCACTGCTCTGGGCAACCTGGGCCAAGACCTCCCCATCCATGTCGTGGAGAATTTCTACCTAATGTTTCATCTCAATCTTTCCCCTTCCAATTTAAAGTTGTTCCCCCTCATCCCATCACTCCGGACCCTTGGAAAAAGCCCCTCCCCAGCTTTCCTGGAGCCCCTTTCAGTCCTGGGAGGCTGCTCTAAGGTCTCCCCAGAGCCACCTTCTCTCCAGGCTGAACAACCCCAACTCTCTCAGCCTGTCCTCCCAGCAGAGGGGCTCCAGCCCTCGGATCATCTCCATGGCCTCTTCTGAACCTGCTCCAACATTTTCATCTCCTCCTTATGTTGGAGATTCCAGAACTGGACACAAAACTCCAGGTGTGGTCTCAGGAGACAAGGAATACAAAGATAAGGAAGAAAAGGAATGCAAAACCTTTTAGTGTTGCAAGGGTTTTCTTGTAGGGTTGTACAGAGGGATGGGTCCCAGATGTCCATACCTGGCCAGCCCTGCTGATGGGAGCCCCCATCTCACCACTTAGGGAGGAGGAATTGGCCGGGGCTGGAAATCTTGCCAATCTCCTGTTTTTATGGATCTTTCTGTCTTTTACAAATGGCCCTGAATCTGTTTTCATTGTAAAAGTGTCTTAATACCGTAGCTGTTTTCTTCTTTAAGTAGCTCAGGAGCAAGAAGAAAATACAATTCCCTGATTAAGAGGCAAAGCCCTCTTGAATTCATCCCCATCTCTTCCAGTGTCAGGTATGAAGCTCATTATTTTCTGAGAGGGGCCTCCTGTTTAGGCTAATCCAGTGCAATTAAGCACGGATCTGAGTGTAATTTAGATAATGGAGCACTGACACTGCTTTTTAACGAAGCTCTGCATCAGCTCAGTGGCCTCCCCCGTGCTGTGGATTCTGCTCATAAATAAGGGTGGGCCTGGGTCTGTCACTCAGGCGTTATGGATTGCTCTCCCCGAACTCCATTAATTCCATGAGCTCTGCATCCTGCAGCCAAAATCCTGCCGTGCACTGTGAAATACACACCTTGTTAATTAACCAATTAAAGAGACTGGCTTTGTCTCAACTTGGTCAGATTTTGGGCTGCTTATAGCAGATACAGAGGAATTTGAATACTTTTAGGAGTGTTATTAATTAGGTTTAGATATGGTTTGGGGCTGGACCTGCAGAAAACTCCATTAGAAGTGCGTTAACAGCATGGAAAACTCGAGCTTGGGGGAGCCAGGGGGAGACAGGATGAAGTCAGATTAATCCTAGCAAGAATAAACAGAAATAAATGGCCAGAATTAAATCAAGTTCTATAAAACTCTGACTTAATATGTAGATTTTTCTGGGAGTTTGCATAATTCCTGAGGTTTTCCCGGTCTCTCATCCCCAAGCTGGTGCGTGCTGCACGAGTGGCTCCAAGTAGTGGCTCTGAGTTGCTTTTGCTTTGCCTGTTGTCCCACCAGCCCTTGCCTGTCACAGAAATCCTTGTTTCCAATTCCATCCTGTCCCATCGCATCCCATCCCTTCACATCCCAGTCGTCGCCAGCAGCTCAGCCTGTGCCCAGCAGTGCGAGGCTCCAGGTGGAGACCTCAGGAGAGCAGGGCTTCTTCAATTCTTGGTGATGAAGGGTCAGTCAGATGTGCTCCTCAGTACAGGAAAGGTACTGAGGGCTGGAGCATGTCCAGAGAAGGGACCGGAGCTGGGGGAGGGGCTGGAGAACAGGGGTTGTGGGAGCAGCTGAGGGAGCTGGGGCTGTTTATCCTGGAGAAGAGGAGGCTGAGGGGAGACCTCATCCCTGTCTCCAACTGCCTGAGAGGAGGTTGTGGGGAGCTGGGGGTTGGTCTCTTCTCCCCAGTGACAGGGGATGGGAGGAGAGGAAATGGCCTCAAGTTGTGCCAGGGCAGGGGCAGATTGGACATCAGGAAACATTTCTTCATGGAAAGGGTTCTTAGGCCCTGTCAGAGGCTGCCCAGGGCAGTGGGGGAGTCTCCATCCCTGGAGGGGTTCAAAATGTGCAGATGTGGCACTTCAGGCCATGGTTTGGCAGGCACAGTGGGGCTGGGCTGACATTTGGACTGGGTGAGCTTAGAGGTCTTTTCCAACCTCAATGATTCTGTCATTCTATGATCTTTCCCCCCAGAAATGTATATCTGGGCAGTTCTGAGCTGGCCCAGTGCTGTGCGTGTATAAACTCTGTGCCATAAAGCAGGTTATGGTGGGCTTTGAGTTTCTTCAACCAGTAAAATAACAGTAAGTTTCCTCAGAAAGATCTCACAGCGGTGCAGTTTTGAGGGAGATAAGCAGCCAGTGTGGAAGCTCTTTAGCCAAGGTCACCAACCTCACCAGGAAGGTGTTCCATAAATTCAGCCACGGGTGGTGCTGCCATCACAAGGCTTTCTGAAACTGCTGGGCCAACACCAAATCACTGAACTGAGCACAAGAGGTTAAAAACAGACGCAGAGGGAACAGCACAGAAGTTAGATTTGCGCTATAATTTTCTTCTCTGTGTGACTGTGGGACACGTTGGACCCACATGGCACTCCTGGATTTCTCTGACAAAATGCTGATCTAACAAAACAGGACCATTCAATCCCCAAATTGTGTTTGGAATAGTAAGAAGTTAATTAGAAAAATTTCACTTAGCTTTTCATTAGCCTTGCTGGGGCAGCCACGGCTTCTCTGGGCAACCGGTGCCTGGAATAATGTCCCTGATGGTCAAGGTTGGACAGAATAAGCTCGGCCAGGATTGTCACCAGGCCATCAGAGTGGGCTCTGAGGAGATGCCAGACTGCTCAGGCAGTGGTTTGAGCTGCAGGGCTGAGGGATGTGGTGTCTTCCTGCATCTGCTCCCTGCCAGCGGGGGATTGAGGTTTCAAATACCACTTGAGAGCTGCAGCGTTGCTGATAAAACGGGGTAGGAAAAGCTGTGGTTCCACTCCTGCAGTGACAAGTGGGGCTTGTCCCTTCTTCAGTTGGTGCCATCCCAGCTGTTAAACTCAGGCACCACCTGGGAAACCCCAGCAGCCCCAGGAAGGCACCCAAAGATAGGCTTTTCCTTCAGTGGGTGGAAATAATTGTACCTACAAATTGCATTGGAGGAGAGGAATAACACAGCACAGATGAAGTACTTGTGTTGTGCTGATATGGAATGTGTGGAAGTAATGATTATGTGAGGGCAGAATGAGAATAAAAGGAGGTTTCAAAGAGGAATAATACCTACATGAGATCAACATTGGAGATTGCTCTGAAACAGAGTCAGGGGAGCTGCCTGCTGGGGAGGAACGTGCACGGCAGGGGCTCTGAGGGGAGGCTGCGCTGCTGCAGGTGGAGGCCCTGCAGGAACGCTGGGTCAGAATCAGCAGGATCTGAATGCTGACGTGCTATTTGTGTTAAAAACCATCATTAAAAAAGCCACAATCTATTAGACGTAATCATTTATCCCAGTGTCAAATACATAAGGGTTTTTCCTGTTCTTTACATGTGGCAAACTTGAATTTATCTGCTGTTTTCTGACCAAGTGGCTCCCACTTGGCCTTTGTAAAACTAAGATACCTGTGCTAAACTGTTACTGTCTTCTTGATCATAGAATCATGGAATGATTTGGGTCAGAAGGGGCCTCCAAGCCCATCCAGTTCCACCCCCTGCCATAGGCAGGGACACCTCCCACTGGATCAGGGGGCTCAATTTCTAATCCAGACTTTCCCCCTTAAAGCCCTCAATACCACTGTCCTTGTCTGTGACCCCAAGGTGTTAAACATCAGTGGCCCCAGTACCCACCCCTGAGGAGCTCCACTTGTCACCGGTCTCCACTTGGACTTTAGGAGGTCAATCTAAGTCACACAAGCACAACAGGGGGTTGGCACTGATAAAATATGAAGAACATGCTTGCTATTATAATACAAAAATGTGCAATCATGTCTTGATCACAGCTCAGGGATTACATGTTTTTAATGAAGTGAACGTTGTCAGTGTGGGAAGCAATAAAAATGAAAAAAGTTACAGAAGTGAAAATTTAATATATATGATAATACACATCAATCTATTAGAGAAAGTAAAGCAGAATTAATTATATTTCAGTACCCAGAGGGTGAATAAAAATGGTAAAGAATTAAGAAATAAAAAATTTATGCTGTAATTGGAATTTTGCATACTAAAATTAGAGAAGGTGTTTTCTGATACTGTGCAGGATCTTTTCTAGCAGAAAGCCTTGATGGGAGCAGGGAGGTGTTAATTATGCACTGGGGCCTCAAGGTATGAAACTGATATACAGGCTGGCATAGAGGATCCAATATCCAGTTGGGTTTGTTTGTTAAACTTTTTAATTTTTCAACTTTTCATATCTAAAGTAGAAAAAATGCACAGGGGGGCATTATTTATTTAGACATTTAATGAATAACAAAGCAGTGGTTCTGTACAAGCTGTGGGTAGGGCAAGGAGTACCTGCAGCCTTACCTGTCTGTAACGCCAGATACCAGACAGGGGTCAGCAGGGAGAGAGGCCGAAGCGCCAGCCCTTGGGGTGGTATTTCATGGAATCATGCTTTGGGTTGGAAGGGACACCAAAGCCCATCCAGTTCCAACCCCCTGAATCCAACACTTCCCACTGGATCAGGGGGCTCCAAGCCCCGTCCAACCTGGCCTTGAACACCTCCAGGGATGGGGCAGACACAGCTTCTCTGGGCAAGGAAGGGCTTAAAGGTCCCTTCCAACCCAAACCCTTCCATGAGTCCATGGTCTCTCAGTCTTTCCAAGGAGTAGCATCTGGGATTTGACAGCACATGATAATGACACAAAACAATTAAATTTTGGGCTAATTCAGCTGCTAAGAACCGTTTGCAGTCGACGTCCTCTAAGCTGAGCACTCGTTGCTGTTTTGAGTTGTAGCCATAGAACCCAAATTTCAATGTAGCCTGTTAAGGGGGGGTGAATTTGTTTTAGTGTGTGCATAAATCTGCATAAATGTGTTTAATTGTTGTATTTGGAGCTAATTGACATCTGGAATGAAGATGGTATTTGCTACACAGCAAGCTTGATGCATGATTAGGAAATCCTACAGTAATGGTAGTACTGTTAGCACTGATATTAATAATTAATGCTGTAATTGAAGCTGCTCAGATATGAGAGGGAGAAAAGTCTTCAGTAGTTTGTGCAAACATAAATGGTAAAAGGTGGTGGATGAAGAACGTGATTGATGTTGGGATTGCTGTCAGAACGTTTGTTTTGATAGGCAGTGCCCATCCTTACACTAGGAATTGGCCCTCCCTGACCAAGAGCCCCTCCCCAGCTTTCCTCGAGCCCCTTTCAGTCCTGGGAGGCTGCTCTAAGGTCTCCCCAGAGCAGACTCTTGACTCAAAGGACCAGAGGATTTCTGGAACTAACCAAGCTTTTAATTTAGGAAGAAATGTTTTGCTGTGAGGGTGAGGAGGCCCTGGCCCAGGTTGCCCAGAGAAGCTGTGGCTGCCCCATCCCTGGAGGTGTTCCAAGGCCAGGTTGGATGGGGCTTTGAGCCCCCTGATCCAGTGGGAGGTGTCCCTGCCCATGGCAGGGGGTGGAACTGGATGGGCTTTGAGGTTCCTTCCAACCCAAACCATTCCTTGGTTCTGTGATAGGGGCTGCAATCCCCGTGTCCTCTCTCTGCAGTTTAATGTCATAATTTCCATTTCAGAGGGCATTTTCCCTCCTCTAGGTTACATCTTGGTGAGTGCTCAACCTTCCTGGCAGGGCAGAGCAGCTCCACCAGAGGATGGTGGGACTCATGCACAGACCAGTAGCTCCTGCCAAGCCATTTCTGTCCAAATGAAGACACTGTTTGTGTCTCAGCTACCTTTTGTCCCTGGGAGTGTCCACGTGCCAAGGCCAAGGCTGGTTGTGTCTCTGGTTGTATCTGATCCCCATAACTGAACTCCAACAAGCCTTTGCCTGTGATCTTAGGAGTGACCTCCCATCTCCTGAACCATCTGTTCCTCTGTGGATGCTGCTCTGACGAGAGAGGCTGGAGAGAGGAGAGCGTGGGTGGAGATAAAAGAGAAAAATTAAACCATTTATGAAAGTTTCATCAAAGCTGTTTACGATGCTGAGGGGAGCGCTGGCTCACCTTGACACAAACTTCATTCAGAAACCAGATTTCAATATTTTTCAGCTTTCTTTCTGACAGGCTTTGTCAGCAGCTTGGCAACTTCTACAGACAAGCTCGTGATTTGCTTTCTTCTCAACCAATCAAAACAGTAAATATGGGCGTTGAGGCGCCTCGTGTCATCCTGGAGTTCTGTGCAGGTGGCTTAACTTGGACTGAGTATGAAAAAAGTAATAAATAGCAACATTAGTCCTGTGATTCCTTCCCTGTTCAGAACATGAGGCTTCTCAGATGTTATAGACACTCTAAAATGCTGCTGGAAAGTGAGATCAAATACCTTCAGCAGAAGCACTTTGAATGGTTCTGAAAGCTAGGAGCGACTGTTGACATCATTAAATTGGGTCTGGGTTTGATTAATATCTTAGGAACAGGGATCCAGTTTCCATCCTTTCATACAACTTGAAAAGAGTGAGATTGCCTTTTGATTTTTAAGAATAAGTAATTGTGTTTGCTGGTGGGGAGTAAAACTGTGTAATGGTCCTCACTATGGGTGCGTCTGTGTTGCCCTTCAGGGATGGCAGAATCCTGGAATGGGTGGGTGGGAAGGGACCTCACAGCCCATCCAGTTCCACCCACCCTGCCATGGGCAGGGGCACCTCCCACTGGATCAAGGGGCTCCAAGCCCCATCCAACCTGGCCCTGAACACCTCCAGGGATGGGGCAGCCGCCACTGCTCTGGGAAACCTGGGCCAGGGCCTCCACACACTCAGAGTGAAGAATTTCTTCCTAGTGTCGCATCTAAATCTTCCTCCTTCCAATTTAAAGACATTTTCCCTCATCCCATCACTTCAGGCCCTTGGAAAAAGCCCCTCCCCAGCTTTCCTGGAGCCCCTTTCAGTCCTGGGAGGCTGCTCTAAGGTCTCCCTGGAGCCTTCTCTTCTCCAGGCTGAACAACCCCAACTCTCTCAGCCTGTCCTCACAGCAGAGGGGCTCCAGACCTCAGATCATCTCTGTGGCCTTCTTTGGACCTGCTCCAACAGTTCCATCTCCTCCTTATGTTGGGGATTCCAAAACTGGACACAGGGCTCCAGGAGGTGGGTTCTCACCAGAGCAGAGCAGAGGGGCAGAATCCCCTCCCTCCCCTCTGGTCCCAGTGCTTTGGATGCAGCCTGGGACATTGTTTGCTCATGTGGAGCTTCTCATCAGTCAGCACCCCAAGTCCAAGATGTCAAGAGGCTGTGTGAACTCTGCTCCTCGATACAGAGCAATTGCAGCAATCACTGTTCCCTCCTTCATCCTACAGTGCCAAGTAAAATCTGTCTTATGGTTTGAAAGGAGAATGCATGGGAACAAGTGATCCAAATGGAGAATGCAGGCGAAGGATGAAAGAATGGAACCAGCCCTTCCTGTTGGCCAGAGCTTGGAGACTCCCTCGTGGGCATTGGCCTTTGTAGAGCCAGGCTGAGCATCCCCATGGGATGCAGTCAGGGACAGCTGTGATAAGTCACTGTATGTGTATCTTCTCGGCTGTAGGTAATTTGTAATCGTGTCATGTGTCTGATCCTTCAGGACAGGACAGGCTGGATGGGGCTTTGAGCCCCCTGATGCAGTGGGAGGTGTCCCTGCCCATGGCAGGGGGCTTGGAAGTGGATGAGCTTTGAGGTCCCTTCCAGTTTAAACCATTCCATGAGTCTATGAAGTTGCTAACTTTATTTCTCATTGGTGTCCCACCCCTCTGTCTGGCACTGGTTCCCAGACAGTGTCCTGTGGAACATTTATTCTTCCCCACACTTATTTTCTTTCTGGGAAGAAAGCAGGTAGCAGTTGTCAGTCTGGACTTGTTTTGGTTTCCAAAAGCTCAAGCAAGAACAGCTTTCTCATTCTGTTTGATTAGTAGTAATAAATATGTATGTGTTCCACCCTCAATATTTTATAGGAATGAAGTTTTGTTCTCTTAATACTCAGAGGAGCAGCTGAGGCTGGGACAGCAGTCACACAGCCCCACCTGCCTTTTCACCCTTCCGATGGGGTTTGTGCTGCTGGAAGTGGTAAAAGCAGCTGAAATCTTGCAGAGCACCCTGTGGGACATGGTCTGTGGTGCTGCTGGATGCAGAGAGCTTCCACAAGGGAACAGCTCTGTGCCAGACTGGAAGGTGAATGTGAGAATGGATCTTCTGTAAATCCTATCTAGGTCCTTGCGTTCATCCTTGCTGTCCTAACCCAGCAAAGGCTGCTCATCCCAAATAATGAGTGACTTCCATCCCTGGAAACATTCAGGGTCAGGTTGGATGGGGCTCTGAGCAACCTGATTGACGTGGAGATGTCTCTGCTTCTGCAGGACTGGGTGACCTATAAAGGTCCCTTCCAACCCAAATCATTCCATGATTCTGTGACTTTGCAGTGTTTCTGGTAAATAGCAGGGTGTGACTCCTCCAGCTGCTGTGCCCATTCTGCTGTGCAGGACCTTGGATTGCCTGAGCTTCTGCTCCCGGGCAGAGACTGTTGTTGGGTGCCAGAAGAGCACTCAGCAAGGTGAAGCGTCCCCAGCAAGGTCTCTGCGTCACCACTGAGCCAAGAAAAATACAGTCATTAATTTGGACACAACATTGAAATTTAAAGATGCTGAGGAATGACCTTAAGACTTAGGTTGATCCCTCTTGTGCCAGTGGAAGGCAACAAGCGACCTTGGATAACGCTGTGGTCACTGGTGGGTCAGTGCTGCTGCAGGTATCTCATTTTCCCATGGGATGCTGGGAGCAGTTTCTCACTCAGCTGGCTTCCTGAAGCTACCTGGGAAGCATTGAGGCCTGGAGATGCCCATCTTAATGCACTTATCTGCACCCAGACTGTGGTTTGTGTGTCTGGAGAAGGCCTTGGGATCCTGGAGTGTTTGATTGCCCTTTTCTCTGCACAGCTGAACTCTCCTCCCATGGTGCCTTATGGCCTGGCTTCTTCTCCGTGGGTTGATGGTGCTCCTGGGTTGGCTCACAGGAGGACAAACAGCCTGGAAAAGCAGCCATCTCCTCTGGCTTGTGCCAGAGACAGAAGATAGGCTTTGTGGTTTCTTCTCACTACAAAATGGTACCACAGTGGCTGGAGCACTTCCGCTGTGAGGACAGACTGGGAGAGTTGGGATTGTTCAGCCTGGAGAAGAGAACGCTGTGGGGAGACCTCAGAGCAGCCTCCCAGGACTGAAAGGGGCTCCAGGAAAACTGGGGAGGGGCTCTGGATCAGGGAGTGCAAGGACAGGATGAGGGGGAAGGGTTTTCAGATGAAAGAGGGAAGACTGAGATGAGATCTTTGGGAGAAATGTTTTCCTGTGAGGGTGAGGAGGGGAGGCCCTGTCCCAGGTTGCCCAGAGCAGTGGTGGCTGCCCCATCCCTGGAGGTGTTCAAGGCCAGGTTGGATGGGGCTTGGAGCCCCCTGATCCAGTGGGAGGTGTCCCTGCCCATGGCAGGGGGTGGAACTGGATGGGCTTTGAGGTCCTTTTCAACCCAAACCATTCCATGATTCCACGTTTTACTTCCCAGGAGTTGCTCCAAGCCTCCTCAGCAACAATACAGGTGGGTTTGCACCTGCAGATGCTTTGCATCCAGAATACTGGGCTGTCCCTGGGGCTGGGCCCAGAGAGACTGATTGCAGAGCAGGATGTCCTGTTCCACAGTTGACAATCTGGGGAGACATGAAAGGCAGAGATGTGGTCTCACTGCTCCTGAAGGCCTGCAGATGTTTCTGTGAGGCCTACTGCTCACCTTTTTGCAAGGCTGGACAACTTCTATGCTGTGTCCTTACCAACTTCTTCTACATAAAGGCTACTTCCAGCACAAGAAACCACCTGAAATTGCTCCTTAGAGAAGAAAAGATAAAGCAAGATAAAGAACTACAAAGCAGATACCATAACAATGTATCTGGCAAGAAACAAGCAACCAGGAGGTGAAATCCACTCAAATCTCCTGGGATTGTCCAGGGAGAACACATTTATCTTCTCGACAAGGGGGACACGCAATTTCCTGCTTAAGTGGGATGTCCAGCAAAAGACAGGGGCTCTAATAGGCACATGTGTTGCTCGATGGTTTGAGATCTCTATGTGGGCTCAGCAGGAACACATGGTTTATTGTAAAATGCACAAAATCTGAAAGTTTAATTCCACCTTAGGAAACTTTTAAAATACTTCGCTTCTTCAGTGGCGATCTGGAATAAACTTCAATAGAAGTTTAGAGATGAAACAGGCTCTCATTAGGAACTGGCCTCAAAGTCTTCTTTCCATCAGTGGCTTTTTTAAGACTCTTTGACTAATAAAGAACCGGTACTAAACTAATCTCCACGCATTGGAGTTAGCGTGGAGGGAGGGAATTAATCTAATAATGAATCCAAAGCCCTTTGGGTGTAGGGAAGAACACTGCAAGAAAAATTGTAGAGCTTTTTTCTCTCATCAATATTTAGTTCTGAGTTACTCAAAGGGTCATGAAACTGGCACTTAGAACCATAGAATCGTTGGTTGGAAAAGACCTTTGAGATCATCAAGTCCAACCATCCCTGTCCACTACTAAACCAGATCCCTGAGCACCTCATCCTCCTGGCTTCTAAACCCCTCCAGGGATGGGGACTCCACCCCTTCCCTGGCAGCCTCTGACAGGGCCTCAGAGCACTTTGAGGGAACAAACTTTCCCTGATGTCCAGTCTGACCCTGCCCTGGTGCCACTTGAGGCCATTTCCTCTCCTCCCATCCCCTGTCACTGGGGAGAAGAGACCAACCCCCAGCTCACCACAGTCTCCTTTAGGGAGCTGCAGAGAGTGATGAGGTCTCTCCTCAGTCTCCTGTTCTCTTAGCTTGAGCAGGAGGTCCCACCAGTGCAAAAGTATGGTCTGATGTCTCCAGTGCAGCACCAGCCTCATCCAGCTGTTACAATGATCATGTATTTTTGGGTTATCTCTCTCTTCTTAGCATCACTGTCCATATGTAAATGGAGGCTTCTTGGGTTGGGTCATGTTCAACAGCTTTGGTAATCATAGCAACCATGCCTTGGGTGAGGGACTTTCTCCAAGGGCCTGGAGTGGCAAGATGAGGGGGAATGGCTTTAAATCAGAAAGGGGAAGATTTAGATGGGACATTAGGAAGAAATTCTTCGTGCTGAGGGTGAGGAGGGCCCTGGCCCAGGTTTCCCAGAGCAGTGGTGGCTGCCCCATCCCTGGAGGTGTTCAAGGCCAGGTTGGATGGGGCTTTGAGCCCTCTGATCCAGTGGGAGGTGTCCCTGCCCATGGCAGGGGGTGGGACTGGATGGGCTTTGAGGTCCTTTCCTGCTCCTGCTGCCCACGCTGTGTCTGACACAGCCCAAGATGCCATTGGTCCTCTTGGCCACTTGGCCACTGCTGGCTCATGTTCATCTTCTCTCAACTACTGCTGGAGTCAACCCTCAGCTGGTGTCTTCCCTGTGGGGAAGCTGCTCTAGGTTTTTCAGTGATGTGTAACCACTTCTGCCTCTCCTCTAGATGTGACCCTGCTGCTTCTTGCTATTAGATTTACGATTCTCTAGAATTGCAATAAAACTTACCATCTTATTATAAAATACAGCCTTTGTGTTGAGCTAATAAGATGGGAGCACTTGCTGCATAAATGAATTTTAAAAAACATCCAATAAATCAACTGTATTTAGAATTTGAACTGGAGAAGAATCAGTTTTGATCATAACTAGTCATGCACGTTCCTGGCAGCGCACACACCGTGGTGCTTGCATTCTCAAAATGCCATTAACCTTACAGTCTGTGTTTATATCTCATATTATTAGTATAATGTAGTTAAATATTAATTTGAGTAGTGGCATCAGAATTTCCCAGGGGTGTTTCTCCTTCATTTTACAGCATTTGTGGAGTTTGCAAAGAAAACGAGTGCGAAGTAGTGAAAATATTAAGAATAAAGCCCTGAATGACCTCCAGTTTCACTTTAAGTCGTGACTGAACAGGGATTTTAAATGTCAGGGTGGCTGTTCTGTGAAATTAAGGGAAAATATGTAGCATTTGGAAGGGTTGAGGACATCACCAGATTTGTTCCTGGGGCACTGCAGAGTGAGCTTCCCCACAGCGGGGCTGAGTCAGCCCCAGGCCTGCTGAGAGGATCCATGTGTGGGCAGGAGGTGCTGGCACAGGGCTGCTGCTTCCTGGGGTGCCCAGAGAGGTGGTGGCAAAATGGACAAGGAGGCCTCTGTCCACGTCCTGAGGTTCAACAAGGCCAAGGGCAAAGGGTCAGGGCAAACTATGGTTTCAATTCAGGGTCGGGGATGAAGGGGTTGGGAGCAGCCCTGGGGAGAAGGGCTTGGGGTGCTGTGGGAGGAGAAGCTCAACACGAGCCACAATGTGGCTGCACCCAGAGAGTGGGGCCAGAGCGGAGGGAGGGGATTGTGCCCCTCTGCTCTGCTCTGGAGAGACCCCACCTGGAGCCCTGTGTCCATTTCTGGACTCTGCAACATACAAAGGAGATGGAAATGTTGGAGTGGGTCCAGAGGAGGCCATGGAGATGATCTGAGGGCTGGAGCCCCTCTGCTGTGAGCACAGGCTGAGAGAGTTGAGGTTGTTCAGCCTGGAGAAGACTCTGGGGAGACCTCAGAGCAGCCTCCGAGGACTGAAAGGGGCTCCAGGAAAGCTGGGGAGGGGCTTTTTCCAAGGGCCTGGAGTGACAGGATGATGGGAAATGGTTTTAAATTGGAAGGGGAAGATTCAGATGAGACAGCAGGTTGCCCAGAGCAGTGGTGGCTGCCCCATCCCTGGAGGTGTTCAAGGCCAGGCTGGATGAGGCTTTGAGTCCCCTGATCCAGTGGGAGGTGTCCCTGCCCACGGCAGGGGGTGGAACTGGATGGGCTTTGAGGTCCCTTCCAACTCAGATCACTGCAGGGTTACCCATGACTGTGCTTGCTTTGACACCAGCCTTCTCGGGGCTCATTTGAACACCCTGTTTATCAGCGATAGCACCATCAATAACTTCCTGAACTGGTTGTCTTACCCTCATTTTCTCCCTAATAATGAACCTTTAATTTTCTCTCCTTCTCCAGCAGAATCGTAGTGAAGGTTCAAAGCTTACATTTAGCTGTGCTGTTGCAGTTAAGCAGTCTATTATTCTTCATAAATTGCTCTACAAAGCCCTTAACGTGTGCATCTGCTGCTCAGGAGTAATGAGATAAAAGAGGCTGATGGGCTCGGGTGGGGAAGGTGGCGACGTGTTACCATCTGCACTCTGATTTCATTATGGGGACCTCTTTGTTTGTCTTTTTCATGTAAAGGTTATTTCTGGGTGAGATGAGACCCAGGAATAATTAATGTTGTCATTTGTAATGTCGAGGTTGCTGAATTTGTTAATGATACTAAGGAGATTTTGTGAAGTCGTTGTTTCACAGGAACAAAGGACAGGATGAGGTGTTCTGGGAATTTCAGAATTGTAGAATGACCTGAGTTGCAAGGGACCCACAAGGATCACTGAGTCCAGCTCCTGTCCCTGCACAGGACAACTCCAGTGTTCACACTGTGTGACTGAGGGCTTCTGGAATATAGTCAGGCTTGGGGAGCAGTTCCAGTGCTCCACCACCCTCTGAGTGAAGAGCCTTCTCTTAATGTCCAACCCAACCCTCCCCTGGCACAGCTTCCTGCCATTCCCTTGGCTCCAGAGACAAGAGCTCAGTGCATGCTGTTCCTCACCACGTGAGGAAGCTGGAAACTGATACGAGATCTCCCCTCAGTGCCCTCTCCAGGCTGAACAGACCAAGTGACTTCAGCCACTCCTTATATGACTTCCCCCCCAGACCCTTCACCAACTTTCTGGCCCTAAATTCAAGCTCTGTGAGATGGTATTGAAAGATTGCAAGCAGATGGGTTTCCTGACCTCTCAGTCCTTCCAGCCTTGCCTACGATGTACCATGGCAGGGTCAGATTGGACATCAGGAAAGAGGTTCTGAGGCCCTGTCAGAGGCTGTCAGGGAAGTGGTGGAGGTTTAGAAGATGGGCAGATGAGTTTGTCAGGGATCTGGTTCAGTAGTGGACAGGGACAGTTGGACTTAATGATCTCAGACGACTTTTCCAACCAAACCATTCTATGATACTTCCTTTTTGAAAGGAGTTTAATTAATCATTTATCTCATTCCATCATTATAGAAGCCATTGCCATTGTGTGGACCCCCCCGAGCTGTGTCAGTGAAATCATCTGTATAGACTCACTGCCTTTAAACCATTATTAATGACAGGATTTATAGAGTGATATAAATAACTTGTCCCTTTCCGATCAGTGCACATTTTGGACTCTGAAGGCTCGGCTCTGATGAGCAGTTTAATGAAAGGGCACAGGAAAATATAATTCACTTATTAATAATTTGTGCTGTGCTTTTTTACGCATCCAAAGATCAAGTTCTACGGAAAGGTTTTGAAGAGGAAGCTAAGCTGTCACTGGATTTTAATCAGGAGCTGAGACCCTGCTTCAGAGCATCCTAAGGAGAGAACAAACCCATGTGATGTCCAGTCTGACCCTACCCTGGCACAACTTGAGGCCATTTCCTCTCCTCCCATCCCCTGTCACTGGGGAGAAGAGACCAACCCCCACCTCCCCACAACCTCCTCTCAGGCAGTTGGAGACAGGGATGAGGTCTCCCCTCAGCCTCCTCTTCTCCAGGATAAACAGCCCCGGCTCCCTCAGCCGCTCCCACAACCCCTGTTCTCCAGCCCCTTCCCCAGCTCCAGTCCCTTCTCTACCTTGAAGAGCGGGTGAGGAGGTGATGGAAAGTGGCACCACGGAACGTTCTTGGAAGCTGGTGCAGTCTGTGGTCAGGGGGAGCATTCCATCTGCCCGTCCTTGTTCCCACTTCCCATCAGCAGAACCGCAGTGGTTGTTCCCTAATCTTTGGGCAGTTGTGCTTGTTGGACACAGAGGAAGAACATCTGCTGTTTCTGCTCACATGAGCTGCTTCTCACACTGGGCTTTAAATGCCTTCCAAAACTATTTTGTATTTCCATCTTTCCACTCCAGCTAAATTATTGAAAAATCTGTCAGAGTTTCACACGTGCGTTTGGACTTAATTAAGGAATGAGGAGTTTCTAAATTGGTTTTAATATTATATTACAAGTACAAAGCTTTTCCAACAGCCTGTCGGGGCGAGTGTAGCACAATGAGAAGCTGAGCCTCTGTGCTGTGTTTCCTGTTGCTTTCAGCCCAAATCTCAAAGGAAATGGGATGTCTGGGCAAACGCTGCTTGTCCCCAGTTAATAAATGTTGAATCTTCTGCATATTTCAGCCAAAGTTGACAGGGAGGAGAAGGATCAAATGTTGGCTTAGGGGAAGGTGTGTATTGGGAGCTTACCCTGAAATATTAGTGCTCCTCTGCTCAGAGCATGGCTTGATCTTAGTTCTTTTCTTTTCCCTTTCTGAAACCTTGTATTACACAACCTGCTGCCAAAATAAGGTTTTATACTTTGGTGCTGAAGGCAAAAACTCACCTTCACTTAAAATCAGAACAGAATCCAGTGCCAGACTTTGTAAGTCTTGATTTAATGTCCCTGGTTGTGGCCTCCCCCAGCAGCATATGTACCTGTCTCACCACTCCCATGGTGAAGAATTTCTTCCTAATGTCTCATCTAAATCTTCCCCCTTCCAATTTAAAGCCCTTCCCCCTCATCTTGTCACTCAGGGCCCTTCACAAAAGCCCCTCCCCAGCTTTTCTGGAGCCCCTTCAGGTACTGGGAGGCTGGAGGTGGAGCTCCCAGAAAGCACTTTTCAGTAGCAGACTGTTACTTGGAGGTGTTTGGGAACTTTTGCTTGATAAAACAAGCTGATAGCGTTGTAAATAAGAAAATAATGTGTTGGGGCAATCCACAGTGACAGCACAGTCCGGGGGGGTGACGAGAGCAGCCCTGGGGAGAAGGACTTGGGGTGCTCGTTCATGAGAAGCTCCACAGGAGCCAGTGAGAAGTGCTCCCAGCCCAGAAACCCCCTGTGTGCTGGGCTGTGTTGCCTTCATTTTCGAAGGCGTGGTGACCTGGTTCAGGAACGGCACGGCGGCCACCCCCGGCCGCTCGGGCCATCGGCTCACAGACACCGGTGTGGTGGGTGGCAAATGGTGTTTATTGATAGAAAACACCGGCTTATATAGCCAAGGTTTGCAACGTCACTTCTGTCTGCTTACACCATCAACTAAACACCATTGGCTACTGGGAGAGGGGCCCTATCTTTCCGTACATCGCGAGATCTTCCGGTCGCCGGACCCTAGCTAGCAACATCTCCTCCCTGCTCATGCTTAATTAAATTGACTAGAATAGAACAAATTTAAAGATATTCTTAGCTTATACTATGGTACTTCTTATCTTATCTTACTTTATCTTATCTTATACAATCTATAAAATATATTAAACTTATATAACTTATAAACTTATATGACTTACAAAACTTATAACTTACAAGCTTATAAAACTTATCTTGTAAAACTTAGAAAGTTATAAAATTTATAAACTTACTTATAAAACTTATCATCTTATAAAGACAACTAGGACTAATAAAGTGCAACTTGAAGTAGTAAGGATAGCTTGAGGTCGACCTGAGAGGAAAAACAAAAGGCACACTTTAGTCTTAATTATTAGTGTTTGTGATATTAACTCTTTCTAGCTGACTTTTTTTAAAGTACTTCTTAAAATGAGGAAAGAGGTCGTTCCAGAGCAGATGTAGGTTTCTCAGTTCTTAGCAGGTCTTCATCAATAACGGCTTGTGGTTGACA
Source organism: Tapera naevia (assembly GCA_033556795.1). Classification (NCBI taxonomy): domain Eukaryota; kingdom Metazoa; phylum Chordata; class Aves; order Cuculiformes; family Neomorphidae; genus Tapera; species Tapera naevia. The sequence goes on from JAUMJJ010000307.1 coordinate 54,062, forward strand.
TAGGCCTTGCTGTTGGGTCATCAGGCGTAGGCACGGTGCTTGCCGATCGATCATCTTTTCCTGCCACTGGAACGTTCGGGAGTGCCCAATGATCTGGTCCTGTGAACAAAAGCTCACAGCTTTCATTAGTTTCATTCTGAAGGTCTGGTTTGATAGACTTAAGCGGGCACCACTTAACTCTGCCATCTTTTTTGACAGCAGCATACCCTTGCCCTGTCAGAGCTAGTTTCCACCCTTGTTCCCATTCTCCCAGTTCATTTCTGACTATGACTGATGGACCTTCTTCTAGTGCTCGAGTGGCCCAATGTGTTTGGGTGGGACTAACTGCCTCCTGCCCCCTAGGAAATTGGTTTAGTGCTAGCAGAGCAGTCGCTAGGAGATGTGCCTGGGCTCCAGAGGGAATGATGTTGACAAACCCTTCTGGTTTTGCTAATACCTCCAATTTAGATTTCAGAATTTGATTTGCCCGTTCCACTATAGCTTGCCCTGTGCTATTGTACGGAATGCCGTGTATTAAGGTAATACCCCACTTCAAAGTGAATGCTTGAACTGATTTAGACACACAGTTTGGACCGTTGTCTGTTTTGATCTGATTAGGGATGCCAAGCCAAGCCATAGCTGTCAGCCAATGTTGAATGGTTGCTTTAGAGTCAGCCTTAAGGTGCTGAATGGCCACCATCATTCCACTGTATGTGTCTACAGTCACAGCAAGCCTTGCTCGAGGTTTTAGTAACTGGCAAAGTGTAAAATCTGTCTGCCACACCTTGGATGCTTTAAGACCTCTAGGATTCACTCCGCTCGACCACAGTGGTGCTTTCTGACAGTGGGGACATGTAGCCACTACATGTTTCGCGTCTGTGACTGAAATGCCACATCTCTTTGCCAACGCTTTAGCTCCGATGTGAAGAGACTCGTGTAAGTGCCGAGCATCTCTCAATGCCCACAGTCCTTTTGCAGCAGCATCTGCTTTATCATTACCTATTTGGAAAAACTCTTTAATTGAGCTGTGGCTATTGATGTGGATGACCGATATAGTGCCCTGTCGAGAGTAAAGTGCTGCTTCTAACATTAGGGCTGTTGTGGACGTTGACACGCCAGGGCCCGACATGGCCAAGCAAAGGTTAGCCACAAATATGGAATCAGTTACTATGTTGAGATGTTCTGTTGGGAACAGTCCACATGCTAGTACTACAGCTGCTGCTTCTAGTTGCTGGACAGGAAGAGCACAGTCGGTCATTTTAATGCTGTGCCATTCTCCTCCCGATTGCCATACAGCTGCCGCGGTTGAAGTTGTTGAGGATGCGTCTGTAAAGACTGTTGGTCCCGGCTGGGGCCGGTCCATGATCTTACATGGAAGGTCGATGTTAACTATTGCCAGCATTTGAGTCCAGGGGGGCTTTGCGGCGTAACGAAGTTCTCCACCAAATCCTACAAGAGCTATGGCCAGATACTCTTGACATTGCCACTGACTGTGTTGGGAGCTGTTTACGAAAGGGCAACCATACCCTGGTGGGTTCAATGCCTAGATGTCTTAGGGCGAGTTTCCTGCCTTTCACGATGAGATTACCAAGGCACTCGATTCCTGGAGAGAATGCACGTGATGGCTTTCCTAGGACTATCCATTGTGTTGGTCGGGCTTTTTCAGTAGGGCCCTGGGCTAGTGCTCCTACTCCTCCCTTTTCTGTAAAGTGCACATACAGATCAAGTGGTATATTTGGGTTCCACCTAGCAAGTGTGCTTGATGACATCTGCTGCTCGATAAAATCGAGAGAGTTCATTGCTTCTGTTGTCAGGGCTTTTTGTTCCCATGGATTCTTTCCTTTCAAAAGATCATGCAGAGGAGCCACGATTTCAGGAGGGATCAGAACAATGTTATGGATCCATTGCAAGGACCCCGCTAACTGTTGCATATCATGGAGTGTCTTAATGTTCCGATGAATTTTTATTTGAGGGGGTGTTATGTAAGAACTTGTGATCCCCACTTCCAAAAAACTTACACATGGTCCTCTCTTAATTTTTGCACTCGCAATTTCGAACCCGTGTACCTTTAGAGTTTCGGAAACCGTTGACACCAGCTGGTCCACTTGAGTCGCTGATGTTGCTGCAATTAAAATATCATCCATATATTGAGTGACAGTCGCAGTCGGGTTATGGCACCGGACTGGTGCCAGTGCCCGATCCACTCTGATCTGGCAGATAGTGGGTGAGTTGACCATTCCTTGGGGCAGCACTTTCCACTGGAAGCGTAGCTTGGGGCGTTGGCTGTTTAGAAACACTCCAGAAAAAGCAAACCGTTCTTTATCCTCCTCGTGCAAGGGTATTGAAAAGAAACTCCTTAATATCAAGGACAGCACAAGGTTGTCCCTCGGGTATCATAGAGTTCATAGGCAATAGTGTTTGAACTTGGATTAAACAGGCACGTGGATGGGGGGGGGCAAATGCTCTTCATTAGTGACATGCTTAATCATGTCTGCAATTCTTGATCCTGCTGGAAGTGATTGTAGGATTTCTTTGATTTTTGCATTACACTGCTGACGTAAGCAGTCTGCAACAACCGGGCCTTTTGCTTCTGCAGGCAGGGATGAGGAGTCAACCGCTGCCTGGAGGCGATCTGCAAATTGTGTAAAGCTCTCACTTTCACTTTGCTTTGTTGTGGACCAGGGTGATGGTTTGGCAGTAACTCTAGAGGCTGTGCGAATGGCTTCTCTAGCTGCACGAGTGGTTGCCACAATTTGGTGGGCCCGCAGGCCTTGGGCCTGTTGTTGGGGGGTGAGCATGGTTGGGTCTGAACCCATCAGCCGTTGGAAGGCAGAGCCATGCAGTGGGGGATCCGCCCCAGTTGCTTGAACCTGTTGCCTTGTTCAGTTTTCCTCCCGTTCCTGTTTAAAAACCATCGTCCCTGCTCCATCAAAACTCAGTCTACGAGTTTGTCTTCTCTCAAAGGGGAGCATGTCATCTCCCCCAAACCCCCATCGAGGAGGGTGGAGACCGTGGCAGCATCGAGCCCTCTGTGTGCAGTGGCTTTAACAATCGCTTGTCTGTCCTTGGGGTTTCTTGGTGAACGGACCCTTTGTCCTCCTTCCCTCACCCGCACCGGGAACGCCGGCGCGGCCGATGGAGCCCCTTCGGCGCGCGCGCCCTTAATTTCTGCCCAGCCCGCGGGAGGAATTCTCTTTCCCCGCGATCCCTTTCCATTGCGGATATTTTTGCTTTGAACTCTTTCTGGTTCCTCCGACTCCGGGTCGGTTCCAGCCCCTCGTCCCCGCTGGGGTCTCACTCGGGACCGGCGCTCGACCGACCGGTCCCTTCCGGGCTGCGGCCCCGCCCCTTCCCTTCCGGGCGGGCCGTCCCCCCGGCTCGCCCCGCCCCTTCCCTTCCGATGGCCGCTCTGATTGGCCGCCCCTCGCGCCCGCCTCCCGCCTCTGCCACGCCTCTCGCCCTTCTCCTCTCCGCTCCCCTGCCCTTCCCGCGCGCGCGCGGCGCCGCTGGCGCTGCCGCCCTTTTCGCGCCGCTGCTCTCCTCGCCCCGCCCCCGCTCGCTGCTCGGCGCCATCTTGGGGCGCAGGGGGCGGCGGCTGAGGCGGAGCGTCTCGAGACTCGGGCTGCGCGGCGGCGCCCCTGCCCTCCTCCCGTGAGTTACCCCGAGAGCTTTGCGCTCCTCCCTGCCCCTCCGTAAGGGGGACGGGGTTCGGGCACCGAGGGGGTGTATGGCCCTCTGGCAGAGCTTCAGGGGCGGCAGAATTGCCGTCGCCTGGGGGGTGCACGGCCTGGTGGTCGCCCCGACTCCCACTTCAGAGGTGACCGTGAAACAGTCTCCTGCTGCCAGGAGTCTCCTGCCCTTTTTGCAGGGGCTGCACAGCTTTCCCCCAGGATTTAAGGTGTTTCCCAGAGCCCGAGGGCATCGTCTCCTCGGCTGAGGCTTTGGTACCCTTATCCCACCCTTCAGGGTTAAAAATATCCACCGGCCACACAATGACCCCTCTCTGTAAAGGCCTCACAATGGCAATCACTGTTACTTTGAAATACAGAATCACAATCATCTGGTTGGAAAAGACCTCTGAGATCAAGTCCAACCATCCCTGTCCTCTCCTAAACCAGATCCCTGAGCACCTCATCCACCCATCTTTAAACCCCTCCAGGGGTGGGGACTCCACCCCCTGCCTGGCAGCCTCTGACAGGGCCTGAGAACCCTTTTGGTGAAGATGTTTTTTGTGATGTCTACATGGTGAAGCATGGAGTGCCCTGTCTTCTCCAGAGAAACAGGGATGAGAGGTATCAGCTGAAATAAAAGAGAGGGTAAGAGTATGAGGTTGAGAACTCAGAAGCAGGAGGATGTTCCAGTGCAGAGAAGGTGGTGCCCAGCTAAGGCAGGAGAGGCCGTGTACAGGATGTTTGCAAACAAAAAGAGCTCAGCAGCCGTTGTGGGACCTCATGGTTTGTGGAGCAGTGAGATCACAGTGGTCTTTGAAATCTCTGGTGCTCACCAGTAGTTTTGGGCCCCTCACTCCAAGAAGGACCTTGAGGGGCTGGAGAGCATCCAGAGAAGGGACCGGAGCTGGGGAAGGGGCTGGAGAACAGGGATTGTGGGAGCAGCTGAGGGAGCTGGAGCTGTTTATCCTGGAGAAGAGGAGGCTGAGGGGAGACCTCATCCCTGTCTCCAACTGCCTGAGAGGAGGTTGTGGGGAGGTGGGGGTTGGTCTCTTCTCCCCAGTGTCAGGGAATGGGAAGAGAGGAAATGGCCTTAAGTTGCAGCAGGGCAGGGTCAGTTTGGACATCAGGAAAAATTTCTCCACTGAAAGTGTTCTGAGGCCCTGTCAGAGGCTGCCAGGGAGGGGGTGGAGTCCCTGGAGGGGTTTGAAAGACGAGCAGATGAGTTTCTGAGGGATCTGATTTAGCAGTGGACAGGGACAGTTGGACTCGATGATCTCAGAGGTCTTTTCCAACCAAGAAATTCCATGGTTCTGTGATAATTGTCCTCCCCGCTGACTGTCTTGGACCGAAGAAAGAGTTGTACGTTCTTCTTCTTTGCTTTTTTAGAATTTACAGGTAACTTGTTGATTACATTTTACAAAAGTGAATTATTATTAACTCTTAATGAATCAGCTAATGTGGTAGCTACCAACAGTTACAGAGTTCGTTCTGGAGTTGCAAAACCCTGAGAAAGCCTTCAGGAGGTAAATTTCTCAAAGAAAAGATGCAGACTTGATGAAATAAATAATTACAGACTAAGCTAATTATTGACTTTGGCTTGTATTTGAAAAAGTACATCCGGATTGTTGAATGAAGGCAGTGATGCCTTGCAAGGGCTCACAGCAGAACATCTCCTTGGGGTTCTCAAGTCCCCTTGGGTCTGACTTGTGCTTTTGTGCCAGGGCCTCCCCACCCTCACGGGAAAGGCTTTCTCCCTAAGATCTCATCTCAATGTCCCCTCTTTCAGCTTCAGACCATTCCCCTTCATCCTGTCCCTGCATACCCTGAGCAAGAGCCCCTCCCCAGCTCTCCTGCAGCGCCTTCCTTAATCTTTACTTTTTTTTGAACTTATCCCATTTCTTCTTCTCAGGTCTTTGTTTCATTTCTGTAAATGTTCTTAATTTTCCTCTCTTTTTGGGGGAGTCATGTATTTTCTTAACTGTTGTCAGTGACCACCAGTCTAACACCCCCTGCAGCTTTCCTGTGATTATCATCCTCAGTCTTTATTCCTTCACTTTCACGCATGCCCTTCCCCAAAACCTCTCCTTTCCACTGGGCTCCTGACTGAGCGTGAAATTGCAGCCCTTGGACCCGTGGAGGCAGGAGGAGAATCACAGAAATGCTTGGTTGGAAAGACCTTTGAAATCATCACGTCTGACTGTCCCTGTCCCTTTACTAAACCTTGTCCCTAAAGAAACTCATCCACCTGCCTTTTAACCCCCTCCAGGGATGGGGACTACACCCCCTCCCTGGCAGTCCTCTGACAGGGCTTGAGAACCCTTTCAGTAAAGACATTTTTCCTGATTTCCAATCTGACCCTGCCCTGGTGCAACTTGAGGCCATTTCCTCTCATCCCATCCCCTCTCAACCTTAATGATGCCATGATTCCATGATTATATGATTAAAATGTTGGAATCTGAATTCCAAATTATAATTTTTATTGTATGTAATGCAGCCTAACTGGCAGGTGAGAAATAAATCCTTCAGAGTTGTCCACTTCTGGAGTCCCCGACATAAGAAGGAGATGGAACTGTTGGAGTGAGTCCAGAGGAGGCCACGGAGATGATCCGAGGGCTGGAGGACCTCTGCTGTGGGAACAGGCTGAGAGAGTTGGGGTTGTTCAGCCTGGAGAAGAGAAGGCTCTGGGGAGACCTTAGAGCAGCCTCCCAGGACTGAAAGGGGCTCCAGGAAAGCTGGGGAGGGGCTCTGGATCAGGGAGTGCAGGGACAGGACGAGGGGAACACTTTTCAGCTGAAAGAGGGGAATCTGAGATGAAATCTCAGGGAGAAGTTCTCCGCTATAACTGTGGCCCAGTTGTGCCCTGGCCCAGGTTGCCCAGAGCAGTGGTGGCTGCCCCATCCCTGGAGGTGTTCAAGGCCAGGTTGGATGGGGCTTGGAGCCCCCTGATCCAGTGGGAGGTGTCCCTGCCCATGGCAAGGGAGTGGGATTGGATGGGCTTCGAGGTCCCTTCCAAGCCAAACCATTCCAAGATTACATGATTCTCTGATCTTGGCCAGTACATCCCTCTCTGCAGTGGATCTTGGCAGGGTTATCAGCAGCTATTCTCCTGCTGAGACAATGAAGAATCAGTTCTCCATCTTAAAAAAAAAATGTATTTAAAGCTAAAAAGAGATTTACAACTTGATACCTAACAAGAAGACTTCGCAGAAATGCAAAACATATTGACAGCCAATTTACTTTCTGTAACTTTCACATTTTCCTTCCACCATATGGCTTAAATTGGGTGTGAATTAATATTATTCATAAATGCAGTACAAATAGGAATACGACCAATTATAGGAAAATATTCACCATCTTTGTAATCTCTAAGGTTATGGGAAAGGCTGTTCTCTTGCAAATTTAATATCCTAACAGAAATCACACGGTTTGCAATGTTTGACTTTTGCCCTGTGGTACTTGTCAAGTTTGCAATATTTAGCCAACAAGTGAACTGGGGGAATATTTCAGGGGTTTTTTATGAGCCAGGGGGAATCTGCCACTTGGCTTCAAAGTGTTTGGAGTAATTTGGATCTGGTAGGGTTCAGGGTTTCTGAACTCTGGTGCAGTGCTTCCTGCCTTCTATTTCGGGCAGATGATAATTGCTTCGTGCTGCCGGCGGCCCTGCGCTCGAAGCCACCATGGGTTCTCTCCTGGAGTCAGAACAGCTTGAATGCTGCTGTAGAGCAATTGCACCCCAGTTTTAAGCCCTATTTGGAAGTGAATCATAAAATCACCAAATGGTTTGGGTTGTAAGGGACCTCAAACACCATCCACTGATTTCTAACAGATACACGATCGACTCTTTGCCAAAGAACCATTCCATGGTTGTGGGGACAGGCTGAGAGTTGGGGATGTTCAGCCTGGAGAAGAGAAGGCTTGGAGGAGACCTCTAAGCTGCTCCTTCCAGTACCTGAGGTGGCTCCAGAAAAGCTGGGGAGGGGTTTTCAGAAGAGCCTGGAGTGACAGGACGAGGGGAAATGGCTTTGAATTGGAAGGGGGGAGATTTAGATAAGACATTAGGAAGAAATTCTTCACTCTGAGGGTGGGAAGGCCCTGGCCCAGGTGGCCCAGAGCAGTGGTGGCTGCCCCATCCCTGGAGGTGTTCAAGGTCAGGTTGGATGGGGCTTTGAGCCCCCTGATCCAGTGGGAGGCATCCCTGCCGTGGCAGGGGGTTGGAACTGGGTCCCTTCCAACCCAAACCATTCCATGAAACCCCATCCTTCTCCAGCACTGCTCTCTCAGGCCCATCGCACTCTGTCTCTGGTATTTATTCCCCTTCTCTTTTTTGTACATGTCCTTTTTGCTCTCTCATTTCTCATCGGGGCTGGATTAGAAATGCTCTATTTGCTGTGCAATTAAAGTGGCCTCTCATATGCTGCGAAGTTCACATAGTTTTAGGTTTTGCCTTAAATATATCTTTCTGGATTTAATGGGCTTTGCAGATTATAGTTTCAAAGTGGTTATTAATGGGATTTGGACAAAGAATTCTTGTTTTGCGCTCTTAAAAATAAAATAAGAAATCCTTCCATTGCATTTAATTTCATCAATTCAAGCGTCCCAAGAGGTATCTGTTGGGTGTCACATTAAGACTTGGCCTGTTCGTGATCGGTCTGCAGAATGGGGTCTGGAGAATGTCTGGGAGATTCAACAGCAGCCTCCTAATTAAATACAGTTTTGCTTTCTTTAGTGCTATTACTGTTATTATTATTCCCTGGACAACATCTGCATGGCAAAGCTACACTAAGAAATGAAAGGTGATAACAAAATTGGCAGCCAGGTTAAATTAATACCCACTGTATGACAGTGGTGCCCAGGTGGGGACAGATCCAGATTGCTATGGCCTTACTGGTCACAGAATCATGAAATCATGGAATGGTTTGGGTTGGAAGGGGCCTCAGAGCCCATCCAGTTCCACCCCCCTGCCGTGGGGGAAAGAGGGAATATTTAGATGAGACATTAGGAAGAAATTCTTCACAATGAGGGTGGGCAGGCCCTGGCCCAGGTTGCCCAGAGCATTCGTGGCTGCTCCATCCGTGGAGGTGTTCAAGGATGGTGCTTGGAGCCCCCTGATCCAGCGGGAGGTGTCCCTGCCCATGGCAGGGGGCGGAACTGGATGGGCTTTGAGGTCCCTTCCAACCCAGCCCATTCCATGATTCTGTGAATCACGGGGAGAGAGTGAAGGTGATCGTGGAAAGCAGAGCCCTGTCTCTGCGTTTCCTCCGTACGTGTCCAGGGAGCCCCACCTACTCGCTCTCTGCTAAAATCTGGTTCTGAAGTGCGGATGTCCTTTAACTAATGAAGAAAAAGCAGCGACACCCTCTTAGCAGAGAGGGAAGCAATTGGGATTTGCTCAGGGTTCCTCCCGACACCTCTCTCTGCTGCTAATGAAAATGTAACGCGCGTTGAAGTCATCAGCAGCACATCTCTGCATTGCACGTGGTGGGGAGAGCAACTTCCATGGCATCTTCCCAGGAGATGGCAGGCAGAAATAAACATACTGCAGAATGATTTACACCCTGAGTTAGGTGAGGGTTGTAAAAATACACCAAGTCTAAATCACTGTCAGCCTTGAAACAACAGTGGGGAAGGTGCTGACCCCGGTTTGAAAGTAAACAACACAGCTGTGTTCCTCAGTAGATGGAAGTGTGAGCTGTCTGTGAAATTAAAAGCTATGGCTTTAATGTTGTCTGCTTTTAAATTAGATGGGAAATGAGGATGGGGTGGGCATTGCACAATAACGGCTCGAAATAGCTGGGTGGGAAACCATAACCCATAGCAAAGACTTGAAGTGAAGGTGCATTAGAAACGTACTTGGACTGCAGGGAACTGGGAACAGGGACAGGACGAGGGGAAGGGTTTTCAGCTGAAAGAGGGGAGATTGAGATGAGATCTTATAGAGAAATGTTTTCCTGTGAGGGTGGGGAGGCCCTGGCCCAGGTTGCCAGAGAAGCTGTGGCTGCCCCATCCCTAGAGGTGTTCAAGGCCAGGTTGGATGGGGCTTGGACCCCCCTGATCCGGTGGGAGGTGTCCCTGCCCATGGCACGGGGGAACTGGGTGGGCTTTGAGGTCCCTTCTGACCCAAGCCAAGCCATCCCACATTTCTTTGCTCCCAGGGATGGCAGGACACGGAACAGCCCAGTGTCTCGTACAGATAGGAACATTTTGCCTTTTCTCTGCCATCTTTCAGGGCAGAACAGGAACCACTGCACGTGCAATCAGAGCTCTTTCCAGCATCACATTTGTGCTCACTTTGGGCTGTTAACAGAACTTTTTAATCACAGTTTTTGTGCAGGACTCCTGCCTGCGTGTAAAGGAGTTGATGCTGCAGTGCAGAGTCACTAAGGGAGCTCCTATGGAGGATGATTAGCTAATTGCAGTTAATTGCTTTGCCAACATAAGCAGACCAAACAAAGTATCAGAGAGAAATTACATTCTGTCACTTCACATCTAACAGGGTAACAAGGACCCAACTATTTTCCTACAACTAATTCTTTGTTTGCTCACAGGCTGATACCTGCTGATGAGATGCTTTACTTTCAAGTGATAAATTATCTTAATTACCTTTAATTGTTTGCAGACAATTTTATGCAAATTGAGGAACTTTAGGAAGAGAAGCAGAGATGTAGCTGTGGTTTGGAAGGTGGGAAAGGAGCACTTTTCTCATATCAGTGGGTTGGGTCTTTTATTCTCAAAAATGAGAAGGTGTGTCCTGGGGTGGGACAGCAGCCACGACCCTGTGTGTGACTGAGCAAACCCATCCAGGTTGTCTTCTCAGCCTTTCTCTGTAGAGATCAGTGGCTTCTCACCACTGGCCAAGAGAAAGGCTGGGGTCTTACTCCAGCCCCTCTTGACAGACTGGAGGTGCTGTGGGTGTGGATTGTCTTCTTAATAGCTGTATTTCACAGAAAGGTTTGGATTGGAATGGACATCAGCCACCACTGCTCTGGGCAACCTGGGCCAGGGCCTCCCCACCCTCGCAGGGAATCCTTTCTCCCTTCAGATCTTATCTCAATCTCCCCTCTTTCAACTTCAAATTGTTTCCTTTATCCTATCCCTGCAAGAGTCCCTCCCCAGCTTTCTTGTAGGCATTTCCCCGTCTGTGAAATTGCTACAGCCTGGTTTTATTAGTGATTTTCTCTGTGAGTATAAATCAGGTCACACCTTTTGGTGGGAATTCTGGTGACTGGCAAGGGTTTTTACCCTAGAAAAGGAAATGTGTACAATGAGTACAAGCAGAATAAAAACACCTTAAAGTGGGTGTATTCAAGACCAATAACATATTTCAGAATCATAGAATGCTTTGTCTTGGAAGGGACCTTTATAGGTCATCTAATCCTGCAGGGACAGGGACATCTCCAACTCCATCAGGTTGCTCAGAGCCCCATCCAACCTGAGCTTGAATGTGTCCAGGGTCCTCTACCCCTCCCTGGGCAACCTGGGCCAGAGCTTCCACCGCCCTCAATGTAAACAATTTCTTCCTTCTATCCAATGTTTTTAGCTATTTAGCAGCAAACTGCATGCACTAAACATTCCATCTGTGCCAAGAGAGTGCTGAGCACCCTGTAGCACCCAGCAGGACACCTGGTGGGAGCCCAGCAGTCCCCAGGGGTGCTCAGCTGAGGCTGCCCAGCAGCAAGATCTGGAACAGAGTCTTGGTGATTGCTTGAAAGTTACACCCAGGTGTTTTCTATTTTCATCAGGGAATCCATTTCTTCAGGTGTGGGGCTGCAAAGCCAAGGAGTGCAGTGGAGGAGAACCATGTGGGTGCTGAGGACAGCCCTGTCCTGGAGCTCTTGCATCTCTGAGATGGTAAGTGCTGTGCTTTTTATCTTTTTTTTATGAAGTTGCTGAAATTTTTCTTGCTTTTCTGGTATTGTTTCAGCTTCCTCTATGTTTTTATGTGCTGGGAAGAAGGAGTGGTTGGATTTAGCGGTGGGAGGCTGAGCTGCCATGGAATGTGCTTCTTCCTGTTGTGGGTATTGTGCGCTGATGTTTTTATTGCCAGATTAAATGCTGTTTGGGTATTGCAAATCCCCTTTTTTTTGGAATTAAAGGCAGCCTCCTAGGATCATTATATGTATTGCTTTTTTGTTTTAATGTAGCATCTAAAAATGTGGATTAGCAGAGCCTGTAGTGCACAGCAGCCCTGGGACTGGCTGATCCCTTCAGGAGAAAAGGCTCTTTCTGATAATAATTTCAGTAGAGTGAAAATGTGTTTTCACTTAATAATTCAGTAGGAAAGGACAATGTTATGATGGAGGAAAGCTGCTTTTTCCAGGCTCCAGGAATAAATGACGCTTTGAGTGTTTTGAAGAAGTGATGATGTCTTGCTTTGGTTACCTGGCAGTGTGGGGTCTGTCCTTTGTTGGGACTGTGGAGAAGGCAATGAATTGGTCAAGGTGCTTCAGCTTGCAGTGAAATGGTGATTTTTGGTAATTCTAAATATAATTTAAGAGTTGTTTTTATTGCAAATGTTGTTGTAGCAGGTGAGGTTTTGACTCAAAAGAAGGCAGCAGTTGTTTGCTTTCCCTTTGGAGGGGATTTGCTGCAGCGCATCCATAAAACCTAACCTCGTGGTGCTGGCACCACAGCAGAGAGCAGCTCTGTAGCATAAAAAGTTAGGAACTCCCAAGTAAAACCCTGTCCTTGCAGGGAGGAGTCCAAATGCCTGTTTCTGGGTGGCTTCACAGGCAATGCGGTGAGTGCTGAAATCACAGAACCCCGCTGGTTTCTGAATAGACCCAGCTGGGCTGCAAGGGACTCATCACCACCAGGGTGGGCTTTAGGAGCCCTTATGCAGAGCAGACCCTCCTGTTGCTGGCCCCTTCCATCCTGGCTGTGCTCCTGTGTCCCCTCCTTCCTTTGGGATTGTACATTGCTCTGATTTGATCCCGTTCCTCCCCGAGAGCTGCTGCCGAGGAGGTGGTGAGCTCTGAGCTGGACCCTCTGCAGCCACCAGCACAGTGTCAGCCCAGGGAAAGAAAGAAGGTGGAACCCATCCCTTCCTGTCCTCCCCACTGTTCAGGTCCCTGGCTGTCCCTAAAGCTCAGGAGGAGCCTGGACAATGGGCCCACTGCTTGTGCCCAGCGCTGGCTGTGTCTGACTGCAGCGTCGTTCGTGCCTTAAACAAACCCCAGTGGGCTGTTTATTTTGTCAGTGAGCTTGGAATCTTACTTTTATGGTTTCAAAGTGTTAGTATTCCTTCACTGAAAGGGTGGTGAGACACTGGCACAGGCTGCCGGGGGGTGTTCCTGTTCCTGGAGGGGTTTAGAAGATGGGTGGATGAGGTGCTCAGGGATCTGGTTCAGTAGAGGACAGGGACGGTTGGACTAGGTCTCAGAGGTCTTTTCCAACTGGATAATTCTGTGGTTTTTCTAAAGAATACAAATGTGTGGATACTTTCCTTGGTTCCTCCGTGTGGCTGGTAGTACTTGGGGTGACATCTAAATGGGGATTTTTGTCTTTGGGCAAAAATGAGCAAGGGCAAACTGACCAAATGTGGTCTAAGTGATGGTAAAGACTTCTTTGGTTCCAGGTTCACAATTGGGTTGGAAAGAAATTGTAGCCCAGCTCAGATTGGAGGGAACCTCAGAAGATCATCCGGCCCAACCTTTCCTGGGGAAGAGCAGCTCCAGGGGGTATGTTTTTCTTGCTACTGCCTGGAAGTGTAACCCAGTAGCAAAGAAAGCTTTGCAGAAATGAACCTGGGTTGATTTTATAGGCTTTTTGTTTAATAATATCAGCCAGTATTAATTTTCTTTGGTCTCCGACTCACTGAGGAAAATATTAGATTGTGATGAAACCAAATTACATCTCATGCCAAGTGTAAGTGAAAATGAAAGCAGTAAGAACAATGTCTTTACTCAATGCCCAGAACCTGAACACTGGATATTCTTTTGATTTTCTCATTTGCTGTAACCTGAGGCTTTTGTTTGTTGGTGTGTCCAGGGTTCCCTGAAACACTTTCTATTTATTCAAGGGCTGCTGGTGGGCAGAGCAAGGATGGGAGGAGCAGTTGCCCAGTCTTGTGTTGATGGTTCTTCCCCAGCTGTGGGTTAATTCTTTGACTGGATGAGCTTAATGATTTTATGAAAACAACACACTGCAGGATATGGGTGCAGCGAGTGTCCGTGTCATGTTCTTATGTGAATTTACAGGGGAGAAGGAGAAAAGGTGAGATTTCTAGTTAACAATCCTTACCTTGGTTTTCATCGTCTCTTCTTTTGATGCTGGTGCTTGGGTACAAAGAGTTGGCATCCAACAGGATTGGTCAAATTGAAATTATTTGTGAGCTCCACTGGAGTGGTTTCAAGGATGCAATATAAATACATATTTTTCATCATCTTTATTATCATTAATGACTCTTTGTAGTGTGGTGGCCTTGGGGAAACCTCTAACAGGGGAATGCTCCACAATTCCAGGCTGTGTACAGAGTTGTGGTGGATATTGCATTAATATTCATCTTATGGAGTGGGTTAGGTTGATGCCTGCAGCAGGGAGAAAGGGATGCTGTTGGGCAGATGCTCCTGCTTGGAGCAGGCTCCGTGTGTCATTCACTGATGAACACTGGGGATTTTTAAGGTTGAAATCCTCAGGCTGCAATCATGTTTTATTTTCCTGTCCACTGGCTTTACCTTGTGTATGCAGCTGCCCCCAGGCTGTGTATTCCAGCATCCGAAGGTACTGCAGAAAGTGAGACCAAGCTGTCTGTGCATCTCCAAAAATGCTGCTTTTCACAGCAGAGTTTCTTGCTCGTCCCCCACAAAGAGCAACTCCTGTACAACTGAAGAGACCTGAAGGGTTTGGGAGCTGGTTTTCACAACTAGGCTATTGAAATATATACAATATGTTTATATGAATGAGATAAAATTAAATGTAAACTCTTTAATTCCTACCATGCCCACCTTTTTCCTTATTGCACATGAAAAATCTCTTGACTTGTGCTCTTCTCTTGCAACAGTTTCCTTTGTGAACATTTCCCAGGGTTTAAAGATTGAAAACAATAATAGCTTCTCTGTCTTTGTAGCTTCTAACCTCTGCTTGTGACTCAGAAAGCAGAAATGGTAATCCGTTTGCTGAGCAGTCGCCGTATGCCAGGGATGCTGGGTTAGACTCTACTCTCCCTGTTTCTTGTCCCTGCGTCTAACAAAGCCTGGTGCCCAGCCCCAACCTTCTGACTCTCTGGAAGAGCTCATTGGCCAGTTGTGGGGCTCTTGGCTGTGAGGAGACATCCATGATCCCAATTCAAGTACCTCAGGATGTGCTTTTAAACAGGTTGGACATTTGGGCAAAGGCTGAAATGGACAGAACTTTATTCTCCAAGTTTTTTTCTGGAAATAATGCTTTTTATTCTGTCCAGAGGGAAACATCTAGTTGGGACAGCTGGGTGTGTGAGCTCCTGGAATCATGGAATGGCTTGGGTTGGAAGGGACCATGAAGATCACCCAGTCCCACCCCCTGCCATGGGCAGGGACACCTCCCACTGGATCAAGGGACTCAAAGCCCCATCCAGGCTGGCCTTGAACACCTCCAGGGATGGGGCAGCCACCACTTCTGGGCATTGTTAAGAGGAAATTAAGGCGGTTAGAAGAAAGGATTTGAAGAGCCATCTTCAAGGGAGGCTCCAGCTGGTGGTATTATCGTGAAGCCATCAAGGGAATCAGTGGGACCATTTCATGACAGGAGTGTGTGAGAGGCTTCAAAGGAATGACAAGTCTCACAGGCAAGACTGAAAGGTCTGATGCAAAGAATTTGAGAACAGGCTGTGTGTGATGGTGTCTCCCATTGCCATCATTGGAGACCACACTGAGCTGCAAGAACTGGCTTTGATTCTTCCTGGTTTTCCATCCCCATTGAACCTTGGGCTCCCTCTGGAGAAAGAAAGGAGAAGATGTGCTGCACCAAGTACTGGTGCTTTATTTGTTGGCTGAATCTTGAGAGTTTGCCCCTAGTACTGAGCTGGATGTGAAGTCTCTGTTCTGTCTGCTGGGAGGGAGAGTTATTCATTTCAGTCACGATTTACAGCATGCAGCAATTATCCCACAATCTGCGTGTGTTTTAAAAGTTAATGGAGAAGAAACACTGACTTTAAAAACCAATTTGAAAGCTTCCCAGTGGCTCTGGCTGCCTCAGCTGGTCACACAGGGCGAAACCGCCGTCCCTGCTATCTGACTGCATTAACAATGAGGTCTCTGCATGTGTAAGCGAATGCCAGAGCGCTCTGTTCCTGGCACCACAGAATCACAGCATGGTTGGGGTGGAAGGGATCTCAAAGCCCATCCAGTCCCACCCCCTGCCATGGGCAGGGACACCTCCCACTGGATCAGGGGGCTGCAAGCCCCATCCAACCTGGCCTTGAACATCTCCAGGGATGGGGCAGCCACCACTGCTCTGGGCAACCTGGGCCAGGGCCTCCCCACCTCTCATCCTGAAGAATTTCTTCCTCATGTCTTACCTAAATCTTCCCCCTTCCAATTTAAAGCTGTTCCACTCATCCTGTCACTACCTGCCTTTAGAAAAAGTCTCTCCCCAGCCATCTGGAGCCCCCTTCAAGTACTGGAATGCTGCTTTAAGGTCCCTCTGAAGCCTTCTAGAAGTGCTGTGAAAATATCTGGCTGAACTGGTCTGGACAGTGATCTTGCTCAGGAAAAAGGTCTCCTTATGATTTGGAAGGTTTGCACGGTTAAAAAGTTTTGGTGAAGGTTGGGATAGAGGGGAGAGACTTGTGTCCTTCAGCTGGGAAAAGACGTAACATTTTGCACCTTTTCCAATATTAAAGCCAAGTCAAAGCAGAACCTGTAGGAAACCAGGCTGCATGTGCATCAACCCATTGTATGGGTTCCTTTCTAGGCATTTTGTTTAAGTTCTGGTTACTGTTGGAGCAGATGACAAGGAGGCCACGGAGATGAGCCGAGGGCTGGAGGCCCTTGGCTGTGAGGACAGGCTGAGAGAGTTGGGGTTGTTCAGCCTGGAGAAGAGAAGGCTGTGGGGAGACCTTGGAGCAGCCTCCCAGGACTGAAAGGGGCTCCAGGAAAGCTGGGGAAGGGCTTTCTCCAAGGGCCTGGAGTGACAGAGCAAAGGGGAAAGGCTTTAAATTGGAAGAGTGGAGATTTAGATAAGACATTAGGAAGAAATTCTTCACGGTGAGGGTGGGGAGGCCCTGGCCCAGGTTTCCCAGAGCAGTGGTGGCTGCCCCATCCCTGGAGGTGTTCAAGGCCAGGTTGGATGGGGCTTGGAGCCCCCTGATCCAGTGGGAGGTGTCCCTGCCCATGGCAGAGGGGAGTGGAACTGGATGGGCTTTAAGATCTGTTCCAACCCACACTATTTTGTGTCCCTTAGTGACTAACACAGGGCTTTAAATACTTAGAATGTGCTCAGTGAAAGCAGAATCAAATTATTTTTTTACCCAAGCAATTTTACATCCAGTGTTTCAGGCATAAAAATTATTTCATGCATTATTTATTCACAATACATTAAAAATCTCTATTAAGTGCTCTACTGCTGGAAAAATACTGTTAAGGATATCAAATTATCTTTATTGCTGCTTTTGTGTGTGGCCATTCCTGCTGCACACTGTGGTTGGGCACTGAGGGGTTAAGATTGAGAGATTGCTGTGGCTTAAAATCAGCTGCACTAATTACTAATATCTATGTTTGTGACCCTGCACTGGGCACTGGGGAGGCCACCCCTCGAGTGCTGGGGTCAGTTCTGGGCCTCTCACTCCAAGAAGGACCTTGAGGGGCTGGAGAGCGTCCAGAGAAGGGAACAGAGCTGGGGAAGGGACTGGAGAACAGGGGTTGTGGGAGCGGCTGAGGGAGCTGGGGCTGTTTATCCTGGAGAAGAGGAGGCTGAGGGGAGACCTCATCCCTGTCTGCAACTGCCTGAGAGGAGGTTGTGGGGAGGTGGGGGTTGGTCTCTTCTCCCCAGTGACAGGGGATGGGAGGAGAGGAAATGGCCTCAAGTTTCCCCAGGACAGGGTCAGATTGAATATCAGGGAACATTTCTTCATGGAAAGGGCTCTCAGGCCCTGTCAGAGGCTGCCAGGGAGGGGGTGGAGTCCCCATCCCTGGAGGGGGTTAAAATATGGGTGGATGAGTTTCTCAGGGATCTGTTTTAGCAGTGGACAGGGACGGTTGGACTCATGATGATCTCAGAGGTCTTTTCCAACCAAAGAATTCTGTGATTCTACGGTCTTCATGAACCTCTATGATCTCTAAAAAATACTTTAGCTGATTTTTATTAACACTACTTTTAATTTCATTGCATGTGCTCAGTTGCTGTGTTTGGAAACACAAGGAATAACTGTTCCTTATTCAGTCTCTGAATAAGGTTGTAAAGGGCTTTACCATGTTATTGGCTCTGATCTTTTTTTTGTTCAAGTGAAGAAAGCTGTGTGGTCTCTCATCCTGTAGTTCTTTCAGCATCCTTCACTCTACCTGATGTAGGTGCATTTTGCAATGGGATTGGGCACAGCTGAAGAGGTGGACACATAATTTTATTTAATTTATTTTATTTGATGTATTTTTGTTTATTTTTTGTTTAAGGTATTTTTGTTTAATTTTTATTTAATTTATTTTTTATTTAATTTTTATTCTCTTTCTCTGCTGCTCAGTTTTGAGCTGGTGTTTTCAAACATCTTCCTACAATGCTTCTGTGGTCTCTTTCCTGCAGTGATGACTATGCAGTATTTCTTCTTGTGTACGAAGGGTACAGACTTTTATTTCTTATTTCGAAATGACAGATTCTGAATTCCATCCACCATTGTTATTGCTTTTCAAATCTTCAGAAGCAGCAGTAATTTGATTATCTTGAATAAATTCCCTGCAGCCTCCTCAGGTCACTGTCTGCCTCCTCTTCCAGATCTTGTCTGATGAGGTCTGATGTCATTTGCAGTCCCAGTTTAAGGGGTTCGTACGTGCCAATAAGCCATGCTGGAAACTCTGATGGGAATGTGGGCACTCTCTTTGGTCTGTGGATGACACAAAATAGCTTGTTTTCCTTTTTTGTGTGTCCCGTCACCCCCCCCAACCCCCCCCCCAACCCCCCTTTATATTCCTAATTCTCACTGTGCTTGGAGTGTAGGAAATAGAGACCTTGGCAAAAGAAAGACAAAACCATAACAGCAAACCACAAAAATCCAGAAGGTGCGTGAAGGCTGTGCAAAGCAGCTGATGGATTTCAAGGGCCAGGGCTGTATTAGATAAACAAAAGGGTTTAAAACTGAGGGGGAATGAGTGCCTTCTGTAGATAATGGAATAACTTGGAGCAACTTGGATGCGGTTATAATGGTGTAGAAAAAGGGTGAAATTATTAATGTGGATAATGGTGGGGAAAAAAATACTAAAAGCTGAGCATAAATAGGTAATTAGCTGAGGTTAGGGAGTATATCTAGGAGAATGCCAGGGATGCTGCAAGAAAAAAAAAGGGATTGCTTTGATTGCTTGAAGTCTGTAACCATTCATGTGGTCGATTTTAAAAATCGACTGAGGCAACCGCTGCCAGCTCCCGCCTTTCAGTGGCTCAGCACTGGTGTTTTCCTCTATAGATCTCTGCTGCATCAGTGCCAGGGCTGTAGAAGTTGTGGATTCCCCCTCCCTGGAGGTGTTCAAGGCCAGGTAGGATGGGGTCTTGAGCAGCCCAATCTAGTGTTGAAGTGTCCCAATTGCAGGTGAGCAGAGATGTGGATTGCAAGAGGTACTTGTGTCTAAGTTGTCAGTAAACAGTGATAGCAAGGAGAACCTGCAGGGCAGAGTGACATCCTCCTATCTGGTACCATGTTCACATCATCCATAGAGTTGGGCGGGGTTTGGGTCTCTTTTTGTGGGTTTTGAGTTTTTTGTTTTCTACAGAACCATAGAATAACTGGCAAGGTACATCTAGAGGTCTTATGTAGGACACTTTCAAGGGTGCTTTACTGTGGTCATGGTTAAGGGAGAAGAGCACAGAATTGCCAGAAACGTTATATTTTTGGGACTTGTGTAAAGAAATCCTAAGTATTTCACACATGTGAACAGGCTGTCAGAGCGTGCTGGAAGAGGCACTGATTTCTGCCAGCTCATCCATCCTTTAAATGATTCAGTGTCAGTGCCAAAGGTCATTGCACATTGCTTCAAAATTAACTTGTTTGCCAGATCTTCTCACTGAGTTAACAGCAAATTTGGCCTTTGCACTAACGAGCTACTTCAGCATTATGAAGGCAGCTGAAGAGGATCTATTTAATCCTTGAATTAGGCTTCTGTCTTGTAAGAATTATTTTATTGGGTTATGGTAGGCTGAGGGAAAAGCCAGCGGTGAAGCTGAGCATCTGCATCTCATACATCGTGCTGACCCTTGCCACGAGGTCCCAGCTGAACTGGACCATTCCCAGTTATCTAAATGCCACCTAAGACTGCATGTGGGAATAGAGCTGCAGATCAGGAATTGATTGGGTGATTGTACCCAGTGGGTGGTGGTCAATGGCTCAATGTCCAGATGGACATCAGTGACGAGTGGTGTCTCTCAGAGGTCCAGGTTCAGCAGGGCCAAGTGCAAGATCCTACACCTGGGTCAGGGCAGCCCGCGGTATCAATAGAGGATGGGGGATGAATGAATTGAGAGCAGCCCTGGGGAAAAGGACTTGGGGTGCTGGGGGTGGAGAAGCTCCACATGAGCTTGGAACAAGCACTCCCAACCCAGAAACCCCCTGTGTGCTGGGCTGCACCCAGAGCAGTGGGACCAGAGGAGAGGGAGGGGGTTCTGCCCCTCTGCTCTGCTCTTATGAGACCCCAACTAAAGCCCTGTGTCCAGTTCTGGAATCCCCAACACCAGTCTCATTAAGAGTGGAGATTGAGATGAGATCTTAGGAAGAAATGTTTTGCTGTGAGGGTGGGGAGGCCCTGGCCCAGGTTTCCCAGAGCAGTGGTGGCTGCCCCATCCCTGGAGGTGTTCAAGGCCAGGTTGGATGGGGCTTTGAGCCCCCTGATCCAGTGGGAGGTGTCCCTGACCCTGGCAGGGGGTGGAACTGGATTGGCTTTGAGGTCCCTTCCAATCCAAACCATTAAGCAAATGAAACATAACTATTGGAGGATTCTTTGTAGAGGGATGATATGAAGGACGGGATTTGATAAGGGGTATGTTTGTAATGGAAATCAGTCCTTCCAAACAGCTGAATCTTCTGGAAGCACAAAGAACGAATAATTTCTGAAGCTTATTTTATGTTTATTTAAAGTTTAGTTACGTGTTCATTATGCTGGGTTTAATGCAGACACTGAAGGAGGATGTGGAAAGCAATAGGAGGATCCGAAGGGTTATCCCATGTTGCAGCAACTCTTCAATGTGGAAACAAACTGCTTTATTGCTGCTCCATCCTGGTCTATTGTGGGCTTTTAGGAGAACATTTAGATTGCTCTCCTTGGCAGCTGGAGTCTCTCCTTGGCATTGGCCCTGTCATAGCACTCCACAAAACTGCTCCTTGTGGATAAAGTTTTTATTTAGGTTATTAAGCTCTTTGCAGCAAAATATAGGATTAAAATGTCAGGTGGGTTTTCCAAGGCCACCTCTTGCTCCGTGGCGGCAAAGATTACAGGAAAATTATTCTCCTTGAGAGAGGGGAAGATTCTGGAGGTGCTTTTATTAACTCTTCAGCTTGTAATTAACCAGGCTGCGAATGGCTTTCGCTGTGTCCGTTTGCACTTGGGTGGCCCTGGGAGGTTAATTACTGCTTTATTGTGGTCTCTTGAGTGGAATCCTGATCTTTAACGTCTGGAGACAGAAGTTCTGCATCTAAAATGTAAAAGATCTTGTAAAAAATGCCTCCCCAGCTTTCCTGTAGGTCCCCTTCAGGTACTGGAATGCCACAATGGAATGCTGCAAGGTTGCAGCCTTCCAGTGCCTGAAAGGATCTACAGGAAAGCTCGGGAGGGAATTTAAAAAAGGGCCTGGAATGATAGAAAGAAGGGGAATGGCTTTAAATTAGAAGGGGGGGACTGGGGAGGCCCTGTCCCAGGTTTCCCAGAGCAGTGGTGGCTGCCCCATCCCTGGAGGTGTTCAAGGCCAGGTTGGATGGGGCTTTGAGCCCCCTGATCGAGTGGGAGGTGTCCCTGCCCATGGCAGGGGGTTGGAACTGGATGGGCTTTGAGGTCCCTCCTCTGGTTGAGATGCCAGCTGCATAAAGGTGCTCAGCTGATGTTGGGATGGAAAAAGCCATCCTGGCGTATGGACTGAACGTGCTGATGATGTGAACGACTGATTTTCTGAAAAGTTTGAGTGGGCTGAGGGTAATTTTGTGTAATAATTTGTATTTGAGAGTTGTCTCCATCTTTCACGTCTCTATTCAATTGGCTGTAATCCATCTCTCTAATTGCCTTTCCTTGGTCAGTTGAATTTACGTGCTTGTCTCCATCGTGCTTAAAAGGCTGTAGGTACAAACTTTCGTTCTTATTTAGATTAGGGATATTATTTTTCTGGTTTCTGAAAGGTCATGGTGTCCCTTTTCCCAGCGATGATAGTACGTGTCAGTTTTGGAGCATTAGACCAGAAATGTGAGGTAGTTTTCCTCAGTTTCAGTCGTTTATTAGTCCTCATACATGGAGCTCAGCTGATGATAATGTGAAGGGTTTCCATGGATGGCGTCTGATGTTGGGAACCAGCTCAGCTCCTTTGGTTGCCATGGAGCTACAGCAGTTTGGATCAACCCAAGATATTTTCAAGGGGACCAGTGAATAGTGCCTGGGTGACAGTGGCAGCAATTTAACAGGGAAGAGGGCAAAGACTTGCAGTGGCTCATTTACTGAGCACTGGGGAGGCCACCCCTCGAGTGCTGGGGTCAGTTCTGGGCCCCTCACTCCAAGAAGGACCTTGAGGGGCTGGAGAGCGTCCAGAGAAGGGACCGGAGCTGGGGAAGGGGCTGGAGAACAGGGGTTGTGGGAGCAGCTGAGGGAGCTGGGGCTGTTTATCGTGGAGAAGAGGAGGCTGAGGAGCGACCTCATCACTCTCTGCAGCTCCCTAAAGGAGACTGTGGTGAGTTGGAGGTTGGTCTCTTCTCCCCAGTGACAGGGGATGGGAGGAGAGGAAATGGCCTCAAGTGGCACCAGGGCAGGGTCAGATGGGACATCAGGAAACATTTCTTCATGGAAAGGGTTCTCAGGCTCTGTCAGAGGCTGCCAGGGAGAGAGTGGAGTCCCCACCCCTGCAGGGGTTTGAAAGCTGGGTGGATGAATTTCTCTAGACTGTGCTTTAGTACTGGACAGGGACTGCTGGACTCGATGATCTCAGAGGTCTTTTCCAACCAGATGATTCTGTGATTCACTGCTTCCCCTGTCTGGGATTGCCCTGCTTTAAAAGATGTTGAGTTGAGTGGCTGCAGCACTCGCATGGCCATTCTTGAAGGGATTTAGTGCTGCCTTACTGATATTGGCTTAATTTGCCCACTGTATCGATAAAAGCCACCCAGTTGTGTATTGATTTGACCATTGCAGAGGCTGGATTGGTTTGGAAAAAAATCAATTTAAAAAATATTCTCCTTTAACCAGTAAATCTTGTTATGTGTGCGAGATCTGAACAGGAGCTGAACAGCTGGAAAAGGAAGTCGTTTCAGCAGTTAATTCATAGAATCATGGAATGGTTTGGGCTGGAAGGAAACTCAAAGGCCGTCCAGTTCCACCCCCTGCCATGGGCAGGGACACCTCCCACTGGATCAGGGAGCTCAAAGCCCCATCCAGCCTGTCCTTGAACACCTCCAGGGATGGGGCAGCCACCACTGCTCTGGGAAACCTGGGCCAGGGCCTCCCCACCCTCATCATGAAGAATTTCTTCTTACTGTGTCATCTAAATCTCCCCCCTTTCAATTTAAAGCCGTTCCCCCTCATCCCATCACTCCAGACCCTTAGAAAAAGCCCCTCTCCAGCTTTCCTGAAGCCCCTTTCAGTCCTGGGAGGCTGCTCCAAGGTCTCCCCACAGCCTTCTCTTCTCCAGGTTGAACAACCCCAACTCTCTCAGCCTGTCCTTAAAACAGAGGGGCTCCAGCCCTCGGATCATCTCCGTGTCCTCCTCTGGACTCACTAATTGACCAAATTAACTTTTGCACTTGTCACTTAGTAAATTAAACCTCGTGGTAAGGATGAGTTCACACTCTTACTGTAGATGCAACGTCATTGTCCCTGCTGGAATAAACCAACAGTGCAGAGGAATCCTACCATACGTTGTTCTATTTCTGTTGTGTTTTAAGTACTGGGTACAAGTTCCAAATTGCTGGAGCCTTTACACTTTGCTGCTTTTCTTGTGTTGTTGTTTTTTTCTTTTTAAACTGTATTGGAGAAAATCATAGACCCTGTTTTACGAACCATGCAAACAATTAGTTTCTCAGCCTGCACTGACTTAATGCATCACTAATTTATTTTGTATCTACTGTACAGGCAAAAGTGAAATCAATAGTACAAATGTAGTATAATTTTAATACATTATTGTCAGCAGAGCGAGGAAAACTAAACCTCATAAATGTTTAATATTTCATTGTTATTTTTGTAAATAATGGATGCATAGTGGAGAGGCTTAGCTGTGCTATTGATTTGCCATATACCTGAATTTAGTAAAGATGTTTCTCATATATACACAATTAGGATAGGTAAAACCAAACAAACCCAGAGCCTTTTTCATTAGTGTAGCTCAGAACTTCATTTATCAAAGGTTTTCTTAGAAATATTTTTTCAGAAATGTTGACATTTTGGATATTGAGATCTTTATTGAAGGTTTTAAAGTGAAAGGTACTCATCTTCCTACTAACCTCGTTCTTCCTTTAGAAGATAAAATCCCTATATATGTGATTACAAATATACGGATTCTTATTTAGCAGCAGGTTGTCACTGCTGTCCATGATGTGCATCTCTTGAGATCATTGGCTTGATGAGTAAAGTACAATTGACTACATCTTAAAAGTCTTTTCAACCTAAGCTGTTCTGTGACCGAAAGGTCTGCACTAGGATTATCAGGGAGATTTGGAATGCAGGATGGCAATCAAAGCATGAGGCTGGGATGGCTTTGCTGCCAGTTAAGGACAAAGAATGACTGTGACCTTCCAGTTTGGCTGCCTCCTGCCTTCAGCCCAGCTCCGGTGCGCCGTGGAGCTGTAGCTGGTGGATCTCCTGGTAGGTGAAGTGCAGGGCACAGCTGTTCTCTGAGGCAGGTGTTGGTGTGACCGAGAGCTTCCCAAGAGATGCTGAAATGACAGTAAGACCTGTAAGGAAGGGGGATTGTGTTGTCCCAAGGTGGCTTTTCCAGTATTTTATTACCTGTTACTTAGAAACTTCTTGCCATTCTTGCTTCTAAATTATGTGTGAATCTTTCCCTAATTACATTCAATCTGCAGGCTGAGGGACATGGAGAAGACCTGTTGCCTCTTCATTTAGCCAGGGTGTTTTGCAGATTGGTGGTCCTTAACCCTTCAGTGTTCTCCTGTATTACTTTTTCATGAGGCTGCCCATATCCTGGGCTGCACGAGGAGCAGAGGGGAGGGAGGGGATTGTGCCCTCTGCTCTGCTCTGGGGAGACCCCACCTGGAGTGCTGTGTCCACTTCTGGAATCCTCAACTTAAGAAGGAGATGGATCTGTAGGAATAAGTTCAGAAGAGGCCACGGAGATGATCCGAGGGCTGGAACCCCTCTGCTGTGAGGACAGGCTGAGAGAGTTGGGTTGTTCAGCCTGGAGAAGAGAAGGCTCTGGGGAGACATTAGAGCAGCCTCCCAGGACTGAAAGGGGCTCCAGGAAAGCTGGGGACGGGCTTTTTCTGAGGGTCTGGAGTGATGGGATGAGGGGGAACGGCTTTAAATTGAAAGGGGAGAGATTTAGATGAGACATTAAGAAATTCTTCATGATGAGGGTGGGGAGGCCCTGGCCCAGGTTTCCCAGAGCAGTGGTGGCTGTCCCATCCCTGGAGGTGTTCAAGGCCAGGTTGGATGGGGCTTGGAGCCCCCTGATCCAGTGGGAGGTGTCCCTGCCCATGGCAGAGGGTGGAACTGGATGGGCTTTGAGGTCCCTTCCAACCCAAACCATTCTGTGATTCTAATCTTGCCTTGGAAGTCCCATTCTCCAAATCTGTCACCTTCCCTCTACTTGGTACTTCCCAGTTAGTTTAGATGTTTTGTTTGAGTGATGTTAATGACCAGACCCTGTGCTCCAGACCTCACCAGGGCTGCACAGAACCCAGTAATCCCCTCCGGTGTTTGCTCTCCAGTGGTCCAGTTAATAATGATCAGTGAGCTATTTCCTTTTCCTGTCTGATCTATTTAAATCTTCTCCCCACAATACCTGTCAGTGTGACCAGTTGAAGGTTTTCAATCCTCTTTCTCATCTGTATTTTAATTTTACGAAAATGTAGAGCTTTTGTACTTGTGCTTTTTGAATTCCACCCCACCATTTTTCCTTTTTGGATGCTCTCTCAGCTGCCACCATAACTGAGATTTTGTTCCTCATCTACTCAGGTGCTTGTGATGTGTTTTGCTTTCTTGTCTTCCATGCATTTTGTAGATGTCTTTTTTTTGCACTTTTGTCTGGCTCATTTAGTAAAGCAGTGAATGGAGTCACAAAAATGAGGAAATTCTGCTTCTCTTTCCCTTGCTCTGTCAGTTTAATAATGCTCATGGAGCTTTCTCCCTAAGTCCTTTAGGGAGTGCAGATGTAGTTGCTGTCATGAGAGGAGCTGGCAGAAGGGTCTCTAAAATAATGGCACATTATCTGCTCCTCCTCTGACCACACGATTCGCTGCTATGAGCAAAGTCAGCAAAGGAAATGAGATCAGTCAGGCTGATTCTGGGCTTAGCAAACGTGCAGCCTCTGTCTTATCACCTCATCAGACCCTTAGATTTTGCTTTGGCTTCCAGGGATTTGCTCTGGTGCTCTCCAGTAACTGCTCCTGGAGCAGAGGTATCGCTCCACCCTTGTCTGCCCTGCACTTGGGTTTTGCAGATACTCATCAGAACAAACATGGGTTTCCCTCATCCATGATGTGATTAAACATCCTTTGAGCGTGACTGGAAGATGTACTTGAATGATAGCATGAAAATAAGGAGGTGAGGATTTTTCTTTACTCCAGACACGAGTGCCTCTGGACATAGAATCATTGAATCACAGAATTAGCCAAGCTGGAAGGAACCCTGAAGGATTCTCGAGTCCAACTGCTGTCCCTGCACAGGACACTCCAAACACTCACCCCGTGGGACTGAGGGCATTGGCCAAATGCTTCTGGAATGCTGGCAGAGCAGGGGCCCTGACTGCTTCCCTGGGGAGCTGTTCCAGTGCTCCACCACCCACTGGGGGAAGAACCTCTTCCCAATGTCCAATCTCCCCCTGCCCTGGCACATCTTCCTGCCATTGCCTCCAGTCCTGTCCCAGGTCCCCAGAGAGCAGAGCTCAGCCCCTGTTTCCCCTCCCTCCCTTGGGAGAAGGCACAAACAGCTCTGAGATCCCCTCTCAGCCTCCTCTTCTGCAGCTGAACAGACCAAGGCCCTTCAGCCTCTCCTCACACACTTCCCCTCCAGACCCTTCCCCAGCTTTGGGGCCTCCTCTGGACACTCTCCAGTGCTTTGATGTCCTTTTACCCTGTGGTGCCCAAAGTGCCCCCAGTGCTCCAGGTGGGGCCTCCCCAGTGCAGAGCAGAGCAGGACAATCCCCTCCCTCTCCCGGCTGGAGATGCCGTGCTCGATGTCCCCCAGGACACGGCTGCCAGGGCACTGCTGGCTCATGGCCAGCTTGCCATGGCCCAGAGCCCCCAGGGCTGCTCTCCAGCCTCTCCCAGCCCAGGCTGTCCATATGTCCAGGATTGCTCTGTCCCAGGGGCAGAACCTGGCCCTTGCCCTTGTGAAACTCCATGCAGTTGGTGATTGTCCAGCTCTCCAACCTCTCCACATCCCTCTGCAGGGCCTCTTTGCCCCCAGGAGTGTCAGCAGCTCCCCCCCAGTTTTGTGTCAACATCAAGCTGGGATAATAAAAGTCCTGCATCCAGGCGATTTATGGAGATATTAAAGAGTATGGGGCCTAATTTTGATTTAATGTTAAAGTCTGGCTTACGGTGCAGCCTAAGCCAAGTGTTACAGGAATCCAGTAGTGAGGAAAAGGAGAGGGTTTAGTGTGAGAATTGGGTTGACTCTTCCCTTTTGGCAGTGACCTGGCAGGGACAAGGGCTGAGGGGAGAGAGGCTGCTCCTCCACCTTGGAAACCAAAGCCTGTGCAGAGTTAACGAGGAGACTCTAAAAGCCTGGATGAAATGAGGGCAAGGTCTGTGCTGAGCGTTTGTCCAATTATAAAAAGAGGGAGAGAGAGCTGAGAAAAGGATTCCCTTCAGGAACTGCAAAGAGCTGAGTGTCTGAGAGGAGGGGAGCCTGGACAGACTCCCCTGTCTGAGCTGCCCCACTTGGGCTCCAGCAGCTGTGTCAGGAGGGCAGAGATCGCCTGTAGGTTATGGGCCCTTTCCCACAGAGGTTTCTGCTGGCCTTGAACAGCACTGAACACCTTCTTGTGAGCACTCAACACCTTCTTGTGAGCAACTGGCTCAGGTTCTGAGGTTGGATTTAATCAGTTCTGCCTGCCAGAGTAATTCTGGAGAGCCTTTGGCTGCAGGTGGGATCGTTGTTGTAACTTAGCAGCTATTCTTCTGACGCTTGTGTTGACTGTAGTCTGTGGGATTGCAAAGCAGTCCTGGGATGTGATGGGGGAGACACTGTGCAAAGCCATAATGAATATTTTTTGCTCAAGGAGAGTTCAGTTCAAAGGATTTAACGCCTCTGGCTGAAGTGCTGATGTCCAATGATGTGCCTCTAGGAAATACACGTGCTGGCAGAACAGCAAAGAGAACATCTTTAACTGAAGCTGTTTTACTTTCTGTTCTATTTAAAGCAAGAGGTCGATCAGGAATAAGGGATGACTTTCAGAGTTGCAGGCTGACAGCCAGTTCGAGATGCTGCCTGGAGAACCATCCATAGATCACCTTTGTGAGCAGTAAGGGATTTAATAGAATCACAGAGTGGTTTGGGTTGGAAGGGAACTCAAAGCCCATCCAGTTCCACCCCCCTGCCATGGGCAGGGACACCTCCCACTGGATCAGGGGGTTCAAAGCCCCATCCAGCCTGGCCTTGAACACCTCCAGGGATGGGGCAGCCAACACTGCTCTGGGCAACCTGGGCCAGAGCCTCCCCACCTTCACCGTGAAGAATTTCTTCCTAATGTCTTATCTAAATCTCCCCTCTTATAATTTAGAGCCGTTCCCCTTTGTTCTGTCACTTCAGGCCTCTGGAAAAAGCCCCTCCCCAGCTTTCCTGAAGCCTCTTTCAGTCCTGGGAGGCTGCTCTGAGGTCTTCCCACAGCCTTCTCCTCTCCAGGCTGAACAACCCCAACTCTCTCAGCCTGTCCTCACAGCAGAGGGGCTCCAGCCCTCAGATCATCTCTGTGGCCTCCTCTGGACTCACTCCAACAGCTCCAGGTCCTTCTTGTGCTGAGGATTCCAGAACTGGACACAGCACTCAGGTGGGGTCTCCCCTGGGCAGAGCAGAGGGGCAGAACCCCCTCCCTCCCCTCTGGTCCCTCTGCTCTGGGTGCAGCCCAGCACACGGGGGAGTTTCTGGGCTGGGAGCACTTGTTCCCAGCTCATGTAGAGCTTCTCCTCCCCCAGCACCCCAGGTCCTTCTCCTCAGGGCTGCTCTCCATCACGTTCTCCCCCATCCTGTATTGAAACAGCAAATTGTGGTTGTCATTTGTACAGCTGCCTCTCTGGGAAAAAAACCTCATCTACTTTTTTCTACTCCCACTTTTATGGAGCTCATCTCATGGCACGTGTTCTTCTCATCCATTGTGAGCTGTGTATGGCTCTAAGATGGGACCTGTGTCCCAATCCCATGGCAAAGCTCTGCAGACCTGGCATGCACATTGTGCTAATTTTGAGTAACTCTTTGCATTTCTGATGATTGGTGAATCAGATTTAGACTGATTAGCAGAGATCTAAGGTGGCTGAAGAGCTTTCCAGCTGCATGGCAAGTAGTCTGGAGCAGACTAATGTGTGAGCCCTTCCTACAACATGGAAGAAAAGGAGTGGAATGGGGAAAATGCCTGGCATTACCTGGCAGAGAAGGCCCTGGGGGTGTTGGTTGGCAGGGGCTGAACAGGAGCCAGCAGTGGCCCAGAGGGCCAAGAGGGCCAATGGCATCTTGGGCTGTGTCAGACACAGCATGGGCAGGAGGAGCAGGGCAGGGATTGTGTCCCTGCACTGGGCACTGGGGAGGCCACCCCTCGAGTGCTGGGGTCAGTTCTGGGCCCCTCACTCCAAGAAGGACCTTGAGGGGCTGGAGAGCGTCCAGAGAAGGGACCGGAGCTGGGGAAGGGGCTGGAGAACAGGGGTTGTGGGAGCAGCTGAGGGAGCTGGGGCTGTTTATCCTGGAGAAGAGGAGGCTGAGGGGAGACCTCATCCCTGTCTGCAACTGCCTGAGAGGAGGTTGTGGGGAGGTGGGGGTTGGTCTCTTCTCCCCAGTGACAGGGGATGGGAGGAGAGGAAATGGCCTCAAGTGGCCCCAGGGCAGGGTCAGATTGGACATCAGGAAACATTTCTTCGTGGAAAGGGTTCTGAGGCCCTGTCAGAGGCTGCCAGGGAGGGGGTGGAGTCCCCATCCCTGGAGGGGTTTAAAAGACAGGCAGATGAGTTTCTCAGGGATCAAGTTTAGTGGTGGACTGGGACAGTTGGACTCGATGATTTCAGAGGTCTTTTCCAATCAGATGATTTCATGAAAACGGTTTTAAGAAACTTCTTGAGTGTTTCTCTGTTCCTTGCATCATTTCATCTCTCTGTGTGAAAGACTGAGAAGACACCTGCTGTGTCACCCACGGTTTCTGTATGCTGAGATCCCGGTGTTCTCGGACCATGTGTGTGTTTGTTGCTAGGAAGGTAGGACTGCAGAAGGATGAGTGCTTCTGTCTCCAGCCTCTGCTTTTGAAAATGAAATTCAGCTCTGAGACCTTTGCCAGGCCGTGCTCTCTGCACTGCAATCCTCTCTCTGCAGTCTCTTAGCTGAATGCTAATTTCCTACCATTGACCACTGCCACATCAATTATCCCACAGCTTTCTCCCTCCCACCCTGCCCTCTGCTCGCCCTCACTTGTTCCTCACCACCCACTCCCCGCAAAGAAATGTGCATTAAAGGACTGGTAGGAGTGTGCTGCTGCTGCTGCTGCTGGGTTTTCACACCACAGGGAGTCGTTATGATTTCGGACACTTGAGGGAGACTGAGGAACGTTTTCCCCCCCAGCAGGTTTGGTGATTACAAGCAGTGGCTGCCAGAGCACAGTTCCTGCCGGTGCACTTCTCACACTGATGCTCTGCCTGGTGCCAGGTGTGGATGTGCTGTCAGCTGGGCACATTCCAGCATGATGGCACAGCCTGTCCTGGAAATGGTGGGGAAGCATCTGAGGCTCTGCTGCATCAGATTCACTGATTGTGGACATTTCCTTTCAAAAGTGAGCACCTGAATGCCAACTGGAACAGCTGCATCCCAAAAGCTGGATGAAATAACACCTGCCCTGCAGCAAGGAGGCATGGGGAAGGGTCTTGGGGAAAGGCCTTTCCATTGCAAAGACATGGATCTGCTGGAGTGAGTCCAGAGGAGGCCCTGGAGATGATCCTAGGGCTGGAGCCCCTCTGCTGTGAGCACAGGTTGAGAGAGTTGGGGTTGTTCAGCCTGGAGAGGAGAAGGCTCTGGGGAGACCTTAGAGCAGCCTCCCAGGACTGAAAGGGGCTCCAGGAAAGCTGGGGAGGGGCTCTGGATCAGGGAGGGCAGGGACAGGATGGGGGGAATGGCTTTAAATTGGAAGGGGGAAGATTTAGATGAGACATTAGGAAGAAATTCTTCATGGTGAGGGTGGGGAGGCCCTGTCTCAGGTTTCCCAGAGCAGTGGTGGCTGCCCCATCCCTGGAGGTGTTCAAGGCCAGGTTGGATGGGGCTTTGAGCCCCCTGATCCAGTGGGAGGTGTCCCTGTCCATGGCAGGGATTGGAACTAGGTGGGCTTTGATGTCCCTTCCAACCCGGTTCCATGATTCTCAGCTGAATTGGCTGATAATGGCCTCTGTTAGAGGAGAGATGGAGCCTCTGGGACCCAGACATCAAAAATCTCCTGTGACAGCTGTGCCTTAATGGTATTAATGGCAACAATAATAACAAGGGTAACTTAACGGCGATGTAGGAGTTTATAGGAGTTTGGCAGTTGGAGTTGATGATCTTAGAGCTCTTTTCCAATCTTAATAATACTGTGATTCTCTAATTTTCCCATTCATCTGTGGAATTTGTGATTGTCCATCCTTGTGATTAGTGGTAACCTGTGTGAAGATAAGGACCAACCCCTGGATCCCAAGCATGAAGTAAAAATAAATTACATATTTATTAGCTATCATGATTTATGGAATCATGAAGAAGCCTTTATGAATCACATAGAAATCTCATAGTTATGAAGGGACATTTTAATTAGAACCTAATTTTAAGGAAGAAGGCATTAATAGGCTGACAAGGATAAGACTGTGAGTGGATGAAGCTGGTCTCCACAAATCTGTTCCCAATGTTTTTGCCCTGAGTGGAATTAACCTTTCTGGTCCTTGGATTTTCTACCTAAGCTTGTCATGACAGACTTTGAAGGACAGTTTGTTGTATGTGGAACCTTCTTGCAGTGAAAGGCAACTTTGCCCTGGGCAAAGGCAAAGCCAAAAACTTTCAAGTTGGATATTCACTTCCCAGCAAAATCCCTTTTGATTTCCTCCACTGATAGACAACCTCTCAAACACTGAAGCTCACCAGGAGCTTCACAGATGTGGGTGGTGGCACAGTGGCTGGAGGAGCTGTGGGTGGGGAAGAGGGGACATCCCCAGCCGGCCTTGTTGTGCTTGAAATCCAAAGGAGTTGGCCAGGGTTGTCTGGTGAACCTTGTTCCTGCACAATATGGACCAGAGTTCCTCAGTGCATGAAAGATGTTCCTTGTGCACCTCTTGGATGCTCAACTTAAGATGTCAAAGTGATAATGACTTTTCTCTCCTGATAAGTTGTTGTAGCACTTACAGTTTCCTGAATTAAGCTTCTGATTGTTCTGAGGACCAATATGTGACGAGTGACTTTTGCCTATTAAACTGGGGATAAAAGCGGAAGAAATGTGATATCTGGGACTTGGGGACAGAAGAGAAAAGAACATAATTACAATTCCATTTCCTGCTCTATTTTTCTTTAGTGTTGTCTTGAGGATTGTAATTGCGTCTATTTTAATGATTTCTGTAGAGTTTATGATTTATAAACAAATGACAGTGACGCATCGGCTTAGTCTGCAAAGAATAAAAAATAGTGCCCCATAATTGAGTTCCTGTTGGGAATTCCATTAAAGCTTTTGTTTAATTTGAAAGTTTTATTTTTCGGGGAGGTTTCCATAACCCCAATGCAGTTACTGAGCAGAAAACCCTGCAAAACTCTGCATATATTAAAATTCATTAATATTAAATTAATTACATAATGTGCTCTCTTTTGAAAGATGGAACATTACTTTTTGGTCATCTGAGTAAGAAAGTCTGTACTGATTTGGGGGAGAACTGTTTGGTTTGAAAGCCTATTAAAATGTAGCTGCTGCTAGAGCTTATTTGCATGGAGTCAGCCAGAGGGAAGGTGTGACTTTTCCTTCTGCAAAACACCTGGAAGGTTCTAAGGAGTGAAACTGGGAGCAGTTCTGCTGGAGTGAATGATGGAAGGCAAATCATAGAACCATGGAATGGTTTGTGTTGGAAGGGACCTCAAAGCCCATCCAGTTCCACCCCCTGCCATGGGCAGGGACGCCTCCCACTGGATCAGGGGGCTCAAAGCCCCATCCAACCTGGCCTTGAACACCTCCAGGGATGGGGGAGCCACCACTGCTCTGGGAAACCTGGGCCAGGGCCTCTCCTCTCTCACCATGAATAATTTCTTCCGAATGTCTCATCCAAATCTTCCCCCTTCCAATTTAACGCTGTTTTCCCTCATCCTGTCACTCCAGGCCCTTGGAAAAAGCCCCTCCCCAGCTTTCCTGAAGCCCCTTTCAGTCCTGGGAGGCTGTTCTCAGGTCTCCCCACAGCCTTCTCTTCTCCAGGCTGCACAACTCCAACTCTCTCAGCCTGTGCTCACAGCAGAGGGGCTCCAGTCCTCAGATCATCTCCGTGGCCTCCTCTGGACCTTCTCCAACAGTTCCATCACCTTCTTACGTTGGGGATTCCAGAACTGGACACAGGGCTCCAGGTGGGGTCTCCCCAGGGCAGAACAAAGGGGCAGAATCCCCTCACTCCCCTCTGGTCCCACTCTCTGGGTGCACCCCAGCACACGGGGGATTTCTGGGCTGGGAGCACTTGTTCCCAGCTCAAGTGGAGCTTCTCCTCCCCCAGCACCCCAAGTCCTTCTCCCCAGGACTGCTCCCAATCCCATCGTCCCTCATCCTGTATGGATACCGGGGGTTGCCCTTACCTACATGTAGGACCTTGCCCTTGGCCTTGTAGAACCCCATGAGGTTCCCACAGCCCCACCTCTCCAGCCTGCCCAGGTCCCTCTGGATGTCCAGAACCTTCTGGTGTGGCCACTGCCCCTCTCAGCTTGGGGTCACCTGCAAATTGCTGAGGCTGCACTCTATCCCGCTGTCAGTGTCATTAGTGAAAACATTACCCAGCACTGGTCCCAGTAAGGAGCCCTGAGGACACCACTTGTCAAATACAACATTTTGGGGGTTACCAGTCGGTAAACCTTCAGAGGATCTTACAAGGGTTGTTTACAAATAAAGGAGGGGGGGGATGTTCAGAGTTGGAAGCAGCAGCCCTGTGATGGTGATTTGCTTGCTAGAAGTGTTACAGACCCCTGGGAAAGAGGTTTTTTTGACTAAATAAACCTCTTTTAGTCATTATAAACCAGTTAAGAATTTAATTAGGAAATGTAGTAATTGAATTTTCTGCTTTCAATGTTGCAGGTGGTATTCAACCTTGTCCAAGTGGGAGAGAAACTGCTCAAACTTTCTTGTTGTGTAGGAAAGGGATTGATTTAAACTTCATTCTCAATCAGAGGAGAGGCTCATGCTGGTTCGTGGGTCGTATCAAACCATTCCCATGTCTATTTTTAAACAACTTCACCGTGTTTCTCTCTGGGTTAAAGGCAGGAAACTCAGTTGATACGAGTTCAGAATTTGGCATCGTGAGATACCTGGGGGAAGCAGAACTGCTGATGGTAACTGCGAACTGGGGTTGTGGGAGTGGCAGAACTGGGATGCAGACCGGTATTTTTGAAGGATGTTGTTGAGTTAAATAATTTAAAACCTCCTTGAGTTCTTCATTTAAAGTCTAGAGAAGAAATTCTCCTCTTCTTGGAGTTCAGTTGGGATTTGTTGCAATGTAAATAAGAGCAGAATTTGAATCTGGCATCTTCGAGGGGAATAAAGGTTTGTCTTTCCACCCGTGTTTGTGATGGGCACTGAGAAGAGAAGTAGAAGGAGTGGGGGGAATAATTGAACAAAAAAGACAAATAAGTAGATCTGCATTTTTCAGTCCCATTTCCATCTTGGTAGAGTCAAGGGAAGAAGGGGAGTGCACCACGTGCTGCCACGGGACACGTTTGTGATGGCCATGGAGACACAGAATAGGGTGGAAGGGACCTCAAAGGCCATCCAGTTCCATCCCTTGCCATGGGCTGGGACACCTCCCACTGGATCGGGGGCTCAAAGCCCATCCAGCCTGGCCTTGAACACCTCCAGGGGTTGTTTTAAAAATCCTAGTTTGTTCATCCTTTTGTTCTAGGCCATCTATTGGCTTTTTCCTTACTTGTGATTACTCTTGGTTTACACCTTTC
Organism: Tapera naevia; assembly: GCA_033556795.1. Lineage (NCBI taxonomy): Eukaryota > Metazoa > Chordata > Aves > Cuculiformes > Neomorphidae > Tapera > Tapera naevia. Next base: position 89,583 of record JAUMJJ010000307.1, read on the forward strand.
TCTGGCCTCTCTCCCAGCAGACCCCGTTGCCAGTAAGGACACTGCTGTAAAACCCATGCAGTGCTGAGAGCTCGCAGGTTGCTGCTCCATCTTTAAAGGTTTTACCTTCTCTGTTTATCTTCTTTGCAACCATCTGACATTTCTGGTTCACATTTAATTTGTGACCCAATAACGTGCATTCAGTGGCCTGCAGAGCTGCAGCTGCACTGTGGTTCTTCACCCTGGGTTTCTCCAATGCCGGTTCTTGTACAGTGGGAGATCTTCCCGTTTCTCCACATTGGATAAGAGTTTTTTTCCGTCTTTTCCTTGTTTTTCTTGTGGTATGTAGGGATAAACCTGCTGAGTAAAATGCTGTTTCCTCCCTCAAAAACAGTTTATTGTTTTCCCAGTCTTCTCCAGTGCGCAAGATAATTCTGTATTCCAAGATTTTGATTCTGGCGATGAGTCAAAAAGCAACACATGAACAGAATATTGGGGTTGTTAATAAAATTATCCTTTTGGAGTGAATACTAAGCAGCAGGGTTTATTTTATTTTCCATGTGTGCTCATTTGAATGTCCCAGTCTGTCCCAGGAGCACACAGAAACACCAGCTCTTGGAAAGAAGGTGTATTGAAATGTTTTCCCATATACCCTGTGACTGTATTTTTATCCTGGTCCTTATGATGTTCCCTTTGCTTGTTCATTGACAGGAGACTTATCTTGAGTGAGTATTAATCTGTTTTTAATTGTGCTGTCTAAAATGATGTATCTGCCAGTGGTTTCTAAGACATAAAATTTAGATGTTAAAAATGTGATTCATGTGGGAACGGGAAAGGTTTGAGTGTTTCAAAACATCTCAGTAACTCTGGCATTCTGCCCAGTGCTAATGCCTATCTATTAGAAACAAATGGTAAGAGAACTTGAATTCTAGTTTTCTTATGAAATGGAGTGGTTTTCAATTCCGCTTTGGCATCATTTCCTCATCTCAGTTAATCTTTTATATCGGGTTTGAAGGTCCTTCTAGTTGTGAAAGGAAAGAATCCCAGAAGCGCGAGGGCAGCTCAGTCCTGGTGAGTCCAAGCGAGTGAGTGAGGATGTGACCGTGGAGCACAAAGCTGGGAGATGTTCAAAAGAAACAGGGGAACAGGATGGGGAGCACGAGCAGACTGAGTCACAGAATCATAGAATCCTTTCCTTCCCCAGAACTGCTGTGCTTAGGCTCGTGCAGCAGAGCACCAGGCAGAATTGACCCCAGAACTCCTTATTTCCAGTGTAAATCCGTTTCCTCTCAAGTACTGGAGCTGTGCACATGAGAAAAAGCAGGAGCTGAAAGCTGCAGAAAGTCGTGGAGATATTAGAACAAAATTAGGAAGTCAGGTTTTTCTCATTATCATCTGCTCAGGGGAAGAAAAAAGGTATATCTGGTCTGACCAAGATGAGGACAATTCGGCAGCAGGTGCTTTCTGCCTTCTCTGCTCTACAGACTCTCCTTTCCTTACCTTCTAAAGCTGTCACACATTTCGGATTCCCCTTTGAGCAGAATTAACAGCAGCTGCTTCTGCAGCAACTGTTTTTCCCCTTGTTTTATAAAACATGGAACAATGCTGTGTTTGTGCGTTATCCGTGTGCTCGTAACAGACATTAATAAATAAATCCCTGCGAGGTGGCAGCGGCGTTTAGAAGATGAAAAACCTACTCTCTTGTTTCTCTGCGTTTGAAATCCGTGCGACATCAAGGCGTGTTAGTTGCAGTGGGAAGCTCTTTCCCTTTTCATGACTTTATGGATGATTCCAGTGCTTTGTGGAATTCTCCAGTGCTAAGAAATAAAAGCTGGAACCATGTTTTCATGCAGAAATTCAGAAGTTCAAGACAAAAAATTTAGTTAATATTCAAAAATACTTGTTTTGCAGCATAAAAGGAGGTCACTACTGCTTAGCTGTCCCTCATCAGAGAGCACATCCATGGCCAGAACGGGGTGGGAAGAGCTGAAAGGTGGAAAATGGAGATCTTGAAGAGGTTGAGAAGGTGGAAACACTCCTAGCAGAGTGACTTGGTGGCAGAGGAGCAGGTTAGGGAGTGTCATCCTTGCATTTTTGATGTTGTCACAGAATCATAGAATGGTTTGGGTTGGAATGGACCCAAAACTTGATCCAGTTCCAACCCGCAGTGCTGGGTCCAGTCCTCTTCAATATCTTTATCAATGATCTGGACAAAGGGATTGATTTGCACCCTTAGTCAGTTTGCAGATGACACCAAGCTGGGTGGAAGGGTTGATGTGCTTGAAGGAAGGGCGGCTCTGCAGAGGGATCTGGCCAGGCTGGATCCATGGGCTGAGACCAATCAACAAGGCCAAGTGCCAAGTCCTGCACTTGGGACACAACAACCCTGAGCAGCATCACAGCCCTGGGGCAGAGTGGCTGGAGAGCTGCCTGGAGGAGAAGGCCCTGGGGGTGTTGGTTGGCAGGGGCTGAACAGGAGCCAGCAGTGGCCCAGGGGGCCAAGAGGGCCAATGGCATCTTGGACTGTGTAGGACACAGCGTGGGCAGCAGGAGCAGGGCAGGGATTGTGCCCCTGCACTGGGCACTGGGGAGGCCACCCCTCGAGTGCTGGGGTCAGTTCTGGGCCCCTCACTCCAAGAAGGACCTTGAGGGGCTGGAGAGCGTCCAGAGAAGGGACCGGAGCTGGGGAAGGGGCTGGAGAACAGGGGTTGTGGGAGCAGCTGAGGGAGCTGGGGCTGTTTATCCTGGAGAAGAGGAGGCTGAGGGGAGACCTCATCCCTGTCTCCAACTGCCTGAGAGGAGGCTGTGGGGAGGTGGGGGTTGGTCTCTTCTCCCCAGTGACAGGGGATGGGAGGAGAGGAAATGGCCTCAAGTGGCCCCAGGGCAGGGTCAGATTGGACATCAGGAAATATTTCTTTACTGACAGAGCGGTGAAGCACTGGCAGAGGCTGCCCAGGGCAGTGGGGGAGTCTCCATCCCTGGAGTGGTTCAAAAAGTGTGTAGATGTGTCCCTTTGGGACTCTATGTGCTCTGTATTCTCTAGGCTCTTTTTAAATACATTTGAAATACAATGACACAGCTACAGAAAATTGCTCTTTGTAGCATACCTCACCATAAATGTTTCATCCAGCACTAATTTTTCCTGCTGCTGTTATCTGGCAATAATCATTTCCTTTATCTTTTCATATTTCTGCATGACTTTTCCCTTAAGACCCTTGGAGTCTTGGAGTCTCTGTCCTGGAGTTGTTCAAAAAACATGTACATGTGGTGCTTCCAGACAGGGTTTAGTAAGCAGAGAGTGGTTTTGTTGATGGTTGAACTTGATGATCTTGGACATCTTTTCCAAACTTAAATGATTCTATAATTAAATTAAAAGAAAGTATTTTTTTTTAATTAGATAAATGCGTAGGTTTATCTGTTTGGGTGATGAAAAAAGCCTTTATCAGTTTGATTGCTTGATGTCCCTCTTCTTTGACAGGCTGAGAGAGTTGTGGTTGTTCAGCCTGGAGAGGAGAAGGCTTTGGGGGGACCTCATAGTGGCCTTCCAGTTCTGAAAGGGGCTACAGGAAAGCTGAGGAGGGGCTTCTTACAAGGGTTGGTAGTGACAGGACGAGGGGGAACAGTTTTAAATTGGAAGGGGGAAAATTTAGGTGAGATATAAGGAAGAAATTCTTCAGGATAAGGGTGGGAGGCCCTGGCCCAAGTTGCCCAGAGCAGTGGTGGCTGCCCCATCCCTGGAGGTGTTCAAGGCCAGGTTGGATGGGGCTTGGAGCCCCCTGATTCAGTGGGAGGTGTCCCTGCCCATGGCAGGGGGTGGAACTGGGTGGGCTTTGAGATCCCTTCCAACCCCAACCATTCCATGAACCAAAATACATCCAGTCTGCAACAAAAAAATGCAATCTCTTTTTCATGGTGTTTTTCTCCTGGAGCTTCAGCTGTTTTAGAGTAACTTATAAGAGATGAACCTCCTCCACGCTGTAAGCAGTTAAGCATCTCTTCCTACTGCAGAAGCTTGGTTTGAGATAAAGCAGTTAACTAAAATTTGTTAGAATGGGGGGGAATCTTTACTCTCACTTTCTAATTAATGCCTCTGCTTTAAGCTCTTATCCACTTATCCCTCTACGCATCCTATTGTTCTCCCCTCCTGATTGGGGCTTCATGCAAACACCATTTTAATTACTTTTATAATTAGTGAGCAGCAAAATCTTTGATGAAATGCCTCTTCTTGAAATTTTTGCTGCTTTTTCTTTTTTTCATCCATTACAGGCAACTTCTCATTAGGTTTTTCAAGTCTAATTAAGTTTCTCTCCTCATTCTCACATTCAGCTCTCCAGTGTCGCTCTCTGCTGATTCTTCTTGTGACATTACAGCCCAAATGGCATCACAAAACCTCCTTTGTTTCAGTGGAGAATGTGTTTGAGAAAATTAAGACTTGGAGCAATGTTATTTTATTACTATTTTTAAAGGAGATTTATTTCTAGTTTGCTGAAAAATAAATAAAAAAGGCATTGGTAATTAATTATTTGCTAATTTCAGATGACTGAAATACTTTAAAGCTGAAATGTTATTACTGGGAATTCTGTTTTTTACATTTTAGGAACAAAATAACATTTCTAACTATTTTAAATTTAGGAAAAATCTCTTCCCTGAAAGGGTTCTCAGGCCCTGTCAGAGGCACCCAGGGAGAGTGTGGGGTCCCCATCCCTGAAGGGGTTTAAAAGGTGGGTGGATCAGTTTCTCAGGGCCATGGTTTAGTAGTGGACAGGGATGGCCGGGCTTGATGATCTCAGAGTGGTCTTTTCAAACCAGATGATTCTATGATTTTATGAAATTGCAAAAAGTAAGATTGCATCATTGGCTCTTGAACATTTCTGCTAAGGACATGATAAAGTGTTGAGAAACCATCACTGTCACTCCACCTGTGATTTTTAAAACACTAAAGGAAGAGGAAATATAATATGAATTGCGCTTTTGAGTCTGGTTTGCCTCAGTTTGAGGGGTGTTTGTGTCATCTGAGATCACCAGAAGAGCTGCTGTAGATGCCTTTGACCCTGCGTGCCTGCCTTTGGCTTCGTGCTGACCCCCAGCGTGCCGCTTTTAGTGCCATTCAAGGATGTTAAATCAGTTTATCAGTGGCAGACGAGCAGTGTGGCCTTGGTGGCTCGGGCTGGTGGCGCAGAACCACGCTTTTGAGCAAAGGGGCTTCTCATTCTCTCCCTTAGTGCCGGATGTTCGGCTCCGCTTGGCCCAGAGTGCGCCATGAGGCACCAGGGACAAGGGAGTCACGGGAAAGCACTTTGCAAACCCAGTGCAAACAACCAATTCTCTGTCCTGAGTTATCCTCCTGCAGGGATCCTGGTGGCCTCTCCATTAATTAAACAAATGCAGCGGGTTTGTAATCCAGGGGCTGGAGCCCCTCTGCTGTGAGGACAGGATGGGGGAGATTGGGTTGCTCATCCTGGAGAGGAGAAGGCTCTGGGGAGACCTTAGAGCAGCCTCCCAGGACTGAAAGGGGCTCCAGGAAAGTGGGGAGGGACTTCTTACAAGGGTTGGTAGTGACAGGATGAGGTGGAACAGCTTTAAATTGGAAGGGGAAGATTTAGATTGGACATTAGGAAGAAATTCTTCAGGATGAGGGTGAGGAGGGCCCTGGCCCAGGTTTCCCAGAGAAGCTGAGGCTGCCCCATCGCTGGAGGTGTTCAAGGCCAGGCTGAATGGGGCTTTGAGCCCCCTGATCCAGTGGGAGGTGTCCTTGCCCATGGCAGGGGGTGGAACTGGATGATCTTTGATGTCCCTTCCAGACCATTCCATGATTCCAAGGTGTTCGACTGATTGTTGGACTGGATGGTCTTTGAGGCCTTTTCCAGCCCTACTGATTCCATGGCCCTTTCCTGTTTGCTGTTTATATTTTTTGCAATTCACGTCCATGAGAAGGTGTTTCCAGCCCTTGCTGCCAGATACCATATGGTAACTCCCATCTTTCCCTGCCCCTTTGCTGTTCCTTGCAACTGTTGTCTCTCTCCCTGCTTGCTTCTGGCACGAGACTCCTGGAACGTCGTGCGGGGATTTTGCTGCAGTGCTGGCAGAATCCTCAGGCTTTGAAAGTGAATCTCCACCACCTGTGGATTTTTCAGGGAGACAGAGCCGTATGGAATACAATGGATAAATCTCAGTTCAGTTTTGGAAACTTGCTATTTCTTCTATCCCCCCCATCTGCTTGTTTATCTCCTGTGTTTCTGGTAACTGCAAACAGTTCTTTCTGCCTGTGCTTCCAAGTCCTTCTCTACTGTCAGTGACTGTCCCCCCATGGCAGGGGGGTTGGAGCTGGATGAACTTTAAGATCCCTTCCAACTCAAACCATTCTGTGATTCTATTCTGTGATTACCTGCCTGTTCTTTAACCTGTGGGCACTTGGTTTCAGGCATTTTGCCCTAAAGCAGAGTGAGACTAGAATGCTAAAAAAAGGCTGATGTGGAAATGAATATTCCCAGACATGGACCAAACCATTTTTGCTTTGACTTTTTCATCTTGGCACAAAGTTCTTTATCTAAATGAGTGTCAAATTCCAAAGGTCCTGCACAGCATGTGGATCACAGTGCACGAGGGTCTGCACTGCCTTCAGGCTTCTCTGTCTCGCTTTGTCAAGGGATGAAGAGCCTCACCAGCGGTGAGGTCCTGGCGAGGTGGCAGCCTCAGGACAGAGGTGTCACCTTCCCACCCCAAGTCCTCACCAGGAACCACCAACCAGCTGTACCAGTACCTTGGTGCTGGTGAGGGGCTGCCTGCAAACTCTTTCCCTGGAGTCCATCCTGCCCCTGGCTTTCCCTGTGTGAAAAGTCCTGTCCTGCTGGTGCTGGGACTCACCCAGCCCAGCACGTTGTGGCGGCACCTTGCCAAAAAGGGACACCTGAGCTTGGAAGAGTTGCTCTGCATCTCTGTTACACTCTTATTTTTCCTCTAAGCATATCTCATTCTGTGTCCTTCTTTCCACCCCGTTCCAACTTGGATCGCACTACAGGATTTTAGAGGAATACCCAAAGTAACCATGTTAACCCATTTCTTGGGCTGTTTTCCTAAATCATAGAATCATGGAATGGGTTGGGTTGGAAGGGACCTCAGAGTCCATCCAGTTCCACCCCCCTGCCATGGGCAGGGACACCTCCCAGTGGATCAGGGGCTCATAGCATCACCCAAGGAGGTATAAAGGATGTATTTAGTACCTAAAGCATCTTTGTGGTTTCCCCCTGTGCTGAACATCCTTTCCTGCTGTCATGCTCCTCTTGGCAGCTTGAGACACTCCACGTTGAGTGGCAGGGTGAGGTGCTCTCTGGGTCTAAGCTCTAGCCTGGGTCAAGTTAGGTGACATTAAGCTTTCCTGCTTTGCATGTAAAACAAACATTCCAGTGATTAATACTCTCTTCAGATGATTATTATTCTCTGTTTGAAAAAAATTAAAAATATCTTTTCCAGTTTCAATTTCCCCATTTTTAAGCTTCCAACTATTTCTTCTTACCATGCCTTTCTTCATGAGATTAAAGCAGCTTTCACTCCTCCAACGAAAGTGCTTTCATTTTCATAGCAGTCCCTCTCGTTTTTCCCTTTTTGATGAGCAAAAACAATGAATTCTTTGAATATCTTCAAAATAGATATTTTCTTCCCTCAAGTAAGATAGTTTCTCTAACCTCTGAGATGTGTTGGTGGCTCTTTCCTGCATCTTCTCCAGTTTTTCACCCAGAAAAAGAGAAAATAATATCTGCACACAGCTCCCTGCACGTCGTTCTTCACAGATTTCTCCAGTGCAGAATTCAGAGGTTAAACATTTCCATTTATTCCTGCTCTGTCCTCCTCTCCTGGTACATATTGTTATTCTGGGAGCTGAAATTGCTTGCTCACCATGACACCTGAGGTCACGTAGCACCACAGCTATATTGAAACAAGAAGGATTCTGTAAAGAATATATTTATTTAGTGTCCTATGGTTCAGACATTCTTGTTTCACCAGGACTTTTGTTGATTGCTCTCGGGTGTCTTTCTTTTTGCCATCAGTTATAGCAGGAGTGGGAAAGCTGCAGGTGCTGGTAGTGCTGCCCTGTCCTGCTCTGCTCTGCAACTGGTGTGGTTTAAATTAAATTCAAATCAATTGGGAGTCGTCCTTCTGTTGGCCCCAGGTCACCTTCCCGTTAGTGGGTCCACAGGATGATACAGAACCCTCTGTGTATGAGCTGTTCCTAATTCTGCCTTGTTCACAGCTCTTCACATCGTGGCCTTATCCCTAGGGAGGTCAATTCACCAGCACCAATGGAAGCACGTTCAGCGAAGTGAGATCAGGATGTAGCCACAGTTCTTTGTTATCAGTAAATAGTGATGTGTTACAGAAAGCCTTTTAGATTGGTCTCTCTGGTTTGTTCACTTTACTATGGGAAGTTATCTACAAATGAAATTCTCATTTGTGGTTGGAGTGCAGCTTCTCCAGTATTTTCTTCTGGTTTCCATGGTAAATCTGACTGGTACCTGTCTGAGGAGGTTTACTACCTGGCTCACAACTGCCAGGTAGGTTTCTGGCTGTACCTACCTCAGTTCCCCCTGTTGGGATCCTCCTGGCCCTTGTACTCAGTTCCCATTTGATATTGGCCCAAGAAATGAAGCTGATGCAGACAGGCTTTTAGCTTGGGCTTCGTTGTGTTCCCTGTGCATTCCTGTACTGCCTGAAGTGACGTAAAATTAACCCCCTTCTGAGTTATTTACATGATCATGGGATCATGGAATGGTTTGGTTTGGAAGGGACCTCAAAGCCCATCCAGTCCCACCCCCCTGCCATGGGCAGGGACACCTCCCAGTGGATCAGGGGGCTCAAAGCCCCATCCAACCTGGCTTTGAACACCTCCAGGGGAGGGGCAGCCACAGCTTCTCTGGACAGCCTGGGCCAGGGCCTCCCCACCTTCACAAGGATAACTTTTTTTTCTAATATCTCAACTAAATGACACATGCTCACTATTTTATAGTTGTGTAGACAACCAGATCATGGAAAGGTTGGTTTAGAGCTTTATCAACACACAGTGTAATAGAGCTCATTGTCTTATGTTGTTCACAATGATGAGATACTTTTGGGAGGCTTTTTACCTTTCATGCATTTTCATTGACCTTCCTGCTCCAGGCATTGTCCACTTCACATTTTTCCCTCTCTGCCTCACAGGTGGTTTCCACCCCACCTCCTATAATTGAGGCTGAACCCTGACCTTATGCTGGGATGCGCTCAAAGTCAAGGAACAACAAAACAAAGTGCAAACACTGCCTCCTGCTCTTCTCCGTGTGCTTTGTCTCCGGGCCCGCCGCAGGGGACATCAAGGGTGTTGTGATATTGGGTGTCAGGTTTTCCCTTGATGTCTGCTCCGGGAGGCTCAGCTCTGCAGAGACTTTTTTGAGGGAGGAAGGGAATGTGCTGGGTGATGGTGGGATGATAAACAAAGCGTGAATAATGCATATTCTGGAGCGTTCACCTTCAGGAAATTGTAGGACTTGGGTAGTGGATGAGTGGCAAAGACGACATTGAACAGTAACTTCGTGAGCCTTATTTATTTATTTATCAGGGCACTCTTCTTGGAAGATTAATTATTGATGGAAAAGCCTTGAGGGACCATTTTTTGTTCTCATTGTACAAGTTTTGGCCTAATAAAAGAACTCCTGATGAGCTCTGCAGTAAGCTAGTAAAGGCACAGGAGTGAACCGGATAATTCAGCCAGGATATGCAAATGGGAACATATTACAGCTCTCACTGGCTTTTACGACTTTCATTAAGCACAGGAGAACAGTTGAGCTTCTGTACTTTGACTCACACCCACCCAAGATGATGAACAGCAGCTCAGCTCAGCTCCCCCCACTCAGAGCGGGCAGAGTGCAGAGAAAGGCTGAGCAAGATTCGCACAGCCCCAGTGTGGAACTGGTTTTACCATTCACAAAGCTCAAATATCAAAACCTTCCAAGAAATTAATGTACAAGAAAAGGATGGATTTAGGCAGGGAGGGTTTCTGAGCTCTGTGTGTAGGAATAACAGACAGGACTGACAGTAATTCTGCACTGAACACATTGCCTGGGGTCAGTTCTGGGCCCCTGACTCCAAGAAGGACCTTGAGGGGCTGGAGAGCGTCCAGAGAAGGGACCGGAGCTGGGGAAGGGGCTGGAGAAGGAAGGGGCTGGAGAACAGGGGTTGTGGGAGCAGCTGAGGGAGCTGGGGCTGTTTATCCTGGAGAAGAGGAGGCTGAGGGGAGACCTCATCCCTGTCTCCAACTGCCTGAGAGGAGGTTGTGGGGAGGTGGGGGTTGGTCTCTTCTCCCCAGTGACAGGGGATGGGAGGAGAGGAAATGGCCTCAAGTGGCACCAGGGCAGGGTCAGATTGGACATCAGGAAACATTTCTTCATGGAAAGGGTTCTGAGGCCCTGTCAGAGGCTGCCAGGGAGGGGGTGGAGTCCCCATCCCTGGAGGGGGTTTAATAGATGGGTGGACGAGGTGCTCAGGGTTTAGCAGTGTACAGGGACAGTCGGACTCAGTGATCTCAGAGGTCTTTTCCAACCAGATAATTTCTCATTCTATGAAATTCTTTTCCAATAAAGCAACTCTATGATTCTGTGATAGTTACATCCCTGACTCTGAGTCACATGTGTGCAGTTGCTGCACAAGACTTGTAGACTATATCAGCTCAATTTTCTGCACAAAGCATCCAGACCTGTTCATTATTTTATGCACACATTAGTAGAAATTCCCTTCAATATATTCGATAAACCAAAGAAATAGAATCATGGAATGGATTGAGTTGGAAGGGACCTAAAAGCCCGTCCAGTTCCACCCCCCTGCCATGGGCAGGGACACCTCCCACTGGATCAGGGGGCTCCAAGCCCCATCCAACCTGGCCTTGAACACCTCCAGGGATGGGGGAGCCACCACTTCTCTGGGCAACCTGGGCCAGGGCCTCCCCAGCCTCATGAAGAATTTCTTCCTGATGTCTCATATAAATCTCCCCCCTTCCAATTTAAAGCTCTTTCTCCTTGTTCTGTCACTCCAGGCTCTTCTAAAAAGCCCCTCCCCAGCTTTCCTGGAGCCCCTTTTAGTCCTGGGAGGCTGCTCTAAGGTCTCCCCAGAGCCTTCTCTTCTCCAGGCTGTACAACCCCAACTCTCTCAGCCTGTCCTCACAGCAGAGGGGCTCCAGCCCTTGGATCATCTCTGTGGCCCCCTCTGGACTCATCCCAACAGTTCCATCTTGTTCTGACACTGGGGATTCCAGAACTGGACACAGGATTCCAGATTTTGTGCAAAACATTCAAAGCAATTCTTGCAGGCACTGAAAATTGCTGCTTTAGTAAAAATTTCAGCAAGGGATGAAGGAGAATCACAGTGTGGAACCTGTGGGAGCAAACAGGCATTTGCCTTCCTGCACTGAACAGCCCAGAAGTCCTGGAGCTGCAGAGCACCAGGGAATAACAACACAGCATTTAAGAAAACAGTGTAAATTTTCCATTTACTATTTTGCAATAACTTTATTTAACTTAACAGAATAAATAATGCGGAGCCTTTGCTAAAGGGCTTTGAGCCACAGGAGATATTTCAAAGTAAATCAACATTTGCTTCCTTGAGTCACAGAGAATATCGTGGCCCCGAGGCCATTTGAATAAATGGATGGGAATAGATGGGAAGGAGCACCCTGGGGCTACCAGGAGTGCTCAGAACCCTTTTTACTGCTTTTAATGTCTCTGCACAGGGAGCAGCCAGGATTTGGTACAAAGGGATGTGTGTGTTTGCTGATAATTTCGGTGTTAAATAGCTCAGTGTAACACACATAGTTGTGGGTGGCTGTGCACAATCAGAACCTTTGCTGTTAAATCCTTTTAACTTTTTTATTTCATAAAGAGAGCAGGAAAAGAAATGCTCTCTGAGACTGGAATCTTGAGAAATTAAGGTTTGCTACAAAAGCCATGGGCAATATGATCCCAATAAAACCTACATCTGAATTTTGTAGGTTTGTAAAGTCCCTATGGGGTGATGCTAAAGGAGAAAAATGTTAATTGTGTATTATTATTACTACTACTATTATTATTATTATTATTATTATTATTATTATTAAATTATGTCTTCCCAGCTCATCATTCTCGAAATAACTGTGGTCCTCTGTCAGTGCTCACAGTGCAGGTGGTGACACATCATCATTTGAAGTGCTGCCCTGGGTTATGGCTGTAGCACACTTAGGTTATGAGCTTTGTGAGCAGGGCCATCTTTTCCGAGTGCATCTTTTTATGTCCAGATATTTCAGGACACTGAGTGAGTTTTCATAACTTTTATGCTTTTCAAGCTGATCCATCTTACACTTTCCCTGTTACAGCCCTGCCAGTACCTGCAGTTAAATGTCCTCTCTTCTGCTAGACTTCACCAAGTCCCTTTTGCTTCCTCTTTACTGAAACAAACTGAGGTGTTCAAGGCCAGGTTGGATGGGCTTCGAACCCCCCTGATCCAGTGGGAGGTGTCCCTGCCCATGGCAGAGAGTGGGACTGGATGGGCTTTGAGGTCCCTTCCAACCCAAACCATTACATGGTTGTATGAAAAGAAACCCTAAGAGTGGTGTTGTCTTCTTAACAGATGCATAAGAAAAGTTTATGAATACTTATATTTGTGAACTGCTTCTGGGTGTTGCTTGGAGAGAAGCTGATTCACTTATTTAGGGTGAAGTTATTGTCCTTTACAGCACAACAAATACTGCACAATCCCTACAATTAAAATATGATGTTCAGTCAATAGGATGGAGAACTTTCACCCAAATGAACTGAAACAACTGATTGAGGGGATTTTTGATGTAACAATTTCTTAACTTGTAAAGCGAGTAATTAAATTAGAGTTGACAGCATAGGAGTAATTTGCAAAGGCTGATGAAGGTCTGATGTGTTAATGAAGAGCAGGGACAAGTGTGAGTTCCCTCCAAAAACAGTGACAGTGTGGCAAAAGGAATCACGTTGTCACCGGCACCACAAAGGCACACGTGCGTTTACTGGGCACTGGGGAGGCCACCCCTCGAGTGCTGGGGTCAGTTCTGGGCCCCTCACTCCAAGAAGGACCTTGAGGGGCTGGAGAGCGTCCAGAGAAGGGACCGGAGCTGGGGAAGGGGCTGGAGAACAGGGGTTGTGGGAGCAGCTGAGGGAGCTGGGGCTGTTTATCCTGGAGAAGAGGAGGCTGAGGGGAGACCTCATCCCTGTCTGCAACTGCCTGAGAGGAGGTTGTGGGGAGGTGGGGGTTGGTCTCTTCTCCCCAGTGACAGGGGATGGGAGGAGAGGAAATGGCCTCAAGTGGCCCCAGGGCAGGGTCAGATTGGACATCAGGAAACATTTCTTCATGGAAAGGGTTCTCAGGCCCTGTCAGAGGCTGCCAGGGAGGGGGTGGAGTCCCCATCCCTGGAGGCATTTAATAGATGGGTGGATGAGTTTCTGAGGGATCTGATTCACTAGTGCACAGGGACTGCTGGACTTGATCTCAAAGGTGTTTTTCAACCAAGCCATTCTATGATTCTAATCCTTGCCCAACTGAACGGGAGGTCCAAACTGGAGCTATGACTTCCCACTCCACCTCCTTTTGGATGGATTCTGGAGCCCTTGTCCTTGGTGCACTCTGAGAGCGAGTGAGCCCTTGGCAAACACCTCTTCTTCCCCCCCCCGCCCCGAGAAGCAGACAGGATGCTTGAGTGCGGCAGCACATCACGGGGCGAGGGCTGCAACACGGCCTGAACACTGATGTAAATCTTGCAGCACTTCCTAATTAAGAGCACATCACTATTCACAGGGGGATCTGGGACCTGCCAGGGCTCTGTCACACAGCAGGCAAGTGGAAGATGAATGGCCTGATAGCTCTTTTTCCAAGAGAGATTCATAGTGGGTCCTGCAGGTTGTCGTGTAACTTGGCCACAGTGGCTGTCAAAAGAATTACTGACCAATTTTAAGCCTCAAAGAGGCCATTAGATCATTCAGTCTGGTCTGTTCTGTAGCACAACACGTTAAATTTTATCCTGCTACTGCTGTCCTGAGCCCCAGTGAGTGCCTGGCTACAGCACAGAATCATTTGGGTGGAAAAGAACTCTGAAAACATCGAGTCCAACCATCCCTGTCCACTACTAAACCAGATCCCTGAGAAACTCATCCGCATGTCCTTTAAATCCCTCCAGGGGTGGGGACTCCACCCCCTCCCTGGCAGCCTCTGACAGGGCCTCAGAACCCTTTCCATGAAGAAATGTTTCCTGATGTCCAATCTGACCCTGCCCTGGCACAACTTGAGGCCATTTCCTCTCCTCCCACCCCCTGTCACTGGGGAGAAGAGACCAACCCCCACCTCCCCACAACCTCCTCTCAGGCAGTTGGAGACAGGGATGAGGTCTCCCCTCAGCCTCCTCTTCTCCAGGATAAACAGCCCCAGCTCCCTCAGCTGCTCCCACAACCCCTGTTCTCCAGCCCCAGTGTGTAGGGGAACTCTCTGAGTCCTTGGGGCTCTTCTCTGCTGTGTTCGTGACAATAGAGGATATTAATTCTGCAGTTAATCAAGAATGAGGGTTAATGTGCCACAGTTCTGTTCAAAGGGCCGTTTCAGGTATTGCAGCTCAGCCCTCGGCATGGATTCCTCTTTCCTTTCTTCATTTCCAAATAGGGATGACATTTGAAATGGCTCCGCGCTCACTGCGCACGGTGAAATCCCAGGCCTGCAAAACTCACCTTCTCTCTGCACCTCTGGTGCTGTTTTGGGCCGGAATAGGACAAAACTAGCAAGGAGCTCTGGGGCTGCAGTGATATTTGGACATATTCATAGCATCTGGAGGAGTTAAGTAGAGCTTAACAGACCTGGGGCATCATATTTCTTTCTTGATCTGATGCTCATAAACACGGCGCTTTGAAACTGTGAAGCAAAATGTGCCGTGAGCAGGGAACACCATTGTTATTGGGCACTGTAGGTGGAAATGCTCTATTCTATGAAAAATATTCCATATCCTTAACTGCTATTTTAGCTATTAAATGTCAAACTCTTCGAACAGTTGCAGTGGGTCCACAGGAGGCTACGAAGATGATCCAAGGGCTTCAGCCCCTCTGCTGTGAGGACAGGCTGGGAGAGTTGATGTTGTTCAGCCTGGAGAAGAGAAGGCTCTGGGGAGACCTTAGAGCAGCCTCCCAGGACTGAAAGGAGCTCCAGGAAAGCTGGGGAGGAATTTTTAGAATGGCCTGGAGTGACAGGACGAGGGGGAACGGCTTTAAATTGGAAGGGGGAGATTTAGATGAGACATTAGGAAGAAATTCTTCACCATGAGGGTAGGGAGGCCCTGGCCCAGGTTTCCCAGAGCAGTGGTGGCTGCCCCATCCCTGGAGGTGTTCAAGGCCAGGTTGGATGGGGCTTGGAGCCCTCTGATCCAGTGGGAGCCAGCACCGAGCCACGATGCAGGATCAGCCCAGCCCTGTGGCCCAGGTCAGGCAGCTCTCACCACGCTTGGAACAACAAAAATGCTGTGGTGGCAGCAGCACAAAGCTGTGCTTGAAGTGGTGTTGGCTCTGCCAGTGGGACTGTGCTGCCCTGGCACATGCTCCAACCCAGCAAAGCGCAAACAGGCTCCGCGCGGAGCTCTCAACCAGGGAAGGGCTTCTTCTGCCTGGCAAAGCCTGTGTTTGGCTTCTGACCTTCCTGAAGAGAAACACTTGTGTCTGTTTAGCCCAAGAAAAGCAGCTCCTGTCTCTGGTTATGCCTTCCTAGTAAATCACAGACTCATGGAATGGTTTGGGTTGGAAGGGACTTAAAGATCATCCACTTCCACCCCCTTCCATGGGCAGGGACACCTCCCACTGGATCAGGGGCTCAAAGCCACATCCAACCTGACCTTGAACACCTCAAGGGATGGGGGAGCCACCACTGCTCTGGGAAACCTGGGACAGGGCCTCCCCACCCTCATCATGAAGAATTTCTCCCTAAAGTCCTATCTCAATCTTCTGCCTTCCAATTTAAAGTCATTCCTGTTTCTGCAGTCCCTGATCCAGAGCCCCTCCCCAGCTTTCCTGGAGCCCCTTTCAGTCCTGGGAGGCTTCTCTAAGGTCTCCCCACAGCCTCCTCTTCTCCAGGCTGAACAACCCCAACTCTCTCAGCCTGTCCTCACAGCAGAGGGGCTCCAGCCCTTGGATCATCTCTGTGGCCTCCTCTGGACTGAGGAGGCTGAGAGGAGACCTCATCACTCTCTGCAGCTCGTGGAGAGGAGTTTGTGCTGAGGTGGGTGCTGTGCTCTTCCCCCAGGTGACAAGCAACAGGACGAGAGGAAATGGCCTCAAGTTGCACCAGGGCAGGGGCAGATTGGTCACACAGGTGCTGAGCACAGGGGAGCTGAGGAAGGAGAAGAGCCGCCTTTCTCCATCCCCAGTCTCCTTCGTGGGGAAAGTGGGATGGAACCATAGAATCGTTTGGTTGGAAAAAAGACCTTTGAATTCACAGAGTCCGACCGTCCCTGAACCACATCCCTGAGCACCCCTTCTACCTGTCTTTAAAATTCTCCAGGCATGGTGATTGCACCACCTTCCTGGGAAGGAGGGTATAACCTGGAGCACCCTTAAGGTGTTTTAAGGGAAGTGTGAATAAGGCTCCCTTTGGGGTGGGAGGTGCTGATCTGGGTGCTTCTGTCCTCTTGGGAGAGCACCGTGCTAGTCCAGAGATGATCTTACCAAAGGTTTCTTTCATGTCTTGCAGAGAATGAGGCTTTTATTTAGAGACACTGCTGCTCTACACAGATTTTGGGTGTGTTGGAGAACCTTGCAGCTGTCCCAATCTTTAGCATCAAATTCCTTACTTATTTTTTCCCTGAAACTGCCCCCCATCCTTGTTCTTGATGGGTGTGGAGATACATGCCCACTCTCCATCCAAAAACTTCGTTCTGGAGGCTTCTCAGTGGCAGAGCTGCCTGGAAATGCGCTCCAGGCAGCAACCATGCTTCCCTGCCTTTTCTCCTTGACATCTTCACCTTGAGTCTTTCCTCCTGAGGACTGGTCTGCAAGACTGGAAGGAAAGCTCTTTGTCCACTGCCATGGTGACAGTATCTGATGTGCCACTGCCCTGAAGTGTGGGGACTTTGGATGTGCTCTCTCATGAATTGAACCTCCAGCCCACTGGGGATTCTGCTTGTTGTGCTGGTGCAGGAGAGCTGGAGATGACTTCTAAAGGGTGAATGTGTGTGATCTCAAAAGAAGTGGTAAAGCCTCAATCAAAATGGGATCTGTAAGCTGTGTGTGGTGGCAGATATACAGAGGTGGTGGGTTTAGGTCGTAGGATGGTTTCATAGAATCATGGATTCATAGAAACATCTGGTTGGAAAAGACCTCTGAGATTATTGAGTCCAGCCGCCCCTGTCCACTACTGAACCAGATCCCTGTGAAACTCATCTGCCCATCTTTTAAACCCTGTCAGGGATGGGGACTCCACCACATCTTTGGCAGCCTCTGCCAGGGCCTGAGAACACTTTCAGGGAAGGAATTTTTCCTGATGTCTTGTCTAACATTTTCCTAATGTTTGGTAGGGTGGGACCTTAAAGATCATCTGGATCCAAGTCCTGAACTTAATGTTTGTAGGCAGAAAACTGAGTTTAAGCTGATATGTGTAAATAACTTTCTCTTGGGAGGTTTTTAAGTTATTTCTCATTTGACTGAAGATCTCAAAAGCAGTGAAAAAAACCTGAGGATGGGGAAACCTTGGTGTGTTTGTGGATGACTTAAGGAAAAAGATACAGGAAGCAGGACACGTCCGAGTGGGGATGCTGAAGCGTTGCTGAAGTTCCTTTTGTGCTCTAATGACAGAGAAGTCTGCCAGGCTTGGCTCCACTCTCTGTAATTAAAAATCAATTAGTATGTTTAGCAATTATCTAATTAACTTACTAAAGCTATCATGTTAGATTCATATCCAAACATGCCTCTAAATTGTATGTGTTAGTACTAATGCAAATGATGCATTTATTGCTTCTGTAAGTTTGAATTAATTGAAGCGCGTGACATTTCTGTTAATTCTCCTCCTACCCCATACTCCATGCTTGGAGATGTTTGAATGAGGATCCTGACAGCATTCCTGGGAAAACAGTGTTAGGATCATGGAATCATAGAATTGTTTGGGTTGGAAGGGACCTCAAACCCACCCAATTCCAGCCCCCTGCCATGAGCCACCTCCCACTGGATCAGGGGGCTCTAAGCCCCAGACCTGGCCTTGAACACCTCCAGGGATGGGGCAGCCGCCACTGCTCTGGGAAACCTGGGCCAGGGCCTCCCCACGCTCACAGCAAAACATTCCTTCCTAAGATCTCATCTCAATCTCCCCTCTTTCAGCTGAAAACCCTTCCCCCTCATCCTGTCCCTGCACTCCCTGATTGAGAGCCCCTCCCCAGCTTTCCTGGAGCCCCTTTGAGTCCTGGGAGGCTGCTCTAAGGTCTCCCCAGAGCCTTCTCTTCTCCAGGCTGAACAACCCCAACTCTCATTTTATTTTGTAATCCTCTCTACTCAGGACTTGCTGCCTGGTGCTCAGGCATGAGAAATGGTGCAAAATTAATCCCCCACAGCAGCATCAGCTTGCAGGGAAGATGCAATCAGTGCACAGTGACTTTCCTTTGCTTTACTCAAAGGCTCAAAGGACTGAGCACCCGGCTGTACCTTTAGCAAGGTGCCCATGCTTGGCTGGTGGTCTTTGACCCACGAGTCTCTGTTTCTTTTACACTGGGATCTTGGTGCAGTGAGGACCATCTCCTGCCCAGTGGTGTTCACAGCATTTCCCATCTGTACCTGCTCTCAGCAAGATCTTCTCTATGATGACAGAAAAGCCATCTGATGCCGAGGGCCCCGGTGTTTCCTGCAGGGTGAGGTCAGATTCATTTCTGAGTGAGCATTTAGAAAGCCAACTATTAAACCAGCTGAGGTGGCTTTCTCTGCTGCAGCTCCAACAGGTAAAAGAATGGACAAAAAATACAGGAAAACATCCATCTTTTTTTGCAGCCAGCTCTGAAGTGGGAAGTGGGAACAGCTTTTACACCCTCTGTTCTTCCTGAAACTGCTTGAATGCCAACCTTTCCTGGGAAACTTGTGTATTCAAACAGGGTGTACAGGAAGGTGAAATAGCTTTGCAGAGCCAAACATTTATTTAGTCAAGCAAACATCAATGGTTTGGAGGTTTGCTAATGGGAATCTGAGAGAAACCAGAGCAAAAGGCATGCCTGGATTACACAGACCTCGTTTCAAATGGTGGGTTTGAGCTATGAGTTGGGATTACAGGGAGGGATCCCTGTGTGTTTGGGCAGAGGGACTGAAAGCTGACAGATGCTGCTCCTGGTGTTGTTGGAGCTCAACCCCTTGGCAGCTTTGGGGTGGCTGCAATTATGGGTGTTCAGACAGTAATAAAGACTCATGGAATGGTTTGGGTTGGAAGGGACCTCAAAGCCCATCCAGTCCCACCCCCTGCCATGGGCAGGGACACCTCCCACTGGATCAGGGGCTCCAAGCCCCATCCAGCCTGGCCTTGAACACCTCCAGGGATGGGGCAGCCACCACTGCTCTGGGAAACCTGGGCCAGGGCCTCCCCACCCTCACAGGAAAACATTTCTTCCTAAGATCTCAATCTTCCCTCTTTCAGCTGAAAACCATCCCCGCTCGTCCTGTCCCTGCACTCCCTGATCCAGAGCCCCTCCCCAGCTCTCCTACAGCCCCTTTATCAAAAGGACTGGTGTTTAAGAGCGTGTTTAGACACAATTTCTGGTCTTCAACAGGATCCTGACTTCAGTGTCCTGGGGGTGACAAAAGGGCAGAGCCAGGCTGGGGGAGAAGGCTGTCCAGAAGGACAGGGGGAGATGGTGGCAATAATTCTGCTGATGGGAAGAGACAGATAGGAGGCAGGCAGAATAGGAAGCAGCAACACTTTAAAGAGAGGTCTTCTCGTAGAATGGTAATTTCAGATTAAATCAGATATAAGAAAAACGCTCTGTATTCACCCATCACAGTGATGTAAAGATGTGGCTCTGAGGGCTCTTTCAGCAAATGTTTCTTCATCAGTAATTATGGGACTGTAAATTGTGAGCAAAGTCTTTAAAGCAGGTAAAGGTTTCTGGTTTATGCCACTTTATGCAAGATACATTGTTTTGTAAATAAATATTCCCTTCTGTTCTCAGCTCCTGATATCTTAAAGAGCAAGGCCAGGCTGGATGGGCTTTGAGCCCCCTGATCCAGTGGGAGGTGTCCCTGCCCATGGCAGGGGGGTGGGACTGGATGGGCTTTGAGGTCCCTTCCAACCCAAACCATTCCTTGAGGCTATGATTTATTATCGTAACTTTTACTGAGAAGGAACACAAACATTTCTTGCTCTTACAGCACCCAAGGCTGTTGGAGTGAACAGCAGGCACTAAACCTGGGGACTGGTTTTATCATTCTTAACAACTTGCTGACATTCATCGGCTTCTGCCAAATGCGCTCTCTCCACTTGGTGTTTCGTAGCTACATGAGATGCTCTTAAAAATTTATAAGTGCTTGTTACAAAAGAGAGACTTTCAAGAGCAGAAGCCCAGTGACTTGCATTCCTGTTCTGCCACCCAGAATAGAAAATGCATTAAGGTCTGTTTAAAGTTTCTTTTGTGGCTCCTTTACAACCTGCTGGAGCAGCTGAATTGGGTCACAAGTTTGGACTAATTTGGAGGTTGTCTCCAAGAAGTAAGCAATTATTCTTTTTGCGGCACCATCTCTGTTGTAACAGTGGGGAATGCAGGCTTGTTTGTGTCTCTGGAAACATCAGAGAGGGGCAATAGATCCATAAACTAAACCTAAAAGCATTTATTCACTTTTAAACTGTAGCCATGGAAGGAGCCCCCTGTCCCCTTCCTTCATCCCACTGGAGGTGTTCCCGGACAGGTTGGAGGGGGCTTGGAGCCCCCTGATCCAATGGGAGGTGTCCCTGCCCCATGGCAGGGGGTGGAACTGGATGGGCTTTGAGGTTCCTTCCATCCCAAACCATTCCATGGTTCTATGGTTCTCAGGCTATGGAATAATAAAAAATGTGGAAAAGAGGAAAAAAAAAAAACAACCTCTCAAAAACCAAGTGAAAAAACCCCACCAGTGACCTTAGCAGGGCAAATACCAATAAACTGGGAACTGGTAAGTCAGATGCTTTGGAACCAAGCCCATGGGAAAGAAAAGAGCTCAGGAAAGTTGGCAATTTTAAAAATGCTATTAAGGGCACAGGACTGATCCATCCCAATGCAGAGGAGCTGTAAGAACTGTCCTGAGAGCCCACGGTGGGGAAATGATGAGCTCTTTCATTGCCTCGGAGCAAAAAGGGATTGTACAGAAAGCGAAAAGTGGCTCAGCTCTCTGCAAAAGAGAGCGTAGGAGGGTGCTGCAAGCATAGAGGGAAAAACAAAAAGGCAAAACACAAAGGCAGGGTCAAGTAGGAAGGCACTCAAGAGCAGCTGAACGGCTGCATTAGCTGCAAGAGGAGACCCAGCAAACTTCTGATTCACAAGTGGATGAATGGGATGTGTGGATGATGCCTTCAGAGGTGACTGAAGTGCCAAGTGCTTCCCTTTTCTCCCATCTTTGCTTGAAAACAAGACCAACCAGCACAGCCACCGAAGATGTGAACACTCAGGCTGAAGAAGGGGGCAGGCTTTTAGTAGAGTATTTGTCTAAGGTGGATGTTGCTGAACCAGGCTGGTTTGACAGCCCTGGTTTGTTCTCGTGGAGCTCTCCAGGTGATCTCATGGCCATTCACAGAAGATGGGGGGGGTCAAGACTAGACAAGGATAACGAAAGCAAGGGTGAAATCATACCCTGGTTGAAATTAATCCTTGGAGTGGAGGGTGGAGCCAAAACAGGGCTGAAATAGCAGAACTCTGTGCTGAAGGTGATGTCAATGAAACTCTCCCTGTTCACAGCAGCTGAGGCTCTTGGGATTTATCACGCAATCATAGAATGGGTTGGGTTGGAAGGGGAATTTACAGGTCATCCAATCCAGCCCCCCTGCAGGAGCAGGGACATCTTTAACTGGATCAGATTGCTCAGAGCCCATCCAGCCTTGTCTTGAATGCTTCCAGGGATGGGGCCTCCACCACCTCCCTGGGCAACCTGGGCCAGGGTTTCACCACTCAGTGTAAAAAATCTCCTCCTTGTGCCTAGGCTAAATCTCCCATTCCGTAGTTTAAAACCCTTTTCCCTTGTCCTGTTGCAACAGGCCTTGCTAAAATTCTGTTCCCAGCTTTCCTGGAGCCCCTTCCAGTCCTGGGAGGCTGCTCTGAGGTCTCCCCAGAGCCTTCCCTTCTCCAGGTTGAAGAACCCCAACTCTCCCAGCCTGTCCTCATAGCAGACCCCTCTTGGATCATCTCCTTGGCCTCCTCTGGACCTGCTCCAACTGCTCCAGGTCCTTCCTGTTCTTATCTTTTCTGTTAGTTTAACATAAGCCAGTGGCGAATACAAAACAGGTGGTAGCTGTGAGCTTTCCATTTGGGATAGGACAAGCCCTATCCCAGCTTTACTAGATGAGGATTATATTTTGAAAGGACAATGCCTGTCGATCAGGAATTCCTGGACCAATGCTAGAGATCTTGTTTACCCTTGCAGAGCATTTACATGGACATTAGACATTAGGAAGAAATTCTTCACAATGAGGGTGGGGAGGCCCTGGCCCAGGTTGCCCAGAGGCTGCCAAGGAGAGGGTGGAGTCCCCATCCCTGGAGGGGTTTAAAGATGGGGAGATGAGTTTCTGAGGGATCTGTTGTAGCAGTGGACAGGTACTGCTGGACTTGAGATCAAGAGCCTTTTCCAACCAAGTGATTCTGTGGTTCTCTCTAGTGCCAGAGCAGCAATTTCTGTTGATCCAGAGCTGGGTCTCACCACTGATCCCAGAGCAGAAAGTCATGGGCAGTCTGTTTCAGCCCCTCTTCTTGCTGCCCATGTTTCCTTTACCCTGTAGAGCAGCTCTGAGGCGGCGGACGCGCGGCTCTGGCCTCCTGTGGTTGTGTCACTGATGCACCCAAGGTGCTTTATCCTCTGCAAAGCCTCCAGGGTCTTTCTGGCCCGAGTGCACAAATACTATCACAGTATCACAGTATCATAAGGTTGGAAAGGACCTCTGAGATCATCGAGTCCAACCTATAACCCAACACTAACACCAACACTAACACCAACCCATCATCTAAACCATGGCACTCAGTGCCTCATCCAGTCTCCCCTTAAACCCCTCCAGGGTCGGTGACTCCACCCCCTCCCTGGGCAGCCCATTCCCATGGCCAATCACCCTTTCAGTGAAGAACTTTTTCCTCACATCAAGTCCAACCTTTCCCTGAGGAAGCTTGAGTCCCTGCCCTCTAGTTCTGTCCCTGGTCACCTGAGAGAAGAGACCAACCCCTGCCCCACTACAACCTCCTTTTAGGGAGTTGTAGAGAGCAATGAGGTCTCCCCTGAGCCTCCTCTTCTTCAGACTAAACAGCCCCAGCTCCCTCAGTCTCTCCTCGTAGGGCTTGTGCTCCAGCCCCTTCACCATCTTCGTTGCCCTCCTCTGGATGCTCTCCAGTATCCTGACATCTTTCCCAAACTGGGGGGCCCAGAACTGGACACAGTATTCAAGGTGAGGCCTGACCAGTGCCGAGTACAGGGGGACAATAACTCCTCTGGTCCTGCTGGCCACACTATTCCTGATGTAGCCCAGGATGCCATTGGCCTTCTTGGCCACCTGGGCACACTGCTGGCTCATGGTGAGCTTCCTGGCCACCAGCACTCCCAGGTCCTTTTCTGCCTGACTCCTCTCCAGCCACTCTGTCCCCAGTCTGTAGCTCTGCATGGGATTGTTGTGTCCAAAATTAAGTACCCAGCATTTGGACTTATTAAACATCATCCCATTGGAATTGGCCCAGCTCTCCAGTCTGTCCAGGTCCCTCTGCAGGGCCATCCTACCCTCTAACAGATCAACCCTTCCTCCCAGCTTGGTATCATCTGCAAACTTGCTGATAATATAATAAATAGGACACTGCACAGCATTGCTGAGGGAGTGAAGGCCTCGTCACGAAGCGGGTGCCTCGTTTGTGCCCACGTGAGCAGTGCTGGTTGCGTTTCGTCGCAGCGTAGCAGCGAGCTGAGCCTTTACAAGTCGGAAATTAAATCAGATGGTGATGTAAACCTGCAGAGGAGAACAGGCAGCTGTAATGGTTCTTTATTGCTTATTTCTTCTGCTGTTGCATTTTGCCATCGTCTGGTGCTTAGTGAAGTGTATGATTTATTCATAGAAGACACTGTCACAGCCAAAGGGTTGTACAATAAACCACTGACAAGGCCTGTGCCAAGAGCCATTAGAAAAAGAGAACAATAATCGAGACACAAAGTATTTACAGACCGAGTTGTCTTTAATTTAGAATCCTTTACTAAGGCTTGATGATTATTACATCACATTTCAAATCACCCAACACTGACAGGCTTCTCCTTTCTCCTCACTGGTATGAAAAAATAGCCAATAATTGAAATCTACTTTAAGGAGCCACAACATATTAATGTCATCTTAAGGTCATTGAAGCACTCGTGCGTGCTGGAAGAGCCAGATTTTTCTTACGTAATATTTGTGCCAGGCTGGCAGAGGAGTTGGCGTGGCAAGTACAGCTTAATATCATGTTGGGTTGGATCCTCATCTGAGATCTGTGGATCCTCATCTGTTGGATCCTAATTTGTGATCTGTCATTGAGGACAGGCTGAGAGAGTTGGGGTTGTTCAGCCTGAAGAGGAGAAAGCTCTGGGGATACCTTAGAGCAGCCTCCCAGAACTGAAAGGGGCTCCAGGAAAGCTGGGGAGGGGCTTTTTCAAAGGGCCTGGAGTGATGTGACCTCAAAGCCCATCCAGTTACACCCCCTGCCATGGGCAGGGACACCTCTCACTTGATCAGGGGGCTCAAAGCCCCATCCAACCTGGCCTTGGAACACCTCCAGGGATGGGACAGCCACCACTGCTCTGGGAAACCTGGGCCAGGGCCTCCCCACCCACTCAGGAAAACATTTCTTCCTAAGATCTCTTCTCAATCTCTCCTCTTTTAGCTCAGAAACATTCCCCCTTCTCCTATCCCTGCACTCCCTGATCAAGAGCCCCTCCCCAGCTTTCCTGGAGCCAGCAGTGGTCCAGGTGGCCAAGAGGGCCAGTGGCTTCTTGGGCTGTGTAGGACACAGCGTGGGCAGTAGGAGCAGGGCAGGGATTGTGCCCCTGCACTGGGCACTGGGGAGGCCACTCCTCGAGTGCTGGGGTCAGTTCTGGGCCCCTCACTCCAAGAAGGACCTTGAGGGGCTGGAGAGCGTCCAGAGAAGGGACCGGAGCTGGGGAAGGGGCTGGAGAACAGGGGTTGTGGGAGCAGCTGAGGGAGCTGGGGCTGTTTATCCTGGAGAAGAGGAGGCTGAGGGGAGACCTCATCCCTGTCTCCAACTGCCTGAGAGGAGGTTGGGGGAGGTGGGGGTTGGTCTCTTCTCCCCAGTGACA
Organism: Tapera naevia; assembly: GCA_033556795.1. Lineage (NCBI taxonomy): Eukaryota > Metazoa > Chordata > Aves > Cuculiformes > Neomorphidae > Tapera > Tapera naevia. The sequence goes on from JAUMJJ010000307.1 coordinate 115,067, forward strand.
GGGGATGGGAGGAGAGGAAATGGCCTCAAGTTGTGCCAGGGCAGGGTCAGATTGGACATCAGGAAACATTTCTTCATGGAAGGGGTTCTGAGGCCCTGTCAGAGGCTGCCAGGGAGGGGGTGGAGTCCCCATCCCTGGAGGGGTTTGAAAGCTGGATGTGAGGTGCTCAGGGATCTGGTTTAGTAGTGACAGGGAGGGTTGGACTCAGTGGTCTCAGAGGTCTTTTCCATCAGGTGATCTGTGATTCTGTGCAAACAGGGCGATGGTACTGCCATGGTAGCAGCAGCCCCAAGGAAAGGGTTAACAGCACCCGAGTGTTTCCCAGCAGTGGGTGTTTTTGGAGATGCTGCAGACAGGGCTGTGGCTTTTCCTCACGCTGAGATGTCAGTGAGACATCTCTCTGAGCCGAGCTGAGGGTGCCAACGTTGTTCGTAGCCATCTGGAAGACGGAGTCATTTATTATTTTGAACATTATTTATTATTTGCTAGACAAGGGCATCGGTGGCAGCACAGCAGGAACAGGAGATGGATAGAAAAAAACTTCCGTACCTCGATGATGTTTGTGACATCTTGCTGGAATAAAACAGCTTTTAGAGATCACTTTGTATGAGGTAAATGCCTCTTTTCTCCTCAACTGGTATTTCTTTTTGACAGGGGCTCTTAGTTTTGCTGTGTCATTGTGCTTCCTCTAAGAATTAGAGGCATTTTCTGTTTCTGAGGGTCTACCTGTACTCCAAGTGCTTGGAGGTGGAGAGAACTCCTTGTCCTGTGGTCATTTAGCCTGTTTCCCATAAAATCTTGGCCAGCCTGGAGAAGACTGGGTGCTCCACACCGACATTCATGGAGAAATAAAGGGATCGATCCTATGCTGCCAAACTGCACTGGTAGCATTTTCAAGGCTCCTATAATGCCGTGTGCCTCCAAAAAAGCCAAGCCCAGACAGAGTGGATGGTGATGAAGAGCAATTGAGTCATCCCAAAGGCAAAAATATTGCTTTGGAGTGGAAATGGTGCATTTAGATTCTTTCCCCAGTCTGCTAAACTGTGACTCTTCCTGCACTGTGTGTGCCCTGGGAGCAAAATAACAATATAAAATGCAGATTGCCTGAGCATGAAAGCTTTGAGTTTTGGGAGGGGGGGGGGTGGGGGGGTCGTTAAGGGGTTAATGCTGTCCTGTGTCTGCCGACGTGCATTTCCTCACCTTTTGTGGCTACTTTTGGAAGGGAAATGAGGAGTGCTCTGCTCTGGCCGCTTTGCCACTGCGAGGCTGGGGCATGCAGGTGGTTGCTCTGCCGGTGAGTGCAGTTGCAAGGCTCTGACGATTGAGAGCAGCATCTCCACGGCTCCGGGTCTTCTCCAGAGCCCCGCGGAAGAGGAGGATGAAGTGTGGTCGCTCGCCAGTATTTCCATTCGCTACAACTTTATTCTTGCTTTATTTCTCTGTGATCTCAGGTGTTGCAGAGCTGTGAGGAATTGCTGAGGGCTTTGAGAGAGCCTTTCTGCTTCCTTTGAGATGCACAATGAAAGCATCAGGAGGAAGGAATCTGTTTGCATACCCAGCAGTGTAAAAAACCCTTAAATTAGCAGACAACCTAATGAAAATAGGAAATAAAGCACATCCAGAGCTCTGCCTCTGAGTGGGGATGCCTGTTGTGTTATGGTCCCTTCCTGAAAGACTGGAGGGTTCTTTTGTTGTAAATTACAACACCGTTCTCCAAAGAGTTTAAATGGGCTTTATTATTCCCAGCAGTTCTGAAGAGGATCTGATGTCCCTGAAACAGAGTTTGTAGCATGTGCAGTGCTTTTGTCACACCTCCAGCACAGCAAATCTCCAGGCTTGAAGCTGTTTCAGCCATAGCCGTGGTTGGGGACAAGGGGTTACCCTGGATGGACATCTGGTCCAACCCAGTGCTTGTGTTTTAATCAGCTTTAAACAACATTTCCAAAGAGTTTTCACCAGCTGATGTGGGTGAGTGAACCCCTGGGTGACCATTGTTGCTCTACCAGGGTTGGAAAAGATTTTGAGGATGATTGTTTAATGAATATCAAATTAATTTGGGCATCATGAGTTGTTACTTTTCTGTGCAAAGTGGTTTTTGACAGCAGGCTTAAGTAGATGGTGACTGGAAAAAAAGGAACAGCACACAAGCTCTTGGAACTCCAGAAAGATGCTCCTGGTATGAGCTCCCAAGGCTTTACACAAGTTTAAAGGTCCAGTTGGAATGTTTAGTGAATGTTGTTTTTTAATTCCTCCACTTGGTGTAGTTTCTACAAGAGCAAAGGCTGAGGGCTCCAGTCTTATTGCTGAACATCCGGTGCAGCCGGAGTCCCTGTTTCAGAGGGAAGGTTGTGTCTCATCCCTTGGGGTTCAGGGTGACCGATCGGATGCTGTCACCGGTTGGGCCATGGCCACCTACCCCAAGGTCTCATCTGGCAGTGATGGGAGGAGATGGGAACCAACCTTCACCTTGAATCAAAGGTTCTTTCGCCTCCTCTCAGCATCTAATAGAGGTCTGTGGTGTCTTCTGCTTTGGAGGATGCTTGTAGGGCCCCAGCAGAGATTTCTTCTGCAGCTTATGCTGCTTCTCCAACGAGAGGCAGCACTCAGCTGTCCCAGGAATGCACAGACCAGGAGTGAACCACAAAAACACCAGTCAAAAGCATCAAACTGCTCCCACTTCTCTAGGAAATCTCCCTCCTCCTCCTCTCTGCAGCTGTAGGAGTGTCTCACTCTTGAGGTCTTCATCCATCCTCCCTCCTACCTGTCCCCTGGACCGGTCGTGGGACTCGGGGTAAATATAAACAAAAGAGGAGTCCACCCCCACTGTGAGGGTTAAAAGGTGGTAAAATATAAAGAAAGAGAAAAGAAATTGTTATTTACAGGAAATAACTCTCAGCACCCAAAGCTGACCAGTTGCTAGGGGTGGTTTTAGTGGTGCTGTCACTGTTTCTCACATCTTGTCTCTCTTGAGCTGGTGGCTGTGGGGTGGGGTTAGGTCTAAATGCCAGCCTGGTACCACAGCTGGTGCACCCTGGGGACCAGGTGGACCCCAGCCTCTCCCCCTGCTCATTTCTGGAGCTCTGCATCTCCAACTGAATACCTTCCTCTGCTGCTTTCCACGCTGATTATGTGGCAGGGGATTCTGACTGTCCTACCATAGCTTCCCTCAATTTCTTCAACAATTACATCCAACAACTCACTCTTTTTTATCATCTGTGAGCATCATTCACACTTAAAGGACTTTGCTCTTAAGAGTTTTCTCCAGCCACGGCTTTCAACAAGCATGAGATGCCGATAGCTTCAAAAATCCTGCTTGGAATATGACATTAATATTTGATCTTCATTGAAGCCAAAGAGTTGTCTGACTTCTGCAGAAAATGCAGAAAATAATCAAGCTTTTGTTTGTTCTTCCCGCAAGAGAGGGAACAAAAAAGGAAGCTTCATTTCTGCTGATGTAAAGCGAATGCTAATGAGGGCCCCTGTTGGCAGAGAGGCTGCAGCCAAGCTCCCGGTGTTCCAGAGTTCCAAATAGGCAGGAAAGTGAGGGGGGAATCGGAGTGGCAGCAGGAGTGTCCATCCAGGTGCCGGCTGATTGCACAGCTCACTCAGAAAGGGAAAATGCAAACGGGGTGATGCTTCCTCCCGAGTAACAAGTGATGGGACGAGAGGAAACAGCCTCAAGTTGTGCCAGGGGGGATTTGGATTGGATATGAGGGAAAAATTCCTTACTGGAAGAGTAGTAAACCATTGGAAGATGCTGCCCAGGGCAGTGGGGGAGTCTCCATCCCTTGGAGGGATTCAGAAAACGCGTGGATGTGGCTCTTTGGGCCATGGTTCCGCAGGCATTGTGGGACTGAATGAGCTGAGAGGAGTCTTCCAACCTCAATGATTCAATGAGGATGTGTTCCCATATCAAAATCATAGAAGCTGAGAATCATCTAAGTGGGAAAAGGCCTTTAAGATCAAGTCCAACCACAAACCTGTCCAGTCCAACCATAAACCTTAACTGCTAAGCCACCACTAAATTGTGTCCCTAAAATGTAAAGAAATAATCCATTTTCACCGTGAATGATTATTTGAGGGGGGTGGAGAAGGAGAGGGTTTTCCTAGAGTTTGGTCAGCGAAAGTTCTCCCGGTTATTGTAACATTCCTATCCTCAAAAATAAACAAAATAAAAGCTGATGCAAAAAGAAAAAATTACAAAACTGTCACAAATCCACTGAGAAGGCTGAGGACTTGTATTTTTAGGGAACAATTCTGAATAATTGCATAATTCTGAAAACTCAGACTTTTATCTGTCTTCTCTCACTAAAATTTCAGTTGACGATCCGATTGCTGCTTTTTAACAATTTAACTGTGCGTTTCCCTTCATTAAGAGGAAATCCCCATGCTCACAGATGGTCCTGAATAGCAGGGGAGAGGGTTGAAGCTTCTGGATTTAGCCTGAGAAACAGCAGCACTGGATAAGTTTCAAGAACAACCTCAATTTTTGTATTTTTCTACATTATATTCTTGATCCATGTCCTTCCTGCTGTGCCAGTGCTGGAAATGTTTGGGCTTTAATTACTTCCTTGCTATAATAAAAGGTTGGGGGGGGGGGGAAGTAGCCATAAAGGGAGGAGGGGGAAGGCTTTTGGCAGGAGGAAAGGAAGGAGAAAGAAAGTTACTGCCTACTTAGAAAGTAATGAAATGAGCAATTACCACTCTGGTGGAAATGAGGTGATCTCAAATGAGAAAGTCAGATCTGAGAGATCCTCAGCAAACGCATCTTTCAAGGATGGGACCTTCTCCAAAAAGCATTTTAACCAAAGTAATTTTTATGGGAACAATTTTATCTTTGGGTTGGGAGCAAAACATGCAAAGTCTACTGATTCCGAGCAGACATATTTATAGTGTTAAAATAATGCTGAGCCAATTTTCTGGAAATCTCAATTATTTTCCCAGTGTAGATGATAAAGTCAGCCGAGGGTCGGCTCTAACGCCTGTGAAAGTCAACGGGAGGTTCTGCATTACCTCTCCAGAGAACTGAAGCAGTTTGGTTCTCAGCTGCAAAGCCTTTAAGCTTTGCTATTTCTGAGCTCTGTGAAAGGAAGATGTACACTTTGGTAAATTGTACCCTGTGAGTTACAGAACGTTGGTGCTCATTTGCCACAAGCATTTGGGGGAGAAATAAGATATGCAAACAACACCTAAAAATCACAGACTCACGGAATCGTTTGGTTGTAAAAGACCTCTGAGATAATCGAGTCCAACCAACCCTGTCCATTGCTAAACCAGATCCCTGAGCACCTCATCCACCCATCTTTCAAACCCCTCCAGGGATGGGGACTCCACCCCTCCCTGGCAGCCTCTGACAGGGCCTGAGAACCCTTTCAGGGAATAAATGTTTCCTGATGTCTTCCCAAAGTGACAAGAACCATCGAACAGACTGAGTTGGAAAAGACCTTAAATCCCATCCAGTCCCACCCCCTGCCATGGGCAGGGACACCTCCCACTGGATCGGGGGCTCCAAGCCTCATCCAGCCTGGCCTTGAACACCTCCAGGGATGGGGCAGCCACAACTTCTCTAACTTTCTAGTTTTACATTTCTAAGTGTCTGACCCTCTTAAAAAATCTGCAGGAGTGATGGCAAAATCAAGTAAAATCAAAATAGGATGGGAATTAATTACCTATTTGTGAATTATGGTGAAGTTAAATATTTAAAAGGCTGAATTTTTAAAGTGCAGATGCAATAAACACCAACTATTAATGCAGAAAAAAAACGATTAAACTTACATGAGATGCCTGACACTTTTTCTATACCTGTTTGAAGCAAAGTGTCTCTTGGTGCCTGCCTGCCTGGTGGGAGTAGCTCCTTTCATTGTTTGATTTCCATCTCAAAGGAATCTCCACATCAAAGGTCAAAATCATCAATAGTTAACCAAACTAATTAAGAGCACTTTGGGTCATTATTAAACACACTTTTTAACATGATTTTAATTTAATTCTTCTCATGTCCACCAACTTGATGAACTTTTTTACAGTTTGTGTTCTAGAAATTTAATCAGGCTTTTATTGTTGTGTTCTGAGTTAATTATACAGCAAACCAGGTTTATCTCTTATATATTAAATCTAGCAAAGGGTCTTTTAACAATCAATTGATATTTAATTACAACAGAGAAGCTGCCCTATTAAATCTAAATTAAATGCTCATTCAAGACTATTAAAGTGCTACCAGACCATCAAATAGCAAATGCAACACAATGCAGCATAAACCGTTCTGCTGTTGGTTTGCCAGTGCTGCCTTGTAAACCTGAGCAGAAAAGGTGACCTCAGGTGGAATTTGCTTCAATTTCTGGTGAATTCCTTAGAAAAGTTACAGCTATAAAATCAGTTTTACTTAATGAATGATAGCAATGACAAAGGGCCTTCTTTATATTTTGTAGTGTAATCACTTAGAAGGGAAGGATTCATGAGATACTGAGAAGCACAGAGAAGGTAGAAGACACTCCAGCTCTCTCCTTGTTTTCCTCCTCTTCTGGCAGCTGAAGGGGAGCAGGTCCTTAGCAGGCAGGAATGGTGTCGAGGAGATACAACAGAAAGTTAATGGGAAAATAGAAAGATAAACATTGAATTAAAATGCCAAAGCTTGACTTCTTTAGGAAAACCATAGAGTCATAGAATCATAGAACCATTTGTTTGGAGAAGACCTCTGAGATCATCAAATCCATCAGTCCCTGTCCACTACTGAACCAGATCCCTGAGCAGGAACTCATCCACCCGGCTTTTAAACCCCTCCAGGGATGGGGACTCCACCCCCTCCCTGGCAGCCTCTGACAGGGCCTGAGAACCCTTTCCATGAAGAAATGTTTCCTGATGTCCAATCTGACCCTGCCCTGGCACAACTTGAGGCCATTTCCTCTCCTCCCATCCCCTGTCACTGGGGAGAAGAGACCAACCCCCACCTCCCCACAACCTCCTCTCAGGCAGTTGCAGACAGGGATGAGGTCTCCCCTCAGCCTCCTCTTCTCCAGGATAAACAGCCCCAGCTCCCTCAGCTGCTCCCACAACCCCTGTTCTCCAGCCCCTTTCCCCAGCTCTGTTCCCTTCTGTGGACGCTCTCCAGCCCCTCAATGTCCTTCTTGGAGTGAGGGGCCCAGAACTGACCCCAGTCATCACTTTCCAGAGCAAAATGTGGAAAAATGCATCATATTTTATTAATTCCTATATATTTCTTGATGAGAACAAGTCTGGATTTGGCTAATTACCAATAATGAACAGGTTTGGAGGGACCATGTCTTCTACTGATGGCCTGATCCAAGCTGCTGGTCCTGGTTTTGTTGTTCTGGCTGAGCCACTGCAGAAAAGCAAATTGTGAATGAATATGGGTGAAAAAGCCTGCAGCTTCTTAAATGTGTGGAATTCAGTGCCATGGATTGGTCTTACTTTGTGGGTCCACAGGCACCCAGAGCATCCGAGCAATGTTGTTCTCAGTATTCCCTGGGTCTGAGCAGTATCTGAGCTCCCTTGGCTGAGCCCATTCTTATCTCTGGGGACTGCTCGATGTCCGGTCCCTCCCCTGGTCCCCTTCCCCACCTTCCAACAAAGAGCTGCTGAACACCAAAGCAGCGACAGCAAGGCCAAGGATGGTGCAAGGGAACAGGGGCTGGAGCATTTCTTTGACTAAAGGGGCACCATATTTACACCAGGAAGAGGGTTTTATAAATTCCCATAAAACAAACAGTACTTAAGTATCCAGAAGGGTTTTTTTTGCAGCTCGATGTGGAAGGCTTTTAAGTGAGTAATGTTTCATCTTGAGGATCCTCTATTACTCAGTGTAAGCCATTACTTCTGATGAGTTACGGGTCATTCATCAGTCAAATCTGTAATGTCTCATACATATTCATGCCTGTACGTTCTCAGAAGAATGATGTTCATTTTGGTTTCCCTTGACTTGTTTTCCATCTTCATTTACCTGCACGGTGTGAGCTTCCCGTTTAAAACAAGTGGAGGATTCTCTTTGATCATGTTTATTGGGTCAACCAGCAGTGGAGCAACGCTGCAAACACCTAGGAAGGTGCTGATGTCTGTGAAAGGCATCGGCTAGCAGAGTCGAGTGACCATTTGCCCCCTCCCTGGAGGTGTTCAAGGCCAGGTTGGATGAGAAAGTTGGGCTTGTTGAACCTGGAGAAGAGAAGGCTCCGAGGGGGAGCTCATAGTCAACTCCCAGTACTGAAAGGGGCCCCAGAAAAGCTTAGGAAAAATTCTTCACAGTGAGGGTGGGGAGGCCCTGTCCCAGGTTGCCCAGAGCAGTGGTGGCTGCCCCATCCCTGGAGGTGTTCAAGGCCAGGTTGGATGGGGCTTTGATCGTGATCCAGTGGGAGGTGTCCCTGCCCATGGCAGGGGGTGGAACTGGATGGGCTTTGAGGTTTCTTCCAGCCCAAACCAGTCTGTGATTCTGTGATACTGGGCACAGGCTCAGCTCTTTGAACCTGACAGAGCCACCACAGAGATCAGCAGATGAAAGCTTCCAGTCCAGTGTGTGTCGACACTCAAAATGCATTTGATTACAGCAGAATCTCATGACCAGCAGCAGGTACAATATCAATATGTGAGGAGGAAAATAATAGTTCCCAGTTTTTCCACTTGCATGGATGGGTCCTGGGGCCGTTCTATCTTTTCAGTGGTGCTTCAAGGCTCACAACCTCACAATTATTAGCATTTTCAGAGGTATAAAAATAAAGACTTCTAAAATCCCAGATTAAATACTCCTTTGAGCTGGCCCAGGGAATGAGGCAGAACCTTACAGAGGAGAAGCACTGCCCGTTCTTCTTGCCTTCCTCACTTTATCTGCTGGGTGAGGCTCAAACAGCCTCTTCATATCCCGGTGCCTGTGTTTCCCTTTTGTCTCTTCAGATCAATAACCAGGCTGGGCAGAGGCAATGCTTTGCTGTAAGTTTGAACCTCGAGGTGCTAAACAGTTTTCCTTTTAAGTAGCAGGTTTTGTCTGTTATTCTTTTTCATTCTCTTTTTCCCCAATGAAAGCACAAAATTGATTCTTTCTTTTGCAAGGTGAGACAGAAACCCTGCTCTTTTTACACAGAGGGGGAAAACTCTTTGAGCAGCAGAAGAAAGTCTGCTCCTTGCAAGAGTATCCAGGGAGTGTTTGTGCTGGTAGTTTGGAGCCAGATCTTTTACAAAAATAATTCCCTTAATCAATGAGAAGGCACTTCCACATTTAGAAGAAATGGATTTAGCTGGTGATCCCTTTTCTTTTAATCAGCTTAGCATTGTGCTCCCAGCTTTCACCGAGTGACAGGAGACAGTGATCCTTCGGTCAATATTTGAAGACATCAAATGCCAGAGGTGTGCCAAGGCAGGCTGGAGCACCATCACTGGGGGATTTACCATGCAGAACACCAGCTTTTCAAGTCCTCAAGTCCAGCAAAAAGCTCTCAGCAGAGACCCTGCTTGGACCAAGCACCACGAGCAGCTCCCGAGGCTCTCACTCCTCCCTCAGTGCTTTTTCCCAACACGTTTAGGGAATGTGCTGATAAGTTTCAAAAGAAGCATTGCCAGCAGGGCAAGGGAGGGGACTCTGCCCCTCTGTTCTGCTCTGGTGAGACCCCACCTGGAGTCCTGTGTCCAGTTCTGGAATCCCCGACATAAGCAGGACCCGGAGCTGTTGGAACAGGTCCAGAGGAGGCCACGGAGATGATCAGAGGGCTGAAGCCCCTCTGCTGTGAGGACAGGCTGAGAGAGTTGGGGTTGTTCAGCCTGGAGAAGAGAAGGCTTTGGGGAGACCTTAGAGCAGCCTCCCAGGACTGAAAGGGGCTCCAGGAAAGCTGGGGAGGGGCTCTGGATCAGGGAGTGCAGGGACAGGATGAGGGGGAAGAGTTTTCAGCTGAAAGAGGGAGATTGAGATGAGATTTTAGGGAGAAACGTTTTGCTGTGAGGGTGGGGAGGCCCTGGCCCAGGTTTCCCAGAGCAGTGGTGGCTGCCCCATCCCTGGAGGTGTTCAAGGCCAGGCTGGATGGGCTTGGAGACTCCTGATCCAGTGGGAGTTGTCCCTGCCCATGGCAGGGGGGTGGAACTGGATAGGCTTTGAGGTCCCTTCCAACCCAACCCATTCCATGATTCTGTGATCTTATCTCTTCCCCACTCGCCCACCAGGGATGCAGTGGTGGAAGCTCAGGAGTGCCAGACTGAATTCAGATTGTTGCTAAAGCTCATTGAAACCTTACGTATAAGTTTTAATTTGGCATTGCTGGTTTTATCCCTTGTTCCGTGGGATTGGGGAGTAATTTGTATTTTATTAGCCAAATACTGTCCTTTTTTACAGCTCTACAAGCCTGCTGTCAGATTTGATCCCTCCTCCTTTGATGGTTAGAAAAATTCCAAAGAATCTTCAGGATTCAAGCATTACTCTGGAGTTTTTACTCGTTGTTCCAGTGCCTAAGCATGCTCTTGGGAAGATGGAACAGGTTGGGGTTTCAGGTCCCTTCCAACCCAAACCGTTCCATGATTCTAAGATAAGATACTCTGTGTAATTATCTAATTGTGGGATGTAGCTGATGGAACAAGAGTGTTGGGCTTGGATAAGCAGCCTGGCTGAGGGAGGAGCTGTGATGGGCTGGATGTGACCATCCCACCTCTTCTCTTTGAGCTTCAGTAGCCACATTTCTGGTGATCCTCTGCATGGAGAACATCAGACTTGTTCTCTCCTTTCCTGTCCATGCTGCATTTGAGCCCCTCCTCTCAATCACAAGAGAACATCTCAATGTGTGACCACTACAGAGCCCTTTCTCAGGTAAAAAGTAGCATTGAATGTCGCTCTGGCTGGCTTTCAGAAAGATTTATGGATCTTGTTGTCGAGCTGGATATTATAAATAATGGCTTTACTTTAAGTAAAAAATTATTGGACAGATGCTGCCTTCATGTCAAGTTTGATTGAGTAAATGCCAATGAGAAGTAGTTCTTCGTAACAAATTCATCTTCTGTCATCAAGGATATCATTGTATCCTAGACAAGAAAGCATAAAAAGAACAGCAAAACAAATGTACTCATTAGGTTGGCTGAAAATTAAGTGGATCAGACCTGGATTGATCTCTTCCTCGTGGTACAGTTCAGTAGCTGTGTCCTCTGCTCGCCTTTGCTTTCAGGGTTCTCCTTATCCCATTTCACAAATAACAAGGGAAAAAACGAGATGGCTGCGATCTGGAGACAAAACCCATGCCAAGGACATAAGAAAAGAATGTGATATAGGCATTAACCTCGTGAGCCTGTGTGTAAAATTCATCTTCTGAAGCAACAAGTGCAGTCTTTGCAGTTTCAGGTGTAGCTGGTGGTGGTTGCTCTCAGGCACAGCTGTTCCTTCTTGCTTGGGTTTTGCAAATAAACATGATCAACACACACAAATATGTGTGGGCCTTGAGCAGCCTGGTCCAGTGGGCGGGGGATGGTCTTTAAGGTCCCTTCCAACCCGAACCATTCCGTGATTCTATGTTGTGTCCATATTTGTATGTTGTGTTTATACAGGGGCATAATCTACCCTGAGAAACAGCAGAGGAACAGGCTCACTGCTCAGTCCCTAAGCGTGGAAGGCTGTTCAGACACAGCGTGGGCAGCAGGAGCAGGGCAGGGATTGTGCCCCTGCCCTGGGCACTGGGGAGGAGACCCCTCGAGTGCTGGGGTCAGTTCTGGGCCCCTCACTTCAAGAAGGACCTTGAGGGGCTGGAGAGCATCCAGAGAAGGGACCGGAGCTGGGGAAGGGGCTGGAGAAGAGGGGTTGTGGGAGCGGCTGAGGGAGCTGGGGCTGTTTATCCTGGAGAAGAGGAGGCTGAGGGGAGACCTCATCCCTGTCTCCAACTGCCTGAGAGGAGGTTGTGGGGAGGTGGGGGTTGGTCTCTTCTCCCCAGTGACAGGGGATGGGAGGAGAGGAAATGGCCTCAAGTGGCACCAGGGCAGGGTCAGACTGGACATCAGGAAACATTTCTTCATGGAAAGGGTTCTCAGGCCCTGTCAGAGGCTGCCAGGGAGGGGTGGAGTCCCCATCCCTGGAGGGGTTTAAAAGATGGGTGGATGAGTTTCTCAGGGATCTGGTTCAGTCGTGGACAGGGATGGTTGGACTCGATGATCTCGGAGGTCTTTTCCAACCAGATCATTTTGTGATTCTTCCTTTCCTAATGGTCTCTCAGCAAACGCCCCTCTCCTGGGAGGTCTCATGGCCCAAAGCCAGGTTTCAGCATAGTCATCAGTTCTCTCAAGGGTTTTTTTGCAGTATTTACAGGATTTCAGGGGTTTTGTTTTTCAGGGTTTCTGAGAATTTCCCCTTTCTTTACCCCCTGCTCCTCTTTCAGCCTCGAATCGTGAGTTATCGGCCGAGCTCTGGGCAGGGATCGTTGCGCTGCACCAAGGTGGAAGCACGGCCAGGGTTCTGCTGGGAGCTGGGTTGTAATTAAGCGAGAGGTCCAGCTTGGAGACTGCTCTGCAAAGCAGGATGCTCCAGCAGGAAAGCTTTAAGAGAGAAGATGGGAAGAGGTTAAATAACTGCCTGCTCCTTATCTGCTCTCATTGGGTCTTTCTGGAGCAACTTAACCCAGCTGTGTTCTTGCTTTCTTCTTCTTTTGGTGGGTGTTGGTCTCTTCTGCCAAGTGACTGTCAGTAGGATGAGAGGAAATGGCCTCAAGTTGCACCAGGGGAGGTTTATGTTGGATATTAGGGAAAAAATCTTATTGTCAGAGTAGTGAAGCCCTGGCAGAGGCTACCCAGGGCAGTGGGGGAGTCTTCATCCCTGGAGGGGTTCAAAAATCACGTTACCATGGCCCTTTGGGATGTGGTTTAGTAGACATGGTGGGGTTGAGCTGACAGTTGAACTGGATGAGCTTAGGGGTCTTGTTCAACCTTAATGATTTTATGATTCTGTTGTTCCCTGATTCCTCAGCTCCCTCTTTTGCCTGGTTTAAGTGTCCGCTCTGACACGAAGGAGCATCTTCCTTCCTGAACCATCTATTGATGTGCTTGTATTTTCCCTGATAAATAGGTTGATCACCCTGACTGAAATCTCCCTGCCTGACACACGACAGAAGGAGGGCTGAGATATGTGAGATAAACCATAATATGTCTCATCTACCACAGCCAGAGTCTACACTAAGGTAAGGGTGGGAAAACCAAAAATAATTTGATTATTAACTTTCCAAGGTGAAAAGTGCTTTTTTTTTTTTTTTCCTGAACAAAGTGTTGGCTACTAGAATTAATGGAGATGGTCCTTCTTAAATGGGTAGTTTCTTCTTATGGTAATAAAAGAATTTATGAAAGGCCATGGCAGTTCAGCACATACTTGCTTAAAGTAAATTCACAGGCTGATCTGAGAGCTGTGCAGAGAGTGCAGAATTAATCAGGTGCTTTGGACTATGAAAAGCTGCAAAGAAGGGGGGAAAAAAATAAATGGAATGGGAAGGGAAAAAGGAAAGGCTGAACTGCCCAAAACTGAAGTGGTACCCAGGGACCCCGTTAGCAGGAGTCAGCAAAAGAAGTGACCTTCGTCACTGAAGTGCTGACTGGGCACTTCCCGAGCTCTGCTTTCCAGCATCTCAGAGAAAGAAATATCGGGCAAAAAAAATGTGTGCTTGGAATGAACAGCACTCCACAGGCTCTGCATGGACTGGATTCAAAGGAGGATCCTGGCAGCATCCCAGTTCGGACCTGTAAATGACAGAAGGATTTGTGCTTTGTTGCTGACTGCCTGGCATCTTAGACTATTTAGTCCCTGGCTCTAAAAGGGAAAAATGGGTTTAATAATTCTTCTATTCTCCAGCTTCTGTGATATCTGTTGGGCTTGAAAGCTCTTCAGTGTAGGAATAACCTTTTGTTTTTCCTATAAATATACCTGTACTGGGCGTGTGGAGACCCTGCAGAAGCACTGGGTAACCGATCGCTGTGGTTTCACTGGCTGGACCATTAATGTAAAGTCAATGTAGAGGGACAGAGAATCATGGAATGGGTTGGGTTGGAAGGGACCTCAAACCCACCCACTTCCACCCCTGCCATGGACAGGGACACCTCCCACTGGGTCAGGGGGCTCCAAGCCCCATCCAACCTGGCCTTGAACACCTCCAGGGATGGGGCAGCCACCACTGCTCTGGGCAACCTGGGCCAGGGCCTCCCCATCCCCACAGCAAAACATTTCTTCCTAAGATGTCATCTCAATCTCCCCTCTTCCTGCTGAAAACTGTTCCCCCTCATCCTGTCCCTGCACTCCCTGATCAAGAGCCCCTCTTGGAGCCCCTTTCAGTCCTGGGAGGCTGCTCTAAGGTCTCCCCTGAGCCTTCTCCTCTCCAGGCTGAACAACCCCAACTCTCCCAGCCTGTCCTCACAGCAGAGGGGCTCCAGCCCTCTGATCATCTCTGTGGCCTCCTCAGGACCTTTTCCAACAGCTCCATCTTCTTCTGTTGAGGATTCCAGAACTGGACACAGGATTCCAGGTGGTGCCTCACCAGAGCAGAACAGAGGGGCAGAATGCCCTCCCTTCACCTGCTGGCAGGTTTTGATGCCGTTAGCATGAACACCCTTAATAATGTGATATAAAACCCCTGGGATGGAAGTCATCATGGCAAGGGAGGAGTTTCGTGATTTCTCTATGCTAACTGCTATCTTTTACATTCCTAGATAGTTTTGTTGTTGTTGTAGCCTCTGCTGTTGCATCTGATGGAAGAACAGCTGGTCAGTTATTTCCTATAGGCAGAGGCAACCTTCAGGGATTCAGAAACTGAGCTAAACCAAACTCTGGACAGCAGAGGACTTGGCTCATTTGTGTGTTGTGTCAAAAGAGCTTTCAGCAGCTGCCTTAGCCTGCTGGGTGCTCATGCCAATTAATCCTCCAAGGTGTTGTTTTAATAAGAAGATTGAAGGAAGGATCCTGGGTGCAGCACAGGTGTGGGAAGGTCTCCTCCAAACAATCTCCGTATGTGGTGGCCTCAGAGTTTCCAGCAGATGGGTCACAGAGCATCAGTCACAGCTTCATCTTTCTCTGATATTACAGCTCTGTTTGACTTCCACTTTGCTGCCTGCCAAAGCTCAAAAGAATTCATCTGAGAAATGGCAAGCAGAGCAGTTTGGAAAGTGGAGAAGTGGGACAACAGCAAGGTCAGCAGTGGTGGAATCAGGACCAGTCTCTTGTCATCACCTCCAAGTACCAGGTTTGTTTTGTTCATAATGCTTCAGCACTGTTTTCCATTTTCCATGTATTTCCCATAAGAGTGTGTGAGCACTCATGTCCCTGTTGGGTAGGAGCTCCAGAGCCTGGTAGGGCAATGAAATTTAAAACCAGATCTTGATTAACTTCCACAGCTTTAGTCTGTAAATTGTCAGGCATATTGCAGAAACTGTTAGAATAGACTAGAACTGCTTGGTTGGGAAACTCCTCTGACATCATCGAGTCCAACTGTCCCTGTCCACTACTAAACCAGATCCCTGAGAAACTCATCTGCCCATCTTTTAACCCCCTCCAGGGGTGGGGACTCCACCCCTTCCCTGGCAGCGTCTGACAGGGCCTGAGAACCCTTTCCATGAAGAAATGTTTCCTGATGTCCAATCTGACCCTGCCCTGGGGCAACTTGAGGCCATTTCCTCTCCTCCCATCCCCTTGTTCCTTGGGAGAAGAGACCAACCCCCACCTCCCCACAACCTCCTCTCAGGCAGTTGGAGACAGGGATGAGGTCTCCCCTCAGCCTCCTCTTCTCCAGGATAAACAGCCCCAGCTCCCTCAGCTGCTCCCACAACCCCTGTTCTCCAGCCCCTTCCCCAGCTTCTTGAGTAAGGCAGGAAGGATGTGCTAAGAGAAAAGAGGAAGCCACTCGAAGCCAATTGTCCTTTTTCAAGCTCTGCCAGCCTTTGCAGAATTACAGCATGAATTTACAAACAGTAACAGCTGCCCAAAGCCATGGGGTCCTCTTTAGTCCATGAGTTCCTTCTCCAGCTCTAATGCAACCTGTAAAGTTGCCCTGGGTAAGGTGGTGTCTGAAGCCCTGCTGAGAGAACATAGGATAAGATGGTGGAGAAGACCTTTCGTCTATCCATGTGAGAATTCAGTAGCCTTATTTATTTCTGAATTTCCGTGGAACAAATAGCTATTTCTCCACTTTATACCCCACAAAAATGGTTCTGCACAGCTTTCAGAAAAAAGCTGAAGCATGCTGATAACCTTCATTAAAGAAAGAGTAATCCAATGGTCTTCACTGACAGTTGTCCAAGTAGATTGAGTATTCTTAGAGCAGAAATATTTTTACAACTGCTTTAAAAGGTGCAGAGCTGGAAAATTCTCATATTTTGCAGCTTGAGTTTTTCTGCTGTCCTGAACACAAAGATCTTTCCAGGGATTTTGGGTTTGTTTATTTTTGTAAAAACACTTCCTTTGGCTACAAACTCATAAAGCTCTCTAAAAATCCGCTTGTTTTACTGTATTTTTTTGTGGTAAAGGGTAAAATAAACCCACATAAAATCAATTTTAATTTTAAATTTTACAGTTTTCACCCACAGGAAATTTTGAGCAGGTCAATGGTTTTTAATTAGCTTTGACTCACCTTGTAGTTTCTGTTTCAGTCGTGTAGAAAGATTTGTAACTGCAGCGTACAGGGAGGTCCACCAAGGTGGAGCCTGTGCTTGCTTGAGAGAGCTTTGTCTGATTTGTGTCTGGTAGTAAAGGAGTAAGTAAGCTGTTTTTTGAAGGTGTGGTCCACTGAAGAGTCACCTCCTAAAGCTCCACCAGCCCAGGAGATAACGGCCCTGGCTTGTGTGTCCACAAACAAGAAACACAGGGTGTCAGTCCATCCCTTGTACATGTGCCAAGGGATACCTGCCCCATCCCTGGAGGTGTCCAAGGCCAGGCTGGATGGGGCTTGGAGCCCCCTGATTCAGTGGGAGGTGTCCCTGCCCATGGCAGGGGGTGGGACTGGATGGGCTTTGAGGACCCTCCCAACTCAAACCGTTCTATGAGTCCATGATTCCATGATTTTGTGAATTCTAAGACCATTCTATGAGACTGTGATTCCATGATTCTGTGAATTCTATGAATCATAGGATGGTTTGGGTTGGAAGAGACCTTGAAGATCGATATTCTGTAGTTCCAGATGGAAAACTCTGCATCTCACAGCCTCTCATTAATATTTTGGCACCAGAATTCCAGCTTATCACACATCATTTTTTTCTCCACATGAAGAGAAGGCTTTGCCATGTTTGGAAGATTAACAATTACAACTCATTATTCCAGATACCTATTGGTTTTCCTACATTTCCTTTGCCTTTGTTACTGGTGAGGAGGGTGTTTGTGCGTAAACAGCAGCAATTCCTTTTGCACTCAGTCACAGTTCCTGCCCTCTCCTCCCAGTAATGTTACAATCAAGTTTTTTTGTGACATTACCCATTTGTCACCATGGGAGCAATTTTATGATCACAGATATGGGCTGTGGTGTTAATGAATAAATAAGGAGGGAAAAGGGCTGATTACAAAGGTGGCATTAAAAATCCTTGCTGTTAGCTGTAATAATAATAGAAAATAAAAGCATGACAGGCAATAAATGAGAAAATTCTCAGCATTATGGTTGGAAGACTCTGCTCAGTTCTAGCCCTGTTTCCATGCATTAAGCTGAGATGAATCTTCATGAGGTGCTGTCTGCCTTGGAGAAAAGTCAGAGCTTCATTTTGTAGGATGCATCTTCATTATAAGAATAACATTTAGCCAGTATCATTTTCTTGAGAAGCTGAATATAAACCTGAAAATGATTGGGAACACAAATATTTCCCTTTGCACATTTTTTTTTTTTAATTATTTGATGAAGTGAAAAGAAACCAAGTAGGAGCCTCAGGCTTGAATAGATTCTTATCTTAGCAGAAGAGTTTCATTATGAGCAGATTTCTACTCTGTCTACAGGACAGACTCAACACAATGGTTTTGATTGGAAAAGACCTTCAGGATCATCGAGTCCAACCATCGATCCACCACTCGACCACATCCCCAGGTAGGACATCTACTCCTCTTTTAAACTCCTCCAGGGATGGGGGCTCAACCACCTCCTTGGGCAGTCTCTGCCAGTGCTCGACAAGCCTTTCAGTAAAGAAATGAACCTTGGTTGCTGGTTGGTGGTGGAGCAGGGCTGTCGTGTCCCCACAGGCAGCAATGCTCATTGTTCCTGGTGCGTGCTAGACCTGTTTCTTAGACCTGTTCCAGAATCTTCAGCTCCCAGACCAGGGCAGGGCATCGCAGCCTCAGTGATGCTCATGGCGTTTGCGGCCCTTCCTGCCTCCTTTTGCATGCTCAGGGAAAATCCTGGAGGTGGGGAGACCTGTAATGCACGTCAGGAGTGCTTTCAGCTGCAGCAGCTGAAAGGCCTGGTGCCCATCGCTCCCGATGACGTGGGTGGAAGGTGGAGCTCTGTGAGCCACAGCCAGGGCTGGCGCTGCCGAGGGAGCTGCGCAGCCCATCCGCGAGGCCTTTCGGTGCTTGGTGTGGAGCCTGCTCCCAAAGCACTGGGGAGTTGTGACCTCCTTTCTTCCTCTCTGCCAGCTGTTGCTCCTGGCTTTGCTGAGAATCCCATCACCTCTGGGCTTTAAGGCCTTCTGCAGCAGCTGCTGTGATGCACAGAGACATCGCTCGCCCCGACGCCGCTGCCTGGCTCTTTCTCTTGATCTCTCATTATGGAACAAGGCCGATGGTTCACACCACAGAGCCTTTAACTCATCCTCGTGGGCAAACCTTCACAAAAGCCTTGTGGCTTTCAGCTCTTATAAAGGCCATGGAAAGCTGGTGTTTCTGACAGTAAAAGCCTTTCCTCCCATGGGGAAGAAGGGAGAGAGCAACCACATTTTCCAGCTCAATTTAATCAACCAGTTTTAATGAAGAGGTAGATAGGATAAACCAGGAAACTGATACGTTGGGATGTTATGCCAAGGCCCTGATCATGTCCATTGGGGGTGGCAGAGGTCAGAAAGGAGAGGAAGACATTAATATAGATAATTTAAAAGCTCAGTTATGCCAAAGCATAGAAGAAAAATGGAGCAAAAGCAGCTTCTGAGACTCCTAAGCACAATGGAATTGTCTTTCTGCACGTCATTAGCAGCTGGCATTATTAATGACACAGGTGTCACGTGAACTTCTGCCTTAACACTTCACTGTGGAATGCCTTCTGTAAAACCATTCATAGAATCATAGAATGTCCTGATTGGAAGGGACCCACAAGGATCATTGAGTCCAGCTCCTGTCCCTGCACAGGACACCCCCAAAGCTCACCCCGTGAGGCAGCACAGAGCAAGCTGAGCCTCCCTGCTGCCTCTTCTCCTGGAGATAAGGAACCTGTAAACCAACCACCTCCAGCGTTTTTGAAGGAACCAGCCTGAAACTGCCCTTTAAGTTCCACTGCCATGGTCTTCATCACTCCATAAACCTCTTAGAAGATTTCCCCATTAGCCAAATCACCTCCTCACAAGCGTTTTTCTTGACAAGGTTTGGATTACACCACTTGGCCAGATAGTCTGTGGAGCATCCAGGTTGCACCAAGGGAGGTTCAGATGGGACACAGGAAATATTTATTCCCTGAAAGGGTTCTGAGGACCTGTCAGAGGCTGCCAGGGAGGGGGTGGAGTCCCCATCCCTGGAGGGGTTTAAAAGCTGGGCGAATGATGTGCTCAGGGATCTGGTTCAGCAGTGGGCAGGGACAGCTGGACTCAGTGATCTCAAAGGTCTTTTCCAACCAAGCAATTCTGTGACCCCTGTCTCCATTTGTGGCTCTGCAATCTTTTGCAAATGTTAAATTCAGAGAAAATAAGTCCAACTCTGCAAAAACTTTGTAGGTTGGTTAAATTAACAGATATCGCTGGATGTATTTTATTGTTCAGCTATACAAATTGCCTAAATAACACCTTTAAATATACTCAAATCTAGAAACCACCTTTGTAAAGTCTGTCTGTCATTATTGAAGAGAATCATAGAATCATCTGGTTAGAAAAGAACCTCTGAGATCATTGAGTCCAACCGTCCCTGTCCACTGCTAAAGCAGATCCCTGAGCACCTCATCTGCCCATCTTTAACCCCCTCCAGGGGTGGAGACTCCACCCCCTCCCTGGCACCTTCTGACAGGGCCTGAGAACACTTTCAGGGAAGAAAGAGAAGTATCAACTCACTCTTGGATTTTGTATTTTTCATGCTTTTCTGAGGAAGAAAAGGAACACAAATGACCTTCAAATCTTACAGGGAAAACTGCTTTTCTCCAGTGTTTAAACAAGTGTCAGTAGAGCTATCTGTGTTGGGCAGAGATAACTCTGCAATATGCATTCAGTGATATTGATGCAATATGTTAATATCCAGAGCTTATTTCATACATCTTCTATTTAAAGGAGCGAGCACTGAAGCCCTCCTGTGTATCATATCTCACCACAGCAAAGGAATGTGACTGTTTCCTATTATCCCTATCATTTCACAATTCATCTCTTGAGAACCCTTGGAATTTT
Source organism: Tapera naevia (assembly GCA_033556795.1). Classification (NCBI taxonomy): domain Eukaryota; kingdom Metazoa; phylum Chordata; class Aves; order Cuculiformes; family Neomorphidae; genus Tapera; species Tapera naevia. The sequence goes on from JAUMJJ010000307.1 coordinate 135,545, forward strand.
TACTCCTGAGAGTTCGCTGCTCTTGAATTTCTTATGCTTTTTTTCATTAGGTTCCTCAGAGACTTCAGTCAAGGTCTCATTCTAAGCTCCTGTGAGAGCTCCAAGTGCCACAGACAGAGAAGTTTTCCATTGTATTTTAAACGGAAACGCGAATCAAACCCCCAATATTTCACTTTCTGGATATTTCATCCTTCCGTCAATTCATTTCTTACTCCTTATCAAGAGGTCCCGTGGTCATCCAGTAAATTTCTGGGAAGTCAGTGTTACCTTCTCTTGCTTAGGTGGAATTCCTTATTGCATGTCTCTGATCATGTGTTCATTGAATGATAGACTCATGGAAAGGTTTGGGTTGGAAGGGACCTCAAAGCCCATCCAGTTCCACTCCCCTCTGCCATGGGCAGGGACACCTCCCACTGGATCAGGGGGCTCCAAGCCCCATCCAACCTGGCCTTGAACACCTCCAGGGATGGGGCAGCCACCACTGCTCTGGTGGAGAGGGGGGGGGGCCATTTCACATATAACAAGTTTTGTTATTTTCTTATTATTTTCTTACTATTTTTTGTAGTTATTGTTGTTATCATTATTGTTATAGTTACAACGACAATGGTGATGATGATTATTATCTATTAATTTTTTTATTTTTATATTATAGTTTATATATTATATCTGTTATTTTAGTAAAGCTGTAGTTTTCATTTTCTAACCTGCACCTCTTCCTCTCATTTCCCTTTCCATGGTTCGGGGAGAGGGAATTGAGAGCCCAACTGCTTGGTTTTAGCTACCAAAATTGGCCAGGTTTGGGCTAAACCGTGACCAGCTGTTTTATCCAATTGCCTGGAATTAATTATTTGTAGGAAATCTCTAATTTTTCCTCTTTTTGTCTACTTCCCATCCCACAAAAATGTTATTTCTTTGTTTATTTATCTGTTTATTTCTTTTTTAAATGTATTTGTTTTGCAGTCTGTGTGCAACTCCGGGAAAGAAAGAGTCAAGACATTGGTTGAAGCAATTCCAACAGAGACACAGAGAATGTTGCTTGTGGATGTGAAAAAGGGAGGTTTCTTTGGAGGAGCTGCCAGTCTGTGGAACTCCACATCTGTCTCAGCATTTATAAAGCTGTTCCCAGACCTCAGAGGAAGATTGGAACACGCCTCACCCACTGAAACAGAACCAATGTCGCCTGGAAAATTGTATTAGAGTGGCCCAGATGGAGATTGTCAAAATATAAATCTTTGTAAGTAACTGATATCCATCTCGGGGAACAAAGAAACAAACAGCACATGGAGGGCACTGCTAATGAATCCCATTATTCATGATGCTGTTAATGACTCAGGCTCGGGTACCTCGTGTAATTAAATTATAAGGCAGCAGAGTTTAGGCAGATGGAGCCTGTCAGAATTCTAATGTGCTGCAAACTGCATTTCATACCAGGAGCAAGACTAATTGTTTCATCAAGATTTATATTCGAGCACTGTTTTTATGGATTAGAATCCAGCATTTCAGGTTTTGTTTTTGCCAAATAGATGTGGAGGGGGAGAAGAGGAGGCTGAGGGGAGACCTCATCCCTGTCTGCAACTGCCTGAGAGGAGGTTGTGGGGAGGTGGGGGTTGGTCTCTTCTCCCCAGTGACAGGGGATGGGAGGAGAGGAAATGGCCTCAAGTTGCCCCAGGGCAGGGTCAGATTGGACATCAGGAAACATTTCTTCATGGAAAGGGTTCTCAGGCCCTGTCAGAGGCTGCCAGGGAGGGGGTGGAGTCCCCATCCCTGGAGGGGTTTAAAAGATGGATGGATGAGGTGCTCAGGGATCTGGTTCAGTAGTGGGCAGGGAGGGTTGGACTCTGATCTCAGAGGTCTTTTCCAACCAGATGACTCTATGTTTCTGTATTTACCTGTTATATTGTGGGACCTCTGAGCTACCTTCTGGAAGTTCTACTTCTTCCGTTCCTCTGATGGGACCCCATCCAGTTTGCAGACCTTGTTCCTGAGGCACATCATTGCTGTGAAGGAGTCCCAGATGTGCTGAGAGTTTTCTCCTTGTGGGGCTCTACTTCCCTGACCTTGCAACCTCCTTCTCCCTCCTCTAAAAAAACAGCTTTTCAGCTCTTCACTGCTTTTTTGGTCACTCGGACCACAACCTGCTAAGATACATCCTACCAGAACGAGCCAATAAATCATCTTTGTTTGGAGGGGAAGCTGTGCATGTATTGTAGCTCCATTTTCCTGTTTGCTTTGGGGTTTAGGTGGGCATTTTTTTTTTTTCCGCATCTCTTAATTAAAACATACATTTAAGTGAAAAAAAGTCCTGTAGTCCAAGGCATAATCACCTCCCTGCACTGAACAAGTCACATCCTGCACTCAGATTATTACATATTAATACATATTATTACATATTAAACTGGGCTCACAGCTATTAAAGGTCAGAGAAGCAGCACTGGGAAGCACGTGGCAGCTGCAGGATGGCAATGGCCTCACAGAAGGCATTGCAAGAGCCACCAGGTCCTTTGCAATCCACCAAGGCTAATTAAGTTGTCCTCAGTGTCAACATCTGAAAAGCCATTCCAAATAGTTTGTTGTAGAAGCTTTGTTAAGCAGAATATTGGCTGATTGGGTGAGAATTCCTCACATCTGAAACAATCAGAACAGTGTTCTAAAGAAAAGCTAATTACAATGGTTCCTTTTTTGTGCTAATTAGCAGGTTTTGTACGGGAAGCTACACTTTCCCAGCCAACTCAGGGGACCTGAGAAAGCCACAACAACTGTTGTCCTGTTACCTTTCGAAGACAAGAGGGCTGAGAGGAGGTTTTGTGGCTGTTGCTGTTTCTCCTTGTACCCAGGAGGCTCTTCAGAGCCACCACCAGCAAACTGAGGTAAGCCAAAAAGATTTCAAAGTTTAATGGGGGTTGTCTGAGCACAAAAAAAATACCATTTCCATCAGGACATCCTTCTGCCTTTGAATCCTGGAATGGTTTGGATTGGAAGGAACCTCAAAGCCCATCCAGTCGCACCCCGTGCCATGGGCAGGGACACCTCCCACTGGATCAGGGGGCTCCAAGTCCCATCTAACCTGGCCTTGAACATCTCCAGGGATGGGGCAGCCACAGCTTCTCTGGGCAACCTGGGCCAGGGCTTCGCCACCCTCATCATGAAGAATTTCTTCCTAAGATCTCATCTCAATCTCTCTCCTTCCAGTTTAAAACCCTTCCCCCCCATCCTGTCCCTGCACTCCCTGATCCAGAGCCCCTCCCCAGCTTTCCTGGAGCCCCTTTGAGTCCTGGGAGGCTGCTCTAAGGTCTCCCCAGAGCCTTCTCTTCTCCAGGCTGAACAACCCCAACTCTCTCAGCCTGTCCTCACAGCAGAGGGGCTCCAGCCCTCAGATCATCTCTGTGGCCTCCTCTGGACTCACTTCAACAGCTCCAGGTCCTTCCTGTGCTGAGGATTCCAGAACTGGACACAGGGCTCCAGGTGGGGTCTCCCCAGAGCAGAGCAGAACCCCCTCCCTCCCCTCTGGTCCCTCTGCTCTGGGTGCAGCCCAGCACACGGGGGGTTTCTGGGCTGGGAGCTCACACTGTTTGCTCATGTAGAGCTTCTCCTCCCCCAGCACCCCAAGTCCTCCTCAGGGCTGCTCTCCATACATTCTCTGCCCATCCTTTATCTGGGCTTGGTTGCCCTGGTTGCCCTACCCAGGTGCAGGACCTTGCCCTTGGCCTTGTTGAACTTCATGAGGTCTGCACAAGCCCAGCTCTCCAACCTGTCAAGGTCCCTCTGCATGACACGAATATACTTCGAAAAACTCTGTAGGGATCTCCAAAGCAATAGGGATATTAAAACCCAGCTGAGCACTGAGGAGCCTGGGCTGTACGTTTGATCCACTACAGCAACGCCGTGAAGTTTCACTCCCTGCTCATGGCTGCTACAAAGAATGATTTTCCTTGACTGAAATCTTCTTTAGCAGGCATTTCATTTCAGTTGAATGAAAAAAAAAGTGTTTCTCTAGAACTGAAACAGTCACTGGGAATTTTACCCTCCTCCTAATAAAGGAGATGGTCTATTGATATATTTGTTTTCGGGTCACTGAGAAAACTGAAATAGAACATTTTTATTTCTTTCAGCACCACTTCTCCCTCACAAAGTCCCTAAATCTCACCCAGTTCTCAGGCACATGATTTTTTTCCATGGTCCCTCCAGGAGAGCCCATAATTCAACAAGACCAAGTGCAGAGTCCCAGGCCCAGGTGGCCAAGAGGGCCAACGGCATCTTGGGCTGTGTCAGACACAGCGTGGGCAGCAGGAGCAGGGCAGGGATTGTGCCCCTGCACTGGGCACTGGGGAGGCCACCCCTCGAGTGCTGGGGTCAGTTCTGGGCCCCTCACTCCAAGAAGGACCTTGAGGGGCTGGAGAGCATCCAGAGAAGGGAGCGGAGCTGGGGAAGGGGCTGGAGAACAGGGGTTGTGGGAGCAGCTGAGGGAGCTGGGGCTGTTTATCCTGGAGAAGAGGAGGCTGAGGGGAGACCTCATCCCTGTCTCCAACTGCCTGAGAGGAGGTTGTGGGGAGGTGGGGATTGGTCTCTTCTCCCCAGTGACAGGGGATGGGAGGAGAGGAAATGGCCTCAAGTTGCCCCAGGGCAGGGTCAGATTGGACATCAGGAAACATTTCTTCATGGAAAGGGTTCTGAGGCCCTGTCAGAGGCTGCCAGGGAGGGGGTGGAGTCCCCATCCCTGGAGGGGTTTGAAAGATGAGTGGATGAGCCTATTAGGGACAAGTTTTAGTAAGGGGACAGGGACAGTTGGACTCAACGATCTCAGAGGTCTTTTCCAACCCGATGTTTCTGATTCTCTGCCCGTCTCCAGCCCCTCTGCAGGGTGAGATTAGCATGCAGGGCCCATCCTCACAGCAGACCTGGAGCCAGCAGACTGCTTTCCACCCAGGTGACCTTGATAAATTTAACCAGTGAACTGCAATTAAAATGAACCGAGGCGGCTCTGCTCTGAGCCGAGACATTTCGACCATCTCGGTGGATGGCACTGGCACGTTGGGCAGGAAATGCCAGGGATCCATCATTTTGTTTTACACAATGCAGAGAATTAAATGTCTCTCTGCTTGAAAAAAAAGAAGTCAGCTTGTCCTCACTGTTCCTCTTCTTAATAGAAGTGACTGTGACATGGAATGTAAGTCGCTGTGGCACAGGCAGGGAAGGATGTGGTGGAGAAGCCCAAATTCATTTGGCTGTTGAATTTAGTACATGTTGTAACTTTTATATAATTATCCAATTCGAGGTGTCCATTTGAGGAAAGATCAACAGGTGGAGATAGAATAGAGATTAAAAATACTTTAATAAGACAAGAGGGATCAAATTCTTGACCAATCTGATGTTTGCATGGAATCATGGAATGTGATCAGTTGGAAAGGGCTCACAAGGATGATCCAGTCCAAGTCCTGTCCCTCCACAGGACATCCCCAACATTCACACCATGAGGCTGAGGGCTTTGAATATTAATTCCAGAGGGCTTCTGGAATATTGTCAGGCTGCTTCCCTGGGGAGCTGTTCCAGTGCTCCACCACCCTCTGGTGTCGTTTCTGTAAAGGACTACAAAAAAAATCTTCCAAAACTGAGCCTCTGTTTTTCCTACCTTTCCTAAGGAACAGTTTATTGCATTTTGGGACCTGAGCACTTTCTATTCACAGCTGTTCCTGCAGCACCACAGCCTGGTGTGACTTAATTCAAGGTAGCAACTGTGGCTTCAATGAGCTGCGTAAATTTATGCTGCCTGACAATCCTGCTTGCAAATGATTGGGAAGGTCTGAGCTCTGAAATCCTGCAGGATCTACTCCCTTTTTTCCCACTGCCAGCCCTCTCTGTGCTCCTGAGACCGCGCAGCGTGCGAGTGACAGAGAAACAGCCCCAGATGTCGCGTTCGGCTGCTGGAGATGCATCACGAGCTGAGGGAACGCACGGCTCCAGAGCTGCAGGGTTGGTGGTTCAGCTGCTTCTTTAGCTCTGTAAATGCTAAAATAGCTGCAGCAGTTAGAAAATGCCAGAGCTGGCAACAGCCTGTCTGCTTTTGAATTATTGAGGGTATCACTCACAAAGAGCTGGAAAGCCTTCACTGAAGCGTTGGGCAGCGTTTGCCAGGTTGCCACATCTACACGTGGGGCTGTGTTTGCACCTGTGAGGGCAGAAATCCTGGCTTTGAGAATATCCCCTGGAAACATAGCACCATGTACAGGGGTGCATCACTTCACAGGAGATTACAGAATCAGGGAGTGGTTTGGGTTGGAAGGGACCTCAAAACCCATCCAGTCGCACCCCCCTGCCATGGGCAGGGACACCTCCCACTGGATCAGGGGGCTCCAAGCCCCGTCCAACCTGGCCTTGAACACCTCCAGGGATGGGGCAGCCACCACTGCTCTGGGCAACCTGGGCCAGGGCCTCCCCACCCTGACCATGAAGAACTTCTTCCTGATGTCTCGTCTAAATCTACCCTCTTCCAATTTAAAGCTGTTCCCCCTCATCCTGTTCCTGCACTCCCTGATCCAGAGCCCCTTCCCAGCTTTCCTGGAGCCCCTTTCAGTCCTGGGAGGCTGCTCTAAGGTCTCCCCACAGCCTTCTCTTCTCCAGGTTGAACAACCCCAACTCTCTCAGCCTGTCCTCACAGCAGAGGGGCTCCAGCCCTCTGGCAAAGCTCTGAGGACGTTTGAGCTAAAAGCAAACTGGTTGATGTTCACACAGCATTTTTCCATTTTCATGTGATCCCATTCTTGACAGTGTAAAGTGTGTTTTGTTGCCCATCTGATTTCATCTCTTGGAGCTTTGGCTGGGGGGAGCTGCTGGAGCATGCCCAGAGGAGGGCAGTGAAGTTGGTGAAGGGGCTGGAGAAGGGGCTGGTGCTCCAGCACCCCTGGAGCAGCTGAGGGACCTGGGGTTGTTTATCCTGGAGAAGAGGAGGATGAGGGGAGACCTCATCTCTCTCTGCAGCTCCATGAGATAAGATGGTGGTGAGGTGGGTTCTGGAAGCAGTAGGATGAGAGGAAATGGCCTCAAGTTGCACCTGGGAAGGTTTAGATTGGATATTGGGAAAATGTCTTTACTGACGGGGTGGTGAAGCCCTGGCAGAGGCTGCCCAGGGCAGAGGGGGAGTCTCCATCCCTGGAGGGGTTCAGATAATGTGTAGACATGGTACTTTGGGACAGGTTTTAGTAGCACCTGGGGTTGGGCTTGATAAGCTTAGAGGTCTTTTCCAAACTCTATGATTCTAAGTTTGTTGAAAAACCTTGAGATCTCAAAGAGTCTCAGAGGTGCTGGTGGAGAGGGCTCTCTACTGTGAGTGGCACGAGGAGAACAGCAGATGTCCTGCACCCATAGCTTCACAGGGCACTTCACTGCTTGTGTTGAGAGTGTTCAAATGTCATTTTCACCTGCAAATGACTAAGCAGGCTCTGTATAAACGCTAAAGTCAGGGTTACTCCCCTGGATACATGGCTGGCATCAGCACTGTGTCTCCACTGAGGGGATTTTTTATAGCACAGGTAGGAGAAGGCTGGAATTGTTGACCTGCAGGATGCTCTGTGCTCAGAGTGCCAGTCCTACCCCACACAAGTGCAAGAAAAGAAGAGCACACAACAGTGTGTGTAATGAGCAGAGAGCTCATTAAGAGCTAGAACATCACATTTGCATAAAACTTGAGGTACTTATTTATCCTTCTCTGCCAAATTCAAATTCATTGTGAATCCGGAAAGCAAAGCTGGGTAAAGGAGGAACACTCTGCCTCTCAATGAGCTGCTGAAGTGGGATGAGCAGCCTAAAGAAGTGCAGCTTTTCTCTTCCCTGGGTATCCCTGTCTTGAGACAGCCTGGGCTGTGAGAGGCTGGAGAGCAGCACCACGGAGAGGCACCTGGGCTTTCTGGTTGGTGGCAAATTGTAAATGACCCAACAGAGCTTGGGAAACCAAGAGGGCAACCGTGTTCTGGGGGCACCCAGCAGGGCATCGCCAGCCGGGAGAGGGAGGGGATTGTCCTGCTCTGCTCTGCACTGGGGAGGCCCCACCTGGAGCACTGGGGGCACTTTGGGCACCACAGGGTAAAAAGGACATCAAAGCACTGGAGAGGGTCCAGAGGAGGCCCCAAAGCTGGGGAAGGGTCTGGAGGGGAAGTGTGTGAGGAGAGGCTGAAGGGCCTTGGTCTGTTCAGCTGGAGAAGAGGAGGCTGAGAGGGGATCTCAGAGCTGTTTGTGCCTTCTCCCAAGGGAGGGAGGGGAAACAGGGGCTGAGCTCTGCTCTCTGGGGACCTGGGACAGGACTGGAGGCAATGGCAGGAAGATATGCCAGGGCAGGGGGAGATTGGACACTGGGAAGAGGTTCTTCCCCCAGCGGGTGGTGGAGCACTGGAACAGCTCCCCAGGGAAGCAGTCAGGGCCCCTGCTCTGCCAGCATTCCAGAAGCATTTGGCCACTGCCCTCAGTGCCACGGGGTGAGTGTTGGCAGTGTCCTGGGCAGGGACAGCAGTTGGACTCCATGGTCCTTGTGGGTCCCTTCCAACTCGGGTCATCCTATGATATCATGGGATGCTGCAGTGTGTGAACTGTTGCTCTGAACCCCTACATTTTGCCTTTGAGTTTTGCTGTCACTCAGGGATGTGTTTATGTTGCAACAAAGTCACTGCAGTGGGAAGGGGAGAAACTCAAGTGCATTCCTGTTCCTCCCAGTCCACACTGACACAGTAACACTGCTCTTTCCCTATTGCCAATGCCTGGAGCAGAGCAAACAGCAGGAGCTCCTCTGGACTCTGCCCCACCTCCGGGTATCTCCCAGCAAGGGATGGGGTTACTTTTCTGTAAGGGCAGGGCCAGAGGGTTTACATTTACATGCAAAAGTAATCAATGTCTGAAGTTGCCCCTACTCCAAAACTCTCCTGATGGTGGTCCTGCACTTCAGCCAAGTAAACAAAACAAGGGGTCAGCTTCCAGCTCAGCTGAATTCCTTGTGCTCTGCTCTGGGGCACGATGCATAAATAGCTGAAATCAATGAAACTGCAGGTTTTTGTGTGTAAAAGTTCTGGGTTGCTACCTATGGACCAGTACGTGCAGCCAGGGTCGTGCACCTCCTGGTACCTGCTCTAAGCATTGCATCCAGCTTATTGCTCTTCAAATTACGTGCTAGACAGGCTTGGTTTTAACTTCTTTTTGCTTAAAGGAAAAAGCAATCTCTTGTCCCAATCTCTGGCTACTTATGTTTAAGGTGAGTCTGATTAATGCAAGGGACTAACTGGGATTTGATGAGGGAGATGGACACCAGCCAGGGCAGGGGGGCAAAAGCTTTGCTGTACTGAGCACTACTGGCCAAGGCTGAGCCCAGCAGCAGCAGGGGTAGCACCCAGGAGATAAGGAGAATAAAACCCTGCACGTGGGAACTGCAGCCAGAGAGAGCAGTGGGAACGTGTGAGAGAAACCACTCTGCAGGCACCAAGGTCGGTGCAGAAGGAGGGGGGGGAGTTCCTTCAGGTGCTGGAGCAGAAATTCCCTCCAGCCTGTGGTGAAGACCATAGTAAGGAAGGCTTTGCCCCTGCAGCCCACAGAGGTCCATGGTGGAACAGAGATCCCCCTGCATTCCTGGAGGTAAGGGTGGAGCAGAGATCCCCATGGGGCAGTAGAAGTTAAGGGTGGGGCAGATGCCCACCTGCAGCCCATGGAGGACCCAGTGCTGGAGCCCATGGTTGCCTGAAGGAGGCTGTGATCCTCTGGGAAGCCTATGCTGAAGCAGTCTGTTCCTGAAGGATTGCAGCCCAAAAAGGGACCCATGCTGGAGCAGTTTGTGAAGAGCTGCAGCCCATACAAAGGACTCACGTTGGAGAAGTTCCTGGAGGACTGTCTCCCATGGGAGGGACCCCATGCTGGAGCAGGGGAAGAGTGTGAGAAGTCCTCCCTCTGAGAAGGAAGGAGCTGCAGAGACAGTGTGTGAGGAACTGACCACAATCCTGGATCCCCCTCCGCCTGCAGCATTTGGGAGAAGAAGGTAAAGAAAACTGGGAGTGAAGTGGAGCCTGGGATGAGGGTAGAGGTGGGGGAAGAGGTGCTTTAAGGGTTTTATTATTATTATTATTTCTCAGTATCCCACTCTGGTTTCATTTGCAATAAATTAAGCTAATTTCCCTAATTCAGGTCTGTTTTCCCTGTGATGGTAACAGGTGAGTGGTCGCTCTCTGTCCTTATCTCAGCCCACAAGCTCTCAGTTGTATTTTCTCCCCTGTCCAGCTGAGGAGGGCAGTGACAGAGTGGCTTTGATGGGCACTTGGCATCCAGTCAAGGTCAACCCACCACGGCTGCTTTCCACAGAGCTTTCCTTAGCCTGACTTGCTGTGGTCTTGGGGGATGTCTTATCCCCCCAGGGTGAGAGGTGGCGTTGCCTTCGTGCCCTCACTCCACGCTCACTGTCCCCTGGAGCTGGCAGGGAGCTGGCACCTCCCTGGCTGTGAAGCCCTGGGCTGGGCTCCCGTGTGCTGCATCTGCTGTGAAAAATGAACTTTCAAATAAAGAAAAAATGCAGTCCTATAAATCTGTTGAGGAAAGGGAGTGGAATACACTTTGCACGTGCTTGGGGTGTAGAATGAGTGACTCAGCCACGAGGCTTTTCTTCTAAATATGAAGGAAGAAGGGGGGTGGAAAGCTGTGCAGAAACCAAGCAGCCTGGAAAGCCACTGCTGGTGCTTTTCCAGCAGTGATGGGGCAAAGTGCCCAGCTCTCCTGTCCCTGCAGCACACCGAGCCCGAGCTGCCCCGTGCTGGGGCCACAGATCTCACCCTGTGCACAGAGGGATGCTCACCCAGCAAAACACCCCCTCTGAAATCAGAGAATCATGGGCTGGTTTGGGTTGGAAGGGACCTCAAAGCCCATCCAGTTCCACCCCCTGCCATGGGCAGGGACACCTCCCACTGGATCAGGGGGCTCCAAGCCCCATCCAACCTGGCCTTGAACACCTCCAGGGATGGGGCAGCCACAGCTTCTCTGGGCAACCTGGGCCAGGGCCTCCCCACCCTCATTGTGAAGAATTTTCTTCCTGATGTCTCATCTAAATCTTCTCCCTTCCAATTAAATTTTGGGTTGTACCACTTTTCAGATTGTTCATAGGAAGAGGGAACTGCCTTGATTTCTGAGCTGCTACATTTTGCTCACTGTATTTATTGTTTCTTACTGTGTTTGTTCCCCAGAGGGACCTGGTGTTGCTTAGCCTGGAGGAGGCTGAGGGGTGACTTCAGTGCTGTCTAGAACTGCCTGAAAGGAGATTGTAGCAAGGTGGGTGCTGGTCTTGTCTCCCAAGGAACAAGGAATAGGATGAGAGGAAGCGTCCTCAAGTTGTGCCAGGGGAGGTTTAGATTGGACATGAGGAAACATTTTACTGCCAGAGTGGTGAAGCCCTGGCAGAGGCTGCCCAGGGCAGTGGGGGAGTCTCCAGCCCTGGAGGGGTTCAAAAACTGTGTGACTGTGACTCTTGGGGACAGGGTTCAGCAGGCACGGTGGGGTCGGGCTGATGGTTGGACTGGATGAGCTTAGAGGGCTCTTCCAACCTTAATCCATTACCAATGTGTATTGTGCCTTGAAGTTGGTCTCTTCAGCCATCCATCATTGCTGGAATTGCTTTGGTTTTCTCCCCTAACTTACAGCTCAGGCTTGGTTTGCCTGAATTTCTTCTCTTTTGTTATTAACTTCACTTTTAGTTACAGTTTTTCATCCAGGCAAATACTCTGCCTGCCTGATCATCCCTGTGTGCCTCAACATGTGGCTGTGCCACGTGGGAGAAGAGGGCTTGAGGCTCTGCCCCATCACTCAGCACTGAGCTGGAAAGGTGCATTTGTGCCACTGCTGAAGCCTCATTTTCTCTCTCTGTTCTTTAAGTGCGATATCTTCAGGTGAAAAACGCTCTTTTTGGATGGTCAGTCAAGAATTACAGCTTCTTGCCTTGCCTGAGTGCTCCTTTTGTACTTCCCTGTGTTTATTCCTTGCCTTTGAGGATGGATAGAGCAGACATTCATCGAGTAAAACACTTGGCTGTGGGAAACTAATGTTAGCCTGGATGTCTGTAGCGTTCTGCATCCATCCCCAGTAATACCTTCCCCTGCAAGTGGCAGAACTCCCCTGGGTAAGAGGCAGAGCAGCCTCTGGTTTGCACAGAGCTTTCAGGGGAAATTTAACCTTTCCTTCCCAACACTGTGGTTCCCACAATGACTCAGCCCTTCTGAATGGTGAAAGTGTCTAAAATCCACCCATCTGCTTTTTGTTCTTAAAGCAGGACTTGTCGTCTTTATTGTGCAAGGCAGAATGAATTATTGGGGGGAAATAGTTAAGGACTTTGGGGCCATCATCACTCATAAGAGTGGTTGTGCTTTATTTTGACTTTTGGCTTTACTGGGAAGACCCGATTGTGGTCTGCAGCTTCCTCCCAACAGGGGCAGTTGGACTGGATGGTCCTTGTGGGTCCCTTGCAGCTCAGGATGTTCTATGATGAAAAATAAGGAGACCTGCACTTCCTGGCCAGCCTGGTAGATTCTCTCAGCCTATTTAAGTCACCTCATCCCATCATACATCGTTGCAGTTCCACATCCCCCTCACCCACAGCACCTGAGGGACAGGTGGGGAGGCTGTGCAGGAGGTGCAGGACGATGTGTGCAGGTGTGGCTGCAGCAGCCTGGGCTTTGCCATCGGAGCCACCCAGCTGCAGGGTGTGCAGAACACTGCCCAAAATACAGCTACAGGATCACCAAGGTTGGAAAAGAACTCTTAAGATCAAGCCCAACCACCAGCCCAACGTGTCTACAAAACCCTGTCCAAAAGTGCCACCTTTACATGTTGTTTGAGCCCCTCCAGGGATGGAGACTCCCCCTCTGCCCTGGGCAGCCTCTGCCAGGGCTTCACCACTCTGGCAGTACAGAAAGGTTTCCTGATGTCCAATCTAAACCTCCCCGGTGCAACTTGAGGCCATTTCCAAACCAGGCAATTAAGCTCTGTTTTAGGTAAGAAAATGCCCATGAATAAAGCTAGAGTTTCTTCTTTCTGTGGAATAACTTGTCAAATCTCAGCCAAAGCAAGGGATTCACTCAAAACTTGTTATTTCACTTCTTCTGAGCTATCAATCCCTGGCCATCTGCTCGGTGCAGCTTAGGCTGCTGTGAGGACTCTGCTCAGCTTCTAGTAGAGGCCCAACAAACTTAACTGAGAGTGAATGCTTTATCATCCTGCTGGGCTGCAAGAAAGCCTCATCGAGGAGGTGTGTTTCAATTTTAAATGTGTTTGGTCAAAATATCTTATTTCTTAAATATAAACAAATAAACCCCATCACCACTGCAACCAAAACCACTTTGAAACCATCAGCTGGGACCTAAACTGTGAACGTCAGCTTTACAATAGCTTTGTTTAATTTGGAGAGTGCTCTAATGGTCTTTAATTAGCTCAGTTTCTATGGTTGGATGCTGTGTGTTCAAAATAAAATAGTTGCAGGGAGACATAAGTTATTAAACAGCGATATTTTCATCTGACTTCTGCGTGGCTTCATTTCAGACTTGATCAATCTAAGGTTGAACATGAAAATTTAGTCATTGAAACCAGAATTAGCAACTGGAACAAGAACTGTGCTGGTGTTGGACTGTGAGGTCTTTGTGCCAACTATGTTTTAATTGACAGTTGGGCTTGGATGATCTTGGAGGCCTTTTCAACTTTAATAAAAATGATTCTATAATTTCAAATTAAGACTCTGCCTGTTTTCCCCAGATCTGCCTGGTTTTGTCCAAAGGCCTCCTGCCCCACCAGCATCAGCACTGCTCCTCAGTGGTACCTTAAAAACCTCACACGTGTGGGAATGACTATGAAATAAGAACAGGCTTGGGCTTGTTTACACCCCCTGCTGTTTTTAAGATAGAAGCACATAGGAAAGCAATTTAGAGTGAGAGAACACTTCTCAATTAAAAAAAAACATTGTTTTTATGGAAGCCTGGAGTGTCAGCTGAGTTGTGAACCAGAGGAGAAACCTTATGTTTCAGACTTAAATCTCCTGTACGACTGTTAAATACCTCAGAGGTCCACCAGGAATCTGAAATTCTCCAGTCAATTAAAGCAAGCTAATTCGAGGCAGAAGCATCTGTCAGGCCGCCTTTATAATTGTTTCCATGATTTAGACCTTTCTTTATGTACTGTATCTAAATTGTCAAATATTTCCAAGCTCTATTTTCTTCACTTTTGTGATTATTGTTTTTTTCCACTACAGATTGATCAAGATTATTTTTTCCTGCGACTCGAAAAGACTCATCTTGGTCCTCCCCCAACTTCTTGTAGCTCACCAGGTTTCAGCATTTTGTTTGAATGTTTGAAAATATCCCATTGGGATAGATAAATGCCTTTGGGTTTACCTACGGCTGCAGCAAGGTGTGTGCCTCACTTCAAGTCCCATTAATGACCCCAAGTCCCATTAAGGACCCTGCTCTAACAAGCAGCAATTTTCCATAGTCAGTTCTGACTTTTAACTAACTCAGGCAAACATCTCTCTCCATATATTTTCCACTGCAACAAAGCTAATCCTTTGGAAAGGACTGTGAGGACCTGTTTTCATTGAATCCTCCTCCTGAGCCTCACCTTTCCAGGTGGTGACATCCTCTTCCAGATGGTTAAAGGCTGCAAACCCCTAAGCAAGCACCCTGTAACTCCTTACAGAATCATCTGGTTGGAAAAGACCTCTGAGATGAGTCCAACTATCCCTGTCCACTACTAAACCAGATCCCTGAGCACCTCATCTGCCCATCTTTTAAACCCCTCCAGGGATGGGGACTCCACCCCCTCCCTGGCAGCCTCTGACAGGGCCTGAGAACCCTTTCCATGAAGAAATGTTTCCTGATGTCCAATCTGACCCTGCCCTGGTGCCACTTGAGGCCATTTCCTCTCCTCCCATCCCCTGTCACTGGGGAGAAGAGACCAACCCCCACCTCCCCACAACCTCCTCTCAGGCAGTTGCAGACAGGGATGAGGTCTAGAATCGTTTGATTTGGAGGAGACCTTGAAGACAATCCAGTTTCAGCTCCCCTGTCATCTGTTTGAGTGCTGCCTGCAAGGAGAGCAAACCAGAGACACAACACTTAAAACACATCAGAGCATCCCTAGTGATGTCCAAGATCACAGAATGCTTTGAGTCCTTCAGAAACTCATCTAACCAGTCTTTTGTGTCTCTACTCCCAGTGGCCCTCCAGATCTCATCATTTACCACCCCTTATCCCCCTCAGAGCACTGTGTGTGTGTCACCCCTCCCACCGCTCGGTCCGTCCATCCCTGCAGCCCGAGCTGATCCATGGAAACACCTGGTGGAGAGCAGCCTTTCGCAAGCTGCTGTTGGAGTGCAGCCCTGCTGCAGCAGCACACACCTGGCTGGCTGCTCATCACCTCTCTCCAGTGAGGACATCAGGAGCCAAACTAAGGTAAAGAGGTTTGAGTATCAGGACCCTTCCTTCCCCCAAGGGACCATTCGTGCCGCTGGCCCATCCTCTTCCCAAACGTGCCCACTCCACCTCAGCTGTGTTTGCTTCCCAACCTTCCCATCTCTGTTGCCACATTCGTGCTGACAGCTTCCTAAGCCAGGCTTTCAGCCAGAAAGCATTTGTGCAGTAATAACGTTAAGTTTAAGTGCTCCACAAACACCACTGGATGTGCTGGGTGTTCATAGAGTCACAGAACGGTTTGGCTTGGAAGGGACCTCAAAGCCCATCCAGTCCCACCCCTTGCCATGGGCAGGGACACCTCCCACTGGATCAGGGGGCTCAAAGCCCCATCCTACCTGGCCTTGAACACCTCCAGGGATGGGGCAGCCATCACTGCTCTGGGCAACCTGGAACAGGGCCCCCCCACCCTCATCGTGAAGAATTTCCTCTGAATGTCTAATCTAAATCTCCCCCTTCCAGTTTAAAGCTGTTCAGTCACACTCTGGTGTGGAGTTGGCTCAAGCTGCTCAGTTTGGGCAGTTTAGGAGTGGATAAGGAATATTTCCAACCTCACTCATGGACAAGGCAAAAGTGATCTCCCATCAGTATCTTCCAGTAGCCATTTTTGTCCATTATCAATTAATAGAAATTAAAGTAACTGATGGAGATTTTTATTATCATCCCCTTATACTCAGCACTGGTCAGGTCACACCTTGAATATTGTGTCCAGTTCTGGGCCCCCCCGGTTTGGGAAAGATGTCAGGATGCTGGAGAGTGTCCAGAGGAGGGCAACGAAGATGGGGAAGGGGCTGGAGCACAAGCCCTACGAGGAGAGACTGAGGGAGCTGGGGCTGTTTAGTCTGGAGAAGAGGAGGCTCAGGGGAGACCTCATTGCTCTCTACAACTCCCTAAAAGGAGGTTGTAGTGGGGCAGGGGTTGGTCTCTTCTCTCAGGTGAGCAGGGACAGAACTGGAGGGCAGGGACTCAAGCTTGGTCAGGGAAAGGTTGGACTTGATGTGAGGAAAAAGTTCTTCCCTGAAAGGGTGATTGGCCATGGGAATGGGCTGCCCAGGGAGGGGGTGGAGTCACCGACCCTGGAGGGGTTTAAAAACAGATGGGATGAGGTGCTTGGTGCCGTGGTTTAGATGATAAGTGGGTGTTGGTGTTGGGTCATAGACTGGACTTGATGATCTCAGAGGTCTTTTCCAACCTTGTGATACAGTGATGATTCTTTTTTATGTTGGAAGACAAAGATGCTGAGATGCAAGAATGAAGTGGGTTTGACTTCTTTTTGACTTATGCTTGGTTTATGTTCTGTTTCAAACCAACTGCTCTGAGTTAAATAGGGGGGAAAGCATTTCAGTTTATTGGTCAGTTCAGAGTTTGGAGGGGAAGTGTGTGAGGAGAGGCTGAAGCTCCTTGGTCTCTTCAGCTGGAGAAGAGGAGCCTGAGAGGGGATCTCAGAGCTGTTTGTGCCTTCTCCCAAGGGAGGGAGGGGAAACAGGGGCTGAGCTCTGCTCTCTGGGGACCTGGGACAGGACTGGAGGCAATGGCAGGAAGATGTGCCAGGGCAGGGGGAGATTGGACATTGGGAAGAGGTTCTTCCCCCAGCGGGTGGTGGAGCACTGGAACAGCTCCCCAGGGAAGCAGTCAGGGCCCCTGCTCTGCCAGCATTCCAGAAGCATTTGGCCACTGCCCTCAGTGCCACGGGGTGAGTGTTGGCAGTGTCTTGGGCAGGGACAGCAGTTGGACTCCATGGTCCTGGTGGGGCCCTTCCAACTCGGGTAATTCCATGATTCTATGATAACACAATTTTCAGCCTGCTCCACACACACTGGTGACATTTTCTCTCCAGGAGCTTTTCCTGTGCTCTGTTCAAAACCAGACAATTGTTAAATTCCAGATTTTCTTGAGAAGCACAGCTCCTGCCCAGCGCTGCCCAGTGCCAGTTCCGCTGCTTTCCCAGCAGCACAGCCCAAGAGAGCAGAGCATCCCTTTTGAAGTCAAAACATTAAAACACAGGAACTAATTGAATCATTCCAGCCTTACCTTTGCACCAAACCACATCCTCAGAGTGGCAAGGTTCCCACCAAAGGGATGCTCCTCAGGCTTGGGCAGCTGAGGGCTACCAGGATCTAAGTGAGTCCAATTAATGTCTCAGCAGCAGGAGGGGGAGCAGAGAGCCCTGTTAGCGGGGAAGCTGCTTTGACACCTGAAAGAACAATAACGCTTATTTGCAAGTGTTTAGAGTAAATTATTTGCATTTGTGAAGGTAATGAAAAAACTATTTAATTTTAATTAGCATTTGCTGGCTCTTGTGGGAGAACTGGGAGTCAATTCAGACACCTCCAGTATATTTCAAGACAAGGTTGTGGGCAATATTCAGACTTATTTCTGATGTTCTGCCATTAGGAAAAAACCCCACACCTCCAAAGGAAAGATTTCCATAAACTACCCACTGCCACAAGTTATTATGGAAGCATAATAATGGGTCTATTGTTCAATAAATTTTTTGTCATTTTGAATTGCTGGTAACTTCTGAGAAGAAAAATTAAATAAATAAAATGACCGATTTTCTTTTATGAAACCAGGTTTCAGCTGGGAAAATGACTTCTTTTTCTACAACATATAATAACGTTTAGATAAATAGATCAGCTTTTTTTTTCCCCTGCTACATACTCCAGAATAAATAATTGTACTAAATGTCCATGTAAATGTTTTAGATAGAAAAATACACAATGGGAGGTAATAAATACTGTAAGTCAGAATGGTCACGTAATGTAGGATCATTATTCACACGATGAGAATGGGAGTGCCTTGAACAGGCTTTTCAGATAGGAAGCATGAGTTGAATATGAGACAGGCATTTTAAAATTGGTCTTAAAAATTGCTTAGCAAGGTCGTGTTCACAGAAAAATTGAAATATTTGAGTTGCAGTGTTATTAATAGACAGAGCTGGGACATTAAAGTTCTTTAACTCTCAGTTTCCCTCTTCCAATCCATTTCTATCTTTTAACTTCTCTTGGCTCTGGACTCCAAGTGGCTTTTAAGTTTTATTTAAATACATGTCCTGGACCAAGAATAAGAAAACTCTCCTTTATTGATTGTAGTTATTTCAGTTTTGAAAGTGAAGCGAGGATTTGGACTCCTCAAGAATCCATCTCAGCTACCGACAGGAAGGACACGACCCAAGGGATTCTTCAACCCAGCAGCTGCCTGGACCCTGCGTGGAAGTCTCCAAGGAGGAAGGGCTTTAAGAAAGGTGCTATGATCCTGATCTTATCCTTTGTTTAGGAGAGAAAGCTCCTCTCAGTCCAGCCTGGGTGGTTATCTAGAAGCTGGCAAGAGTAACTGGTGCTCTGTGCATGGGTAGGGTTCTTCAGGACTGGGAAATCATGGAAGCATGGAATGGTTTGGGTTGGAAAGGATCTCAAAGCCCATCCAGTCCCACCCCCTGCCATGGGCAGGGACACCTCTCACTTGATCAGGGGGCTCCAAGCCCCATCCAACCTGGCCTTGAACACCTCCAGGGATGGGGAAGCCACCACTGCTCTGGGCAACCTGAGCCAGGGACTCCCCAGCCTCACAGGAAAACATTTCTCCCCAAGGTCTCATCTCAGTCTCCCCTCTTTCAGCTGAAAACCCTTCCCCCTCATCCTGTCGCTGCACTCCCTGATCCAGAGCCCCTCCCCAGCTTTCCTGGAGCCCCTTTCAGCACTGGGAGGCTGCTCTAAGGTCTCCCCAGAGCCTTCTCTCCTCCAGGCTGAACAACCCCAACTCTCTCAGCCTGTCCTCACAGCAGAGGGGCTCCAACCCTCAGATCATCTCTGTGGCCTCCTCTGGACCCACTCCAACAGCTCCATCTCCTTCTGTGCCGAGGATTCCAGAACTGGACACAGGGCTCCAGGTGGGGTCTCACCAGAGCCAAGCAGAGCCAAGCCCTCCTGCACCCTCCTGGCCACCCGTCTGTTGATGCGGCCCAGGACGTGCTTGGCCTTCTGGGCTGACTTTGGTCTGGAGCAGGACAGCTTTTCTTTGTGTTTGGGTGGATTTCTCTATTTGCCATTTACCACCTCAGAACTCTGTTTAGGTTCCTGTGCTTGGCTGTGAAATCCCGGGTCTGGGGTGAGATTCACCTGGTGAATAGTGAAATGCTTTGTGTTCCAAAGTGCTCTTTCTGCGAGGTGTTGCTCTAAAGGAAAAAAGGATTATGAGGGTGCAGTGGAATATTTGATGTCTGATGTACAGATCCCTTTGGGGGGAGATGGGAGAGGGGTTCAGGCAGACACTAATATTTTGGCATCGGGTACCAGTTGCTCTGTCCCCAAGGTGCTAAAATGAGGAAGGTATTGCTGATCCCACCCCAAAGGTCCTCCTGGGTGGTGAAGAGGGATAGAGACATTATCTCTTGCCGCTGTCGAGGCCCTGGGATCAGCTTTCGAGGGAGTGAGCTGGGCAAGGAGCACGGCCCTGCTCCTGGATGATGGCTGAGCCACCAGGAGGCATCTTGGCATTGCTAGTGCCTCCAGCAGGACTCCAAACCCAAGCAAAGCTGCGAGCAGAACCAACCCCTGGCAAAAGAACCTCTCTTCCACCAGCAGAAATGTTTTTCAGCCGAGCACTCAGCTTTGAAACCCCCAGAAGCCTGAAATCCGAGTGCTTGTCCCTCCGTCTTACACCGTGGATTAAATTTGTATCTTTTAAATGAACTGTGTTTAAGGAATGGAGATGAAATGGCAGTAACAGCACAACATTTTGGGGCACTCTGCTGCTTTTCAGTACAGCAAATCTGGGTCAAGATTATTTTAAAAGTAGCTTTCCAAGTGGGAAGCATCAATCAGACACAGAACATTTGCCTGAAAATAGTGAATATCAAATGGGCACAAAACTGCTGGAGAAGCACAGGGTGCAGAAAACTTTGTTCCTGCTCCCAATAATGTCTCAGCAGCTTCCTAGCACATAAAAACGAGCTGTAATCACACATTTTGCCTTACTTCTCTCTATCACACTGATGGCCAATTTATCCCCAGAAGCGTATTTGCAGGCCTGTTTGTGGAATTGAGATTCTTCTCCGGAGTGGTTGCTGCATTGCCTTGGAGCACACCAGGATTTAATGGAAGCAGCATGAGAGAGCTGATGAATGGGATGCTCAGAAGCAGGGGATGGGAGCTGGGGCAGAATTTCAATAGAGGAATTAAAAAAACAAAACAAACAAACCCAACCTGTGTTAGCCATTCTTAGCAAGTAGCAGAGCTGGTTCAAGATCATATTCCAAGCTATTTGCATCAAACTAGTGACAGGCAACTGATTTCCAATCATGGACCAAAGCTCTCTCAGTGTTGGGTGGTGCTGTGCATGAGCACTCGGTGTGGACGATGCGTAAGACACAGCTGAGATGCTGACAGAGAACACCAGGAATCACAGAATGACCCCAGTGGGAAGGGACTGAAAAGGACCATCCAGTCCAACTGCTGTCCCTGAACAGGACACTCCCAACACTCACCCCGTGGGGCTGAGGGCAGTGGCCAAATGCTTCTGGAATGCTGGCAGAGCAGGGGCCCTGACTGCTTCCCTGGGGAGCTGTTCCAGTGCTCCACCACCCGCTGGGGGAAGAACCTCTTCCCAATGCCCAATCTCCCCCTGCCCTGGCACATCTTCCTGCCATTGCCTCCAGTCCTGTCCCAGGTCCCCAGAGAGCAGAGCTCAGCCCCTGTTTCCCCTCCCTCCCTTGGGAGAAGGCACAAACAGCTCTGAGAGGTCATGTAAATTGTGGAAGATGGGCAACACAAAGACTTTTTAATTTTTTCTCCTTATGTACTCCAGACAGGCAAAACCCTGTACTGCAGTTCTTAACTCTGACCTGTAAAAGCACTAAACCATCTGTTCTCATGAAACAGCACGAGGCCAGAGCATCTCCTGTACAAAGACAGGCTGAGGGAACTGGGGTTGTTCAGCCTTGAGAAGAGAAGGCTCTAGGGGGACCTTAGAGCAGCCTCCCAGGACTGAAAGGAGCTCCAGGAAAGCTGGGGAGGTGATCTTGATCAGGGAGTGCAGGGACAGGATGAGGGGGAAGGGTTTTCAGCTGAAAAAGGCAGCTCTGCAAGGGCCAAAAGCACCCATCAGCTCTCCTGAGAGGGCTCTTCCACAGCCTTGCTTGAGATCTATAAAGTAAACACAGCTGCAGGAACTTCAAGCAAGCTCTAGTGCTGACTATAGACTCCCAGTTAATCTTTTCCTGCTTTCTTATGGTCTGAAATGCTGTAATTCCCTTCCTTCTCCTCTTTCACTGCAGCACAATATTCAAGTGGAACATTCAAGGTTCTTATTGACAGATGCAAAAAAAAAAGCACTGCACTATCTCCCAGTTGTCCTTGCACAAATCCCTGAGGTTGCTGATGATTTCAGCTGGTTTTCCAGTGTCTTTCTTAAGATGCTCCTGGTAAGGCATTTCATTTCCCTGTAGGAATCTGAAGCTCAGCAAAATCCATGCCCTGAATAAAGTAGTTATCCACTGGAGCTGCTGCATCGCTTTCCTCTCGGTAGATCGATGTTTTATGCAGTGAGATGTGAGGAAGGACAGCATATAAATCAACTTAGCTGGGAAAGAGAGCTCAGAAGTAGCTTACACCATGTTTTGGGGGAGTTATATCACCCTGTCAGGACCAGACACCTACCAAACTACACATGGGCAAGGCTGGATCCTCTCCAGATTCCTTGGTCAGCAAAACAGCAGCTGGAGGAGGACTTGGCGTCACTGGGAAGTACTCACTAGTTTATTTATGGTCACTGTTAGCCTCTTTGCTTGCTCCCAGTGCCAGATGCTGAATTCTGTGCAATGAATTTGTGAGACCACTTCACTCATCCATTGAAAATAAGATTTGCTGTAGTGCTTAAATAATCACCCAGCTCAGTATTTTGTCTTCTGTACAACCAACAGGGAAAGAACATGAGGACACATGTTATGGCACTGATATGTCCCCTCCTGTAAAGGGACACAGCCAGCAGAGCACGGGGACACCCACAGCACAGGGAGTGTGGCACGTGGAGAGGAGCAATGAGGAGCACCCCTCCAGCATGCTCAGGTATCGTGTGACCTGTGTTAGAGGGCTTAGAAGGGAGAATAATGTGGCTGACCATGGGCACAAGTGTCTGAGGAGATGTGTGGCACCACGTACGTGATGCTGTAGTGGCTGTTGGCTTGACACCTTGGGCACGTGGCTCTTGCTGGAGCAGCAGGACCTTTGCAGGGGGTTCTCCCTTCCGAAGATGAGGTTTACAAGGAACAAACACGAAACCATAAACAAAGGAGCCGCAGAAAACTCTAGTTCTGTCCCTGGTCACCCAAGAGAAGAGACCAACCCCTGCCCGACTACAACCTCCTTTTAGGGAGTTGTAGAGAGCAATGAGGTCTCCCCTGAGCCTCCTCTTCTTCCAGCTGTGGTCCTTAACTCACTGCGAGCTCCAGCGGTCGCACTGCTGTAATGGGGAGCTATATTTTCAGCTATTTTCTTCCTCTGCTCATCTTTCTAAAAGATTGTGGGGTTTGTTGCTATTCCTAAAATAGATTTCTCTGCTGTGCTTTGGGTTCCACGTGACAGACAGCAACAAATTCTGGTTTTTGTTCTTTCTCCCATCACTGAACAGTCTTGAGGTATCACGTTGGCAGAATCCTGCACTCCTGCTTGCACACACAGCAGTGTTGGCCTGGACTCGGATCCTTCTCCTCAACCAGAAGGTGCTTTCCTCAGGTGCCCAGAGCACCACTGCTCGAATGATGGGACTAGCAACGCTCCATTTTCCTGCTCCTGCATCATTTCAGTGTTACCACATCTGATCCGCGATGAAGCCTGCGTGCAGGAGTGCCAACATCGATTTTGCTTCTTCTGCATCTGGTGGTGGGGCCAGCAAAGAGCCTACTGTGCCTACTGCCGACAGCCCCTCCGCTACATCGTCCGTGACGAGGGACCCCAAGGACGAAAGCTCTACAAAGTCCCAAGCCCTCCTCCGCCGAGGATGCGGCTTCTTCCCCTCCGCAGACCTTCCCCAGGAGGCGAGGGTCGTGGCCAAGCCATGGCTCGGGAGGTGGAGCGAAGGCGGTCCTCAAGGCGCCACCAGGGTGGGCAGAGCCAGGCTCAGCAAGGCCAGGAACAGCAGCCCTCCAGAAGACGGAGGCGGCGGATCAGGGCTCGGGATCGTGCTCGGGCTCAGGAGCAAGGGTCAGCGCCCCAAGAGGGGATGCCAACGCCCCAAGAGGGGGTGCCAGCGTCCCAAGAGGTGGTGCCAACGCCCCAAGAGGGGGTGCCAGTGCCTGAAGAGGACATCCCAGCATCCCCAAGTCAGAGCGAAAATCAACAAGAGCCCCACCAGCAGTTCTCAAGGGAACAGCAGGGGAGAAGAAGACCACTCAGGCAGAGGTCCCGTACGGAAGAGCAGAGGACAAGGAGTTGATCACCACTCAGGTCCTCTAGGGAAGAGCAGAGGACAAGGAGCCAATCCCCACAAAGGTCACAGCAGAGGACAAGGAGGCGATCCTCACGCAGGTGACACAGAGAAGAGCAGAGGACAAGGAGTCGATCACCACTCAGGTCCTCCAGGGAAGAGCACAGGACAAGGAGCAGATCCCCACACAGGTCCTCCAGGGAAGAGCAGAGGACAAGCAGCTGATCCCAGCAGAGATCCCACAGGGGGCATTTCCTCCAAGAATGTTTTGCTATTCCTCACTTTGAAAACCTTCTCATTAATAAAAAGGCACAAGACAAAAACAAATAGGAAGCTGCACCTGCTTTGTGCTCGCGCAGGTGGACTTGAAATCAGGAAAGGTGGGGCTCTGGGTTCCTGGAGAGACAGTTGGTGCCACAAAGCAGGCTTTCCAAAAGGAAAACTTTTCTGCCTAGCTCGAGTGCACTCCCCGAAGCCTGGGAGATCTGCTCCCATCTGTCCCAGCTCTTGTCTCGTTACGCAGGATTGATGGGACCATTCCCTGAAAGAAAGGAGCTGCTTTCTCAAACTCAGAACGAGTCTGAGGGAGTCTATTGGCCGGCAGTTTCGGAATCGGGTCACAAACACTCCCTCTCCCTCTGGCCCCACTCTTGGCTGCAGTTTGGGCACGGCCGGTGTGTGTGCTGCGCGGTTCCCCTCAGCTCCAGGCCGGGGCAAGGCGGGCACGGCAGAGCCCCCCAGCATCTCCCAGCAACTTGGCAGCACGCGGAGCGAGAGAGGAGCAGCTTTGGGAGCAGAAAGCACGGCCGGAGCCACCAACGGTGTCCCTGGGCGCTGGGAATCTACCCAGGACAGGGGAATCCAGACCAGTTATAGACGAGAAGGTTCCAGGGAGACCTTAGAGCAGCCTCCCAGGACTGCAAGGGGCTCCAGGAAAGCTGGGGAGAGGCTCTTGATCAGCGAGTGCAGGGACAGGACAAGGGGGAAGGGGTTTGAGCTCAAAGGGGGAGGCTGAGATGACATCTTGGGCAGAAAAGTTCTCCTGTGAGCATGGGAGGGCCCTGGCCCGGGTTGCCCAGGGAAGCGGTGGCTGCCCCGTCCCTGGCGGCACAAGCTAAGAACGTCCACTTAATGCCCAGCTTAGAACCACACAATCGAGTCCTGAGGTGCAAGGGACCCACAAGGACCGTCGAGTCCAACTCCTGTCCCTGCACAGGACAGCCCCAGCGCTTGCCCCGTGTGGCTGAGGGCTCTGACCAAAGGCTGCTGCAATGTTGTCAGGCTGAGACTGCTTCCCTGGGAAGCTGTTCCAGCGCTCCACCAGCCTCCGGGGGAAGAACCTTCTCTTAATGTCCAACCCCAGCCCTCCCCCGGCACAGCTTCCTGCCATTGCCTGGGGTCCAGAGAGAAGAGCTCAGCACCTGCTCCTCCCCGTGTAAGGAAGTTGAGGTCTCTCCTCAGTCTCCTCTTCTCCAGGTTGAACAGACCCAGTGCCTTCGGCGGCCCCTCACACGACTTCCCCTCTCTCACGGTCACAAAGATACGCTGACTTGCTGGGACTTGTAGGGTTGGGAACCCCCCCCCTCCGGAGAGATTACGGCACGAACGAGGGCAAGTATTGCCAAAACCCACTTAACTGTTTACTGAGAAGAGGAAGAGGGGAGGAAGGAAGACGAAGATAAAGAGGGAAAGAAGAAGAGACAGGGTGGAAAGAGTGCGCGAGAGAACAGTGAGAGTCACCACCGGGGCTCTGGGACCTCCTGCCCGTCTCACGTCCCGGCTCTGTCTCGACGGGGCAGGGGGCGTTGTCATGGTCCAGTCCTCCATGGCAGGGGGTTGGAACTGGACGGTTTCTTCCAACCCAAACTGTACTCTGATTGGCTGAATCTGGGCGTGGCCTACAAAAGCTCTGTGATGTCACGATGGGACCCCCATGACCTCACTCCACTTAAGGCACGAGGCAGCCCTGCCGGGTCACAGTGCTCTCCTCGTGCGTGGAGGACAGAGCTGTGACGGGTGAGGGGACGCAGGACCAACCTGCCACACCCAAACCCTTCTGGTCTTGCCTTGTGGAGAGCTCAGGAACCGCGCGCTCGAATCCCGATTCCTGCCATCACCTTGGCATTGCTTTCCCTGCCAGGCGTGATGGCATCGCAGCAGGACGTGGAGGGAGAAGGCAACTCTTCCGCGGCGGCCAGCACCAGCCAGGGGCCCCAGGGCATGGAGACGGACACCTTTGAGGGCCCCATTTGCCCCATCTGCCTGGGCCCCATCATCGATGAAGCCTGCGTGCAGGAGTGCCAACACAAATTTTGCTTCTTCTGCATCTGGTGGTGGGGCCAGCAAAGAGCCTACTGTGCCTACTGCCGACAGCCCCTCCGCTACATCGTCCGTGACGAGGGACCACAAGGACACATGGTTTACAAAATCCCAAGCCCTCCTCCGCCGAGGATGCGGCTTCTCCCCCTCCGCAGACCTTCCCCAGGAGGCGAGGGTCGTGGCCAAGCCATGGCTCGGGAGGTGGAGCGAAGGCGGTCCTCAAGGCGCCACCAGGGTGGGCAGAGCCAGGCTCAGCAAGGCCAGGAACAGCAGCCCTCCAGAAGACGGAGGCGGCGGATCAGGGCTCGGGATCGTGCTCGGGCTCAGGAGCAAGGGTCAGCGCCCCAAGAGGGGATGCCAACGCCCCAAGAGGGGATGCCAATGCCCCAAGAGGGGGTGCCAGCGTCCCAAGAGGTGGTGTCAACGCCCCAAGAGGGGATGCCAGCGTCCCAAGAGGGGATGCCAACGCCCCAAGAGGGGGTGCCAGCGTCCCAAGAGGGGATGCCAACGCCCCAAGAGGTGGTGCCAGCGTCCCAAGAGGGGATGCCAACGCCCCAAGAGGTGGTGCCAGCGTCCCAAGAGGTGGTGCCAACGCCCCAAGAGGTGGTGCCAGCGCCCCAAGAGGTGGTGCCAACGCCCCAAGAGGGGATGCCAGCGTCCCAAGAGGGGGTGCCAACGCTCCAAGAGGGGGTGCCAGCGTCCCAAGAGGGGATGCCAACGCCCCAAGAGGTGGTGCCAGCGTCCCAAGAGGTGGTGCCAACGCCCCAAGAGGGGATGCCAGCGTCCCAAGAGGGGATGCCAACGCCCCAAGAGGTGGTGCCAGCGTCCCAAGAGGTGGTGCCAACGCCCCAAGAGGGGATGCCAGCGTCCCAAGAGGGGATGCCAACGCCCCAAGAGGTGGTGCCAGCGTCCCAAGAGGTGGTGCCAGCGTCCCAAGAGGTGGTGCCAACGCCCCAAGAGGGGATGCCAGCGTCCCAAGAGGGGATGCCAACGCCCCAAGAGGGGGTGCCAGCGTCCCAAGTGGGGATGCCAACGCCCCAAGAGGTGGTGCCAGCGTCCCAAGAGGTGGCGCCAACGCCCCAAGAGGGGATGCCAGCGTCCCAAGAGGGGATGCCAACGCCCCAAGAGGTGGTGCCAGCGTCCCAAGAGGTGGTGCCAACGCCCCAAGAGGGGATGCCAACGCCCCAAGAGGTGGTGCCAGCGTCCCAAGAGGTGGTGCCAACGCCCCAAGAGGGGATGCCAACGCCCCGAGAGGGGGTGCCAGCTCCCCAAGAGGGGATGCCAGCGTCCCAAGAGGGGATGCCAACGCCCCAAGAGGGGGTGCCAGCGTCCCAAGAGGGGATGCCAACGCCCCAAGAGATGGTGCCAGCGTCCCAAGAGGTGGTGCCAACGCCCCAGGAGGGGGTGCCAGCGTCCCAAGAGGGGATGCCAACGCCCCAAGAGGGGGTGCCAACGCCCCAAGAGGGGGTGCCAGCGTCCCAAGAGGTGGTGCCAACGCCCCAAGAGGTGGTGCCAGCGTCCCAAGAGGGGATGCCAACGTCCCAAGAGGGGATGCCAACGCCCCAAGAGGTGGTGCCAGCGTCCCAAGAGGGGATGCCAGCGTCCCAAGAGGGGATGCCAACGCCCCAAGAGGTGGTGCCAGCGTCCCAAGAGGTGGTGCCAACGCCCCAAGAGGGGGTGCCAGCGTCCCAAGAGGGGATGCCAACGCCCCAAGAGGTGGTGCCAGCGTCCCAAGAGGTGGTGCCAACGCCCCAAGAGGGGGTGCCAGTGCCTGAAGAGGACATCCCAGCATCCCCAAGTCAGAGCGAAAATCAACAAGAGCCCCACCAGCAGTTCTCAAGGGAACAGCAGGGGAGAAGAAGACCACTCAGGCAGAGGTCCCGTACGGAAGAGCAGAGGACAAGGAGTTGATCACCACTCAGGTCCTCTAGGGAAGAGCAGAGGACAAGGAGCCAATCCCCACAAAGGTCACAGCAGAGGACAAGGAGGCGATCCTCACGCAGGTGACACAGAGAAGAGCAGAGGACAAGGAGTCGATCACCACTCAGGTCCTCCAGGGAAGAGCACAGGACAAGGAGCAGATCCCCACACAGGTCCTCCAGGGAAGAGCAGAGGACAAGCAGCTGATCCCAGCAGAGATCCCACAGGGGGCATTTCCTCCAAGAATGTTTTGCTATTCCTCACTTTGAAAACCTTCTCATTAATAAAAAGGCACAAGACAAAAACAAATAGGAAGCTGCACCTGCTTTGTGCTCGCGCAGGTGGACTTGAAATCAGGAAAGGTGGGGCTCTGGGTTCCTGGAGAGACAGTTGGTGCCACAAAGCAGGCTTTCCAAAAGGAAAACTTTTCTGCCTAGCTCGAGTGCACTCCCCGAAGCCTGGGAGATCTGCTCCCATCTGTCCCAGCTCTTGTCTCGTTACGCAGGATTGATGGGACCATTCCCTGAAAGAAAGGAGCTGCTTTCTCAAACTCAGAACGAGTCTGAGGGAGTCTATTGGCCGGCAGTTTCGGAATCGGGTCACAAACACTCCCTCTCCCTCTGGCCCCACTCTTGGCTGCAGTTTGGGCACGGCCGGTGTCTGTGCTGCGCGGTTCCCCTCAGCTCCAGGCCGGGGCAAGGCGGGCACGGCAGAGCCCCCCAGCATCTCCCAGCAACTTGGCAGCACGCGGAGCGAGAGAGGAGCAGCTTTGGGAGCAGAAAGCACGGCCGGAGCCACCAACGGTGTCCCTGGGCGCTGGGAATCTACCCAGGACAGGGGAATCCAGACCAGTTATAGACGAGAAGGTTCCAGGGAGACCTTAGAGCAGCCTCCCAGGACTGCAAGGGGCTCCAGGAAAGCTGGGGAGAGGCTCTTGATCAGCGAGTGCAGGGACAGGACAAGGGGGAAGGGGTTTGAGCTCAAAGGGGGAGGCTGAGATGACATCTTGGGCAGAAAAGTTCTCCTGTGAGCATGGGAGGGCCCTGGCCCGGGTTGCCCAGGGAAGCGGTGGCTGCCCCGTCCCTGGCGGCACAAGCTAAGAACGTCCACTTAATGCCCAGCTTAGAACCACACAATCGAGTCCTGAGGTGCAAGGGACCCACAAGGACCGTCGAGTCCAACTCCTGTCCCTGCACAGGACAGCCCCAGCGCTTGCCCCGTGTGGCTGAGGGCTCTGACCAAAGGCTGCTGCAATGTTGTCAGGCTGAGACTGCTTCCCTGGGAAGCTGTTCCAGCGCTCCACCAGCCTCCGGGGGAAGAACCTTCTCTTAATGCCCAACCCCAGCCCTCCCCCGGCACAGCTTCCTGCCATTGCCTGCGGTCCAGAGAGAAGAGCTCAGCACCTGCTCCTCCCCGTGTAAGGAAGTTGAGGTCTCTCCTCAGTCTCCTCTTCTCCAGGTTGAACAGACCCAGTGCCTTCGGCCGCCCCTCACACGACTTCCCCTCTCTCACGGTCACCAAGATACGCTGACTTGCTGGGACTTGTAGGGTTGGGAACCCCCCCCCTCCGGAGAGATTACGGCACGAACGAGGGCAAGTATTGCCAAAACCCACTCAACTGTTTACTGAGAAGAGGAAGAGGGGAGGAAGGAAGACGAAGATAAAGAGGGAAAGAAGAAGAGACAGGGTGGAAAGAGTGCGCGAGAGAACAGTGAGAGTCACCACCGGGGCACTGGGACCTCCTGCCCGTCTCACGTCCCGGCTCTGTCTCGACGGGGCAGGGGGCGTTGTCATGGTCCAGTCCTCCATGGCAGGGGGTTGGAACTGGACGGTTTCTTCCAACCCAAACTGTACTCTGATTGGCTGAATCTGGGCGTGGCCTACAAAAGCTCTGTGATGTGACGATGGGACCCCCATGACCTCACTCCACTTAAGGCACGAGGCAGCCCTGCCGGGTCACAGTGCTCTCCTCGTGCGTGGAGGACAGAGCTGTGACGGGTGAGGGGACGCAGGACCAACCTGCCACACCCAAACCCTTCTGGTCTTGCCTTGTGGAGAGCTCAGGAACCGCGCGCTCGAATCCCGATTCCTGCCATCACCTTGGCATTGCTTTCCCTGCCAGGCGTGATGGCATCGCAGCAGGACGTGGAGGAAGAAGGCAACTCTTCCGCGGCGGCCAGCACCAGCCAGGGGCCCCAGGACATGGAGACGGACACCTTTGAGGGCCCCATTTGCCCCATCTGCCTGGGCCCCATCATCGATGAAGCCTGCGTGCAGGAGTGCCAACACAAATTTTGCTTCTTCTGCATCTGGTGGTGGGGCCAGCAAAGAGCCTACTGTGCCTACTGCCGACAGCCCCTCCGCTACATCGTCCGTGACGAGGGACCACAAGGACACATGGTTTACAAAATCCCAAGCCCTCCTCCGCCGAGGATGCGGCTTCTCCCCCTCCGCAGACCTTCCCCAGGAGGCGAGGGTCGTGGCCAAGCCATGGCTCGGGAGGTGGAGCGAAGGCGGTCCTCAAGGCGCCACCAGGGTGGGCAGAGCCAGGCTCAGCAAGGCCAGGAACAGCAGCCCTCCAGAAGACGGAGGCGGCGGATCAGGGCTCGGGATCGTGCTCGGGCTCAGGAGCAAGGGTCAGCGCCCCAAGAGGGGATGCCAACACCACAAGAGGGGGTGCCAGCGTCCCAAGAGGTGGTGCCAACGCCCCAAGAGGGGGTGCCAGCATCCCAAGAGGGGATGCCAGCGTCCCAAGAGGGGATGCCAACGCCCCAAGAGGGGGTGCCAGCGTCCCAAGAGGGGATGCCAACGCCCCAAGAGGTGGTGCCAGCGTCCCAAGAGGTGGTGCCAACGCCCCAAGAGGGGATGCCAACGCCCTGAGAGGGGGTGCCAGCTCCCCAAGAGGGGGTGCCAACGCCCCAAGAGGGGGTGCCAGCGTCCCAAGAGGGGATGCCAACGCCCCAAGAGGGGGTGCCAGCGTCCCAAGAGGTGGTGCCAGCGTCCCAAGAGGTGGTGCCAACGCCCCAAGAGGGGATGCCAGCGTCCCAAGAGGGGATGCCAACGCCCCAAGAGGGGGTGCCAGCGTCCCAAGTGGGGATGCCAACGCCCCAAGAGGGGATGCCAGCGTCCCAAGAGGTGGTGCCAGCGTCCCAAGAGGTGGTGCCAACGCCCCAAGAGGGGATGCCAGCGTCCCAAGAGGGGATGCCAACGCCCCAAGAGGGGGTGCCAGCGTCCCAAGAGGGGATGCCAACGCCCCAAGAGGTGGTGCCAGCGTCCCAAGAGGTGGTGCCAGCGTCCCAAGAGGTGGTGCCAACGCCCCAAGAGGGGGTGCCAGCGTCCCAAGAGGGGATGCCAACGCCCCAAGAGGTGGTGCCAGCGTCCCAAGAGGTGGTGCCAACGCCCCAAGAGGGGATGCCAACGCCCCAAGAGGGGGTGCCAGCGTCCCAAGAGGGGATGCCAACGCCCCAAGAGGTGGTGCCAGCGTCCCAAGAGGTGGTGCCAACGGCCCAAGAGGGGGTGCCAGCGTCCCAAGAGGGGATGCCAACGCCCCAAGAGGTGGTGCCAGCGTCCCAAGAGGTGGTGCCAACGCCCCAAGAGGGGATGCCAACGCCCCGAGAGGGTGCCAGCTCCCCAAGAGGGGGTGCCAGCGTCCCAAGAGGTGGTGCCAACGCCCCAAGAGGGGGTGCCAGCGTCCCAAGAGGGGATGCCAGCGTCCCAAGAGGGGATGCCAACGCCCCAAGAGGTGGTGCCAGCGTCCCAAGAGGGGGTGCCAGCGTCCCAAGAGGGGATGCCAACGTCCCAAGAGGTGGTGCCAACGCCCCAAGAGGGGATGCCAACGCCACAAGATGGGGTGCCAGCGTCCCAAGAGGTGGTGCCAACGCCCTAAGAGGGGGTGCCAGCGTCCCAAGAGGGGATGCCAACGCCCCAAGAGGTGGTGCCAGCGTCCCAAGAGGTGGTGCCAACGCCCCAAGAGGGGATGCCAGCGTCCCAAGAGGGGATGCCAACGCCCCAAGAGGGGATGCCAGCGTCCCAAGAGGTGGTGCCAACGCCCCAAGAGGGGGTGCCAGCGTCCCAAGATGGGATGCCAACGCCCCAAGAGGGGATGCCAATGCCCCAAGAGGGGATGCCAACGCCCCAAGAGGGGGTGCCAACGCCCCAAGAGGGGATGCCAATGCCACAAGGGGGGGTGACAGCGCCCCAAGAGGGGGTGCCAACGCCCCAAGAGGGGATGCCAATGCCCCAAGAGGGGATGCCAACGCCCCAAGAGGGGATGCCAGCGTCCCAAGAGGGGATGCCAACGCCCCAAGAGGTGGTGCCAACGCCCCAAGAGGTGGTGCCAGCGTCCCAAGAGGGGATGCCAACGCCCCAAGAGGTGGTGCCAGCGTCCCAAGAGGTGGTGCCAACGCCCCAAGAGGGGATGCCAGCGTCCCAAGAGGGGATGCCAACGCCCCAAGAGGTGGTGCCAGCGTCCCAAGAGGTGGTGCCAACGCCCCAAGAGGGGATGCCAACGCCCCAAGAGGTGGTGCCAATGCCCCAAGAGGGGATGCCAGCGTCCCAAGAGGGGGTGCCAGCGTCCCAAGAGGTGGTGCCAGCGTCCAAAGAGGTGGTGCCAGCGTCCCAAGAGGGGATGCCAACGCCCCAAGAGGAGATGCCAGCGTCCCAAGAGGGGATGCCAACGCCCCAAGAGGTGGTGCCAGCGTCCCAAGAGGTGGTGCCAACGCCCCAAGAGGGGATGCCAACGCCCCGAGAGGGGGTGCCAGCTCCCCAAGAGAGGATGCCAGCGTCCCAAGAGGGGATGCCAACGCCACAAGAGGGGGTGCCAGCGTCCCAAGAGGGGATGCCAACGCCCCAAGAGGTGGTGCCAGCGTCCCAAGAGGTGGTGCCAACGCCCCAAGAGGGGATGCCAGCGCCCCAAGAGGGGGTGCCAACGCCCCAAGAGGTGGTGCCAGCGTCCAAAGAGGTGGTGCCAGCGTCCCAAGAGGGGATGCCAACGCCCCAAGAGGAGATGCCAGCGTCCCAAGAGGGGATGCCAACGCCCCAAGAGGTGGTGCCAGCGTCCCAAGAGGTGGTGCCAACGCCCCAAGAGGGGATGCCAGCGCCCCAAGAGGGGGTGCCAACGCCCCAAGAGGTGGTGCCAGCGTCCAAAGAGGTGGTGCCAGCGTCCCAAGAGGGGATGCCAACGCCCCAAGAGGAGATGCCAGCGTCCCAAGAGGGGATGCCAACGCCCCAAGAGGTGGTGCCAGCGTCCCAAGAGGTGGTGCCAACGCCCCAAGAGGGGATGCCAACGCCCCGAGAGGGGGTGCCAGCTCCCCAAGAGAGGATGCCAGCGTCCCAAGAGGGGATGCCAACGCCACAAGAGGGGGTGCCAGCGTCCCAAGAGGGGATGCCAACGCCCCAAGAGGTGGTGCCAGCGTCCCAAGAGGTGGTGCCAACGCCCCAAGAGGGGATGCCAACGCCCCAAGAGGGGATGCCAGCGTCCCAAGAGGGGTTGCCAGCGCCCCAAGAGGGGGTGCCAGCGTCCCAAGAGGGGATGCCAACGCCCCAAGAGGGGATGCCAGCGTCCCAAGAGGGGTTGCCAACGCCCCAAGAGGGGGTGCCAGCGTCCCAAGAGGGGATGCCAACGCCCCAAGAGGTGGTGCCAGCGTCCCAAGAGGTGGTGCCAACGCCCCAAGAGGTGGTGCCAGCGTCCCAAGAGGTGGTGCCAGCGTCCCAAGAGGTGGTGCCAACGCCCCAAGAGGGGATGCCAACTCCCCGAGAGGGGGTGCCAGCTCCCCAAGAGGGGGTGCCAACGCCCCAAGAGGGGGTGCCAGCGTCCCAAGAGGTGGTGCCAACGCCCCAAGAGGTGGTGCCAGCGTCCCAAGAGGGGATGCCAACGCCCCAAGAGGGGATGCCAGCGTCCCAAGAGGGGATGCCAACGCCCCAAGAGGTGGTGCCAGCGTCCCAAGAGGTGGTGCCAACGCCCCAAGAGGGGATGCCAGCGTCCCAAGAGGGGATGCCAACGCCCCAAGAGGTGGTGCCAGCGTCCCAAGAGGTGGTGCCAACGCCCCAAGAGGGGGTGCCAGCGTCCCAAGAGGGGATGCCAACGCCCCAAGAGGTGGTGCCAGCGTCCCAAGAGGTGGTGCCAACGCCCCAAGAGGGGATGCCAGCGTCCCAAGAGGGGATGCCAACGCCCCAAGAGGTGGTGCCAGCGTCCCAAGAGGTGGTGCCAACGCCCCAAGAGGGGATGCCAACGCCCCGAGAGGGTGCCAGCTCCCCAAGAGGGGGTGCCAGCTCCCCAAGAGGGGGTGCCAACGCCCCAAGAGGGGGTGCCAGCGTCCCGAGAGGTGGTGCCAACGCCCCAAGAGGGGATGCCAACGCCCCAAGAGGGGGTGCCAGCGTCCCAAGAGGTGGTGCCAACGCCCCAAGAGGGGGTGCCAGCGTCCCAAGAGGGGATGCCAGCGTCCCAAGAGGGGATGCCAACGCCCCAAGAGGTGGTGCCAGCGTCCCAAGAGGTGGTGCCAACGCCCCAAGAGGGGATGCCAACGCCCCAAGAGGGGGTGCCAGCGTCCCAAGAGGGGATGCCAACGCCCCAAGAGGTGGTGCCAGCGTCCCAAGAGGTGGTGCCAACGCCCCAAGAGGGGATGCCAGCGTCCCAAGAGGGGATGCCAACGCCCCAAGAGGTGGTGCCAGCGTCCCAAGAGGTGGTGCCAGCGTCCCAAGAGGTGGTGCGAACGCCCCAAGAGGGGGTGCCAGCGTCCCAAGAGGGGATGCCAACGCCCCAAGAGGTGGTGCCAGCGTCCCAAGAGGTGGTGCCAACGCCCCAAGAGGGGGTGCCAGCGTCCCAAGAGGGGATGCCAACGCCCCAAGAGGTGGTGCCAGCGTCCCAAGAGGTGGTGCCAACGCCCCAAGAGGGGATGCCAGCGTCCCAAGAGGGGATGTCAACGCCCCAAGAGGTGGTGCCAGCGTCCCAAGAGGGGATGCCAACGCCCCAAGAGGTGGTGCCAACGTCCCAAGAGGTGGTGCCAACGCCCCAAGAGGGGATGCCAACGTCCCGAGAGGGGGTGCCAGCGTCCCAAGAGATGGTGCCAACGCCCCAAGAGGGGATTCCAACGCCCCAAGAGGGGGTGCCAGCGTCCCAAGAGGTGTTGCCAACGCCCCAAGAGGGGGTGCCAGTGCCTGAAGAGGACATCCCAGCATCCCCAAGTCAGAGCGAAAATCAACAAGAGCCCCACCAGCAGTTCTCAAGGGAACAGCAGGGGAGAAGAAGACCACTCAGGCAGAGGTCCCGTACGGAAGAGCAGAGGACAAGGAGTTGATCACCACTCAGGTCCTCTAGGGAAGAGCAGAGGACAAGGAGCCAATCCCCACAAAGGTCACAGCAGAGGACAAGGAGGCGATCCTCACGCAGGTGACACAGAGAAGAGCAGAGGACAAGGAGTCGATCACCACTCAGGTCCTCCAGGGAAGAGCACAGGACAAGGAGCAGATCCCCACACAGGTCCTCCAGGGAAGAGCAGAGGACAAGCAGCTGATCCCAGCAGAGATCCCACAGGGGGCATTTCCTCCAAGAATGTTTTGCTATTCCTCACTTTGAAAACCTTCTCATTAATAAAAAGGCACAAGACAAAAACAAATAGGAAGCTGCACCTGCTTTGTGCTCGCGCAGGTGGACTTGAAATCAGGAAAGGTGGGGCTCTGGGTTCCTGGAGAGACAGTTGGTGCCACAAAGCAGGCTTTCCAAAAGGAAAACTTTTCTGCCTAGCTCGAGTGCACTCCCCGAAGCCTGGGAGATCTGCTCCCATCTGTCCCAGCTCTTGTCTCGTTACGCAGGATTGATGGGACCATTCCCTGAAAGAAAGGAGCTGCTTTCTCAAACTCAGAACGAGTCTGAGGGAGTCTATTGGCCGGCAGTTTCGGAATCGGGTCACAAACACTCCCTCTCCCTCTGGCCCCACTCTTGGCTGCAGTTTGGGCACGGCCGGTGTGTGTGCTGCGCGGTTCCCCTCAGCTCCAGGCCGGGGCAAGGCGGGCACGGCAGAGCCCCCCAGCATCTCCCAGCAACTTGGCAGCACGCGGAGCGAGAGAGGAGCAGCTTTGGGAGCAGAAAGCACGGCCGGAGCCACCAACGGTGTCCCTGGGCGCTGGGAATCTACCCAGGACAGGGGAATGCAGACCAGTTATAGACGAGAAGGTTCCAGGGAGACCTTAGAGCAGCCTCCCAGGACTGCAAGGGGCTCCAGGAAAGCTGGGGAGAGGCTCTTGATCAGCGAGTGCAGGGACAGGACAAGGGGGAAGGGGTTTGAGCTCAAAGGGGGAGGCTGAGATGACATCTTGGGCAGAAAAGTTCTCCTGTGAGCATGGGAGGGCCCTGGCCCAGGTTGCCCAGGGAAGCGGTGGCTGCCCCGTCCCTGGCGGCACAAGCTAAGAACGTCCACTTAATGCCCAGCTTAGAACCACACAATCGAGTCCTGAGGTGCAAGGGACCCACAAGGACCGTCGAGTCCAACTCCTGTCCCTGCACAGGACAGCCCCAGCGCTTGCCCCGTGTGGCTGAGGGCTCTGACCAAAGGCTGCTGCAATGTTGTCAGGCTGAGACTGCTTCCCTGGGAAGCTGTTCCAGCGCTCCACCAGCCTCCGGGGGAAGAACCTTCTCTTAATGCCCAACCCCAGCCCTCCCCCGGCACAGCTTCCTGCCATTGCCTGCGGTCCAGAGAGAAGAGCTCAGCACCTGCTCCTCCCCGTGTAAGGAAGTTGAGGTCTCTCCTCAGTCTCCTCTTCTCCAGGTTGAACAGACCCAGTGCCTTCGGCCGCCCCTCACACGACTTCCCCTCTCTCACGGTCACCAAGATACGCTGACTTGCTGGGACTTGTAGGGTTGGGAACCCCCCCCCTCCGGAGAGATTACGGCACGAACGAGGGCAAGTATTGCCAAAACCCACTCAACTGTTTACTGAGAAGAGGAAGAGGGGAGGAAGGAAGACGAAGATAAAGAGGGAAAGAAGAAGAGACAGGGTGGAAAGAGTGCGCGAGAGAACAGTGAGAGTCACCACCGGGGCTCTGGGACCTCCTGCCCGTCTCACGTCCCGGCTCTGTCTTGACGGGGCAGGGGGCGTTGTCATGGTCCAGTCCTCCATGGCAGGGGGTTGGAACTGGACGGTTTCTTCCAACCCAAACTGTACTCTGATTGGCTGAATCTGGGCGTGGCCTACAAAAGCTCTGTGATGTCACGATGGGACCCCCATGACCTCACTCCACTTAAGGCACGAGGCAGCCCTGCCGGGTCACAGTGCTCTCCTCGTGCGTGGAGGACAGAGCTGTGACGGGTGAGGGGACGCAGGACCAACCTGCCACACCCAAACCCTTCTGGTCTTGCCTTGTGGAGAGCTCAGGAACCGCGCGCTCGAATCCCGATTCCTGCCATCACCTTGGCATTGCTTTCCCTGCCAGGCGTGATGGCATCGCAGCAGGACGTGGAGGGAGAAGGCAACTCTTCCGCGGCGGCCAGCACCAGCCAGGGGCCCCAGGGCATGGAGACGGACACCTTTGAGGGCCCCATTTGCCCCATCTGCCTGGGCCCCATCATCGATGAAGCCTGCGTGCAGGAGTGCCAACACAAATTTTGCTTCTTCTGCATCTGGTGGTGGGGCCAGCAAAGAGCCTACTGTGCCTACTGCCGACAGCCCCTCCGCTACATCGTCCGTGACGAGGGACCACAAGGACACATGGTTTACAAAATCCCAAGCCCTCCTCCGCCGAGGATGCGGCTTCTCCCTCTCCGCAGACCTTCCCCAGGAGGCGAGGGTCGTGGCCAAGCCATGGCTCGGGAGGTGGAGCGAAGGCGGTCCTCAAGGCGCCACCAGGGTGGGCAGAGCCAGGCTCAGCAAGGCCAGGAACAGCAGCCCTCCAGAAGACGGAGGCGGCGGATCAGGGCTCGGGATCGTGCTCGGGCTCAGGAGCAAGGGTCAGCGCCCCAAGAGGGGATGCCAACGCCCCAAGAGGGGGTGCCAGCTCCCCAAGAGGGGATGCCAACGCCCCAAGAGGGGGTGCCAGCGTCCCAAGAGGTGGTGCCAACGCCCCAAGAGGGGGTGCCAGCATCCCAAGAGGGGATGCCAGCGTCCCAAGAGGTGGTGCCAACGCCCCAAGAGGGGATGCCAGCGTCCCAAGAGGGGATGCCAACGCCCCAAGAGGGGGTGCCAGCGTCCCAAGAGGGGATGCCAACGCCCCAAGAGGTGGTGCCAGCGTCCCAAGAGGTGGTGCCAACGCCCCAAGAGGTGGTGCCAGCGTCCCAAGAGGGGATGCCAACGCCCCAAGAGGTGGTGCCAGCGTCCCAAGAGGTGGTGCCAACGCCCCAAGAGGGGATGCCAGCGTCCCAAGAGGGGATGCCAACGCCCCAAGAGGTGGTGCCAGCGTCCCAAGAGGTGGTGCCAACGCCCCAAGAGGGGATGCCAACGCCCCAAGAGGGGGTGCCAGCTCCCCAAGAGGGGATGCCAGCGTCCCAAGAGGTGGTGCCAACGCCCCAAGAGGGGGTGCCAGCGTCCCAAGAGGGGATGCCAACGCCCCAAGAGGTGGTGCCAGCGTCCCAAGAGGTGGTGCCAACGCCCCAAGAGGGGATGCCAAGGCCCGAGAGGGGGTGCCAGCTCCCCAAGAGGGGGTGCCAACGCCCCAAGAGGGGGTGCCAGCGTCCCAAGAGGGGATGCCAACGCCCCAAGAGGGGGTGCCAGCGTCCCAAGAGGTGGTGCCAGCGTCCCAAGAGGTGGTGCCAACGCCCCAAGAGGGGATGCCAGCGTCCCAAGAGGGGATGCCAACGCCCCAAGAGGGGATGCCAGCGTCCCAAGAGGTGGTGCCAACGCCCCAAGAGGGGGTGCCAGCGTCCCAAGATGGGATGCCAACGCCCCAAGAGGTGGTGCCAGCGTCCCAAGAGGTGGTGCCAACGCCCCAAGAGGGGATGCCAGCGTCCCAAGAGGGGATGCCAACGCCCCAAGAGGTGGTGCCAGCGTCCCAAGAGGGGATGCCAACGCCCCAAGAGGTGGTGCCAACGTCCCAAGAGGTGATGCCAACGCCCCAAGAGGGGATGCCAACGTCCCGAGAGGGGGTGCCAGCGTCCCAAGAGGTGGTGCCAACGCCCCAAGAGGGGATTCCAACGCCCCAAGAGGGGGTGCCAGCGTCCCAAGAGGTGGTGCCAACGCCCCAAGAGGGGGTGCCAGTGCCTGAAGAGGACATCCCAGCATCCCCAAGTCAGAGCGAAAATCCACAAGAGCCCCACCAGCAGTTGTCAAGGGAACAGCAGGGGAGAAGAAGACCACTCAGGCAGAGGTCCCGTACGGAAGAGCAGAGGACAAGGAGTCGATCACCACTCAGGTCCTCTAGGGAAGAGCAGAGGACAAGGAGCCAATCCCCACAAAGGTCACAGCAGAGGACAAGGAGGCGATCCTCACGCAGGTGACACAGAGAAGAGCACAGGACAAGGAGCAGATCCCCACCCAGGTCCTCCAGGGAAGAGCACAGGACAAGGAGCAGATCCCCACACAGGTCCTCCAGGGAAGAGCAGAGGACAAGCAGCTGATCCCAGCAGAGATCCCACAGGGGGCATTTCCTCCAAGAATGTTTTGCTATTCCTCACTTTGAAAACCTTCTCATTAATAAAAAGGCACAAGACAAAAACAAATAGGAAGCTGCACCTGCTTTGTGCTCGCGCAGGTGGACTTGAAATCAGGAAAGGTGGGGCTCTGGGTTCCTGGAGAGACAGTTGGTGCCACAAAGCAGGCTTTCCAAAAGGAAAACTTTTCTGCCTAGCTCGAGTGCACTCCCCGAAGCCTGGGAGATCTGCTCCCATCTGTCCCAGCTCTTGTCTCGTTACGCAGGATTGATGGGACCATTCCCTGAAAGAAAGGAGCTGCTTTCTCAAACTCAGAACGAGTCTGAGGGAGTCTATTGGCCGGCAGTTTCGGAATCGGGTCACAAACACTCCCTCTCCCTCTGGCCCCACTCTTGGCTGCAGTTTGGGCACGGCCGGTGTGTGTGCTGCGCGGTTCCCCTCAGCTCCAGGCCGGGGCAAGGCGGGCACGGCAGAGCCCCCCAGCATCTCCCAGCAACTTGGCAGCACGCGGAGCGAGAGAGGAGCAGCTTTGGGAGCAGAAAGCACGGCCGGAGCCACCAACGGTGTCCCTGGGCGCTGGGAATCTACCCAGGACAGGGGAATGCAGACCAGTTATAGACGAGAAGGTTCCAGGGAGACCTTAGAGCAGCCTCCCAGGACTGCAAGGGGCTCCAGGAAAGCTGGGGAGAGGCTCTTGATCAGCGAGTGCAGGGACAGGACAAGGGGGAAGGGGTTTGAGCTCAAAGGGGGAGGCTGAGATGACATCTTGGGCAGAAAAGTTCTCCTGTGAGCATGGGAGGGCCCTGGCCCAGGTTGCCCAGGGAAGCGGTGGCTGCCCCGTCCCTGGCGGCACAAGCTAAGAACGTCCACTTAATGCCCAGCTTAGAACCACACAATCGAGTCCTGAGGTGCAAGGGACCCACAAGGACCGTCGAGTCCAACTCCTGTCCCTGCACAGGACAGCCCCAGCGCTTGCCCCGTGTGGCTGAGGGCTCTGACCAAAGGCTGCTGCAATGTTGTCAGGCTGAGACTGCTTCCCTGGGAAGCTGTTCCAGCGCTCCACCAGCCTCCGGGGGAAGAACCTTCTCTTAATGTCCAACCCCAGCCCTCCCCCGGCACAGCTTCCTGCCATTGCCTGGGGTCCAGAGAGAAGAGCTCAGCACCTGCTCCTCCCCGTGTAAGGAAGTTGAGGTCTCTCCTCAGTCTCCTCTTCTCCAGGTTGAACAGACCCAGTGCCTTCGGCCGCTCCTCACACGACTTCCCCTCTCTCACGGTCACCAAGATACGCTGACTTGCTGGGACTTGTAGGGTTGGGAACCCCCCCCCTCCGGAGAGATTACGGCATGAACGAGGGCAAGTATTGCCAAAACCCACTTAACTGTTTACTGAGAAGAGGAAGAGGGGAGGAAGGAAGACGAAGATAAAGAGGGAAAGAAGAAGAGACAGGGTGGAAAGAGTGCGCGAGAGAACAGTGAGAGTCACCACCGGGGCTCTGGGACCTCCTGCCCGTCTCACGTCCCGGCTCTGTCTTGACGGGGCAGGGGGCGTTGTCATGGTCCAGTCCTCCATGGCAGGGGGTTGGAACTGGACGGTTTCTTCCAACCGAAACTGTACTCTGATTGGCTGAATCAGGGCGTGGCCTACAAAAGCTCTGTGATGTCACGATGGGACCCCCATGACCTCACTCCACTTAAGGCACGAGGCAGCCCTGCCGGGTCACAGTGCTCTCCTCGTGCGTGGAGGACAGAGCTGTGACGGGTGAGGGGACGCAGGACCAACCTGCCACACCCAAACCCTTCTGGTCTTGCCTTGTGGAGAGCTCAGGAACCGCGCGCTCGAATCCCGATTCCTGCCATCACCTTGGCATTGCTTTCCCTGCCAGGCGTGATGGCATCGCAGCAGGACGTGGAGGGAGAAGGCAACTCTTCCGCGGCGGCCAGCACCAGCCAGGGGCCCCAGGACATGGAGACGGACACCTTTGAGGGCCCCATTTGCCCCATCTGCCTGGGCCCCATCATCGATGAAGCCTGCGTGCAGGAGTGCCAACACAAATTTTGCTTCTTCTGCATCTGGTGGTGGGGCCAGCAAAGAGCCTACTGTGCCTACTGCCGACAGCCCCTCTGCTACATCGTCCGTGACGAGGGACCACAAGGACACATGGTTTACAAAATCCCAAGCCCTCCTCCGCCGAGGATGCGGCTTCTCCCTCTCCGCAGACCTTCCCCAGGAGGCGAGGGTCGTGGCCAAGCCATGGCTCGGGAGGTGGAGCGAAGGCGGTCCTCAAGGCGCCACCAGGGTGGGCAGAGCCAGGCTCAGCAAGGCCAGGAACAGCAGCCCTCCAGAAGACGGAGGCGGCGGATCAGGGCTCGGGATCGTGCTCGGGCTCAGGAGCAAGGGTCAGAGCCCCAAGAGGGGATGCCAACACCACAAGAGGGGATGCCAATGCCACAAGAGGGGGTGCCAGCGTCCCAAGAGGTGGTGCCAACGCCCCAAGAGGGGGTGCCAGCATCCCAAGAGGGGATGCCAGCGTCCCAAGAGGTGGTGCCAACGCCCCAAGAGGGGATGCCAGCGTCCCAAGAGGGGATGCCAACGCCCCAAGAGGGGGTGCCAGCGTCCCAAGAGGGGATGCCAACGCCCCAAGAGGTGGTGCCAGCGTCCCAAGAGTTGGTGCCAACGCCCCAAGAGGTGGTGCCAGCGTCCCAAGAGGGGATGCCAACGCCCCAAGAGGTGGTGCCAGCGTCCCAAGAGGTGGTGCCAACGCCCCAAGAGGGGATGCCAGCGTCCCAAGAGGGGATGCCAACGCCCCAAGAGGTGGTGCCAGCGTCCCAAGAGGTGGTGCCAACGCCCCAAGAGGGGATGCCAACGCCCCAAGAGGGGGTGCCAGCTCCCCAAGAGGGGATGCCAGCGTCCCAAGAGGGGATGCCAACGCCCCAAGAGGGGGTGCCAGCGTCCCAAGAGGGGATGCCAACGCCCCAAGAGGGGGTGCCAGCGTCCCA
The DNA here is from genome assembly GCA_033556795.1 of Tapera naevia. Lineage (NCBI taxonomy): Eukaryota > Metazoa > Chordata > Aves > Cuculiformes > Neomorphidae > Tapera > Tapera naevia. The sequence continues at coordinate 178,234 of JAUMJJ010000307.1, forward strand.
AGAGGTGGTGCCAGCGTCCCAAGAGGTGGTGCCAACGCCCCAAGAGGGGATGCCAGCGTCCCAAGAGGGGATGCCAACGCCCCAAGAGGGGGTGCCAGCATCCCAAGTGGGGATGCCAACGCCCCAAGAGGGGATGCCAGCGTCCCAAGAGGTGGTGCCAGCGTCCCAAGAGGTGGTGCCAACGCCCCAAGAGGGGATGCCAGCGTCCCAAGAGGGGATGCCAACGCCCCAAGAGGGGGTGCCAGCGTCCCAAGAGGTGGTGCCAACGCCCCAAGAGGGGATGCCAACGCCCCAAGAGGGGGTGCCAACGCCCCAAGAGGTGGTGCCAGCGTCCAAAGAGGTGGTGCCAGCGTCCCAAGAGGGGATGCCAACGCCCCAAGAGGGGATGCCAGCGTCCCAAGAGGGGATGCCAACGCCCCAAGAGGTGGTGCCAGCGTCCCAAGAGGTGGTGCCAGCGTCCCAAGAGGTGGTGCCAACGCCCCAAGAGGGGATGCCAACGCCCCGAGAGGGGGTGCCAGCTCCCCAAGAGGGGGTGCCAACGCCCCAAGAGGGGGTGCCAGCGTCCCAAGAGGGGATGCCAACGCCCCAAGAGGTGGTGCCAGCGTCCCAAGAGGTGGTGCCAACGCCAAAAGAGGGGATGCCAGCGTCCCAAGAGGGGATGCCAACGCCCCAAGAGGGGGTGCCAGCGTCCCAAGAGGTGGTGCCAACGCCCCAAGAGGGGATGCCAGCGTCCCAAGAGGGGATGCCAACGCCCCAAGAGGTGGTGCCAGCGTCCCAAGAGGTGGTGCCAACGCCCCAAGAGGTGGTGCCAGCGTCCCAAGAGGTGGTGCCAACGCCCCAAGACGGGATGCCAGCGTCCCAAGAGGGGATGCCAACGCCCCAAGAGGTGGTGCCAGCGTCCCAAGAGGTGGTGCCAATGCCCCAAGAGGGGATGCCAACGCCCCAAGAGGGGGTGCCAACGCCCCAAGAGGTGGTGCCAGCGTCCAAAGAGGTGGTGCCAGCGTCCCAAGAGGGGATGCCAACGCCCCAAGAGGGGATGCCAGCGTCCCAAGAGGGGATGCCAACGCCCCAAGAGGTGGTGCCAGCGTCCCAAGAGGTGGTGCCAGCGTCCCAAGAGGGGATGCCAACGCCCCAAGAGGGGATGCCAGTGTCCCAAGAGGGGATGCCAACGCCCCAAGAGGTGGTGCCAGCGTCCCAAGAGGTGGTGCCAACGCCCCAAGAGGGGATGCCAGCGTCCCAAGAGGGGATGCCAACGCCCCAAGAGGGGGTGCCAGCGTCCCAAGAGGGGATGCCAACGCCCCAAGAGGTGGTGCCAGCGTCCCAAGAGGTGGTGCCAACGCCCCAAGAGGGGATGCCAACGTCCCAAGAGGTGGTGCCAACGCCCCAAGAGGGGATGCCAACGCCCTGAGAGGGGGTGCCAGCTCCCCAAGAGGGGGTGCCAACGCCCCAAGAGGGGGTGCCAGCGTCCCAAGAGGGGATGCCAACGCCCCAAGAGGGGGTGCCAGCGTCCCAAGAGGGGGTGCCAACGCCCCAAAAGGGAATGCCAACGCATCAAGAGGAGATGCCAGCGTCCCAAGAGGAAGTGCCAACGCCCCAAAAGGGAATGCCAACGCATCAAGAGGAGATGCCAGCGTCCCAAGAGGGGGTGCCAACGCCCCAAAAGGGAATGCCAACGCATCTAGAGGGGGTGCCAGCGTCCCAAGAGGGGGTGCCAACGCCCCAAAAGGGAATGCCAACGCATCAAGAGGGGGTGCCAGCGTCCCAAGAGGGGGTGCCAACGCCCCAAAAGGGAATGCCAACGCATCAAGAGGGGATGCCAGTGTCCCAAGAGGAGGTGCCAACGCCCCAAAAGGGAATGCCAACGCCCCAAGAGGGGATTCCAACGCCCCAAGAGGGGGTGCCAGCGTCCCAAGAGGTGTTGCCAACGCCCCAAGAGGGGGTGCCAGTGCCTGAAGAGGACATCCCAGCACTCTCAAGCCAGAGCGAAAATCAACAAGAGCCCCACCAGCAGTTCTCAAGGGAACAGCAGGGGAGAAGGAGACCACTCAGGCAGAGGTCCCGCAGGGAAGAGCAGAGGACAAGGAGGCGATCCCCACACAGGTCACAGCAGAGGACAAGGAACCAATCCCCACACAGGTCACAGCAGAGGACAAGGAACCAATCCCCACACAGGTTACAGCAGAGGACAAGGAGGCGATCCCCTCGCAGCTCACACAGAGAAGAGCAGAGGACACGGAGGCGATCCCCACACAGGTCCTCCAGGGAAGAACACAGGACAAGGAGCAGATCCCCACACAGGTCCTCCAGGGAAGAACACAGGACAAGGAGCAGATCCCCACACAGGTCCTCCAGGGAAGAGCAGAGGACAAGCAGCTGATCCCAGCAGAGATCCCACAGGGGGCAGCGGCCTCCAAGAATGTTTTGCTATTCCTCACTTTGAAAACCTTCTCATTAATAAAAAGGCACAAGACAAAAACAAATAGGAAGCTGCACCTGCTTTGTGCTCGCACAGGTGGACTTGAAATCAGGAAAGGTGGGGCTCTGGCTTCCTGGAGAGACAGTTGGTGCCACAAAGCAGGCTTTCCAAAAGGAAAACCTTTCTGCCTAGCTCGAGTGCACTCCCCAAAGCCTGGGAGATCTGCTCATATCTGTCCCAGCTCTTGTCTCGTTACCCAGGATTGATGGGATCATCCCCTGAAAGAATTTGCCCCATCTGCCTGGGCCCCATCATCGATTAAGCCTGCGTGCAGGAGTGCCAACACAAATTTTGCTTCTTCTGCATCTGGCGGTGGGGCCAGCAAAGAGCCTACTGTGCCTACTGCCGACAGCCCCTCCGCTACATCGTCCGTGACGAGGGACCCCAAGGACGAAAGCTCTACAAAGTCCCAAGCCCTCCTCCGCCGAGGATGCGGCTTCTCCCCCTCCGCAGACCTTCCCCAGGAGGCGAGGGTCGTGGCCAAGCCATGGCTCGGGAGGTGGAGCGAAGGCGGTCCTCAAGGCGCCACCAGGGTGGGCAGAGCCAGGCTCAGCAAGGCCAGGAACAGCAGCCCTCCAGAAGACGGAGGCGGCGGATCAGGGCTCGGGATCGTGCTCGGGCTCAGGAGCAAGGGTCAGAGCCCCAAGAGGGGATGCCAACGCCCCAAGAGGGGGTGCCAGCTCCCCAAGAGGGGGTGCCAGCGCCCCAAGAGGGGATGCGAATGCCGCAAGGGGGGGTGACAGCGCCCCAAGAGGGGGTGCCACTGCCTGAAGAGGGGGTGCCAATGCACCAAGAGGGGGTGCCAACGCCCCAAAAGGGAATGCCAACGCATCAAGAGGAGATGCTAGCGTCCCAAGAGGAAGTGCCAACGCCCCAAAAGGGAATGCCAACGCATCAAGAGGAGATGCCAGCGTCCCAAGAGGGGGTGCCAACGCCCCAAAAGGGAATGCCAACGCATCAATAGGGGGTGCCAGCGTCCCAAGAGGGGGTGCAAACGCCCCAAAAGGGAATGCCAACGCATCAAGAGGAGATGCCAGCGTCCCAAGAGGGGGTGCCAACGCCCCAAGAGGAGATGCCAGCGTCCCAAAAGGGAATGCCAACGCATCAAGAGGGGGTGCCAGGGTCCCAAGAGGGGGTGCCAACGCCCCAAAAGGGAATGCCAACGCACCAAGAGGAGATGCCAGCGTCCCAAGAGGGGGTGCCAACGCCCCAAAAGGGAATGCCAACGCATCAAGAGGGGGTGCCAGCGTCCCAAGAGGGGGTGCCAACGCCCCAAAAGGGAATGCCAACGCATCAAGAGGAGATGCCAGCGTCCCAAGAGGAAGTGCCAACGCCCCAAAAGGGAATGCCAACGCATCAAGAGGAGATGCCAGCGTCCCAAGAGGAAGTGCCAACGCCCCAAAAGGGAATGCCAACGCACCAAGAGGAGATGCCAGCGTCCCAAGAGGGGGTGCCAACGCCCCAAAAGGGAATGCCAACGCGTCAAGAGGGGATGCAAGCGTCCCAAGAGGGGGTGCCAACGCCCCAAAAGGGAATGCCAACGCATCAAGAGGAGATGCCAGCGTCCCAAGAGGAAGTGCCAACGCCCCAAAAGGGAATGCCAACGCATCAAGAGGAGATGCCAGCGTCCCAAGAGGAAGTGCCAACGCCCCAAAAGGGAATGCCAACGCATCAAGAGGAGATGCCAGCGTCCCAAGAGGAAGTGCCAACGCCCCAAAAGGGAATGCCAACGCACCAAGAGGAGATGCCAGCGTCCCAAGAGGGGGTGCCAACGCCCCAAAAGGGAATGCCAACGCATCAAGAGGGGGTGCCAGCGTCCCAAGAGGGGGTGCCAACGCCCCAAAAGGGAATGCCAACGCATCAAGAGGAGATGCCAGTGTCCCAAGAGGAGGTGCCAACGCCCCAAAAGGGAATGCCAACGCACCAAGAGGGGATGTCAGCGTCCCAAGAGGGGGTGCCAACGCCCCAAAAGGGAATGCCAACGCATCAACAGGGGATGCCAGCGTCCCAAGAGGGGGTGCCAACGCCCCAAAAGGGAATGCCAACGCATCAAGAGGAGATGCCAGCGTCCGAAGAGGGGGTGCCAATGCCCCAAAAGGGAATGCCAACGCATCAAGAGGGGGTGCCAGGGTCCCAAGAGGGGGTGCCAACGCCCCAAAAGGGAATGCCAACGCATCAAGAGGAGATGCCAGCGTCCCAAGAGGAAGTGCCAACGCCCCAAAAGGGAATGCCAACGCACCAAGAGGAGATGCCAGCGTCCCAAGAGGGGGTGCCAACGCCCCAAAAGGGAACGCCAACGCGTCAAGAGGGGATGCAAGCGTCCCAAGAGGGGGTGCCAACGCCCCAAAAGGGAATGCCAACGCATCAAGAGGAGATGCCAGCGTCCCAAGAGGAAGTGCCAACGCCCCAAAAGGGAATGCCAACGCATCAAGAGGAGATTCCAGCGTCCCAAGAGGGGGTGCCAACGCCCCAAAAGGGAATGCCAACGCATCAAGAGGAGATGCCAGCGTCCCAAGAGGGGGTGCCAACGCCCCAAAAGGGAATGCCAACGCATCAAGAGGAGATACCAGCGTCCCAAGAGGAAGTGCCAACGCCCCAAAAGGGAATGCCAACGCATCAAGAGGAGATGCCAGCGTCCCAAGAGGAAGTGCCAACGCCCCAAAAGGGAATGCCAACGCACCAAGAGGAGATGCCAGCGTCCCAAGAGGGGGTGCCAACGCCCCAAAAGGGAATGCCAACGCATCAAGAGGGGATGCCAGTGTCCCAAGAGGAGGTGCCAACGCCCCAAAAGGGAATGCCAACGCACCAAGAGGAGATGCCAGCGTCCCAAGAGGGGGTGCCAACGCCCCAAAAGGGGATGCCAGTGCCCCAAGAGGGGCTGCCAGTGCCTGAAGAGGACATCCCAGCACTCTCAAGCCAGAGCGAAAATCAACAAGAGCCCCACCAGCAGTTCTCAAGGGAACAGCAGGGGAGAAGGAGACCACTCAGGCAGAGGTCCCGCAGGGAAGAGCAGAGGACAAGGAGTCGATCACCACTCAGGTCACAGACGAGGACAAGGAGGCGATCCCCACACAGGTCACAGCAGAGGACAAAGAACCAATCCCCACACAGGTTACAGCAGAGGACAAGGAGGCGATCCCCTCGCAGCTCACACAGAGAAGAGCAGAGGACACGGAGGCGATCCCCACACAGGTCCTCCAGGGAAGAACACAGGACAAGGAGCAGATCCCCACACAGGTCCTCCAGGGAAGAGCTGAGGACAAACAGCTGATCCCAGCAGAGATCACTCAAGGGAGCAGTGGCCTCCAAGAATGTTTTACTATTCCTCACTTTGGAAACCTTCTCATTAATAAAGAGGCACAAGACAAAAACAAATAGGAAGCTGCACCTGCTTTGTGCTCGCGCAGGTAGACTTGAAATCAGGAAAGGTGGGGCTCTGGGTTCCTGGAGAGACAGTTGGTGCCACAAAGCAGGCTTTCCAAAAGGAAAACCTTTCTGCCTAGCTCGAGTGCACTCCCCGAAGCCTGGGAGATCTGCTCCCATCTGTCCCAGCTCTTGTCTCGTTACCCAGGATTGATGGGATCATCCCCTGAAAGAATTTGCCTCATCTGCCTGGGCCCCATCATCGATGAAGCCTGCGTGCAGGAGTGCCAACACAAATTTTGCTTCTTCTGCATCTGGCGGTGGGGCCAGCAAAGAGCCTACTGTGCCTACTGCCGACAGCCCCTCCGCTACATCGTCCGTGACGAGGGACCCCAAGGACGAAAGCTCTACAAAGTCCCAAGCCCTCCTCCGCCGAGGATGCGGCTTCTCCCCCTCCGCAGACCTTCCCCAGGAGGCGAGGGTCGTGGCCAAGCCATGGCTCGGGAGGTGGAGCGAAGGCGGTCCTCAAGGCGCCACCAGGGTGGGCAGAGCCAGGCTCAGCAAGGCCAGGAACAGCAGCCCTCCAGAAGACGGAGGCGGCGGATCAGGGCTCGGGATCGTGCTCGGGCTCAGGACCAAGGGTCAGCGCCCCAAGAGGGGATGCCAACGCCCCAAGAGGGGGTGCCAGCGTCCCAAGAGGGGATGCCAACGCCCCAAGAGGTGGTGCCAACGCCCCAAGAGGGGGTGCCAACGCCCCAAGAGGTGGTGCCAGCGTCCCAAGAGGGGATGCCAACGCCCCAAGAGGTGGTGCCAGCGTCCCAAGAGGTGGTGCCAGCGTCCCAAGAGGTGGTGCCAACGCCCCAAGAGGGGATGCCAGCGTCCCAAGAGGGGGTGCCAGCGACCCAAGAGGGAATGCCAGCGCCCCAACAGGGGATGCCAGCGTCCCAAGAGGGGATGCCAACGCCCCAAGAGGTGGTGCCAGCGTCCCAAGAGGGGATGCCAGCGTCCCAAGAGGGGATGCCAACGCCCCAAGAGGTGGTGCCAGCGTCCCAAGAGGTGGTGCCAACGCCCCAAGAGGGGATGCCAGCGTCCCAAGAGGGGTTGCCAACGCCCCAAGAGGGGGTGCCAGCGTCCCAAGAGGGGAGTGCCAACGCCCCAAGAGGTGGTGCCAGCGTCCCAAGAGGTGGTGCAAACGCCCCAAGAGGGGATGCCAGCGTCCCAAGAGGGGATGCCAACGCCCCAAGAGGTGGTGCCAGCGTCCCAAGAGGGGATGCCAACGCCCCAAGAGGTGGTGCCAGCGTCCCAAGAGGTGGTGCCAACGCCCCAAGAGGGGATGCCAGCGTCCCAAGAGGGGATGCCAACGCCCCAAGAGGGGGTGCCAGCGTCCCAAGTGGGGATGCCAACGCCCCAAGAGGGGATGCCAGCGTCCCAAGAGGGGATGCCAACGCCCCAAGAGGTGGTGCCAGCGTCCCAAGAGGTGGTGCCAGCGTCCCAAGAGGTGGTGCCAACGCCCCAAGAGGGGATGCCAGCGTCCCAAGAGGGGATGCCAACGCCCCAAGAGGGGGTGCCAGCGTCCCAAGAGGGGATGCCAACGACCCAAGAGGGGATGCCAGCGTCCCAAGAGGGGATGCCAACGCCCCAAGAGGGGGTGCCAGCGTCCCAAGAGGGGATGCCAACGCCCCAAGAGGTGGTGCCAGCGTCCCAAGAGGTGGTGCCAACGCCCCAAGAGGGGATGCCAACGCCCCGAGAGGTGGTGCCAGCTCCACAAGAGGTGATGCCAGCGTCCCAAGAGGTGGTGCCAACGCCCCAAGAGGTGGTGCCAGCGTCCCAAGAGGGGATGCCAACGCCCCAAGAGGTGGTGCCAGCGTCCCAAGAGGTGGTGCCAACGCCCCAAGAGGGGATGCCAGCGTCCCAAGAGGGGATGCCAACGCCCCAAGAGGTGGTGCCAGCGTCCCAAGAGGTGGTGCCAACGCCCCAAGAGGGGATGCCAGCGTCCCAAGAGGGGATGCCAACGCCCCAAGAGGTGGTGCCAGCGTCCCAAGAGGTGGTGCCAACGCCCCAAGAGGGGATGCCAGCGTCCCAAGAGGGGATGCCAACGCCCCAAGAGGTGGTGCCAGCGTCCCAAGAGGTGGTGCCAATGCCCCAAGAGGGGATGCCAGCGTCCCAAGAGGGGATGCCAACGCCCCAAGAGGGGGTGCCAGCGTCCCAAGTGGGGATGCCAACGCCCCAAGAGGGGATGCCAGCGTCCCAAGAGGGGATGCCAACGCCCCAAGAGGTGGTGCCAGCGTCCCAAGAGGTGGTGCCAACGCCCCAAGAGGGGATGCCAGCGTCCCAAGAGGGGATGCCAACGCCCCAAGAGGTGGTGCCAGCGTCCCAAGAGGTGGTGCCAACGCCCCAAGAGGGGATGCCAGCGTCCCAAGAGGGGATGCCAACGCCCCAAGAGGGGGTGCCAGCGTCCCAAGTGGGGATGCCAACGCCCCAAGAGGGGATGCCAGCGTCCCAAGAGGGGATGCCAACGCCCCAAGAGGTGGTGCCAGCGTCCCAAGAGGTGGTGCCAACGCCCCAAGAGGGGATGCCAGCGTCCCAAGAGGGGATGCCAACGCCCCAAGAGGGGGTGCCAGCGTCCCAAGTGGGGATGCCAACGCCCCAAGAGGTGGTGCCAGCGTCCCAAGAGGTGGTGCCAACGCCCCAAGAGGGGATGCCAACGCCCCGAGAGGTGGTGCCAGCTCCTCAAGAGGTGATGCCAGCGTCCCAAGAGGTGGTGCCAACGCCCCAAGAGGGGGTGCCATCGTCCCAAGAGGGGATGCCAACGCCCCAAGAGGGGATGCCAGCGTCCCAAGAGGGGATGCCAACGCCCCAAGAGGTGGTGCCAGCGTCCCAAGAGGTGGTGCCAACGCCCCAAGAGGGGATGCCAGCGTCCCAAGAGGGGATGCCAACGCCCCAAGAGGTGGTGCCAGCGTCCCAAGAGGTGGTGCCAACGCCCCAAGAGGGGATGCCAGCGTCCCAAGAGGGGATGCCAACGCCCCAAGAGGTGGTGCCAGCGTCCCAAGAGGTGGTGCCAACGCCCCAAGAGGTGGTGCCAGCGTCCCAAGAGGGGATGCCAACGCCCCAAGAGGGGATGCCAGCGTCCCAAGAGGTGGTGCCAACGCCCCAAGAGGTGGTGCCAGCGTCCCAAGAGGGGATGCCAACGCCCCAAGAGGGGGTGCCAGCGTCCCAAGAGGGGATGCCAACGCCCCAAGAGGTGGTGCCAGCGTCCCAAGAGGTGGTGCCAACGCCCCAAGAGGGGATGCCAACGCCCCGAGAGGGGGTGCCAGCTCCCCAAGAGGGGGTGCCAGCGTCCCAAGAGGGGATGCCAATGCCCCAAGAGGTGGTGCCAGCGTCCCAAGAGGTGGTGCCAACGCCCCAAGAGGGGATGCCAACGCCCCGAGAGGGGGTGCCAGCTCTCCAAGAGGGAGTGCCAACGCCCCAAGAGGCGGTGCCAGCGTCCCAAGAGGGGATGCCAACGCCCCAAGAGGTGGTGCCAGCGTCCCAAGATGTGGTGCCAACGCCCCAAGAGGGGATGCCAGCGTCCCAAGAGGGGATGCCAACGCCCCAAGAGGGGGTGCCAGCATCCCAAGTGGGGATGCCAACGCCCCAAGAGGGGATGCCAGCGTCCCAAGAGGTGGTGCCAACGCCCCAAGAGGGGATGCCAGCGTCCCAAGAGGGGATGCCAACGCCCCAAGAGGTGGTGCCAGCGTCCCAAGAGGTGGTGCCAACGCCCCAAGAGGGGATGCCAACGCCCCGAGAGGTGGTGCCAGCTCCACAAGAGGTGATGCCAGCGTCCCAAGAGGTGGTGCCAACGCCCCAAGAGGGGGTGCCATCGTCCCAAGAGGGGATGCCAACGCCCCAAGAGGGGATGCCAGCGTCCCAAGAGGGGATGCCAACGCCCCAAGAGGTGGTGCCAGCGTCCCAAGAGGTGGTGCCAACGCCCCAAGAGGGGATGCCAGCGTCCCAAGAGGGGATGCCAACGCCCCAAGAGGTGGTGCCAGCGTCCCAAGAGGTGGTGCCAACGCCCCAAGAGGGGATGCCAGCGTCCCAAGAGGGGATGCCAACGCCCCAAGAGGTGGTGCCAGCGTCCCAAGAGGTGGTGCCAACGCCCCAAGAGGTGGTGCCAGCGTCCCAAGAGGGGATGCCAACGCCCCAAGAGGGGATGCCAGCGTCCCAAGAGGTGGTGCCAACGCCCCAAGAGGTGGTGCCAGCGTCCCAAGAGGGGATGCCAACGCCCCAAGAGGGGGTGCCAGCGTCCCAAGAGGGGATGCCAACGCCCCAAGAGGTGGTGCCAGCGTCCCAAGAGGTGGTGCCAACGCCCCAAGAGGGGATGCCAACGCCCCGAGAGGGGGTGCCAGCTCCCCAAGAGGGGGTGCCAGCGTCCCAAGAGGGGATGCCAACGCCCCAAGAGGTGGTGCCAGCGTCCCAAGAGGTGGTGCCAACGCCCCAAGAGGGGATGCCAGCGTCCCAAGAGGGGATGCCAACGCCCCAAGAGGTGGTGCCAGCGTCCCAAGAGGTGGTGCCAACGCCCCAAGAGGGGATGCCAACGCCCCGAGAGGGGGTGCCAGCTCTCCAAGAGGGAGTGCCAACGCCCCAAGAGGCGGTGCCAGCGTCCCAAGAGGGGATGCCAACGCCCCAAGAGGTGGTGCCAGCGTCCCAAGAGGTGGTGCCAACGCCCCAAGAGGGGATGCCAGCGTCCCAAGAGGTGATGCCAACGCCCCAAGAGGGGGTGCCAGCATCCCAAGTGGGGATGCCAACGCCCCAAGAGGGGATGCCAGCGTCCCAAGAGGTGGTGCCAACGCCCCAAGAGGGGATGCCAGCGTCCCAAGAGGGGATGCCAACGCCCCAAGAGGTGGTGCCAGCGTCCCAAGAGGTGGTGCCAACGCCCCAAGAGGGGATGCCAACGCCCCGAGAGGTGGTGCCAGCTCCACAAGAGGTGATGCCAGCGTCCCAAGAGGTGGTGCCAACGCCCCAAGAGGGGGTGCCATCGTCCCAAGAGGGGATGCCAACGCCCCAAGAGGGGATGCCAACGCCCCAAGAGGTGGTGCCAGCGTCCCAAGAGGTGGTGCCAACGCCCCAAGAGGGGATGCCAGCTCCCCAAGAGGGAGTGCCAACGCCCCAAGAGGGGGTGCCAGCGTCCCAAGAGGGGATGCCAACGCCCCAAGAGGTGGTGCCAGCGTCCCAAGAGGTGGTGCCAGCGTCCCAAGAGGTGGTGCCAACGCCCCAAGAGGGGATGCCAGCGTCCCAAGAGGGGATGCCAACGCCCCAAGAGGGGGTGCCATCGTCCCAAGAGGGGATGCCAACGCCCCAAGAGGGGATGCCAGTGTCCCAAGAGGTGGTGCCAACGCCCCAAGAGGGGATGCCAGCGTCCCAAGAGGGGATGCCAACGCCCCAAGAGGGGGTGCCAGCGTCCCAAGTGGGGATGCCAACGCCCCAAGAGGTGGTGCCAGCGTCCCAAGAGGTGGTGCCAACGCCCCAAGAGGGGATGCCAACGCCCCGAGAGGTGGTGCCAGCTCCTCAAGAGGTGATGCCAGCGTCCCAAGAGGTGGTGCCAACGCCCCAAGAGGGGGTGCCATCGTCCCAAGAGGGGATGCCAACGCCCCAAGAGGGGATGCCAGCGTCCCAAGAGGGGATGCCAACGCCCCAAGAGGTGGTGCCAGCGTCCCAAGAGGTGGTGCCAACGCCCCAAGAGGGGATGCCAGCGTCCCAAGAGGGGATGCCAACGCCCCAAGAGGGGGTGCCAGCGTCCCAAGAGGGGATGCCAACGCCCCAAGAGGTGGTGCCAGTGTCCCAAGAGGTGGTGCCAACGCCCCAAGAGGGGATGCCAACGCCCCGAGAGGGGGTGCCAGCTCCACAAGAGGTGATGCCAGCGTCCCAAGAGGTGGTGCCAACGCCCCAAGAGGGGGTGCCAGCGTCCCAAGAGGGGATGCCAACGCCCCAAGAGGTGGTGCCAGCGTCCCAAGAGGTGGTGCCAACGCCCCAAGAGGGGATGCCAGCGTCCCAAGAGGGGATGCCAACGCCCCAAGAGGTGGTGCCAGCGTCCCAAGAGGTGGTGCAAACGCCCCAAGAGGGGATGCCAACGCCCCGAGAGGGGGTGCCAGCTCCCCAAGAGGGAGTGCCAACGCCCCAAGAGGGGGTGCCAGCGTCCCAAGAGGGGATGCCAACGCCCCAAGAGGTGGTGCCAGCGTCCCAAGAGGTGGTGCCAGCGTCCCAAGAGGTGGTGCCAACGCCCCAAGAGGGGATGCCAGCGTCCCAAGAGGGGATGCCAACGCCCCAAGAGGTGGTGCCAGCGTCCCAAGAGGTGGTGCCAACGCCCCAAGAGGGGATGCCAACGCCCCGAGAGGGGGTGCCAGCTCCCCAAGAGGGAGTGCCAACGCCCCAAGAGGGGGTGCCAGCGTCCCAAGAGGGGATGCCAACGCCCCAAGAGGTGGTGCCAGCGTCCCAAGAGGTGGTGCCAATGCCCCAAGAGGGGGTGCCAGCGTCCCAAGTGGGGATGCCAACGCCCCAAGAGGGGATGCCAGCGTCCCAAGAGGGGATGCCAACGCCCCAAGAGGTGGTGCCAGCGTCCCAAGAGGTGGTGCCAACGCCCCAAGAGGGGATGCCAGCGTCCCAAGAGGGGATGCCAGCGTCCCAAGAGGGGATGCCAACGCCCCAAGAGGTGGTGCCAGCGTCCCAAGAGGTGGTGCCAACGCCCCAAGAGGGGATGCCAACGCCCCGAGAGGGGGTGCCAGCTCCCCAAGAGGGAGTGCCAACGCCCCAAGAGGGGGTGCCAGCGTCCCAAGAGGGGATGCCAACGCCCCAAGAGGTGGTGCCAACGCCCCAAGAGGGGGTGCCAGCGTCCCAAGAGGGGATGCCAACGCCCCAAGAGGTGGTGCCAGCGTCCCAAGAGGTGGTGCCAACGCCCCAAGAGGGGATGCCAACGCCCCGAGAGGGGGTGCCAGCTCCCCAAGAGGGGGTGCCAGCGTCCCAAGAGGGGATGCCAACGCCCCAAGAGGTGGTGCCAGCGTCCCAAGAGGTGGTGCCAACGCCCCAAGAGGGGATGCCAGCGTCCCAAGAGGGGATGCCAACGCCCCAAGAGGTGGTGCCAGCGTCCCAAGAGGTGGTGCCAACGCCCCAAGAGGGGATGCCAACGCCCCGAGAGGGGGTGCCAGCTCCCCAAGACGGAGTGCCAACGCCCCAAGAGGGGGTGCCAGCGTCCCAAGAGGGGATGCCAACGCCCCAAGAGGTGGTGCCAGCGTCCCAAGAGGTGGTGCCAGCGTCCCAAGAGGTGGTGCCAACGCCCCAAGAGAGGATGCCAGCGTCCCAAGAGGGGATGCCAACGCCCCAAGAGGGGGTGCCAGCGTCCCAAGTGGGGATGCCAACGCCCCAAGAGGGGATGCCAGCGTCCCAAGAGGGGATGCCAACGCCCCAAGAGGTGGTGCCAGCGTCCCAAGAGGTGGTGCCAACGCCCCAAGAGGGGATGCCAGCGTCCCAAGAGGGGATGCCAACGCCCCAAGAGGTGGTGCCAGCGTCCCAAGAGGTGGTGCCAACGCCCCAAGAGGGGATGCCAGCGTCCCAAGAGGGGATGCCAACGCCCCAAGAGGGGATGCCAGCGTCCCAAGAGGTGGTGCCAACGCCCCAAGAGGGGATGCCAGCGTCCCAAGAGGGGATGCCAACGCCCCAAGAGGGGGTGCCAGCGTCCCAAGTGGGGATGCCAACGCCCCAAGAGGTGGTGCCAACGCCCCAAGAGGGGATGCCAACGCCCCGAGAGGTGGTGCCAGCTCCTCAAGAGGTGATGCCAGCGTCCCAAGAGGTGGTGCCAACGCCCCAAGAGGGGGTGCCATCGTCCCAAGAGGGGATGCCAACGCCCCAAGAGGGGATGCCAGCGTCCCAAGAGGGGATGCCAACGCCCCAAGAGGTGGTGCCAGCGTCCCAAGAGGTGGTGCCAACGCCCCAAGAGGGGATGCCAGCGTCCCAAGAGGGGATGCCAACGCCCCAAGAGGTGGTGCCAGTGTCCCAAGAGGTGGTGCCAACGCCCCAAGAGGGGATGCCAACGCCCCGAGAGGGGGTGCCAGCTCCACAAGAGGTGATGCCAGCGTCCCAAGAGGTGGTGCCAACGCCCCAAGAGGGGGTGCCAGCGTCCCAAGAGGGGATGCCAACGCCCCAAGAGGTGGTGCCAGCGTCCCAAGAGGTGGTGCCAGCGTCCCAAGAGGTGGTGCCAACGCCCCAAGAGGGGATGCCAGCGTCCCAAGAGGGGATGCCAACGCCCCAAGAGGGGGTGCCAGCGTCCCAAGTGGGGATGCCAACGCCCCAAGAGGGGATGCCAGCGTCCCAAGAGGGGATGCCAACGCCCCAAGAGGTGGTGCCAGCGTCCCAAGAGGTGGTGCCAACGCCCCAAGAGGGGATGCCAACGCCCCGAGAGGGGGTGCCAGCTCCCCAAGAGGGAGTGCCAACGCCCCAAGAGGGGGTGCCAGCGTCCCAAGAGGGGATGCCAGCGTCCCAAGAGGGGATGCCAACGCCCCAAGAGGTGGTGCCAGCGTCCCAAGAGGTGGTGCCAACGCCCCAAGAGGGGGTGCCAGCGTCCCAAGTGGGGATGCCAACGCCCCAAGAGGGGATGCCAGCGTCCCAAGAGGGGATGCCAACGCCCCAAGAGGTGGTGCCAGCGTCCCAAGAGGTGGTGCCAACGCCCCAAGAGGGGATGCCAACGCCCCGAGAGGGGGTGCCAGCTCCCCAAGAGGGAGTGCCAACGCCCCAAGAGGGGGTGCCAGCGTCCCAAGAGGGGATGCCAACGCCCCAAGAGGTGGTGCCAGCGTCCCAAGAGGTGGTGCCAACGCCCCAAGAGGGGATGCCAGCGTCCCAAGAGGGGATGCCAACGCCCCAAGAGGTGGTGCCAGCGTCCCAAGAGGTGGTGCCAACGCCCCAAGAGGGGATGCCAACGCCCCGAGAGGGGGTGCCAGCTCCCCAAGAGGGGGTGCCAGCTCCCCAAGAGGGGGTGCCAGCGTCCCAAGAGGGGATGCCAACGCCCCAAGAGGTGGTGCCAGCGTCCCAAGAGGTGGTGCCAACGCCCCAAGAGGGGATGCCAGCGTCCCAAGAGGGGATGCCAACGCCCCAAGAGGTGGTGCCAGCGTCCCAAGAGGTGGTGCCAACGCCCCAAGAGGGGATGCCAACGCCCCGAGAGGGGGTGCCAGCTCCCCAAGACGGAGTGCCAACGCCCCAAGAGGGGGTGCCAGCGTCCCAAGAGGGGATGCCAACGCCCCAAGAGGTGGTGCCAGCGTCCCAAGAGGTGGTGCCAGCGTCCCAAGAGGTGGTGCCAACGCCCCAAGAGAGGATGCCAGAGTCCCAAGAGGGGATGCCAACGCCCCAAGAGGGGGTGCCAGCGTCCCAAGTGGGGATGCCAACGCCCCAAGAGGGGATGCCAGCGTCCCAAGAGGGGATGCCAACGCCCCAAGAGGTGGTGCCAGCGTCCCAAGAGGTGGTGCCAACGCCCCAAGAGGGGATGCCAACGCCCCGAGAGGGGGTGCCAGCTCCCCAAGAGGTGATGCCAGCGTCCCAAGAGGTGGTGCCAACGCCCCAAGAGGTGGTGCCAACGCCCCAAGAGGGGGTGCCAGCGTCCCAAGAGGGGATGCCAGCGTCCCAAGAGGGGATGCCAACGCCCCAAGAGGTGGTGCCAGCGTCCCAAGAGGTGGTGCCAACGCCCCAAGAGGGGATGCCAGCGTCCCAAGAGGTGGTGCCAACGCCCCAAGAGGGGATGCCAACGCCCCAAGAGGGGGTGCCAGCGTCCCAAGAGGTGGTGCCAACGCCCCAAGAGGGGATGCCAGCGTCCCAAGAGGGGTTGCCAACGCCCCAAGAGGGGGTGCCAGCGTCCCAAGAGGGGATGCCAACGCCCCAAGAGGTGGTGCCAACGCCCCAAGAGGGGGTGCCAGCGTCCCAAGAGGGGATGCCAACGCCCCAAGAGGTGGTGCCAGCGTCCCAAGAGGTGGTGCCAACGCCCCAAGAGGGGATGCCAACGCCCCGAGAGGGGGTGCCAGCTCCCCAAGAGGGGGTGCCAACGCCCCAAGAGGGGGTGCCATCGTCCCAAGAGGGGATGCCAACGCCCCAAGAGGTGGTGCCAGCGTCCCAAGAGATGGTGCCAACGCCCCAAGAGGGGATTCCAACGCCCCAAGAGGGGGTGCCAGCGTCCCAAGAGGTGGTGCCAACGCCCCAAGAGGGGGTGCCAGTGCCTGAAGAGGACATCCCAGCATCCCCAAGTCAGAGCGATAATCAACAAGAGCCCCACCAGCAGTTCTCAAGGGAACTGCAGGGGAGAAGAAGACCACTCAGGCAGAGGTCCCGTACGGAAGAGCAGAGGACAAGGAGTTGATCACCACTCAGGTCCTCTAGGGAAGAGCAGAGGACAAGGAGCCAATCCCCACAAAGGTCACAGCAGAGGACAAGGAGGCGATCCTCACGCAGGTGACACAGAGAAGAGCACAGGACAAGGAGTCGATCACCACTCAGGTCCTCCAGGGAAGAGCACAGGACAAGGAGCAGATCCCCACACAGGTCCTCCAGGGAAGAGCAGAGGACAAGCAGCTGATCCCAGCAGAGATCCCACAGGGGGCATTTCCTCCAAGAATGTTTTGCTATTCCTCACTTTGAAAACCTTCTCATTAATAAAGAGGCACAAGACAAAAACAAATAGGAAGCTGCACCTGCTTTGTGCTCGCGCAGGTGGACTTGAAATCAGGAAAGGTGGGGCTCTGGGTTCCTGGAGAGACAGTTGGTGCCACAAAGCAGGCTTTCCAAAAGGAAAACTTTTCTGCCTAGCTCGAGTGCACTCCCCGAAGCCTGGGAGATCTGCTCCCATCTGTCCCAGCTCTTGTCTCGTTACGCAGGATTGATGGGACCATTCCCTGAAAGAAAGGAGCTGCTTTCTCAAACTCAGAACGAGTCTGAGGGAGTCTATTGGCCGGCAGTTTCGGAATCGGGTCACAAACACTCCCTCTCCCTCTGGCCCCACTCTTGGCTGCAGTTTGGGCACGGCCGGTGTGTGTGCTGCGCGGTTCCCCTCAGCTCCAGGCCGGGGCAAGGCGGGCACGGCAGAGCCCCCCAGCATCTCCCAGCAACTTGGCAGCACGCGGAGCGAGAGAGGAGCAGCTTTGGGAGCAGAAAGCACGGCCGGAGCCACCAACGGTGTCCCTGGGCGCTGGGAATCTACCCAGGACAGGGGAATGCAGACCAGTTATAGACGAGAAGGTTCCAGGGAGACCTTAGAGCAGCCTCCCAGGACTGCAAGGGGCTCCAGGAAAGCTGGGGAGAGGCTCTTGATCAGGGAGTGCAGGGACAGGACAAGGGGGAAGGGGTTTGAGCTCAAAGGGGGAGGCTGAGATGACATCTTGGGCAGAAAAGTTCTCCTGTGAGCATGGGAGGGCCCTGGCCCGGGTTGCCCAGGGAAGCGGTGGCTGCCCCGTCCCTGGCGGCACAAGCTAAGAACGTCCACTTAATGCCCAGCTTAGAACCACACAGTCGAGTCCTGAGGTGCAAGGGACCCACAAGGACCGTCGAGTCCAACTCCTGTCCCTGCACAGGACAGCCCCAGCGCTTGCCCCGTGTGGCTGAGGGCTCTGACCAAAGGCTGCTGCAATGTTGTCAGGCTGAGACTGCTTCCCTGGGAAGCTGTTCCAGCGCTCCACCAGCCTCCGGGGGAAGAACCTTCTCTTAATGTCCAACCCCAGCCCTCCCCCGGCACAGCTTCCTGCCATTGCCTGGGGTCCAGAGAGAAGAGCTCAGCACCTGCTCCTC
The DNA here is from genome assembly GCA_033556795.1 of Tapera naevia. Classification (NCBI taxonomy): domain Eukaryota; kingdom Metazoa; phylum Chordata; class Aves; order Cuculiformes; family Neomorphidae; genus Tapera; species Tapera naevia. The sequence goes on from JAUMJJ010000307.1 coordinate 195,860, forward strand.
CCCGTGTAAGGAAGTTGAGGTCTCTCCTCAGTCTCCTCTTCTCCAGGTTGAACAGACCCAGTGCCTTCGGCCGCCCCTCACACGACTTCCCCTCTCTCACGGTCACCAAGATACGCTGACTTGCTGGGACTTGTAGGGTTGGGAACCCCCCCCCTCCGGAGAGATTACGGCACGAACGAGGGCAAGTATTGCCAAAACCCACTTAACTGTTTACTGAGAAGAGGAAGAGGGGAGGAAGGAAGACGAAGATAAAGAGGGAAAGAAGAAGAGACAGGGTGGAAAGAGTGCGCGAGAGAACAGTGAGAGTCACCACCGGGGCTCTGGGACCTCCTGCCCGTCTCACGTCCCGGCTCTGTCTCGACGGGGCAGGGGGCGTTGTCATGGTCCAGTCCTCCATGGCAGGGGGTTAGAACTGGATGGTTTCTTCCAACCCAAACTGTGCTCTGATTGGCTGAATCAGGGCGTGGCCTACAAAAGCTCTGTGATGTCACAATGGGACCCCCATGACCTCACTCCACTTAAGGCACGAGGCAGCCCTGCCGGGTCACAGTGCTCTCCTCGTGCGTGGAGGACAGAGCTGTGACGGGTGAGGGGACGCAGGACCAACCTGCCACACCCAAACCCTTCTGGTCTTGCCTTGTGGAGAGCTCAGGAACCGCGCGCTCGAATCCCGATTCCTGCCATCACCTTGGCATTGCTTTCCCTGCCAGGCGTGATGGCATCGCAGCAGGACGTGGAGGAAGAAGGCAACTCTTCCGCGGCGGCCAGCACCAGCCAGGGGCCCCAGGGCATGGAGACGGACACCTTTGAGGGCCCCATTTGCCCCATCTGCCTGGGCCCCATCATCGATGAAGCCTGCGTGCAGGAGTGCCAACACAAATTTTGCTTCTGCTGCATCTGGCGGTGGGGCCAGCAAAGAGCCTACTGTGCCTACTGCCGACAGCCCCTCCGCTACATCGTCCGTGAGGAGGGACCCCAAGGACGAAAGCTCTACAAAGTCCCAAGCCCTCCTCCGCCGAGGATGCGGCTTCTCCCCCTCCGCAGACCTTCCCCAGGAGGCGAGGGTCGTGGCCAAGCCATGGCTCGGGAGGTGGAGCGAAGGCGGTCCTCAAGGCGCCACCAGGGTGGGCAGAGCCAGGCTCAGCAAGGCCAGGAACAGCAGCCCTCCAGAAGACGGAGGCGGCGGATCAGGGCTCGGGATCGTGCTCGGGCTCAGGAGCAAGGGTCAGCGCCCCAAGAGGGGGTGCCAGCGTCCCAAGAGGGGATGCCAACGCCCCAAGAGGGGGTGCCAGCGACCCAAGAGGGAATGCCAGCGCCCCAACAGGGGTTGCCAACGCCCCAAGAGGGGGTGCCAGTGCCTGAAGAGGATATCCCAGCATCCTCAACCCAGAGAGAAAATCAACAAGAGCCCAACCAGCAGTTCTCAAGGGAACAGCAGGGGAGAAGAAGACCACTCAGGCAGAGGTCCCGTACGGAAGAGCAGAGGACAAGGAGTCGATCACCACTCAGGTCCTCTAGGGAAGAGCAGAGGACAAGGAGCCAATCCTCACAAAGGCCACAGCAGAGGACAAGGAGGCGATCCTCACGCAGGTGACACAGAGAAGAGCACAGGACAAGGAGCAGATCCCCACCCAGGTCCTCCAGGGAAGAGCACAGGACAAGGAGCAGATCCCCACACAGGTCCTCCAGGGAAGAGCAGAGGACAAGCAGCTGATCCCAGCAGAGATCCCACAGGGGGCATTTCCTCCAAGAATGTTTTGCTATTCCTCACTTTGAAAACCTTCTCATTAATAAAGAGGCACAAGACAAAAACAAATAGGAAGCGGCACCTGCTTTTGCTCGCGCAGGTGGACTTGAAATCAGGAAAGGTGGGGCTCTGGGTTCCTGGAGAGACAGTTGGTGCCACAAAGCAGGCTTTCCAAAAGGAAAACTTTTCTGCCTAGCTCGAGTGCACTCCCCGAAGCCTGGGAGATCTGCTCCCATCTGTCCCAGCTCTTGTCTCGTTACGCAGGATTGATGGGACCATTCCCTGAAAGAAAGGAGCTGCTTTCTCAAACTCAGAACGAGTCTGAGGGAGTCTATTGGCCGGCAGTTTCGGAATCGGGTCACAAACACTCCCTCTCCCTCTGGCCCCACTCTTGGCTGCAGTTTGGGCACGGCCGGTGTGTGTGCTGCGCGGTTCCCCTCAGCTCCAGGCCGGGGCAAGGCGGGCACGGCAGAGCCCCCCAGCATCTCCCAGCAACTTGGCAGCACGCGGAGCGAGAGAGGAGCAGCTTTGGGAGCAGAAAGCACGGCCGGAGCCACCAACGGTGTCCCTGGGCGCTGGGAATCTACCCAGGACAGGGGAATGCAGACCAGTTATAGACGAGAAGGTTCCAGGGAGACCTTAGAGCAGCCTCCCAGGACTGCAAGGGGCTCCAGGAAAGCTGGGGAGAGGCTCTTGATCAGGGAGTGCAGGGACAGGACAAGGGGGAAGGGGTTTGAGCTCAAAGGGGGAGGCTGAGATGACATCTTGGGCAGAAAAGTTCTCCTGTGAGCATGGGAGGGCCCTGGCCCGGGTTGCCCAGGGAAGCGGTGGCTGCCCCGTCCCTGGCGGCACAAGCTAAGAACGTCCACTTAATGCCCAGCTTAGAACCACACAGTCGAGTCCTGAGGTGCAAGGGACCCACAAGGACCGTCGAGTCCAACTCCTGTCCCTGCACAGGACAGCCCCAGCGCTTGCCCCGTGTGGCTGAGGGCTCTGACCAAAGGCTGCTGCAATGTTGTCAGGCTGAGACTGCTTCCCTGGGAAGCTGTTCCAGCGCTCCACCAGCCTCCGGGGGAAGAACCTTTCTCTTAATGCCCAACCCCAGCCCTCCCCCGGCACAGCTTCCTGCCATTGCCTGGGGTCCAGAGAGAAGAGCTCAGCACCTGCTCCTCCCCGTGTAAGGAAGTTGAGGTCTCTCCTCAGTCTCCTCTTCTCCAGGCTGAACAGACCCAGTGCCTTCGGCCGCTCCTCACACGACTTCCCCTCTCTCACGGTCACCAAGATACGCTGACTTGCTGGGACTTGTAGGGTTGGGAACCCCCCCCCTCCGGAGAGATTACGGCACGAACGAGGGCAAGTATTGCCAAAACCCACTCAACTGTTTACTGAGAAGAGGAAGAGGGGAGGAAGGAAGACGAAGATAAAGAGGGAAAGAAGAAGAGACAGGGTGGAAAGAGTGCGCGAGAGAACAGTGAGAGTCACCACCGGGGCTCTGGGACCTCCTGCCCGTCTCACGTCCTGGCTCTGTCTTGACGGGGCAGGGGGCGTTGTCATGGTCCAGTCCTCCATGGCAGGGGGTTAGAACTGGATGGTTTCTTCCAACCCAAACTGTGCTCTGATTGGCTGAATCTGGGCGTGGCCTACAAAAGCTCTGTGATGTCACAATGGGACCCCCATGACCTCACTCCACTTAAGGCACGAGGCAGCCCTGCAGGGTCACAGTGCTCTCCTCGTGCGTGGAGGACAGAGCTGTGACGGGTGAGGGGACGCAGGACCAACCTGCCACACCCAAACCCTTCTGGTCTTGCCTTGTGGAGAGCTCAGGAACCGCGCGCTCGAATCCCGATTCCTGCCATCACCTTGGCATTGCTTTCCCTGCCAGGCGTGATGGCATCGCAGCGGGACGTGGAGGGAGAAGGCAACTCTTCCGCGGCGGCCAACACCAGCCAGGGGCCCCAGGACATGGAGATGGACACCTTTGAGGGCCCCATTTGCCCCATCTGCCTGGGCCCCATCATCGATGAAGCCTGCGTGCTGGAGTGCCAACATCGATTTTGCTTCTGCTGTATCTTGCAGTGGGGCCAGGAAAGAGCCTACTGTGCCTACTGCCGACAGCCCCTCCGCTACATCGTCCGTGACGAGGGACCACAAGGACACATGGTTTACAAAATCCCAAGCCCTCCTCCGCCGAGGATGCAGCTTCTCCCTCTCCGCAGACCTTCCCCAGGAGGCGAGGGTCGTGGCCAAGCCATGGCTCGGGAGGTGGAGCGAAGGCGGTCCTCAAGGCGCCACCAGGGTGGGCAGAGCCAGGCTCAGCAAGGCCAGGAACAGCAGCCCTCCAGAAGACGGAGGCGGCGGATCAGGGCTCGGGATCGTGCTCGGGCTCAGGACCAAGGGTCAGCGCCCCAAGAGGGGATGCCAACGCCCCAAGAGGGGGTGCCAGCGTCCCAAGAGGGGGTGCCAACGCCCCAAGAGGGGGTGCCAGCGACCCAAGAGGGGGTGCCAGCGCCCCAAGAGGGGATGCCAATGCCACAAGGGGGGGTGACAGCGCCCCAAGAGGGGGTGCCAGCGCCCCAACAGGCGATGCCAACACATCAAGAGGAGGTGCCAGCGCCCCAAGAGGGGGTGCCAGCGCCTGAAGAGGGGATGCAAACGCATCAAGAGGGGATGCCAGCGTCCCAAGAGGTGGTGCCAACGCCCCAAGAGGGGGTGCCATCGTCCCAAGAGGGGATGCCAACGCCCCAAGAGGGGATGCCAGCGTCCCAAGAGGGGATGCCAACGCCCCAAGAGGTGGTGCCAGCGTCCCAAGAGGTGGTGCCAACGCCCCAAGAGGGGATGCCAGCGTCCCAAGAGGGGATGCCAACGCCCCAAGAGGTGGTGCCAGCGTCCCAAGAGGTGGTGCCAACGCCCCAAGAGGGGATGCCAACGCCCCGAGAGGGGGTGCCAGCTCCCCAAGAGGGAGTGCCAACGCCCCAAGAGGGGGTGCCAGCGTCCCAAGAGGGGATGCCAACGCCCCAAGAGGTGGTGCCAGCGTCCCAAGAGGTGGTGCCAGCGTCCCAAGAGGTGGTGCCAACGCCCCAAGAGGGGATGCCAGCGTCCCAAGAGGGGATGCCAACGCCCCAAGAGGGGGTGCCATCGTCCCAAGAGGGGATGCCAACGCCCCAAGAGGGGATGCCAGTGTCCCAAGAGGTGGTGCCAACGCCCCAAGAGGGGATGCCAGCGTCCCAAGAGGGGATGCCAACGCCCCAAGAGGGGGTGCCAGCGTCCCAAGTGGGGATGCCAACGCCCCAAGAGGTGGTGCCAGCGTCCCAAGAGGTGGTGCCAACGCCCCAAGAGGGGATGCCAACGCCCCGAGAGGTGGTGCCAGCTCCTCAAGAGGTGATGCCAGCGTCCCAAGAGGTGGTGCCAACGCCCCAAGAGGGGGTGCCATCGTCCCAAGAGGGGATGCCAACGCCCCAAGAGGGGATGCCAGCGTCCCAAGAGGGGATGCCAACGCCCCAAGAGGTGGTGCCAGCGTCCCAAGAGGTGGTGCCAACGCCCCAAGAGGGGATGCCAGCGTCCCAAGAGGGGATGCCAACGCCCCAAGAGGGGGTGCCAGCGTCCCAAGAGGGGATGCCAACGCCCCAAGAGGTGGTGCCAGTGTCCCAAGAGGTGGTGCCAACGCCCCAAGAGGGGATGCCAACGCCCCGAGAGGGGGTGCCAGCTCCACAAGAGGTGATGCCAGCGTCCCAAGAGGTGGTGCCAACGCCCCAAGAGGGGGTGCCAGCGTCCCAAGAGGGGATGCCAACGCCCCAAGAGGTGGTGCCAGCGTCCCAAGAGGTGGTGCCAACGCCCCAAGAGGGGATGCCAGCGTCCCAAGAGGGGATGCCAACGCCCCAAGAGGTGGTGCCAGCGTCCCAAGAGGTGGTGCCAACGCCCCAAGAGGGGATGCCAACGCCCCGAGAGGTGGTGCCAGCTCCACAAGAGGTGGTGCCAGCGTCCCAAGAGGTGGTGCCAGCGTCCCAAGAGGTGGTGCCAACGCCCCAAGAGGGGATGCCAGTGTCCCAAGAGGGGATGCCAACGCCCCAAGAGGTGGTGCCAGCGTCCCAAGAGGTGGTGCCAACGCCCCAAGAGGGGATGCCAGCGTCCCAAGAGGGGATGCCAACGCCCCAAGAGGTGGTGCCAGCGTCCCAAGAGGTGGTGCCAACGCCCCAAGAGGTGGTGCCAGCGTCCCAAGAGGGGATGCCAACGCCCCAAGAGGGGATGCCAGCGTCCCAAGAGGTGGTGCCAACGCCCCAAGAGGTGGTGCCAGCGTCCCAAGAGGGGATGCCAACGCCCCAAGAGGGGGTGCCAGCGTCCCAAGAGGGGATGCCAACGCCCCAAGAGGTGGTGCCAGCGTCCCAAGAGGTGGTGCCAGCGTCCCAAGAGGGGATGCCAACGCCCCAAGAGGTGGTGCCAGCGTCCCAAGAGGTGGTGCCAACGCCCCAAGAGGGGATGCCAACGCCCCGAGAGGGGGTGCCAGCTCTCCAAGAGGGAGTGCCAACGCCCCAAGAGGCGGTGCCAGCGTCCCAAGAGGGGATGCCAACGCCCCAAGAGGTGGTGCCAGCGTCCCAAGAGGTGGTGCCAACGCCCCAAGAGGGGATGCCAGCGTCCCAAGAGGGGATGCCAACGCCCCAAGAGGGGGTGCCAGCATCCCAAGTGGGGATGCCAACGCCCCAAGAGGGGATGCCAGCGTCCCAAGAGGTGGTGCCAACGCCCCAAGAGGTGGTGCCAGCGTCCCAAGAGGTGGTGCCAACGCCCCAAGAGGGGATGCCAACGCCCCGAGAGGTGGTGCCAGCTCCACAAGAGGTGATGCCAGCGTCCCAAGAGGTGGTGCCAACGCCCCAAGAGGGGGTGCCATCGTCCCAAGAGGGGATGCCAACGCCCCAAGAGGGGATGCCAGCGTCCCAAGAGGGGATGCCAACGCCCCAAGAGGTGGTGCCAGCGTCCCAAGAGGTGGTGCCAACGCCCCAAGAGGGGATGCCAGCGTCCCAAGAGGGGATGCCAACGCCCCAAGAGGTGGTGCCAGCGTCCCAAGAGGTGGTGCCAACGCCCCAAGAGGGGATGCCAACGCCCCGAGAGGGGGTGCCAGCTCCCCAAGAGGGAGTGCCAACGCCCCAAGAGGGGGTGCCAGCGTCCCAAGAGGGGATGCCAACGCCCCAAGAGGTGGTGCCAGCGTCCCAAGAGGTGGTGCCAACGCCCCAAGAGGGGATGCCAGCGTCCCAAGAGGGGATGCCAACGCCCCAAGAGGGGGTGCCATCGTCCCAAGAGGGGATGCCAACGCCCCAAGAGGGGATGCCAGTGTCCCAAGAGGTGGTGCCAACGCCCCAAGAGGGGATGCCAGCGTCCCAAGAGGGGATGCCAACGCCCCAAGAGGGGGTGCCAGCGTCCCAAGTGGGGATGCCAACGCCCCAAGAGGTGGTGCCAGCGTCCCAAGAGGTGGTGCCAACGCCCCAAGAGGGGATGCCAACGCCCCGAGAGGTGGTGCCAGCTCCTCAAGAGGTGATGCCAGCGTCCCAAGAGGTGGTGCCAACGCCCCAAGAGGGGGTGCCATCGTCCCAAGAGGGGATGCCAACGCCCCAAGAGGGGATGCCAGCGTCCCAAGAGGGGATGCCAACGCCCCAAGAGGTGGTGCCAGCGTCCCAAGAGGTGGTGCCAACGCCCCAAGAGGGGATGCCAGCGTCCCAAGAGGGGATGCCAACGCCCCAAGAGGGGGTGCCAGCGTCCCAAGAGGGGATGCCAACGCCCCAAGAGGTGGTGCCAGTGTCCCAAGAGGTGGTGCCAACGCCCCAAGAGGGGATGCCAACGCCCCGAGAGGGGGTGCCAGCTCCACAAGAGGTGATGCCAGCGTCCCAAGAGGTGGTGCCAACGCCCCAAGAGGGGGTGCCAGCGTCCCAAGAGGGGATGCCAACGCCCCAAGAGGTGGTGCCAGCGTCCCAAGAGGTGGTGCCAACGCCCCAAGAGGGGATGCCAGCGTCCCAAGAGGGGATGCCAACGCCCCAAGAGGTGGTGCCAGCGTCCCAAGAGGTGGTGCAAACGCCCCAAGAGGGGATGCCAACGCCCCGAGAGGGGGTGCCAGCTCCCCAAGAGGGAGTGCCAACGCCCCAAGAGGGGGTGCCAGCGTCCCAAGAGGGGATGCCAACGCCCCAAGAGGTGGTGCCAGCGTCCCAAGAGGTGGTGCCAGCGTCCCAAGAGGTGGTGCCAACGCCCCAAGAGGGGATGCCAGCGTCCCAAGAGGGGATGCCAACGCCCCAAGAGGGGGTGCCAGCGTCCCAAGTGGGGATGCCAACGCCCCAAGAGGGGATGCCAGCGTCCCAAGAGGGGATGCCAACGCCCCAAGAGGTGGTGCCAGCGTCCCAAGAGGTGGTGCCAACGCCCCAAGAGGGGATGCCAACGCCCCGAGAGGGGGTGCCAGCTCCCCAAGAGGGAGTGCCAACGCCCCAAGAGGGGGTGCCAGCGTCCCAAGAGGGGATGCCAACGCCCCAAGAGGTGGTGCCAGCGTCCCAAGAGGTGGTGCCAATGCCCCAAGAGGGGGTGCCAGCGTCCCAAGTGGGGATGCCAACGCCCCAAGAGGGGATGCCAGCGTCCCAAGAGGGGATGCCAACGCCCCAAGAGGTGGTGCCAGCGTCCCAAGAGGTGGTGCCAACGCCCCAAGAGGGGATGCCAGCGTCCCAAGAGGGGATGCCAGCGTCCCAAGAGGGGATGCCAACGCCCCAAGAGGTGGTGCCAGCGTCCCAAGAGGTGGTGCCAACGCCCCAAGAGGGGATGCCAACGCCCCGAGAGGGGGTGCCAGCTCCCCAAGAGGGAGTGCCAACGCCCCAAGAGGGGGTGCCAGCGTCCCAAGAGGGGATGCCAACGCCCCAAGAGGTGGTGCCAGCGTCCCAAGAGGTGGTGCCAACGCCCCAAGAGGGGGTGCCAGCGTCCCAAGAGGGGATGCCAACGCCCCAAGAGGTGGTGCCAGCGTCCCAAGAGGTGGTGCCAACGCCCCAAGAGGGGATGCCAACGCCCCGAGAGGGGGTGCCAGCTCCCCAAGAGGGGGTGCCAACGCCCCAAGAGGGGGTGCCATCGTCCCAAGAGGGGATGCCAACGCCCCAAGAGGTGGTGCCAGCGTCCCAAGAGGTGGTGCCAACGCCCCAAGAGGGGATGTCAACGCCCCGAGAGGGGGTGCCAGCTCCCCAAGAGGGGGTGCCAGCGTCCCAAGAGGGGATGCCAACGCCCCAAGAGGTGGTGCCAGCGTCCCAAGAGGTGGTGCCAACGCCCCAAGAGGGGATGCCAGCGTCCCAAGAGGGGATGCCAACGCCCCAAGAGGTGGTGCCAGCGTCCCAAGAGGTGGTGCCAACGCCCCAAGAGGGGATGCCAACGCCCCGAGAGGGGGTGCCAGCTCCCCAAGACGGAGTGCCAACGCCCCAAGAGGGGGTGCCAGCGTCCCAAGAGGGGATGCCAACGCCCCAAGAGGTGGTGCCAGCGTCCCAAGAGGTGGTGCCAGCGTCCCAAGAGGTGGTGCCAACGCCCCAAGAGAGGATGCCAGCGTCCCAAGAGGGGATGCCAACGCCCCAAGAGGGGGTGCCAGCGTCCCAAGTGGGGATGCCAACGCCCCAAGAGGGGATGCCAGCGTCCCAAGAGGGGATGCCAACGCCCCAAGAGGTGGTGCCAGCGTCCCAAGAGGTGGTGCCAACGCCCCAAGAGGGGATGCCAGCGTCCCAAGAGGGGATGCCAACGCCCCAAGAGGTGGTGCCAGCGTCCCAAGAGGTGGTGCCAACGCCCCAAGAGGGGATGCCAGCGTCCCAAGAGGGGATGCCAACGCCCCAAGAGGGGGTGCCAGCGTCCCAAGAGGGGATGCCAACGCCCCAAGAGGGGATGCCAGCGTCCCAAGAGGTGGTGCCAACGCCCCAAGAGGGGGTGCCAGCGTCCCAAGTGGGGATGCCAACGCCCCAAGAGGTGGTGCCAGCGTCCCAAGAGGTGGTGCCAACGCCCCAAGAGGGGATGCCAACGCCCCGAGAGGTGGTGCCAGCTCCTCAAGAGGTGATGCCAGCGTCCCAAGAGGTGGTGCCAACGCCCCAAGAGGGGGTGCCATCGTCCCAAGAGGGGATGCCAACGCCCCAAGAGGGGATGCCAGCGTCCCAAGAGGGGATGCCAACGCCCCAAGAGGTGGTGCCAGCGTCCCAAGAGGTGGTGCCAACGCCCCAAGAGGGGATGCCAGCGTCCCAAGAGGGGATGCCAACGCCCCAAGAGGTGGTGCCAGTGTCCCAAGAGGTGGTGCCAACGCCCCAAGAGGGGATGCCAACGCCCCGAGAGGGGGTGCCAGCTCCACAAGAGGTGATGCCAGCGTCCCAAGAGGTGGTGCCAACGCCCCAAGAGGGGGTGCCAGCGTCCCAAGAGGGGATGCCAACGCCCCAAGAGGTGGTGCCAGCGTCCCAAGAGGTGGTGCCAACGCCCCAAGAGGGGATGCCAGCGTCCCAAGAGGGGATGCCAACGCCCCAAGAGGTGGTGCCAACGCCCCAAGAGGGGGTGCCAGCGACCCAAGAGGGAATGCCAGCGCCCCAACAGGGGTTGCCAACGCCCCAAGAGGGGGTGCCAGTGCCTGAAGAGGATATCCCAGCATCCTCAACCCAGAGAGAAAATCAACAAGAGCCCAACCAGCAGTTCTCAAGGGAACAGCAGGGGAGAAGAAGACCACTCAGGCAGAGGTCCCGTACGGAAGAGCAGAGGACAAGGAGTCGATCACCACTCAGGTCCTCTAGGGAAGAGCAGAGGACAAGGAGCCAATCCTCACAAAGGCCACAGCAGAGGACAAGGAGGCGATCCTCACGCAGGTGACACAGAGAAGAGCACAGGACAAGGAGCAGATCCCCACCCAGGTCCTCCAGGGAAGAGCACAGGACAAGGAGCAGATCCCCACACAGGTCCTCCAGGGAAGAGCAGAGGACAAGCAGCTGATCCCAGCAGAGATCCCACAGGGGGCATTTCCTCCAAGAATGTTTTGCTATTCCTCACTTTGAAAACCTTCTCATTAATAAAGAGGCACAAGACAAAAACAAATAGGAAGCGGCACCTGCTTTTGCTCGCGCAGGTGGACTTGAAATCAGGAAAGGTGGGGCTCTGGGTTCCTGGAGAGACAGTTGGTGCCACAAAGCAGGCTTTCCAAAAGGAAAACTTTTCTGCCTAGCTCGAGTGCACTCCCCGAAGCCTGGGAGATCTGCTCCCATCTGTCCCAGCTCTTGTCTCGTTACGCAGGATTGATGGGACCATTCCCTGAAAGAAAGGAGCTGCTTTCTCAAACTCAGAACGAGTCTGAGGGAGTCTATTGGCCGGCAGTTTCGGAATCGGGTCACAAACACTCCCTCTCCCTCTGGCCCCACTCTTGGCTGCAGTTTGGGCACGGCCGGTGTGTGTGCTGCGCGGTTCCCCTCAGCTCCAGGCCGGGGCAAGGCGGGCACGGCAGAGCCCCCCAGCATCTCCCAGCAACTTGGCAGCACGCGGAGCGAGAGAGGAGCAGCTTTGGGAGCAGAAAGTACGGCCGGAGCCACCAACGGTGTCCCTGGGCGCTGGGAATCTACCCAGGACAGGGGAATGCAGACCAGTTATAGACGAGAAGGTTCCAGGGAGACCTTAGAGCAGCCTCCCAGGACTGCAAGGGGCTCCAGGAAAGCTGGGGAGAGGCTCTTGATCAGGGAGTGCAGGGACAGGACAAGGGGGAAGGGGTTTGAGCTCAAAGGGGGAGGCTGAGATGACATCTTGGGCAGAAAAGTTCTCCTGTGAGCATGGGAGGGCCCTGGCCCGGGTTGCCCAGGGAAGCGGTGGCTGCCCCGTCCCTGGCGGCACAAGCTAAGAACGTCCACTTAATGCCCAGCTTAGAACCACACAGTCGAGTCCTGAGGTGCAAGGGACCCACAAGGACCGTCGAGTCCAACTCCTGTCCCTGCACAGGACAGCCCCAGCGCTTGCCCCGTGTGGCTGAGGGCTCTGACCAAAGGCTGCTGCAATGTTGTCAGGCTGAGACTGCTTCCCTGGGAAGCTGTTCCAGCGCTCCACCAGCCTCCGGGGGAAGAACCTTTCTCTTAATGCCCAACCCCAGCCCTCCCCCGGCACAGCTTCCTGCCATTGCCTGGGGTCCAGAGAGAAGAGCTCAGCACCTGCTCCTCCCCGTGTAAGGAAGTTGAGGTCTCTCCTCAGTCTCCTCTTCTCCAGGCTGAACAGACCCAGTGCCTTCGGCCGCTCCTCACACGACTTCCCCTCTCTCACGGTCACCAAGATACGCTGACTTGCTGGGACTTGTAGGGTTGGGAACCCCCCCCCTCCGGAGAGATTACGGCACGAACGAGGGCAAGTATTGCCAAAACCCACTCAACTGTTTACTGAGAAGAGGAAGAGGGGAGGAAGGAAGACGAAGATAAAGAGGGAAAGAAGAAGAGACAGGGTGGAAAGAGTGCGCGAGAGAACAGTGAGAGTCACCACCGGGGCTCTGGGACCTCCTGCCCGTCTCACGTCCCGGCTCTGTCTCGACGGGGCAGGGGGCGTTGTCATGGTCCAGTCCTCCATGGCAGGGGGTTAGAACTGGATGGTTTCTTCCAACCCAAACTGTGCTCTGATTGGCTGAATCTGGGCGTGGCCTACAAAAGCTCTGTGATGTCACAATGGGACCCCCATGACCTCACTCCACTTAAGGCACGAGGCAGCCCTGCAGGGTCACAGTGCTCTCCTCGTGCGTGGAGGACAGAGCTGTGACGGGTGAGGGGACGCAGGACCAACCTGCCACACCCAAACCCTTCTGGTCTTGCCTTGTGGAGAGCTCAGGAACCGCGCGCTCGAATCCCGATTCCTGCCATCACCTTGGCATTGCTTTCCCTGCCAGGCGTGATGGCATCGCAGCGGGACGTGGAGGGAGAAGGCAACTCTTCCGCGGCGGCCAACACCAGCCAGGGGCCCCAGGACATGGAGATGGACACCTTTGAGGGCCCCATTTGCCCCATCTGCCTGGGCCCCATCATCGATGAAGCCTGCGTGCTGGAGTGCCAACATCGATTTTGCTTCTGCTGTATCTTGCAGTGGGGCCAGGAAAGAGCCTACTGTGCCTACTGCCGACAGCCCCTCCGCTACATCGTCCGTGACGAGGGACCACAAGGACACATGGTTTACAAAATCCCAAGCACTCCTCCGCCGAGGATGCAGCTTCTCCCTCTCCGCAGACCTTCCCCAGGAGGCGAGGGTCGTGGCCAAGCCATGGCTCGGGAGGTGGAGCGAAGGCGGTCCTCAAGGCGCCACCAGGGTGGGCAGAGCCAGGCTCAGCAAGGCCAGGAACAGCAGCCCTCCAGAAGACGGAGGCGGCGGATCAGGGCTCGGGATCGTGCTCGGGCTCAGGACCAAGGGTCAGCGCCCCAAGAGGGGATGCCAACGCCCCAAGAGGGGGTGCCAGCGTCCCAAGAGGGGGTGCCAACGCCCCAAGAGGGGGTGCCAGCGACCCAAGAGGGGGTGCCAGCGCCCCAAGAGGGGATGCCAATGCCACAAGGGGGGGTGACAGCGCCCCAAGAGGGGGTGCCAGCGCCCCAACAGGCGATGCCAACACATCAAGAGGAGGTGCCAGCGCCCCAAGAGGGGGTGCCAGCGCCTGAAGAGGGGATGCAAACGCATCAAGAGGGGATGCCAGCGCCCCAAGAGGGGGTGCCACTGCCTCAAGAGGACATCCCTGCATCCCCAAGCCAGAGCGTAAATCAACAAGAGCCCCACCAGCAGTTCTCAAGGGAACAGCAGAGGAGAAGGAGACCACTCAGGCAGAGGTCCCGCAGGGAAGAGCAGAGGACAAGGAGTGAATCACCACTGAGGTTCTCTAGGGAAGAGCAGAGGACAAGGAGCAGATCCCCACAAAGGTCACAGCAGAGGACAAGGAACCAATCCACACACAGGTCACAACAGAGGACAAGGAGGCGATCCTCACGCAGGTCACACAGAGAAGAGCAGAGGACAAGGAGTCGATCCCCACTCAGGTCCTCCAGGGAAGAGCAGAGGACAAGGAGCAGATCCCCACACAGGTCCTCCAGGGAAGAGCAGAGGACAAGGAGCAGATCCCCACACAGGTCCTCCAGGGAAGAGCAGGGGACAAGCAGCTGATCCCAGCAGAGATCCCACAGGGGGCATTTCCTCCAAGAATGTTTTGCTATTCCTCACTTTGAAAACCTTCTCATTAATAAAGAGGCACAAGACAAAAACAAATAGGAAGCGGCACCTGCTTTTGCTCGCGCAGGTGGACTTGAAATCAGGAAAGGTGGGGCTCTGGGTTCCTGGAGAGACAGTTGGTGCCACAAAGCAGGCTTTCCAAAAGGAAAACTTTTCTGCCTAGCTCGAGTGCACTCCCCGAAGCCTGGGAGATCTGCTCCCATCTGTCCCAGCTCTTGTCTCGTTACGCAGGATTGATGGGACCATTCCCTGAAAGAAAGGAGCTGCTTTCTCAAACTCAGAACGAGTCTGAGGGAGTCTATTGGCCGGCAGTTTCGGAATCGGGTCACAAACACTCCCTCTCCCTCTGGCCCCACTCTTGGCTGCAGTTTGGGCACGGCCGGTGTGTGTGCTGCGCGGTTCCCCTCAGCTCCAGGCCGGGGCAAGGCGGGCACGGCAGAGCCCCCCAGCATCTCCCAGCAACTTGGCAGCACGCGGAGCGAGAGAGGAGCAGCTTTGGGAGCAGAAAGCACGGCCGGAGCCACCAACGGTGTCCCTGGGCGCTGGGAATCTACCCAGGACAGGGGAATGCAGACCAGTTATAGACGAGAAGGTTCCAGGGAGACCTTAGAGCAGCCTCCCAGGACTGCAAGGGGCTCCAGGAAAGCTGGGGAGAGGCTCTTGATCAGGGAGTGCAGGGACAGGACAAGGGGGAAGGGGTTTGAGCTCAAAGGGGGAGGCTGAGATGACATCTTGGGCAGAAAAGTTCTCCTGTGAGCATGGGAGGGCCCTGGCCCGGGTTGCCCAGGGAAGCGGTGGCTGCCCCGTCCCTGGCGGCACAAGCTAAGAACGTCCACTTAATGCCCAGCTTAGAACCACACAGTCGAGTCCTGAGGTGCAAGGGACCCACAAGGACCGTCGAGTCCAACTCCTGTCCCTGCACAGGACAGCCCCAGCGCTTGCCCCGTGTGGCTGAGGGCTCTGACCAAAGGCTGCTGCAATGTTGTCAGGCTGAGACTGCTTCCCTGGGAAGCTGTTCCAGCGCTCCACCAGCCTCCGGGGGAAGAACCTTCTCTTAATGTCCAACCCCAGCCCTCCCCCGGCACAGCTTCCTGCCATTGCCTGGGGTCCAGAGAGAAGAGCTCAGCACCTGCTCCTCCCCGTGTAAGGAAGTTGAGGTCTCTCCTCAGTCTCCTCTTCTCCAGGTTGAACAGACCCAGTGCCTTCGGCCGCCCCTCACACGACTTCCCCTCTCTCACGGTCACCAAGATACGCTGACTTGCTGGGACTTGTAGGGTTGGGAACCCCCCCCCTCCGGAGAGATTACGGCACGAACGAGGGCAAGTATTGCCAAAACCCACTTAACTGTTTACTGAGAAGAGGAAGAGGGGAGGAAGGAAGACGAAGATAAAGAGGGAAAGAAGAAGAGACAGGGTGGAAAGAGTGCGCGAGAGAACAGTGAGAGTCACCACCGGGGCTCTGGGACCTCCTGCCCGTCTCACGTCCCGGCTCTGTCTCGACGGGGCAGGGGGCGTTGTCATGGTCCAGTCCTCCATGGCAGGGGGTTAGAACTGGATGGTTTCTTCCAACCCAAACTGTGCTCTGATTGGCTGAATCAGGGCGTGGCCTACAAAAGCTCTGTGATGTCACAATGGGACCCCCATGACCTCACTCCACTTAAGGCACGAGGCAGCCCTGCCGGGTCACAGTGCTCTCCTCGTGCGTGGAGGACAGAGCTGTGACGGGTGAGGGGACGCAGGACCAACCTGCCACACCCAAACCCTTCTGGTCTTGCCTTGTGGAGAGCTCAGGAACCGCGCGCTCGAATCCCGATTCCTGCCATCACCTTGGCATTGCTTTCCCTGCCAGGCGTGATGGCATCGCAGCAGGACGTGGAGGAAGAAGGCAACTCTTCCGCGGCGGCCAGCACCAGCCAGGGCCCCCAGGGCATGGAGATGGACACCTTTGAGGGCCCCATTTGCCCCATCTGCCTGGGCCCCATCATCGATGAAGCCTGCGTGCAGGAGTGCCAACACAAATTTTGCTTCTGCTGCATCTGGCGGTGGGGCCAGCAAAGAGCCTACTGTGCCTACTGCCGACAGCCCCTCCGCTACATCGTCCGTGAGGAGGGACCCCAAGGACGAAAGCTCTACAAAGTCCCAAGCCCTCCTCCGCCGAGGATGCGGCTTCTCCCCCTCCGCAGACCTTCCCCAGGAGGCGAGGGTCGTGGCCAAGCCATGGCTCGGGAGGTGGAGCGAAGGCGGTCCTCAAGGCGCCACCAGGGTGGGCAGAGCCAGGCTCAGCAAGGCCAGGAACAGCAGCCCTCCAGAAGACGGAGGCGGCGGATCAGGGCTCGGGATCGTGCTCGGGCTCAGGAGCAAGGGTCAGAGCCCCAAGAGGGGATGCCAACGCCCCAAGAGGGGGTGCCAGCGACCCAAGAGGGAATGCCAGCGCCCCAACAGGGGTTGCCAACGCCCCAAGAGGGGGTGCCAGTGCCTGAAGAGGATATCCCAGCATCCTCAACCCAGAGAGAAAATCAACAAGAGCCCAACCAGCAGTTCTCAAGGGAACAGCAGGGGAGAAGAAGACCACTCAGGCAGAGGTCCCGTACGGAAGAGCAGAGGACAAGGAGTCGATCACCACTCAGGTCCTCTAGGGAAGAGCAGAGGACAAGGAGCCAATCCCCACAAAGGCCACAGCAGAGGACAAGGAGGCGATCCTCACGCAGGTGACACAGAGAAGAGCACAGGACAAGGAGCAGATCCCCACCCAGGTCCTCCAGGGAAGAGCACAGGACAAGGAGCAGATCCCCACACAGGTCCTCCAGGGAAGAGCAGAGGACAAGCAGCTGATCCCAGCAGAGATCCCACAGGGGGCATTTCCTCCAAGAATGTTTTGCTATTCCTCACTTTGAAAACCTTCTCATTAATAAAGAGGCACAAGACAAAAACAAATAGGAAGCGGCACCTGCTTTTGCTCGCGCAGGTGGACTTGAAATCAGGAAAGGTGGGGCTCTGGGTTCCTGGAGAGACAGTTGGTGCCACAAAGCAGGCTTTCCAAAAGGAAAACTTTTCTGCCTAGCTCGAGTGCACTCCCCGAAGCCTGGGAGATCTGCTCCCATCTGTCCCAGCTCTTGTCTCGTTACGCAGGATTGATGGGACCATTCCCTGAAAGAAAGGAGCTGCTTTCTCAAACTCAGAACGAGTCTGAGGGAGTCTATTGGCCGGCAGTTTCGGAATCGGGTCACAAACACTCCCTCTCCCTCTGGCCCCACTCTTGGCTGCAGTTTGGGCACGGCCGGTGTGTGTGCTGCGCGGTTCCCCTCAGCTCCAGGCCGGGGCAAGGCGGGCACGGCAGAGCCCCCCAGCATCTCCCAGCAACTTGGCAGCACGCGGAGCGAGAGAGGAGCAGCTTTGGGAGCAGAAAGCACGGCCGGAGCCACCAACGGTGTCCCTGGGCGCTGGGAATCTACCCAGGACAGGGGAATGCAGACCAGTTATAGACGAGAAGGTTCCAGGGAGACCTTAGAGCAGCCTCCCAGGACTGCAAGGGGCTCCAGGAAAGCTGGGGAGAGGCTCTTGATCAGGGAGTGCAGGGACAGGACAAGGGGGAAGGGGTTTGAGCTCAAAGGGGGAGGCTGAGATGACATCTTGGGCAGAAAAGTTCTCCTGTGAGCATGGGAGGGCCCTGGCCCGGGTTGCCCAGGGAAGCGGTGGCTGCCCCGTCCCTGGCGGCACAAGCTAAGAACGTCCACTTAATGCCCAGCTTAGAACCACACAATCGAGTCCTGAGGTGCAAGGGACCCACAAGGACCGTCGAGTCCAACTCCTGTCCCTGCACAGGACAGCCCCAGCGCTTGCCCCGTGTGGCTGAGGGCTCTGACCAAAGGCTGCTGCAATGTTGTCAGGCTGAGACTGCTTCCCTGGGAAGCTGTTCCAGCGCTCCACCAGCCTCCGGGGGAAGAACCTTCTCTTAATGCCCAACCCCAGCCCTCCCCCGGCACAGCTTCCTGCCATTGCCTGGGGTCCAGAGAGAAGAGCTCAGCACCTGCTCCTCCCCGTGTAAGGAAGTTGAGGTCTCTCCTCAGTCTCCTCTTCTCCAGGCTGAACAGACCCAGTGCCTTCGGCCGCTCCTCACACGACTTCCCCTCTCTCACGGTCACCAAGATACGCTGACTTGCTGGGACTTGTAGGGTTGGGAACCCCCCCCCTCCGGAGAGATTACGGCACGAACGAGGGCAAGTATTGCCAAAACCCACTTAACTGTTTACTGAGAAGAGGAAGAGGGGAGGAAGGAAGACGAAGATAAAGAGGGAAAGAAGAAGAGACAGGGTGGAAAGAGTGCGCGAGAGAACAGTGAGAGTCACCACCGGGGCTCTGGGACCTCCTGCCCGTCTCACGTCCCGGCTCTGTCTCGACGGGGCAGGGGGCGTTGTCATGGTCCAGTCCTCCATGGCAGGGGGTTAGAACTGGATGGTTTCTTCCAACCCAAACTGTGCTCTGATTGGCTGAATCTGGGCGTGGCCTACAAAAGCTCTGTGATGTCACAATGGGACCCCCATGACCTCACTCCACTTAAGGCACGAGGCAGCCCTGCAGGGTCACAGTGCTCTCCTCGTGCGTGGAGGACAGAGCTGTGACGGGTGAGGGGACGCAGGATCAACCTGCCACACCCAAACCCTTCTGGTCTTGCCTTGTGGAGAGCTCAGGAACCGTGCGCTCGAATCCCGATTCCTGCCATCACCTTGGCATTGCTTTCCCTGCCAGGCGTGATGGCATCGCAGCGGGACGTGGAGGGAGAAGGCAACTCTTCCGCGGCGGCCAACACCAGCCAGGGGCCCCAGGACATGGAGATGGACACCTTTGAGGGCCCCATTTGCCCCATCTGCCTGGGCCCCATCATCGATGAAGCCTGCGTGCTGGAGTGCCAACATCGATTTTGCTTCTGCTGTATCTTGCAGTGGGGCCAGGAAAGAGCCTACTGTGCCTACTGCCGACAGCCCCTCTGCTACATCGTCCGTGACGAGGGACCACAAGGACACATGGTTTACAAAATCCCAAGCACTCCTCCGCCGAGGATGCGGCTTCTCCCCCTCCGCAGACCTTCCCCAGGAGGCGAGGGTCGTGGCCAAGCCATGGCTCGGGAGGTGGAGCGAAGGCGGTCCTCAAGGCGCCACCAGGGTGGGCAGAGCCAGGCTCAGCAAGGCCAGGAACAGCAGCCCTCCAGAAGACGGAGGCGGCGGATCAGGGCTCGGGATCGTGCTCGGGCTCAGGACCAAGGGTCAGCGCCCCAAGAGGGGATGCCAACGCCCCAAGAGGGGGTGCCAGCTCCCCAAGAGGGGGTGCCAGCGCCCCAAGAGGGGATGCGAATGCCGCAAGGGGGGGTGACAGCGCCCCAAGAGGGGGTGCCAGCGCCCCAACAGGCGATGCCAACACATCAAGAGGAGGTGCCAGCGCCCCAAGAGGGGGTGCCAGCGCCTGAAGAGGAGATGCAAACGCATCAAGAGGGGATGCCAGCGCCCCAAGAGGGGGTGCCACTGCCTCAAGAGGACATCCCTGCATCCCCAAGCCAGAGCGTAAATCAACAAGAGCCCCACCAGCAGTTCTCAAGGGAACAGCAGAGGAGAAGGAGACCACTCAGGCAGAGGTCCCGCAGGGAAGAGCAGAGGACAAGGAGTGAATCACCACTCAGGTTCTCTAGGGAAGAGCAGAGGACAAGGAGCAGATCCCCACAAAGGTCACAGCAGAGGACAAGGAACCAATCCACACACAGGTCACAACAGAGGACAAGGAGGCGATCCTCACGCAGGTCACACAGAGAAGAGCAGAGGACAAGGAGTCGATCCCCACTCAGGTCCTCCAGGGAAGAGCAGAGGACAAGGAGCAGATCCCCACACAGGTCCTCCAGGGAAGAGCAGAGGACAAGGAGCAGATCCCCACACAGGTCCTCCAGGGAAGAGCAGGGGACAAGCAGCTGATCCCAGCAGAGATCCCACAGGGGGCATTTCCTCCAAGAATGTTTTGCTATTCCTCACTTTGAAAACCTTCTCATTAATAAAGAGGCACAAGACAAAAACAAATAGGAAGCGGCACCTGCTTTGTGCTCGCACAGGTGGACTTCAAATCAGGAAAGGTGGGGTCTGCTTTCCTGGAGAGACAGTTGGTGCCACAAAGCAGGCTTTCCAAAAGGAAAACTTTTCTGCCTAGCTCGAGTGCACTCCCCGAAGCCTGGGAGATCTGCTCCCATCTGTCCCAGCTCTTGTCTCGTTACGCAGGATTGATGGGACCATTCCCTGAAAGAAAGGAGCTGCTTTCTCAAACTCAGAACGAGTCTGAGGGAGTCTATTGGCCGGCAGTTTCGGAATCGGGTCACAAACACTCCCTCTCCCTCTGGCCCCACTCTTGGCTGCAGTTTGGGCACGGCCGGTGTGTGTGCTGCGCGGTTCCCCTCAGCTCCAGGCCGGGGCAAGGCGGGCACGGCAATGCCCCCCAGCATCTCCCAGCAACTTGGCAGCACGCGGAGCGAGAGAGGAGCAGCTTTGGGAGCAGAAAGCACGGCCGGAGCCACCAACGGTGTCCCTGGGCGCTGGGAATCTACCCAGGACAGGGGAATCCAGACCAGTTATAGACGAGAAGGTTCCAGGGAGACCTTAGAGCAGCCTCCCAGGACTGCAAGGGGCTCCAGGAAAGCTGGGGAGAGGCTCTTGATCAGGGAGTGCAGGGACAGGACAAGGGGGAAGGGGTTTGAGCTCAAAGGGGGAGGCTGAGATGACATCTTGGGCAGAAAAGTTCTCCTGAGAGCATGGGAGGGCCCTGGCCCGGGTTGCCCAGGGAAGCGGTGGCTGCCCCGTCCCTGGCGGCACAAGCTAAGAACGTCCACTTAATGCCCAGCTTAGAACCACACAATCGAGTCCTGAGGTGCAAGGGACCCACAAGGACCGTCGAGTCCAACTCCTGTCCCTGCACAGGACAGCCCCAGCGCCTGCCCCGTGTGGCTGAGGGCTCTGACCAAAGGCTGCTGCAATGTTGTCAGGCTGAGACTGCTTCCCTGGGAAGCTGTTCCAGCGCTCCACCAGCCTCCGGGGGAAGAACCTTCTCTTAATGCCCAACCCCAGCCCTCCCCCGGCACAGCTTCCTGCCATTGCCTGGGGTCCAGAGAGAAGAGCTCAGCACCTGCTCCTCCCCGTGTAAGGAAGTTGAGGTCTCTCCTCAGTCTCCTCTTCTCCAGGCTGAACAGACCCAGTGCCTTCGGCCGCTCCTCACACGACTTCCCCTCTCTCACGGTCACCAAGATACGCTGACTTGCTGGGACTTGTAGGGTTGGGAACCCCCCCCCTCCGGAGAGATTACGGCACGAACGAGGGCAAGTATTGCCAAAACCCACTCAACTGTTTACTCAGAAGAGGAAGAGGGGAGGAAGGAAGACGAAGATAAAGAGGGAAAGAAGAAGAGACAGGGTGGAAAGAGTGCGCGAGAGAACAGTGAGAGTCACCACCGGGGCTCTGGGACCTCCTGCCCGTCTCACGTCCCGGCTCTGTCTCGACGGGGCAGGGGGCGTTGTCATGGTCCAGTCCTCCATGGCAGGGGGTTAGAACTGGACGGTTTCTTCCAACCCAAACTGTGCTCTGATTGGCTGAATCTGGGCGTGGCCTACAAAAGCTCTGTGATGTCACAATGGGACCCCCATGACCTCACTCCACTTAAGGCACGAGGCAGCCCTGCAGGGTCACAGTGCTCTCCTCGTGCGTGGAGGACAGAGCTGTGACGGGTGAGGGGACGCAGGACCAACCTGCCACACCCAAACCCTTCTGGTCTTGCCTTGTGGAGAGCTCAGGAACCGCGCGCTCGAATCCCGATTCCTGCCATCACCTTGGCATTGCTTTCCCTGCCAGGCGTGATGGCATCGCAGCAGGACGTGGAGGAAGAAGGCAACTCTTCCGCGGCGGCCAACACCAGCCAGGGGCCCCAGGGCATGGAGACGGACACCTTTGAGGGCCCCATTTGCCCCATCTGCCTGGGCCCCATCATCGATGAAGCCTGCGTGCAGGAGTGCCAACATCGATTTTGCTTCTTCTGCATCTGGTGGTGGGGCCAGCAAAGAGCCTACTGTGCCTACTGCCGACAGCCCCTCCGCTACATCGTCCGTGACGAGGGACCACAAGGACGAAAGCTCTACAAAGTCCCAAGCCCTCCTCCGCCGAGGATGCGGCTTCTCCCCCTCCGCAGACCTTCCCCAGGAGGCGAGGGTCGTGGCCAAGCCATGGCTCGGGAGGTGGAGCGAAGGCGGTCCTCAAGGCGCCACCAGGGTGGGCAGAGCCAGGCTCAGCAAGGCCAGGAACAGCAGCCCTCCAGAAGACGGAGGCGGCGGATCAGGGCTCGGGATCGTGCTCGGGCTCAGGAGCAAGGGTCAGCGCCTCAAGAGGGGATGCCAACACCACAAGAGGGGGTGCCAGCGTCCCAAGAGGGGATGCCAACGCCCCAAGAGGGGGTGCCAGCGACCCAAGAGGGAATGCCAGCGCCCCAACAGGGGTTGCCAACGCCCCAAGAGGGGGTGCCAGTGCCTGAAGAGGATATCCCAGCATCCTCAACCCAGAGAGAAAATCAACAAGAGCCCAACCAGCAGTTCTCAAGGGAACAGCAGGGGAGAAGGAGACCACTCAGGCAGAGGTCCCGTACGGAAGAGCAGAGGACAAGGAGTCGATCAC
This sequence comes from Tapera naevia, assembly GCA_033556795.1. Classification (NCBI taxonomy): domain Eukaryota; kingdom Metazoa; phylum Chordata; class Aves; order Cuculiformes; family Neomorphidae; genus Tapera; species Tapera naevia. The sequence goes on from JAUMJJ010000307.1 coordinate 218,479, forward strand.
CACTCAGGTCCTCTAGGGAAGAGCAGAGGACAAGGAGCCAATCCTCACAAAGGCCACAGCAGAGGACAAGGAGGCGATCCTCACGCAGGTGACACAGAGAAGAGCACAGGACAAGGAGCAGATCCCCACCCAGGTCCTCCAGGGAAGAGCACAGGACAAGGAGCAGATCCCCACACAGGTCCTCCAGGGAAGAGCAGAGGACAAGCAGCTGATCCCAGCAGAGATCCCACAGGGGGCATTTCCTCCAAGAATGTTTTGCTATTCCTCACTTTGAAAACCTTCTCATTAATAAAGAGGCACAAGACAAAAACAAATAGGAAGCGGCACCTGCTTTTGCTCGCGCAGGTGGACTTGAAATCAGGAAAGGTGGGGCTCTGGGTTCCTGGAGAGACAGTTGGTGCCACAAAGCAGGCTTTCCAAAAGGAAAACCTTTCTGCCTAGCTCGAGTGCACTCCCCGAAGCCTGGGAGATCTGCTCCCATCTGTCCCAGCTCTTGTCTCGTTACGCAGGATTGATGGGACCATTCCCTGAAAGAAAGGAGCTGCTTTCTCAAACTCAGAACGAGTCTGAGGGAGTCTATTGGCCGGCAGTTTCGGAATCGGGTCACAAACACTCCCTCTCCCTCTGGCCCCACTCTTGGCTGCAGTTTGGGCACGGCCGGTGTGTGTGCTGCGCGGTTCCCCTCAGCTCCAGGCCGGGGCAAGGCGGGCACGGCAGAGCCCCCCAGCATCTCCCAGCAACTTGGCAGCACGCGGAGCGAGAGAGGAGCAGCTTTGGGAGCAGAAAGCACGGCCGGAGCCACCAACGGTGTCCCTGGGCGCTGGGAATCTACCCAGGACAGGGGAATGCAGACCAGTTATAGACGAGAAGGTTCCAGGGAGACCTTAGAGCAGCCTCCCAGGACTGCAAGGGGCTCCAGGAAAGCTGGGGAGAGGCTCTTGATCAGGGAGTGCAGGGACAGGACAAGGGGGAAGGGGTTTGAGCTCAAAGGGGGAGGCTGAGATGACATCTTGGGCAGAAAAGTTCTCCTGAGAGCAGGCTGCTGCAATGTTGTCAGGCTGAGACTGCTTCCCTGGGAAGCTGTTCCAGCGCTCCACCAGCCTCCGGGGGAAGAACCTTCTCTTAATGCCCAACCCCAGCCCTCCCCCGGCACAGCTTCCTGCCATTGCCTGGGGTCCAGAGAGAAGAGCTCAGCACCTGCTCCTCCCCGTGTAAGGAAGTTGAGGTCTCTCCTCAGTCTCCTCTTCTCCAGGCTGAACAGACCCAGTGCCTTCGGCCGCCCCTCACACGACTTCCCCTCTCTCACGGTCACCAAGATACGCTGACTTGCTGGGACTTGTAGGGTTGGGAACCCCCCCCCTCCGGAGAGATTACGGCACGAACGAGGGCAAGTATTGCCAAAACCCACTCAACTGTTTACTGAGAAGAGGAAGAGGGGAGGAAGGAAGACGAAGATAAAGAGGGAAAGAAGAAGAGACAGGGTGGAAAGAGTGCGCGAGAGAACAGCGACAGTCACCACCGGGGCTCTGGGACCTCCTGCCCGTCTCACGTCCTGGCTCTGTCTCAACGAGGGGTGTGGTGGTGGTCGTGGTGGTGGACCTCATCTGCTCCTCTTAGGGCTTCCCCACTAAATCCTTCACCGACTCCATGCCCTCCTCTGGGCACTCTCCATTAGAATCATAGAATCATAAGGTTGGAAGAGACTTTGGAGATCATCAAGTCCATCTGTGTCTATCTCCCTAGTAAATCTTATCCCTAAGAAACTCATCTGCCCATCTTTTGAACACCTCCAGGGATGGAGACTTCACCACCTCCATGAGCAACCTGTTCCAATGCCTGACCCCTCTCTCAGTGAAGAAATTCTTCCTTAGCTTTAGACCCTTATTATACTGTGGCCCAAGAGACTCCCGGACCTAATTAAACCCTCAGATTATTACCCGCTTCTGGTGATCCAGGCTGGCGGTGATGAGCTAGTGAAAAGAGGGTCAAGGGTGGTTAAAAAGGAACTCCAGGAGCTGGGAGGGTCAATAGATAGGGCAGGAGCACAGGTGGTGTTCTGTTCAGTTCCCCTGGCGGCAGGGATGGATACAGACAGGAATAAGAGAATATATGCAGTTAATAAATGGCTTAAGGGCTGGTGCCAGCAGAGGAATTTTGGTTTCTTTGATCATGGGGAAACCTTTATGGCACCTGGCCTGTTTGACCCTGATGGGTCTCGTCTAACTCCGAAGGGTAAGAGGATTCTAGCTCAGGAGCTGGCAGGGCTTGTTGAGAGGGCTTTAAACTAGGCATGACGGGGGAGGGGGGAGTTACTAGGCTCGCCAAAGATGTCCCCGTGGAGGATGAGCCATCCCAAAAGGGGTTGTCAGTAACCCAACTGAAGTGCATGTACACAAATGCACGCAGTATGGGAAACAAGCAGGAGGAGCTGGAAGTCCTGGTCCAGCGGGAGAGCTATGATATAGTTGCCATCACGGAAACGTGGTGGAACGACTGTCATAACTGGAGTGCTGCCATGGAAGGCTACAGGCTCTTCAGGAGAGACAGGCGTGAGAGGAGGGGTGGAGGGGTGGCCCTCTACACTAGAGAAACCCTGGATGCTGTTGAAGTCGAGATCGGTGATGACCAGGTTGAGTGCCTATGGGTAAGAGTCAGAGGGGCAGTCAAGTCTGACCTCCTGGTTGGAGTGTGTTACAGACCGCCTGACCAGGAGGAGGATTTGGATCTTCTGTTGTTTAAACAGCTGGAGGCTGCCTCTAGATCGACTGCCCTTATTCTTCTAGGAGACTTTAACCTTCCAGATATCTGCTGGAAACTTAATACTGCTGAGAGGAGGCAGTCCAGGAGGTTTTTAGAGTGTATTGAGGACTGCTTTTTGTCACAGCTGGTGAGTGAGCCCACCAGGGGTGAGGCTCTACTTGACTTGCTGTTTACAAACAAAGATGGGTTGGTGAGTGATGTTGTTGTCGGAGGATGTCTAGGGTCTAGTGATCATGAAATAATTGAGTTCTCTCTGAACAATGTAATAGGAAAAGCCAGGAACAGAACATCAATGCTGGACTTCCGGCGGGCAGATTTTGGATTATTTAAGGAACTGGTCAGGAAAGTACCCTGGGAAATAGCTCTTAGTGGCAAGGGGGTCCAGGAAGCTTGGATATACTTCAAGAATGAAGTTTTGCAGGCGCAGGAGCGGGCTGTCCCTGTGTGTTGTAAGAAGAGTCGTAGGGGCAGACGACCGCCCTGGATGAGTAGGGAACTTCTGAAGGAACTAAGTAAGAAAAAGAGGATGTATCATCGTTGGAAGGAAGGGGATGTATGTCAGGTCATGTTCAAGGATGTTGTTAAGTCGTGTAGGAGAAAAATCAGGGAAGCAAAAGCCCAGCTGGAGCTCAAATTGGCCACTTCTGTTAAGGACAATAAGAAGAGTTTTTATAAATATATCAATGGCAGAAAGAAGGGCGGCAGCGACCTCCACTCCTTGTTGGATGTGGAGGGAAATATAGTAACCAAAGATGCAGAGAAGGCTGAGGTACTTAATGCCTTCTTTGCCTCAGTTTTTAACAACAAGGATGTCAGCTCGCTTGACAGTTGGCCCTCTGAAGTGGTTAATGGGGGCAGGGTGCAATATGGCCCTCCTGCAATCCATGAGGAGGAGGTTAGAGACCTGCTGAGCCGCTTGGACCCTCATAAGTCTATGGGGCCGGATGGGATCCATCCTAGGGTGCTGAGAGAGCTGGCGGATGAGCTTGCTAAGCCGCTCTCCATCATCTTTCAGCAGTCCTGGCTCACTGGAGAGGTCCCGGAAGACTGGAAGTTGGCCAATGTGACGCCCATCCATAAGAAGGGCCGTAAGGATGATCCAGGTAATTACAGACCTGTCAGCCTGACCTCGGTCCCAGGTAAAATCATGGAGAAGATAATCCTGGGTGAAATCATGCACCACCTGCAGAACGGTCAAGAAATCAGGCCCAGCCAGCATGGATTTAGGAGGGGTAGGTCCTGCCTGACCAACCTGATCTCCTTTTACGACCATGTGACTCGCCTGGTGGATGAGAGGAAGGCTGTGGATGTAGTATACTTGGACTTCAGTAAGGCCTTTGACACGGTCCCCCACAGTAGACTCCTAGGGAAGCTGGCAGCCCGTGGCCTAGATGGGAGCACTCTGTGCTGGGTTAGGAATTGGCTGGATGGCCGAGCCCAAAGAGTGATGGTAAATGGTGTTTCATCCAGTTGGCGGCCGGTCACCAGTGGTGTCCCCCAGGGATCGGTGTTGGGTCCCGTCCTGTTTAATATCTTTATTGACGATTTGGATGAGGGGATTGAGTCCATCATCAGCAAATTTGCAGATGATACCAAGCTGGGAGGAAGAGTTGATCTGCTAGAGGGTAGGATGGCCCTACAGAGGGACCTGGACAGATTGGAGAGCTGGGCCGATTCTAATGGGATGATGTTTAATAAGTCCAAATGTCGGGTACTTCATTTTGGACACAACAATCCCATGCAGAGCTACAGACTGGGGACAGAGTGGCTGGAGAGGAGTCAGGCAGAAAAGGACCTGGGAGTGCTGGTGGCCAGGAAGCTCAACATGAGCCAGCAGTGTGCCCAGGTGGCCAAGAAGGCCAATGGCATCCTGGCCTGCATCAGGAATAGTGGAGTAAGCAGGACCAGAGAAGTTATTGTCCCCCTGTACTGGGCACTGGTCAGGCCTCACCTTGAATATTGTGTCCAGTTCTGGGCCCCTCAGTATGGGAAAGATGTCAGGATGCTGGAATGTGTTCAGAGGAGGGCAACGAAGATGGTGAAGGGGCTGGAGCACAAGCCCTATGAGGAGCGACTGAGGGAGCTGGGGCTGTTTAGCCTGGAGAAGAGGAGGCTCAGGGGAGACCTCATTGCTCTCTACAACTCCCTAAAAGGAGGTTGTAGTGGGGCAGGGGTTGGTCTCTTCTCTCAGGTGACCAGTGGCAGAACCAGAGGGCATGGACTCAAGCTTCGTCAGGGAAAGTTTAGACTTGATGTGAGGAAAAAATTCTTCACTGAAAGGGTGATTGGCCATTGGAATGGGCTGCCCAGGGAGGTGGTGGAGTCACCTACCCTGGAGGTGTTTAAAGGGAGACTGGATGAGGCACTGAGTGCCATGGTCTAGATGATGTTTGGTGTTAGTGTTAGGTTATAGGTTGGACTTGATGATCTCATAGGTCCTTTCCAACCTTAATGATACTGTGATACTGTGATACAATACTGCCCCCAGGGTTCATCCACGGTGCAGCTCATGAGGGTATCTCTAGGAGCATTTTCCTTCAGGGATGGTAAAGATAGTTGTGTCCTTGTTACAGATCCAGGATCAGACAGAGATTTCTAATAAGGCTGTACAAAGGGAATTCCTATTAATCACTGCACACCCCCAATCTTTCACGGTGCACCCTCCCCCTTCCCCCTTTTTCAAAAATCAAGGTTTGGAAGTCAAGCAGAACAAGGGGATGAGCTGCCTTTTACCCTCTGTCTAATGGATGGTCCATGCTTCCCCTCAGAAGGGTTTCCAAAGCAGCAGTAAACAGTCCCCCTGTTGAGACAATAGAATATCACGCTCCTGCAGAGAAGAATTTGCATTTCATTTGCAGATTATTATACCCAAGGCTTAGTCTAAACTGCTTTCAAACTTCCTTTGCTCCTGTTGGTTGTTCACCTTTGTGTCCACACAGAATTTAGAAACTCAAAAATGATCCTCACAACACGTACAGGGCCATACGTTTCACCATAAGAACTTTGAAATAAGAAACACGCATCGTTTTGCACAGATCGTATATGTACAATGGGCAGATTAATAAATCCAGGAAGAGCCACACTGGCTTTCATTCACACAGATATTCTCTCTATGGAGCACAATGAAGTTTCGGGATATAACTGGCTATGAAATTCAAAATTAGGCTGAATTTCTTTTGGAACATAAAAGTATTGCATAGAATCACAGTGGATCATGGAGTCGGTGCAGGCTGGAGGCAGCTCTTGAGATGGTCTCATCCAAGGGGCAGTAAGAACAACTGTTCAGTGCTGTGTTCTGCCAGGTTTTCACTGACTCCAGGCACGGAGACTCCACAATTTCTCTGGGCAACCTGCTCCTGTGCTCAAACAACCTCACTTTAAAGTGAAGTTTTTAAGATATTAAGTGGACTTTCCTGTGTCATTCCCATTCATGCCCATTGCTCCCAACCCTAAGCAGCCCTGAGAAGAGCCTGGCTCCATCTCCCTTACTGCCCCCTATCAGGCGGTGGATAAGATCCTCCCCCAAGCCTTCTCCTCTCCAGGATGAGCCAACACAGCTCCCTCAGCCTTTGCCCATGCCATAAACACTCCAGTCCCTTCATCATCTTTGTCTGCCTTCGCTGGGCTCTTTCCTGTAAGCCCAGGTCTCTCTTGCCCTGGGGGCCCAGCCCTGGCCCCAGCACCCTGGCTGTGTCTCAGCAGAGCGGAGCAGAGGAGCAGGGTCCCACTCCTCACCCTGCTGGCCACTCTCTGCCTGACACAGCCCAGGAGGCTGGTGGCCACCCTCTACCACGAAGACACATTGCTGGCTTCTAAAGCTGCTGTCTAACATTGTAACATCACCCTTCTTTTTCAAGGCCAGGTTGGATGGGGCTTTGAGCCCCCTGATCCAGTGGGAGGCGTCCCTGCCCATGGCAGGGGGTGGAACTGGATGATCTATATGGTCCCTTCCAACCCAAATTGTTCTACCATTCTTCTTCCTATATATTTGATCTCTGTGTTGTATCACTCACCTTTGTAGGGCTTTTGGTTTAAACCACCCTCGAGAGTCAGAGCTGCTCACGGCGAGGAGCTGGTGGGGTGGGGGTGGCTAGCAGAGTCCTGCTGCCTCTCAGCAGCGCTGCCTCCAGGCTCTGTATCAGAGTATCACAAGGTTGGAAAAGACCTCTGAGATGATCCAGTCAAACCAACACCCAACACCAGCATCCACTCGTCATTTAAACCATGGCACCAAGAGCCTCATCCAATCTGTTTTTAAACACCTCCAGGGACAATGACTCCACCCCCTCCCTGGGCAGATCATCCCAATGGCCAACCACCCTTTCAGTGAAAAATTTTTTCCTAATATCAAGCCTAAACCTCCCCTGACGACGCTTGAGACCACATTCTCTTGTTCTGTCACTGGTCGCCTGAGAGAAGACACCAACCCCTGCCTGCCCACACCCTCCTTTTAGGGAATTACAGAGATCAATTTGTAATTTGTCTCAGGTTCTCCCATCTTTTGCTTGAGGTGTGCCACAACTGTCCCTATCTCAAAACTCAAATGCCATATAGATGTGTTTATTTCCTTTACCTACAGGAAAACTGGGGCTCTTTGTCAGCGAGTGAAGGGATAGGACTAGTGGGACAATTTTTGAGTTGAAAGAGGGGAATTGCAGCACTAAGAGAATGAAATAGGGTCACAGAATAATTTTGTTGGACAAGGCCTTTTAGATCATCGAGTCCAGGCATACCAGTCCTGTTCCTGATGATGCTGCTTCCCAAGGTGCGGTGGTGCAGGAAGCTGTCCTCATCCAGGCTGGGCAGAGACCGGGTTTGTGTAGGGCAAGGGGTGCATCAGTATCCCAAACTTTCTCCATGATCAGAGAGTAAACTGCAAAAGGAAACTCCCAAGACCTATTCCAGCCCAAGTTTGCAAGAGTTCGAACATAATTAATGAGGAAAGGGGAGTAGAGAAGGAGGGCTGCTAAGCACCAGCCCTGGGGAGGTCACTCGGGGCTCTTCCTGAACAAGGGCTGGGAGAAGAGCAGAGCTGTTGGCATCACCTTGTTTGGTGACAGGGAGCCAGAGAGCACCCATGGGTCAAATCCAGCACCTGGCCACACAGCTTTATGCATTCCAGTTCCAGGGCCAGGGTGGGAAGCATGAGGCCTTCCTGCCTTGCATGACACAAAATGACAGCGTGGATCAAGAAGAAGTTGCACCAGGGCAGGGTCAGATTGGACATCAGGAAAAGCTTCTTAATGGAAAGGGTTCTCAGGCCCTGTCAGAGGCTGCCAGGGAGGGGGTGGAGTCCCCATCCCTGGAGGGGTTTAAAAGATGGATAGATGGGTTTCTTGGGAACAGGGTTCAGTAGTGGACAGGGACGGTTGGACTGGATGATCTCAGAGGTGTTCTCCAAGCAGGTGAGTTCTAAAGGGGTCTCTCCAAGGGACGAGGATGTAACCATGCTCTGCTGTTTCTCAGACCCCCCCCCACAAATGAGCAGTGCTACAGGTTCCTATTTCCCCTCAGCTATGGACTGTTCAGGCAGTGACAATAACAGTGGCCAGGTTTGGCTTTTCAGCTTATGAAACAGCACCATATTTAAAGATTTAGCTACAGGGCTTTTTCCAGATCAGCAATGGAGACCTTTCATATGTGAGCTGTCATCCCTTTAAGTTGCTTTCCTTAGGAGAAACAGGCACGTTAATGTTTGCTGCTTAAGATGCCCAGAGCATGCAGCAACTTCAGCACCCAAATTACTTTTATGAGATATCTAATTACCCTTTGGCCTTCAGATCTGTACATTTGCCATGGACATTGCTGTCTCCTGCCACCACCTGGGAGCAAGGTACATTTGCAGGACTGCAAAACGTTTCTTATTTCCAAGATAACGCATAGAAAACAACTTATTTTAGAATAATTATTCCTTTCTCTTTTTTGTTTTTTTAAAATCATAGAATGGTTTGGTTGGAAAAGATCTTTGAGATCATCAAGTCCAACTGTCCCTGTCCACTGCTAAACCAGATCCCTGAGAAACTCATCTGCCCATCTTTTAAACCCCTTCAGGGATGGGGACTCCACCCCGTCCCGGGCAGCCTCTGACAGGGCCTGAGAACCCTTTTGCCACCTTTGCAAAGAACAACTGCACAGTGGTACTGAAGAAAATGCTGGAAGCCCTGACATGAATAAATAAGTAGAAAAAGAAAAAAACCCACATTTTCTCATTCCTATCTGCAAGCAGCTGACTTATTTCCTAAGAAAGGCAGGTTTATACTGCTTTCCAAAATAATGATGGACCACGTAAACTTCATTAAAACATTGAGAGACCATTGAACATCTCACAGATGAAATAGATCTAAATAAATTCAGAGAAGAGTTCTTCTAACGTCCTTCAAATGCGTGTCAGATACTCCTGTCTTACTGCATGTTACATTACCCTGCCATTAAAAATGTATTATCTTTCGAAGGAAAAGCAGAGATTAATGACCCTAACCAAAGTGATGAATTCACTGTGCAAGATGAGGTAGAGTTCTGAAACAAGGCAGCAAACAGAGGAAAGAAATATTAAAACTAGATAAATAATAGAACAAGAAGGTCAGAGAAGGAGAAATTAATAGGCAGTTATTTTAAATTATTTGAATTCCTTTCCCTACACTTCATAAAAATATTAACCAGCTTCATATATATTTGTGTTTTCTCTGTGCTGACTTTCCTCTACAAGGAAATCTCTCCTTCTGGAAGTCTTATGTCAGAGTGAAAAAAAATCCATGTTGTGGTAGGAACTGAGGCTGTGTTTGAGATGAGACCTGAAAATGGAGCCTTTCATTGGCTGAGCCTGTGCTGTTTCTGACCAACCTCCCAGGGCACCAGGGCTTGGGGAGCAAGGGATTCACTGCATCAGGCTTGTCCTTCTGTCCAGCACCAGCCCCACCACTGCTTCATCATGAAAGAACAAAACAGGTTGGGTTGGAAGAGACCTCAAAGCTCATCCAGGGACACCTCCCACTGGATCAGGGAATCCAAGCCCCATCCAACCTGGCCTTGAACACCTCCAGGGACGGGGGCAGCCAACACTGCTCTGGGAAACCTGGGCCAGAGCCTCCCAACCCTCAGCATGAACAATTTCTTCCTGATGTCCATCTAAATCTTCTCCCTTCCAATTTAAAGCCATTCCCCCTCATCCCATCACTCCAGGCCCTTGTAAAGAGCCCCTCCCCAGCTTTCCTGGAGCCCCTTTCAGTCCTCGGAGGCTGCTCTAAGGTCCCCCCAGAGTCTTCTCTTCTCCAGGCTGAACAACCCCAACTCTCTCAGCCTGTCCTCATGCAGGAGGTGTTCCAGCCCTCTGAAATGCAGTGATAAACCTCCTACCAAAAACCACACTTTGCTTTTAGTGTTTAATCACCACGTCTGTAAGCCATACATGAATTACAGTCCCTGAAACTGGTATTTGTTACTTGCAGAATATTAACGTGGTTAATAAGAGAAGCAGTTGCCCACCAGTGGCTCTGAAACAGCCAATAAGGTTTTAATGATTTTTTTTTTTATCATTACAATTTGCTCCTACAAATCCATCAGGCCAATTCACATCTTTTTCAGCTCAAACAGGAGGATTTTTGAGGCCAGGATTTCAAATATTGGCACTTCTTCCTGCCATTTGGGCTTGCCATTTCCTCAAGCAGCATGGAGCAGTGGCAGGGTCAGTTTGCTGAAACCAGGCAAAAAAGTTCCCTCTCAAGGAAAGGAGTGCTATGCATGAATAATGCTGACTCTGGGAACTGCAGCAGGGCTGGAGCTGCCTTTGGGGTGTTTAAAATACATGGTGGCCTTGTAAACCCATATTTGCAATTCAGCCAGGCTGTGATGTTCCACTCTTCCAAGCAATGATTAGAAATGCTGGTCATGGGGGAGTGCAATTATTCAGTCCTTGAGTGGAATGCATTTGTGGTGTGCTGAGCACCATCTAAAACCTCCATCCACTCTGCTGTTACCCACCCTCCTGTCTCAAGCACCCTTAGGTGGTCCAGTGATGTGCTTTGGGCAAGGCTTGCGTCCTGCCCCAAGGCAGCAGCTGAGCCCTTCCCTGTGCCCAGGAGCTCCTGGCAGATTGCAGCCTCCGAGCAGGACCAGATGTGCTACACAGAGGAACTAAAGACACCTGAACATCAAATCATGGAATCACACAAGCATCTGGTTGGAAAAGACCTCTGAGGTCATCAAGTCCAACCGTCCCTGTCCACTGCTAAACCCTATCCTTAAAGCTCATCCACCCATCTTTTAAACACCTCCAGGTGTGGGGACACCACCACCTCCCTGGCAGCCTCTGACAGGGCCTCAGAACACTTTCAGAGAAGAAATGCTTCTTAATATCCAGTCTGAGCCTGCCCTGGTGCAACTTGAGGCCTTTTCCTCCCATCCCCTGTCACTGGGGAGAAGAGACCAACCCCCACCTCCCCACAACTTCCTCTCAGGCAGTTGCAGACGGGGATGAGGTCTCCCCTCAGCCTCCTCTTCTCCAGGATAAACAGCCCCAGCTCCCTCAGCTGCTCCCACAACCCCTGTTCTCCAGCCCCTTCCCCAGCTCCGGTCCCTTCTCTGGACGCTCTCCAGCCCCTCAAGGTCCTTCTTGGAGTGAGGGGCCCAGAACTGACCCCAGCACTCGAGGGGTGGCCTCCCCAGTGCCCAGGGCAGGGGCACAATCCCTGCCCTGCTTCTGCTGCCCACGCTGTGTCTGACACAGCCCAAGATGCCATTGGCCCTCTTGGCCCCCTGGGCCACTGCTGGCTCATGTTCAGCCCCTGCCAACCAACACCCCCAGGGCCTCCAGGCAGCTCTCCAGCCACTCTTCTCCAAGCCTGGAGAACTGCTTGGGGTTGTTGTGCCCCAAGTGCAGGTCTCAGCACTTGGTCTTGTTGAACCTCTGCAGCCAAGCAGAACAGAGAACAGAGTGGCAGGGCTGCAAACATAGGAAACAGCAAGATTTCGCAGTTTGGATCAAGAGAAAAGCACTACCACAGAGCCAATGCTCTTCTTTTGCATTAATAAAAGAAAGCATTTTACTGCTTACTGGGAATTACAACATTTTCTACTCAGTGCACACCCTTCTGTGCACAGATATAGAATGGTTTTAGAAAAGAGTTACTGCCAAATAACATTAATGTGTTTAAAACTGGCAGTCTCTGAGGTCTTGAGCTGCTGACAACAATCCAAGACATGACACAATGCAAACAAGAGATATCTATGGCAGCAGAGTCCTTCAGAGCTTCAGCACCAAGATCTCTCACTTCTCCTGGCCAGGACTTGGCAGGTGGATAAGGAATTTGTGATGGGGTTTATACCACCATAAAACCAGAAGTATTAATTTCGCAGAGCTGCAATGGTAGATCAGAAATTCTTAGAGCCCACACCAAATAAATCATTAAGAGCAGTATCTGCTAGATCAGAGGAGAATATCATGGCAATTGAAAAGAGATTTCTCTGTGTGGTCTCCACCAGGACACAGATGGGCTGTGCTGGGTTGCCCAGCAGGCGATGAAAGCTCACACTGATAGAATAGAGAGATGGTTTTTAAAAAGGTTGATATTCAAAGAGATTAGCTGGGAGCTGAGGTCCAAGGATACAAAATGCTCATCACATCACCTCACGTAGCATCGTTAATAGCGGTGGGAGAGAAGACATAGGTGATGGTGAGATGTTCTCTAAGGGTTCAGACCTAACCTGTGGTAATGAAGAGCATTGGTAAAAGGAAGGAACACCCCACGGAGTACTGAGATTTGTGCATCACTCTTGTTTCTTGCAGTAAACAAAACTCTCATCAGTAGATATGAGTCTCCTCTCACCCACAGACGATGTTTCTCCTCTACTTTCTCTCCTGGTCCCTACACCAGTCCACCTTTCCACACTCTTCCTCATATCCTCTTTAATTCCCTTATTATTCTCTACTTTCACTTCTCATTGTCCTGTTTGTTTGCAGAACAGAAGCACATGTTAGACTTCAAAAAAAATAGCAGTGACTCTACTCATCTCTTTCACACCAAGCCCAGGAAAGAGCTTTGTCCTTTGTACCTTCACAGCTGTCTTAAAAAATACACAGATATTAAATGGTGGAGCAGGGAAGATGGGAATCACAGAATCATTAAGGTTGCAAAAGACCTTTCAGCCCATCCATTCCGACCATCAGCCCAGCCCCTTCGTGCCCACTAAACCAGCAAATCTAGAAGTACTTTAATGGAAGAGGAAATTGTCACAGAGAGAGGAATGAGAAATCCATATAAAGTCCTTTTATAAACAAGGCTGCCCTTCTCATCTTTAATCACTTTCATCTTTTTGACAACAGGTGTGGCCTTTGGGGAAAATCTTTTCCTCTCCTCCTTTCATGAGAGACCAAAGGAACAACAATATTCTCACCTATTTTTCTTGCAGTCATAAAAGGAAACACAAGCAAAAAACCTGTAGGTGCTTCTGATGAATCAAATCACCTTTTTTCCTGTAAATGCCTGGTTTAAATTTGACATCTTAACTTTGCCAAGTATGATACACAGACTGCTTCTCTACTTGTACCACCGTGTCAGGGCTGCCAATCATTTGTACAACTTCAACACTTATCACTGTAGAGACAGAGAAAAGAGTACATTCAGCCTTTGGCTGCCTTTTTTTTTCCCAAACTTAGAATCACAGAATTATAGAATAGGTTGGGTTGGAAACGACCTTAAATCTCATCCCGTCCCACCCTGCCATGGACAGGAACACCTCCCACTGGATCAGGGAGCTCAAAGCCCCATCCAGCCTGGCCTTGAACACCTCCAGGAATGGAGCAGCCACCACTGCTCTGGGCAACCTGTGCCAGGGCCTCCCCACCCTCACAGGAAAACATTTCTTATCAAGAACTCATCTCAATCTCCCCTCTTTTCAGCTTAAAACATTCCCCCTTGTTCTATCCCAGCACTCGCTCACTTGATAACAGCTCCTTAACTCAATAATGAAGAAGAAAGGAAGAGATAAACAAGATGACTAAAAGGGAACAGCAATTTGGTCAACTGAAAGCTCTGAAAAGCAAACTCCAAGAACTCTTCTCTCATTCTCCTCTCCTTTCCCCTATTCCTCCTTTTCTTTGCTGAAATCTTGGAGAAGGTTGGCTTGGCTTCCAAACGTGCCAACCAAAATCAGTTGCTGAGACATTTGAAGCCTTCTTGGGGGCTGGCATTTGTCTGCCATCCTCTCCCAGTCTCCCTGCTGCGTCCCAGCCTTGGACATGTGATTTGGTCAGGAGATGGCAATGCAACTTGTGAAATGTGGAGGAGGTTCTGCTGCTTTAAGATATCAACAATTTATAATGGGAAGCAATCTCCCCCCTCAGCAGTTACTCTGTTTGGAGGAAATACATGGGTTTCTATTTTCAGCACAGGGTTGGGGAAGGACAGAATGAGAGCATAAGGCTTGCAAGAGTGGGACAGAGAAAGAAACATCCAACAGGTGAAAACACTTCTTCACTGCAGTGCACAAAGCTTACTGAGGAGATATCTGTTAATATAGGCATTGTGGGATTTAAAACCCCTTCCCTGGGCAGCTTTTGATAAGTGTAAGCTCACAGCACAGTCCCTTCTGTGCACTGAAGGTGTGCCTCAAAATCCCTCCAACTGGCACTAAAATTTCCTCCTGACTGCTTTTTCTCTTTAGCTGAAGGTTGGGGAGAGGGAGGATATTTCCAGCACAGCAAATCATAGGATGACCTGAGTTGGAAGGGACCCACAAGGACCATCGAGTCCAACTGCTGTCCCTGCACAGGACACTCCCAACACTCACCCCGTGGGACTGAGGGCAGTGGCCAAATGCTTCTGGAATGCTGGCAGAGCAGGGGCCCTGACTGCTTCCCTGGGGAGCTGTTCCAGTGCTCCAGTGCTGAGCAGAGCTCAGCCCCTGTTTCCCCTCCCTCCCTTGGGAGAAGGCACAAACAGCTCTGAGATCCCCTCTCAGGCTCCTCTTCTCCAGCTGAACAGCCCAAGGCACTTCAGCCTCTCCTCACACACTTCCCCTCCAGACCCTTCCCCAGCTCTGTGGCCTCCTCTGGACATTTTCCAGTGTTTTGATGTCCCTTTTATGCTATGGTGCCCCCAGTGCTCCAGGTGGGGCCTCCCCAGTGCAGAGCAGAACAGGACAATCCCCTCCCTCTCCCGGCTGGCGATGCCCTGCTGGGTGCCCCCCAGGACACGGTTGCCCTCTTGGCTGCCAGGGCACTCGTGGCTCCTGGCCAACTTGCCATCGCCCAGAGCCCCCAGGTTGCTCTTCCCCAGGGCAGAGATGACATCAAGCAGCCTGTCAAGAATTTATGAATGGGAGAATTGGACATCTTAGAAATGAATAATGACCCAGCACAGCTCACTAACAGAAAACAGGAAAAAGCCGAGACTCCACTGTCTAAGCTGCAGCTCTGAGCAATTTTCTTTTCCCATAGTTAATTTTTTTGGCTCCAGTAAATCCAGTCAGATAGTGATTTATTAGGAGCTGCTATTTTGTGTCATTTCCTCTTCAATACCAATATTCACCAGTTCATTTCCTTGTTGAGAAAGAAAGTCAATATTGCAAATCCCTTTAACTTTCACATAGCAGTGACATTGCAGTCTAATTTACTTCATGTATTTCCCTGGTGCTCAGGCTAAACCTTCCTTGTCCTGGGGAATGCATGCTCTTCTTTGGTGCCTGCATCTCCCAGACAGCCAGAGATATGATGTCACCTATTATGAAGGTAATCCACCCTGCTCCTTAATCTTTCTTAGTCTTTTCTTCTGTCAATATTGCTCTAAATTGGTTGTAAACATAGAACAGTTGGGGTTAGAAGGGACCTCAAAACCCACCCAGTTCCACCCCCTGCCATGGGCAGGGACACCTCCCACTGGATCAGGGAGCTCAAAGCCCCATCCAGCCTGGCCTTGAACACCTCCAGGAATGGAGCAGCCACCACTGCTCTGGGCAACCTGTGCCAGGGCCTCCCCACCCTCACAGGAAAACATTTCTTATCAAGAACTCATCTCAATCTCCCCTCTTTTCAGCTTAAAACATTCCCCCTTGTTCTATCCCAGCATTTCCCCTCATCCTGTCCCTGCACTCCCTGATCAAGAGCCCCTCCCCAGCTTTCCTGGATCCCCTTTCAGTCCTGGGAGGCTGCTCTAAGGTCTCCCCAGAGCCTTCTCTTCTCCAGGCTGAACAACCCCAACTCTCTCAACCTGTCCTCATAGCAGAGGGGCTCCAACCCTCAGATCATCTTTGTGGCCTCCTTTGGACTCACTCCTACAGCTCCACCTGCTGAGGACTCTAGAACTGGACGCAGGACTCCAAGTGAGGTCTCCCCAGAATGGAGCAGAGGGGCAGAATCCCCTCCCTCACCCTGCTGGTTCCACTGCTTTGGATGCAGCCCAGGACAGGGTTGCCCTTCTGGGCTGTGAGTGCACATTGTCACCTCCTGGCAAGCCTCTCATCCACTTGAAAATCAACAGAGTCCGTCCCCACCTCTGGCACCAACCTTTCATGGGGACTGAGTGGTGCGATCACTATAGAGGCTGTAACCAGGGCTCCTTGAGTTCTAGGTTTTAGGGAAATTTTGTCTTAAGTATTAAGGTTTTAATTAGTGGAGAATCCAGCTCCTGCCAGAGCGAGCGTTGCTGTACTCCTCAAGTGTAGAAGTTTTACTGCTAATCTGCAAATGATCTGCTTTCATTTCTCCGCACGCACCTCTGCCGCTGCAAATACCATCATTCAATCACCCTTCTTTCATGATCTCCTTCAGCTAGTTGTGGCTTTAATGGGGCACATCTCAATCTAGAAAAGTTACTGGGATCTCAGAAGGCCTTGAGGTGTTGTTGGAGCTGATATAATTCTGCAAACTACATAAAGCTTGGGCCATGCCAGAGATTGAGGGAGGCATCAGGTCCGGGCCAGGAGAAGATCTCCCCAGGGCTCCAACCAGACCCAGCACTGCCAGCATGTACGAGATCTGATCTCTGTGTAAGAGACGGGGGGTCCCGGGGGTGTGTTTTAGTACCACATTTTCAACACTCATTTAGAGTATAAAAAAAAGCTTTTCAGTTCTTGAATTGCCAGACAATTATGGAATATATGATTTGTAAAGGCTTAGAAATCAGAGAAGAGAAAGGAAAACAGATGCATTCCAGAGGAAACATTTCATCACACAAATGCAGGGATCATAAATGCAAATGAAGGACAATTGCTGAAAAAGAGTTGATAGCAGTACTTGGGTATTTATCTGGTGTGTCAGCAACAATAAATCATAGAACTACCCGAGCTGGAAGGGAACCTGAAGGATCATCGAGTCCAAATGTATCTTTGTACTTGTCCTCTGCTCTAACGAGCACCCTGGTGGTCTGGACTGGCTTGTGGAGGGCTTATGTAGGCTGATGCCTGTAGTGCTGTGGCAAGCCTGGGTACCACAGGCCTCATCTGATCCACTCACCACCGAGTGCAAACCTACGGAGATGTCAGCTGGAAAGCAGCATCGTCCCTCAGCCTGGGCATGCAGGAGCAATCAGCCAGACCAAAATACCATCCTGATTTGTTACCCTGTCTGCAAACAGATAGAAACAAGACTTCTGCACACGATGCTGCTCTTTCAATGCTGATGAACCCAGCAGCAGGTACTAAAAATGCAGTGCTCCATGGTGGAGCTATTGCATAAGGGCTGCAGCTGCTGATACCAGGACCATCTACCTTGTGGCTACTGCCCATCCCTGGGAGGTTGTCACGAGCATTGTCTTGTTTAGGGTTGGAATGTAAGAGTCTACAGAATAAAAGAAAATAACCCCCTGGATAAAGAAATGGCAAACTGATAATTTTCAGTGCAAGTGAGGGAATCTAGCTGATTCAGAAGTCTTAGAACCTTCTCTAACCAAATATCCTGCTTTATAACAGATAACTTTCTTCAAGATGAGCATCTGGTAAGGATAAGAAAGGAGTCTGTAACCTCCACTCTTTAAGGAGAGAGTTACACAGAATGGAGAGAATAAAGTGCAGTGACAACTGCTCTGCGGACTCTCCAGGCATCTTGAAGGACTGTCCTAATGAACTGAATTATTCCTGCAGTGGTTTATCTCCTCAAAGCTGTTATTTTGAAGACTTCTTTCAGCTTGTGACAAGATCTTGACCTCACAGGAGCTGAACTGATAAAGATGTGGATGTAGCGATTGTACTGCAGCTCTGGTCTTCACAGTATCTGCTTGATGACTCACATGGAAGAGCACTCCCCAGGAAAAAGATATGGCCAGGCTTAAGCAGACCTGCAGTATAGCTGATCAAAAATGAAGGAAAATGATTTGGGAAGATATCAACAGCTTCAGGCATGACAGGACATTGCCCTACAGAGCAGAGCAGGCACACGGTGACAATCTTCAGGTGTCCATTCTGCAGTCTAATGCAGTGACAGCACCTCAAACAACGCCTAAATCTCCACCCACCTTGCAGAAATACAGCCTGTTGTAATGAAACCCTCCTCTGGTCTCCGTGCCAGGCATCAGCAAAGCTGTTCTGAAGGGGATAAGACAGAGGAAGCCAATACTTGTCTGTGAAACGCAGCCTTCACGCAATCAGCACTTTGCGTGCAGCACCCTCATGGCTTTAAACAGCATGAGTTTCTTCTCCCCCCGCAGACCTGTGCCAGGAACTGAAGGGTCTGTATGCCCAGAAACAGAGATCACACAACCTCATAAAGTTCAGCAAAGGCCAAGGGCAAGATCCTGCACCTGGGCTGGGGTGATCCCAGGATCAGTACAGACTGGGAGATGGATTGCCCGAGAGCAGCCTGTGCAGAGAAGGGCTTGGGGACATTGGCAGATGAAAAACCAGATATGAGACAACAGCATGTGCTCCCAGCCCAGAAAGCCAACTGTATCCTAGGCTGCCAACAAAGAAGTGTCATCAGCAGGTCAAGGGAGACTATCATGCCCTCTTCTCCACTCCGGCGAGACCTCATCCGGAGTCCTGCATCCAACTCTGGGGTCCCCAGTACAAGACAGACCTGCGGGAGAAGGTCTAAGGGAGAGTCAGAAAAACAACCACAGGACTGGAATACCTCTCCTGTGAAGAACTGAGAGAGCTGGGGTTGTTCAGACTGGAGAAGGGAGGATTTATTGTGGGCTTTCAATACATACGGGGCTTAGAAGATGGAGAAAGACTTTCTGCCAAGGATTGTAGGACAAGGTTCGATAGTTTTGAGCTGAAAGACGATAGATTTAGAGTGGATATAAGGAAGATAAGGCTGGTGAGACCCTGGCCTAGGTTGCCCAGGGAAGCTGTGGCTGCCCCATCCCTGGAGGTGTTCAAGGCCAGGTTGGATGGGGCTTGGAGCCCCCTGATCCAGTGGGAGGTGTCCCTGCCCATGGCAGGGGCTGAGACTGGATGGGCTTTGAGGTCCCTTCCAACCCAAACCATTCTGTGATAAAAGCTGAAGAAGAATTTGACAGTAAATGAAGTGGACCAGCTTTTACATAAACTCTTCCCAGACATTTCAGGTCTGTCACCCCAGATCATGCATAAAGCTATTAGTTCATTTTTTCTCTGAATCATTACTACCAACTGTGCTAACGAATGTGAAAAAGACTAATGGACTCCTTGAGGGAAAATTTATATGCAGGGTCAAATATTTTTTCTATTTTAAAAGAGGAAAGCAATTATCACTACTTTTATTTAATGATGCCTTCTTTGAATATGTGTCATATTTCTTGGAATAAAAGGCTACAAATTTGAGCATTCGCTTGATACAGAATTATTGATTCATCCAGCATCAAATCTACTCATAATTACAGACAATGAAAAGCTCTTCTCCCTTCTAACAGTGTCAAGCTGTTAATGCCAATCAAAAATGCTGAAGAACATTACGAAAATTGAACAATGCAAGATGAATGTTGAGACTTACTGCTCAGCCCAATCCTGTGAGGGGCTGGATGTCATCTGGGCTCCTAGCAAAATGTCAGTGTTGTTTTCTTGTAATCTG
Source organism: Tapera naevia (assembly GCA_033556795.1). Taxonomy (NCBI): domain Eukaryota; kingdom Metazoa; phylum Chordata; class Aves; order Cuculiformes; family Neomorphidae; genus Tapera; species Tapera naevia. The sequence goes on from JAUMJJ010000307.1 coordinate 238,217, forward strand.
CAAAGGAAAAACAGCACAATCATTGTGCAGTAAGGAAGATCAGTGTGTGTTTGGAGTGTAATTGCAGCATGGTCTACACAGCTTGAGTTGTGGCCAAGAGATGATTCCTTATAAAATATTTTTGAAATGACCCATTGCAAGGGTTTTTAAAGCAAAATCTATGTACATTGTTCATTTCATTTAAAACCATACAATAACTTGATTGGAAAAGACTTTTGAGCTTAAGTCAAACCATCCCTGTCCACTACTGAACCAGACCCCTGAGAAACTCATCCACTCATTGTTGGTAGCTAGGGTCTGGTGACCGGAAGATCTCGCGATGTACGGAAAGATAGGGCCCCTCTCCCAGTAGCCAATGGTGTTTAGTTGATGGTGTAAGCAGACAGAAGTGATGTTGCAAACCTTGGCTATATAAGCCGGTGTTTTCTATCAATAAACACCATTTGCCACCCACCACACCGGTGTCTGTGAGCCGATGGCCCGAGCGGCCGGGGGTGGCCGCCGTGCCGTTCCTGAACCAGGTCACCACGCCTTCGAAAATGAAGGCAACACAGCCCAGCACACAGGGGGTTTCTGGGCTGGGAGCACTTCTCGCTGGCTCCTGTGGAGCTTCTCATGAACGAGCACCCCAAGTCCTTCTCCCCAGGGCTTCTCTCGTCACCCCCCCGGACTGTGCTGTCACTGTGGATTGCCCCAACACATTATTTTCTTATTTACAACGCTATCAGCTTGTTTTATCAAGCAAAAGTTCCCAAATACCTCCAAGTAACAGTCTGCTACTGAAAAGTGCTTTCTGGGAGCTCCACCTCCAGCCTCCCAGTACCTGAAGGGGCTCCAGAAAAGCTGGGGAGGGGCTTTTGTGAAGGGCCCTGAGTGACAAGATGAGGGGGAAGGGCTTTAAATTGGAAGGGGGAAGATTTAGATGAGACATTAGGAAGAAATTCTTCACCATGGGAGTGGTGAGACAGGTACATATGCTGCTGGGGGAGGCCACAACCAGGGACATTAAATCAAGACTTACAAAGTCTGGCACTGGATTCTGTTCTGATTTTAAGTGAAGGTGAGTTTTTGCCTTCAGCACCAAAGTATAAAACCTTATTTTGGCAGCAGGTTGTGTAATACAAGGTTTCAGAAAGGGAAAAGAAAAGAACTAAGATCAAGCCATGCTCTGAGCAGAGGAGCACTAATATTTCAGGGTAAGCTCCCAATACACACCTTCCCCTAAGCCAACATTTGATCCTTCTCCTCCCTGTCAACTTTGGCTGAAATATGCAGAAGATTCAACATTTATTAACTGGGGACAAGCAGCGTTTGCCCAGACATCCCATTTCCTTTGAGATTTGGGCTGAAAGCAACAGGAAACACAGCACAGAGGCTCAGCTTCTCATTGTGCTACACTCGCCCCGACAGGCTGTTGGAAAAGCTTTGTACTTGTAATATAATATTAAAATCAATTTAGAAACTCCTCATTCCTTAATTAAGTCCAAACGCACGTGTGAAACTCTGACAGATTTTTCAATAATTTAGCTGGAGTGGAAAGATGGAAAGACAAAATAGTTTTGGAAGGCATTTAAAGCCCAGTGTGAGAAGCAGCTCATGTGAGCAGAAACAGCAGATGTTCTTCCTCTGTGTCCAACAAGCACAACTGCCCAAAGATTAGGGAACAACCACTGCGGTTCTGCTGATGGGAAGTGGGAACAAGGACGGGCAGATGGAATGCTCCCCCTGACCACAGACTGCACCAGCTTCCAAGAACGTTCCGTGGTGCCACTTTCCATCACCTCCTCACCCGCTCTTCAAGGTAGAGAAGGGACTGGAGCTGGGGTCCTGAACCAGGTCACCACGCCTTTGAAAATGAAGGCAACAAGTGGTGCTGAAACTTGGGAGGAACACCTGGACACGTGACCAGCGGCCGGAGCTGCGGGACCAGCCCGGCGGGGAGGACCCACGAGGAGGACGGATGCCCTTGGGAAGGTCGTGTCACAGTTATAGGAGGAGTGGGTATTGAGTGTAAGCCCAAAGGCTTCACTCTCGCTGTCACCAGGCCTTTACAGAGAGGGGTCATTGTGTGGCCGGTGGATATTTTTAACCCTGAAGGGTGGGATAAGGGTACCAAAGCCTCAGCCGAGGAGACGATGTCCTCGGGCTCTGGGAAACACCTTAAATCCTGGGGGAAAGCTGTGCAGCCCCTGCAAAAAGGGCAGGAGACTCCTGGCAGCAGGAGACTGTTTCACGGTCACCTCTGAAGTGGGAGTCGGGGCGACCACCAGGCCGTGCACCCCCCAGGCGACGGCAATTCTGCCGCCCCTGAAGCTCTGCCAGAGGGCCATACACCCCCTCGGTGCCCGAACCCCGTCCCCCTTACGGAGGGGCAGGGAGGAGCGCAAAGCTCTCGGGGTAACTCACGGGAGGAGGGCAGGGGCGCCGCCGCGCAGCCCGAGTCTCGAGACGCTCCGCCTCAGCCGCCGCCCCCTGCGCCCCAAGATGGCGCCGAGCAGCGAGCGGGGGCGGGGCGAGGAGAGCAGCGGCGCGAAAAGGGCGGCAGCGCCAGCGGCGCCGCGCGCGCGCGGGAAGGGCAGGGGAGCGGAGAGGAGAAGGGCGAGAGGCGTGGCAGAGGCGGGAGGCGGGCGCGAGGGGCGGCCAATCAGAGCGGCCATCGGAAGGGAAGGGGCGGGGCGAGCCGGGGGGACGGCCCGCCCGGAAGGGAAGGGGCGGGGCCGCAGCCCGGAAGGGACCGGTCGGTCGAGCGCCGGTCCCGAGTGAGACCCCAGCGGGGACGAGGGGCTGGAACCGACCCGGAGTCGGAGGAACCAGAAAGAGTTCAAAGCAAAAATATCCGCAATGGAAAGGGATCGCGGGGAAAGAGAATTCCTCCCGCGGGCTGGGCAGAAATTAAGGGCGCGCGCGCCGAAGGGGCTCCATCGGCCGCGCCGGCGTTCCCGGTGCGGGTGAGGGAAGGAGGACAAAGGGTCCGTTCACCAAGAAACCCCAAGGACAGACAAGCGATTGTTAAAGCCACTGCACACAGAGGGCTCGATGCTGCCACGGTCTCCACCCTCCTCGATGGGGGTTTGGGGGAGATGACATGCTCCCCTTTGAGAGAAGACAAACTCGTAGACTGAGTTTTGATGGAGCAGGGACGATGGTTTTTAAACAGGAATGGGAGGAAAACTGAACAAGGCAACAGGTTCAAGCAACTGGGGCGGATCCCCCACTGCATGGCTCTGCCTTCCAACGGCTGATGGGTTCAGACCCAACCATGCTCACCCCCCAACAACAGGCCCAAGGCCTGCGGGCCCACCAAATTGTGGCAACCACTCGTGCAGCTAGAGAAGCCATTCGCACAGCCTCTAGAGTTACTGCCAAACCATCACCCTGGTCCACAACAAAGCAAAGTGAAAGTGAGAGCTTTACGCAATTTGCAGATCGCATTCTTTCTCTTCTTCCACTCTTCCCTTCTAGGCTGTGAGTTCCTTGGATAAGGAATATTTAAACAGAATAGCATTCTGTTCCTGGCACTGTAGAACCTCCATGGCTGCAGAAGTGTTAATAATAAATAACAATAATGGCTTGGGTGAGAAGGAACCTCAAAGCCCACCCAGTCCCACCCCCTGCCACGGCAGGGACACCTCCCACTGGATATGGGGGCTCCAAGCCCCATCCAGCCTGGCCTTGAACACCTCCAGGGATGGGGCAGCCACCACTGCTCTGGGAAACCTGGGCCAGGGCCTCCCCAGCCTCACAGCAAAACATTTCTTCCTAAAATCTCATCTCAATCTCCCCTCTTTCAGCTCAAAACCCTTCCTCATCATCCTGTCCCTGCACTCCATGATCAAGAGCCCCTCCCCAGCTTTCCTGGAGCCCCTTTCAGTCCTGGGAGGCTGCTCTAAGGTCTCCCCAGAGCCTTCTCCAGGCTGAACAACCCCAACTCTCTCAGCCTGTCCTCACAGCAGAGGAGCTCCAGCCCTCGGATTGTCCTCCTGGCCCTCCTCTGCCCACCTCCACCCCAAGCAGCTTGTGGCTGGGTGCAGAACGTGGTGGTGGATGGAGCTCCTCTCTCCCATCCACAGCAATGATGGAGATAAACCCCCAACGCAAAGGGAATGGGGATTCACACAGATGTGGGCAAAGACACCAAACTTAAGTGTGTTGGGGCCTAAAGATGACCAGGTTGTAGAGGAAGACAACCGTCACCTGGATTAAACAGTATCTGGTGATCAAAAAAAAGGCTTTGGAAATAAAGAAACTTCAAATATAACAAATTATCATCAACTTCTGTAACAGTAGGAAGAGGCCTTGGGGTGGAGAGGCAGCCCAGATGCCACCATGACCTCTCCAGGGTAGCATTCCTACAGGTACCACATACATCCTCTGTGGTTTTTTTGTGTGCATGTATAGTTAAAACTTTCTGGGATTAAAGACACATTTTCAGGAATCTGGAGTCATTTATTACAATTTCATGAGTGTCTGGAGTCGTGGCTCACCTGTTCTATCACTGCTATTGACCCTGAAACTTGGAGTTCACTGATTGTCAGTTAATTAAGTGTAGTTAATAAATCCATAAACCACTTCAGCCCTGGTTTGGTTTGAACTATGTGAGCCAAGCACTTTCTCCCCTGCAGCAAACAGGTGGTGGTAATAATTCCCTGCAGGGAATCCATCATTTCCAGTGGATGCAGAAAGGGGTGGGGGGAGAACCTGTGCTGCACCCTCAGTAGTTGGTGTGTGTTGATCTAAAACCACCAGTTTAGCTGCAGATCATGGCTGGGACATCCAGGTGGAGCTAGGCATTCCCAGCCTGCCCGTATTTCCCCACTGCACGAGCAAAGCCAGTAACAGAGATGAAGCTTCCTACAAATGACAACTTAGATGGGACCTCCTAGTATGAGGAGCATTGTGTAATGAGAATATTAGAGTTACATATTAAAATAATAAATCAAAATGCTAAATCCTGTGTGCTCCTTTCATTCACTTTGTAACTCATTTATGATTAAATACCTATTCTATAGAATTGTCTGGTTGGAAAAGACCTCTGGGATCAAATCCAACCGTACCCGTCCACTACTAAACCCCGTCCCTCAGAACAGAACCATCAGTGAAACAGTTACACAAACATCATGGTCACTTCTGTCCCACTGCTTCTGCCTTTCAGCTGGGACCAGGAGATGCTGCCTGTGCCAAATGCACTTCTTCACAGCTGGAGCAGAAGGCCTTTTCCAACCTATGGTTCTGCATGGCTGAGCGAGGAGGAAGCAAGGAAGAGGTGTGCAAGCAGTTCAGAAGTTTCCTCCAGGAGGGAAGGTGAAGGGGAGGAAGGGAAAAAAGAACTATATCCCAAAAGTGGTAGGAAGGAAAAGTTACCATAGCAACCAGCACCACCTTTGCTGGAGAAAGTGAGGAACGAATCAAAGATAAGAAAAAAAGTAATCAAACCAGCTTAAGGAATATTAAAAAAATGGAAATTGTTTATGAATTATATATAAGGCCGCTAAGAACTCTTATAAATCAATTCAAAGGAAAATAGATATGTTGAGTGAATTTAAAGAAAAGGAAAAGATACCATTTGCATTCCAGCACTTCACCATAAATTATGGATCTTTTTGTTTGGCATCGCTGCTTTGTTTGGGAAAAAACTTGGTGAGGGAAGGGAACTACTGAAAGCCCAAATATTTGACTATAACTCAGACTCTGAGATGGAGTTGATGAGCAACGAGCAGTCTGGGAGAAAAGGCACTTTGGTTTATCCTGGAGGAGGCTGAGGGGAGACCTCATCCCTGTCTCCAACTGCCTGAGAGGAGGTTGTGGGGAGGTGGGGGTTGGTCTCTTCTCGCCAGTGACAGGGGATGGGAGGAGAGGAAATGGCCTCAAGTGGCACCAGGGCAGGGTCAGATTGGACATCAGGAAACATTTCTTCATGGAAAGGGTTCTGAGGCCCTGTCAGAGGCTGCCAGGGAGGGGGTGGAGTCCCCATCCCTGGAGGGGTTTAAAAGCTGGGCAGATGAGGTGCTCAGGGATCTGGTTTAGTAGTGGACAGGGACAGTTGGACTTGATGATCTCCAAGGTGTTTTCCAACCAAATGATTTTATGATTCACTGTGGCTCTTCTAAGTAGTCTACAAAGATGTGGAAAGGCTGAATTAGCCTGAAAAGTAGCTTGCTCTAAAAAGGAAGGTGTTTTATGTCCCAGTGCACAGTCATCCTAAGAAATTACTTGTCAGGAGGGACTCAGTGGAGGAAAAAAGGGACTAAATCTGATAGGAGGAATAAGGCTTCAAGTTACAGTGGCAAAGATACAAAATCTGAGCAAAGCCTCCACTACAGAGTTTTGCAAGGACTCAGAAATCTTCGTGCCTCAGATCATAGAATAGTTTGGGTTGGAAGAGACCTTAAGACCTGTAAGGCCTTTCACCCTCACAGACCAGTGGGTGCTGTAAATGCCAGAGGGAACACCCATGACCACAGGGACTGCCGGGCTGGCCCTCACCTGCGGTGTCCATGGTCACCTGAAGAGGGGTTCTCCCAATGACATGGAGTTGTTTTCTGCTTGCCTTCCCTTCAGGAGGGTGGAGGGTTGCTGGTGGGTCACACCATACCTATGAATTTTTCCCAACATCCAAAACATTTCCCTGAGGTCTCATTTACCTCTTCCATTTGTGTACCCAAGAAGTTCAAAGCTGTGTTGCTCTCTCCCAAAGTTCTAACTGATGCCATTAATCATTGGCCTGGACAATCACATTGGAATGCTGCTCACATTTCTCCATGAGCAGTGTGCACTTGCCTAGCATTGCCCAGCTCCGAGGACATCCTTGGTGCAAGACCCCTGTTTGTATTCTGCTTCCCTGCCAGAGTACATTAAAGACTTCCTCTGTAACAAGCATCCCACTCAGACCCATCAGCCTCGAGCTTCCAAAAGCAACCTCATGGAGAAGGTTAATTCATATATATCTGTGTGAATGAAGTGCCAGGTGCTGCAATAGCTACTGTTTTAAATAGAATCATGGAATGATTTGGGTTGGGACTCAAAGCCCATGGGCAGGGACACCTCCCACTGGATCAGGGGGCTCCAAGCCCCATCCAGCCTGGCCTTGAACACCTCCAGGGATGGGGCAGCCACCACTGCTCTGGGCAACCTGGGCCTCCCCACTGTCAGTGTGAAGAATTTCTCCCTCAGATCTCCTCTCAATCTCCCCTCTTCCAGCTGAAAACAATTCCTCCTCATCCTGTCATAGAATCATGGAATCTTCCAGTTGGAAAAGACCTCTGAGATCAAGTCCAACTGCACCCATCATCCACTAAACCATGTCCCTTAAAAACTCATCTATACTTTTTTTTTAAATACCTCCAGGGATGGTGACTCAACCACCTCCCTGGGCAGCTGTTCCAGTGCCTGAACACCCTGTCCTGGCCCTCCCTGGTCAAGAGCCCCTCCCCAGCTTTCCTGGAGCCCCTTTCAGTCCTGGGAGGCTGCTCTAAGGTCTCCCCAGAGCCTTCTCTTTCAGGCTGGACCATCACAGGGAGCTGGATAGCTGCTCTTGGTGGACACAGGCAGGGCCTCTGCAGTTCCATCTCAGGCTGGATTGTGTCCCAGGAGCTCTTTAGTGCCTTTGACACAGCACACACCCCCAGCCCATGCCCAGCTCTGTCTCCCAGCGCCGCCTTCACTCGCATCGCTGTGCTCAGAACAGCTTTTAACACATTTTCCAATTTGCCCACTGACAGATTTAGTGGTGTGTGGAGAAGCCAGTGGAAAGTAAAAAGGATCTCAACTAACAGAGAGAAATGCCTCTCCCACCACTGCCTCCTCCTCCTCTGTTTGCAGCCGGGTGAGGAGCAGAACCTTGGCAGCCTGGGGCACCTCCAAACAGTAAAATGTCAGTTCTCAGGGCAGGGTGGATGGGCCTTGGAGCCCCCTGATCCAGTGGGAGGTGTCCCTGGGGATGGAACTGGATGGGCTGTGTCCCTTCCAACCCAAATCATTCCATGATTCTACAAACATCTCTATGAAATTCTTTTTATCACTGAAGCAGCTCAAATGCAACAGAAGCAGAAATCAATACCTGATGCTCTTTTAATTAATAATTTTCCACCGTCTGCAGCCAATTATAAGGACATTTTAAAGGCCTGCAGTGGGACATTTTGCTGTTGGAAGTCCTTTCAATTCTGCTAATCCCTGTTTCAATTATAACACTGGATATCTTTTAATAGGGGTGGCAAGAGCTGATGTTTGCCACACTGACGTGGCCTGGGAGACTGAGGGTGATCCTCAAAATGTAATCTAAGGATTGGGGATTATGAAAATACCTTTGTCTGTTGGAGGCATGTGGAAATAGCAGGGAAGAGGGATCAGTTTGCATCAATAATGGGAAGAAAAATGAAATATTTTCTTGCATAAAACACATCTGTCTGATCTGAAAAGCTGCAAAGGGACAGGAAAAGGCTTCTTTTTTTTTTTTTTCAGGCATATTTAGTGCAAGTGAATGAAAGCCAGGGCTGGTGCAGTACTGCTCCAGGTGTTGGTTCTACACAGGAGACAGCTCAGAGGGCAGTTGCACACGAGCTTCCCAAGGAAACACCACTGGGAATGCTCGTAGTTACTGCAGGTCTGAGAGTGAACATGTTCTTGCATCTCCCACCTCTCCTCTTCCACTGTTGCACAGCACAAGTACCCACTGGACCCAACAGAAACCTCAGTGCTTTCTCTGATCAGTTCTCTTGGATTAGACAGGGATTTTGTCAGGGAAGTAGAAGAGGATAAGAAGCAAAACAAAGCAGCAGCAGCATCACTTTAAATGTGAGATTTTGAGAAAACTGTAAAATCCATAGCCCTTACCTCCCCACCAAATATTTAAGCCCATTGAAGGATTTTCAGCTAATTCAATCAATTAATTTGTTGAAAGCTCTGGCATGAAAGTAGGGAAAATAATTTGCCATTCCCAAGAGAGTATCTAAGAGAGCAGATCCTGGAGCACTGAGAAGACAGGCTTTGAGAGGCATAAATTCAGTCTCAGGGTGCTCACTATGAAGACTTAGGGCAGTTAAAATGTGCTCTTTTCAAACTATTTACTTGGTCCAAATATATGTACAGAAAAAGGGAGGGAGAGGGGCACCTCTGGAGAAGGATTTATTGTGGGCTTTCAATACATATGGGGCTTAGAAGATGGAAAAAGACTTTTTGCCAAGGATTGTAGGACAAGGTTCAATGGTTTTGAGCTGAAAAAGGGGAGATTTAGAGTGGATATAAGGAAGATAAGGCTGGTGAGACCCTGGCCCAGGTTGCCCAGAGCAGTGGTGGCTGCCCCATCCCTGGAGGTGTTCAAGGCCAGGTTGGATGAGGCTTGGAGCCCCCTGATCCAGTGGGAGGTGTCCCTGCCCATGGCAGGGAGTGGGACTGGATGGGCTTTGAGGTCTCTTCCAAGCCAAAGCATTCCATGATTCTGTGAATGTGTCACTCTCCTGGTGGAGATTTAACCTGTCACCTCCACCAGCCCACGGGGCATTGTACAGACTGGGCAGAGCTGGCATCAGCTCTGTGCTGCTCGTGCTGGTAAGGCTGAGAGAACACAAACAGCACCACCTTTCCCTGCACACACCCAGACATTTAAACATCTGCATTTCTCTCAAATCAAAGAGACAGCACAAAAGGCAGAAAAAGTAACAAAGATGAAATCATTTGTGAACAGCCTCTTGTAGGAACAATAATTAAACAGCCTGAACTCAGCCTGGAAGGATGAGCTTTACAGAGACCTGTAAAGTCATAGAGTCTCTGGATGGTTTGGGTTGGAAGGGACCTCAAAGCCCATCCAGTTCCACCCCCTGCCATGGGCAGGGACACCTCCCACTGGATCAGGGGGCTCAAGACTCTTCAGACTCATTCAACAACTGCGTTGAGGGGTTGATTTCCACAGGCTTCAGAGTATTTGTGGTTTTTGAAGCCACTTCAACACACTTTCCCCCCCCCCCCCCCCCGCTCCTTAGCTGCAAACCATTAAACATTTTACAGCAGAAGCAATCTGTACCCTCCTGCTACAAGAGAAAAGAAAACAAGAGCACGCAGCAGAAGCTGGCACAGCTCTGATTGTGCTCTTGCACTGACCAGTGGCAGGGAGATGCAGTTTCATACAATCATGGAATCATTAAGGGTGGAAAAGCTCATCCAGTCCAACCACCAGCCCAACCCGTGTCCCAAAGTGCCACAATCACACAGTTTTTGAACCCCTCCAGGGATAGAGACTCCCCCACTGCCCTGGGCAGCCTCTGCCAGGGCTTCACTACTCCATCAGTAAAGATACTTTTCCCAATATCCAATCTAAACATCCCATGGCGCAACTTGAGGCCATTTCCTCTCATCCTACCACTTGTTGAAGATCTATCACTGATGCAGCATCACTGCACATTTATACCAACACAATCCAATGCAGAGCTAAGCCAGAAGCAGAGGTTTTCCTGTTTGTTTTGGGACAACGTTGTTTAAAGACTTAATATAAAGGCAAACATTTAATTTCAAGTGGACTCACTTCACAGATAGAGTGAACTGTTACTCCATGAATGTCCCTGCCTTTTCTCCAGGCAGCCTAAACACTCAATTTCCTTTCCCAAGGACACTGCAAATTACCCAGGGAAGCACTTATTTCTGCTTAGGAAATTTCCATGTCAAGCAAAGGATGGGTATTCAACACAACAGTCACCTTAAAGCACATGGCCAAGGGTTTTCATTTCCTTCTCACTAATTTCACATTAATTTCACACAGTTCACTCAATTGAGGTGCTGCATTTCAAAATTAACACGAGGGAGAAGAGATTCACGGAGTAAAACAATTTCTTTTCATGCTGCAATTCAGCACAATCCCCAGAGACCAGGAGTGCAACCCCACATCCCCCATTGGAAATGTAAACAATAAAGAACGATTTTATCAGGTTTTAATGCAAACATGTCCAACCCTGCTATAAAAAGGTAATGATACACCTGGGGGGCACCCATCACAGCATCACCAGCCAGGAGAGGGAGGCCCCACCTGGAGCACTGGGGGCACTTTGGGCACCACAGGGTAAAAAGGACATCAAAGCCCTGGAGAGTGTCCAGAGGAGGCCCCAAAGCTGGGGAAGGGTCTGGAGGGGAAGTGTGTGAGGAGAGGCTGAAGGGCCTTGGGCTGTTCAGCTGGAGAAGAGGAGCCTGAGAGGGGATCTCAGAGCTGTTTGTGCCTTCTGCCAAGGGAGGGAGGGGAAACAGGGGCTGAGCTCTGCTCTCTGGGGACCTGGGACAGGACTGGAGGCAATGGCAGGAAGATGTGCCAGGGCAGGGGGAGATTGGACATTGGGAAGAGGTTCTTCCCCCAGCGGGTGGTGGAGCACTGGAACAGCTCCCCAGGGAAGCAGTCAGGGCCCCTGCTCTGCCAGCATTCCAGAAGCATTTGGCCACTGCCCTCAGTCCCACGGGGTGAGTGTTGGCAGTGTCCTGGGCAGGGACAGCAGTTGGACTCCATGGTCCTTGTGGGGCCCTTCCAACTCAGGTCATTCCATGGTTCTATGAATCCATGTCCAATACACACACATGTAGAATCATAGAATCATCTGGTTGGAAAAGACCTTGGAGATCCTCGAGTCCAACTGCACCCATCATCTGCTAATCCTTGTCCCTCAAAAACTCTTCTATTTGTATTTTAAACACCTCCAGGGATGGTGACTCAACCTCTTCCCTAGGCAGCCTCTGCCAGAGCCTGACCAAGCAGTATCTGATAAGATAGCGGCAACTTGTTAGCCAAGGCAAGAACTGGGCTGTTCCCAGCTAGGAAACCTCCCAGAAGATATAGATGCTCTATAGATGCTCATCACATGAATCCAGCTTGCCATGAATACTGAGTGGTTCAAGTATTTCAATCCAGCATAATTTAAAGTAGTTATAAATGACATCATCTTCCTCCAACCCATATCAAAAAGCAGTTCGAAACCCAGTTTATTCCAATATGTGCTTGGAAACAAAGTTTTTCAATGATTAAACAGCAGAATCTCTGGTTTTCCACAGTTGTTTTATTGACTGAATGCTCAGCAGCTCTGCTGAGAGAGACAGCAATGTCAGCTTGCCCTGACATAATTACAGTGTAAGAGAGCTAAATATTCCAGCTCATTAAATAAATGGGGGGGGGGAAGATAGTGGAAATGGGGAAAAAAGGAGAATAAAAGACTTCAAGAATGAATACAGAAAAATTACCCAGAACCAGATTATCTCATCAACAATAGAGTCAGAGAACTTGATAGATTGCAATTAGAAGCACCCAAAGAGCTCTGATATAAGAAACTCCTTGGCATTCCTCCAAAAACAGAGAACCTGTCTCACTAAAGCACAGGTTGGTCTCCAGAAGGATCCAGTTTTCACCTGGGATGCCCAGGACTGCTCTGTTTTATGCTTCTCAGCAGCTATTGCAAACTCAATTAGCAGTCAGTAAATTATTCATGTGCTTGCACCAGTAAATCATTACCAATCAATAATTAAGCTGCACATATTGAACAACAGCTAAAGGGCAGGATTTCTCTAGCAGTGTTCAGCTTTCCCAGGGCCTGTGCAGACTGCAGAACCCCATGGACAGTGAGCACAGCTCAGGCTTTGAACAGAGCTCCCCTTGGGAGAGCCCAGCTCTGCCCTCAGACTGGATTTGGCCCCTTTGCTTCAGTCCTGCTTCTCTCTAGAGGTAACGAGAGCCGTGGTCACCTCCGTCCCACACTGCCACAGTTATCCAAGAGAGAACATCAAATCTTTCTTGCAATACATCCCACATACCTAGAATATAACATCACTGTGGACAGTAGTTCATTTTTTTTAGCCAAATTCACGTTAAACTTAACTTTTCCTTGGTCAACATCAACTATATCAACAGGGAAAACTCTTGCATTCAGAATATGGAGCTGTTTGGTTTAATAACTGTGCGTCCAGCAGGGCATCACCAGCCGGGAGAGGGAGGGGATTGTCCTGCTCTGCTCTGCACTGGGGAGGCCCCACCTGGAGCACTGGGGGCACTTTGGGCACCACAGGGTAGAAAGGACATCAAAGCACTGGAGAGTGTCCAGAGGAGGCCCCAAAGCTGGGGAAGGGTCTGGAGGGGAAGTGTGTGAGGAGAGGCTGAAGGGCCTTGGGCTGTTCAGCTGCAGAAGAGGAGCCTGAGAGGGGATCTCAGAGCTGTTTGTGCCTTCTCCCAAGGGAGGGAGGGGAAACAGGGGCTGAGCTCTGCTCTCTGGGGACCTGGGACAGGACTGGAGGCAATGGCAGGAAGATGTGCCAGGGCAGGGGGAGATTGGGCATTGGAAAGAGGTTCTTCCCCCAGCGGGTGGTGGAGCACTGGAACAGCTCCCCAGGGAAGCAGTCAGGGCCCCTGCTCTGCCAGCATTCCAGAAGCATTTGGCCACTGCCCTCAGTCCCACGGGGTGAGTGTTGGGAGTGTCCTGTGCAGGGACAGCAGTTGGACTCCATGGTCCTTGTGGGTCCCCTCCAACTCAGATCATTCTATGGTTCTATATATAGTCAGGAAAATCAGAAAGTCAGACATGAGACTGACTGAAAAATAAACCCCTGAAGTGGAATTGAAAAACCTATGTCAAGAAAAACCTATTGGATTTCTATGGGTATCAGAATATGTGCCTATATCCTTATTAATGGAGAATGTGGGTAACTCATGCCCTGTCCCTGGAGGTGTTCAAGGCCAGGTTGGATGGGGCTTTGAGCCCCCTGATCCAGTGGGAGGTATCCCTGCCTATGGCAGGGGGTGAAACTGGATGGGTTTTGAGGTCCCTTCCAACTCAAACCATTCTATGATGGTTCTGTGACACAAAGACTCTCATGTTTGCCTGCAGCTCCTTCCCCTTTTGTTGTTGTGGTTTCAGCTTTTTTTGAGCAGCAAGGAAGGACGAGACTTGAGAAGTTTGACGGAAGATTAAGAGATAGACCTCGTTCTCTACCTCTTCCAATCAGGAGGTCACAACAATGGATCTTTTAAAGTTTTCCAAGAAATACAGATTATTTTTAGATGAGTTTTAAACACTGAAGTGTGCTGGTGCTGGGCAGACTTTTGCCTTTGGCTATTTTGACAGCACAAATACAGCTTTGCCAAGGTGTTAGTGGAACTTGAGCAACTAAATCACGTTAGGTAGATTCATAAATGCAATACAGTCAGAGGGAGATAAAAAGTAAGTTATTGCTGTTCAGAGAGTACAAGATAACTACTTTTAAGCTAAATTCTTTTTTTAGGTCAACTTCTCCTTGGAGAGAAAATTCAGAAATATGCTATTAATAAGCAGCCGGCCAGGAGCTGTGAGAGTAACTAAAGTACCAAAAAGCACCTACCTGTGCAATTAACAATTCAGCCATTAATTAGAAGAAAAACACAAGTTGCCAGCAGGTACTGAACACTCCCACACAGACTTGGAAGTGATTATCATGACCCTTTTGTTGGCAGACCACAATCCAAAGCATCAATAACACATGTAATGCACTTACAGGACCTTGCAAGGGAGCAGGGAATTGTCAGTCCTAGGGCAGTGACCTCGGCATTCAAAGTGTTTGGTAAAGGGCTGCAGAGGTTTGCTTGGGCTGCAGACCAAGACTACACACACCACAATTTAAAAGAACAAGGGGAAATGGCTTTAAATTGGAAGGGGGAAGATTGAGATAAGACATGAGGAAGAAATTCTTCAGGATGAGGGTGGGGAGGCCCTGGTTGCCCAGAGAAGCTGTGGCTGCCCCATCCCTGGAGGTGTTCAAGGCCAGGCTGGATGAGGCTTGGAGCCCCTGATCCAGTGGGAGGTGTCCCTGCCCATAGCAAGGGGGTGGGACTGGATGGGCTGTGAGGTCCCATCCAACCCAAACCATTCTGTGATTCTAGGATAATCCAAAATCTGCTCATTCTCCTTGCACAAAACCTCTTCCCAACTATTCCTCAGGTAAGTTCTGAAGCGTTGATACCTCTCTCCCAGTAACACAGGGTGGACTTCACTCATCTTCTCCCCAAACCATTGCACCCACAGCTCCACAGCCAGGCTGAGCAGCAGGAACACGCTGCTCCTGGGTGGCACTTGATGCCCGAGCGTTTGCATTTCAGGCCTCTGATCTTCTACACCACTGCCTTGCGGATGACAATGCTATTTTAGAAACCTCTCTAATCATGAGGGTTTTTTGTCAGTTGGAGGATTTTAATGGCTCATTCACTGTAAAAGATGCATTTTGAAATTGGTACAAAAGGTTTCTCTGTTAAACAAGGTATTTACATTTCAAAATTGAATCTTACCTAAGTGTTTTAGCTTTCCACATAGTTTATCTTTGTGTATATCTATTAAAAAAATAGGGTTTGTTTTTTTTAAACTGATTTGATCTATCCAGTACAAACCTCAGCTTACCCCTAACGCATTCCTTCCTACATCTATGGTTTATAACAGAACATGAAATCAGACAAGACACTGATTTGACTTCCAGCATGCAGATGTTCTTACGTGGAAGCAAAGCTATATTTAACCAACAAAATAGATGATCAGTTTTAGATTTGGCTCATAAATGTGCAGTTTCTCTTTTGAGGTGTAATAGGGCTTTGATAAAATTAGGACTTTCAATAACATAAAAAGCTGATACTTCCCCGACCACTTTCTTAGTGAAGAAATTCTTCCCAATACCCAGAATATTTCATTTATAATACAGACATTCAAAACCACATTGGCTTTGTTGGCAAGTAGATCACAGAATCATAGAATCACCTGGCTGGAAAAGACCTCTGAGATCATCAAGATCCCCCATACTAAACCCTATCCCTCAGAAATTCACCTACCTGAATAAACTAACTACACTGAATAAACTACCTGGCTGGCTGGAAGCTGGGAGACAGAAATGTAACCATATCTTTCATTTATTCATCAGTATTTCATGGTTACTAAACCACCCTCTGCCTTGAAAGCTCTGGTCCTTCTTCGATTTGTATAGATTTTATGGCTGTGCCACTCTCTGTATTTCAGCAATTGAGGAATTTCACTGTTCCCAACCCACCTTAAAATGACAGACTATGGCTTAGAGTATCCAGAAACAACCTTGAAATGTAAAAGTTTACGAAGATTCACGTGTAGTTTAAGTGAAAGCATACAAAAGAACTGATCTTTACACAGTAAATTATGGGGAAATATTCTCACCTCAACCTGGCAAAATAGGAAATTAAATCACAGCATTTTAACAGTGAGAATCATTAACTGTAAAAGTCAGCTGCCAAGGAAAACATTTGGATTTAATCTCTTAAAAACTTCAAACTTAAATGCCTTTCTGGAAGATACATCTTAACCAACCATGATTTATAAGATAAAACTCAAATTAATCAAGAAATAGGAGACCTTTGACATAAAAGTTAGAGCACTTTAAATTTTTGCTTCAAATCACAATGGTTCCTGTTCAAACTCACCCCACGTCTCACCAGGAGGACTCACTCTCCAGAAAGCTCAGCCCCAGCAAAACTGAAAGCACTCACCTAGGGAAGGCTGTTTTTTGTTATCCACTTCAATTAAAGAGATTGCAGACAAAATTTGGAACACCTGGAAGCAACCAGTGATCAGCTGAAGGCAATCACAAGAGGGACTCCTTAAAGGCACAGGACACAGAGCGTGTTCCATTGAGGATTCCCCTTTCTGCTCATCATTAGCTCTTTGTGACTCTCAGGAAAGGGGAAACTTATGAAGAATGATCTTCAATTCCTTAAATAGCTGTTTCTCAGCTGGCTGCCTGGTTCCCAATATCCTTAGATTATCAAAAAAAACAGGGCATCTTTTCTGAGCTGTTTTGCCTACTTATCTCTTTAAGTGCCTTCCTGGCCCTGAAAACACTTCTTGTTATTCATTTTTGAGTAATGCAGAATTTTTCACACAAGAAAAAGTTACCTTGATTTACACTGAGGAAAACCTGCTTCTAGTCATGGACCACATATTCTGTAACAGAGCCCTTCATTAAAAAATTGTTACGTTGAAGAGTTATTTCCAAACATCCCAAAGAGCTCTGAGAAAAGCTCTGGAGAAGAGCATGAGGAAATCCCCTTCAAAGACCTGGCTGGGAAACCCAGACTGAGTTCTTCACTGAAAATAACTAGTACAGCCTGAGGAATGATTCAATACTCTTTATTAGCAGCTTTCAGCTGCCCTCTCCCTTGATTTCCCATCTACTAGGAGACTCCTAACTGGATCTCATCACAGTAAATCACTTTTGGGGAAGGGTTGTCACCGTTGTCAAACCAGCTAAAAGCCCCTCTGAGTGGAGGGGACAAACTCAAGTTGACTGGCAAAGAACATCTCACAAGATGAGATGAGCCATGTTGGGGCCTGGCCAAGTGTCTCTGACCAATCTCAGCAAGGATTCCTCTCACAGCTGCAGGCAGAGGGGTTCTGAGAGCAAAAGCCAGCACAGAGAAGAATGAGGGTTTGTTGGCTCAGGGGCACTGTGGAGAATCATAGGATCATGGAATGGTTTGGGTTGGAAGAGACCTCAAAGCCCACCCAGTTCCAACCCCCATGCCATGGGCAGGGACACCTCCCACTGGATCAGGGGGCTCAAGGCCCCAAAACACATCTCTTTCTGCATCCAGACCTCTCCTAAAGTTGTGCCAGGTCCCAGAGACTGAGGCGGATGAGTACATGAACATCATCACTTCTAAGGGATTATTCCCTTGAGCAAAACTGAGCAGATGCATAAATCTGGCAGGATCAAGAACTTCAGTTGCATTTCCCAAGTTATTTCAAAGCGGAGCATAATGGGTGTTGGTGGAACTCTGAAAACTTGACCAAAGCTGGAGTAATTAGAATTGACATCAGTTTTCCATTGGATTAAAGTAACCAAGATGAAAAGAAACCTCAGCAGCACACGGAGGTGTGCCTGGAAAACTGATTAACATACATTAAAATAAAGAAATATGTTCCCAGTGATGGTTCCTTATGAAGTCTGGTCTCCTTTAAGGTTAATCAAAAGAACCAATAAATCTAACACATTCTGACTAATGTCTACAGCTCAAAGCAAAATGCAGAATTTAGTCTGGATCTCAATACGATCGCGTTCCTTAAGGGACTAAAATTAAAGTGCATTAGAAAAATAAATATGCCACTTAAAAAGTGAAACAGAACACGTACTTTCAGCAGTGAAATTAAATTTCACTACGTACAGCAATAGCAGAAGCAGGAAGATCAGCTGTTCAATTAATTTTACATCTTAAATAAAAAAAAGATCCCTATATTACAGAGGAAATGCATTTAATACGCCAGCAAGGTATAGAATGTATGTCTCAGATGTGAGAAGATTTTCATTAGGAATGACAAACCAAGAGAATATGGTCTCCTGCATAGCAGCAAAGGAAGAACTCAATATAATCAATGATATTGAAGGAAGATTTATGAGGTACCACTTCTTCAGCCTTTATGAAGAAGTTGTCTCTGTCCCAAGCTGTGTGTGCAGGAGTCACGTAATCATCTTGCCCAAGGAGCCAGATCCTGGGTTTGCTTGGCCTGTGCAGGGGTGCTCAGGGGGGGCTCTCCAAGAGGCACAGAGCTGCAAAATGCTTGTTCCCCCTCCTTTTGCACTGGAGCACGCACACCAGTTTATTGGCTCCAGAAGGAATCATGGAATCATTGAGGCTGGAAAAGACCTCTGAGCTCATCCACTCCAATCATCAGCCCAACCCCACTGTGCTCACTAAACCCTGTCCCCAAGTGCCACAGCCACGCATTTTTTGAACCCCTCCAGGGCTGGAGACTCCCCCACTGCCCTGGGCAGCCTCTGCCAGGGCTTCACCACTCCTTCAGTAAAGAAATTGTTCCCAATATCCAATCCAAACCTCCCCTGGTGCAACCTGAGGCCATTTCCTCTCATCCTAAGAGGACAAAGCTCACAGCTCTCCCTGCTTCAGCTGAAGATGCTACGCCCACGTTGTCTTTTGTGGTCACTTTCTTTGATGCTGTGGAATCTGGGTTTTTCCCTGAACAGGCCAAACTCAGTCAGGGGAAGAGCTGCCCTGTGGGCTCACCTGGGCTCTCCATTGCAGGGACTGTGATGGGAAGCAACACGATACAAAAGCACTCACCAGTAGGAACCGGCTAGAGCTGTGTTTGCAGGGAGCACCAGTCCTGCTGACGTGGTGGTCCTGCACACCACAGATCCCCAGAGAGGTTTAGGTTGGAGAGAAAAGCCTGGCTAAACCTGCAGGAACTCCAAAAGTTCTCGGCACGCTCAGAAAGGCTGCAGCGTGCAAAGGCTGCAAGGGCTGGTGGAAGGGACACATTTAGAGGGTGTGAGCAAGAGCAGGACAAAGTGGTAGCTGCCCTGAGGTTATCTTCATTGCAACTTGGGAATCTTGTGCCAAAACCTCTATTAAATAAAGACCTGAGCATTCAACTCAGCACCCTCCCTGGACCAGGGCAGGAGCTGACAGGAAAGCAGTCGGTCTTGTCCTTTCCTGGCCTAAGGCAGGGTTTGTAACCTCACCTCAGAGTCCCTTCCAGCCTCTTGCTCCTGCTGGTCCTCATTTCTCACAGATTAGCCAGGAGTGAGTCAGTGCCAGTCAGCAGCCTAATCACCTTGTGCCATCCCATGACCCCACCACTGGCCAAGCCCTCCTTTCCCTTCAGGGCCACATCCTAACATTAACCCCAGTTTCTACCTCTAGAGCCCTGTCCTTGCCCTCAGCTCCAGCATCCCAGCCAGCCCCTAACCTGCAGACTCCTTGGACTGTTCACTGCAACCTTTGGTCCCGTTTGGGCAGATTTCACAACCTCCACCTGCTCCAAATGTCTCTGTGCCTTCAGGGTCCTTCTTCCCCGAGTTACTTCAAGCCTCAATATCACCCAGAGTCCAACAAGGTGGACAAGATTCGGCGCGACCGGTGGCAGGAGCGGTAAGTGCTGCAGCCGGGTGCTCCATCTGGGCGGGTGGAGAGTTCCTGGGAGAGGCAAAAGCTCAGGAGAGGACCCCGGCAGGGCGACTCTCTCTGAACCCCAGAAGTGGCAGCTGTCACCTGGGCCAACCGCGTGGTTAGGGGGGCGGTCCTGGAAGAAGCCTCGGGGCATTTAAGCATCTCCCTGGGAGTCCCAGTGGCTGGAGCGGGCAAACAGGGTCAGAGTATACAGATTCAAGATCTGCTCCTTATGGTTGCAGATCTTAAGGACCAGGTAGAGAGGTTGAGGAGTATTCGTGAAAGTGAAAGGGAGATAGACTGGTGGAGTAGAACCCTCTCTCCTCCCAGTAATCCTCCCCAGGAGGCTGAGGAATGCCATATTCCTCATCAACAGGGTAAGGGGAGTGACCTGGCTGGTGAGGAGGACTGGGAGCAGGTCTGCTCTCGTGGGGGTTATAGACCTCCCTTTCAAATGCCACCTTTCCAGCTGCCCCTACAAAACAGGTTTGGGGAGTTGGAATTTGATGCTCAGGTGGAGGATAGTCTGACAGAGAGCTCACCTGAAGAGGCTGTTAACCTCACAGTGCCCATCAGACAGGTCAGGACCTCAAGTAAGAAAAAGAAAAGGAGGGTCATTGTAGTAGGAGACTCCCTTCTGAAAGGGACAGAGGGTCCTGTTTGTAGGATGGACCCAACTCATAGGGAAGTCTGCTGCCTTCCCCAAGCCCGGGTACACAGCATCGCCAAGAGACTCCCGGACCTAATTAAACCCTCAGATTATTACCCGCTTCCGGTGGTCCAGGCTGGCGGTGATGAGCTAGTGAAAAGAGGGTCAAGGGTGGTTAAAAAGGAACTCCAGGAGCTGGGAGGGTCGATAGATAAGGCAGGAGCACAGGTGGTGTTCTGTTCTGTTCAGTTCCCCCGGTGGCAGGGATGGATACAGACAGGAATAAGAGAATATATGCAGTTAATAAATGGCTTAGGGGCTGGTGCCGGCAGAGGAATCTTGGGTCCTTTGATCATGAGGAAACCTTTACAGCACCTGGCCTGCTTGACCCAGATGGGTCTCGTCTAACTCTGAAGGGTAGGAGGATTCTAGCTCAGGAGCTGGCAGGGCTTGTTGAGAGGGCTTTAAACTAGGCATGACGGGGGAGGGGGGAGTCACTAGGCTCACCAAAGATGTTCCCGTGGAGGATGAGCCATCCCAAAGGGGGTTGTCAGTAACCCAACTGAAGTGCATGTACACAAATGCACGCAGTGTGGGGAACAAACAGGAGGAGCTGGAAGTCCTGGTCCAGTGGTTAATGTGGGCAGGGTGAAATATGGCCCTCCTGCAATCCATGAGGAGGAGGTTAGAGACCTGCTGAGCCACTTGGACCCTCATAAGTCTATGGGGCCGGATGGGATCCATCCTAGGGTGCTGAGAGAGCTGGTGGATGAGCTTGCTAAGCCGCTCTCCATCATCTTTCAGCAGTCCTGGCTCACTGGAGAGGTCCTGGAAGACTGGAAGTTGGCCAACGTGACGCCCATCCACAAGAAGGGCCGTAAGGATGATCCAGGTAATTACAGACCTGTCAGCCTGACCTCGGTCCCAGGTAAAATCATGGAGAAGATAATCCTGGGTGAAACCATGCACCACCTGCAGAACGGTCAAAAAATCAGGCCCAGCCAGCATGGATTTAGGAGGGGTAGGTCCTCCCTGACCAACCTGATCTCCTTTTATGACCATGTGACTCGCCTGGTGGATGAGAGGAAGGCTGTGGATGTGGTATACCTGGACTTTAGCAAGGCCTTTGACACGGTCCCCCACAGTAGACTCCTAGGGAAGCTGGCAGCCTGTGGCTTAGATGGGAACACTCTGTGCTGGGTTAGGGATTGGCTGGATGGAGCCCAGAGAGTGGTGGTGAATGGTGTCTCATCCAGTTGGTCACCAGTGGTGTCCCCCAGGGATCGGTGTTGGGTCCAGTCCTGTTTAATATCTTTATTGACGATCTGGATGAGGGGATTGAGTCCATCATCAGCAAGTTTGCAGATGATACCAAGCTGGGAGGAAGGGTTGATCTTCTGGAGGGTAGGATGGCCCTACAGAGGGACCTGGACAGACTGGAGAGCTGGGCTGATTCTAATGGGATGATGTTTAATAAGTCCAAATGTTGGGTACTTCATTTTGGACACAACAATCCCATGCAGAGCTACAGACTGGGGACAGAGTGGCTGCAGAGGAGTCAGGCAGAAAGGGACCTGGGAGTGCTGGTGGACAGGAAGCTCACCATGAGCCAGCAGAGTGCCCAGGTGGCCAAGAAGGCCAATGGCATCCTGGCCTGCATCAGGAATAGTGTGGCCAGCAGGACCAGAGGAGTTATCGTCCCCCTGTACTGGGCACTGGTCAGGCCTCACCTTGAATACTGTGTCCAGTTCTGGGCCCCCCAGTTTGGGAAAGATGTCAGGATGCTGGAGAGTGTCCAGAGGAGGGCAACGAAGATGGGGAAGGGGCTGGAGCACAAGCCCTACGAGGAGCGACTGAGGGAGCTGGGGCTGTTTAGTCTGAAGAAGAGGAGGCTCAGGGGAGACCTCATTGCTCTCTACAACTCCCTAAAAGGAGGTTGTAGTGGGGCAGGGGTTGGTCTCTTCTCTCAGGTGACCAGGGACAGAACTAGAGGGCATGGACTCAAGCTTCATCAGGGAAAGTTTAGACTTGATATGAGGAAAAAGTTCTTCCCTGAAAGGGTGATTGGCCATGGGAATGGGCTGCCCAGGGAGGGGGTGGAGTCACCGACCCTGGAGGTGTTTAAGGGGAGACTGGATGAGGCACTGAGTGCCATGGTTTAGATGATGGGTTGGTGTTAGTGCTGGTGTTGGGTTATAGGTTGGACTGGATGATCTCAGAGGTCCTTTCCAACCTTATGATACTGTGATACTGTGAGACATCAGCATCTCATGGAAACAGGTGAATTGCAAGCAGAAACCCTCCACGTAGAGTGACTTAAATATTGTTATCTCCAGAGCCGGATTCTGCCAACTGCCCTACAAACACCAGTCCCATCTATCTCCCCATTCCCAGCGTGGGATGATGGATTTGTGATGGTTTAGGTCCTGGCATTAGACGTACAGAGAAGTTCAAACTCAATAGAGCCTCATTTTACAGGTGGGTAATGACTGAATTACTATCAGGAAGGCCCCACACATTGCCTGACACAGTTTCTGCCTTTAAACACATAACAAATATAAAATTCTGCCTGATTACTCATTTGAAAAATGCACTTCTGCTGGGAGGCCGATGTCTAAGCTAAGGGAAAATTCATTCAGTTTTGGTGCTGATGACATTCTTCGATCACCTGGATCATAACCCAAATACCACAGACCATTAAACTTCATCAGGAACTGCTGTATGCACTCCCTGGCAGGAGACAAATGGAAATATTTCATTCTTTGCAAAAGGCTAAGGTGTTCTGGGCCACAGGAGACCAACGCGCTGTGGATGCAAGGGCAGGCAATTGAATAGATGACCCGTGCCAGATTGTCCTGTGGAGGAGGGCCGGAAAGAGCAAACCCACCTCTATTAGTTCCACCTTGGTCAAAAATTCCTGCATCACCTGCAAATAAGCCGGTTTGCCCTGGGAATGTGAAGGAGAAGCATCCTGCAGCCACAGGTACAGCCCTCACAGCCACCCTGCCCACCTCCAGCTGTGACAAATATCTGCTGCTCCAAGGTAAGGGCAAGGAAACACAGCCAGGAGGAGTGTGAGCAGCTGTGTCTGCAGGTGCAGCCCTTCCTGGCACCTGTAAGCAATTGCCTGAAGCCATGAGAGATGAGGTTTGATTATCATCACAGTCTCCACATGCTCAGGGCACGCTCAGGGCAAGGCAGGCTTTCCCCTCTCCCCTCTTGGCTGTGAAGGTGGGGTGGGAGCTGGAAAGAGTCACAGAACCATCTGGTTGGAAAAGACCTCTGAGATCAATGAGTCCAACCATCCCTGTCCAGTACTAAACCAGATCTCTGAGCACCTCATCCACCCATCTTTTAAACCCCTCCAGGGATGGGGACTCCACCCCCTCCCTGGCAGCCTCTGACAGGGCCTCAGAACCCTTTCCATGAAGAAATGTTTCCTGATGTCCAATCTGACCCTGCCCTGGCACAACTTGAGGCCATTTCCTCTCCTCCCATCCGCTGTCACTGGGGAGAAGAGACCAACCCCCACCTCCCCACAACCTCCTCTCAGGCAGTTGTAAAGTCACAGACCCTGAAGTCAGAAGCCCCCAAACGCTGACCATTGCTGGGTTTCTCTTCCCAGGTTAAAGCCTAACTTTTACAATGAAATTTAATCTCCCCTGGCACACCCAATCCGAGGGAATGCTCACTATTTTGAGTGGATTTTGGGTCCCTCAGCACAAGAAAGACATTGAGCAGCTGGAGCATGTCCAGAGGAAGTTAAGAAAGATGGTGAAGGGTCTGGACCACAAGGGTTTTGTGGAGCAGCTGGAGGACCTGGGGTTGTTTATCCCGGAGAAGAGGAGGCTGAGGGGAGACCTCATCGTTCCCTGAGAGGAGGTTGTGGGGAGGTGGGGGTTGGTCTCTTCTCCCCAGTGTCAGGGGATGGGATGAGAGGAAATGGCCTCAAGTTGCCCCAGGGCAGGGTCAGATTGGACATCAGGAAACATTTCTGCACTGACAGAGTGGTGAAGCCCTGGTAGAGGCTGCCCAGGGCAGTGGGGGAGTCTCCATCCCTGGAGCAGTGGACTTGCTCTCATGTTTAAACTCCCAGAGATGTACCTGGAATCTTTCTACACTGGGTGGCATCACTTCCTTTAGCACTCAAACCCTTGCTGTGGTGACACGGGCAGGAACGTGTGGTCCTCTCAAATCCAAAGCACTTTTTGCTGACAACAGTGCTTTCACAGTCAGATTGTCAAGTTTCTCCTGTAGCTTAGGGAGAGCTGTGAGACCTACAGCCACCCACCAGCCCACGCTGTACCCAGACCTACAGTCAGTCCCCACTGACAGGTAAAAGGCACAGAATCCTCCTGTTTCCTTTGCTTTTCTTTTGAAATACCATTAAGTCTTGATTATCCAGAGTCCAACTTAATGCAGGCAGGTGCAGCCTCTCCTCCTGACAGCTCTCACGTCCCACAGAGCCTTGCTACCACTGTGACAATGCTGTTGTCACTGCTAACAGCTCTTCTATCAAACCTGCACCCAGTGCTTCTACCAGGCAGCCTCGTTGTACCCAACCCTTAACAAATACCCAGGGACACACATTCCCCACCACTCAAAGAGCTTCTGTCCCAGATGTTTCCCAGACTGAATCAAATAGAAAACATCAAACTGCACTTCCAGCCAGGTTTCCTGTCAAATAAGTCTCTTGAATTAAAAAGAGCTCTTGAATTGTTTTTTTTTAATCAAATCAAATAGTTTTCTTTCAAGTGGTCCATCTCCCCTACATTAGCTCCACATCAGAATTCATTTATGTTCTAACCCAGCAGGGAATGGGGCTTGTGCTGAGAAGCCTCTTGCTGAGTCAGCAGCCAGACCCGG
This sequence comes from Tapera naevia, assembly GCA_033556795.1. Taxonomy (NCBI): domain Eukaryota; kingdom Metazoa; phylum Chordata; class Aves; order Cuculiformes; family Neomorphidae; genus Tapera; species Tapera naevia. Next base: position 263,632 of record JAUMJJ010000307.1, read on the forward strand.
GACAACAATTAGAAAGAGGTTTACAGGCTCTTCAAGCCTCAGTCAGTCCCTCTCAGTGCCTTCACACAGGACAAACTCACTACTTATTAGCAATTAAGACAATTTATTAGTGAGTTTTTGAACATTTTGTCCTTTAAAGCAAAGAATTCTACTTATTTCTCACTTTCTGTCTGGAAGAGGTAAAAAATAGTGTCTGAGAGGGGATCTCAGAGCTGTTTGTGCCTTCTCCCAGGGGAAGGAGGGGAAACAGGGGCTGAGCTCTGCTCTCTGGGGACCTGGGACAGGACTGGAGGCAATGGCAGGAAGATGTGCCAGGGCAGGGGGAGATTGGACATTGGGAAGAGGTTCTTCCCCCAGCGGGTGGTGGAGCACTGGAACAGCTCCCCAGGGAAGCAGTCAGGGCCCCTGCTCTGCCAGCATTCCAGAAGCATTTGGCCACTGCCCTCAGTCCCACGGGGTGAGTGTTGGGAGTGTCCTGTGCAGGGACACCAGTTGGACTGGATGGTCCTTGTGGGGCCCTTGCAACTCAGGTTCTATGATTCTTTCAAACTTCTCAAGTCTCATCCTATCTTGTTGCCCAAAAGAAGCTGAAACCACAATAGAAGGGGAAAGAGCTGCAGGCAAACATGAGGGCCTTTGTGTCATAGAATCACCATTGTTTGGGTTGGAAGGGACCTCAAAGCCCATCCAGTCCCACCCCCTGCCATGGGCAGGGACACCTCCCACTGGATCAGGTGCTCAAAGCCCCATCCAACCTGGCCTTGAACAGCCCTCAGCCCTAATGGAAGGACTGGATTGCCACATCGACCCCAAGGGATTGGGGAGGAAAAGAACCTACAAAGAAATGTGTTTTTCCTGGCTGGGTTTTCTGCTTCCCACTAAATCTTCCCCACATTCTGAGATATTCTTTCCAGCCTCCCCTCCCCAGGGAGCAGTGACAGAACATCCTTACCTGGAGGCTCACGTCCAAAAAAATCCCCACCTTTACATAAATAAATTGTCGTTGTGGTCTCAACTGCCCTTCAAGCCCATTTGAAATGGGACAAAAATTTCAGGTCTTATTAAAATGAAAGCAGAGGGATACCCAAGACAACTCACAGAAGGGTTGTGTTAGCCCTGTTCCCTGAGGAGCTGGGCTGAAAATGTCAAGTATTACTGCACACAGCAGAAGCACAACTCTTTTCCTCCATCCTAAATACACTGGGATTTACATCTCTCATCAGAATGTCTTTTTTATAGCTTATTTTCTATTAGTTCTCATTCTGTAATTAAGGAATATGAGAGAACTGTTCTGTTTTAGCAGGATTAGAGCAAATAATGGGGATTGAGAAAGGCTCAGAGCCACCGCAGTAATACTTTAATCCTTGCAAATACCACCCCGGTCCCCCAGTCATTAACAGAGAAAGGCCACATATTTAAAACACTCCCAACAAGAATAAAAAGTGTTCCCCAGGCAGACAGGAGCAGCAATCCTGGCACTTGACACGCTTTGCCACTCAGAGCCAGAGCGATAACGCACCAAGGCCACAAAACCAAGCAAGAGATGAGGAGAGGCATTGACCTGTGGTAAAGGCCAGGCTAATTTTAGGCTGAATTGGTCCTGTTCCCACAGATAAAACTTTCCAGAACACAAAAGTCAGGTAAAATCAACCCAACAAATGGCGGTTTTGTTGGGAAAACGATGCCAAAATCGAACATTTTTTTCCTGCAACGTTGCATTAGTTTTACCAACCAACACAAACCTTTATGGAATGGGTTGAGATGGGTTCAGGGAGGTTCATGTCTTGGTCCACGAGGAAGACTGGAGACAGGATGGCAACTGCAGGCAAGGATGCAGAGCACCTCTGTTTGATATCTCACTCACCTGGGGTGTAAATTCAACATGTACAATCCTTTAAAGAGTAATATATTTAACATTGGCTGTGCTTGTGCTCCATGGACTGTGCCCTTGGATCTCCTCTGGGCCTGGCGTGGAGCTGGGACATAATTACCATGAGAGGAAGAGAGAGAGCAGGTCAATGTGTCTGAAAGAAAGCCAAGAACATGCTTCAACCCATCAGTGCGACATGGAACATCCTAAGGACAGGACCACAGAATCATGGAATGGTTTGGGTTTGAAAGGACCTCAAAGATCATCCAGTTCCACCCCTGCCATGGGCAGGGACACCTCCCACTGGATCAGGGGGCTCCAAGCCCCATCCAACCTGGCCTTGAACACCTCCAGGATGAGAAGATCCAATGGGAGAGTGGAATTTTTAAAGTTCAAAAACTAGAGTCAGCACTGGATGGGCTGTGAGGCCCCTTCCAACCCAAACCATTCCGTGATTCTGTGATAACCCCATGCTTCCTGAGGTCCAGATGGGCAACTTCCACATTGGACCACGTAGCCACTGACCTTGACAATCTGGACTCACCCTGCAGTAAGGTCCAGGCTGGATCTGGAGATGCTGTGCTCCACCAGCCCACGACCCACCAGCAGAGACACACTGGACAGCTTTGTGTGCCCATCACCCCTCCCATTACCTGTGCAGGGAAGAATGCTCAGAAACAGCCAGGTGTCCATGGCACACACATCTTCATGCAGGTTTCTCTTGTTTTTCTTCCTAGGGATTGTGTGGACCTTAAGGAACATCAAAGAAATGGAGTTCAGCCCTCAGCTGGGTAAAACCTTGTTACTCTGCTGGCACTGAGCAAGGGAAGGAAAGGCCCCAGTAGAGAAGAAGGTGGCAACACCTCTTTGTGGTCTAATCAAAACCAGCACCCAGCAAGAGGTGATGGGATGGGTGGGAGAGACATCTCCCAGGAAGGCAGGGACACATCCAGTGAGAAACCCTGTCCCCCAAAGGCAGTCCCTCCAAGCTGCCCTCTGCCCCTCGCTGCGGAGGATCTTGGGGGGCAGGAGCAAAGGCAGCCGAGGAGGAGACAGCAGATCCCGCTGGCAATTGAGAAGGTCACCAAAAATACAGAGCAGTTCTTTTCTTTCTTTATAAAATGTACATAAAGAACATCCACCCTCTGAGGTAAAAGTGAGACCAGGTTGCAATTTAACCAGATACATTAGCAACGATGACCAAAAATAAATCTACAGTGGGTGTTAGTAAAATAAGAGACCAGGTTTGGGGTATATACAATACTTGAGATTGTTAAAATGTAATAATCATTCTATGTACATTAAATACATACAATTACAGTTATCATATAGTATTTACACACACAAACACACAGATTTTTCCCCCTTGCAGTTGGTGGGTGTGCAAGCAGAAGCACATCTGATCTTTCCTGAGAAGGTGCTGAGGCTGCTCGTGGTCCGTGTGCTTCTCCAACCCCTTTGTAGTCACCTCTGCCGAAAACAATTCAACAGTTTTTAGAGTTGTGGTTGTTGCAGTGTTCCTGTTGGATCCCTACAGGCAAAGCACTGCAAACCTCCAGCCTGCAGAAGGTGAAGGCTCGTGGCATGCAAAGATCCTGGAGCCCAAGGAGGTGGCATTTCTCCAGTTGTCAGCCATGACCTCAGCTGGGAGCAAAGCCTCGTTGATATTCCTTTGTCCAAGCACTTGCCAACATTCAAGTCTCTTTCTCAACGGGAAAAAAAATTACCAAGACTAGAAACAGAAGGAAATTGGTTGCAAGTCACCTGGCCTAGGTCCTGGGTGGGCTCCAATAAGGTGACATTCAACCCAACCATGTCATACAAAGAACTAGCCAGGAGAGACCGTGCTAGGTGAGGCTACGAGGGTGCGTGGAGACCCTTCTACGGCGCGAGCGCAAACACAACCATCCTATTTATCCTTCAGTTTCTTGTCAGGTGAAGTTTTTCAGTTAAAACACCAGGGTTGCCCTCAGGGAGTCACAAGAATGGCTGGGACCTCATTGCTGGACTTGAGTCAATTGGGATGATAAAGAGGGAGGAGGGGTTTACTCCCCAAATGCAAAGTGTCATTGCTTTCTCTGATGATTCCATCAGTTTGTCCTCTCTTGAGAAGTCTCATTATAACACAACTATGAGAGGAAGGGGTAAGATAGTCTTCTGTTAAAGGGAAGTCACCACTGAAACCTCTGAAAGCCTTGCTCTCCAGGAGCACTCAGATGTATGTGGATGACACCTTCACAGGCTTTGGATGTGGGGTTCTGGGGAGAAAATACAACATCCTTCCTTCCCATAACATAAAGCTCATGGTAGAAGCTCCCTCAGATAGAAAGGAAATATACAAAGCTCCCTCAGATATAAAGCTATAAAGGAAATACATAAAGCTCCCTCAGATATAGAGTTATAAAGGAAAATTATGTTGTATTTTAGTATTTCCCACCAGGATGTACCATCCCAAATATCCTGTGTTTGGGTTAATGATATGTAGATATATAACTTTTCTAACCCAGAGATACAAATATTGTAGCCTGGCCAAAACCAGCCAAAACAGGGACCTGAAGGTGTTCTGGGGGTACAGAGGGAGAGGGGGTGAACAGCAAAAAGGGAGGAGAACACGTTTTAATGTTGCTGGCACAAGAACAAATGGCTCTAAACGGGCCATGGTCACATTTATGCTGGTAACAAGCAAACCAATGGCCTTATAGCAAAACCCAAACACGTCCTCCCTCTTCCACGTTTTGATTGGTGTTAAGATTGTTGAATTTGTGAGCAAGGGCATGGTGGGTGATTGGTTGCTGGTTGATGCTCCTGGCATCAGGAGCATCCAGGACACCCCACCTCAGCCTCAGTCCTGCACAGCACCTTTCCCTGCCTACACCAGCAAGTGCCAGAGTGCACTCCCATGGGATCCACGGGGTGACACCAGGGTTGGGGGTTTAGAGAAGGACAACATAAAAGTTCTGAATCAATCTGACCCAGCCCTGGTGCCACTTGAGGCCATTTCCTCTCATCCCATCCCCTATCTCTGGGGAGAAGAGACCAACCCCCACCTCCCCACAACCTCCTCTCAGGCAGTTGGAGACAAGGATGAGGTCTCCCCTCAGCCTCCTCTTCTCCAGGATAAACAGCCCCAGCTCCCTCAGCTGCTCCCACAACCCCTGTTCTCCAGCCCCTTCCCCAGCTCCGGTCCCTTCTCTGGATGCTCTCCAGCCCCTCAATGTCCTTCTTGGAGTGAGGGGCCCAGAAGTGACCCCAGCACTCGAGGGGTGGCCTCCCCAGTGCCCAGTGCAGGGGCACAATCCCTGCCCTGCTCCTGATGACACCACAAACTGCCCAGAAACAAGGGAGCTGACAGCATCCATTCCAACTGGAGCCAGAAAGCTCCAGCCCCTGAGCACCACCAGTATGGACCATTATATCTTCAGACAACACCAGTTTACCAGGGGAAATAGGAAGGCATCCCAGTGACACCCACCCGGGGCACACATTGCTCCACAAAGACACGTACCACTTGGTACCTTACCTGGAAAGAGGCTTTATTGAACATAGCTGTAAAATTATCTCTTCAGTTGAATTACTGAATTTGCACAAACATTTCTCTACAGAATAAAAAAAATCAAGCCTTGTCATTGTTTTACTGCATCTCGTTGTGCTTTTTATATACTCATATTTGCAAATGTTATACTCGTTGGTTTGTTTTCATGTTTGTACTCCAATTTCTTGCATATCAGGTTTTGTTTTAAATCCTAGGGTGTTGAGAGAACACATAATAATAATAATATTAATAATTATAATAATAATATCCTCCTTCAGACAAAAGTCTTTTTTTTTTTTAAATGAAGTTAAAAGCTGAGATAATTTAAGGAAAAGGTCTTCAAATTGTAATAACCAACTGTAAGGGAACTTTACAATGCAGTGGAAAACCGGCTGGCTAACGGTACGTGTTTGGGTAGCTCAAAACCATCCGTCCAGCTTTTATTTGTGGGTTTTTTTTTTTGTTGTAAAAGTGGAATTCTTGTAATTCTCATTAAATTTTGCTACAATAACAAAATAACCTTTCAGGCCCTGCACAGAGTCTGGCTGCAGGGCAGAGGCTCGGCGCCCGCGGGGCTCAGCCGGCGCCAGGGTTGCCGAGGGCTCGGCGCTTCGCTCGGCGTCGCGCTACCGGCCCCGTCCCGCGCCCGCTTCCCCCTCCCTCCCCAACGGAGGGTGGAGTAAGAAAATCACTTCTGTGTTTTGGCCACCTAAGCGTAGCTCTCTCTATCTCTTCCCTCTGGTTGACCCAACTCCATAACCTGAAAAAAACAACAACGACAACAACAAACAAAAGAAAAAAGAGTGCTGCTCCCATTTCCAGGACCAACGGAAGCGATTCTCTAATGGATAAGAAGCTGAAAGGCCATGGCTGTCTGGAAGGTTAAACAACACAGATCTCATCCAAAAGGGCTTACGCAGCAGCTCAGGTCCCTCCGTCTCCAGGAGCGGCTTCGTCTCCTCCCTGCCATCTGCACACCCAGGCTCCGTAGTTTGTTTAGAAAAGAGTTTGCACCAACCCCATTCCAGCAGTGCAAGCTTCTGCGTCGAAACTCCTTATTATCATCTTAATTGTATTTCATTATTATTATTTTTTTTTTTGTTAAATCAGGCTTGTTTCATTGAAGGCACTTGGTTTCCATGGCAATCTTAAAAAAGACGGTGGTTTGGTTTCTTCACTTCGTTGGAACAAGATGACTTCGCCGGGGAGGGGAGAGGGGTGTTCCGAGTGGCCGCAAGCAAACTCCGAGAAGCCTGTGTAATATGTAAGCCCAGGGTGCACATCCTGGCCAGGAATGCATGCAAAAGGAGACAGCGTACAGTTCTCGAGCAGTAGCCATGAGAAATGGAACAGGAATGTGTCCGAAAACAGCTCGGATTTCGGGTTACTCTCCGGGGAAGGTGACAGCCAAAGGGCCTACAGTGATTGAACTCTAGACTAAAAACCTTCTGGAAGGGAAAATGAATGCCAGCTCTTCACATACCCTGTTTGCAGTGAGGTGTTTCTCTCTCTCCGTCTGCGTTTTTGTTTGTATTTCCTCTCTCCTTTCCTCATGTTTTGTTTTTGGCAGGCCATTACTTTTCCATGGTAACAAGCAAACTATTCATTTGAAACAAAACCAGCCATGACTTTGTGCTTTGACAAGGGTTTCCGTAGCTCTTTTCCGAGAGTTCAACCAGATGATGCTGTATCCAGTATCGACCACAAAAGCACCTGAAGGTCTCTTCCTTCCTTAGGCCAGATCTCGTTCTCACGCGTGGTTCACAGCGAGTTACGCTCCCGTGATGCCTTTCGTGTCCCCAGTGCTTTTTAATCTTTTCTTCTTATTATTTATTTATGTATTTATTTAACTTTTTGAGTCAGTCAGTGGAGGAATCTTTGGTAGTTTGTTTTTAAATGTCCATTTTACAAAGACTCTTTCTTCATGCCAGTGCCTGGTGAATCTTTTGTAGCCTCTGCCAGGATAAGGTCACCTCTGATGACTTAAGACAGACATGAGGATGATAACGGGGAGAAGTCGTATATGTGCTAATGTCCCAACAGCACCTGATCGTAAATCTACAAGAAGGGGGGGAAAAGAGGAATTAAAGATCTGCCAAGACACAGCCAACGTTGCTACAAGGCTCAGAAGCACTCAACCACCCCAACCTGTCCTGCACACCAACCCAGAGGCAGCTGGGGAGGACAACGGGGTGGTGCTCACTCAGCCTGTCACACCGAGTGCCACCGACCTCCCCCTGGCAGAGCCCTGGTCCCTGAAGGGACCTCCTACAATCTGGGGATGAAACACCACCAGGCTGCAGAGATAAGGTCTGTATTACAATGCACACACGGAGGTGGAGGGATGGGACAGGGTCACAACACTGACACTCATTAATTTCATATCGTTTGGACCCGCTCAATGTTTTGTTGATGCTTCTTTACTGGTTGGTCCATCTCAAATCACGGCTGCCAGCCAGGCCCCACTGCTCTTGCCTCTGCCCATCAGGCTTTCACTTGTATCTCTGCCAAAGCAGCATCTTCCTATCTGAACAAAGGCATTCTGACTCCAGAACTTGCTTCCAACACATTGTTCTCCTGGGCAAAATCCATTTCATGTGTCTCAAATTCATAACCACAAGAACAAATTTGCTCCTCCCTGCATTTGGAAGAGCCTTTCCCTTGTATCTCTGCTAAAGCAGTATCTTCCTATCTGAACACATTCTGACTCCAGAACTTGCTTCCAACACAATGTTCTCCTGGACAAAATCCATTTTATATGTCTCCAATTTATAACCATGAGAACCAATTTGGTTCTTCCCTACGTGTGGAAAAGCCTTTCCCTTGCATCTCTCCTAGAACAGCATCTTCTTATCTGAACAAAGACTTTATGACTCCAGAACTTGCTTCCAACACATTGTTCTCCTGGACAAAATCCATTTTAAGTGTCTCAAATTGATAACCATGAGGAGCAATTTGCTCCTCCTGTGTGTGGAAGAGCCTTTCCCTTGCATCTCTCCTAAAGAAGCATCTTCCTATCTGAACAAAGACATTCTGACTCCAGAACTTGCTTCCAACACATTGTTCTCCTGGAGAAAATCCATTTTAAATGTCTCAAATTTATAACCATGAGAACCAATTTGCTCCTCCCTGTGTGTGAAAGAGCCTTTCACTTGTATCTCTGCCAAAGCAGTATCTTCCTATCTGAACAAAGGCATTCTGACTCCAGAACTTGCTTCCAACACGTTTTTCTCCTGAACAAAATCCATTTTAAATGTCTCCAATTTATAACCATGAGAACCAATTTGCTCCTCCCCATGTGTGGAAAAGCCTTTCCCTTGCATCTCTCCTAGAATAGCATCTTCCTATCTGAACAAAGACTTTATGACTCCAGAACTTGCTTCCAACACATTGTTCTCCTGGAGAAAATCCATTTTATGTCTCAAATTTATAACCATGAGAACCAATTTGCTCCTCCCCATGTGTGGAAGAGCCTTTTCCTTCCATCTCTACTAAAACAGTGTCTTCCTATCTGAACAAAGACTTTGTAACTCCAGAACTTGCTTCCAACACATTGTTCTCCTGGAGAAAATCTGTTTTATGTCTCAAATCGATAACCATGCGAACCAATTTGCTCCTCCCTGTGTGTGAAAGAGCCTTTCACTTGTATCTCTGCCAAAGCAGTATCTTCCTATCTGAACAAAGGCATTCTGACTCCAGAACTTGCTTCCAACACGTTTTTCTCCTGAACAAAATCCATTTTAAATGTCTCCAATTTATAACCATGAGAACCAATTTGCTCCTCCCTGTGTGTGGAAAAGCCTTTCCCTTGCATCTCTCCTAGAATAGCATCTTCTTATCTGAACAAAGACTTTATGACTCCAGAACTTGCTTCCAACACATTGTTCTCCTGGACAAAATCCATTTTAAGTGTCTCAAATTGATAACCATGAGGAGCAATTTGCTCCTCCTGTGTGTGGAAGAGCCTTTCACTTGCATCTCTCCTAAAGAAGCATCTTCCTATCTGAACAAAGACTTTATGACTCCAGAACTTGCTTCCAACACATTGTTCTCCTGGAGAAAATCCATTTTATGTCTCAAATTTATAACCATGAGAACCAATTTGCTCCTCCCCACGTGTGAAAGAGCCTTTCCCTTCCATCTCTGCTAAAACAGTGTCTTCCTATCTGAACAAAGACTTTGTAACTCCACTTCCAACACATTGTTCTCCTGGAGAAAATCTGTTTTATGTCTCAAATCGATAACCATGAGAACCAATTTGCTCCTTCCTGTGTGTGGAAGAGCCTTTCCCTTGTATCTCTGCCAAAGCAGCATCTTCCTATCTGAACAAAGGCATTCTGACTCCAGAACTTGCTTCCAACACATTGTTCTCCTGGAGAAAATCCATTTTATGTCTCCAGTTTATAAGCAGGAGGAGCAATTTGCTCTCCCCACGTGTGGAAGAGCCACTTACTGTTGGCTGGCTGGTCTGACTTCATACACTCTCCTTCCACGATCGATACATCATCAATAGCAATGTCCCCTTCAATGCCAGGGCCCCGGATCCCTTCAAATATGAGCTGAGAAAAGACAAAGAAGCAGCAGATCAGCAGGTGAGCAACAGAAAAAAAAAATCAGCTGCATTTTGCACAGCATTAAACTGCATTGATGGGCTTGGGATAATGAACCAACACTTTCTACGGTGGAGCAAAATGCAATCCAGTCTGCTCATCCTGGTAAGGTGAACACAAGAGGCTTTTATTCTTCAGGATGAGTTGAGATGCTGTTGCCTTTGAGTCATCTATCTGCTGTCTCCAGGTCAGCCTCACCACTATGCTAACTAACGTGTACATTTATGTTAAGTACAATATTTCTGGGCAAAAAGCAAGATTAAATGGAATTTTAAAGAGATTTGGAGTGTTTTTCCCAGAAATTCCTGCCACCTGAAGAGTAAAGGCACGGCTTGAAGAACAGCACCTGCGAGGTGTTGGAGGATTGAGCACCCACTCAACCACAGAGCACATGAAAACACGCAGGAGCCAGAAAAAATGCACAGTAAAACAGGGTTTATGGCTCTCAAAGTTGGCCCAACCAGTCCCACTTGCCCCATCTCCTACACGGGACTCCCTCCTCTGCACTCTGGTGGCACCTCCCTGCAGGCAGGAGGAGAACAGGAGCTGCCCCCCTGCAACCTGGCCCATTAAAGCCTGTGAGAAACCTTTCAGGAGCCAGGCTGACGTTCCTTCATCCATAAGACAAAGGCCAAATGTACCCTGAGGTGTTGGGAAGGGGCTACGTGAGATTCAGAGCCCCGAAGGTCCCACAATGATCTCTGATCATCTGTGGTGAAATCTAACTCACAAGACCTCCTGCATGGCAGGAACTGATGACAGTGACAGCCCTGCTTCTCTGCCACCCCTTTAGTGGCTCATCACCATATCTAGAAGCTTTGATCCCTTCTAGGACTGGTTTTGTATTTATCAGGGGACATTGTAACCTGTTTTATCACAGAGAGGATCAGGGTAGAGAATCATAGAATGCTTTGGGTTGGACATCATATTAAAGATCATCCAGTTCCATCCCTGCCATGGGCAGGGACACCTCCCACTGGATCAGGGGGCTCCAAGCCCCATCCAACCTGGCCTTGAACACCTCCAGGGATGGGGCAGCCACAGCTTCTCTGGACAACATGGGACAGGGCCTCCCCACCCTCATCATCAAGAATTTCCTCCTAATGTCACATCTAAATCTCTCCCTTCCAATTAAAGCCATTCCCCCTCATCTTGTCACTCCAGGCCCTTGGAAAAGGCCCCCCCCCTCCAGTTTTCCTGGAGCCCTTTCCAGTACTGGGAGGCTGCTCTAAGGTCTCCCCAGAGTCTTCTCTCTCCAGGCTGAACAACCCCAACTCTCTCAGCCTGTCCTCACAGCAGAGGGGCTCCAGCCCTCAGATCAAATCCGTGGCCTCCTCTGGTTCTGTTCAACCAGTTCCATCTCTTTTTTATGTTGGTCACCCTATGACTGAGGACAGTGGCCAAATGCTTCTGGAATGCTGGCAGAGCAGGGGCCCTGACTGCTTCCCTGGGGAGCTGTTCCAGTGCTCCACCACCCGCTGGGGGAAGAACCTCTTCCCAATGTCCAATCTCCCCCTGCCCTGGCACATCTTCCTGCCATTGCCTCCAGTCCTGTCCCAGGTCCCCAGAGAGCAGAGCTCAGCCCCTGTTTCCCCTCCCTCCCTTGGCAGAAGGCACAAACAGCTCTGAGATCCCCTCTCAGGCTCCTCTTCTCCAGCTGAACAGCCCAAGGCCCTTCAGCCTCTCCTCACACACTTCCCCTCCAGACCCTTCCCCAGCTTTGGGGCCTCCTCTGGACACTCTCCAGTGCTTTGATGTCCTTTTAACCCTGTGGTGCCCAAAGTGCCCCCAGTGCTCCAGGTGGGGCCTCCCCAGTGCAGAGCAGAGCAGGACAATCCCCTCCCTCTCCCAGCTGGCGATGCCCTGCTGGGTGCCCCCCAGGACACGGTTGCCCTCTTGGCTGCCAGGGCACTGCTGGCTCATGACCAACTTGCCATGGCCCAGAGCCCCCAGGTCCCTCTCCCCAGGGCTGCTCTCCAGCCTCTCCCAGCCCAGGCTGTCCGTGTGTCCAGGGTTGCCCTGTCCCAGGTGCACTGAAAACCAGGAAAGCTCTGCCCTTGGAGCAGGAGACTCCATCCGTATTTTATTGAAGTGCCACACTGCAGGTTAATGACTCTAACAAGGTGGATATTAATGAAACAGGGAACTGTAATTAGGAGAACAGTCAGTTTTTCCCATAATTTACCCTGTTGCCTGAAAACAGTGTCTCAATAATTATCCCTCTGACAATTTTTCAACTCTACCCTGGATGATGGGATGCATTCAGCTCCGGAGGAAAGTGTCTTCTCTTCTCCCCCATCTTGCCTTCCTGCTCCTTGGCAGCAGGCATAAACCAGTCAACACAGTTTAAAGTCAAGTCTTTCCTGCTAATGACAAATACAGTTTCCAGACAAAAGGACTCCACACAAGCACCACGGCCAGCATTCAATTAAAATCTGCATTTGGCAGAGTGTTTTACGGTGCTGTCAGCCAGCTTGGCCACACGCTCTGAACAAATCACCCCAGATGAGTGCTGGAAAGGGCTGGAGCACAACCCAGCCTGCAGCTCCCAGTGGTTTGCAGGAGGTGCCAGATGATCAGAATCCCACGTCAGGATCCTGTAAACCCCATTATCTATGGCTTCACCAAACTGTTGTTAAAAATTTTGGGTTTAGCTGAAGAAGAGAGGGGTTTATGCACACAGCGAGGGCCACTCTGCTCTCCTAACCAAGGAAATGAAACCATCACAGAATGGGTTGGGTTGGAAGGGACCTCAAAGCCCATCCAGTCCCAAACCCCCTGCCATGGGCAGGGACACCTCCCACTGTATCAGGGGGCTCCAAGCCCCATCCAGCCTGGCCTTGAACACCTCCAGAGATGGGGCAGCCACCACTGCTCTGGGAAACCTGGGCCAGGGCCTCCCCACCCTCACAGCAAAGCATTTGCTTCCTAAGATTTCATCTCAATCTCCCCCATTTCAGCTCAAAACATCTCCCCCTCATCCTATCCCTGCACTCCCTGATCAAGAGCCCCTTCCCAGCTTTCCTGGAGCCCCTTTCAGTCCTGGGAGGCTGCTCTAAGGTCTCCCCACAGCCTTCTCTTCTCCAGGCTGAACAACCCCAACTCTCTCAGCCTGTCCTCACAGCAGAGGGGCTCCAGCCCTCGGATTGTCCTCCTGGCCCTCCTCTGCCCACCTCCACCCCAAGCAGCTTGTGGCTGGGTGCAGAACGTGGTGGTGGAGGGAGCTCCTCTCTCCCATCCACAGCAATGATGGATATAAACCCCCAACACAAAGGGAATGGGGATTCAAACCACACAGATGTGGGCAAGGACACCAAACTTAAGTGCGTTGGGGCACCCATAAAAGAAATCCCAGTTTGCATATTTCAGACAGAGGTTTTGACTTGCACTGAATGACTCTTTCCCTAAAAGCCATTCTGTCCCCGTGGGGACCGGGCGGGGGGTTACAGAGAGGAGACGGAGAACATCACCCTGCAGGGCACAGCTTGCAACTCCTGTCTGCCACGAGAGTGCCTCAAACACCCAAGGGTTTGCTCGTGGCAGCTGCTCTTTTGGGTCTGTTCCAGTTCCAAACAGCTGACAGTGTGAACGGGAACGGCAGGTAACAAGTCTCTCAGCATCACAGTTTCACAGTACCATAAGGTTGGAAAGGACCTCTGAGATCATCAAGTCCAACCTATAACCCAACACTAACACCAACACCAACCCATCATCTAAACCATGGCACTCAGTGCCTCATCCAGTCTCCCCTTAAACACCTCCAGGGTCGGTGACTCCACCCCCTCCCTGGGCAGCCCATTCCCATGACCAATCACCCTTTCAGTGAAGAACTTTTTCCTCACATCAAGTCCAACCTTTCCCTGACAAAGCTTGAGTCCCTGCCCTCCAGTTCTGTCCCTGGTCACCTGAGAGAAGAGACCAACCCCTGCCCGACTACAACCTCCTTTTAGGGAGTTGTAGAGAGCATCTCACTCTGCAACCAAAAGTGAGACATTTGAAACCCTGTCACAACCTGCACACACTCCAGCTCTGCCGCGCCACGAGCTCTGCGCACGCTGTGCTGCTGCTTTGGTGCCTTTCAGCACAGACTCAGAGATCATTCCTTTTTGGACTGGATTTCAAAACACCTCTAACACAGGTACCACACCATGGACCCTCAATATTCTTTCACAGGCAGTAATACTGCATTCTGGCTGCTAATCGGAAATATAAAGATGTTTTATGTTGGCTACCAATGTGTTATGAAAACATAAAGACATTTTGTCTTCAAAAAATAGCTGCGGTTCTCCCATTAAACTGAGCATTAAGGTGGCCTCCTATTTAGAGCAAGGAAAGCAATAGGAATCACAGAATCATCAGGTTGGAAAAAAACCTCTGAGAGCATCAAGTCCAACCATCCCTGTCCACTACTAAACCAGACCCCTGAGCACCTCATCTGCCCATCTTTTAAACCCCTCCAGGGATGGGGACTCCACCCCCTCCCTGGCAGCCTCTGACAAGGCCCTCAGAACCCTTTCCATGAAGAAATGTTTCCTGATGTCCAATCTGACCCTGCCCTGGTGCCACTTGAGGCCATTTCCTCTCCTCCCATCCCCTGTCACTGGGGAGAAGAGACCAACCCCCACCTCCCCACAACCTCCTCTCAGGCAGTTGGAGACAGGGATGAGGTCTCCCCTCAGCCTCCTCTTCTCCAGGATAAACAGCCCCAGCTCCCTCAGCTGCTCCCACAACCCCTGTTCTCCAGCCCCTTCCCCAGCTCCGCTCCCTTCTCTGGATGCTCTCCAGCCCCTCAAGGTCCTTCTTGGAGTGAGGGGCCCAGAAGTGACCCCAGCACTCGAGGGGTGGCCTCCCCAGTGCAGGGGCACAATCCCTGCCTTGCTCCTGCTGCCCACGCTGTGTCTGACACAGCCCAAGATGCCATTGGCCCTCTTGGCCCCCTGGGCCACTGCTGGCTCCTGTTCAGCCCCTGCCAACCAACACCCCCAGGGCCTTCTCCTCCAGGCAGCTCTCCAGCCACTCTGCCCCAGGGCTGTGATGCTGCTCAGGGTTGTTGTGTCCCAAGTGCAGGACCTGGCACTTGGCCTTGTTGACCCTCATCCCATTGGTCTCAGCCCATGGATCCAGCCTGGCCAGATCCCTCTGCAGAGCCTCCCTTCCTTCAAGCACATCAACCCTTCCACCCAGCTTGGTGTCATCCACATCTAAGTGTGCTCTCAGTCTCCTCCCTGTCCATAATGCAGCTTTCAGAGCTGAAATGAAGCTGTGATGTCCTGTGCCAGAAGGAAAGGCTCAGCATACACAGATTCCCCCCTCCACATCCCAAACGCTCTCGTTCCCGGTTCGCGCCGCGCCAGCCGTTACCTGAAATGAAGTGGGGGGGTTTATATTAACACGGGCTTGGTTCCAGTGCTGTCCCTTGTTTCCACTCGAAGACCACAAGGGGTTCTCTATCGCGGTCTGACCCTTCAACCGCAGGTAAACGTTCAAGCTTCCTAGAAGAGAGGTGGAGAACTGGAATTGGCTTTGTGCTCTGACAGAGCAGGGAACAGCCTGGGGAGAGCAGCATCCCCTGCCCACTCCCCTTCCCGCTTTCCATGCCAGGTTGGAGTGGATGTGGAGATTTTCCTGTCGTAAACTCAAAAGGTTTTAAACTTAGGAACACTGGGAACTGCCCATGTGAGCCCACAGCAGAGGCAGAATCATAGAATTGGAATCACAGAAAGACCTGAGCTGGAAGGGACCCACAATGACCATGGAGTCCAACTGCTGTCCCTGCCCAGGACACTCCCAACACTCACCCCGTGGCACTGAGGGCAGTGGCCAAATGCTTCTGGAATGCTGGCAGAGCAGGGGCCCTGACTGCTTCCCTGGGGAGCTGTTCCAGTGCTCCACCACCCGCTGGGGGAAGAACCTCTTCCCAATGTCCAGTCTCCCCCTGCCCTGGCACATCTTCCTGCCATTGCCTCCAGTCCTGTCCCAGGTCCCCAGAGAGCAGAGCTCAGCCCCTGTTTCCCCTCCCTCCCTTGGGAGAAGGCACAAACAGCTCTGAGATCCCCTCTCAGGCTCCTCTTCTCCAGCTGAACAGCCCAAAGGATTTCAGCCTCTCCTCATGTGATTCCCCTGCAGACCCCAGAGGTAGCTGAGTGTGAGGGAGAGAGGACAGGGCAGTCACACACATTGTTCCCTGCAGCTCAGGAAGGTCAGGAGGCTTCCAGGGGTGAGATGAGCAAAAAGGCAAAATGGACTTTTCTGTGCTTTAATGCAAATGAGTCATTTTTAACCTCCTCACCCATGAATAAAGAAGCAGCTTGGTTGCTTTATGCTCAGCTCTTGTTTATAAAAGTCTCCAGCTTCTCCTTTACTCCACACATCATTTATCTAAGGCAGAGTCACACAGCCTGGCAAATCCATCTCAGAGACAGATGTGATACCTTTATTCCTGCTAAGGAGTATTTTTTTAAGGATAATATAACCGTGTGAGTTAAAATAACTTTGGTGAAGCCTCATGCTGTGATGAAAAACCCCACAGACCTGGGTCTGTTTTTACCACTGACCATAAAGTTACTGGTTGAAGCACAGACATTATTTGCAACAGGTAACATTGTTTGCATTCAGTGGCCCTCTGTCTGGTATAACCTCATGATGTCAGGACCACAGAATCTTTAAGGGTGGAAAAGACTTCTAAAATCATCCAGTCCAACCACCAGCACAACCCCAATATGCCTGGAGTAGTGCATCTACATGGTTTTTGAACCCCTCCAGGGATGGAGACCCCCCCACTACCCTGGGCAGCCTCTGCCAGGGCTTCACCACTCTTGCAGTAAAGGCATTATTCCTGATAAGCAATCTTAACCTGCCCTGGTGCAACATCATGAACAGAAACCAGACAAGGTTGATGCTCCAAGAGACAGTGAACGCATCAACTTCATTTATCAGGTGTCAGTAATTCACAGAGTTTGGAGACTCTGTTCTTTCTCACCCACCATTGTTCTCTGCAGAAGCAGCAGGCTCTCTCTGCACATTATGAATCATAGAATTGTAGAATGGTTTGGGTTGGACAACAAAGATCATCCAGTTCCACCCCCTGCCACGGGCAAGGACAGTGGATCAGGGGGCTCCAAGCCCCATCCAACCTGGCCTTGAACACCTCCAGGGATGGGGCAGCCACCACTGCTCTGGGCAAACTGGGCCAGGGCCTCCCCACCCTCACTGTGAAGAATTCCTTCCTAATGTCTTATCTAAATCTTCCCCTTTCCAATTTAAAGCCATTCCCCCTCGTCCCATCACTCCAGGCCCTTGTGAGGAGCCCCTGCCCAGCTTTCCTGGAGCCTATTTCAGTCCTGGGAGGCTGCTCTAAGGTCTCCCCAGAGCCTTCTCTTCTCCAGGCTGAACAGGTCCTCACAGCAGAGGGGCTCCAGCCCTCAGATCATCTCCGTGACCTCCTCTGGACTCACACCAACAGTTCCATCTCCTTGTGCTGAGGACTCCAGAACTGGATACAGGACTCCAGGTGGGGTCTCACCAGAGCAGAATAGAGGGGAAGAATCCCTTCCCTTGACCTGCTGGCAGTGCTGCTTTTGATGCAGCCCAGGACACGGGTTGGTCTTCTGGGCTGCTAAAACATCACTTCTGCCTTCAGCTGAGAAAGTTCAGAGAGCCAAGTTCACACAGCAGCACTGTTTTTAAAGGGCATTAGGCATGGCAGCTGGGAAGCACATCCATACTATGCTTTTAGTGGAACCTCTCAGATCTGAGGCAGCTGCACAGTGACTCAGCTCCTGCTTAATAAGAAGTTCTTCTTTCCAACAACCGCCAAACCCGGTGCCTCGTAAAAACATAAGGCTAAAGGTGTACTGGAGCAGTGGATATTCCCAGCAGGGCTGTTTCACCAGGATGCCTGGAAAGCAGCCACACATCGTTGAAGGAGGTGGGGGAAGAGGTGCTCCAGGCAGTGGCCCCGTGGCTCCCACCTGCCTGTCGCTGCAGCGTTTCATTTCCGGGTGCAGAGGAGGCTGCAGGAGCAGCACAAAGGGAACGTGGCTTCTAACGAGGACGTTTGGTCTCTGCCTACACCAGTGCTACTGGGTGAGACAAAAGGCCCTGAAAGAGAAAGGGCTGGCAAGAAGGGGGAGGCTTAGGGGGTTCCCTGGAGGAGCCTGGCAGCCAGACGGAGCAGGGATGCTCAGAGCAAGCTCTGCTCAGCCTCAGCCCCTTTCCAAGAAGCAACAGCACTTGGGCAAGGTTGATGTTATTCAGCTACACCCATTCTCCTTTCCTTCCCAACTGCTTCCTTCCAAGACCTTTTTTAATACCTGTGCTGGGTCTCTGGTCTCAAAAATGGCAGGGTCTTTGACAAGACTATTTAAAGTTATGAAAGTGAGCTATGAATCACAGAATCACAGACTGATTTGGGTTGGAAGGGACCTCAAAGCCCATCCAGTCCCACCCCCTGCCATGGGCAGGGACACCTCCCACTGGATCAGGGGGCTCAAAGCCCCATCCAACCTGGCCTTGAACACCTCCAGGGATGGAGCAGCCACCACTGCTCTGGGCAACCTGGGCCAGGGCCTCCTCACCCTCATTATGAAGAATTTCTTCCTATTGTCTCATCTCAATCTTTCTCCTTCCAATTTAAAGCCATTCCCCCTCATCCCATCACTCTGGACCCTTGTAAAAAGCCCCTCCCCAGCTTTGCTGGAGCCCCTTTCAGTCCTGGGAGGCTGCTCTAAGGTCTCCCCAGAGCCTTCTCTTCTCCAGGCTGAACAACCCCAACTCTCTCAGCCTGTCCTCACAGCAGAGGGGCTCCAGCCCTCAGATCATCTCCGTGGCCTCCTCTGGACTCACTCCAACAGCTCCACGTCCCTCCTGTGCTGAGGACTCCAGAACTGGACACAGGACCCCAGTTGGGGTCTCCCCAGGGCAGAGCAGAGGGGCAGAACCCCCTCCCTCCCCTCTGGTCCCACTCTTTGGGTGCAGCCCAGCACACGGGGAGGTTTCTGGGCTGGGAGCGCTCGTTCCCAGCTCATGTGGAGCTTCTCCTCCCCCAGTACCCCAGGTCCTTCTCCCCAGGGCTGCTCTCACACTGTCCCTCATCCTGTATTGAACCTGTGTGTTGCCCCCAGGCAGGTGTAGGACCTTGCACGTGATGCTATTTCTCTAACAGCCAGCCAGCAGCGCCAGCACCAAGCAAGGGCTGAGTTGCCGATGGACTGTGCCGGCTGACACAGCCCACGCCGCAGGGCTGCTTGGAAGGGCAAATAAATTAGATATGGACAGTTTGTAATGCCATCACTGCTGAGGTTGCAGAGATTTAAGATTGTTCATAGCACCCTCAGTCTCTCTGTGTCAAATAATTCCTTCAGATTCACAGCAGAATGGGAGCAATCTTACTTAAAATACAAAACACATGACTGTACCGGATGCGCTCAGTCGTTGCCAGGGATATTGGTACATTTGGATGTACCTGCTGAACCCTCATTGCTAGGGATGCACTCACACCTGAAAACTGAGCTAACAACACCTGCAGCAGACACTTCTCCTTGAAATCCTGCCAGTGAGGGTTTGGAAGAGCTACAAGGCCTTTCCGAAGCGGATGCTGGGGGGAGGATGGGTTGGCTGCAGCAGTCACACCAAGATGTGCCCAGCAAAAGCTCATCTAAGGGTATCAAACTCTTCCAAATTCCAGAGAAATTGGTAATGATGGTTTCTCAGGCACTGGTAGAGGGGGTGGAGTCCCCATCCCTGGAAGGGTTTAAAAGCCAGGCAGATGAGGTGCTCAGCGATCTGGTTCAGCAGTGGACAGGGATCGTTGGACTCAATGATCTCAAAGGTCTTTTCCAACCAAGTGATTCTATGACTCTTGAGTGGGAGACAAAAACAGTGAGGAAGGGGTAACAGCTGTGAATGAAGGACTAAAGTTTATTTTCTGACAGCATCCTGCCAAGAGAGAGCAGGATCCTCCGGAGGTGTCACCAGCTGCAAGGCTGGGGTGACATGTGGAGCACCCACCACGGTGCAGACACAAGCAGCTTTCACAGCATGCTCTGACAGCCTCTTTTCCTTCCACATTTCCTTTGTGATGCCTCTCTAACGACTCAAAAATTTAATGCTCTTGGAGTGGCAATTGGAAACTCCCCTTTTTGGGGTGCAGATGGAAAAATCAGAAATGCAGATTGTTTTAAAAGATGGTGACAGCTACAATGGAACTACAGCCTCCTTCTATCTTGTTACGGAGACACAATAAGGACAATGACTCTTCATTTCCTGATTCCCCAGCAATGGCTTCTTGTTTGCTGCAAATCAAGTGATAGGAACTTCTGTTTCTCTTATGCTGTAGGGATAATCTACCTTCTTCTGAAGGGTGTGGAGCCAAGTGCCTGCTGGCAGCCAGCACTCTGAGAGTCAGCCCTGTGTGATCCATCAGGAATTGCTGACTGGTGAGTAAGAACAACCTATTTCAGGTGAAAAAAACCCTACTTTATCATTCTGAACCTAGCTGCCATGGAACAAGATGCAGGTCCCTGCTTATCTTGTCAGTGCTAAGCTCTCCCTGCCAAGGTGCCCAAGTGCCTCTCCTTACCGCTGCAGAAATTCCAGCCTGTTCTCCTGAGACACCAAAGATCTCAACAGTGGGCACAGAAGATGAGCTGGATAACGTGGTTGGTTTGTTTTCCATATAGCACAGCAGCCCTGTTCTCAGGGCTGATGTCACCAGTGTCCTTCATTTTTAAGACTGGAGGATGAAGGATCTTCTCCCCTAAGCCTCCAGGAGCAGCTCACGCCAGCGAGAGAGCATCACTCCAGGATCGCTTTCCATTTGATTAGGGATCCTTCAAAATCTTGACAGAAAGGCAGGAACAGATTGATGAGCACTGAAACTGTTTGGGAAACAAAGTGCTCTGCCCCTGAGACATGGAAATAGAATAATCCTAACACTGCTTGGAAATCTGATCATAGAATCATAGAATAGTTAAGGTTGGAAGAGGTTTCTAGGATCATCCAGCCCAATCCCACCGTGGCTACCAAACCCTGTCCCCAAGCACCACTTCTACGTGGTTTTTGAACCCCTCTAGGGATGGAGACTCCCCCACTGCCCTCTGCCAGGGCTTCACCACTCTTTTAGTAAAGAAATGTTTCCTCATATCCAATCTAAACCTCTCCTGGTGCAACTTGAGGCCACATGGGTAGTGATGACCAGGGAGAACAAAGCAACACTTGCGGCACTAAAGTCTGCTGAGCACTGCTGCAGCCCTTTGGATGAAAAAATCAAAGATTAATAGCCACAAATCTTCTCTGAACACATTGTTCAGAAGGAACAGGCTGGAATTTATTTCAGGCATACTCCCCTGCAAGACACTTCAATTTCTCTGAGAAGTCAGGTCAAGAATCAGCAGCCCAAGGTTCTTCAGAAGAGAGAACCTTCAGCACGGAGATGAGACACAAGGGCTCAGTTGGCAGCTCCTATCCTGCTCTTGTGGAGAAACCAGTGAGCTGGCAGGGCTTATTACAGCCTAAATTCCTAAATGAGGATAAAAGAAGCACCTTCTATATGTTGGCTGCAAATTCCAGAGCAGCACTGAAGGGTCACAGCTTGTGATAAACCAGCCAATTTGTATTGGAAATAGGATTTAGAACTATCCACAAGGGATTAATCCTTAATAAAATGTAATTCTGCTGAAAAAAATACTACCAATTAAATTTTTCCTACAGAATCGTTGAGGTTGGAGGCACCTCTGGAGATCAAACTGTCCAAATCCCTGCCTAAAAAGCATGGCAGGTTCGAGCAGGTTGCCCACGACTACCTGTAATTGGATTTTTGGATATCTCCAAGGACAGAGACTCTACAGCCTCTGGGCAACCTCTGCCAGGGTTTGACCACCTTCATAATATAGAAAAAAAAAAGAAATAACAATTTTCTTATATTTAAACAGAATTGCCTCTATTTCAATTCGTGCCCAGTGTCTCTTGTCCTGTCTCGAGCATCTCTGAGCTCCATGGTCTCTACACCCTCCCTTCAGGAATTCACTGATGACAACCCCCAAGCCTTCTCCTCTCCAGGATGAGCCAACACAGCTCCCTCAGCCTTTGCCCATGCCATAAACACTCCAGTACCTTCATCATCTTTGTCTGCCTTCGCTGGGCTCTTTCCTGTAAGCCCAGGTCTCTCTTGCCCTGGGGGCCCAGCCCTGGCCCCAGCACTCTGGCTGTGTCTCAGCAGAGCGGAGCAGAGGAGCAGGGTCCCACTCCTCACCCTGCTGGCCACTCTCTGCCTGACACAGCCCAGGAGGCTGGTGGCCACCCTCTACCACAAGGGTGCATCTCCTGAAACGCTGTGTCATGAATAGATTTGATTAATCTCAGCAAACCATAGAATCATGGAATGGGTTGGGTTGGAAGGGATGTCAAAGCCCATCCAGTTCCACTCCCCTGCCATGGGCAGGGACACCTCCCACTGGATCAGGGGGCTCCAAGCCCCATCCAACCTGGCCTTGAACACCTCCAGGGATGGGGCAGACACAGCTTCTCTGGGCAACCTGGGCCTCCCCACCCTCAGCGTGAAGAATTTCTTCCTCATGTCCAATCTAAATCTTCCCCCTTCCTATTTAAAGCTCTTCCCCCTCGTCCTTTCACTACAGTCCTTGCAAGAAGTCCATCTTTCCTAACCCAAAGTAATTTCCAAGAGCACAAACCTTTAAAAACTCATTCCAGGAATTATCTCATCAATACAACCACTCACACAATGATCACATGCTTAAGCCATCACACATTAGCTTCTTTTTTTCTCTTCATTCTCTTCATATGAACGATTTCAGTGACAGAGTTCACATCTGGGGAATCAAAGGGTATAGACTTGCCTGTTTTGTAACTTATTTCCTGTACACATGCTGCATTCTCACATCTTCCATAACATTTTGTCATTATGAGGAATTAAAATTTTGTATTTAGCATAAGTTTGCATTCAAACACATGGACGACGCTTTTAAATTACTATTTTTATGTCATTCTGCTCTTTAAAGACAGAATAATATGTGATTTTGTATAAAGCTATTACAAAGTAGATCATTTTGAACATAAGCTGAGATGATTGTAAGTATTTGTTTTTATTTAGATGCAATAGTGACAGAGCAATATTGTTTCCACCAGCAAGGTGTCCACATTGCCATGAACAAATCCAATGACTGCTCAGCATCATTGTCACCATATTCACCTGAGGGCCAGCCCTTCCATTATCCAGAATGATTTGTGTACTTTCAAGAAATCACTCATAAAAAGGAAAGAGTGAGCTCAGCTAAGAAGCAAAGGGCACAGACACTTGCTGAAAAGGGAGCCCAAGAAAACAGAAACCCAAATCACATCAGTGAAAGGGCACCTTGTGGACAAACGTGAACCTCAGAGGCTGCTTTTCATAGAATCTTAGACTCATGGAATGGTTTGGGTTGCAAGGGACCTCAAAGCCCATCCAGTCCCAACCCCCCTCACTGGATCAGGGTGCTCAAAGCCAAGGGAAAAGGCTGTGTGGTTGCTTCCTAAGGAGAAACACCAATATCCAGGACAGGTGTAGGATGTGTAATACTGAAATGAAATGAAAATGTGTGATATGAAATGAAAAAGAAAAATGGTTTGACTTCAAACTAAATAAAATAATGGAGGTTCTTTGTGGCTTTTGTTCGGGTGGTTGTGGAAAAGGGTGATAATCCAAAGCAGTAACTCAATCTGATGCAAACTTGTTTTGTGAATTGTGAACTTTAAACAATAAGTATTAATTTTTGTGAAAGGGAAAGACACATTTATGAACTTACAGTTGGTAGGAAACCACTCACTTTTGGCACATAGAATCATAGAAAGGTTTGGGTTGGGAAGGACCTCAAAGCCCACCCAGTTCTACCCCCCTGCCATGGGCAGGGACACCTCCCACTGGCTCAGGGGGCTCAAAGCCCCATCCAACCTGGCCTTGAACCCCCCCAGGGATGGGGCAATGGGGCAGCCACCAATTCCCTGGGACACCTGTTTTCGTACAGTTTATCCCAACCCTAGGATACTACAGAAAAACTCTTTGACCCTTTCTGTTTGTGACCTTGCTCTTCACTGTCACCTACCAGAAACAGTCTGGTACAAGCCCATATAAGGCTGTTTATATTTTTTCCCTCCTGGTGTAACGCAGAGCCAGGAGAATTTCAACCTGGGGCTGCTTTCATGTGCTTGCAGTGCAGAGACAATGAACAAAACTTGTCGGCTCTATTTAAAACCTGAATCCTGCCTGAGGGCAGGTGAAGGTTTTCCAAAGCAGCCACCAGAATGCACTGTGAGGACGTGCTTGCCCTTGAAATACATAAAAAAATGCATCAAGTTAGGTGAACTTGGCACTTGAAAGCCTCTTGACACACTGGTAAGCACCAAGCACCCCAGAGGGATTTACAGGATTTATAAAAATTAGCTGTTTAGCATTTATACTGTGATATTTTCCTGCAGCTTTTTTTAAATTTTACATAAAGAAATTAAATGCATATGTTGAAAAAGCTATAACTAAAACCAGCCTTAGAGATCAAGCTCAAATACACAAACTGTCACAGCCTGTGAGTGACTTCTTATTGACTTTTAGAAAGGAGCCCTCTGCTGCTGCATCGCACACAGGTCTGGATTCCAGCAGGTGTGGGGTGCTGCTCTTAATGGCCTGATCCTCACAGAAACATGGAATCATTAAGGTTGGAAAAGACCTCAAAGATCATCCAGTCCAACCATCAGCCCAACCCCACCGTGCCTGCTGAACCATGTCCTGAAGTCGCATATCTACACGTTCTTTGAACGCCACAAGGATGGAGACTCCCCCACTGCCCTGGGCAGCCTCTGCCAGGCCTTCACCACTCTCAGTAAAGAAATGTTTTCCAATATCCAATCTAAACCTCTCCTGGTGCAACCTGAGGCCCTTTCCTCTCGTCCTGCCACTTGTTACTTGGGAGAATTCTGAATCTCACGAGGAGTGACTCAAGACATCGTGTTTGTATCAGGCAATGTCCAACCAAACATCATCTTTTCCGTTTTCACGTTCCAAAGTTCCCATGCTCAAACCCCCACACATGCATGAAACACTTCTCATCCACAAGAGGGGTTCCTGCTAGAGTGCTGGTTGATGGAAAACTCAGTTTTACAACATTTATGATGCTATCAGGCACCTCTCTTACCAGCTTTGGTTGCAACTGCTCCTTGCAGGTGCTGGCAGTCCTCCCGTGCTTTTGCTTCACACAGGAGGACATTGCACACATAGAATGGTTTGGGTTGGAAGGGACCTCAAAGCCCACCCAGTTCCAACCCCCTGCCAAGGGCAGGGACACCTCCCACTGGATCAGGGGGCTCCAAGCCCCATCCAACCTGGCTTTGAACACCTCCAGGGATGGGGCAGCCACCACTGCTCTGGGCAACTGGTTCCATTTCTCCTGCAGTTTTGCCCCCATGAACAGACAAGGTCGTTGGTTCCTCTCACCTATGTGCTGTCCATACATGTGATAGTAGAAGCTAAAGCAATAGGCTGTGTTTGTAGCTCCATAGGGGTTTTTTGGAGCGACGCTGAAAACAGGACTAACGAGTCTGGCCTTTTCTCCTTCCAGCCTGGGGCGTGACGTCTCAATGTACATGTAGAAACCTAGGGGAAAGCCCAAATGGAAACTGTTAGCTTGCACTCTTTGAATTCCAACACAAATACACACAGGAAGATACCAGGCACATCAAGCACCTTGATTATTTTCTCACATTCATAGAATCATGGAATGATTTTGGTTGGAAGGGACCTTAAAGATCGCCCAATTCCAACCCCCCTGCCACGGGTAGGGACACCTTCCAGGGTCTGACATTGCCATGGTTTCTGGGATATGTTCCTTCTGCATTAAGCCCATGTGTTTCCCACAACTGCTTCAAATATGTATTTTCTACCAGGAGTAAAATCAGGGTTAGTGGGTCAGTGCTGGTAAACAACTTCCAATTGATGGGACATTGTACATGAACATGAAAAGAAAAAAATCTTTATAATGGCTTTCAGACTTCAGCCTCAAGGCTGCAATTTGTTCTTATATACAGTGAGGACCTGTAAATTAAAGGGGATATATCTTGATGGTAACCTCTCAAGGAACATTTTCAACTTGCCACGTTAATCACATGTTTGAAAGCTCACTTTCATGAAAGAAGACAATATCAGAATCAGAATCCTGGAATGGTTTGGGTTGGGAGGGACCTCAAAGCCCATCCAGTTCCAACCCCCTGCCATGGGCAGGGACACCTCCTACTGGATCAGGGGGCTCAAAGCCCCATCCAACCTGGCCTTGAACACCTCCAGGGATGGGGCAGCCACCACTGCTCTGGGAAACCTGGGCCAGGGCCTCCCCACCCTCACAGCAAAACATTTCTCCCTAAGATCTCATCTCAATCTCCCCTCTTTCAGCTGAAAAGTGTTCTCTCATCCTATCCCTGCTTTCCCTGACCAAGAGCCCCTGCTGCAGGCCCCCTTATTCTGATCCTGGTCTGTGACTACAACAGAGATAATATCTATTTAATCCAACCAAGCAAATATGATGTATTATGATTCCCCCCCCTCTGGGAGCATACAGTAAAATAGCAGAAGTTACTGCAGCCACTTGATAAATTCAGCACAACATGTTTGACTTCTGTAATGCAAACACACACTGCAACCAAGGCAGCACCACTCCCTTTAGCTGGGGCAGCAGATTGAAAATCACACAGTTTAGAAATGCCCAGGGGAAAAACGGGACAAAAAAAGTAATAATCTCATTGTGACAACCTGGGAAGGTCCAAATTGGAATTTCAATGCCATAAAAAAGAAGATTATTATGTGCCAGAACATTTCCCCTCTAGACTGTAATGTGAAAGTAATCACTTGGCAAACAGCACATCAGAAGCCACACAAGGTGCTTAATGGCAGCATTAGTTGGGACACACTGGCAATTTCTTTTAGAACTCCTTGAAGTTTGCTTATTCTTGGTATGATGAGGACAAATGATGGATGAATCAGCTGCCCTGGCCAGGGCCCTCAACCCAACGGAGCACAGATCTCCCAGTGCCAGGTGACCAGGCCTCCTGGTGGATCTTACCTTCCTTGGAGCCGGTGCGATCGGCGTTGGGCCCCGTGTTCGGGGTGTACTTTGTGTCCCTCGTGGCAGTGCTTTGTTTTGTCCAGTCGAAATTGTCCGTGTCATCTTGAGTGAAAAGGCAAATGTTACCATCCTCAAACCCGCAGTGGAACTCTCCTGGCAAGGCAGAAAACGAGCAGAAGTTCATTGGCTTACGCTTCTCCTCCTACGCTTGAAGTCAAAGGGCTCGTCAATAATAACAATCACAACCTAGAAAACAGCCACACATTGATTTTACACCAGTTTCTAGTGTTTAGTGAATGTTTTTGGATCAACCTCAACTCAAAAGAAATCACGGTCATCAATTGGTGTTGATGTCACTTGAAATGATGTTCAAATTCATCGTATGGCTCCTCCTCACAACTGCTCTTAGAGACTTTGTCTCTTCTTGCCCAGCTAGCATTTCTAAAAAGCTGAGAAGAATAGGCAGCACATCCATAAAACATGAACCAGGGGAAAAAAAAAGTGGGTTATTTTGGTTTAAGAATAAGAACATCAGGGAAACGAGGACAGTGACTTTTCAAAATGAAAACACTATCACCAAGTGACATCCCCTAAACTATTCTTGGTTTTCAATAGGGATGGGAAAGTGAGGTGTGGCCAAAATGAGAGCAAAGGAGCCAAAGGGTAGGCATAAAGAACATCTTCAAAACTCAGGACAGTGAAGGATTGCTCAGGAAGAGCACTGAGTCCCCATCACCGGGTGATAATAGACAATTAGGCAAATACCCGGGAGAAATGTTTTTAGGTCTCCCTGAACCTATAAAGGAAGGAGAAGTGACTGAATCATGACATAGAATCATGGAATGGTTTGGGTTGGAAGGGACCTCAAAGCCTGTCCAGTCCCAACCTCCCACTGGATCAGGGGGCTCAAAGCCCCATCCAACCTGGTCCTGAGCACTTCCAGGGCTGGAGCATCCATGTCTTCTCTGGGCAATTTGGGTCAGGCCCTCACCATTATCTTCAGATGTCCTGAAGACATCTCATGGACTTTCACTAAGTTTTGTTATATAATTGAGGTCAAGTAGTAAAAGCTCAAGTCTGAAGAATAAAAATGCCAAGAAGCCTCAAAAGGATTACAGAGATCCTCTCCTTTGTGAAACAGGTCCATGAGACACAACCAGTCCAGTGAACCTACCTGCTGGGTTACGATGGGATGAGAAAGTCCTGCTGTCAGACATTTAGGAACCAAAAGAAATCAAAACAGAAAGGTTCCATTTTCATCTCAGAAAAGAATAAGGCCCCACGTAGCACAATGTACAAATCTTAATTTTATGTGCATGAACAGTTCCTGCTGAGTTTACTCTTCCAGCAAAGTCAATTGATTTATCTGAGAAAACAAGCAAATCCCTTTTCTCTAGAGAGAAGGCAGCCAAATGTAAACCGTGTCAGCTGTGGCCTTCTTTACAGAGGGGCAATTTATATTCATTGTTATGAGGAACTCCAACACCATGGGATTATTCATCTGTGTTAAACTGAGGAGGTATATAAATGTTTGCAGGTTCGGGGTGTCGGTGAACTATAAATCCACTTAAGCCACTGGAGCCTCCCTGTGACTCAGTGAAGACAGAGGGACCTGGAGCTTCGTTTGGATGTGTACTGCTAAGCAAGGAGGCTGCTCTGGAGCTTATTTAAAATCAGATAATGCTGCAGACTGAAAAAGCAGGCTTGAAAAATTCATTCCAACCCACAGAGTGCATTCAGAGCGCTTTCCAAGTGTCCCTCGTGCTGCTTCTGCCTAAAGAGCAACACAAAATGTAACCCCACCCAAACCAACCAGCATAAAACATTGCTCTGTGAAACCAGTTTAGCACAAACAAAACAGTCCACAGAAAATTCCTTGGCTGTTGGCACCTCAAGCAGCTTGACCTGATTCCCCAATAAATCCATAACTTAGATCCTCCAGAAGAATGAATTTCCTAAATCCCAGTTCCTTACCATAGAATCATGGAATGGTTTGGGTTGGAAGGACCTCAAAGCCCATCCAGTTCCACCCCCTGCCATGGGCAGGGACACCTCCCACTGGATCAGGGGGCTCCAAGCCCCATCCAACCTGGCCTTGAACACCTCCAGGGATGGGGCAGCCACCACTGCTCTGGGAAACCTGGGCCAGGGCCTCCCCACCCTCACCGTGAAGAATTTCTTCCTCATGTCCAATCAAAATCTCCCCCTTCCAATTCAAAGCCGTTCCCCCTTGTCATGTCACTACAAGCCCTTGTAAAAAGCCCCTCCCTAGGGAAGGAGAGACTTATCTGGCAAACAACTGATGACACTCAGACCTTGCCCCTCGACTTGGTTTTGGAAGGAAGGTCTTCCGAATCCTGAAATTTGAATGATGAAGAAGCAGCAATTATTGGGAATCGTTCACTGGAGGAGAACCACCATGAGCATTGCGGAGAAATACAAGTCAAGGCATGATCGCAGCTCTTGGTGAGAGAGGAGCAGATCAAAGATGAGGAAGGAACAGACATGGGCAGATCACACCCAAAAACCTTTGGAGGAGAAGCAGGTGAACAGGTGCAGAGCAACACCTCCATCCTTATCTCCGAGACCAGGCAAAAACCCTGACAAAGCTCTTGAAAGACACGCGGACTCAAGTGAAGCACTGAACAAAATGCCAGCTGTGCCCCTCATCCCCAAGAACAACTTTTACACGACTCGAGCTCCAAATCTGCTTGGTTTACACTATATTTTGTGCCTTTCCTATATCTATAGGATATACACAAGCCCTTCCTATAGTGAAAATGGTGCTGCTTCTCCACAGGGTGATGAGATTCAAGCGCAGAGAGTAACTAAAGGAGCAAAGTTCTGACAATCAGATCCAGTCCTGCAGCAAAGCAAATGAACACAAAGCATTTCCAGCCATCCAGCAGTTTCTAACACTGCCCCTCCAGGACCTTAAAAGCTGCATTTGCACATCGTGTCTCTGCCCTCAGAGCTTCGTTAAGAAATTCCACACCAGCAGAAGAAGGGATTTTTTCTTCAAGTAGGAAAATAAAGACAAGATTCAGGGCAGATGAAAAAGAAGAGAAGTGAAAGTTTGCTGTTTATTTAATGGGAAAACAGTGCTTTCATGTATCACACAGTATCACAGTATCATAAGGTTGGAAAGGACCTCTGAGATCATCAAGTCCAACCTATAACCCAACACCAACACCAACCATCATCTAAACCATGGCACTCAGTGCCTCATCCAGTCTCCCCTTAAACACCTCCAGGGTCGGTGACTCCACCCCCTCCCTGGGCAGCCCATTCCAATGGCCAATCACCCTTTCAGTGAAGAACTTTTTCCTCACATCCAGTCTAAACTTTCCCTGACAAAGCTTGAGTCCCTGCCCTCCAGTTGTGTCCCTGGTCACCTGAGAGAAGAGACCAACCCCTGCCCCACTACAACCTCCTTTTAGGGAGTTGTAGAGAGCAATGAGGTCTCCCCTGAGCCTCCTCTTCTCCAGACTAAACAGCCCCAGCTCCCTCAGTCGCTCCTCATAGGGCTTGTGCTCCAGCCCCTTCCCCATCTTCGTTGCCCTCCTCTGGACACTCTCCAGCATCCTGACATCTTTCCCAAACTGGGGGGCCCAGAACTGGACACAGTATTCAAGGTGAGGCCTGACCAGTGCCCAGTACAGGGGGACAATAACTCCTCTGGTCCTGCTTACTACACTATTCCTGATGCAGGCCAGGATGCCATTGGCCTTCTTGGCCACCTGGGCACACTGCTGGCTCATGGTGAGCTTCCTGGCCACCAGCACTCCCAGGTCCCTTTCTGCCTGACTCCTCTCCAGCCACTCTGTCCCCAGTCTGGAGCTCTGCATGGGATTGTCATCTGCAAAACACTGGAAAAGGTCAGTGCTAAATATTCTTGGCACTGAGCACTGATGGAAGAATAAAAATGAGAAGTGGCTCCCCAGGATTATGCAAGAATGAGGAGCATTTAAATAAATCTGGGCGGTCCTGCTCTGTTCATTACCCGGTGCTGGAGGAACAGCCACCCCTTCCTCCAGCACCCATGGGTGCTCCAGCTCCTGCCACCGCTCACACCGCTCTGCTTTGCTGAAAGCACTAAGTGAAGCCAATTCCTATCAAAGACAGCAGTCATTTTTTTTTGTCAAAGCACATGCCAGCTCTGGAAATGGATCCAAGTTATTAATAATTTCATTGCCAATTGGGGCAAAATCTGAAATTGTTCTCATGGTGAAATATTCTTCATCGTAGCATGGACTTTTTGTCATTTACTTCCATAAAATTCAAGTTGAAAATGGCCCTCTAACAGCTAATCTCTTCCATTATTCAGGTGTAACATCCAGTTATGTAAATTGATAGGAAAGCCTTATGGTTCCCATTAAATGGTTTATATCAGATGTCACAAAATAAAACGTAGGTGTGAGGCTACGCCTGAGGGTTCACATCATGCAATGCTCCTTCCTAATCTATTGCAGACATTTCATAACAAAGAAGGACTTGTGCAATGTGATTATTCCAGAACTGAAGCAAGAAAAACACGACCTCAGATTCCAATCCAGGTATCTTTTCCCAGCTGAGTGCAGCTCTTGCTCTTCCTTCACAACGGGGCAAATAAAACCAGGATTCAGCCCAATAGGTTTAGAAAAAGCCAGAACTTCGGTAGAAAGCACGGAAAGTGAGGAGATTGGATTTGTTATGGGAGATGACAGAACGTCTCTTCGCCACCTTACTGGTTTGAAAGTGTTTGCAGATGAGGACTTCTCTCCTCTCAAAGGCTTTCAATCAAAAATCTTCACAGAAATGAAGCAAACCAAAATATTATTATCTCTTTGCTCATCTGAAAGAAGCGACACTGGGTCCTCTACACTCCTGGTGGGCAAATTTGCCCATGGTAGATGAAGGAAAGTTGCTGGAGATGCCAACACACTATTGAACTAGCAATTTGGATGCATCCAGCTCTCCACTGTGCGCCGTTGCTTTTAACTGAGCTATAGAGACAGTGAAAATGAGACAATTCCAGACCTTAACATCACAGAGGACTACAGTGGGAAGCACTTGGGATTGTCATGTGTTTCTTCCTTAACATCATAGAGTATATATTTAATATATTAATTAGCAAGAGCCTCATCTACTGCTCATTTCAATCAATGGGAGTGGTTCCTTCAGGTCCCACGAGCTTTGAACTAAGCCCTGATTAATCATTAATTCACTGCACAAGATCTTTTGCAAATAAGTTTAAAATTTACAGAAAGGCTATGCCATGGGGTGGGAGAGATGTAGAGAGAGGCTGCTTTTCTGCCTGATTACAGAAGTAAAAACTGCAGACAGAATCCCATCCCCGTTATTTTTGGCTTCTGTCGTTAAAAGGAAGAGGAGTGAATCACAGAATGTTCTGAGTTGGAAGGGGCCCACAAGGACCATCGAGTCCAACTCCTGTCCCTACACAGGACAACCCCAACATTCACACCGTGGGTCTGAAGGTGATGGCCAAATGCTGCTGGAATATTGTCAGGCTTGGGGAGTTGTTCCAGTGCTCCACCACCCTCTGGGGGAAGAACATCTTCCCGATGTCCAATCTCCCCCTGCCCTGGCACATCTTCCTGACATTCCCTCGGGTCCTATCAGAGGTCACAGGAGAGATCAGCACCTGTTTCACCTCCTCCCCGTGTGAGGAAGCTGCAGCCCACCATGAGGTCTCCCCTCAGTCTCCTCTTCTCCAGCTGAACAGACCAAGTGCCTTTGGCCACTCCTCACACAAGTTCCCCTCTGAACCCTTCACCAACTTTGTGGCCTCCTCTGGACGCTCTCCCGCAGCTTCGTATCTTCCACCCACAAGTACCAAAATAACTCAAGAACTGCAAATGCAGTTCCTATCCAAGGATAAACGAATTGGGAAAATTGTGCAAACAGACTTTTCCGCCAAGATTTTTACCACACCTGGTGGGGACCTGACACAGCTCCTACCCAGCACCTGATCTTTCAGGTCTTTAGCTTTTCCCATAGAACCACCCGTGCACAGTGAGCTGCAACGCCCAGCACTGGGGGTTTGTTTTACAACATTAGTATTTTCCTTTAGATTAACTGTTTGGGCATTCAGAAAAAAAGAAAAGGTGATCTGGAGCTATAATTCTTCCTTTCTCCATCTACTCTTGCTTTAGTGTCTTAGCAGGACAAAAAGAATGAGACCTTCAGCCACCAGCCCAGCTTGCACACAAAAATAATGACAGAATCATAGAAATGTTTGGTTTGAAAAGCCCTTTGAGATCGAGTCCAACTGTCCCTGTCCACTACTGAACCAGATCCCTGAGCACCTCATCTGCCTGGCTTTTAATCATCTCCAGGGATGGGGACTCCACCACCTCCCTGAGCAAGAGAAGGTGAGTCCTGCAGTCCACGGGCTGCAACTGCAAGTGAAATATTTATAATTTCCTTTTTAACCACAAGGACAGTTCTTCCTACAAATATAAGCTAAAAAGATAAAGAAATACTTACGTAGGTGTGGATTTACTGGAGCTGGAAGACAGAGCAAAAAGAAAATTAGCACAAAAGAGAAATTGTAACTCATCAATATTCAAATTATCCAAAATCTCCTGTTCTTCCCTCCCTGTAGGACCTTGATCATGGCTCCTGCACTGAGACAGCCAGAAAAACTGGTAAATTCCACTTTTAGCAGATTCTGTGGCTCCCTGGCAACCCAACAGCAACGATTTCATAGACAATGTGCATGTTCCATCACACGTACCTGCAGCCTGAGGAACAAGATGCTGCAAATCAGCATCCAACCTAAATTACCAGTGCAGATATTGTTAAGGGCAGGGACAGAGCAGATCTCCATGGTGACGCCCTTGTACAGGAATCCAACACAAACTACAGAAGGGACGAACTCACCAAACGCAAAGGATCTGCGCTGGACATTGCTCATCACTTAAACTTCCATTTTAGCACTGTTCAAGAATCCTTAATGTGATGATTTATCCCCCTACTCAACAAATAGTGCTGGTTTGCAATTTAAGATGTCTATTCATGCATGAGTCTTAAGAAACAAACAGCACTTGCATAAGCACAGAAAGCCTGTGAGAAGAGGTTTGATCTCATTAGACTGAGAGACACAATCATGAAAAAACATCAGAGTCTTCTGGCACATAAATAGGAGGATAAGGTCTAAAGAAATTTAAGATGAGAACAAAGGAAGGTGTGAAGAGTGTTGCCCTATAAAGCTGCCAGCAGAGCCAGTACACCCTGTGCCTGCTGGAGGAGCCACAGTCACCCACCAGGACAGGGACCCACCGCAATCATAGAATGGGTTGGGTTGGAAGAGACCTTAAAGATGATCCAGTTCCAACCCCCTCGCCAAGGGCAGGGACACCTCCCACCAGACCAGGCTGCTCAAGACCCCACCCAACCTGGCATTAAACACCTCCAGGGAGGGGCCATCCACAACTTCCCTGGGCAACCTGGGCCAGGCCCTCCCCACCCTCGTGGTGAACATCGGCTGCCCCATCCCTCAAGGTGTTCCAGGCCAGGCTGGATGGGGCTTGGAGCCCCCTGATCCAGTGGGAGGTGTCCCTGCCCATGGCAGAGGGTGGAACTGGATGTGCTTTGAGGCCCCTTCCAACCCAAACCAGTCCATGATTCAAAGTGAGCATCTAAAGGAAGGAGGGCTGACGTTTTCCTTGGAGTAGCTGGAGGACTTTAGGGCCCGTTCGCATCCAACAGGCTGACACAGCTTTATGTAAAGTGATGGAGATTATATTTAAACTGTTCCTACGAGACGTGTGTGTTGTGTCAGCCTACAAAGCACTCATTAGTGCTACTGCAATGGCCCTGTTTATATTTACAAGGCAATCTGTGCTCACTACCACAGGAACATATGTACCCACCAAAGAACTTGTCAAGCGGTGGCTGGCTGTAATTATCAATGTCACTCCTACTGTGACGATTGCTCTTTTCTCCCATCCCTTCTGCATGAAGGGGAGAGAATAACTCGTGGCAGGCGAAGGATTTCTCTAGGAAATGCTTCTGCCATGGGTAAGCTTTTCATTAACAGGATGGGATACTGTGGAGTTTTTGTGTTGTATTTACAGCTCCTGCTTGGGATGGCAGGGAATGCCTCAAAGAGATCATTACTGAGGTCTGCATGCTTTAGTAGCCTCTGTCTTTTGGACACTCAGGTGGCTACCAGCAGGCTAGCACATTGGGAGCTTGATTTTTATATATTAGCAATTCCTGTGATAATCTCCAGTTGTGGCTTTAAATTCAAGATGTGAAGTTCTCTGCATCACATACGCGGGAGCCCAACCCAATAAAAATGGCTTTGCAGGTAGGACTAACACGGCTTAATTACTCTGGGGCAGCCCCACTTCAAGCACTGGGGGAAGTTTTGGGTGCCACAGGTTAAAAAGGACATCAAAGTACTGGAGAGTGTCCAGAGGAGGCCAAAAGGATCATTGAGTCCAACTCCTGTCCCTACACAGGACACTCCCAACACCCACACCTTGTGACGGAAGGTATTGGCCAAAGGCTTCTGGAATAATGTCAGGCTGTGACTGCTTCCCTGGGGAGCTGTTCCAGTGCTCCAACACCAGCTGGGGGATGGATCTTCTCCCAATGTCCAACCTAACCCTCCCCTGGCACAGCTTCCTGCCACTCCCTCAGCTCCTCTCATTGGTCACCAAAGAGCTCAGTGCCTGCTCCTCCTCCCCTTGTGAAGAAGCTGTTGATGAGGTCTCCCCTCACTCTCCTCTTCCCCAGGCTGAAAAGACCAAGGGACTTCAGCCTCCTATTGTGATGTGAATGGAGTGAAATCCTATTAGCCTGCTTAAAGGTGAAAAAAATCAGGGAATTTGTGGTTGCCAAGGGAATCCTCACCAGTAACACAAATATATTGGTGCATTTTAAACCTATGAAAAAAGTGGTGTTACTCTGAGGGTGGCAGAGCACCAAACAGGTTGCCCAGAGAGACTGTGAAGTCTCCATCCCTGGAGACGTTCACAACCTGAAAGGACACGGTCCTGGGTCCTGCTTCTCCAAAATGAGAATTCCTAAAGTGGTGGGATGAGAAAGAAGGGTGGATGCTGGGTGGAGGCCAGTGTGCTCCTGGGGTACTGACTAAAACCCAACACAGAGGAATGTGCACAACATCCCAAGGAAAATAAGAACATTTGTGTTTTCCTCCTCGTCCAAGGTCTCAATTTTAAAAAATGTAATGGGAGAAAAAACATAAAAAAGTCATCTTCCTTCTCCTTTTCAGAAACATTCACATCATGTCCTATATTTCCTGGGTAATGCTTCTAATTAGTGTTTCCTAATGCAGGCCGGCTGCTCGCATCCTACTCGCCCTTAACTGCTCATCAATGAGCCCAGCATTTCAGAGCATAAGTATTGGATTTGCACTATAAAAATGTATGGGATATCATTATTTTCTAGCTGAAGCTACAACATCCTTACAAACAGCCTGGGAACACTTTGCTGACACCACAGCCATCGGACAACGCCAAGATAAAAATGCGCACGCAAAGCCCCAGCGTTTCTAGGTCCCTCTTCAAAGGGAAGTCACTTTAGCTTTATCTCATTGATTAGCATCTGGCTCATTGGTTCTGAAGCTGTGGATTTGTCAGCACTGAGTCTGGCTCCAAAAGCATCTCTCCATCTGGGGCACAAGGCAGCAGCTTCCTCTCTCCCGGGGCGGTTGAATGTTGCGTTGGCAGCTCATCAGCACCTTTGGAATGGGATGTGATTCACATCTGTGCTAATGGCAGGGACATTTTGCAGTAGACAAAATAAGCCTTTTATGCTGGATGGGAACGTTCTCCCTGCCAGCCAGGGGCTAGAAATGCAAATCACGTAATGTTGCATTCAAACCTCAGACTCAGCGTGGTTGTGGACCTCAATCAGCCTCCTGAGACTTGCCAGTGGGTAGAGCCACCACTGAAATAGAGCAGCAGTGACTGAGTGACCAAAAGGGTGGGTTTTCTCCTTATTCAGAGCACTAGTCAGTATTTAAGGATGAGAGGAGCCTCGAGTTGCCCCAGGGCAGGGTCAGATTGGACATCAGGAAAGATTTCTTCATGGAAAGGGTTCTCAGGCCCTGTCAGAGGCTGCCAGGGAGGGGGTGGAGTCCCCATCCCTGGAGGGGGCTAAAAGCTGAGCAGATGAGGTGCTCAGGGATCTGGTTTAGTAGTGGACAGGGATGGTTGGACTCGATGACCTCAAAAGACTTTTCCAACAAAACAATTCTATGATTAAGTCAGAGGAGAAATTTCAAGGTGTGTGGAAGTGGGTAGTGGTGGCCTGGCACGAGCTGGCTGTGAGCACACTTGCCTCCCTGTCACAGCCAGCACGGACACACTGGGATTGCTGCAGAGAAATCCCAGATGTCTGAAAGAAGCTTCTGCTCCTGATCACCTTCAGGAACCAGACTCCTACCACTCCTGTCAGAAAACAGAATCACCTGGTTGGAAAAGGCCTCAGATCATCAAATCCAACCTTACCAAACCACATCCCTCAGAAACTCATCTTTCTTTTTTTCTTTTTCTTTCTTTTTCCTTTTAAGCTTGTCTTTTAAACCCTTCCAGGGATGGGGACTCCACCCCCTCCCTGGCAGCCTCTGACAGGGCCTCAGAACTCTTTCCATGAAGAAATCTTTCCTGATGTCCAATCTGCCCCTGCCCTGGCACAACTTGAGGCCATTTCCTCTCCTCCCATCCCCTGTCACAGGGGAGAAGAGACCAACCCCCACCTCCCCACAACCTCCTCTCAGGCAGTTGGAGACAGGGATGAGGTCTCCCCTCAGCCTCCTCTTCTCCAGGATAAACAGCCCCAGCTCCCTCAGCTGCTCCCACAACCCCTCTTCTCCAGCCCCTTCCCCAGCTCCGGTCCCTTCTCTGGACGCTCTCCAGCCCCTCAAGGTCCTTCTTGGAGTGAGGGGCCCAGAACTGACCCCAGCACTCGTGGTAGGCATTTTCTTGGCAAAGAGATCCAATGAGGAGCAAAAGCCCATCTGGAATTGCCACAGAATCATCTCCTCATTTGCATGCTCAGACACATAGTGCATGAGCCCTTCTATTAACTGAGATTTTGTTCTCATGAGCTTTGGGAAATGCAGACTTTGCAAACTCTTTCCTGTAACAGGCAAACCCCAAGATTCATCCATCACCATCGTTAGTGAAATGTGCGACTACGTTCTTCAGCACTGATTGCTTAATGTAATTTTTCCCTTGATATTAATACAGTGATAAAAATGATTTATGATGAGATTGAGTAGGGCTGAGCTAATCATCAATTATGGAGAATTGCACACACGAAGCACAAGACATTTAATTTCTTTTCAGGTTTGT
Source organism: Tapera naevia (assembly GCA_033556795.1). Lineage (NCBI taxonomy): Eukaryota > Metazoa > Chordata > Aves > Cuculiformes > Neomorphidae > Tapera > Tapera naevia. The sequence continues at coordinate 302,076 of JAUMJJ010000307.1, forward strand.
TTACTATTTTACATTATTTGATAATGATTTTTGAAAGTAATTCTTGATTTGTAGGTCCCTTTGGGACCTTCTGCTGCATGGGATGTGCTGCTTGGGGCTCTCTCAGGTATCTGTAAAGCACTATTTACTGTCAGATCCAGCTCCTGGAGGAACTGGACCTACAAGGCTAACTGTGACAGGACCTGGGTGTCACCTGTCCTGGGGGAATAGCAAGGCTCCTCATGACAAATCATAGAATGGGTTGGGTTGGAAGGGACTTTCAAGCCCATCCAGTTCCAAACTCTCTGCGATGGGCAGGGACATTTTCCACTGGACTCAAAGCCCCATCCAACCTGGCCTTGAACACCTCCAGGGATGGGGCAGCCACCACTGCTCTGGGCAACCTGGGCCAGGGCCTCCCCACCCTCATCATAAATAATTTCTTCCTTATATCCAGTTTAAATCTCCCCTCTTTTAGTTTAGAACCATTCCTCCTTGTCCTACAACAACAGGCCCTGCTAAAAAGTCTGTCCTCAAATGATAAACTCCTATTTTCAGGATTCCACATTTAGAAACATTTCCTCTGGCACACAAATCTCTTTCTCAACGATAAAACCTTTCTGCCCAAGCACATCAGGTTCCCACTGCAAACTGCACAACCATGTCTTTAGGAGAGCTGCTCTGAGCTACCTCTTGCCCATTTCTACAGAAGAAAGACAAACAAGGATGAATTTTTCATCAAATAAATACCCTCAGAAGGGTATTCTGAGGGATTTTTCAGAGCTTTAGGAATTACCTCTGGCAACGCTGCGAGGCTGAATGGGAGGATGTAAGAACACTGTATTTTTCTTGTTAGACTAAAGTGGACAAATCTTTGTCGCAGCGTGACCTTTTAGAGGGAAATGTGTAAATGCCCTTTTCCACTTACATAGGACTGGAAACAATCACTGTTTAAAAAGAAAATCATTCACATAAAAACTTCTCAGAAGGTACTCATTTTGGGGCGAAAAGATGGATTTTGATGATACCAAAACACTGATTTGATACTGCTTGTTTGTAGATTTTTCTACAAAACTCATTGCCCATCAAAGTCTTCCAAGTCAAAAGAAACCCTTGAAACGAGCTGTTTCATGAAGCCAACATTATATTCCATTTTTTCCCCCTTCATTTCACAAAAACTTCAATATGTTCTCATTCATAATGTTCAGAGATGTTTTTTCTTAATTGTGGAACTTCCTGGAGATGGAGACCATCATTTCTACTCCCTTCTATCCAGAACCTTCCTTCCTGAAAGCCAACACTCACCCTTTCTAATTATTTGCAGGACAACCCAGCATGGCCACAACCTGCATAGACAGAACCCACCACAACGCGGACGCTTAGAGACGAAGGTCTTCTCACCACTGTACTTGATGACCCGAATGGTTGAGTCCCCCTCCCCGAATCTGGTGATGGGGGTCAGACGGACTTCGTACGCCTCTGGTTTGATCAGCTCCGTCAGGTTGTAGGTAATGAGTTCTCCCTTTTGAATATTTCCATTCACTGTAATTTCCTGTTCCCACCAACGCTGCTGTCCAGCCTAAAAAAAATATGAAAAAGAAGGATGCAAACGTCAGAGCTTTTGGGGCAGATGGTGTCATCACCTTGGAAAAGAACGGGGGCACACGCAGACCTGTGCTACCCCAGCTGCTTCCAACCCCCCAGCAGCCCAGGAGGATTAGGGATAAAGCATGAGCACAATTTCTCCTGAAACAACCCATTATTGGGCAATTTTAGTAGCAAAAGGAAGAGACCACAGATGACAAATCCATTTTACTGAGAGGCCACCCCTGGCTGCCGTCCCCTTGTCCTCCCCCACCCACACAGGTCCCACAGCAAACCTCGGGCAGCCCACTGGGTGCAGGCTCCCTGCAGCACCCAGGTGCAGGAAGAGCCCAGGGTTACAGCAGGTCAGGAGCATTTCTGATGCTCACCAGACAAAGACTACAACGAGGGTCCAAGCGCTCGGTTTGCGATGCTGTGCAAGGCCCCAAGTAGAGGTTTTGGCATTTTCCAAAACCTTGCTGAACTGTTCCTCCTTTAGGAGCCCAAATTTCCTTGCAAAGCTGCCAATACGTTTCAAATCCACTTGTTAAAATGTTAAACAACCTTTTTCATCCTTAAAAAAAAATGCTATTCCCTTCAGTTCACGTCATCAGCTTCCTGAGGCTGGATTTACCACCTCTCAAATGCTACCCACGGAACCATGGAAGGGACCTCAAAGCGCATCCAGTTGCTACCCATGGAATCATGGAATGGTTTGGGTTGGAAGGGAACTCAAAGCCCATCCAGTTCCACCCCCCTGCCATGGGCAGGGACACCTCCCACTGGATCAGGGGGCTCAAAGCCCCATCCAACCTGGCCTTGAACACCTCCAGGGATGGGGCAGCCACCACTGCTCTGGGCAACCTGGGCCAGGGCCTCCACACCCTCACAGGAAAACATTTCTCCCTAAGATCTCATCTCAATCTCCCCTCTTTCAGCTGAAAACCCTTCCCCTCATCCTGTCCCTGCACTCCCTAATCAAGAGCCCCTCCCCAGTCTTCCTGGAGCCCCTTTCAGTCCTGGGAGGCTGCTCTAAGGTCTCATGGAGTCTTCTCCAGGCTAAAACCTGACCCTTCAAGCCAGACCTGGTAAATTGACTCCTGTTTAGTACCCCCTTCCCTCCATGATATTGAAGGAGCATTGGCCACCTGCAGTGGCAGAGGTGCTCTCTGTCCCCGTGCTGGGACAGCCAGGGCTCCCCAAGCTGGCTGCTGCCTCCTCATTAGAGGCAATGACATCCACAGGTGTCATTTGGGGCATCACCTGAAGCTAATGAGGGCATGCTGAAGAACAGAAATGCAATTGGATTTCCAAACACTTAAAACTTTTGTTAATGAGTGAGGAAAAAATAGGCCACCCATTAACGGCCTTATTGCATAATTATCAGCAATCCTTGTAGTCTCTAAGACAGATGGGTTTCAGAGAACAATGAAAGTCAATATGAGCAAAGAAGAGGCTGGTTTATAAAAGAAAAAGCAAAGCATAGATTTTTTTTTGTGTGCTTTATAGACTGCAGTATTTTTCACATCAAAACCCAGTTTCTTTTACTTATACTCCTTACTAAGAAATGAAAAGGAAAACAAAATCTAATTAAGAAAGTGGCATCACAAGAATAATGTGCCACATTGTCTCCAACATTAATTTAACTGGTTTATAGACAAGCAGAAATCACACATTGCACTTGACATTGCAGTAAGACTTGCAGATCTCTGCATTGTTACAGACATTATTTGCAGAAAACAAAGGAAAATACATTAAATATTTACCATGCATCCCAAGACAACTGTGCAGGTGCAGTGATGCTGAGAGGAGATGTTCCTGCATCTACCACACCTGCCTTGCACTGAGGTTCTTACCTGTTACATGGTCATACAGAGTTAAGGAAGGACAGAAAACTTCCTCCAAAACATTGATTTGCTGGTGAAATAAAACTGCTCATGAAATTGCTGAAACCACCCATCACATCAATCACACCTCATCCAAATAGAATCAGCAGGTTGGAAAAGACCTCTGAGATCAACAAGTTAAACTGTCCCTGTCCACTACTAAACCTGGTCCCTGAGAAACTCATCCACAGGGTTTTCAAACCCCTCCAGGGATGGGGACTCCACCCCCTCCCTGGCAGCCTCTGACAGGGCCTGAGAACCCTTTCCATGAAGAAATGTTTCCTGATGTCCAATCTGACCCTGCCCTGGTGCCACTTGAGGCCATTTCCTCTCCTCCCATCCCCTGTCACTGGGGAGAAGAGACCAACCCCCACCTCCCCACAACCTCCTCTCAGGCAGTTGGAGACAGGGATGAGGTCTCCCCTCAGCCTCCTCTTCTCCAGGATAAACAGCCCCAGCTCCCTCAGCTGCTCCCACAACCCCTGTTCTCCAGCCCCTTCCCCATAAACTCCATTTGCTGCAATATTAATGGACTCAAAGTTCAAGTTCATGGCAGGGAGACAGAGATTTCAATATTTTATCATTAAATATGTTATGTGAGTCCAGCTCTCTGGCTGTTAAATAACCTGGACTGTGAAGCCAAAAGAACCAAGAGAGTTTCTTATAAAGTTGGGATAATGGAACAGCTCTAGACATCACATCCACCTTGGTGGCACTGAAGTCAGAGCGTGTTTTACTGGATAAGCCTTGTCTCCAGGAGTCTGTTTCCTTGAGAGCAAAGGGATGAGTGTGCTGAGAGATGTTACAGGTAAGCACGGTAAGATCTGGGCTGTATTTTTACAGCACTGCACGGGGAATTGGCCCGTCTGGATCTTCTCTGGAAGACCCATCCGGATGGACAATCGTCGTTCCTGGTGTGGTCAAACTGGGAAGCACTTCCAGAGAACTGCAATGCAGCCTTTGTGAGTGTCTGTAAGTTTACCAAGATATTGAGCCAGTCAAATTATATGATATTCTGTTTTGAACATGCAAGGATTTGGGGGTTTGTATTGCTCAAACACAACTTCTCAATTTTCTGAACTCCTCAGAGCTATTTTTAAACATCCTTCAAGTACCTCTAAAACCACAAAAATGGTCAAGGTAAATGAGATTTTTTTTCCTCAAAGAGAAACCCTTTCGCTCACACCCTCTGCTCCCACAGTAAAAAATATATATATACATTAAAAAAATAGGATTCCTGAGAAATGCTGCTCTACCCAGTATTTCTGACCAGACCAAGCTGTGGTTGGAGTTGTCTCTTTACAGAAAACGATTCCAAGAGGGCACTTATAGCAGCTCCTGGCCCTGTCTCTCAAAAGCTTTAGAATGAAGACCAAGTATTTTATTGGCAATAGGTACTTAATTTTAAAATTAAAATGATAAGCGCCAGTTTACAGAATTCACAAACAGGGAACAAATTTACATGTAAATAATTGAGCCCAGAAATAGAAACCTAAAGTCTATTTTTTTTAATTTTACCTCAACAACTCTCCAAAAAAATTGAAGTGATGCTGACACAGTGGAACAGAAACTGCTCTCTGGACCTCGTCAGCACCGCTGGTCCTTCAAAAAGGAAAACTCCCTGATCTTAGTTCTGATTTCAATATTTATTTTGTTGTTTATTTTTTAAAATAAATCTATCAGTTGAATACGAGTGATCTGGATGAGCTTTAAGGTCCCCTCCAACCCAAAGCGGTATAATATTCTAAGATTTAGAAATCTTTGTTCTCTAATGGTATTTCCTTGGCATCAGAGAAAGGGAACTGGAAAGGGCAGCAGTGTTTAACTGCAGCAGGCTGGAACTATCTCCTCTACACTGCCAAGGAAGGAGTGTTCATTCCATGCCTGTTGCTGAGAAACACTACATTGTCTAAAAGACTTGAACACATAGATTCTTGAGAAATTAATCCTATGGATGATTAAATATTGATTGCCTATATGCACAGTTATGTTAAGAAAAAATAAACACATCCTTTGTCCATTGTACTTGGCCTATTGATTTCAACCATAAATTTCTTCATTGATTCAAAAAGTTAGACAAGCATCTCTTTAATTAATGACAGCTGAACACAGTGCAAATTAATCTACTGTAGGCTCCTATAAAAAAAATGTGGTGGTTTTTAGAGGCATTTCTTTACAATTTATAAACACAACAACTGATTTCCCTTAGTAAATAATGAGTTTCTCTAGCAGTTATACACGTTATAGGATCATGGAATGTTTGGATTGGAAGGGACCTCAAAGCCCATCCAGTCCCACCCCCTGCCATGGGCAGGGACACCTCCCACTGGATCAGGGGGCTCCAAGCCCCATCCAACCTGGCCTTGAGCACCTCCAGGGATGGGGCAGCCACCACTGCTCTGGGCAACCTGGGCCAGGGCCTCCCCACCCTGCTGAGTAAAACACTTCTCCCCAATACCTCATCTCAATCTCCCCTCTTTCAGCTGAAAACCCTTCCCCCTCATCCTATCCCTGCACTCCCTGATCAAGAGCCCCTCCCCAGCTTTCCTGGAGCCCCTTTCAGTCCTGGGAGGCTGCTCTAAGGTCTCCCCAGAGCCTTCTCTTCTCCAGGCTGAACAACCCCAACTCTCTCAGCCTGTCCTCACAGAAAAGGGGCTCCAGGACTTGGATCATCTCCGTGGCCTCCTCTGGACCTGTTCCAACAGCTCCAGGTCCTTCTGGTGTTGGGGACTCCAGAGCTGGACACAGGGCTCCAGGTGGGGTTTCCCCAGAGCTGAGCAGAGGGGCAGAATCCCCTCCCTCCCCTCTGGTCCCACTGCTCTGGGTGAAGCCCAGGTCACTGGTGGCCTCTGGGCTGCCAGAGCTTGTTGTCAGCTCCTAGAACACCCTCTGGTAGGTAACTGACTTTCTTCTTGCAGGGTGACATTAACAACCTGTCTGTATTTGTTCCTATCATTCATTTTACTTACTTTGTGTTTACCACCTTGTGGCCTTGCTTTAACGTGGCACACACAACTGCATAAATATTCTTCTCTCTTTCTTACTTTTAAAGAAACGAAAAGTCCCTGAGTCTTTAGTAATCAGGAGCTTGGAGTACAAAGATGCAGAATATTATAGACACAGTCCTTATGGGTTACAAATGGATCCATGAGTGGTTCAGATGTCAGAAACATCTGTCCACGATTCAAATTTATGGTCTGATGTTTGAGGAAGAAAGAATTGGGAACACTTTAAAGAAAGGCACTATATGAAGCTGGAAGCTAAGTAGTCCTCTTTAAATATGCATTACACTTCAGATTTTAAAGATGGGGTGGAAAATGGTAACCTAGGAGAAGAGAGGTCATTTTTATCAGAGTAAAATCAAAATACAGCACAGTTCATAGAATCACAGAATCATATCTGCTAAAAAGTTAAGTGGGAGATAAAATACACCATCTTCTGTTTTTCCATACAAATGAATGATAATAAAACCAGCTTTGAAAAATTAGGACATTTCCAGTCTATTTGCTAAGTAAACTGTAATTTAGGATATTTCATAGTTGGAAGGTTGTTGATGCTTCTTTACTTTTAACAACCTTACACAGGGGGACAAAGAGTAAACTGTGGAGTTATAACAGCTTTCTTTACTCAGAAAGGCAATAGGATTTAACCCTCTTCACTTTTCCCTTTGTGGCCAACGTGATGCATTCCTGGACACGGATGGGTGCGAGAATCCCGCTGTGGCACAGAGCTGGAATGACCAACTCCGCACCGCAGCCAGCATTACACAACCTGCACAGAAACCCCTTCCACGAGGACATGGTGTAGGTTTGAATACACCTGACCCCATCCTCTGCTGAATGAGCACAGGAGATACAAATCCAATAAAGCCAAACGGTGGCGAGGAGGAAGTGCACAAAGCAGTGACCTGCTCCGGGCTCTCCGTGGAGTTTCTCATTATCCACCAGCTGGGAATGCAGACATCTGTTGACTGACAATAAAGGAAAGGTAGAAACTTCAATCTTTCAAATAACAAGCTTGAACAAGTTACTCTCTGGTTTACAGGTACCACTTGACTTTTTATTACTTCTTTACAGCAGAGCTGTTCCTTTTCTAGGTCACCGTGGCTGCATCGCTGCCGGCGGCGCAGGGAACGCTGCTGTCGCCTGCTGAGGAGCAGAGCAGCCACCGTGGAGACTGGAGCTGCAGAAGCTTCATGTCTGCTCCAGGAAAGTCTCTCTTGTTTCAGTTCCTTTCATCCTGCTGACAGCAAATATCAGAGAGCTGGAAGCACTCGCTCATCGCTGCCTGAATGTTTGTGTAACTCGGGATTCACGAACTGCTGCCATTTATAAAAAACTACCTGAATCTGTCTTTGGGGGAAAACTAATTATGGAAGCTCCTCCAGGTGATGCCCAGATGGCTCCAGAACTGTTGTGCACGGAGCTGCACGGGGAGCTGGGATGGAAAAGCAGAAAAAGATCCACAGCCACCCAGGCACAACTGAGCACGTGCTCCGGGAAGCGCAGAAGGACCATCGAGTCCAACTCCTCTCCCTGCACGGGACACTCCCAGCATTCACCCCCTGTCTCTGAGGGCACTGACCAAATGCTTCTGGAATATTCTAAGGCTGTAACTGCTTCCCTGGGGAGCTCTTCCAGTGTTCCACCACCCACTGGGGGAAGAACCTCTTCCCAACATCCAATCTAAACCTCCCCTGGCACATCTTCCTGCCATTGCCTCCAGTCCTTCAAATGAAACTTGGTAACAGAAAAGCACTCAGGGCTGTAACGTGTGGCCCTGACCCCCCCTCAGCACCATGAGCATCTCCATCACTACTATCACCCAAGTAATCCTAAGCCTGTTAGGTTGCACCGTGCCAACATCTGGCTTCAGCCACTGGAGACGCATCCTCTCTGCTTATATTTTAGTGGAAACAGTGGAAACATCCATGAACTGAAGGTAGGAGGTGGGATTTTGCTCTTGGTAAGAGTCACAACGTGTGTGTCTCTAACGTGTGGACTCAGATCAGTCACAACCTCGACTGTGATAACACTGCATCAAGTCAACACAACTTTTTTCTCCTTAAAAAAAGCCTAAAATGTGATATAAATCAAGAGAATCCACTGTAAGACTTTAAAACGGGCTGACTCTCAGATGAATTCACTCAAGCCTGTGGGATTAAACAGGAGCTGTGCTGCTCCTCATCCCAGGGAGCAGCTTCTCCTGCTCTTTTCCTACCACAAGAACCCTACCAGAAGTTTTTTCCAGGTTTAACCCTATTTTGTTAGGCATGCATATTATTAAGCCACGTTAAAGCTGGTTTTGAGAAAGTCTTCTCCTTCCTTCTCAGTGGCACACCAAACTCACAGTTCACCTACTGGGAAACCAGGCTGGCACCAATTCTCACAATTCAAAGCTCCGGCGCAGCCACGCCATGGGCGAGCTGGGCACCAGCAGCAATGCCCCTGCCAACAGCACGGCCCTGGGTTGGCACATGAACCAGGAGGTTCAGCTGCAACAGGCAGGATGATCTTCCTAGCAGGGGAACAAGAGAGTTCATTATCAAAATGGCATCAAGATTGAGCTCCTTTGTCTAAATTAAACACTTCATGCGTATACCAAGAGGTACATTTCCATGATTGAGAACTCATCTATCGCAAGACATTTCATATTTCAGTGGTGATGGCTTATAGAGTCACAGCTTGGCTGGAAAAGACCTCTGAGATCATCGAGTCCAACCATCCCTGTCCACTACCAAACCAGATCCCTGAGCACCCATCCTTTAAACCCCTCCAGGGATGGGGACTCCACCCCCTCCCTGGCAGCCTCTGACAGGGCCTGAGAACCCTTTCCATGAAGAAATCTTTCCTGATGTCCAATCTGACCCTGCCCTGGGGCCACTTGAGGCCATTTCCTCTCCTCCCATCCCCTGTCACTGGCGAGAAGAGACCAACCCCCACCTCCCCACAACCTCCTCTCAGGCAGTTGGAGACAGGCATGAGGTCTCCCCTCAGCCTCCTCTTCTCCAGGATAAACAGCCCCAGCTCCCTCAGCTGCTCCCACAAACCCTTGTTCTCCAGCCCCTTCCCCAGCTCCGGTCCCTTCTCTGGATGCTCTCCAGCCCCTCAAGGTCCTTCTTGGAGTGAGGGGCCCAGAACTGACCCCAGCACTCGAGGGGTGGCCTCCCCAGTGCCCAGGGCAGGGGCACAATCCCTGCCCTGCTCCTGCTGCCCACGCTGTGTCTGACACAGCCCAAGATGCCATTGGCCCTCTTGGCCCCCTGGGCCACTGCTGGCTCCTGTTCAGCCCCTGCCAACCAACACCCCCAGGGCTTTCCCTGCCAGCGAGTGCCCCACAGCCTTCTCCAGATGGATCTCAAACAATCTGCCCTCCTGTCACTGCTGAACTAACTCATTTTCTTGTGATTTCTACAAGCTATTTACAAATGACCATATTTTTTTCATACAACGTAATTACTCCGTGCTAAATTAATGACCTTAGCTGCAATCAAGATGACAAAGCCAACTCTGAGAGCACGGCAGGCTGGAGCTTTGCTGCTCAGTCAACGCCACGAACAAGTCAGGTTGTCTTGGGAAATGAACTGGAAAAACAAGGCTGCATTTTAAGCAGCCTCCATGAGTCTCTGCATAAATAGATCAAGGAGTAATAATGCAGGAAGACAAGCGCATGATGCCAAAGTGCACTTCTAAGGGAAGTGAACATACTGATTTTGCTTAACTTTTTAACTAAGAGTGAATTTTTGCCAATAAATAGCAGCTCAACTGTCAGATATGAAGGTTTCAACAGACATTTCTTAAATACTTGAGACAATTGCTGCACGAGAAGAAATGAAATAGCCACGAGATGCTTAATGAAGTTCTCAAAATGGAAATGTGATGTTTTAAATCAGCTCAAAACCACAGATGCATTGCAGTTGGGTGCTCACACCCATTTGCTTATCGAAAGGCAATATGGTTTGTAGTCAAGTTAAATATATGCATGTTTTGGAGAGGAAACAATTCTCTAACAGCAAAAGCATGGATGAAGCAGTTGTCTATAGGAACAGATCACTCTCATCCCAACAAGTTGTAATTTTTGTAATGCATATTAACTGATGAAAAGGCCTACTCAGTACACATTGGCTGCTATGTTCAAATATCCCTCACCTAGGAGCAAATAAAACCTGTCTTGAAGGAACTGCCAACCTAAGTGCATTATTCAAAAAAAGAACAACTCTCATTTACCATCTCTTCTCTCCAAACTGCAACTGAAACTCACACAGGACTTCTAAAACCAAGAAAAGCCTCAGCTGGATGAGCACAGCCTGCACATCACTGGGGAGCAGAAACAGGTTTTGTTTCACAATGGCACTGCTCTCTTTTTTTTAATTTATTGGCAAAATGTATATTTTTGCAGCGATTTTGTTTCAGAATTACATACATCAAATTCAGTAACGACAGAATTTATGGAGAGAGACAGCAAGACTGTGCCCAATAAACAATACCCAAGTGTGCCCAGCAGACATCCAGGATCTCCAATCTATTGGCCTGACACTGATATAGAAGTAAGATAAGAGAGGGAAGATTGAGATGAGATCTCAGGGAGAAATGTTTTGCTGTGAGGGTGGGGAGGCCCTGGCCCAGGTTGCCCAGAGCAGTGGTGGCTGCCCCATCCCTGGACTATGCTGTTCTCTAGTTTTTGCACTTTAAAAATTCCACTCTCCCATTGGATCTTCTCATCCTGGAGGTGTTCAAGGCCAGGTTGGATGGGGCTTGGAGCCTCCTGATCCAGTGGGAGGTGTCCCTGCCCATGGCAGGGAGTGGAACTGGATGGGCTTTCTAAGGTCCCTTCCAATTGAAACCACTCTATGATTTTATGAACTCAACCAGTTCAGGGAAGGGGAGTAGGTGAGGGGACACAAGATGCAACAGCTGAAGGACAACCTTTGGCTCAGACACCTTTCTCCTCCATTCCACTTCGGGTTGCACCTCCCCTTCAGAACCCACAGCTTGTCTGGGGTGCAGACAAACTGCAGGGACAATGGAACACTGGCTTGAACAAGTGCATTGATGCTGTTCTGGAACCATCTTCACTAAAGAGGATGCATCTTTCATCAGAATTAAAATTCTGTAACACCCAAAGACCTTTTCAAGTATTTCTTTATGCTATATTTTACTATGATGAAAAGCATGCTGTGTGCCAGACACACAACTCTTCATTGCCATGAGTTTCTCAGGGACAGGGTTCAGTAATGGGCAGGTACAGTTGGACCTGATGACCTCAAATGTCTTTTGCAACCAGATGATTCTATGATTCTATGACTTGCCTAAAGACATATGCCATAATTTCAATGCACATCTTCAATTTTAAAAGATTCCTTGCTCTGTTTCTCTGTCACTTTTCATTTTTGCAAGTCCTTTAATATTTATGAACAACTGTGTGACACCGTATAAAGCCAACACCAACAAGAAAACTGTTCCTGTCATTTAAAGATTTCTTTAGAACAGTCTTGCATGGCAGGAATTTACAGAAAGAATAAGGCAGAGTGATGAAAAACACTTCCAGGGAAGGATATTTTTCATTTTAAAGGTGGATCTGATCAGCATCAAAGCCCTGAGAGCCTGCTGTTTGCACTCAGTGAACACCTACACAGCAGCAGGGTGAAGGAGCACTCAGGAGAACACACATCTCATCTCATCCATGTTTGTGCTGTATGTGGAGCACGTTCTCATCAAGGGCCCAGCTCCTGCTCGAGGGGTGCCCACACATGGCTTGATAGCTTAAAGAAAAGCACATCCTTGTTTGGATGGAGAAGATGATCAAGGACCACACAGGCAGAGCACACAGGGAGCCACAACCCTACAGGGAGGGTTTAAATGTAGGTGAACCCAAATAACATGTTTACTAAAACAAATCCCTCAGTTTGAGTCATTTCTCTCACTAATCACTCTTCAGCTCACTCCATCTTCTCCTGCATCTTTCCACAGTTGGACTGATTCGCTGCGTTTCTCAGCAGGAATAAATCCAGAGGGCAGGACACAGGAGGGCTGAGTGTGAGCACCACACAGGGGTGAGGTTACAGCACAGGGCTTGGCAAGGCTGCGTGAGAACTCACACTCCTGGACACATAAGTCTGTTTTTTTACTGAAGAAAAACATTCAATAAAAGCCTCAGATGATGTCAACATCACTGCTTCAGGCACAAGAGCTCCTCCCCATGCAGGATTTGTTCTCTAAAGAATCATAGAATCATAGAATGACCAGAGCTGGAAGGGCCCCACCAGGACCATGGAGTCCAACTGCTGTCCCTGCACAGGACACTCCCAACACTCACCCCGTGGGACTGAGGGCAGTGGCCAAATGCTTCTGGAATGCTGGCAGAGCAGGGGCCCTGACTGCTTCCCTGGGGAGCTGTTCCAGTGCTCCACCACCCGCTGGGGGAAGAACCTCTTCCCAATGTCCAATCTCCCCCTGCCCTGGCACATCTTCCTGCCATTGCCTCCAGTCCTGTCCCAGGTCCCCAGAGAGCAGAGCTCAGCCCCTGCTTTGCCATTGTTGGCAAAAGTCAAGGACACTTGGCAGAAGAGATCTCTGGCTCCTGCAATGTATAGAGAAATAGAGAAATGTCCACATACCCCTGAGACACCCTGAGCAGAAAGATTAAATATTGCCCAAAATGCTCTTTTCTTTCTGGTTGATGTGATCCTACCCTTCCACTTCTTTTCCATAATTATATCTTTCTCCTTGACTGCTCCACGTGCTTTCACTACGCTGGTGGGACCCCCCTTGCCTGCTGCACATCTGTTCCCCATCCAATCTGACCTTGGAAGCAAGACCAGAGGATGTCACAAAGATGATCCCAGGGCTGGGACACCTCTGCTATGGGGACAGGCTGAGAGAGTTGGGGTTGTTCAGCCTGGAGAAGAGAAGGCTGTGGGGAGACCTTAGAGCAGCCTCCCAGGACTGAAAGGGGCTCCAGGAAAGCTGGGGAGGGGCTCTTGATCAGGGAGGGCAGGGACAGGACGAGGGGGAATGATTTTGAGCTGAAAGAGGGGAGATTGAGATGAGATCCCAAACCATTCTATGATCATTTTCTGCCAGGTCCAAATGCCCCATCTTTGATCCTGTGGTACCTTAGTAACCAGTTCACTTGTTTGGGAGGTGGTGGGGCTGTATTTTCTAGAGATGCAAACAGAAGAAACCCCAGGCAGGGCTCCACACATTCACATTAAACACAAAACTGGACCCTAAAACTAAATTCCCTTTCTTCACAAAAACCCTTAACAGGTAAAATTTAACATATTCATTTTTATTCCAGCAATTCTCACCTGCTGGGACTGCCTTGGTTTTATTTTCATTATGTAACACAAACTCCTGCCATTTCATTACTAATTTTAATACCTAATTTATATGGACAATTTTGTCTGGTTTCGTCAGGCAACAAGACACAGAAGAACGTCCTGAACTTCCTGTCTGTGGCTTGTGAACCCAGCACTTCATTTTCACAGAATCACAGAACCCTGGAATGGTTGGGGTGGGAAGGGACCTCATCCAATCCCACCCTCCTGCCATGGGCAGGGACACCTCCCACTGGATCAGGGGGCTCAAAGCCCCATCCAACCTGGCCTTGAACACCTCCAGGGATGGGGCAGCCACCACTGCTCTGGGCAACCTGGGCCAGGGCCTCCCCACCCTCACAGGAGAATATTTCTCCCTAAGATCTCATCTAAATCTCCCCTCTTTCAGTTGAAAACCCTTCCCCCTCATCCTGTCCCTGCACTCCCTGATCAAGAGCCCCTCCCCAGCTTTCCTGGAGCCCCTTTCAGTCCTGGGAGGCTGCTCTAAGGTCTCCCCAGAGCCTTCTCTTCTCCAGGCTGAACAACCCCATCTCTCTCAGCCTGTCCTCACAGCAGAGGACTTTAGATGATCTCCGTGGCCTCCTCTGAACTCGCTCCAACAGCTCCAGGTCCTTTCTGTGCTGAGGACTCCAGAGCTGGACACAGGGCTCCAGGCTGGGTCTCACCAGAGCAGAGGGGCAGAATCCCACCCCTCACCCTGCTTGTCACAAGAGATGTATTTATGTGTATAACCTTTCTCTCTGCATTTCTTTAGATATAATCAATAGGGTCTGGGTTTTTTTCAGGATTATCCATAAGAAATTTCCTAGACTGGCAGACAGAACCATTTTAAAATGGCAATTAAACCAATCAGATACAGATCCCAAACCACAGCCTTGAGATTGAAACTCAAGCCTCAGCCTGGTGAAGGGAAAGCACTGCAGGTATCAGTCCTGCAAACGAAAACTGCAAAAACAGAGCCCTTGCTCCTCTAATTCAATTTACCAAAGCCAAGGACATCCATCAGAAATGTGCCTTTACATGTTGCACTTATTCTCTTTTGCCAAATTCTCTCTGTCTTATGTCACAAGCGCAGACAAAATACGAAGAAAGCAAAGCCTTGTTTAGACTTTCAGAAAGAAACGCACGCTGTGAAACCTTCAGGACATCTTCTGTCCCTCTGTAGAAGGAGGCTTAAAATTTTTCAACATTAGAAATATTCCAATATACGTGTGAAATTTCAACTCTCTCATTCCTGAAATTAATTAATATGGATGTGAGTAATTATTTCTCATTGCCAAGCTCGGAAAAAGGAATACTTAAATCTTCGGTTCCTTTGGCTCTGGTGAGCCAAAGGAGAAGTAAATACCATCTACATTGTGGTACTTCTCTGCAACCTCTGAACGTTTCAACGGCCACAGACTGAATTTATTGTCCTCAAGGGCTTACACAGAATCATGGAATGGTTTGGGCTGGAAAAGACCTCAAAGCCCATCCAGTCCCACCCCCTGCCATGGGCAGGGACACCTCCCACTGGATCAGGGGGCTCAAAGCCCCATCAAACCTGGCCTTGAACACCTCCAGGGATGGGGCAGCCACAGCTTTTCTGGGCAACCTGGGCCAGGGTCTCCCCACTTTCACAGCAAAACATTTCTCCCTAATCTCTCCTCTTTCAGCTGAAAATTGTTCTCTCTCATCCCATCCCTGCACTCCCTGAGTTATAATGCTGTATAATCTAATTATTCCTAGCAGAACAATTTGTCTTTAAGAAAACATGCAGTCTGCCACATTCTATTATCAGGCTCCTTTGCCCTTTAAAGGTTTCATTATTAAGCACATCTTTTCCAATGCACAGGGGATGGGAGTTGGACTGGATGATCTGTAAAGGTCCCTTCCAACCCAAACCATTCTGTGATTCTGTAATTTTCTGCATTGCTTTCTGCAACTGCCTGGAAACTGCAAAAATAGAGCTAAATCCCTCTGTGTCTCATTAGAAACTTTTGTTTTTATAAAAAGGCATTAAAAATACGGTCAATGTGACAGACTTGAACAAATACAAGGAAAATTCAGGAAGTCTAAACCTCCTGCATATTGAATATTCCCAAGGTCCTGCCCGAATTCCATCTCCAGAGAAGCAGCAGGATGTAGAGGTTGGGTAGAAAGGAACAGGTGCTCAGGTTTTCCTGGGAGCACTCTTAATGCAAAAGCAATTTACTGATCAGATAAGGGAAACGGTGTTAATGGAATCAGGAGCAGATACTGACACAGTGACCCCACCCCGGAGCCCCCGGGCGAGGTTTTGTGATGCATTTGGAGATTAAAACAAAGATTAGGAGCTGCTGGAATTGATATCATCAGCAGTGATGGGCTGCAGGCAGCTCTCCAGCTCCAAACTCTCCCCTGGCCCAGGCAATCCTGTCCCTGCCATGAGCTTTGCACAACCATCAGCGGTGCTTTCTGCCACTCCCAAAGGATCCTCCTCCCCACTTTTATTTCTAAACAGAAACAAGAGCAAAACCCAGTAAAAAATACATTGTTAAATCAAAGGAAAAGAGATCCCAAGGCAATTGGCTGGGAGCTACTCCCAGTAGGTGTCCAAAAAACAAAAGCTGTTTAATTATCACCCCTATTTCAGGGGGAATTGCTGCAATAATGGGTGAGTGTGTCCGGATGGCTCCCCAGGTCCTAAATCACCCATGCTTGAAATGTGGCTTCAGAGAGAAGAAAGGAAAATATTTAGATTGGGCTGAGAGAGGAAAGTAAAGGAACTCTGGATAATGAGATAAATAGATCATTAAAAGTAAATTAAAACGAAAAGGAAAAAAGCTACAAATCCTAAAAACAATTAATTTCATTATATATTCTTTTACTTCACAGAATCATTTGGTTTGAAAAGACCTTTGAGATCATCAAGTCCAACCATCACTGTCCACTACCAAACCAGATCCCTGAGCACCTCATCCACCCATCTTTTAATCCCCTCCAGGGATGGGGACTCCACCCCCTCCCTGGCAGCCTCTGACAGGGCCTCAGAACCCTTTCCATGAAGAAATGTTTCCTGATGTCCAATCTGACCCTGCCCTGGCACAACTTGAGGCCATTTCCTCTCCTCCCATCCCCTGTCACTGGGGAGAAGAGACCAACCCCCACCTCCCCACAGCCTCCTCTCAGGCAGTTGGAGACAGGGATGAGGTCTCCCCTCAGCCTCCTCTTCTCCAGGATAAACAGCCCCAGCTCCCTCAGCTGCTCCCACAACCCCTGTTCTCCAGCCCCTTCCCCAGCTCCGGTCCCTTCTCTGGATGCTCTCCAGCCCCTCAAGGTCCTTCTTGGAGTGAGGGGCCCAGAACTGACCCCAGCACTCGAGGGGTGGCCTCCCCAGTGCCCAGTGCAGGGGCACAATCCCTGCCCTGCTCCTGCTGCCCACGCTGTGTCTGACACAGCCCAAGATGCCATTGGCCTTCTTAGAAAGAAAATTATGGTTTTAATTTAATAAATCCTCTTGGGTACTGGGATAACAGAACTGATTTAAACCACAGAATCACAGAGTGGTTTGGGTTGGAAGGGACCTCAAAGCCCATCCAGTTCCACCCCCTGCCATGGGCAGGGACACCTCCCACTGGATCAGGGGGTTCAAAGCCCCATCCAGCCTGGCCTTGAACACCTCCAGGGATGGGGCAGCCACCACTGCTCTGGGCAACCTGGGCCAGGGCCTCCCCACCCTCATCGTGAAGAATTTCTTCCTAAAGTCTAATCTAAATCTCCCCCCTCCAATTCAAAGCCATTCCCCTTCATCCTATCCCTACAGGCCTTTGTGTGAAGTCCCTCTCCAGCTTTCTTTTAGTCCCCACCTGCTGTGACTGAACAAAGGCATTTGTGCCCAGCAATGCAAACATCTACTAAAAGTCACCGATTCTCATTTCAAATTAGTTTGATTCAGACAGAGACAAACTCTGAGCACAGGACAGCCAGCACCCTCCAGGTATCAAAGACCTTCCCTGGCCGTGTCCCAGCCAACTCCACCGCTACCACAGTTACAAAAGCACAAACCCCATCTGCTGCACATAAATATCATGCTCAAATTGTGTATTTATTTTGTGGCTTACAAAGCTCATCCCAGTAGGAGATTTGTGGGAGAACAAAACACCTCCTGCATTCACATTTTAAAAAATGTGTCTTCAAAAATCTCTCTTAATCCTTGATCTCTCTCTCTCTGCACGAGCTATTATTTCAGGCACTGAATACCCAAACATGCACTTTCTAAATCAATCAGTTGTGGCATTATTTAAAGGAAAGTAAGCTCAATAGGAGAGCATGAAACAAGACCAAAACAATCATAGAATCACAGAATCATGCAATGGTTTGGGTTGGAAGGGCCCTCAAAGCCCATCCAGTCCCACTCCCCTGCCATGGGCAGGGACACCTCCCACTGGATCAGGGGGCTCCAAGCCCCATCAAACCTGGCCTTGAACACCTCCAGGGATGGGGCAGCCACCACTGCTCTGGGAAACCTGGGCCAGGGGCTCTTCCCTCTCATTATGAAGAATTTCTTCCTAATGTCTCATCTAAATCTTCCCCTTTCCAATTTAAAGCTGTTCCCCCTCATCCTGTCACTCCAGGCCCTTGGAAAAAGCCCCTCCCCAGCTTTCCTGGAGCCCCTTTCAGTCCTGGGAGGCTGCTCTAAGGTCTCCCCAGAGCCTTCTCCTCTCCAGGCTGAACAACCCCAACTCTCTCAGCCTGTCCTCACAGCAGAGGGGCTCCAGCCCTTGGATCATCTCCGTGGCCTCCTCAGGACCCACTCCAACAGCTCCAGAACCTTCTTAAGCTCGAGATTCCAGAACTGGACCGTAGAATCATAAAATCATCTGTTTGGAAAAAACCTCTGAGATCATTAAGTCCAACCCTGCCTGTCCTCTTACTAAACCAGGTCCTTAAGAAACTCATCCACCCCCCTTTTGAACACCTCCAGGAATGGTGCCTCAATCACTTCCCTTGGCAGCCCATTCCAATGCCTGACCACCCTTTCAGTGAAGGATACCCAGGGCTCCAGGGGGGGCCTCATCAGAGCAGAGCAGAGGGGCAGAACCCCCTCGCTCCCCTCTGGTCCCACTCTCTGGGTGCAGCCCAGCACACGGGGGGGTTCTGGGCTGGGAGTGCTCATTGCTGGCTCATGTGGAGCTTCTCCTCCCCCAGCACCTCAAGCCCTTCTCAGTTCTGCTCTCCACCACACTATTCCCCATCCTGTATTGATACTGGGGGCTGCCCTGACCCAGATGCAGGACCTTGCCCTGGGTATTTGTACACATTTAGCTGGAGGAATATGCAAGCACCAACAAGGATGAGTTTTGTCCTGCAAAGGGGACTAAGCAGGTGTTGCTTTTTAAGGAGAGCTTATGCAACACCCAGAGTGCTTCTTGCACTTTAACTGATGATTAGAACTCAGGCTTGGTAGCAGTAACCTTCAAAAATGACAGATGATATTTTTCTTGTGAAATGTTAAAGAGTAAGTTAATGGGGATGACTGTGTTAATTTAAAAACTCCTCTGCACGTGGGTTGGTCCCACACCTCCTCAACAGAGCCAAACCCCAACAGAAAGTTCATAGGGAAACTATGAAGACACAAGCATGATTGGCTTTAGTGGGGTCAAGAATGATGTCTCAGTTCTCAAGGGTCACCATGTGTTTGTGGAGGAAAGCTGCACCTGTCCCTTTAGGAAGAAATTCTTCAGGATGAGGGTGGGGAGGCCCTGGCCCAGGTTGCCCAGAGCAGTGGTGGTTGCCCCATCCCTGGAGGTGTTCCAGGCCAGGCTGGATGGGGCTTGGAGCCCCCTGATCCAGTGGGAGGTGTCCCTGCCCATGGCAGGGGGGTGGGACTGGATGGGCTTTGAGGTCTTTTCCAACCTAACCCATTCCATGA
Source organism: Tapera naevia (assembly GCA_033556795.1). Classification (NCBI taxonomy): domain Eukaryota; kingdom Metazoa; phylum Chordata; class Aves; order Cuculiformes; family Neomorphidae; genus Tapera; species Tapera naevia. The sequence goes on from JAUMJJ010000307.1 coordinate 321,757, forward strand.
TTCTACAATCCCTGTATTTATCTCCTTACATGGAATGTCTAATAAAAATATATAGATACACAGAGAGATAAAAACTCTAATTGCTCTACAAGTGGCTCTGATGCAACCTTTCCAGCATATCTTGAGCCACAGCCTCTGCAAAACCTCGGAGGAGCAGCTCTTTAATCTCTGCTCTTCACACTGCAAATGTGCAAATGAGTTTCCAGGAGCTGCAAGCAGCAGAGAACTACTTGTGCAAGGGGGTAAGAAACCTTCCAGGAGGAGGAGAAACAACTCTGACTCACCGAAGGTGAAAAATGAGATAAAAAATTAATATAATATAATGAAAGAAAATGAGAAATAGGAAAGGAGAGGGAGGGGAGAGGGAGAGGAGAGGAGGAGAGGAAGAAGGAAGGGAAGGGAAGGGAAGGGAAGGGAAGGGAAGGGAAGGGAAGGGAAGGGAAGGGAAGGGAAGGGAAGGGAAGGGAAGGGAAGGGAAGGGAAGGGAAGGGAAGGGAAGGGAAGGGAAGGGAAGGGAAGGGAAGGGAAGGGAAGGGAAGGGAAGGGAGGAGAGGAGAGGAGAGGGGAGGGGAGGGGAGAGGGGAGGAGAGAGGAGAGAGGAGAGGAGAGGAGAGGAGAGGAGAGGAGAGGAGAGGAGAGGAGAGGAGAGGAGAGGAGAGGAGAGGAGAGGAGAGGAGAGGAGAGGAGAGGAGAGGAGAGGAGAGGAGAGGAGAGGAGAGGAGAGGAGAGGAGAGGAGAGGAGAGGAGAGGAGAGGAGAGGAGGGGAGGGGAGGGGAGGGGAGGGGAGGGGAGGGGAGGGGAGGGGAAGGGAAGGGAGGGGAAGGGAAGGGAAGGGAAGGGAAGGGAAGGGAAGGGAAGGGAAGGGAAGGGAAGGGGAAAGGGAGCTCAGCATTGAAAAGGCTCTCCAAAGGCACGTCCTGCACGAAGGAGCCTCCCCTCACCTGTCTAATCCCCAGGCGGTAGGCGAGGATGCGGTCCACGGCGTCGGGGTTCATCTGGGTCCACTGGAGGCTGTAGGAGTAGACACGGGGCCTGTTCTGCCACAGGGGGTTGTAGGTGTCGTAGTAGAACTCGGGGGCGTAGGCTTTGCCTGCAGGAGATGGGAACAGGGCAGACAGAGAAACAGAAGGGTCAGGCAGCCAGTTTTGGAGCCAAGGGTTGACACCCAGCCTGAAACCTCTGTGCTTTGCGTCATTTTGTTAAATGTCCTCTTCGGAATCACAATTTGGAATTATTTGCTTCCATCCACTTTTTAAAGGCTTCGAGGCAATGTCTGGCCTTTTTTGATACCTCACTCCTGGGGGCTTCTGTGGCCCAGGTGTGGGAGCTCCAGCTCCAAGCAAAGGCAAGCTGGAACCACGTTCCATGGCTCTGCACGAGTTCTTCACGGCCCAGATGACTAAAATAGAGACATCAAAACAAGCTGCACTGCACTGAGCAAAGAAAGACTCAGCAACAGCTGCTCTACCTGGCACAAATAATGCAAAATGACATCCGTGAGCTGGAAATACAAGATGGATATTTGCAGCGACTGCTGCCTTCATCACAGCATCTCCTCCCCAGCCTCCCAAGTGAAAGTGCACACAAGCTGTCCTTGGTAACCAGCGTGAGCTCTTACAGAATGTTACTGAGCTGAACATGACAGAGGGAAATGACACACAACCACAGAATCACTGAGGCCAGAAAAGATCCCTAAGATCATCCAGTTCAACCATCAGCCCAACCCCACCGTGTCTGCTAAACCATGCCCTGAAGTGCCACATCTGCACACTTGTTGAACCCCTCCAGGGATGGAGACTCCCCCACTGCCCTGGGCAGCCTCTGCCAGGGCTTCACCACCCCTTCAGTAAAGAGATTTCTCACAGTGCATCTTGGGTACAAGAGTGTTTCACCAGAATGTTACTGCAGTCTTCATCCTTTACAAATGTGAAAAATCAAAGGGTGATTTCCCAAACGCATGAAAAATATTGAGTTCCCTAAACCAACAACCCCAACTCTCAGCCTGTCCTTGTACAGGAGGTTCTCCAGCCCTTGGATCATCTCCATGGCCTCCTCTGGACCTGCTCCAACAGCTCCAGGTCCTTTCTGTGCTGAGGACTCCAGAACTGGACACAGGACTCCAGGTGGGGTCTGACCAGAGCAGAGCAGAGGGGCGGAACCCCCTCCCTCGACTGCTGACCAAACTTCCTTAGGTATGAATGAAATGTGAAATATATAACAAAAAAAGAGAAAGGAGAAAAGGTAAATATATCCCAATCCTGTGGTTACTGATCAAGCTTTTCTCTCTGGGTGTGCCATCCCCTCCAGCAGTTCTCTTTTCAAGGGATGAAAAGTCCTTGTAGCCAAGCTGGTTTTGCCCAGGGAAGGTGCCCCTTCAATCCCACCAGAGCAGAGCAGATATCCTAGGGTGGAAGAAGCAAACAACAGCACTCTGAGGGAAAGCAGCAAAGCCAAACTGCTGTTTTAAAAAACGAAAGATAAATGAAAAGAGGATCAGTGGTCGATAAGATTGGTTTTCCTTATTTATGTGCAGCGGAAATAATGGAGAGGAGCTCATGCTGAATGCAAATTGCAATCTTCCCCCCTTCTACTGCAGGTGGACATAATGGCATCTCTGGGGGTCTCCAGAAAAGAGCCATAATTAGATGCTTGTCACAATATGGGCACTTGAACAACACAGTCACCTTTTGAGAAATAATGAGGACCCACAAAGGGCTGAATTATTCTAAAACCCCCGGAACAGAAGAGCTTTCCGGCGCAAACCGAGATGCTGAAAATTTAACAACACAACGTTGAGAGCACAACTTGTGAACTGCAGAAAGACAAGAAAGCTGGGCAGTGTTTTAGAGCACTGGGAGAGCAGATGTCATGGTTGGTGGCACAGGAGCTCTGAGATACATAGGCTGGGCAGGTGCCACACATTGCCATGACCATTTGCTCTTGCTCAGGACAAACACCCCGAGAATCCCCATCCAGAGGTGATGATGCCCAGCAAAGAGATAAATAAGGAGATGATGAAGGGTGTAACTGACGTTAGCAACAGCCCTTGGCTTCGTGTGGCTTCACTGTGGGGAGGCAGCAGCTTGCTTGGAGGAAACCACCTGCAGAAGAGGTCAGATCAGTGTCAGCTTCAAGCTCTGGTTGTACTTGGAAGAGAGGAAATGGCCTCAAGTTGCACCAGGGCAGGGTCAGATTGGACATCAGGAAAAACTTCTTCACCAAAAGGGTTCTGAGGCCCTGGCAGAGGCTGACCAGGGAGGGGGTGGAGTCCCCATCCCTGGAGGGGTCTAAAGGCTGGGCAGATGAGGTGCTCAGGGACATGGTTTAGTAGTGGACAGGGACAACTGGACTCAGATCTCAGAGGTCTTTTCCAACCAAGCGATTCTATGATTCTATGACCACACATTCCCCACCTGCAAAGATGTCTCTGTGTGGAGTCACTGTCCCTCATATCTTAACAGGGCATCCCTTGGTGCTGTCAGGTCCTCCTCCACCCACCTTCCTTCCTACAACCATGTCAGCTTCGCCTTCCCAAAGCAAACCCCCCTGTTTTGTTCCCAGTCCCCGAGACAATTCCCTTCACATTTTCTTTCACTCTCTTCAGCTTTCACAGCATTCAAGGAATTATTAAAACATTTCAGGAGAAGCAGGCAGAGCTCAGCCCACCCCTGGGACCAAACCAAACCAGGCTGCAGCTATGACCACCTGGCCACTCCTCTGCTGCCCATTGAAAGAGATCTTGGTGCACCAGGAGGCACTCCATAGAATCATGGACTGACCAGAGTTGGAAGGGCCCCACAAGGACCATGGAGTCCAACTGCTGTCCCTGCCCAGGACACTGCCAACACTCACCCCGTGGGGCTGAGGGCAGTGGCCAAATGCTTCTGGAATGCTGGCAGAGCAGGGGCCCTGACTGCTTCCCTGGGGAGCTGTTCCAGTGCTCCACCACCCGCTGGGGGAAGAACCTCTTCCCAATGTCCAATCTCCCCCTGCCCTGGCACATCTTCCTGCCATTGCCTCCAGTCCTGTCCCAGGTCCCCAGAGAGCAGAGCTCAGCCCCTGTTTCCCCTCCCTCCCTTGGGAGAAGGCACAAACAGCTCTGAGATCCCCTCTCAGGCTCCTCTTCTCCAGCTGAACAGCCCAAGGGGCTTCAGCCTCTCCTCACACACTTCCCCTCCAGACCCTTCCCCAGCTTTGGGGCCTCCTCTGGACACTCTCCAGTGCTTTGATGTCCTTTTTACCCTGTGGTGCCCAAAGTGCCCCCAGTGCTCCAGGTGGGGCCTCCCCAGTGCAGAGCAGAGCAGGACAATCCCCTCCCTCTCCCGGCTGGCGATGCCCTGCTGGATGCCCCCCAGGACACGGTTGCCCTCTTGGCTACCAGGGCACTGCTGGCTCATGACCAACTTGCCAGGTTTGTGGTGATTAAGAAATATGGTGAGCAACAATGAAATTCTTCTTGGTGCTCAGGATGGTGCTGGTGGTGGGGGTATGGAGCCACGGCCATTGGTCCAGGGATAAAGACAGGGCAGGTTCTACACAGAACCAGAAGTGCTGCATCCCTGCCAAGGGCAGCATCTCTCCAACATGCTGCTCAACCACGTCCCAGGGGGGACAGTTTAATGCCAGGAGAGTTGTTGTGTCCCTTAAGGCAATGTGAGCTCCACTAACATGTACTGCTGTTAATTAATCCCTCCCTCTGTGCCTGCACTGCTGGAATTGCAGTAACTGTGATGCCTGGGGCTCTGCCAGGGAGAGGTCACTCAGCACACTTTGATGTGGAGTTTACTGTTTGTTTCCTTTGCCACCACCAGCAAAACATTTTCCCCACCTTCTGAATGCAATGCCTGTGCAAAATAGAGATGGTTGGGATTGTGAGTGTGGGGAGGGTGGGACAGGGATAAGGAGAGACAACAGAATCACAGAATCCTGGAATGGCTTGGGTGGAAGGGACCTCAAAGCCCATCCAGTTCAACCCCCTGCCATGGGCAGGGACACCTCCCACTGGATCAGGGGGCTCCAAGCCCCATCCAGCCTGGCCTTGAGCACCTCCAGGGATGGGGCAGCCACCACTGCTCTGGGAAACCTGGGCCAGGGCCTCCCCACCCTCACAGCAAAACATTTCTCCTTAAGATCTCATCTCAATCTCCCCTCTTTCAGCTGAAAACCCTTCCCTCTCATCCTATCCCTGCACTCCCTGATCCAGAGCCCCTCCCCAGCTTTCCTGTAGATTGAACACAGTTTTACTCATCTGGGTCAGCACCTGCACAAGACAATAATACATAAACAGACCAAATATTTGTGTTTGAAGGTGACACAGCTCTAACCAACTGCCAGTTCCTCTCTGAGATGCTTACAGAGGCCACCCAGCCCAACCAACACCATTACACAAAGATTCATAGAATGGTTTGGGTTGGAAGGGACCTTAAAGACCATCCAGTTTCAACAGTTCTGCTGCATTTGTTGCTGTTGCTCCATCAACCTGAACTCACCTGTGTACAAAGCCTACAATCACTGCCAACTGCACCCCTGGGCACGCCAGGCTCGGGCAGGATTTCACCTCTCTCCCTCCTCAGGTTGGCACAGTGGGAAGAAGATCAACCCAGCACCCAACTCCTCGCTCCCATTCATCTGGATTCAGCACCACATCCCAGCCCTGCTGAGCTCCTGAATTATAGAAAAACTGCAGTGGGCTGGGATTATTGGTCCTGAGCAGCATTTTTTCCTTCTTGTGTCTTTAATTTCAAGAGGTCAAAGAGGTTTATTTTCTAGTTGGGCATTACTGGTGCATTTAATGCATCTCTATTTAATGGCCAGCAGATCAGCAGCCAGGAGAATGTTCCACCCACTGCTCTTCCAGGGCAGTGGTTGCAGGATTTATTCAAGAGTCACAGAATCATTAAGGTTGGAAAGGACCTCTAAACTCATCCAGTCCAACCATCAACCCAGCCACACTGTGCCTGCTGAACCCTGTCCCAAAGTGCCACATCTACAGAGTCCTCCTGCTCTGTCCCCGAGCCCTGTAGTTAGAATTAGCCACATATTAACTTCCATGACAGTCTGAAATAGAGTTTCAGGGAGATGCGACACCAGAACTCAAGAAATATCGATCTGAGGACGTGACTGTGATTAATTAATGTGGCACAAAGGCAGGTTTGTCCCAAAGTCCTTTCTGAGCAGCAGTTTCCAAACAGCAATGTGTCTTCTGGGTGGGATGAGAATACTCTCGCTTCAAAGATGTGTTGAGTGTGAGGACTTATTCGGTTGAAAAGTACTTCAAACAGTGGATGGCCAGCTAGGGACAGCTGAAACAGGTACATTCACAGGGAAAAATGGCTTAGTGCCTGCAGACTGCAGCAGTACCTAAGCCACCATCAAATGAGGCAGCATCTGCCCCACGAGGAGCGTGGCTGCTCCACTGATGTGCTCAGGAAGAAGAAATCAGCACAGCATCTGGCAAACCAGCTGTGCTCTGCAGAGTGTGGAGGCTGCTGTGGTCCCAAAATCACAGAATGGTTTGGGTTGGAAGGACCTCAAAGCCCATCCAGTTCCAACCCCCCTGCCATGGGCAGGGACACCTCCCACTGGATCAGGGGGCTCCAAGCCCCATCCAACCTGGCCTTGAACACCTCCAGGGATGGGGCAGCCACCACTGCTCTGGGCAACCTGGGCCAGGGTCTCCCCACCCTCACACCAAAACATTTCTTACCAAGATTTCATCTCAATCTCCCTTCTCTCAGCTGAAAACCATCCCATCCCTGCACTCCCTGATCAAAAGCCCCTCCCCAGTTTTCCTGGAGCCCCTTTCAGTCCTGGGAGGCTGCTCTAAGGTCTCCCCAGAGCCTTCTCTTCTCCAGGCTGAACAACCCCAACTCTCTCAGCCTGTCCTCACAGCAGAGGGGCTCCAGCCCTTGGATCATCTCTGTGGCCTCCTCTGGACTCACTCCAACTGCTCAGGTCCTTCCTGTGCTGAGGATTCCAGAACTGGACCCAGGACTCCAGGTGGGGTCTCCCCAGAGCAGAGCAGAGGGGCAGAATCCCCTCCCTCTCCCTGCTGGTTCCCCTTCTTCTGATGCAGCCCAGGGCACGGCTGGTTTTCTGGGCAGTCAGCACACATTGCTGGCTCATGTTGAGCTTCTCATCCAGCAACGATGCTTTTATCCATCCATGATGCATTTATCCATGTTTCTGAACAATAATTACTTTTTAATTTAAAGTGCCCCAGCTGACCAAACCGTAAGCAGACAGGCAACGGCTCTGCTGATGTATGGATGAGGTGACAGCACCTCACCAGCATTAAAGAGCAAACCATAGCAGGCTGTGTTACAACATCATTATTTTCTGATGGATAAGAGCCATTAAGTCACAAACCTGGCTTCAGTAATTACTTATTTCATAATGAATTTGAGCCTGGGATGGGAAGAGGAGCACGCCTCATCTCTCACTGATCCCAGCACTGCAGAACAAACACAGGCTCTTCCCCTGAAACAGCCTCTCTCACTCACAGAGCCCTCTTGTAATTAGCAACCATTAGAACCAGAGCATCGTTAAGGCTGGAAAAGACCTTTAAGCTCAACCAGTCCAACCATCAGCCCAACCACACCGTGCCTACTAAGCCACGACCCAAAGTGGAACATCTACACAGGTTTTGAACCCCTCCAGGGATGGAGACTCCCCCACTGCCCTGGGCAGCCTCTGCCAGGGCTTCACCACTCAGTCAGTAAAGACATGTTTCAGAATATCCAGCCTAAACCTCCCCTGGCACAAGTTGAGGCCATCCCAGTACATCCCAAATATTACCTACTGGTGTATGGTCAAAAACTGAGTGAAAGACAACACGAAAGTGACTCAGAAAGCACGTGAACAAACAGAAAAGCCACTTCAGCTGCTTAATCACTGACTTCATCCCACTGCCTCAAACGCAGAAGCACTGTCCTCAACAGAAGGGCATTGATGCACTGACTGAACTGACAGCTATTACAGAAACTCCTCAACCAGGCACAGGAGATCTTCTTTTGTTATTTTTTTTTTCAGATCACTCACTCATTTATCTGTTAGAAACTTAAAACAATACAATAGCAACAATAATTCTCAAATAATTGTTTTGTTTCAGTTGCCAGTACACAGTTTCCAACACAACCTAAGAAATGAAGAACACACACACTGTGAATTTGAACTGTAATGAGTGCAAACACAACCCACAGCTTCCAAGCAATGGCAATGAACTGAACACCACCACCCTCTCCCTAATTATAGCAGTGACTACATCACCCAGATGGAGTCTCAGAGCACAGGGTTAGTGTTTAGGCTGCCTTGTCATGCAGAAACAAACAGTAGTAACTGTGCAGGCACAGCACGAGGAGCAGTGACAGCTTTATAGTATCACAGTATCATAAGGTTGGAAAGGATCTCTGAGATCATCAAGTCCAACCTATAACACAACACCAACACCAACACTAACACCAACCCATCATCTAAACCATGGCACTCAGTGCCTCATCCAGTCTCCCCTTAAAACCCTCCAGGATCTGTGACTCCACCCCCTCCCTGGGCAGCCCATTCCAATGGCCAATCACCCTTTCAGTGAAGAACTTTTTCCTCACATCAAGCCTAAACTTTCCCTGACCAAGCTTGAGTCCCTGCCCTCTAGTTCTGTCCCTGGTCACCTGAGAGAAGAGACCAACCCCTGCCCCACTACAACCTCCTTTTAGGGAGTTGTAGAGAGCAATGAGGTCTCCCCTGAGCCTCCTCTTCTCCAGGCTAAACAGCCCCAGCTCCCTCAGTCGCTCCTCGTAGGGCTTGTGCTCCAGCCCCTTCCCCATCTTCGTTGCCCTCCTCTGGACACTCTCCAGCATCCTGACATCTTTCCCAAACTGGGGGGACCAGAACTGGACACAGTATTCAAGGTGAGGCCTGACCAGTGCCGAGTACAGGGGGACGATAACTCCTCTGGTCCTGCTGGCCACACTATTCCTGATGCAGGCCAGGATGCCATTGGCCTTCTTGGCCACCTGGGCACACTGCTGGCTCATGGTGAGCTTCCTGGCCACCAGCACTCCCAGGTCCCTTTCTGCCTGACTCCTCTCCAGCCACTCTGTCCCCAGTCTGTAGCTCTGCATGGGATTGTTGTGTCCAAAATGAAGTACCCGACATTTGGACTCATTAAACATCATCCCATTGGAATTGGCCCAGCTCTCCAGTCTGTCCAGGTCCCTCTGTAGGGCCATCCTACCCTCTAGCAGATCAACCCTTCCTCCCAGCTTGGTATCATCTGCAAATTTGCTGATGATGGACTCAATTCCCCCCTTTAGCAGACAAACAGAGCACTAAAACCATCATTTGCTTGAGTTGGCTGTTTATGCTCCCCTTTATTCATATCTATTTCCCCTGATCAGCTTGGTGTTAGATGGCTGGAGAATGCAGCTCCTTTACCATCTCTCTTCCATACTGGTAGCACCTATGGGGGTGCTGATGGCTGGGGAGCTCAACAGGAGCAGGCAATGAGCACTCCCAGCCCAGAACCCCCCCGTGTGCTGGGCTGCACCCAGAGAGTGGGACCAGAGGGGAGGGAGGGGGTTCTGCCCCTCTGCTCTGCTCTGATGAGGCCCACCCTGGAGCCCTGGGTATCCTTCACTGAAAGGGTGGTCAGGCATTGGAATGGGCTGCCAAGGGAAGTGATTGAGTCACCATTCCTGGAGGTGTTTAAAAGGGGGGTGGATGAGTTTCTTAAGGACCTGGTTTAGTAAGAGGACAGGTAGGGTTGGACTTGATGATCTCAGAGGTTTTTTCCAAACAGATGATTTTATGATTCTATGGTCCAATTCTGGAATCCCGAGCTTAAGAAGGATCTGGAGCTGTTGGAGTGGGTCCTGAGGAGGCCATGGAGATGATCCAAGGGCTGGAGCCCCTCTGCTGTGAGGACAGGCTGAGAGAGTTGGGGTTGTTCAGCCTGGAGAGGAGAAGGCTCTGGGGAGACCTTAGAGCAGCCTCCCAGGACTGAAAGGGGCTCCAGGAAAGCTGTGGAGGGGCTTTTTCCAAGGGCCTGGAGTGACAGGATGAGGGGGAACAGCTTTAAATTGGAAAGGGGAAGATTTAGATGAGACATTAGGAAGAAATTCTTCATAATGAGAGGGAAGAGCCCCTGGCCCAGGTTGCCCAGAGCAGTGATGGCTGCCCCATCCCTGGAGGTGTTCAAGGCCAGGTTGGATGGGGCTTGGAGCTCCCTGATCCAGTGGGAGGTGTCCCTGCCCATGGCAGGGGAGTGGGACTGGATGGGCTTTGAGGAACCTTCCAACTCAAACCGTTCCATGATTCTAATTTGCTTGGCATCAGATGGTTGGAGAACGCACCATCTCGACCATCTCTCTCCCACACTGGTAGTACATGTGCACTTTAGCTCATCATGACAAGGAGCTCAGCATAAGCCATGATCAGGGTGTCTGGCACTTTATAACAGCAGCCATAAATGTTTAGGGGGAAATAAAATAAATCAGAGATTTACAAATGCTTCCCCTTTTAGCAAATTCGGCTCCAGACCTTTCTGTCTTTAAAATGCATGAAGAGTATAAATCCTGAACAAAACAATATATTTAACTGTGTAAAATACTGGGAAGACACGGAGTTCATGAAAAATGCTGCCCATTACTGTGCTCTGTTTTATTACAGGATATATATTTTACGAGAGATTTTCAACAAGGAAGGAAGAAACTTTGTTCTTTATTTGCATATGTGAAAGGAAACATATGTCTTCTCCTAGCTCTGCTCCTCCTCCCAGCATGCTCCCAGTCCTACAAGCAGATCATCCCCCTCACCTGTAATCCCACACCTTCCACCTCTCCACAGCCCATTTTGGGCTTTCTGTCATCACTGACCGACTGCCTGAGCCCATCCATCCCCAATCCAGGCTGGAAGGGGGATGACACACAAGCAGTCCAGGATGAACAGCACAGAGGAATGTGTTTCAGCATTTGAAAAGTCTTTCCCTATGACCTCTTGGCCAAAAGCTCCTCTCAGAAGTGAACATCCATCCTCACACGGCCTCAGTCCTTCTGGAAACTCCACCTGGATGGGTGTCAGCCACCCACCCTTGTTCTCCCCAACTTTCATAACAGCTTCAGCAAAACAAGCTTCCTCCTAACTGGAAGCTCATGTGCTTTGATTATCAGCCCCACTGGGGGCTCTGAGGGTCTCCTGCTCTTTTACATCATTTACAGGCTCCACCTGTGGTCCTCCAGGATGTCACAAGGGCCTGTACTGACAAGACAAGGGGGAACAGCTTTAAATTGGAAGGGAGAGATTTAGATGAGACATTAGGAAGAAATTCTTCATGATGAGGGTGGGGAGGCCCTGGCACAAGAATGACTTGAAACTGGACTTTCAAATGCCTACTGGAGCACAAATTTGAATGCACACATACTCTGCCCATCCCAAATGCTTTCACCATTCCAGGTACAGAAAGGTCTGCTTTGAACCATTAAGCCAACATCCCAGTTAACACAAACACATATAAGTTTATGCCATGGGCTATGCTACACATGTCACCCCGGAGATGCCTTCTCCACCTGCTCTTTAACGACCCCTTCCCCTCGGCTTCTCCTGCCCCGGTCCCTGCTCTCACGCCTGGAGCTGCAGGACCGCAGCGCTGCGACCCAGTGCCTCAGCAGAGACAACCAAACGTGACATCTGCTGGCTGAGCTGTGGAAGAGCCTGCACTGCTCTTCTCTGCAATTCATCCTCCTTCCAACACGGGATTCACAGGAAAAAAAAACAGTGCTCCTTTTCCCATTGAGATCAGAACTCACCAAGAACTACACACAGCGTGCGGCGGAGTTTCAGAACTCCCAAGAGTAAAAGAGGCTCCAGGAAAGCTGGGGAGGGGCTCTGGATCAGGGAGTGCAGGGACAGGACGAGGGGGAAGGCTTTTCAGCTGAAAGAGGAGAGATTGAGATGGAATCTTGGGAAGAAATGTTTTCCTGTGAGGGTGGTGAAGCCAGGTTGCCCAGAGAAGCTGTGGCTGCCCCATCCCTGGAGGTGTTCAAGGCCAGGTTGGATGGGGCTTGGAGCCCCCTGATCCAGTGGGAGGTGTCCCTGCCCATGGCAGGGGGTGGAACTGGGTGGGCTGTGAGGTCCCTTCCAACCCAAACCATTCTGTGATTCTATTACTTCAATTCTTTTGGGCTTTATAAATTGTTCTGGTTGAGGAAAAGCTTCAATACAATTTGATATTAGGTTTATAACATGGTACAAGGTATTTGGATTTCCTTTCAAACAGGTCAGGTTAAAACATGACCTGTGTTAACGACATTTAGAGGGATAAATAAATCCAGTTTAGAGTGGTATCTGAAGATGTGTGATTGCCACAAGCTCACACGCCAGCCGGGAGAGGGAGGGGATTGTCCTGCTCTGCTCTGCACTGGGGAGGCCCCACCTGGAGCACTGGGGGCACTTTGGGCACCACAGGGTAAAAAGGACATCAAAGCACTGGAGAGTGTCCAGAGGAGGCCCCAAAGCTGGGGAAGGGTCTGGAGGGGAAGTGTGTGAGGAGAGGCTGAAGGGCCTTGGGCTGTTCAGCTGGAGAAGAGGAGCCTGAGAGGGGATCTCAGAGCTCTTTGTGCCTTCTCCCAAGGGAGGGAGGGGAAACAGGGGCTGAGCTCTGCTCTCTGGGGACCTGGGACAGGACTGGAGGCAATGGCAGGAAGATGTGCCAGGGCAGGGGGAGATTGGACATTGGGAAGAGGTTCTTCCCCCAGCGGGTGGTGGAGCACTGGAACAGCTCCCCAGGGAAGCAGTCAGGGCCCCTGCTCTGCCAGCATTCCAGAAGCATTTGGCCACTGCCCTCAGTGCCACGGGGTGAGTGTTGGCAGTGTCCTGGGCAGGGACTGCAGTTGGACAAACAAGGTTTAGTAGTGGCCAGGGACGTCTGGTCTTGATGATCTCAAAGATCTTTTCCAACCAAACCATTCTCTGACTGAGGAGCTCCCAGTAGGGAAGAGATGGGCTAAGGCAGCTGCACAACTCTGAATGCCAAGAGGGGAGAGCTCAGAGCTGCCTAGGAAGTCCTGATAAGCTTAAAAATCACCAGGGGAGCTTGGCTGAGCAGCCAGGCTTGAGCTGTGATGGATGGATGAAGCTGCAGGTGGGCATGGCCACGGGGCAGGTGTGGAGGGAGACCTGTGGTACCGCTCAGATGCTTGGGAATGAGTGGTGGTCCCAGGCTCTCCTGTGGGGTAGGAGGAGGGAGGGAGCCAATCCAGTGGCTGCTGCCTGTTCTTTGCATTGTTCCTGAAGGATTACACAGAGCCACTTCTTCTCCCAGCTGCAAATGCTTCTCCTGTTACCCAGTGTTGCTCTCTTATCCCGAGATTCCGTGTTTTGCCAGGTGCTGTCAGAGCTCCTCCACCTTCTCAGAAGACACAGTTTTCATTACGTGCTGTGATGACACGTTATTATTTATGATTTCATGACAGCATCGTGCTCTCTGTGCGACACCACTTTGGTTTCCCTACCATCCTTCATTTGTCAGCCTTCCAGCATTTACTGGGAAGTGATGCTGCTTCCCCCTTCCACGCCTGCAGGTCCAGGGGGGTCCTACAGAGTTCACTCCAGCGACAGGTAAATTGCTGCCTCCACCTCGTCAAGGAGCTTCTCTTTGCTTTCTGTTGAGCTGCCTTTCTCCTTGCTTTAGGAACCATTTTCTAGTCAGGCAACCATTTTCTAGTGTCTGCAGCCTTGGGTGTGCATGTAGGGTGTAACTAAACAAACCAATATATCAATCATAGGATCATGGAATGACCCCAGTTGGAAGGGCCCCACAAGGACCATGGAGTCCAACTGCTGTCCCTGCACAGGACACTCCCAACACTCACCCTGTGGGACTGAGGGCAGTGGCCAAATGCTTCTGGAATGCTGGCAGAGCAGGGGCCCTGACTGCTTCCCTGGGGAGCTGTTCCAGTGCTCCACCACCCGCTGGGGGAAGAACCTCTTCCCAATGTCCAATCTCCCCCTGCCCTGGCACATCTTCCTGCCATTGCCTCCAGTCCTGTCCCAGGTCCCCAGAGAGCAGAGCTCAGCCCCTCTTTCCCCTCCCTTGGGAGATGACCCCACCCTCTACTCCACAAATTAGCCTTCAAACTCCAAATGGAATTAAGTAACTTCAGCTTTGTCTTCTTGCTAGATGACAGGGAAAGCACAGGTGAGATCCAGTAATACCATCTTGTCACCTTCCTAAAAGGTCACATTCGGCGTTGCCTCCTCCACTGCTGATGTGCAAGAACTAAACATCACAAATTTTCAAACTCTGCCGAGCTGGGAAATTAACTGTCAAGAAGGCAGTCTCTGGCTCAGAGTCCAATGCCTTTCCTGGGCTTTGGACCAGGAGATCGGTGGAAAAACCTGTTAACACAGCAAGAACTGTCTTTTGGATTTGACCGCCCGCGGTTTTAACTGCCCTGGTCAAGCGCGTGGGGCCGGGCAGCGACCTGGGGGCTGGCAAAGCTCCTCTTAATTCAGATTCTCCACCAGCAGGAGCGAGTTCAGCAGGAACCAAAACATTCTCAATACTCTGCGTGCTTTGGAAATGGGTCTTTCCTGTTGTACATTTTTAGAAGCAGCTCTGGGCTCTGTAGCACTGTTAGAATCTCCACGGCTTCCAAGGTCTTTAATTAAAATCAAACACCTACTGTGCCTGGCAGATGAATGAAAAATACAGTTTTAAATGGTAGTGATACTTCAGTAGAGATTTCAAGACCACACAGATTAAGGATACAGGTGACATATGGTCTTTGTCTATTTTTTTCGCTTCCTACAGTTTCCAGCCACCAGTGACCATCCCTGGATTGGCAAACTTGAGGAATATTTAAACAAGTGAGGAGAATAATTACTTATTGTGACATTTTTGGATATGTTTCTGAGTTAAGCACTGATTAGTTAACATTAAACTAATGTAGAGCCTAAGTTCTTATTGTTAAGGGCTCAGAATATAACAGAATAATTTGGGAAACCTGTGGTTGGACTACAGAGAGCTGCTGCTCCCAAACCTGAGATGACCCAGATCATAGAATCATAGAACACTTTGGGTTGGAAGGAACCTCAAAGCCCACCCAGTTCCACACCCCTGCCATGGGCAGGGACACCTCCCACTGGATCAGGGGGCTCCAAGCCCCATCCAACCTGGCCTTGAACACCTCCAGGGATGGGGCAGCCACCACTGCTCTGGGCAACCTGGGCCAGGGCCTCCCCACCCTCACAGCAAAACATTTCTCCCCAAGATCTCATCTCAATCTCCCCTCTTTCAGCTCAAAACTGTTCACACTCATCCTGTCCCTGCACTCCCTGATCCAGAGCCCCTCCCCACCTTTCCTGGAGCCCCTTTCAGTCCTGGGAGGCTGCTCTAAGATCTCCCCAGAGCCTTCTCCTCTCCAGGATGAACAACCCCAACTCTCTCAGCCTGTCCTCACAGCAGAGGGGCTCCAGCCCTCAGATCATCTTTGTGGCCTCCTCTGGGAAGGAAGATGAGGAGGACGGACCCATCCTGCTCATGAGGAGTAAACAGTGTGGCAAGAGACAAAACTCAATCCAGACCCGAGGAGGACACGAGGTCCTTTTTCTGGAGGAAGAGACAGCCCATGCCCAACTCCAACTCCATGATGCGTTCTCCATTGGAAACCATGCGGCCACGAGGCGATGCTCTCAAGAGAACGCGGTGCACTTCAAATTCCAGACCAAAGGTGGAAACAAATAAACCCCACGCTGCCAGTTTGACTTCAGATATGAAACTGGGATTCGAGGCTATTGTAATCAGTGACACAGTAAGAAATTTTCTCCCGTCCTTGGGAAAGATATAAATGTTACTGCAACCACCATTAAACTTTACATGAGAGACTGTAATTTATACGGGCAGTTTATAGCCTGTTACATTCATTTAGACTTACTGGAAAGCTAATAACTTACAGTCAGCTTGTAATCAAATCTTCCTTTGAGAAACAGTGCTACAGACAGCAAGGATTTACAGGTAGTTTGCGTGGGTGTCTTTATAAAGAAATAAGTCCATCCTAACCATAATTTAAATTGCTCAATCTACCAGGTCTCTGCATATTTAAGCTTAACAGCCCATGGGTGCTACGTTGGTTGGAACAGAAGTAGCATCAGTTTCTAACTTTTCAGCCAAGGCTCATCTGAGAAACTTCATTTTCTGGAAGTTTTCTGCATGTTTTTCAGACAGTGTTTGTCTGCAGCAGTGCCAACACAGGCACGGGATGCAGAAAGGCCATGGTCACATATTCCTATGGAAACCAAGGACATCCTGGAGCTGGTGGAACCCCATCAGTCAAAGGGGCAGAAAAGGGTGGAGTGGACAGGAGAGGTGACCCCAACCTGACCAACAGAGGATTCCATCCCATACAGCTCATACTCAGTACAAAACTGGGGGATTACAAGGGTCAAGCACTCTTCTTTGATGCCCAGCATCCAATATGGACCTCATCTGTCCAGATGATGCCAGATCCTCACATTCCTGCATCCAATTCCCTTCTGCTGCTGAGTCCAGCCTGGGACCTCTTCCCCATGTCTGCTCTATGGCACCTATGGTTTTAGTTTCCAACCCACAAGTCTCTCTCTCATTTCCCTTCCCCCTTTCTTCTGGGGGTGGGATTGAGGTCACAACTGCTCATGTTCAGCTGCCGTTCAGGCCAGGCCAGGGCTAAATTGTGGCATCAAGGAACCTCCACTCCACACAGGCCCTCACAGTTCCTCATGCAGTTACTGTGTCATGGCCTGGATCCTTCCAGCCTGGGGGAAAAGCTCTGTCTTTTGGTGAGGAGCTTGATTGGCAGCCAAACGCGAGCAGTTGCAGTTGGAATTCCACTCCCACCCCCTCCAACTCCCCAAGAAAGGGGAAAAGGAGATGAGAGAAAGAGACTTGTGAGATGGAAATTATAGACTCCCCCACTGCCCTGGGCAGCCTCTTGCAGGGCTTCACCACTCTTTCAGTAAAGAAATGTTTCCTGACATCCAATCTGAACCTGTCCTTGGGGCCATTTCCTCTCATCTTACCACTTGTTACTTGGGAGAAGAGACCAAGCCCCACCTCACTACTGGGATATAAAGAGAGAGGAAAACCAGGCTCTCTCAGAAGGCTGCAGGTGTGTCCTTCTCCTTTGTCTTACAAGGTGGCTCCTCAATATCTAGGTTTGGTATCTAGGACATATTTACTCATAAATATGCTTTTGTGTGCACATTAATGCCCGAAAGCCAGTGCTTTTAGATCCAAAATCCCTTCTCAAGGCAGAGGGCAGGGCTGAGATCCCAGTGTACCTGTCTATGTGAGGGTGCTTTTGGTTGGCCTTCTGGAAGCCCTTCTGCTCGTGCCACGGGGGTGGGGTGGTTTGGTGTTATTTTACACTGGGTATGAAGGGTTGTGGAAGGAGGATTGGAGCAATGGGGAATCTCGCTACAACCTCCTTTCCAGGAGCTGCAAAGAGCGATGAGGTCTCCCCTCAGCCTCCTCTTCTCCAGGATAAACAGCCCCAGCTCCCTCAGCTGCTCCCACAACCCCTGTTCTCCAGCCCCTTCCCCAGCTCCATTCCCTTCCCTGGACATGCTCAGGCCCTCAATGTCCTTTTTGGAGTGAGGGGCCCAAACTGAACCCAGAATTCAAGGCCTCACCAGCACTGAATATCCAGGCACAATCCCTGCCCTGCTCCCGGTGGCCACAACATGGCTGATCCAAGCCAGGACTTGCCAGAGGCTTGGAATTCTGGCAACTCCTGGCTTGGATCAGCCATGTTGTGGCCACCAGGAGTACAGAGGCTTGGAATTCTTTTACACAATTGTTTTATATTGGGTTAGAAATAGCAAAAAAAAATCTTCAGCGTACACCCAGAATGTTTACACCATATTTTTGGTATTTAAAAAAAAAAAGAAAAGGTTCATTTTGATCACTTAAACAACTTTGTTTCCTTCTTGGCACAATTCTACAAGAAACCAAAAGCCAACAGACTTCAAGGCTGCTCAGACCCAGCCTTCAGACAGAATGGGGGCGACCTTCCCATCTTGCCTCGAGGCGCCTGTTGACAGTTTGAATGAGCTGTGGTAAACCTAAAATATCCTCCAGCTGAGCAGCACAGAGAGCTGCCTCGAGATCTGGACACCCTGACCTCCAATTTGAGAGGAAACAGCAAGTGGAGGAGGGGAGAAGGAAATGTTCCCAGCGCTGGGCAGGGCTTTGGGGATGGCGAGACGCGGCATCTTGCTTTGCTGTTCTGTTCCACGCCTCAGGGCACAGCTGAGCCCCACGAACTTATTTACCAGCTGCTCACTTGTGGGATTATTAACATCCAGAGAGGAAAGAGAGGGTTTCAGCCACCAGGAGATGCCAACAGCAGCCGTCCATGCATGGAAGACAGGGCTGATTGTGCCACCATCACTGCTGACCTTGGTGGAAGGAGAGGGATAATAATAAGCTCAGTGCCAGATTGCTTCTAAGAGACCTCCTTGTGGGAGGGTTGGGGGTTTCTTTGCCCTATATTTGTTTCTTTGTATTTAGATGAGATCTTAGGATGAAGTGTTTTGCTGTGAGGGTGGGGAGGCCCTGGCCCAGGTTTCCCAGAGCAGTGGTGGCTGCCCCATCCCTGGAGGTGTTCAAGGCCAGGTTGGATGGGGATTGGAGCCCCCTGATCCAGCGGGAGGTGTCCCTACCCATGGCAGGGGGTGGAACTGGATGGGCTTTGAGGTCCCTTCCAACCCAACCCATTTCATGATTCTGTGGTTCTATGAATCACAGAATGGTTTGGGTTGGAAGAGACCTTAAATATCACCCAGTTCCAACCCCCCCTTCCATGATTCATTGTTGTCTGAAGACAAATGGGCTTCAGTGTTGCCACGACAGAGACACTTCACAGCGTAGAGTGGGAAGAGAAAAAAGCAAACATATTTTTCCAGATTTAAATTTTCATTAGCACCTTGTTTTAATTGCCCAGCTAGGCAGCCAATGCCCCTCTACACTCTTTGAGGGCAGCAGCAGAAGAGAGAAAACCATAGCTTTAAGCCTGGAAAATATAACTGTTCCTATTAATGAGAGAGGCCGAGGACAGGCTTCAGTATATGGAATTATTATAATCTGATTCTTGAGCCTGATTAGACCTTGAGTAGATTCCTTCCTTTAAGTCACCACCAGGAAGCAGTCAATGGTTTTAGTGGTTGCATATTTTCAGCATGGGCAGCTGCACCCATCCTGGAGGATGCAGGGAATGGAGCAAGAATCCTGCCTCCTCCCAGCTAAGGAAGTTCTGAAGCCCCTTTGTCAACTCTGAACCTCCTTATACCAACAAGCTGACATATTTCCCCCCAAAGTCTCCAAGGAAAGAGCCAAGGAGCTTGCCTGCAGAAGCACAGCCACCATCCTCAAACAGGGGTAGGTAAAGCTTTGACCATTAGCCAGAGGCCAGTAAAGCTCCTACCCTGGGTAAAATAACAACATGATTACTGCAAGGCTCTCCAGATAAAGAATTAGAGCATAAAATCACATTATTGCTCCCCACTTGAGCGTTTGTGAGGATCATGGGTTTGCTTGGAAGAAGCTGACCTTGTGGTGGGGGGAGGACAGCAGAGTTACAGCACTGTGGTGTGAGGAGGAATAGCCAAACCATGGGTGTTTGCTGCAGTTCTGGGTTGGATTTTTGCTTAGAAATGAGCATAAATGTATTGGCACACACCTTAAATGGGTCAAAATCTTACTTCCTGGTATTTCTGCCAGATTTTTCTCCTCAGTGGTGATTACTGAGATCCCTAGGCAACCCCCTTCGACTGAGCAGACACCCCCAGCAGGAACGGGGACACAGGCGGCGATGGGCAAGCCCTCAATATCCCTCTGCTCCATTTGTCATAGAATCATAGAATCATTTGTTTGGAAAGACCTCTGAGATCATTGAGTCCAACCACACCTGTCCACGACTAAACCAGATCCCTGAGCACCCCATCTGCCCATCTTTTAAACCCCTCCAGGGATGGGGACTCCACCCCCTCCCTGGCAGCCTCTGACAGGACCTGAGAACCCTTTCCATGAAGAAATGTTTCCTGATGTCCAATCTGACCCTGCCCTGGCACAACTTGAGGCCATTTCCTCTCCTCCCATCCCCTGTCACTGGGGAGAAGAGACCAACCCCCACCTCCCCACAACCTCCTCTCAGGCAGTTGGAGACAGGGATGAGGTCTCCCCTCAGCCTCCTCTTCTCCAGGATAAACAGCCCCAGCTCCCTCAGCTGCTCCCACAACCCCTGTTCTCCAGCCCCTTCCCCAGCTCCGGTCCCTTCTCTGGATGCTCTCCAGCCCCTCAAGGTCCTTCTTGGAGTGAGGGGCCCAGAACTGACCCCAGCACTCGAGGGGTGGCCTCCCCAGTGCCCAGTGCAGGGGCACAATCCCTGCCCTGCTCCTGCTGCCCAAGCTGTTTCTTTAATTCAGTAACATCAGGGAAGCTCCTAAGAAAGGGAAAGCTGGTAATAAGCTACCAATTATAACCTATGTAAATATGAGCTGATTGGCTTGATGTTGCTCTTAGCTGGATGCACTGAAATAGTGAAGAATAACTGGATAAGTAAATAATTAAAGATTGGCTCCTTAATTAATGCAATAGTCTGTGGTGAAAATACGCCACAAAACACAACACCACAAAATCCACATTCAAAGCTGTCTTTGCTCAGCAGCAGGATCATAGATTATTTGGTAAAAGTAGCTATTTCAATCTAACACCATTGGTAGCTTTGTCTAGTGCTACCCAGGGACATGAATATTACTTTAATTAGTATCTGACAAATTATATACAGCATTGTCAATTGAGCACCATAAATGATGGACAGATTTCATGATGTAACCTAAACAAGGAATCACAGAATCATGGAATGGTTTGGATGGAAGGGGTCTCAAAACCCAGCCAGATCCACCCCCCTGCCATGAGCAGGGACACCTCCCACTGGATCAGGGGGCTCCAAGCCCCATCCAGCCTGGTCTTGAACACCTCCAGGGATGGGGCAGCCACCACTGCTCTGGGAAACCTGGGCCAGGGCCTTCCCCCTCTCATTATGAAGAATTTCTTCCTAATGTCTCATCTAAATCTTTCCTCTTCCAATTTAAAGCCATTTCCCCTCATCCTGTCCCTGCACTCCCTGATCCAGAGCCCCTCCCCAGCTTTCCTGGAGCCCCTTTCAGTCCTGGGAGGCTGCTCTAAGGTCTCCCCAGAGCCTTCTCCTCTCCAGGCTGAACAACCCCAGCTCTCTCAGCCTGTCCTCACAGCAGAGGGGCTCCAGCCCTTTGAATATATTTGTGGCCTCCTCTGGACCTGCTCCAACAGTTCCAACTCCTTCTTGTGTTGGAGGCTCCATAACTGAACTCAGGATTCCAGGTGGGGTCTCACCAGAGCAGAGCAGAGGAGCAGAATCCCCTCTGGTCACTCTTCTGATGCAGCCCAGGATCACACAAGGATGTCTATCTGGGTACTTTAATTAAGAAGCTGCAAGAATTTAAAGGGGACAAAACAAAACATCATTTCCCTTATTTATAAGAACATCTCTGGACAACAGCTCTGGTGAATAATTCAGCCCAAAGCAGCCACCAGCAGAGCACACTTCAGCACAAGAGGTTAAAGCCTGCCACAGTTAGAAGCTACTGCAGATAAATTGTTACACTGAGACTTGTCAGGTAACCTCAATTACAAATAATCTCAATCCTAAATAGCTCCCCAGGCGCACAGGATATTGCAAAACACCCCCTGCTGCAGCACCAGCCCTTCTGCCAGCAATGCAAGGGCTCTCTTGATCAATCTTTTCCACACTGGGAACCTAAAAAATGCAGAGTTCAACCCTCCCTGCATTGAGGAGACCTGAGTTACTGTGGAAAAGGTGTCCCCGAGGGAGGTTTCTCCAGCACTGAACTCCTTCCTCCTCCCACCCAGAGGTTTCTGTGCCACTAATGACATTTTGTGAGTCACAGAATGAAAGAATGACCTCAGTTCGAAGGGAAACACAAGGACCATGGAGTCCAACTGCTGTCCCTGCACAGGACACTGCCAACACTCACCCCGTGGGGCTGAGGGCAGTGGCCAAATGCTTCTGGAATGCTGGCAGAGCAGGGGCCCTGACTGCTTCCCTGGGGAGCTGTTCCAGTGCTCCACCACCCGCTGGGGGAAGAACCTCTTCCCAATGTCCAATCTCCCCCTGCCCTGGCACATCTTCCTGCCATTGCCTCCAGTCCTGTCCCAGGTCCCCAGAGAGCAGAGCTCAGCCCCTCTTTCCCCTCCCTCCCTTGGGAGAAGGCACAAACAGCTCTGAGATCCCCTCTCAGGCTCCTCTTCTCCAGCTGAACAGCCCAAGGCACTTCAGCCTCTCCTCACACACTTCCCCTCCAGACCCTTCCCCAGCTTTGGGGCCTCCTCTGGACACTCTCCAGTGCTTTGATGTCCTTTTTACCCTGTGGTGCCCAAAGTGCCCCCAGTGCTCCAGGTGGGGCCTCCCCAGTGCAGAGCAGAGCAGGACAATCCCCTCCCTCTCCCGGCTGGAGATGCAACTCCTGTGCATCTGTTGTTTTTTCCTATTTGCTTCCAGCCTTGGCAGGGTTTTAAAGACACACTGCCCAAAAAAGACTTTTTTTGCTCTTTGGATATGATGTGCACCATCAACCACTGAATAAAAAGCACAGATAGTGAAGCTGCAAACAGCACGAACCCAGCTTTGTTTTCCCACAAATACAATTTTGCTTGCGTGTTCTTATTCATTTTTAAGGCAGATGCAGGTTAAATCTGCCTCAGGTTGGCCCAGCTGATATAAATCAACTCCTTTTCCAGATGTGATTTATTTTACTTTCATCTTCTCCAAACTGGCTCAAAATACAAATGCAGTAAAAACAGGTTTTGCAAGCTCTAGGTCCAGTATAAAGATTTGCATCCAGGCTGCTTTTAACACTGTACTAAAACCCTTCCTCTGAGCATTACTAATGCTTCTCTGCAGCCCCTGCAATGTGAACATTGCAGCATCGACTGCTACACGAAAACCTGGAAATAAAACCACTGCAAATGGGCTCCAATAACTCCTGTTATTCCACCCAAAAGAAAAGCTCTCTGCTTTCACCAGATTCCTGCCACTTGGTTATTTATTTGGCTTTTTTCTCCACGTGTTTGTCAAACTGACCCATTTCTTTTCTATATTCACTCCTGGTGAAATTTAAGCCTCCTTTTTAACCACTTTGAAATTTTTCTTCCACACATCTTCAGTTCCCCAGTGCTTTAATCTCACCTGTCCTGATGAGACGTGGGATGAGAATACAACTGCTGCTCTTTCCTGAGAGCAGCTTCAACTCCACGTGTCGAGGAGTCACCAAATTATAGAACAGCGTGGGCTGGAAGGGCCCTGAAAGCCCATTCAGATCCAACCCCCAGATCTATGGGCAGGACCACCTCCCACTGGATCAGGTTGCTCAAAGTTCTGCAAGAGGACGACCTTCCCAGAGCCCAGGCCGTGCTCCTTTCGGAAGGAGCTCTCTTTTACCATCATCTCTCCAAGAACATCTTGTCCTCCGGTTGTCCTTCATTGGTTGGCATCTCCAGCACAGATACCAGTCATAGAATTCTGGAATGGGTTGGAAGAGCCCTCAAAGACCATCCAGTCCCACCATGGGCAGGGACACCTCCCACTGGATCAGGGGTGCTCAAAGCCCCATCCAACCTGGCCTTGAACACCTCAAGGGATGGGGCAGCCACCACTGCTCTGGGCAACCTGGGCCAGGGCCTCCTCACCCTCACAGGAAACAATATTTTCCTAATAAAAATTCAAAATATATATTTTCAAAATACTTTGGGTTTAAACCTTAAAACACTGAGGAAAGCACAAAAGACCAGGTGTTACTTTGAGCATCCTTGGCCCAACCACACAGCACCCACTCACAGGATGGCACCACCCAGAAATGGGCAAGGCACACGGAGGGATGCGGGACAGAGTAGATCATAAAACTGCTTTACTGCTAATTTTCAGTTATGTAGCTTGCTTTGGCATGGTAATAAATCACAGAAAGCCACCTGGATTGCCCCAGCCTTGGCAAAATAATTGCCTTAGAATAGGCTTCCACAGTCTTGGGTCCAAAGTGCTATGAACAGTAAATTGAGCTGCATTTACTCATTGAGCAAAATGTTTCTCCGCTTGCCTTCGGAGTCACGTTTATGATTAAACTCCAAAGACCCAGTGAAGTCAATGGCTGGGAAAATACCTCCACGCAGGCTCTGAAAGTTAAGGCTTGATTACATTTCTAAAGCAGAAGAGCCCTCGGTCATCGAGGTGTTTGTTGTGTTCCCACCACACCTGCGCCACGCGCCGCTGGCCCGACGCAATCCCTGCCAATGAGGTGCCATTCAACTAAGTCCAAACCACAAAAACAAAGCATCCACACAAAAGCCCTCTTTTTTTTTTCCTA
This sequence comes from Tapera naevia, assembly GCA_033556795.1. Lineage (NCBI taxonomy): Eukaryota > Metazoa > Chordata > Aves > Cuculiformes > Neomorphidae > Tapera > Tapera naevia. Next base: position 346,201 of record JAUMJJ010000307.1, read on the forward strand.
TAAACACAAATTTTACTGAAAAAAACGGAGCTGAATTAAATTCTTTCCTTTATTCCCAGGACAGACGTGTGTGGAGCATCTACCCTGAAACCCAGGGCTTCTGCAGAACAGCATCCCTGAGAGATGCTCTGCGGCTCTTCCATGAAATCCATGCCCTTTCTGCTGGTAGCAGTGAAGCTGGTAATGATGCCCATTTTCCTAAACAATGGCAGGGGTTCAGGGAGTTGACAACAATCTCAAAAGCTCCTTTAGATCTGGTTGGAGCTGGAGCCAAGTCAGGCAACAAGGATAAAATCCCAACCACAATGGGGGATCTCCTTTACATAGTCTGAATTTCTTCTTTGTTGGTTTCTTTTCCCATCATTACCTGCCAAGTAATTCATGGGAAGCATTCTGAGCTGAAAAGGGGCTACTGGGTTGCATCAAAAGAAGCATTGCCAGCAGGGAGAGGGAGGGGATTCTGCCCCTCTATCCCACTCCCGTGAGACTCCACCTGGAGTCCTGCGTCCAGTTCTGCAGTCCCTCGCTTAAGGAGATGGAAGTGGTGGAGTGGATCCAGAGGAGGCCACAGAGGTGATCCGAGGGCTGGAGCCCCTCTGCTGTGAGGACAGGCTGAGAGAGTTGGGGTTGTTCAGCCTGGAGAGGAGAAGGCTCTGGGGAGACCTTAGAGCAGCCTCCCAGGACTGAAAGGGGCTCCAGGAAAGCTGGGGAGGGGCTCTTGATCAGGGAGTGCAGGGACAGGATGAGGGGGAAGGGTCTGAAGCTGAAAGAGGGGAGATTGAGATGAGATCTTGGGAAGAAATATTTTCCTGTGAGGGTGGGGAGGCCCTGGCCCAGGTTGCCCAGAGCAGTGGTGGCTGCCCCATCCCTGGAGGTGTTCAAGGCCAGGTTGGATGGGGCTTTGAGCCCCCTGATCCAGTGGGAGGTGTCCCTGCCCATGGCAGGGGGTGGAACTGGTTGGGCTTTGAGGTCCCTTCCAACCCAAACCACTGTGATTCTATGATTCCACTGCCTCAACATCCACAGGCTGGGGCTGCTCTTTCTGGCCTCCAGAGAGGAACAGAGGTTCTGACCCACCACAGACCTCAGGAGAAGCCTTTTCACTTAACAGAGGAGCCTTTTTTCCCCTCCAGTGTTCAAAAACTTGAACAACCAGCCTAGAGGGATGAGGAACCTACTACTGATGTGTCTCCAGCACCCAGAGGACCTCAGCTCAGTGCATGGGTTGTTGCAGGATCAGGCAGCTGAGTGTTCCAGTTATGGTAACTGATTTCCAGCAGAGGAAGAAGCAAGACTTGCATGTCTAAACACCCAGTTTAACACTCAGATCCAAGATACTAAAGATAAAACACACATCAAGTTTGTCTCAAACCAGTGAGTTAATTACACAACATGGGCAGATCATGGCAGGGGTTGCACATCCTCCCCACGCCTGTGATCTTGGGTAGTAACTTCAGAGAGTGTTTTGGTTTTCAGTAAAGAAACACATTTCAAAACCCTTCTGTACTCAAGTAGCTTGAAGGTGCTCGAGACTGTGGTCTGCGCGCCCCGGTCCCAGAGCTCGCTGAGCAGAACAGAAGTAAGAAGAACTTCAAGACTTATTGCAAACTTCAAATAGAAGTAATTTGCTGCTTGATGACTCTCTCAGGCCTCCACAAAAACAGACTGGCAGATGCCTGCAGAGGAGGAATATTCATGTTTTGCATGTAAAAATCCTTATCCTCAAAACACTGAAATCTCCTGTTTTTATAGAATCATAGAATCATTCGGTTGGAAAAGACCTCTGAGATCACTGAGTCCAACCACACCTGAACCAGATCCCTGAGTACCCCATCTGCTCATCTTTTAAACCCCTCCAGGGATGGGGACTCCACCCCCTCCCTGGCAGCCTCTGACAGGGCCTGAGAACCCTTTCCATGAAGAAATGTTTCCTGATGTCCAGTCTGACCCTGCCCTGGTGCAACTTGAGGCCATTTCCTCTCCTCCCATCCCCTGTCACTGGGGAGAAGAGACCAACCCCCACCTCCCCACAGCCTCCTCTCAGGCAGTTGGAGACAGGGATGAGGTCTCCCCTCAGCCTCCTCTTCTCCAGGATAAACAGCCCCAGCTCCCTCAGCTGCTCCCACAACCCCTGTTCTCCAGCCCCTTCTCCAGCTCCGGTCCCTTCTCTGGACGCTCTCCAGCCCCTCAATGTCCTTCTTGGAGTGAGGGGCCCAGAACTGACCCCAGCACTCGAGGGGTGGCCTCCCCAGTGCCCAGTGCAGGGGCACAATCCCTGCCCTGCTCCTGCTGGCCACGCTGTGTCTGACACAGCCCAAGATGCCATTGGCCCTCTTGGCCCCCTGGGCCACTGCTGATCCATGTTTGTCCAATTGGTGTTGTTACCAATGTTCCCAGAATACAAACCAGGTGCCTTAAGCTATGATTTTGCTTTGAAGGACAGATCTTAGGCTGGATATCAGGAAAAAGTTCTTCACAGAGCGAGTAATCAGGCACTGGAATGGCCTGTCCAGAGAGGGGGTGGAGTCACCATCCCTGGAGGTTTTTAAAATAAGACTGGATGTGGCACTTAGTGCCGTGATCTGGTAATCATGAGAGTGTTGGATTAAGGGTCGGACTTGATGATCTTGGAGGTCTCTTCCAACCCAGATGGTTCTATGATTCTATGATTCTATCTCCTCAGAAGTCCATCAGTTGAAGCACAAACAGAGTTACCCAACGACACGGAAAGCTTCCCCCCTGCTCTGCCCACCGCCCCGGGGCACCAAGACAGCGCCAGGCGTACCTGTGACGAGGAAGCTGCACCGGCCAGCGCCCGCCTCGTTGATGATGTTGCAGTTGTAGATGCCGTAGCTGTCGCGGGAGAGGCTGCTGACGGTGTACTCGGTGGAGTCCTGCACGTCGAACTGCCCGGTGCGCAGCAGCTTGCTGCCCAGGCGCCACTCGTAGGTGAGGACCCGCGTGGGATAAGCCCTCAGCACCCGGCAGCTCATGGTGATGCTGCGGCCTTGGCCTTGCCGTATCTCCAGGAAGGTTGGCTCCACGGCGGGGGGGTCTGGGGAGACAGGAAGGGAGGTTTGGAGGTAAATCAGGGTGAAAGGCAAAGTTAAGCAGCCACCGCTTAAAGGTTCTCTTCTCTCAGGTGACCAGTGACAGAACTGGAGGGCTTCATCAGGGAAAGTTTAGACTTGATGTGAGGAAAAAGTTCTTCACTGAAAGGGTGATTGGCCATGGGAATGGGTTGCCCAGGGAGGGGGTGGAATCACCGACCCTGGAGGTCTGGAGCACAAGCCCTACGAGGAGCGACTGAGGGAGCTGGGGCTGTTTAGTCTGGAGAAGAGGAGGCTCAGGGGAGACCTCATTGCTCTCTACAACTCCCTAAAAGGAGGTTGTAGTCGGGCAGGGGTTGGTCTCTTCTCTCAGGTGACCAGGGACAGAACTGGAGGGCAGGGACTCAAGCTTTGTCAGGGAAAGGTTAGACTTGATGTGAGGAAAAAGTTCTCGACTGAAAGGGTGATTGGCCATGGGAATGGGCTGCCCAGGGAGGGGGTGGAGTCACCGACCCTGGAGGTGTTTAAGGGGAGACTGGATGAGGCACTGAGTGCCATGGTTTAGATGATGGGTTGGGGTTAGTGTTGGTGTTAGGTTATAGGTTGGACTTGATGATCTCAGAGGTCCTCTCCAACCTTATGATACTGTGAAACTGTTGGAGCACCACAGCTTCCACGAGATGGGAACTCAATACGGGTGAGTACACAAGCTCGGTAGATAGCGATCAGCAGGTACCAGGAACGTGCACAGCCAGGGCTCTGTGTTCTCCTATTGACAGTTTCTGCTGAGTATCTCAAGACACAGCTCTGCTTCACCGATGTAATCACTGCAGGGGCAGCGAGAGTGGTTCAAGGGCCTTGCCAGGCCTCGTGGGTCGAAAACCCCAAACTGTGCAAAAGGGAGCACTGTGACTTGAGCAACGAACAACCTTATCTTGCAAGGCAGGTGGGTGAGGGTGGGGGGCTCTCAAAGCAGCTGAGTGACACCTGGGGTGAGGCAGGGGCCTCACAGGCTGGTGTTGCTTCAGTTCAGAACAGAAACAGCCCCGGAAAGCACAGCCTGAGCTCCCCAACCTGAAGGCAAAGTAAAACCGCTGAGTCCTCACTTCTGATGACACAAATGGCCTTGCCAAGGGCCAATCAACACTCCCTAAATGACTTAGTCCCACCTTGCCAAGAAACACCAAAGAGTTTTCAAACAGTGTAAAATTAGCAACAGAAACTTTTCTCAGGGGATGAAAAATGACCAAGGTGCCTGATGGTGACCAGGTTCATGGGCCTGGATCTCTCTTCCCCCCTGCTCCAAGAAGGGACACCTTTGGGTAAGAATTGTGCACCTCTGACTTTGTCAGATGTGAGGGTGGGGAGGCCCTGGCCCAGGTTTCCCAGAGAAGCAGTGGCTGCCCCATCCCTGGAGGTGTCCAAGGCCAGGCTGGATGGGGCTTGGAGCCCCCTGACCCAGTGGGAGGTGTCCCTGCCCATGGCAGGGGGTGGGACTGGATGGGCTTTGATGTCCCCTCCAACCCAACCCACGCCGTGATTCTGGGATCCAGTCGCACCCAGGCTCCCTCGGGGGGATGTTTAGAAAGCAAAGGGATCCATCCTGACCATCAAAACGTGACAGGAGGACATCCCTCAGCCTCCCCTCAGAGCTGTTCCTATTTAATTCAGCCAGGGAGGCTCAGCCCTCCCAAGCCTCTCAGAGGAACCTCAGACTCCAACACACAGAGCACTTTCTAGAAGAGGAAGGGGCAAAAAATGAGCTAAAAGCCTTGACCCAGTTTAGATGAATTCCACATGGAAACAATGACCCTGGCAGGGTTGAGGCAGCGAGTGATTCCGTGTTCGGTGGGACCTGAGTTGTGGTGGCAGAAAATGGATTGATGCAGCAGCACAGAAGCCCCTTCACACCCCATCTCAGCAGCTCCCTTCAGGCTCCAACAAATACATAATCATATATTAATTTTTTTCTACTCACTCAGGTGGCAGTTTTGATACTCCAGTAAGCACAAAACGAGCCATTTTCCCATAACTCGAATTAAACCACATTTTAAATAATTTAGATTTGCAGCTACAAACTCTGACAGACTTTTGATTTCAGCCAAACACCAAATAAATAAAATATAGCCAAGATAGAGTGTATGCAAAAAACAAACTTCACCCTCCCGTTTGCCTTTTGATAACCCAATCATTGCAGAAAAATGAGGGCAACCTGGACAGAATAATGTTGGCACTGAGCTCTTGTCAGCACAGCATTTTAGATGAGGTAATGTGTGTGGGAACCGTGGATGTGTTTGCAATTGGATGCAGAGCAGTGAGTGACAAAGCATCCTGGTGCTTCAAAAAACACAACACATTTTTTTAGCCCAGGAGAAAGACAAAATCCTGAAAGCCTCCTATGCCAGTGAGATACGTGAAATCTTTGCAATCATATTAAAAGAGATGTTTTACAGACATAAAGCATAGAAATATGAAATCCCTGATGAGCTCTGCAAAACAATGATCTTCCCAAGGTCCATACTGTGCTCCTTTAAGAAAGGGCTCTCTTTTGCCATTATCTCTCCAAGAAAATCTTGTCCTCAGGTTCTTCATTGGTTGGTGCCTCCATCACAGATGCCAATCATAAAATCCTAGATTCATGGACTCATCTGATTGGAAAAGGCCTCTGAGATCATCGAGTCCAACCATCCCTGTCACTACTAAACCAGATCCCTGAGCACCTCATCCACCCATCTTTCAAACCCCTCCAGGGATGGGGACTCCACCCCCTCCCTGGCAGCCTCTGGCAGGGCCTGAGAACCCTTTCCATGAAGAAATGTTTCCTGATGTCCAATCTGACCCTGCCCTGGCACAACTTGAGGCCATTTCCTCTCCTCCCATCCCCTGTCACTGGGGAGAAGAGACCAACCCCCACCTCCCCACAACCTCCTCTCAGGCAGTTGGAGACAGGGATGAGGTCTCCCCTCAGCCTCCTCTTCTCCAGGATAAACAGCCCCAGCTCCCTCAGCTGCTCCCACAACCCCTGTTCTCCAGCCCCTTCCCCAGCTCCGGTCCCTTCTCTGGACGCTCTCCAGCCCCTCAAGGTCCTTCTTGGAGTGAGGGGCCCAGAACTGACCCCAGCACTCGAGGGGTGGCCTCCCCAGTGCCCAGTGCAGGGGCACAATCCCTGCCCTGCTCCTGCTGCCCACGCTGTGTCTGACACAGCCCAAGATGCCATTGGCCCTCTTGGTCCCCTGGGTCACCGCTGGCTCATGTTCAATGGTTTGTGTTGGAAGAGACCTCAAAGCCCATCCAGTTCCAACCCCTGCCACTAAAGAGGATCTCTGGTTACTCATGTGGAAGGTAAATTGAGAGACTTGTACGGCAAGCACGCAGTCGTTTCACGGCCGCTTTCTGTTCTCATTGCCTGTGTGCTGTCCTGCCCAGAAGAGAAAGCACCTTTCTTTTCTTGTTTTCTTGGGCAAAAAGCCACTTCTACTGGCAAGAGAAGACACAGAATCACAGAATGGTTTGGGTAGGAAGAGACCTCAAAGCCCATCCAGTTCCAACCCCCCTGCCATGGGCAGGGACACCTCCCACTGGATCAGGGGGCTCCAAGCCCCATCCAACCTGGCCTTGAACACCTCCAGGGATGGGGCAGCCACCACTGCTCTGGGAAACCTGGGCCAGGGCCTCCCTACCCACACAGGAGAATATTTATCCCTAATAAGTCCCCTCTGTATTCTTCCCCTGGTTTATTTCCTTATAAGAAATTTCACCCTTATAAATCTGTTTTAAACGAAAGTTTCCCCTGCCTTTAAGGTCAAAATAGTGTTTACAATGCAATTTCCATCCATCCAGGAACAGATGGTACCCAGTGACAGAAAAGAGAATTAACTTTGCTCGCTCCTTTCGGAGTTACACTTTTGCAGGTAATAACTCTAATGGAGAAGGAAAGGGATGATAAAACCTACCCTACATGAGAACAGCCACTCCTCACAGTGCCTTTGGATGCCATTTGTTTATAGCAGACAGTGAGTTCACAGCTAACGGAGGAGACACCTTCCGACAATAACGATGCTCAGAAGGAAAACTCACCCTGTTTGGAACTTACTTGTGGTTAATTCATTTGCATTAGCTCTTCCCCAAGGCTTTAGCAATTTGATTTAATTTACTTTGCTGTCCTTACTGCTATCTTTCATAATTCTAGTATTAGTTTTTGAAAAATATATGGAAGAGCCGCAAAGGGAGTAAGAGTCCCTTCTCTTAAACAATTATCTTTGTGAAGCAAATAAGCTGGAGTTCAAATGGGCTTTATATTAATGTTTAATGAATTTTTTAGCCTAAGTACATTTGTGTCTTAAGGTTTAGAAAACGGAAAAGGAAAGCTCCCTCTCTGTCAAGAGGAATGACAGCGAGGACTCGTGTTTATTTTAGGCCAGACAGCTGCTCTTCATGGTGCAGATTCTATCTCTGTCTTTATTGTAAGGTTTGCTAAGGAGGAAACACACCATTCAGTGAGTTCATTTTGACTGTGTGGCCTTGAGCAGAGACTCTTCCTGCTGATTTGGTTTCTCTAATTTGCATTCTAGCCTAAGCAAATTAATTAGTTTCTCCCTCCCAGCTCCAGGAACAGGAATAAATATGAGAACCTGATGCAGCTGCTTCAGTTTCCGTTGTATCTTGGCCACTTTTTGAGTTACCCAATAGGAATGTTATTCCAATATTGTCCCTGCCCACAGCAGGGGGTTGGAACTGAGTCATCCTTACGGTTCCTTCCAACCCAAGCCATTCCATGTTTCCATGATCCCTGGAGGTGTTCAAGGCCAGGCTGGATGAGGCTTGGAGCCCCCTGATCGAGTAGGAGGTGTCCCTGCACATGGCATGGGGTTGGGACTGGATGATCTTTAAGGTCCCTCTGGATGATCTTTAAGGTCCCTTCCAACCCAACCCATTCTATCATTCTAACACCAATGTGTGTCAGATACAGAGGAGGAGTAACCTTTGGTGGACAGGGGGCCACAGCACTGCCTTGCAGACCAACCCAGGAGGGACTGGTGGTGTGAAAATGGGGATTTACATCCTTCAAGATCACATCATCAGTATCGCAGTATCATAAGGTTAGAAAGGATCTCCAAGAGTGAGTCCAACCTATAACCCAACACCAACACCAACACCAACCCATCATCTAAACCATGGCACTCAGTGCCTCATCCAGTCTCCCCTTAAACACCTCCAGGGTCGGTGACTCCACCCCCTCCCTGGGCAGCCCATTCCCATGGCTAATCACCCTTTCAGTGAAGAACTTTTTCCTCACATCCAGTCTAAACTTTCCCTGACCAAGCTTGAGTCCCTGCCCTCTAGTTCTGTCCCTGGTCACCTGAGAGAAGAGACCAACCCCTGCCCCACTACAACCTCCTTTTAGGGAGTTGTAGAGAGCAATGAGGTCTCCCCTGAGCCTCCTCTTCTCCAGACTAAACAGCCCCAGCTCCCTCAGTCTCTCCTCGTAGGGCTTGTGCTCCAGCCCCTTCCCCATCTTCGTTGCCCTCCTCTGGACACTCTCCAGCATCCTGACATCTTTCCCAAACTGGGGAATGGTGCTAAATCACTACGTATTTAAAATGGGCAAGATGGTGTGAGCAAGCGCTGTTTCCAATACCTGATTGAAACATGCTGTAAATTATTTCATTGCCTGGGGGCTGTGCAGTGGAAAGTCAGAGTCATTCCAGCTTAAAAAGGCAGCTTTTCTTCTTGCCTTTCCATTTTTTCCTAAGTTATTGAGGGCACGCTTGCCTGTGAGGGAGAGTTACTGGCTAGGATTTGTATGCTGCCTGGTAATGAGGGCTGGGCTAGGCAGTCAATTTGAGTTTCCTTATGTTGTGTCTATGCCTGTGCCTCTGATATATCATGTCCAGGCTTGGATGATTACTCTCAGGAACATCCTTGTGGCATTTCCTCAAATTCCAGCAGAGGCAGCACTTCATCTCCGAGGCCACATCAGTGAGTACTTTATATTTATAAAGTAGGTATTAGAGATTATGTTGTAGGCAGTGGGGTTTGTGTGCTTTAATAGCAAAAAATGACTCATGAAAATACATGAGTAAACACACCAGAATTGGAAGCCTGGAAGTTTGCTGTCTGATATCATAGAATAAATTGAATCACGGAATAGAAACATAGAATCATCTAGTTGGAAAAGACCTCTGAGGTCATCAAACCCAACCCTACTTGTCCACTAGAATCATAGAATGGTTTGGGCTGGAAGGCACCTCAAAGCCCATCCAGTTCCACCCCTCCTGCTATGGGCAGGGACACCTCCCACTGGATCAGGGGGGTTGTACATAGAAGTGTTTGCACAGACCAACAGAGCCGGTATAACACGGACAATGCCTACTCAAATATTTTAGTAGCTCTTACCTTCCTCCAATACCATTTGTTCTGAACCCAAGATGAAGGAAGTCTGTGTGTTTTTGTTCAACACACAGCTCTGCAGACTTTCCTGGCAAAGCTGCTCAGAGCAGGAGCTCTCCTGGAGCCCCTGGAGTCAGCGGATTGATAGGAGACTTCTATTTTTGTAACCAGGCACCTCAGTAAAAGCTCTTAAAAAACTCCCCAGGCTCCCATGGATTGGGGAGCAGAGGTGGGGATGGGAGAGTCGTCTTGTGTATTAGACTTGGAGACAGGAGATACAGGGAAAGAAGATAATATTACAATATAACAGAGTCTCCATCCCTGTTCAAAAATCATGCAGATGTGGCATTTTGGACCATGGTTCAGCAGGCACGGTGGGGCTGGGCAGATGGTTGCACTGGATGAGCTGAGAGGGCTTTCTCAACCTTAATGATTCCATGATTCTATGACTCTAAGAGCTGCTGAGTTAGCAGTTACTGGGATATTCAAGCCAAGGCTGGACGAAGCTATGAGCAACCAGTCCTAGAGGGAGGTGTCCCTGCCCATGGCGGGGCCGTTGGAACTGGATGATCTTTAAGGTCCCTTCCAACTCAAACAATTCTATGGTTCTACACCACCAGATGCTGGTGTGGTCTCCCAAAGACACCCAAAGCCACGTGCTGCTCACCTTCACGGGCACTGTGTCAAGACTGCAAGGCTGGGGCCATCGCTGGGGCTTTAAAGCTCAGTCTAAGAGCAAAACTGACTAAATCCCTAATAAAGCCCAGACAAGTAATTCATCAGCTGCAAAAGAAAACCCAGCTCCTAAAGCAGTCCAATCTAATGGAGCCTAACCAAGAGGTGCCTTTCAAGAAGGAGAGCTTGGAGCTGCTGTGGATATTTCTCTGCAAAAAGCTCAGTGCTCATTAATGGTGGAAAGAACTGTTCATGTGCAGAGAGAAGTGAGAGGAGGAGACCCAGTGATGCTGTCACAGAATCACAGAACTGCTTGATTGGAAAAGACCTTTGAGACCAGAGTCCAACTGTCCCTGTCCACTACTGAACCAGAGACCTGAGAAACTCATCTGCCCAGCTTTTAAACCCCTGCAGAGATGGGGACTCCACCCCCTCCCTGGCAGCCTCTGACAGGGCCTGAGAACCCTTTCCATGAAGAAATGTTTCCTGATGTCCAATCTGACCCTGCCCTGGCACAACTTGAGGCCATTTCCTCTCCTCCCATCCCTGTCACTGGGGAGAAGAGACCAACCCCCACCTCCCCACAACCTCCTCTCAGGCAGTTGGAGACAGGGATGAGGTCTCCCCTCAGCCTCCTCTTCTCCAGGATAAACAGCCCCAGCTCCCTCAGCTGCTCCCACAACCCCTGTTCTCCAGCCCCTTCCCCAGCTCCGGTCCCTTCTCTGGACGCTCTCCAGCCCCTCACTTTCTATCGTGCAGGAAGTTTAAGGCAAACATCAGGAATGATTCCTTTCCACAAAGCACCACAGCCGTTTGGACAACTCAGTGCCAGTTTTTCTTCTGGAGGTTGAAGCCAGAGCAGAGCCAGACCTGGGTGGGCAGAACACCCCGACGAGCGGCCGTTAAAAGTGGTGGAAGGAATCCAGCTCCCAACAGACCACTGGATGCTGAAACAGGCTGGGGAAAGCTCCCTCTATTCATCTGCACTGCAGGACTCATTACCGTGCTGGCAAAGCCTTACACCACTTCCACCCCTCCATAGTTGTTATTCCCACATCTTGCCACCCCCCAGCTGCTCTTTCTGGGCTCCTCCATCTATTCTGAAGGATTATCTTCCTCTGCCATTGAAAGCTCAAAGGAAATAGCACTTGAATCTTTCCAGGTCCTGATTTGGTTTATTTAAAGCAACAGGAAAAAAAAACAAAACACCACCAAAAAATAAATTAAATCAGCTCCAAAAAGCAGCCAGGCTGATGGCAAAGGCTGGAGAGCATTCCCTTCCAAGGCATTTGTTTAAACACTCAACTGGACCATTTAAATGGTATCAACCCAGCTCTGCTAAAGCCAACCAAGCACTACAAACCCTCTGATGGCAAAGGATGCGCCAAACCTGGGGCTGGCACTCTCTGCCTTAGACAAAAGGAGACCTCATCCCTGTCTGCAACTGCCTGAGAGGAGGTTGTGGGGAGGTGGGGGTTGGTCTCTTCTCCCCAGTGACAGGGGATGGGAGGAGAGGAAATGGCCTCAAGTTGCCCCAGGGCAGGGTCAGATTGGACATCAGGAAACATTTCTTCATGGAAAGGGTTCTGAGGCCCTGTCAGAGGCTGCCAGGGAGGGGGTTAAAAGATGGGTGGATGAGCTTCTCAGGGATCTGGTTCAGTAGTGGACAGGGACAGTTGGACTCGATGATCTCCAAGGTCTTTTCCAACTGGATGATTCTGTGATTCTACGAACGGTGGGGCTGGGAGCAGAGGGCAGCTCTGCCTGCAGCATCCACCCTTACACTCCCTCTCCACTGATGAATCCACCAGCCTCCCCTAAAGCCCAGGACCCTTTTCCTGGGGAGGTGGGGGAAGGAGAAGCACCTTCAGCTGCCTGTTTGCTCTCTTAGGAGCTGCAGGGGAGCTGCCCTTGCTTCAGGCACGGCAAAGAGAAGTCACCTCTCTTGATGCCATTTAACATCCCTCTCAGAGAGGAGAATGGTGGAAGCACTGCACAAGTCTAGACAGTTAGATTAGTCAGTCTTTACAACTCTTAAGTGATTTACAGCCACTCTTAGCTCTTTAGATAGGCAGGGCATGATCTCCATGAAAATGCCTCCAACAGCGTCCAGAAGCAGCTGGATAAAGGAGCATCTCAACCTCTGCCTGTAATTTTCTTGAAGCCAAAAAATACTGCATTTTTCTAGATAAACAAAAATCAAAAATGCACCCATTTGAAAAAATAATAAGCAGTCCCATAATCTATAGATAGAATTATGGTTTAAAGCTAACTGGTATGGAGCTTGGTGGCAGAACTGAGATTATGGGATGCAACAAATGAAACAAGTAACAAATGATAGGATGAGAGGAAACAGGCAGAAGTTGTACCAGGGCAGGTTTAGATTGGACATCAGGAAATATTTCTTTACTATCAGAGTGGTGAAGGCCTGGCAGAGGCTGCCCAGGGCAGTGGGGGAGTCTTCATCCCTGGAGTGGTTCAAAAATCCCGTGGCTGTGGAACTTAAAGAAAATTAAAACAAACCCCAAAAATCAAACAGATAACTGAGAAAACTACATAGTTAACTTCTACCCTGCACACTGGGCAGTGAGTGGGCCAAGTCCTGCATCAGCTGGGCAAGCACTTCTGCTTTGCTGTCAGCTCCATCCCTCTGGGCACCCACATCCACCTCCATCTCCCTCCCTTGGTTCCTCTCCCCTTGGAAACTCTTTGGGGCAGGACCCGTTTTTATGGCCGGACACAGCCGTCACCCACACAGGGTGACACCACCACGGTGATTCCAGCTCTGATAACACACTAATAAATTAAATATGACAGCACTAACAAGTACAAAAATATTTACCTCCAAGCCACACAATACTCTGTGTTGTTAAATTCTGTTTATAAGCAGCAATTACTCTGGAAAAAGAAGAATAAGAGAAGCATTGCCTGAGCACGAACGGATCTCGGCGAGGCAGGAGGAGGATGCTGAGGGTGACGGTGCAGCCACTCAGGTAATTGGATCTATTTATTCTAGGTTATAATGGCAAATATATCCACCCTATCCATGTACAAAGGGTCAGACAAATAAAAATCTACTTGTATTCTTTAGGGATTTTTTTTTTAAAAAAGAAAAACCAGCTTTTTCTCCTAATGAAGCTGAACTTGTGCAGAGAACGCTCACTGTTGCTGGCAGGGGATGCTTAAATTGACATATTATAGAATCATAGAATGGTTTGGACAGGAAGGGACCTCAAAGCACATCCAGTTCCAACCCCCTGCCATGGGCAGGTACACCTCCCAGTGGATCAGGGGGCTCAAAGCCACATCCAACCCTCAGCTGCTCCCACAACCCCTGTTCTCCAGCCCCTTCCCCAGCTCCGGTCCCTTCTCTGGATGCTCTCCAGCCCCTCAAGGTCCTTCTTGGAGTGAGGGGCCCAGAAGTGACCCCAGCACTCGAGGGGTGGCCTCCCCAGTGCCCAGTGCAGGGGCACAATCCCTGCCCTGCTCCTACTGGCCACACCTTGGCTGATCCAGCCAGGATGCTGGTTCCTGCCTTGGCTGGCTCTGCTGTGGAGCAGCAAAAGCCCATCAGAGAGGTTTTAGTGACACCATGCCTCATGTGACCTTTCCCTGCTGTGAGCTCAGCCTCCTCTTCCACCTTTCCAGCTCCCCCCAGAATGCCATCCCGAAGTGCCTTGTCTCATTTATTCTGGTAAGAGTCCTGGAGCAGAAAACAGTGAGTTTTGTGCTGTGTGAATCTGTCGTTAGACCCACTGCATGGAACTGTTCAAGCATTCAGAAACAAGGAAAACCACTTGTTCTTAACCAAAATTATCTGAAAACTAATTAGAACCTGACAGGCTTCAGCTGATCCTTGCTTTTGAAGAAGAAAATAGTTTGATGAAAAGTAAAATTATTTAGAGAAAGTCAGTTCTTCCATTTGTATGTTTTTAAGACTGTTCTTATTGGCCACTTCACATGAAATCTGCTATTTAACATGAAATTTTTCAATGGAAAACAAAAATATAGTTGATACCATCATCATGGAATGATTTCTGTTGGAAGAGACCTTAAAGATTATCCAGTTCCAACCTCCCAGCCCTGGGCAGGGACACGTCCCACTGGATCAGGAGGCTCAAACCACCATGTTTTCATGGAAGGAGTTGGTTTCAGGAGCCTCTTCATTTTCATATATTAATCCCCCATACAAGTCTCCTTAACTTGTACCCTGGAAGAACTGAGGAGATACTTCATCACCTTGGGCAGAGCATTACCCACCCTGGCCTGAGGAAATGTGTGAATGTGCTCCCTGCACTCTCAGAGCAAGAGCTAAACAGTCCTCTCTGCCTCCAGAGCAACTGGAAGGGCCTTTGATCAAAAGGTTAATTTAATGCATCCAAAGCAGTGGAAACAGCGAGTCCAGCGAGTCAAGGGAGGGCATTCTGCCCCTCTGCTCTGCTCTGGGGAGACCCCACCTGGAGTCCTGGGTTCAATTCTGGAGTCCTCAGCACAGGAAGGACCTGGAGCTGTTGGAGTGGATACAGAGTAGGCCACGGAGATGATCCGAGGGCTGGAGCCCCTCTGGTGGGAGGACAGGTTGAAAGAGTAGGGGTTGTTCAGCCTGGAGAAGAGAAGGCTCTGGGGAGACCTTAGAGCAGCCTCCCAGGACTGAAAGGGGCTCCAGGAAAGCTGGGGAGGGGCTCTTGATCAGGGAGTGCAGGGACAGGATGAGGGGGAAGGGTTTTCAGCTGAAAGAGGGGAGATTGAGATGAGATCTCAGGAAGAAATGTTTTGGTGTGAGGGTGGGGAGGCCCTGGCCCAGGTTGCCCGGAGAAGTGGTGGCTGCCCCATCCCTGGAGGTGTTCAAGGCCAGGTTGGATGGGGCTTTGAGCCCCCTGATCCAGTGGGAGGTGTCCTGGCCCACAGCAGGGGGTGGAACTGGATGGGCTTTGAGGTCCCTTCCAACCCAAACCATTCTGTGATTCCATGACCCTGCTAATCTAAATTTCAGACCTGACAAAGTCTGTATTTCAAGTGAGATGGATTTTGAGATTGGTCGATTTCAGAGTAAGTTCCCTTTCCAGCAGCTGCAGCACCACAGGTCAGGTTTGCAGAAGGATTTACAATTGCAGAATTCCGCTCTCCACTTGCAAGAATTTGAAAACTTTGATTTTGGGGTTCACATTGCACCCACTGGCTGCAGACATTTGCTGGGATTTTCCTGGCTGATCCCTCTGTCCTGGTTTGGCTTCTTGAAAGGACAATAAATTTTCTTTTCCTACAAGCAGCAAGCATCACACAGCAGCTCTAAGATTAAATATTTGTGCTACAACACGTGAAACTTTTGCAAGTGAAAAATATTCAAATGAGTAAACAAACAAGAAATAACTCAGGACTAAAGCTGCAACATTAATTTCCCCCCCTATCTGCAAATCATTATTTGCTTTATTTGACTGGCTCGAGTGAGAACGTGATTGAGGAATGAAGATGAGCTGCTTCAAACAGCCATGAAACCAGGACAATCCATAAACTTGCAAAAGTCTACTCTGCTGCTGATCTTTTATGGGCTGGGCTGCTATTCCCTGTATTTTTGGGGAGATGAAAAATGTAATGGCTGAAAATATAAATCTTTAACAATACCGAGGGAACAGTTTTTATCTTACAGGACATCACCAAGGCATCAGTGTCTGAACCCTTAACTCTGCAGGGGCAATCCAGGGCACCTGAACACCTCCCAGGTTGGAAAAGACCTCTCAGCTCATCCAGTCCAACCATCAGCCCAACCCCACTGTACCTGCTGAAACACATCCCAAAGTGTCACATCTACACATTTTTTGAACCCCTCCAGGGATGGAGACTCCCCCACTGCCCTGGGCAGCCTCTGCCAATGCTTGGCAACCCTTGGTAACCCTTTCAGTAAAGAAATGTTTCCTGATGTCCAGTCTGATCCTGCCCTGGGGCAACTTGAGGCCTTTTCCTCTCATCCCCTGTCACTGGGGAGAAGAGACCAACCCCCACCTCCCCACAACCTCCTCTCAGGCAGTTGCAGACAGGGATGAGGTCTCCCCTCAGCCTCCTCTTCTCCAGGATAAACAGCCCCAGCTCCCTCAGCTGCTCCCACAACCCCTGTGCTCCAGCCCCTTCCCCAGCTCCGGTCCCTTCTCTGGACGCTCTCCAGCCCCTCAAGGTCCTTCTTGGAGTGAGGGGCCCAGAACTGACCCCAGCACTCGAGGGGTGGCCTCCCCAGTGCCCAGGGCAGGGGCACAATCCCTGCCCTGCTCCTGCTGCCCACGCTGTGTCTGACACAGCCCAAGATGCCATTGGCCCTCTTGGCCCCCTGGGCCACTGCTGCCTCCTGTTCAGCCCCTGCCAACCAACACCCCCAGGGCCTTCTCCTCCAGGCAGCTCTCCAGCCACTCTGCCCCAAGCCTGGAGCACTGCTTGGGGTTGTTGTGTCCCCAGTGCAGGACTCAGCACTTGGTCTTGTTAAACCTCAGACGATTGGCCTCAGCCCATGAATCCAGCCTGTTTCACCTCCCCAGGACCAATGAATGTCCCTTGAGAACCAGGAACCCATCCTGCAGCCTCCACCCCTTGCTGAGACCTGCCTGGAATAAACTCTGAGCATACTCTAAAGCATTCTTCAGCTGAAGAGCTCTTGCACACAAACATCTGCCGACTCTGCAGGGAGCTCTGAGGTCGTGTTTGGTTTTGCTAACCATGCACTCGGCCTCAAAGTGTTTTATGGACCCATAAAAGAGTCTGCAGTCCCACAGCGACGCTGGGTGCAGACCCAAACCCAACGGCCCCGTTGCCTGTCACCATCGCGCCGTGCGCGGCCGCAGGGCACGGCCCCTGCTTCCCCTTGGAGCTGCTCCACCAGCAACCCATGGCCACAAATCAGGACATTTGTTTTGGAAGAGGATGAACAAGTCACGGACAAAAATTACACCAAAGATCTGTCAAAACCCAGGAAGCTTCTTTAAAATTCAGACACCAGGGAAATATTTCCGTATCTCCTCCTCCACGGGGCAGAATTCCTGCAGTCACCATCTTACACAGAGATCAACTCAAAGCAACATCTAAAGGAGTCCCACCAGAACTGGCTTTCTACTGCATCTCAGTGTGGCCTCCTCACATCTCATTCCTCCAGACCAACCCCACCTGAACTACTGTTGATAAAATCATCCCCTTCCCTGCTGTTAAAAGTATATTGTTTGCCCCACTCAAGTCTCTCCACAGACCTCCTGGATATTTAATCAGGCTCCAAAGAAGCTCCTCGGTTGGGGAGAAACTCAAGATTCAACATGACTTGAAAGGAACTGGTAACATAACGACCTGATTAGACATGGGAACTGCCATTATTATTTTAGTGCCAGACTCACTGTCTCTTCCCACTTCCTGTGATCTGTTTGCTTATTTTCCCAGCTCTACAAGATGGGTGTTTCCATAAGTGGAACTTTCTCCTTAGACCTCAAAACAAACCCCAACACTGCTGCCTAGCCAAGAGCAGAAAGTCTCTGCTTCTCCTTCTCAGGCCAGTCCCTCACAATATTTGAGGTCTATTTCAAGAAATCCTTGCAGGAAAAGCCCTACCAAGTGTTGCAAAAGTGTGACTTATTAAAGGTGGGCTTTTTTTAGCTTTTGAACATAATTTAGTATTTCCCTTCCAGAATTTTTTTAGGTAGGTGAAGATAAAAACTGAACAAAAAACAAAAAAACACAAACTTGAATAAATATTTTTCCTGCCTATGGAAAGCTGGGGAGGGGCTCTTGGTGAGGGAGTGCAGAGACAGGACAAGAGAAACAGTTTTCAGCTCAAAGAGGGGAGACTGAGATGAGATCTGAGGGAGAAATGTTTTGCTGTGAGGGTGGGGAGGCCCTGTCCCAGGTTTTCCAGAGCAGTGGTGGCTGCCCCATCCCTGGAGGTGTTCAAGGCCAGGTTGGATGGGGCTTTGAGCCCCCTGATCCAGTGGGAGGTGTCCCTGCCCATGGCAGGGGGTGGAACTGGGTGGGCTTTGAGGTCCCTTCCCACCATTCTGTGGTTCTATGATAAAAAAATAATGGAAATAGCAGGTGATGTTTATTAAAACTTATTGGTTTAACTCCTATCCACCCCTAAATGCCTTGGTAAGAGATAATTACATAAGCATTCAGATAGTCCACGTAACTGTTAATTTGACAGTGAAGAGACCTTTAACTCACACACAGTATTTCTCACTTTAAAAGCCACTTGAAAAAGAATTAAAGAAGAATTAAAAATGTCACTGTTAAGTATGACAGTGCTCCCATGAGTTAATGCTTCAATAAAAACTCACTGGTATGAAGTCAAAGAAAGAATTTCCATAGTGGTTGAATGAAACTACCCCAGGAAGGTTAAAGAAAACCTTAACACACTTTAGCATTCACGTACCCAAACAACATCTAATATTCACTCAGTATTTGCCACTCAGTGTACCAAAGAAACTTCTTAAAAGCCCAAGTCTGAATATTGATGAAGTCCTCCCTAAGCTGGTGCCTTTGAACCAAGGTGCTCAGCTCTGCTGCCCCAGTGATGCCGACAGGAATGCTGTACCCTTGCACTCTCCTGAAGTGACTCATGCCACTTCCCTTGAAATATTTATCAGGGAAATCAATTTTTTAGGCCACCCAGTCCCACAGGAAGCACCTCATCATTTGCAGGATCAGGCCCTAAAATACTGAACATTATTTTTCAACACAAGAAGTGTGAGCAGTAGAGTGAAGAAGCGGATCCTCTGCTCTGGTGAGAGCCCACTCAGAGCCCTGGGCAATGTCTTCAAGCACAGGAAAGAGATGGATCTCTTGGAGCAGGTCCAGAGGAGGCCACGGAGGTGATCCAAGGGCTGGAGCACCTCTGCTGTGAGGACAGGCTGAGAGAGTTGGGGTTGTTCAGCCTGGAGAGGAGAAGGCTCTGGGGAGACCTTAGAGCAGCCTCCCAGGACTGAAAGGGGCTCCAGGAAAGCTGGGGAGGGGCTCTGGATCAGGGAGTGCAGGGACAGGATGAGGGGAAGGGTTTAAAGCTGAAAGAGGGGAGATTGAGATGAGATCTTGCTGTGAGGGTGGGGAGGCCCTGGCCCAGGTTGCCCAGAGAAGCTGTGGCTTCCCCATCCTTGGAGGTGTTCAAGGCCAGGTTGGATGGGGCTTTGAGCCCCCTGATCCAGTGGGAGGTGTCCCTGCCCACTGGGGGTGGAACTGGATGAGCTTTAGGGTCCCTTCTGACCCAAACCAACATATGGCTCTGTGTACAGAGCAATCAGTGACCATCACCATTGCAATCATCTGAGAGAAAAGCCCCAACCAGAGCAGGCTCTGACAGGGCCAGAACCACAAAGCTGTCTGGGAGAGGTACCTGAGTTATTCTGTGCTCAGATACTGGAAGGACAGTTGCTGCTCACTGAAGTTAGGATGATGGCCAAAGCCTTCCAATTTTAGTACAACTTAGCAGCCACAAAAGGATTTGATGGTCCATAGTGGAATAGTTTTTAAAACCAGATTCACCAAGAGAACTTTTATGCAGACAGTGATGAAGTTTTTCTCAGCTATAAAACTCCACGAATATAAAGTCTTCCCATTGGAACCATCATTACATTTCAGAGCTATTATTTTCACAGGAGCTACATTTAAACATTGTTATTGCTCAGCTAAAGCCAGCAGTGCTGGAGAGCTTTACACCAGCCCAGGGAAGGCTCCACAAACCTAAAATTGCTCTGCATTTACTAAAAATACTCTGCAGCATTAACAGGAGATCCTAACGTATTTCATAAAACCATGGAATGGTTTGGGTTGGAAGGGGCCTTAAAGACCATCCAGTTCCAAGCCTCTGAGAAGGGGAGAGACACCTGAATGTTGGGATTGTCCTGTGCAGTGACAGAAGTTGGACTCAATGATCCTTGTGGGTCCCTTCCAAACCAGGTCATTCTATGATTTTGTGACCTCCCACTGGATCAGGGGGCTCAAAGCCCCATCCAACCTGGCCTTGAACACCTCCAGGGATGGGGCAGCTTCTCTGGGCAACCTGGGCCAGGGCCTCCCCACTCTCATCCTGAAGAATTTCTACCTAATGTCTAATCTCAATCTTCCCCTTTCAAATTTAAACCCTTTCCCCTCATCCCACCACACCAGGTCCTTGTGAGGAGCCCCTCCCCAGCTTTCCTGGAGCCCCTTTCAGTCCTGGGAGGCTGCTCTAAGGTCTCCCCAGAGCCTTCTCTTCTCCAGGCTGAACAACCCCAACTCTCTCAGCCTGTCCTCACAGCAGAGGGGCTCCAGCCCTTGGATCATCTCCGTGGCCTCCTCTGCACCCATTCCAACATTTCCATGTCCTTCCTGTGCTGAGGACTCCAGAACTGAATGCATCAACACAAGCTCCTAACATATTTCACCAAATACCTTTTTTTTTTGCTTGGTTTTTGGATAACAGTAAATGAAAGAAGATCTGAAAGGCCAAATAAGACGAGTAAATAGCATCAATTATAGATCTGTGTGACTTCAAACCAAAGATAAGCCCTGCCATTGTCCTTCAAGCCCTGGCACACGATGAAAGGTTCAGGACTAAAGCAGCAAATCATTCCCAACCCCATGTACTTTATAATGAAACCTTACAGAGCAATTTGGTAGTAATTTATGTCATGTAGCAGCCAGAATAAAGCACTTATGTTTAATTTTAACAAATTACAAATGTCCAGGGTAGTAATTCCACCTGTGAAGCGATTCCTTTTAATTTAGAACACGTATGTAGGTACAAACACGGGGCCACTGGAATCTCGTTCCTACAGGAAGCCCCGTGGCAGCAAGAGGTTTTCATTTGTGCTTGGGCTAGTAGATCCTCTTCAGTGAATGAAGATATGCAAATTTTTATCATTGGGAAGATACATTATGAGAATTAAAATGCAATGCCTGCATGAAAATTAAATGGGGTATAAAAATAGCTGCGACGGGTTCTTTCTAATGACTTCTGTGGCAGATGTAGGCAAGATTAATGGCACCACAATAATGCCTTGGCTGAGCTTAATCACTAACACATCAGTTAATATTGACAAAGAGGAAATGAACGATAGGGAGGCATCTACACCCAGACCCACCAGAACAGGGGGCATATTAACTGCCTTGGGAGGCTGAGAATCACAGAATCATCTGGTTGGAAAAGATCTCTGAGATCATCGAGTCCAACTGTCCCTGTCCACTACTGAACCAGATCCCTGAGCACTTCATCCACCCATCTTTTAAGCCCCTCCAAGGATGGGGACTCCACCCCCTCCCTGGCAGACTCTGACAGGGCCTGAGAACCCTTTCCATGAAGAAATGTTTCCTGATGTCCAATCTGACCCTGCCCTGGGACCACCTGAGGCCTTTTCCTCCCATCCCCTGTCACTGGGGAGAAGAGACCAACCCCCACCTCCCCACAACCTCCTCTCAGGCAGTTGGAGACAGGGATGAGGTCTCCCCTCAGCCTCCTCTTCTCCAGGATAAACAGCCCCAGCTCCCTCAGCTGCTCCCACAACCCCTGTTCTCCAGCCCCTTCCCCAGCTCCGGTCCCTTCTCTGGACGCTCTCCAGCCCCTCAAGGTCCTTCTTGGAGTGAGGGGCCCAGAACTGACCCCAGCACTCGTGGCCTTATCATAGGCAGAGGTGATCACGTCACTCAAGGCTGCACTACAGCTCATAGAATCGTAGCTCAACAGCACTCCTGCTGAACTCACATCAACAACCTCAGTCCTGGCGTTTTCTTAGTCATCTGCTGGGAAATAAATCCTCCGGGAATACTTAATTTGTCACTTCTCTTTGTTCATGTGTAGCTGAAATACAGAGGTGCATGAAATATGCTGGGACCCTTGGACAATTAGGATTCTACAAACCAGAATCACAGAATTGTTAAGGTTGGAAAAGACCTCTCAGATCATTAAGTCCAACCATCAGCCCAACCCCACCATGAACTATGTGGACAGAGCAGCCAGCAGCATCCTCAGCCATCCCCTAACTGCAGAGACAGCACCAGCCACATCCAGTGCTACTGCAGGCCCCAGAGTGGCCTTCACAGAATCACAGAAGCATTAATGATGGAAAAAACCTCTAAGACCATCCAGTCCAACCATCAGCTGAACACCACCACGCATACTAAACCATGTCCTGAAGTGCCACAGCCACACACTTTTTGAACCCTTTCAGGGATGGTGACACCATCACTGCCCAGGGCAGCCTCTGCCAGGGCTTCACCTGCTGTGAGGACAGGCTGACAGAGTTGGGGTTGTTCAGCCTGGATAAGAGAAGGCTCTGGGGAGGCCTTAGAGCAGCCTCCCAGGACTGAAAGGGGCTCCAGGAAAGCTGGGGAGGGGCTTTTTACAAGGACATGGAGTGATAGGATGAGGGACAACGGCTTTAAACTGGAAGGGGGAAGATTTAGATAAGACAATAGGAAGAAATTCTTCCCAATGAGAGCAGTGGTGGCTGCCCCATCCCTGGAGGTGTTCAAGGCCAGGTTGGATGGGGCTTGGAGCCCCCTGATCCAGTGGGAGGTGTCCCTGCCCATGGCAGGGGGTGGGCTTTGAGGTCCCCTCCGACCCAAACCATTCTGTGACTCATTCTATGATTCCCCACTCCTTCAGTAAAGAAATTTTCCCTCACATCCAATCTAAACCTCTCCTGGTGCAACCTGAGGCCATTTCCTCTCATCGTATCACTTGTTACTGGGGAGAAGAGACCAGTACCTGCCTTACCACAGCCTCCTCTCAGGGAGCTCTGGAGGACCACGAGGTCTCCATTCAGCCTCCTCCATCCTCCAAAGGATGGGGCGCGGTCTCCCAGCGACGCTGCCTTGCAGGGGTCACCACATGGCAGCCCTTCCCAAGCACTGCCCAGGCTTGGGAATTTCCCAGGAAGCAATGGAGAAGGATTCTACTGCCTCAGGCACAAAATGCAACATGGATAAATCTGTAAAAACAGGCCAGGGGAGAAGGCAGGGAAACGACACGCTGAGCAAGGAGCTGAGTACATCTAGAAACACCTGGGGGAGATTTCTGCACAATGTTTTGCAATAAAAAGCATTTTTTACCTAGACAGGGGAGGAAAACATTCTAGGAAGAGCAGAAAATATAGAAATGGGAACATAAAACAAGTGTACAGGCTTAGAACAACCCAGAATCTCTTTTCAATGCTGCTCTCAATGGTATTTGCTGCAACCTTTGTTTGACTTGAGTATGATACAGAATCATTGAAGGACCTGAGCTGGAAGGGCCCCACCAGGACCATGGAGTCCAACTGCTGTCCCTGCCCAGGACACTGCCAACACTCACCCGTGGGACTGAGGGCAGTGGCCAAATGCTTCTGGAATGCTGGCAGAGCAGGGGCCCTGACTGCTTCCCTGGGGAGCTGTTCCAGTGCTCCACCACCCGCTGGGGGAAGAACCTCTTCCCAATGTCCAATCTCCCCCTGCCCTGGCACATCTTCCTGCCATTGCCTCCAGTCCTGTCCCAGGTCCCCAGAGAGCAGAGCTCAGCCCCTGTTTCCCCTCCCTGCCTTGGGAGAAGGCACAAACAGCTCTGAGATCCCCTCTCAGGCTCCTCTTCTCCAGCTGAACAGCCCAAGGCCCTTCAGCCTCTCCTCACACACTTCCCCTCCAGACCCTTCCCCAGCTTTGGGGCCTCCTCTGGACACTCTCCAGTGCTTTGATGTCCTTTTTATCCTGTGGCACCCAAAACTGCCCCCAGTACTCAGTCTCTTCACCCAGGTGCTTTTACTTCTCTTGTGCAAAAAGGCACTTTATAACCAAATTGGGTTTTCTTTGGTTGAGCTGTAGCAAAGAATTACCAATAAGAAAGCAAATTTATTTATTTCTGCATCAGAGCTGGCCGTGTCCTTGTGAGTTTGGGGCCATTTCATATGCCAAAGTCAGAGCATTAAGCTACTTTATACTTGCTCCTTTGGGCCAAGTTGGGCTTTCATCTCCTTCAGAGGCTGGGACACATCAACCTCAGAGACAACGGCCGCACTGAAGCCAACTGAGCTGCTCCTATTTCTTAAGCCAAGGTCAATGCTTTTCAATCCTGAGGTCAGGGATCTAAACCTTGGAGACAGCTCAGCCTGGGACTGCTGCAGCCACAGAAAATGAGAGGGAATGGGTTTTGCTTTAGAAGGCAAATTGCGTTGTAGGTCACCAAGGCAACTTTTGGCAAGTTTAAAAGAAAATATAACAAAAGAAGTAGGTGAGGAATTGGTGGGAGAAGAGAACAGCTCAAGGACACGTTAGAGGAACAGGGGTGAAATGGGGAATTTTTAGATCAAGCCTATTCTCACTCCAAACAGCCTCTTCTGGACCATTCCTCAGAGCTACCTCAGCAAAGAGAGCCAGACAAGGCGTCCTCAGCTGAGGAAGAACAACCAATTTTGGGTGTGTTTACTCTCTTTGAATTAATTGCCCTATGTTTTAGCAAACCTTACCCAGTGGCACACAAACAGGAGGAGGTGGATACACTGTTTGGTGCCAATAGCTCATGGTAGAGAAGCTGAAAGTTGCTCTCTACTATCTAACTGCAATAATTACAACGCTGAGGAGTACAATTAACATATTTAACTGCAGCAGTGCAGCTGAGGGAAAAGAGGAATGAATCCCTTTGCCACCCTGATTAAAAAAATTCCTAGAGAACTGGCATGGGACACCCTGGAAAACCCTGTTTCTCCCTGACAATGGAAGAGTTCCCATCCCTTCTTCCCACCTTTGTGACTTTCAGAGTTAAAAAGCATAGAATCATGGGATGGGTTGGGTTGGAAGGGACCTCAAAGCCCATCCAGTTCCACTCCCTGCCAGTTCCACCTCCCACTGGATCAGGGGGCTCAAAGTCCCATCCAACCTGGCCTTGAACACCTCCAGGGATGGGGCAGCCACCACTGCTCTGGGCAACCTGGGCCAGGGTCTCCCCACCCTCACAGCAAAACATTTCTTACCAAGATTTCATCTCAATCTCCCTTCTCTCAGCTGAAAACCCTCATCCCATCCCTGCACTTCCTGATCCAGAGCCCCTCCCCAGCTTTCCTGGAGCCCCTTTCAGTCCTGGGAGGCTGCTCTAAGGTCTCCCCAGAGCCTTCTCTTCTTCAGGCTGAACAACCCCAACTCTCTCAGCCTGTCCTCACAGCAGAGGGGCTCCAGCCCTCAGATCATCTCCGTGGCCTCCTCTGGACTCACTCCAACAGCTCCAGGTCCTTCCTGTGCTGAGGATTCCAGAACTGGACACAGGACTCCAGGTGGGATCTCCCCAGAGCAGAGGGGCAGAATCCTCTCCCTCCCCTCTGGTCCCTCTGCTCTGGGTGTAGCCCGCCCAGCACACGGGGGGGTTCTGGGCTGGGAGCACTCGTTGCCAGTTCACATTGAGCTTCTCATCCACCAGCACCCCAAGTCCTTCTCTTCAGGGATGCTCTTGCCAGGCTATGGTCTCCTGGCCTCCACTGATGCTCTCAACCCCTTCCCTTCACACCACTTCACTTTGCTTTAAGCACTGAAGTACTCACTGTGGGCTACCCAGATATTTAGAGTGTCTCCCCAAGAAGTACAACACCTGCTTCTCAGTAGTTCATGCAGGGAATATTTATACAAACACTTTAGAAGAGATGAAAAACCCCTTTTACTCCTGCCAAAACCCCCCAGATCCCATCTGCTTTGCTGATTGTATTTATTCATGCAGGTGTAATGAATGGAAATTTTTGGGCAGAGAAGGGAAAGGCAATGCAAATAAAGTCTTCAAATACGGTTTTATAGGATGAAAGGGAAAACCAGTTCCTCCTGCAGGTATGGGAATTTTGTTGGCTTTTTTGTTTTTTAAAAAGCTTGGCTGAAACTGTTTAATGCCTTCAGTGGAAATTCAGTTTTCATTAGAGTCATTTGATTCATAGAATCTTTAAGATTGGAAAAGCCCTCTAAGTTCATCCAGTCTAACCATCAGCCCAACCCCACAGTGTCTGCTGAACCCTGTCCCAAGTGTCAGATCCACAGGCTTTTTGAACTCCTTCAGGGATGGAGACTCCCCCACTGCCCTGGGCAGCCTCTGCCAGACCTCTCTGTCAATACAGAGATTGTTCCTAATATCCAATCTAAACCTCCCCTGGTGCAACTTGATCCCACTTCCCACTTTACTGGAATTCTGGGATTTATTTCCTCTACCAGCCCCACAACAGTACCACCACTCACAGCTTTTTTTCCACGTGTCACTAAATCTCTGTCCACCCCACTCAAACCTTTCACTCAGCAATATCTGGATATTTGCTGCTCCAGCATCTTGAGATGAACTTTCCAGACAAACGACTGAAAAATAGAGGTCTGAGGAGGCAAAGGGCAGCGCTGGGGATACAATAAGGATTTGCAGGGTATGAACTGGAGATCAGGGTCTTAAAGCAACCTTAGGACAAAGCAAATGATGGAGCCCCTCTGCTGTGAGGACAAGCTGAGAGAGTTGGGGTTGTTCAGCTTGGAGAAGAGAAGGCTGTGGGGAGACCTTAGAGCAGCCTCCCAGGACTGAAAGGGGCTCCAGGAAAGCTGAGGAGGGACTTTTTACAAGGGCCTGGAGTGATGGGATGAGGGGGAACAGCTTTAAATTGGAAGGGGGGAGATTTAGATTGATCATTAGAAAGAAACTCTTCACAATGAGGGTGGGGAGGCTCTGGCCCAGGTTTCCCAGAGAAGCTGTGGCTGCCCCATCCCTGGAGGTGTTCAAGGCCAGGTTGGATGGGGTTTGGAGCCCCCTGATCCAGTGGGAGGTGTCCCTACCCATGGCAGGGGGCTGGAACTGGATGGGCTTTAAGGTCCCTTCCAACTCAACCCATTCTAGGATTCTAAAAAATGCCATGTTTTGAGGTTGGTGTTTGCTCTGCATCAGAAGGACCCTGGCCCTGAGGCTTGGTGTGACTCTCTCTGGAACAGTATTGAAATAAAAAAAAGCCAAACCAAGTAAAGCCAACCCAGAAATCAGTTTCTAAAGCTTTTGTGACACTTTAATCCACTGCCAGTCTTTGCTTTGACAAGAGAGCTGGCTGAAAATATCACATTAGATCATCTAATGAGCTGGGGGCTATGACAGCTCCGCTTGTGATTTTGAACATACCATAACTCAATTGCAAAACAAACCAGAACACAGGCGCCACAAAATGTATGTGCTGCCCTCTCTAATGAAATGTGAGGCTGCCTGAAAACAAAACAAAGCAAACACAGTCATAATACAGACACTCAATAGTCCTAAGAACTGCAGCATCCATTAAGGATCACTACCAGCAGGAGGAAAAGAAGCCAGTCCTGACCACGCAACAGGTGGGCCCAGCAACCACCCAAGCACTCACTGGGTTTGGGGCATTCTGGCTGACACCTGCATAGGTGTTTTGGAAAGCACAAATGGAAGAGAAAGCAGGAATATAACAACAGAAGCTCCCCAGACCACTTCCTTCCTTTATTCACTATAGGAATTCAAAAAGGAACAGACTATTTCAAAGGAAGAAACACTGAGCCCCAGGGATGGAGGCAGCAAATGGCACTGGAGTAAACAACGGGGTAAAACAGCCCCCACAGAGGAAAGATGGAGATCCTGGAAAGGGGACACAGCAAACGTGGGACCAGGGGGCAAGGGAGGGGATTCTCCCCCTCTGCTCTGCTCTGGTCAGATCCCACCTGGAGCCCTGTGTTCAGGTCTGGAATCCTCAGCACAGGAAGGACCTGGGAGTGAGTCCAGAGGAGGCCACGGAGATGATGCAAGGGCTGGAGCCCCTCTGCTGTGAGGACAGGCTGAGAGAGTTGGGGTTGTTCAGCCTGGAGAGGAGAAGGCTCTGGGGAGACCTTAGAGCAGCCTCCCAGGACTGAAAGGGGCTCCAGGAAAGCTGGGGAGGGGCTCTGGATCAGGGAGGGCAGGGACAGGATGAGGGGAAGGGTTTTCAGCTGCAAGAGGGGAGATTGAGATGAGATGTTGAGAAGAAATGTTTTGCTGTGAGGGTGGGGAGGCCCTGGCCCAGGTTTCCCAGAGCAGTGGTGGCTGCTCCATCCCTGGAGGTGTTCAAGGCCAGGTTGGATGGGGCTTGGAGCCCCCTGATCCAGTGGGAGGTGTCCCTGCCCATGGCAGGGGGTGAGACCAGATGGGCTTTTAATGTCCCATTCCAACCCAAACTATTCCATGATTCTAAGATCCAGGAAAAGAATCAGTCGCCACATAGAAATAACACCATGATTTGAATCCAATTATTCCAAAGGAGTCACCTGCCCTCCTGCACTGGTGTCTCCCCAAAATAGCCTCAATTCACATCACAGACCTTAATGCCTCCCATGGGGAACCTAAAAGCGGTTCAGTTGCTGAGATGCTACTGAGGCAGAGCAATATCACCCCAAACCCTGACACCCGGGACGGGTGGCACCCACTTCAAACCTCAGCTAGAGGTGGGCAACACGAGAGAGCCACAAGCTCCTAAAAAGAAATGAGCAGAGAATAACCAACATCTGAAATGCTGCTGAGTCCAAACAACTCTGCACGTAAATGGGCAGCATTAAAACAGAGACAAGGCTGAAATGATTCAGCTGGGGGTGGATTTGCCGTAACGCAACGGCACGAGAACCTGGTTTAAGAGGTCATTTGTATTTTCTGAGAGCTGATCCCTGCAAATCAAATGATCTGGACGAAGGGTGTGAGTGCACCCTTAGTAAATTCTCAGATGACAATACGGTGGGTGGGACCTGGACAGGCCGGATCCATGGGCTGAGACCAACGGGATTGTGCCCCTGCCCTGGGCACTGGGGAGGAGACCCCTCGAGTGCTGGGGTCAGTTCTGGGCCCCTCACTCCAAGAAGGACCTTGAGGGGCTGGAGAGCATCCAGAGAAGGGACCGGAGCTGGGGAAGGGGCTGGAGAACAGGGGTTGTGGGAGCAGCTGAGGGAGCTGGGGCTGTTTATCCTGGAGAAGAGGAGGCTGAGGGGAGACCTCATCCCTGTCTCCAACTGCCTGAGAGGAGGTTGTGGGGAGGTGGGGGTTGGTCTCTTCTCCCCAGTGACAGGGGATGGGAGGAGAGGAAATGGCCTCAAGTGGCACCAGGGCAGGGTCAGATTGGACATCAGGAAACATTTCTTCATGGAAAGGGTTCTCAGGCCCTGTCAGAGGCTGCCAGGGAGGGGGTGGAGTCCCCACCCCTGGAGGGGGTTAAAATATGGGCAGATGAGGTGCTCAGGGATCTGGTTTAGAAGTGGACAGGGACGGCTGGACTCGATGATCTCAGAGGTCTTTTCCAATTCTATGATTCCATTAATAATTTCCTCCCATTTAGGAAGACTGCTGACAAGTCACTGCCTTACGAATGGAATGGGCTCTGCTTGTGAAACCTGGACTCCATTTTGTATTTACATACAATTTCAAATAAATGTATAAATGCAGAAATAAATAAGTAAATGCTTAAAAAACACTAAATCCTCTGCTTTTGGGGTTGGCTTTGTGCAGCCACATTTGCCTTCTGCGTCCAGCAATTTTATGCACAAGGGAATGAAGTCCACCATTAAATTGTTTTCATCCTCCCTCAGGATTCCATAAAATTTTGTGTTATTTCTTCTAAGTCTCGGCAATTTTTTCCCCCAATGTTTTACACATAATTGCCTTTTTGTTTCAAGTAAATCTATACATTGCTATTCTCTCTCTCTTCCAGCTGTTTCTGCCACTGTTCTAGTTCATCTACACTTTCAACCAATTTTATCAAGCTCCTTTTTATCTCCAAAATTGAATTTTCAAGGTTATTGAAGATATATGTTTTTCTCTATTTTCATTTCCTCTCTGAACTCCGCCAGGGCTCATGTTAAATTTATTTTGGAGCTCTGCATAGTTAGTGGTGTTGCTGGGTTTATTCTCCCTCATTGCTATGAAAAATATACTGGTGTAGCCTTCCTTCCTACGTTTCTCTTGCCTTGGCCACTGTTCTCTTCCACAGATCTTGCCTCTTTTTTCCACCAGAGACCCACCAGCCAAACCACAGGTCCCTTACACAGATACCAACTGTCTTCCATTATTTGTAACTGGAGGAGAGATAACAAATCACATCTCAATGGAATCCACACCATTACACCCAGTGTTACATCATTTTAAAAGAGTGGGCACTTGTAAGGAACTGATAAGGTTTGCCTCAAAAATTTAAGATCATAGAATCATGGAATGGTTTGGGTCAGAAGGGACCTCAAAGCCCATCCAGTTCCACCCCCTGCCATGGGCAGGGACACCTCCCACTGGATCAGGGGGCTCAAAGCCCCATCCAACCTGGCCTGGAACACCTCCAGGGATGGGGCAGCCACCACTGCTCTGGGCAACCTGGGCCAGGGCCTCCCCACCCTCGCTGTGAAGAATTTAATCCTAATGTCCAATTTAAATCTCCTCCCTTCCTGTTTAGAGGCATTAAGATGAGACACTGTCATTTTTTCCAGCCCAGACCCTCACTTTGATGACTGAAGGAACTGTAACTGGATGGAAGGGGATGGCTAAAGGGAGCTGCTGATTAGAAAGAGAAGTTGCTGATAAGAAGAGTTCTACCAGAGGTGGGGTATTTTC
This sequence comes from Tapera naevia, assembly GCA_033556795.1. Classification (NCBI taxonomy): domain Eukaryota; kingdom Metazoa; phylum Chordata; class Aves; order Cuculiformes; family Neomorphidae; genus Tapera; species Tapera naevia. The sequence continues at coordinate 376,852 of JAUMJJ010000307.1, forward strand.
TACAGGTCTGACACCAACCCTGATGGGTCAACAGGGAGCTGCTCAGAGCTCCATCCAACCTGACCTTGAATGTTTCCAGGGCTGGGCATCCACCACCTCTCTGGACAACTTGGCCAGAGTTTCTACACCTTCAGTGTAAAAAATTTCATAGAATCATAGAATGATCTGAGCTGGAAGGGACCCACAAGGACCATCGATTCCAACTGCTGTCCCTGCACAGGACACTCCCAACAATCACACTGTGTGACTGAGGTCATTGGCCACATGCTTCCTCCTAATAGGAGTTTCTTCCTAATATCCAGTCTAAACCTCTCCTCTTTCTCTTTAGAACCATCACCTATAGTCCTATTGCAACAGGCCTTGTGAAAAAGTTCCTCCCATCTTTTTTATCAGCCCACTTTAATTATTAAAATGTCACAATAAGGTCTCACCTGGGGCCTTTTCTTCTCCAGGCTGAACAACCCCAACTCTCTCACCCTGTCCTCACAGGGGAGGTGTTCCAGGTGTTTGATCATTTTTGTGGCCTCCTCTGGACTCACTTCAACAGCTCCAGGTCCTTCCTGTGCTGAGGACTCCAGAACTGGACACAGGGCACTGGGTGGGGTCTCACCAGAACAGAGCAGAGGGGCAGAATCACCTTCCTCTACCTCCTGGCAACAACACCCTGTGTGACAGTCACTGCCCAGCTAACACAGTCAAGTAGGCAAGAAACCATCTGGAAAATCTCCCTGCTGTCGTGATTTAAAATGCATTTAAGGCCCATTTACATCTCTGTATTCTTACATCAACGCTGCCTTTTAGAGCATTAAAGACTTATTTCCCCCCGTGTCAGCCCCACTGTGCACATCCAGAACGCAATCCCATCTCCTTGTCTCTCCTCAGGAAGATGAAACCTGGCAAATGGTTACAGTCTCCTCCTGTAACACCAAATCCTGCGTTACAGATGTTCCTTTTTGTGCCCAGCCCTGGTGAACACACTCAAACGCGCAGACGAGGTCCCGGTGCTGCCCTGCAGAGAGGCTCAGAGGGCCACTTGTCTCCACATTGGGCACAAGCCTGCCAGTGCATCCCAAGACCATCCCAGGAGCAGGTTTTCATGCCAGCAATACCTCATGTTCCCCAGATCAACCCCAGACCCTTCTCTACACCTATTCTAACAACCCATGTAAGCAAAACATTTGCCTTGGTCTCCAAGAACAGTGGCTTTCATTTTAACCATTGCATTTCTGACATCACCAATGTCCTTTTCATTCCATAAATCTATTTTCCTCTCCATCAGCAACGCTTCTCAGGCAGATTTTGATGTAGATTCAGCATTTCTCTGCTCCTGGGCCTTGTCTAATTTCACTTCTGAGAAGCAGAAGTAAGAACCTGCACAAAGTGCAAGAACAGTGCAGATAAACTGTTTCTGGCTACCCCAGGACAGCTTCAGTGAACTGCCCCGGGGTGTGTGGACCTTCCTACAGGGCATCAGAAACTTCCATCAAAACGTGCTCATCTTCTGTGTCACAGCCATCACTAAGACATTACCCAAAACTGTCCCCAGGACTGCTTTCTGAGGAACTCCTCCCTTCAGAGTAATATTTCTCTTTCATGAACTATCTCTTGCTGCTCACTGAGTTCAACTGTAAAATTAACACTGCCCAGCTCAGCACTAAACCACAGAACCACAGAATGGTTTGGGTTGGAAGGGACCTCAAAGCCCATCCAGTCCCACCCCCTGCCATGGGCAGGGACACCTCCCACTGGATCAGGGGGATCAAAGACCCATCCAGCCTGGCCTGGAACACCTCCAGGGATGGGGCAGCCACCACTGCTCTGGGCAACCTAGGAGAGGGTCTCCCCCACCCTCATCGTGAAGAATTTTTTCCTCATGTCTCATCTAAATCATAGAATCTTCCAGTTAGAAAAGACCACTGAGATCAGCGGGTCCATCTTCCACTGAACCATGTCCCTCAAAAACTCATCTACCTGTTTTTTAAACCCCTCCAGGGATGGGGACTCCACCATTTGCCCGGGCAGCTGTTCCAATGCCTGAACACCCTTTTGGTAAAGAAATTCTTCCTAATATTCAATCTGACCCTGCCCTGGGGCCACTTGAGGCCATTTCCTCTCCTCCCATCCCCTGTCACTGGGGAGAAGAGACCAACCCCCACCTCCCCACAACCTCCTCTCAGGCAGTTGGAGACAGGGATGAGGTCTCCCCTCAGCCTCCTCTTCTCCAGGATAAACAGCCCCAGCTCCCTCAGCTGCTCCCACAACCCCTGTTCTCCAGCCCCTTCCCCAGCTCCGGTCCCTTCTCTGGACGCTCTCCAGCCCCTCAAGGTCCTTCTTGGAGTGAGGGGCCCAGAGCTGACCCCAGCACTCGAGGGGTGGCCTCCCCAGTGCCCAGTGCAGGGGCACAATCCCTGCCCTGCTCCTGCTGCCCACGCTGTGTCTGACACAGCCCAAGATGCCATTGGCCCTCTTGGCCCCCTGGGCCACTGCTGGCTCCTGTTCAGCCCCTGCCAACCAACACCCCCAGGGCCTTCTCCTCCAGGCAGCTCTCCAGCCACTCTGCCCCAAGCCTGGAGCACTGCTTGGGGTTGTTCTGTCCCAGTTCACCCCTGTAAGAAGAACCAAGCTTAGCAAATTGTAAAGAGCACACACGTTCACTCAGGATGGGATGGACAAGCACCAGCCTAAAACAACCACTGAAACATCTAGACAAAACCCCTAGAGAACCAGGCAGGCACAAGAAAATGATCCAACAAAAAAACTCAATGCAGACCTTGCAAACAAGGGTGGGGTGGGAGGAGGAGCTGGAGACCTATAGCCCAGAAACCTTGATTTCAGTTCCCAGAAATATTCTGCAACAAACAATCCCACAATTTGTGAGAGCCTGGAAGAGAACACTGAAACGAGTCCCTGTCACTAGGGGTTTGTCAACAGCAAATCATGTCAAAGCAATCGAATTTCCTTCTTTGAGAGTAAGTGAGACAGGCAGCTGGGGAGGAACGGCTGGTGCCCTGCATCTTGGCCTGAGCCAGGCATCTGATGCTCTTTGCAATGCTGGTCATAGAATCACAGAATGGACTGGGTTGGAAGGGACATTAAAAGCCCATCCAGTTCCAATCCCCTGCCATGGACAGGGAAACCACCCATTGGAGCAAGGGGATCAAAGCCCCAACCTGGCCTTGAACATGTCCAGGGATGGCACAACCTCCCTGGGCAACCTGGGCCAGAGCCTCCCCACCCTCATTGTGAAGAATTTCTTCCTAATGTCCCACCTAAATCTTCCCCCTTTCAGTTTAAAGTCATTCCCTCTCATCCTATCACTCCAGGCCCTTGGAAAAAGCCCCTCCTCAGTTTTTTTGTAGACCCCTCCAAGTACTGGGAGGCTGCTATGAGGTCCCCCCTCAGCCTCCTTTTCTCCAGTCCCTCAGCTGTTCCTCATAAGACTTGTTCTCCAGACCCTTCAATAGCTCTGTGGCCCCAATAAAATCCAGTGGTCTCTCTTTTCACCTCACCAAGGACAAACACAAGAGATATGCAGAGCTGTGGATGTTTTCCCTCTGTAGCTCTCACAACACAACTCCATGCATTGAGGTTACCAAAGAAAACACATCCAATGCAATTATTCATAAATAAGAGACTTCTTCACCAATGAAAGTCATTGCCATGGTTTTACACTGTAAGCCTAAACATGTCTTAATTACTCTTACACACAAGCTGCATCTGGTAACATTTCCAGTGCAAACCAGGACCTCCAAGAGGAAAAATAATGACCCCTCATTGCAGAGGTCAATCCCCTGTCACTGTATTTTAATGAAGAGCAGGTGTTGCTCGTGCTCTTGCACCCTCAGCATCCAAGCCAGTCCCACCACAAAGAGGAGAATGGGAACAGAAACAGTCCATTAGCTGTAACAAACCAAGTGAAGAGGACAAACTATACCAATAATAAATATGAGTGCTAAAATAAATCTGAATAAGCTGCTACACTTTGAGGGAAGCAGTCGATTAAAAGAAGGATAAAAATGGCTTTATTGATATGAATAGGTACTAATGGGTCTGGAAAGGTGAGAAATATGTATCAATTGTGAATAGTTTAAATATATATTTTTAAGGATATTGACCACCTAGAAGTAATTCCTCTAAAAAAGCACAGGATATGCCACCTCTTTATTTACTCTCCAGAATTTTTATTTATCGACCCAAGAAGAAATGAAAGGTGTGAAATTTCCCTTTTATTATGCAGAAAGTTTCCAAATATAAGAAGAAAAGCATTAAAAATCCTGTTATGGGAAATTTTCTAGCATAAACTCTCCTTGAGAAAGCAACTTGGGCAGCCACCAGCCCACAAAGACCCTCCATTGGCTGTTGACTGTGCTCAAGAAACTGAAGTCAGAACAGAATGCGGTATTGTGGCAGAAACCCCATCCCTGGAGGTGTTCAAGGCCAGGTTGGATGGGGCTTTGAGCCCTGATCCAGTGGGAGGTGTCTCTGCACATGGCAGGGGCTTGAATTGGGTGGGCTTTGAGGTCCCTTCCAACCCAAACCATTCTATGATTTAAATCCCTTGGCACAGAGCAGAAAGGTGGTGGAGCTGGGCAGCAAAGCAAAGTGCAGGGAGCACAAGGTTCAACCCCAACAAAGCTTCTTTGAAGGCCTCGCCACTTGCAAGACTCTGATCATCTTCAGTGCTTTAATTCAGAATGTGGTTTCTTCCAAGGGGAGGAGGAGACCATAAGAGGATTTCCAAAGCCTGATTGAGCAACCCAAAGAAGGAGGGTCTCCAAAACAGCATCACTACCCCAGAGCAAGACAGCTCTTCCAAGCTTTCACAGAACCTCAGGACCTGCTGAAATGAGTCCAGCATCCTCTGGACCAGCTCCATTAGAAAAACCTGATTACTTACCAGCACAAATGAGTTCTAATTTCATTTGTGCTGCTGAGGGAAAGGAATGTGCGTGCTGGCACCGCTGGTTTTTTTCTCCACAAGTAAAATGATTTGCAAAACTTCACATGAACAGCAGTGGCCCACAGGACTGAATAATAAACAGAAATATAAAATCTGCCAGGAAGGAGTAAAGAGAAAGGGGCAACCTTTCTTTAAATATGTATAAAGCCTTAAAAGACTATTCTATGAAACAATTATAGCCACAAAGTCAAGCATTTAAAAGCTAAGACGGGAAGACAGCGATTTATAGAGCAAAATAAACAAATACATGATGTAACAGAGAAGCATTCATGGACAAAATTAGTTGCGTGCCTACGTCAATCCAAATAACCTAAAGTTCTTAAATCCTTTGCTTTGTAATCATAGCTTAAGTTGAAATGCCAGTTTTGCTCATTATGGGAAGAAGTCTCCTAAGTAATATGGAACAAAGAAGGAAATATATTTACCTTGCATCATCTTCAGATAAAATGGGCAATGGAAAAAAGCCCTGGTTGAATGGTCAATGTCATTGTTCATAGAACCATAGAATGGGTCGGGCTAGGAGGGACACTTCCCTAATATCCAGTCTGACCCTGCCCTGGTGCCACTTGAGGCCATTTCCTCTCCTCCCATCCCCTGTCACTGGGGAGAAGAGACCAACCCCCACCTCCCCACAACCTCCTCTCAGGCAGTTGCAGACAGGGATGAGGTCTCCCCTCAGCCTCCTCTTCTCCAGGATAAACAGCCCCAGCTCCCTCAGCTGCTCCCACAACCCCTGTTCTCCAGCCCCTTCCCCAGCTCCGGTCCCTTCTCTGGACGCTCTCCAGCCCCTCAAGGTCCTTCTTGGAAGGGCCCTACTTGAAGGAGCTGGAAGGATGGACATGGCAGTGTCAGCATAAAGCCACCATGGTTAACGAGAGCCAAGTTTGTGTGAACAACCCTGGAAGAAATACTGATGGATTACAAAGTGCTGTTCTCCCAAGATTATCAATTTGCCTCCTCAGATCGTTGATGCTTCTCCAGGAGAAGCTCAGCATTCAAAGACTTCTGCTTCTTCATATTTTAAATAGCAATACACAACATTTACATCGACTCCTGTTCCTCCTCTCACTCTCACTTCCGAAAAGAACACAAAATTTTTTGCCTGGAAGACTGTCTTTGGTCGTGCCCTCAGACACCGCTGCGAACTGCTCTGCGGTGTAAGACTCTCTTTTACATGACCCATTGTCAAAAAGAAACCTCTATGAATAATTCAGTCCCTCCCAATAACATCCCTGTTTACGCTCCAGGTTCTGGGGTTCGGGCTGCTCTGCTGTCTTTTGGAATTTCTAACAAGAAACAGAAACATCTCAGGAGGTTCTCCCAGCGACTACAGTTTTAATATTAAATAAGAAAAAAAAATTCAAACGATCTCATTCTCATTTATAATTTTCCACGTTGCCAGGCTTTGCATATTCATGACCTCTCCAGGTCACTACACACGCATCGCCTTTGACCTTGCTAAATGTCAAAAAGCTCCTGGTATTTTGCTTTGCTGATCAAGCCATCAATTATTTCCATATATTATGCCTCCCTTGCTCTGTTTGGGTCCCTTACACAGAAAGCCATAATTGCTTATGCACTACGCTGAAATCATTCTCTATCTGAGGGGTTTATAGAAAAGATTTTGACCTTTGCTTTACATAAAAGCACTAAGAGACCCTTCTGGAAAATTTTTAGTTGAAGAAATAAGGAGTTGGGAATGCTGTGCACTGGGTGAATAAAATCTGGAATGGATAAATGCAGATCCCTACAGGGCAGAGGGAATCTTCAGGGTTAGGTAGGCAGGAATACCAGGAAAACCTGCAACCCAGGGATGTGGAGATCCTCCAACAGAACACACCAGGATGGAGAAAGCAACTTCAAACCAAGACCACAAAGGTAAATGGGAGCAACCTGTATCTTCAAGTTTAACAATGTTATAAGCCATTTATTAATTAATATATTCTAAAAAGACATTGAAATATAAAAATAAGAAGGTCCACTTCACAGAATCACAGAATAGTTTGGGTTGGAAGGGATCTCACAGCCCATCCAGTCCCACCCCCTGCTGTGGGCAGGGACACCTCCCACTGGATCAGAGGGCTCCAAGCCCCATCCAGCCTGGCCTTGAACACCTCCAGGGATGGGGCAGCCACCACTGCTCTGGGAAACCTGGGCCAGGGTCTCCCCACCCTCACAGCAAAACATTTCTCCCCAAGATCTCATCTCAATCTCCCCTCTTTCATCTGAAAACCCTTCCCCCTCATCCTGTCCCTGCACTCCCTGATCCAGAGCCCCTCCCCAGCTTTCCTGGAGCCCCTTTCAGTCCTGGGAGGCTGCTCTAAGGTCTCCCCAGAGCCTTCTCTTCTCCAGGCTGAACAACCCCAACTCTCTCAGCCAGTCCTCACAGCAGAGGGGCTCCAGCCCTTGGATCATCTTTGTGGCCTCCTCTGGACTCGCTCCATGTCCATAGTTTTCAGCTTTTGCCCTCTCTCCCATCACAATCTGGGACCAAGTCCAAACCAAGTCCTGCCAGGAGAGATGGAAGCCATTTGGAAATTAATAAAGAAAAGAATCTTGGGATGTGTTGTGTTTTTATACCTCTGGTGCAGAATATTAAGCAGCTTCTTCCACTCAAGTCTTCAATCATAGCAGTAGGAAATAAATATTATAACCGTGATGTAAACAATATGAATTTAGAATGTAAATACTGTTTTCCTCTATCGTTTCAATGTGCTTAAGGAGAGATTTCACTGTTTATGGAGAAACAAAGACAACTTCCCCACTCAATTATTCTACAGAGATTCCCTGCCTTTTAAGTACAATTTCTCAGTTAAAATCTGATAAGCAGATTTGGCAATCTAGAAAGTTTCACTTTCTGGAGCCCTGATTGCACTCCTGATCCCAGCACCATCACCTCACCTGCCTCTGCCCAGCAATGGGAATGAAGAACTTGAAGTTCAAAAAGCTTCCTTAAATCATGAGCTGTTGTCATGGCCCTGGGAACCACAGAGTGTGTTTCTCTGCAGGTGTGAGCATCCCCAAACCAGAGCAGTGACCCTGGTCCCCATCTCCCTTCCTGCCCATCCCCAAACCAGAGCAGTGACCCTGGTCCTCATCTCCCTTCCTGCCCATCCCCAAACCAGAGCAATGATCCTGGTCCTCATCTCCCTTCCTGCCCATCCCCAAACCAGAGCAGTGACCCTGGTCCTCATCTCCCTTTCTGCCCATCCCCAAACCAGAGCAGTGACCCTGGTCCTCATCTCCCTTCCTGCCCATCCCCAAACCAGAGCAGTGACCCTGGTCCTCATCTCCCTTCCTGCCCATCCCCAAACCAGAGCAGTGACCCTGGTCCTCATCTCCCTTCCTGCCCATCCCCAAACCAGAGCAGTGACCCTGGTCCTCATCTCCCTTCCTGCCCATCCCCAAACCAGAGCAGTGACCCTGGTCCCCATCTCCCTTCCTGCCCATCCCCAAACCAGAGCAGTGACCCTGGTCCTCATCTCCCTTCCTGCCCATCCCCAAACCAGAGCAATGATCCTGGTCCTCATCTCCCTTCCTGCCCATCCCCAAACCAGAGCAGTGACCCTGGTCCTCATCTCCCTTCCTGCCCATCCCCAAACCAGAGCAGTGACCCTGGTCCTCATCTCCCTTCCTGCCCATCCCCAAACCAGAGCAGTGATCCTGGTCCTCATCTCCCTTCCTGCCCATCCCCAAACCAGAGCAGTGGTCCTGGTCCTCATCTCCCTTCCTGCCCATCCCCAAACCAGAGCAGTGACCCTGGTCCTCATCTCCCTTCCTGCCCATCCCCAAACCAGAGCAGTGATCCTGGTCCTCATCTCCCTTCCTGCCCATCCCCAAACCAGAGCAGTGACCCTGGTCCTCATCTCCCTTCCTGCCCATCCCCAAACCAGAGCAGTGACCCTGGTCCTCATCTCCCTACCCGCTCAGCCTCACTCCCTGCAGGGCTTTACCCATCCAGCTTCAAATCAACCCCAGAATGTAAATTGACAGAGGGGGTGCTCAGAGGGCAAATTCTTGTTAAAAAGTTTCTCATAATTACTTCTCTGAACCTCCATGAGTTTTAAGCTCATTAATTCTGGCTCTATTTTGGATGGAGAACAATTAATTCCTCTCTTTTGCAACAACCTAAATCAGGCTTCTCAGGCCCTGTCAGAGGCTGCCAGGGAGGGGGTGAAGGCCCCATCCCTGGAGGGGTTTAAAAGATGGGCAGGTGAGTTTCTCAGGGATCTGATTAAGCAGTGGACAGGGACAGTTGGACTCGATGATCTCAGAGGACTTTTCCAACCAAGTGATTCTACGCTTCTGATATTTTATTTCATTCCTAATACAATATATAATATTTACATATAAATATTCCATCAAGACCGTATTTAAACAGCCACAGAACACATAAGGCAATTTTTCTGAGCTGCCAATTTGCCTGTTGAAAGCATAAAAGATTATTTTCTCCCATCCTCAGCTACAAATAAATCTACGATCAAATCAAAGTGGACCCAGTTTGAAAATCTCCTGTCGGTGTAAAACCTGAACAACTAATTGATGCCCCACTGATGCACTCCAGATTTGCAAAGATGCACCTGAGATCATAATTCAGCCTCATATTTCTTCTTAATTAGCTCTGTTCCATTTCAAATAAAATCCCTGAAGAATGTTCCCCTTCAGCCTGATTTCATTAGTTGTTTAGAATTTATTACTGAGGAGGAATGACAGAATCAGAGAATGATGGAATGGGTTGGGTTGGAAGGGACCTCAAAGCCCATCCAGTCCAATCCCTGACATGGGCAGGGACACTCCCACTGGATGAGGGGCTCCAAGCCCCATCCAACCTGGCCTTGAACACCTCCAGGGATGGGGCAGCCACCACTGCTCTGGGAAACCTGGGCCAGGGCCTCCCCACCCTCAATGTGAAGAATTTCGTTCTCATCTAACCTAAATCCTCCCCCTTCCAATTTAAAGCCGTTCCCACTTGTCCCATCACTCCAGGCCCTTGGAAAAAGCCCCTCCCCAGCTTTCCTGGAGCCCCTTTCAGTCCTGGGAGGCTGCTCTGAGGTCTTTCCACAGCCTTCTCTTCTCCAGGCTGAACAACCCCAACTCTCTCAGCTTGTTCCCACAGCAGAGGGGCTCCAGCCCTTGAATCATCTCCGTGGCCTCCTCTGGAACCCTTCCAACAGTTCCATCTCCTTCTAATGTTGGGGATTCCCAAAATGGACACAGGACCCCAGGTGGGGTCTTCCCAGAGCAGAGCAGAGGGGCAGAATCCCCTCCCTCCCCTCTGGTCCCAGTGCTCTGGGTGCAGCCCAGCACATGGTGGTTTCTGGGCTGGGAGCACTCGTTGCTGCTCATGTTGAGCTTCTCATCAATCAGAAACTGGAACTCAAATGGAAAGGAGAATTCAGAGGTCACAACTTGGCTGATTGTTCTGCCAACGAGGTTATCATGAAATATCTTTGATGTTTTAAGATCCTTTGCAAGTACTTGGAGCCCGATGCATTAGGAAAACAGTTCATATTATAAACAATATTTTATGAACCACCAAAGTAAAACTCGAGCACATAAACTCGAGCCCGACCTGCAGTGATGTCCACTGTGAAAAATGATCCTGTCCTTCCCACTATCAGCGCTTGATAAGGTACACGATGTAAACATTTGATTATATTGTACCTGATGGCATTTTTATTTCCCAAGCATTCTCTTCCAGCAGTAAAAGTGGTGCATTTAAATTATTACTGGATTGCATCCTCGCTGCCAACAGCAGGCATTTGCCTATTTATTCTAACTTTTATTTCTCCAAATTTGCACAAAAGAAAACAGTTGGGGCCGCAGGGCTCTGAGCATTGTCACCATTCATAAATCCCATTTTCTGCTTCTTTTTCTCAGTGCACTTCTCCTCAAACTCACCAGGGACAAGCCACCTTCAGAAGCACAACTCTAGACAACATAGTTGTTTAGACCAAGTCTTTTCAGATGCCACCAACTCAACTCAGAGCAAGGAAGCCATGTCCTAGAGACCTTTCTGAGCTTACAGCAGGAAGGTTCATGGCTGAGGGAGTTTCTAATTGTAGAATCACACAATGATCCCGTTGGAAAAGACCTCTGAGACCATCGAGTCCAACTGTCCCTGTCCACTGCTAAACCATGTCCCTCAGAAACTCATCTGCCCATGTTTTAAACCCCTCCAGGGATGGGGACTCCACCCCCTCCTGAGGCAGACTCTGCCAGTGCCAACAGAATAATAGAACCTCAAAGGCACTCATGAGTTTCAGCAGGAGCTGAGGCTCCATCTGGACCAGCACCTTTCATCTTTGAGCACCACCTTGGGGTAAACGAGCAGCCTGTCTTGCAGCACCAAAGCAACAGCATCACCAGGAGCCACCAGGAGCCAGCACAGGTCTCTAAATGATTTTTTTATTCTATACTGGGTATTAGAAACAATTTCTTTACTGAAGGAGTGGTGAAGCCCTGGCAGAGGCTGCTGAGGGCAGCGAGGGAGCCTCCATCCCTGGAGGGGTTCAAAAAGCCTGTAGATGTGGCACTTGAGGACAGGGTGCAGTAAGCATGGTGAGGATGGGCTGATGGTTGGACTGGATGGGCTGAGAGGTCTTTTCCAGCCTTAATGATTCTATGATTCTAAAGAGTCACACACGTGCCTGCTGTATTCACTCAGCATCCCTTTCCCATCACAGGGATGCAGCAAACCACACTTGGGAGATGAATTACTTAAATGCTGGCACTGCTGCTTTGAGAGGCCGATGGTGCAGGATTAGCTCAGCTCTGCCAGTAAACTGCTCCTGTCATTTCACACAACCACAGAATCATAGAATCACCTGGTTGAAAAGACCTCTGAGATCATCGAGTCCAACCACACCTGTCCACTACTGAACCACATCTTCAGAGCACCTCATCACTGAATCTTTCAAACCCCTCCAGGGATGGGGACTCCACCCCCTCCCTGGCAGCCTCTGACAGGGCCTGAGAACCCTTTCCATGAAGAAATGTTTCCTGATGTCCAATCTGACCCTGCCCTGGGGCCACTTGAGGCCATTTCCTTTCCTCCCATCCCCTGTCACTGGGGAGAAGAGACCAACCCCCACCTCCCCACAACCTCCTCTCAGGCAGTTGCAGACAGGGATGAGGTCTCCCCTCAGCCTCGTCTTCTCCAGGATAAACAGCCCCAGCTCCCTCAGCTGCTCCCACAACCCCTGTTCTCCAGCCCCTTCCCCAGCTCTGGTCCCTTCTCTGGACGCTCTCCAGCCCCTCAAGGTCCTTCTTGGAGTGAGGGGCCCAGAACTGACCCCAGCACTCGAGGGGTGGCCTCCCCAGTGCCCAGTGTAGGGGCACAATCCCTGCCCTGCTCCTGCTGCCCACGCTGTGTCTGACACAGCCCAAGATGCCATTGGCCCTCTTGGCCCCCTGGGTACATATTTCAACGGGCTGAAGGGATCCTCCTCGACCCAGGAAATGGTGTTGCCTATGGAAAAAAAGCTCTCCAAAAGGTGGAAGGAAGACAGAGAAGGACAGATGCTGTTCCTCACACAGTGACTGTTCCATGGACGCCAGCAGGTTCAAAGAGCTTAGTGATGGGTAGAAGCAGGCAGAAAGCTCCTGCAAGGGCAGCACAGGGGAGCTGTCTGCAAGCAATCCAGGTTATTTGGAGCTGGCTTCTCCTCTCCAGGCCAGAGATCCCAAGTTAACACATTGGGCCTGAGAAAAACTCTGCTCTCAGCTTGTGCAGCCCTTGGGCAACCTGTGCTTGCAGGACTTCCTGGACAAGGGTTTGCTCATAACTATCCACAACAGCTCTCCCTCAGCTCTATCCCTTGGATCATGACAAGCTTCATCCTTCTTTCATCCCATGGTGGAAGGCACAAAAGAGCAAGAAATGAAAGCAAGCACTTCACAGGGTGGTCTTTTACTCTAGTTCTTCCCCTAGAGGTCTTCTCCAGTCTCTCACGGGAGACAAACACTACAGTAACAACAGCAACCAAATCCCAGCGGAGGTGTTTGGCTCTCCTGGTGCTCTGCTTCCATGATCCTAATAAATCTCTCAGAGAAAACCTAACAGCACTCACAAAATCTGCCAAACAATAAAGATCAGAGGCAGCAAAGCCCTCAGCTTGTGATGAGCACCAACACACCTAAGAGAAAACACCACACGGCAACAGCAGCAATAAGCAAAGGATATGGGGTTTATTGATCACATCAGATATTCCCTGTCTCTCAGAACTGCAGCATCCTCAGAATCTCGTCACCAAAACCTCCAGGGTAGGAGCTGTTATCTCTATTTTACAGAAAGGAAACTGTAACAAAGAAAACTACCCCAGATAGGAGAGGCTCTCCTGGTTTCTGTGGAGGCTTCGCTCTCCACAGCCACGCAGGGAGCACAGCGTTCAGGCTGTTACAATCTTCAGTGAAAAATCCTCTCTAAGGCTGACTCAATTAGATTCCACAATCATAAAAACATGGAATGGGTTGGGTTGGAAGAGACCTTAAAGAATACCCATGTTCCAACCCCCCTGCCACTGGCAGGGACACCTCCCACTGGACCAGGGGGCTCAAAGCCCCATCCAACCTGGCCTTGAACACCTCCAGGGATGGGGCAGCCACCACTGCTCTGGGCAGCCTGGGCCAGGGCCTCCCCACTCTCACAGCAAAACATTCCTTCCTAAGATCTCATCTCAATCTCCCCTCTTTCAGCTTCAAACCCTTCCCCCACATCCTGCTCCTGCACTCCCTGATGAGGAACCATAAGCCCATGCACCTTATATGAATCAATGAGTTACTACATAAACAAAAAAACTTTGATTAAATCATTCTGTGTTTATAACCCATAGAAGCATCTCAAATAAATACTGCAAAATTACTGAAAAGAACTGATTTTTATGACAATTGAATAAATGCTGTGCTGGTTACAGAACTGATGCTGAAGGCGATGTGAACGCACGTACTTTCCTCCCACAAGAAAAATAAATCAAAGCATCACATAATATCTGCTTTGTCCATTTGTCTCTGAATTGCCACTTGGTGGGATTTGAATAAAGAGAGTAGAAATCTAAGCAAGAACAGATTAAAGCAAAATCTGTAAATACCTGTTCTACTCCTGCTCATTACAACCATTTTCAAGTTGTCTCTCCCACCTTTCAGAAGATGCAAACTGCAGCACCTAATGCAGCACTAAAAATACACAAAACCAGAGCTTTTTTTTTCACCAGTAAAACATGGAATATAAAAGCAATCCAAGGAATGAATCCAGCAGCTTTGGATGGTACCACCAGCTCTACCAGTCCTGACAATGACCTGTGCCCTGGTGGCACATGCATTTAGAGGACAGACTTGGGGCTCCCTCCATATATCCTACAACCTGCCCTTCCATGTCTTTCATCTTCTACCTTTTCATGAGGTTTCTCCCTCTATAAATCATCTTTTCTGTGGAGCTAAAATCAAAACACCCAGAATCGTAGAATTGTTTGGCTGGAAAAGACCTTTGAGGCCATCGAGTCATGGAATCATAGAATTATGTGAGCTGGAAGGGCCCCACAAGGACCATGGAGTCCAACTGCTGTCCCTGCACAGGACACTGCCAACACTCACCCCGTGGGACTGAGGGCAGTGGCCAAATGCTTCTGGAATGCTGGCAGAGCAGGGGCCCTGACTGCTTCCCTGGGGAGCTGTTCCAGTGCTCCACCACCCGCTGGGGGAAGAACCTCTTCCCAATGCCCAATCTCCCCCTGCCCTGGCACATCTTCCTGCCATTGCCTCCAGTCCTGTCCCAGGTCCCCAGAGAGCAGAGCTCAGCCCCTGTTTCCCCTCCCTCCCTTGGGAGAAGGCACAAACAGCTCTGAGATCCCCTCTCAGGCTCCTCTTCTCCAGCTGAACAGCCCAAGGCACTTCAGCCTCTCCTCACACACTTCCCCTCCAGACCCTTCCCCAGCTTTGGGGCCTCCTCTGGACACTCTCCAGTGCTTTGATGTCCTTTTTACCCTGTGGTGCCCAAAGTGCCCCCAGTGCTCCAGGTGGGGCCTCCCCAGTGCAGAGCAGAGCAGGACAATCCCCTCCCTCTCCCGGCTGGCGATGCCCTGCTGGATGCCCCCCAGGACACGGTTGCCCTCTTGGCTGCCAGGGCACTGCTGGCTCATGGCCAGCTTGCCATGGCCCAGAGCCCCCAGGTCCCTCTCCCCAGGGCTGCTCTCCAGCCTCTCCCAGCCCAGGCTGTCCGTGTGTCCAGGGTTGCCCTGTGCCAGGGGCAGAACCCGACACTGTACCTGTCCCTTACGAAATCACATCCCTGAGGAAATGATGGCAGCTTGTTATAGGAGATCAGAAAGAGAAGCTGTGTCATCAGGAGAAGTCCTGGTCATGATAACCACAAAAGCCACCACCAGAATCGTGGTCATAACAGTAATAATGACATGAGTAGCAATTCTTGAGTCAGCAAGAGCTCTCCCAGCGCTACCACAGCTCTGGGCAGCTCATGGGGTGGTCCAGCCCACTTGTGTAGGACCCAGACTTCCATACAACAACCCATGTGCTTTAAGCCCACCATCAGCAGGAGATTCATCCCCCTGCCATCCCTTTATGTTCCTCAAGGAAAGACAGACCTCTCCAGTGAGCTCTAAGCCACTTCATGCAGTTTCTAGAAACAGAGCCAAAGACACTTCCGCTCCCAGCTGAGATCCATGAGTGGAGTGGGATGAAGCCACTCCTAATCACAGTATCACAGTATCATAAGGTTGGAAAGGACCTCTGATATTGAGTCCAACCTATAACCCAACACTAACACCAACACCAACCCATCATCTAAACCATGGCACTCAGTGCCTCATCCAGTCTCCCCTTAAACACCTCCAGGGTCGGTGACTCCACCCCCTCCCTGGGCAGCCCATTCCCATGGCCAATCACCCTTTCAGGGAAGAACTTTTTCCTCACATCAAGCCTAAGCTTTCCCTGACCAAGCTTGAGTCCATGCCCATGAATGCACATGAACCCACAGCCAGGAGGAACCCAAGAGAGAGGCCTCCAGCTCCTACAGCCTTGACCTCAGGAGGCTCTCAGTATCACTAATCGCGTGTCTCCTGGCTGGGAGAGAAGAATGCTTTGATAAAAACCCGTGTCTGCACACCAGTAAATAGCCTGAAGAAAGCACTGCAGATACCCCAACGTGTAATCAAGCACATAAATCATTTGTTACGCAACAGACCTTGGAAAAAAACAAACCAGTTGATTATTAGTGATAATGATGCATATTCAGCATCCCGTCCCTGGAGGCCCCAAAAGAGGTCAGCTGCGCCGAGCACAGAACGCCGTGAAAAAGCAAATTTACCATAACACTTGGGCATCAGAAACCAGAATAAATGAGGGCTGCACAAGCAACTCCTCAAAAAAAGTGAAAATAAGACAAAACCAATACAACAGGCACATGAAAGTCATTTTGTGAACAGCTTTATCAGACACACAGCAACAAGGAGAGGCTCATTATTTCCCATACACCACATCAAACCAGACTTTTCATTTTCCAGTAATAAATGCTGAGCATTTCCAATATAGTTTATTCTCCCTTATGTTTTCCTTCTCATTCCCAGTGCTGATGGTTTGCATTCGGAGTCAGGGCAGGCAGGGAGGATCTGCATGCAAATCAGCAAGGATGGAAGAGCATTTTCTCTCATTTTCTTCTTGTTTTACACAGCATCAACAAACGAGATCAGTATCAGATCTGCATTTCCAGCAACACGCCCTCCTATCTCATGTGCTTGTTCCAGTGTCAAGAGATTTAAAGCCAGGCATTGGGAAAATAATGATTGCCTCACATGCTTTTTTAACAGAAACAGGACTCCTAAGTCATTTTTACTTCTATATTTACATTAAAATCATGGATTCGGGGAACTATAGAGCTGAACATAAAAGCATCAAAGATGTAACAACCACAAGAAACTCGCTGGCTGCTCAGAAAAACCACGTGGGAGGAAAATAAGGGTCTACTTACACTGTACAATGAGCTGCACCAAAGCTTCCCTGGGTTTCACGTTGAACCCGTTGTATTGGCTGGTCTGGCACCTGTAGGTTCCTGTCATCTCCCTGGAGACGTTCACTATCCTCAGGATCCCATCGTAGCTCTCCGTCTGCATTGCCCCATCCGGCATCGCGACCTCCTTGTCTGCTCGGGACCACAGAATGATGGGTTTGGGCTTCCCCGTCACCTGGCACTGCAGCTCGATCGTGTCCCCTTCCCGGGTGACCAGTGGTGACTTTTCTTGAGGAACAGTCAAATTGGGTGGGACTTCAAAAGAGAAGAAAAGATGGTTCAGCAGTCAGCAGTACAGAGGTGTCGGGGGCTTCCTGTGTGTTACTGCAAGGGCCAGCAGTGGCCCAGGGGGCCAAGAGGGCCAATGGCATCTTGGGCTGTGTCAGACACAGCGTGGGCAGCAGGAGCAGGGCAGGGATTGTGCCCCTGCCCTGGGCACTGGGGAGGCCACCCCTCGAGTGCTGGGGTCAGTTCTGGGCCCCTCACTCCAAGAAGGACATTGAGGGGCTGGAGAGCATCCAGAGAAGGGACCGGAGCTGGGGAAGGGGCTGGAGAACAGGGGTTGTGGGAGCAGCTGAGGGAGCTGGGGCTGTTTATCCTGGAGAAGAGGAGGCTGAGGGGAGACCTCATCCCTGTCTCCAACTGCCTGAGAGGAGGTTGTGGGGAGGTGGGGTTGGTCTCTTCTCCCCAGTGACAGGGGATGGGAGGAGAGGAAATGGCCTCAAGTGGCACCAGGGCAGGGTCAGATTGGACATCAGGAAACATTTCTTCGTGGAAAGGGTTCTCAGGCCCTGTCAGAGGCTGCCAGGGAGGGGGTGGAGTCCCCATCCCTGGAGGGGTTTAAAAGCTGGGCAGATGAGGTGCTCAGGAATCTGGTTCAGCAGTGGACAGGGATGGTTGGACTCGATGATCTCAAAGGTCTTTTCCAACCAAACCATTCTCTGACTCTACGAATTGCACACCAAGCACTAATCTATACATGAACAGCAGTGCTTATTGACCCCCTCCTATACTGGAAAAGCAGGCAATGCTATTCTATTTATGAGATAAGGTCTTCAGCTGCTTGAAGTGGTCCAAGTAAGGTTTAACAGCCTCAGCTATGACTCTCATTTGTGTCTTCTGACGCCTCAATACGCTGCACCAGTGCCCATCAGCGCGTTGGACAACCGGCCGCAGCTCACACTTTATTGCTGCAAGTTATGGTTCTCCTTTTTATGAGCATTTGGCACTAAACCCTCTTTTTTATAACTGGCTGCTGATTTTATCCAGCTCGTAACGGCCACGCAATGAGGAAGAATAATGGCAATTCAAAAATCAGCCCAGAGTCCAAGACCTGAAATCGTAACACGGTTGGTGCCTTCCTGTCACAGGGGGTTATCAAATGGTGGTGTCTTAGAGATCTGCATTAACAAATCCAGAAGAAATATGTAAACAACTGTTTCCAGCAGGAGTCAGACAGCCCCTTGGAGCAGGATGTGGTGATGCCCATCCTTCCTCCTCTCTGCAGTCTCACAAGAGCAGGGCTTTCTAATTGTCTCTGGATTATGGGCCAAGGTTCTGAATCACCAGCCCTCGGCAGCAAGGAGAGGAGCTCATGGAAGAGACAACACTGTGCAGGGTGCTGGCTCAGGACAGAAGTCACACAGAGTGGCTGGGCTTGGAAAGCACCTCTGGAGCTCATCCAGCCCAACCTCCTGTTAAAGCAGGGTCATCTCCAGTAGTTACACAGGAACATGTCCAGCTAGGTTTGGATTCCTCCAGAGAAGGAGGCACCACAACCTCCCTTGGAAGCCTGGTCCAGTGCTCCCCAGCAAAGCAGCAGTGTCTGCATGATGGGCATCCCAGTGAGCTTCCTCTGCTGATCCCATCAGGGGTGGCCCCTCTACCTCAGCCATTTAGCTACTGTGTTTGATAATCACAAAGCACTGCAAGCTCCACCAACCTTATTAGAAGAGCTTTGCCACATCCAGTTATCACAACCATCTCTCCATACCTATACTGTGTTTACAGCCATCCTTTTCCTCCTCTCTTAACACCCACGCAAGTTCCACCTCTGAAACTGCCTGTGATCTCCAGATCACACAGGGTGTCTTTGGCACCATGGACCCTCACTTAGGGGAGGACATGGGCTGCCGTGGGGTGAGTGAAGATACAGAAAAGCCTGATTTAAACATTGGCTTTAGTGCCTTCTGAAAGCTCAGCTCTCCTTATGGATCTTCTGTTCTGAACCACATAGAGAGATGCTATGAGGACAAGGCTGAGAGTTGGGGTTGTCCAGCCTGGAGAAGAGAAGGCTCTGGGGAGACCTTAGAGCAGCCTCCCAGGACTGAAAGGGGCTCCAGGAAAGCTGGGGAGGGGCTCTGGATCAGGGAGTGCAGGGACAGGATGAGGGGAATGGTTTTAAATTGGAAAGGGGAAGATTTAAATTAGACATTAGGATGAAATTCTTCACAGTGAGGGTGGGGAGGCCCTGGCCCAGGTTTCCCAGAGCAGTGGTGGCTGCCCCATCCCTGGAGGTGTTCAAGGCCAGGCTGGATGGGGCTTTGAGCCCCCTGATCCAGTGGAAGGTGTCCCTGCCCATGACAGGGGGTGGGACTGGATGGGCTGTGAGATCCCTTCCAACCCAAACCATTCCATGATTCTATGCCTTCGTTTTCAAACCAGTCCCTTGGAGCTTTACCTCTCCGCACTGCCCTGCCCTCGACTGCTTTGCCTGAGTGCCAGGACTGACCAAACACAGCTGCACCATAGCTCCTGTCTGCAGGAAGAAATAATCAAAGGGTATTTTCAGTCCCCCAGAGACAGAAATGACAGAAACAGTTCCAGTTCTCCCCTGGGATATCCCCTGTATCACAGAATCACAGAATGGTTTCATCTGGAAAAGATCTTTAAGGTCATCCAGTCCAACCATGGATCCAGCCCCGCTAAGTCACCACCAGACCATGTCCCCAATTACAATATCTACTCATCTTTTAAACACCTCAGAATTTAAATGAGGGACTTTCATCGGGACCAAAATTCTGTTTTCAGCTGGTTTTGAAAGCTTTAACATCTCCTTCTGGATGTGGTGGGACAAGCAAAAGCAAAACCAACTTTTTTTCTGTGGGAAAGCGAAGGAAAAATTATTTTACACTTCAAAAATAGAAGAAAAAAGAAAAAGAAAAAAGAGAAAGACTGCTTAATAAAACATTCCTGACATTAATAAAACATTCTGATTTTTCATTGAGGCCCACGTGTGCCTCGGCAGGGTCTGAGCACAGGCCATTGCCCAGGAGACCAGGATCACAGGAGACCAGGACCACTTGGATGAAGCCAAGAGGAGAACCAGCCCCTGAAGATGCCCAGAAGGCCCTGGTGGGGAAGGGCTGCAGGACACGAGATCGACCACCCCAGCGAAGGGAGGGTGGCAGAAAGCAATAACAGCAGCACTGGCAGAGCCCAACAGCAGCTCAGAACAAAGAGAGAGGGCAAAGGGTGCTGAGGGCAGCGAGGGAGGATCCAGCAGGAGCAGGTAAGTGCTCCTCTGTGCTTCTCCAACTTGCATTTCTCCACCAGCAAGTGCCCTTCCCTCTCCCTCTTTCCGACTGTGCAGGCTTTTGCTATGAAGCTCATGGTGCTCCTGATGGACCTACATCAGCCAGGTGGGACTCCCCACCTTCTCTCCTGAAACCAAGTCCATCTGAGAGGAACCAAATGGCCACTTCCTACCACAATGCTGTATGTGATTGTCCTCCCCTGCTCTGCTCTGAGGAGACTCCACCTGGAGCCCTGTGTCCAGGTCTGGAATCCCCAACACAACAAGGAGATGGAACTGTTGGAGTGGGTTCAGAGGAGGCTACGAAGAGCTGGAGCCCCTCTGCTGTGAGGACAGGCTGAGAGAACTGGGGTTGTCCAGCCTGGAGAAGAGAAGGCTCTGGGGAGACCTTAGAGCAGCCTCCCAGGACTGAAAGGGGCTCCAGGAAAGCTGGGGAGAGGCTTTTTCCAAGGCCCTGGTGTGATGGGACGAGTGGGAATGGCTTTAAATTGGAAGGGGGAAGATTTAGATCGGATATTAGGAAGAAATTCTTCACAGTGAGGGTGGGGAGGCCCTGTCCCAGGTTGCCCAGAGCAGTGGTGGCTGCCCCATCCCTGGAGATGTTGAAGGTCAGGTTGGATGGGGCTTTGAGCCCCCTGATCCAGTGAGAAGTGTCACTGCTCATGGCATGAGGCGGAATTGGATGGACTTTGAAGCCCTTTCCAAACCAAACCATCCCATGACTCTAACACAGACTAAACTGGGAAAAGGGTACTTTTCCAAGAAGGAAAATAGAGTTTAAAGGGAAACATTTGCAAGCACTCGCTGCACTGCCTGCAGGAAGGAGCCTCCTTCTGAACATATTTCCAGCTCACCTGGCTTGCAGCTTTCTCAGAGGAATTCAAACACTGCGCAGCTCTGCCTGGATCAGTGAAACAACATTTACCTTGTCCCTTCGTCCCCCAGGCAGTGGATCTGCTCCCTGCTCTGAGTGTGCTTTGATCAAAGGATGTCCCAGTTGGTAGGGATGCTGCAGGCTCCAGCGCAGCTTGCTCGCTGCCCCTCCAGCATCTCCAGCTGCCCTGGGGAACCACAACCTTCTCCCATCTCAGGGATTCACTGACGATGAGAACCATCAGGGTCAAGACCACAGGGTCACAGCCCTCCAACAAAGTCCCAGCTATCAAAAGGGAAAAGGTTTGCTACCTGTCATGTGGAGCCTACAGTGCTGTCTACAGCTCTGCTTGCAACCCTCTGGTCCAGATGGGTCCAGGACATCACTTTTCATAGAATCACAATGGTTGGAAAGGACCTCTAAGATCCAACGATCAACCCAAACACACTGATGTCCAAA
The DNA here is from genome assembly GCA_033556795.1 of Tapera naevia. Classification (NCBI taxonomy): domain Eukaryota; kingdom Metazoa; phylum Chordata; class Aves; order Cuculiformes; family Neomorphidae; genus Tapera; species Tapera naevia. Next base: position 398,699 of record JAUMJJ010000307.1, read on the forward strand.
ATACCATATTTATATCATTTTTGAACCCCTCCAGGGATGGAGACTCCCCCACTGCCCTGGGAAGCCTCTGCCAGGGCTTCACCTCTCTTTCAGTAAAGAATCTTTTTCTAATATCCAATCTAAACCTTTCCCTTTGGTCTGTGTAGACCTACTTCCAGACACGTGGTGCTGGCAGCTTGTTCCAGACTCTGTCCATTTCCAGGGTGCCTTCAGAGCAACAGGTCTGGACTATAAAATCACACCATGGTTTACCCTGCAAATCACCCACTTTCTGGCTGGGGCAAGGGCTGTAACTTCTCATCTCAAGAATTGAGTCAGGAGCAAGAGTTGCCTTGGTCAAGTCAGAGGTCTGGTGCAAACGTGTCCATGAGGTGGACCTAGAGAGCAAGGGGGGGGCAGAGATGTCTGAGTGCAAGTTGGGGTTCATGACCACTCACTTCCCATGTAGTTCTGGGCCCCTCACTCCAAGAAGGACCTTGAGGGGCTGGAGAGCGTCCAGAGAACGGACCGGAGCTGGGGAAGGGGCTGGAGAAGAGGGGTTGTGGGAGCAGCTGAGGGAGCTGGGGCTGTTTATCCTGGAGAAGAGGAGGCTGAGGGGAGACCTCATCCCTGTCTCCAACTGCCTGAGAGGAGGCTGTGGGGAGGTGGGGGTTGGTCTCTTCTCCCCAGTGACAGGGGATGGGAGGAGAGGGAATGGCCTCAAGTGGCACCAGGGCAGGGTCAGATTGGACATCAGGAAACATTTCTTCATGGAAAGGGTTCTCAGGCCCTGTCAGAGGCTGCCAGGGAGAGGGTGGAGTCCCCACCCCTGGAGGGGTTTAAAGGATGGGTGCTCAGGGATCTGGTTCAGTAGTGGACAGGGATGGTTGGACTCAACGATCTCAATGGTCTTTTCCAACCAAGTGATTCTGCAAGTCCATGCACTGCACAGTGGGGATGCAGGAAGGGACCAGCCCTGAGCTCTGGCTGTGGGAACCTTCCAGGAACACCCAGAGCCAGGGGGAATTCAGAATTCTGTACACTCTGAGCAACCTGTGAATCATGTAAGGAAGAAACCAGGAAAGAACCCACCCTGATGGCCACAGGTGGCTTCTGGAGGTGGGGAGAAAGGAGGAGGATGAATGGCACATGACACAAATCTTGGAGGTGGGAGGGGAAGAAAAGATGCAGGTCAAAAATGTCCTGCACAACTGTCAGCAAGTCATCTGCCCTCTCTTTAACTCAGCTTTCTTTCTGAAAAATAGAGATAAAGGTACTACAAAAGCTGATAAGGAGAGCAGACAAGGAGGTCTGCAGGCAGCCTGATAAGATGGGCCACATCAGTACCCCAGTTAGAAAGATACCTTTATTGACGATTTGGATGAGGGGATTGAGTCCATCATCAGCAAGTTTGCAGATGATACCAAGCTGGGAGGAAGGGTTGATCTGTTAGAGGGTAGGATGGCCCTACAGAGGGACCTGGACAGACTGGAGAGCTGGGCTGATTCCAATGGGATGATGTTTAATGAGTCCAAATGTCGGGTACTTCATTTTGGACACAACAATCCCATGCAGAGCTCCAGACTGGGGACAGAGTGGCTGGAGAGGAGTCAGGCAGAAAGGGACCTGGGAGTGCTGGTGGCCAGGAAGCTCACCATGAGCCAGCAGTGTGCCCAGGTGGCCAAGAAGGCCAATGGCATCCTGGCCTGCATCAGGAATAGTGTGGCCAGCAGGACCAGAGGAGTTATCGTCCCCCTGTACTCGGCACTGGTCAGGCCTCACCTTGAATACTGTGTCCAGTTCTGGGCCCCCCAGTTTGGGAAAGATGTCAGGATGCTGGAGAGTGTCCAGAGGAGGGCAACGAAGATGGGGAAGGGGCTGGAGCACAAGCCCTACGAGGAGAGACTGAGGGAGTTGGGGCTGTTTAGTCTGAAGAAGAGGAGGCTCAGGGGAGACCTCATTGCTCTCTACAACTCCCTAAAGGGAGGTTGTAGTGGGGCAGGGGTTGGTCTCTTCTCTCAGGTGCCCAGGGACAGAACTGGAGGGCAGGGACTCAAGCTTCATCAGGGAAAGTTTAGGCTTGATGTGAGGAAAAAGTTCTTCCCTGAAAGGGTGATTGGTCATTGGAATGGGCTGCCCAGGGAGGGGGTGGAGTCACCGACCCTGGAGGTGTTTAAGGGGAGACTGGATGAGGCACTGAGTGCCATGGTTTAGATGATGGTTGGTGTTAGTGTTGGTGTTAGTCTTGGGTTATAGGTTGGACTTGATGATCTCAGAGGTCATTTCCAACCTTGTGATACTGTGATACTGTGATACCTTAAAATACCCCAACTCCTCTTCTCCTGTGGCATTTTGCAGCACAACCAGTGTCTGTCACATTGCAAGCCAATACATCATTGTGGTTTGCCCTGTTTATTAGTGTGCTTGGTACTGGAAACAGAGAAGGAGAGAATAAGGGACACGGCCACCTGTTAAAACAGATCCCTTGATGGGCAATGCCACAAATGAGAAGCCTGGCTGCAGCTTTGATGGGTCACATTTGACTGACAGAGCCTGAGACACAGAGCTCCAAGGAGGTATTTCTCTGTCACACCACCATGGTCATGGCTATAGGTTGTGCTTAACCCAGATGCTGATTCTCTGCTGTCTAATTAGGAAGAAGGAGAGAACTTTACTAAGGGATGGGTTTTGATGAGGTTTCCCTTTCTACACCCTTTGATCTATTCACACAAGCTTTCAGGTACTTCATTACTTCTGGGATGTCTATTCTACTGTTAAATTTGGCTTAAGATATCACAGATTCATACAACACTTTGGGTTGGAAGGGACCTCAAAGCCCATCCAGTCCCACCCCCTGCCGTGGGCATGGACACCTCCCACTGGATCAGGGGGCTCAAAGCCCCATCCAGCCTGGCCTTGAACACCTCCAGGGATGGGGCAGCCACCACTGCTCTGGGAAACCTGGGCCAGGGCCTCCCCACCCTCACAGCAAAATACTTCTTCCTAAGATCCCATCTCAATCTCCCCTCTTTCAGCTGAAAACCCTTCCCCCTCATCCTATCCCTGCCCTCCCTGATCCAGAGCCCCTCCTCCAGTTTTCCTGGAGCCCCTTTCAGTCCTGGGAGGCTGCTCTAAGGTCTCCCCAGAGCCTTCTCTTCTCCAGTTTGAACAACCCCAACTCTCTCAGCCTGTCCTCACAGCAGAGGGGCTCCAGCCCTTGGATCATCTCCGTGGCCTCCTCTGGACTCACCCCAACAGCTCCATGCCCTTCCTGTGCTACAGGGTCAAACACCATGAGGGGATGGGGATTGCCACACCTTGACAGGCACTTGCAGCCCCCTCTTGACTTGATTTCATAAGCAATAAAGCAAAAAATAAACCACAAAGGAAACTGAAATCAGTGCAATGGCCACAGAGAAAGCAGGAAGATGGGTCAGGTGGGAAAGAGGAAAGGAGTAAGAGGAGACAATCATTCCATGCTGTCCTTCACTTTGTAAAATCCACAGCCTCCCTTGGCACTATTTGAGGCCATTTCCCCTGGTCCTATCACTCATTACTGGAAGCAAGGATGGTTGAGCAAGGGTGCACAAGCTAAAGTGCAAGAGCAAATGTGCAAGGATGTGCAAGCAAATGTGCACAAACAGGGCTGTTGGGGTATTTCCAGTTGTGCCAGGGTGCTGCCAGCTGTTTCGGGGTGCTGCTGGACACACTGGGGTACTGGCAGCTGTGCCAGCCTCCCTCTCCCAGCAGATGCTGCTGTGGCACAAGCAGAGGCTCAGAGGGGCTCAACCCTCCTCCCTGAGGCATCTCCTGCAGCACCAGCTACAGAGCCTGCTCCAAATAAAGGTCAGTTCTGTTCCTGCTTGTGCAGAATAATAAATCAGTGAAATCCTACATTTGAAACAACAAACATTAACTTGTTCATGCAGCAAGTGGCTTAAAATATAAGGTAATAGGCTTAGCAGATAAATCTGTGTCCTAAGGTAGAGGGTTATCATTTGAAAAACAAAAGCATCAGTAACACTGAAGTAGCACCTCCTTTAAAAACACATGTTATTATCCTTTGAAATTGGCAGAGGCACATACATACAATCATAGAATTGCGTGGTGAGAAAGACCTCTGAGATCATCAACTCCAACGATCCCTGTCCTCTACTAAACCAGATCCCTGAGCACCTCATCCACCCATCTTTTAAACCCCTCCAGAGATGGGGACTCCAGCCCCTCCCTGGCAGCCTCTGACAGGGCCTGAGAACACTTTAGATAGAGGTTAAATTATTTGTTCATCCTCCTCTGTTAAGATTTATGAACGTGGAGGTCAGAATCTCTACTATAAATCACCCCCTGCCAGAGACCTGCAATTGGGTCCCTGTCCATGATTTGTTCTCCTTGTGGGATGGAGGGGCTTTTTAAGACAAAGCAGGCTGAGCTTTGCTCTAGGAAGTTGAGCTGGTACCCGAAATATATTTGAGCAAGATCATCCAGCCTTTGAAAGGCAGCAAGTGATAATTATTCCCACTCTTTATGTAAACAAGAGACTAGAACTACTCAGAAGACCCTTAAAGTGCACTGTGTTCAGAAAAAGTGTAGGGGAACACGAGGGTGCGTAAGCCAGAAGTGTCTCTGGAGGTGAGAAAAGAGCCCTGGAGGGGGAACTGCACATCCAGCTGCTGCAGTCAAGAGAATTTACTTCCACCTTTCCTTGGCCTTTCATCACCACTAAAGAGGATCTCTGGTTACTCATGTGGAAGGTAAATTGAGAGACTTGTACGGCAAGCACGCAGTCGTTTCACGGCCGCTTTCTGTTCTCGTTGCCTGTGTGCTGTCCTGCCCAGAAGAGAAAGCACCTTTCTTTTCTTGTTTTCTTGGGCAAAAAGCCACTTCTACTGGCAAGAGAAGACACAGAATCACAGAATGGTTTGGGTAGGAAGAGACCTCAAAGCCCATCCAGTTCCAACCCCTGCCATGGGCAGGGACACCTCCCACTGGATCAGGGGGCTCCAAGCCCCATCCAGCCTGGCCTTGAACACCTCCAGGGATGGGGCAGCCACCAGTGCTCTGGGCAACCTGGGCCAGGGCCTCCCCACGCTCATCCTGAAGAATTTCATCCTCATGTCTAACCTACATCTTCCCCTTTCCAATTTAAAGTCGTTCCAACTCGTCTAATCCCTCCAGGCCCTTGGAAAAAGCCCCTCCCCAGCTTTCCTGGAGCCCCTTTCAGTCCTGGGAGGCTGCTCTAAGGTCTCCCCAGAGCCTTCTCTTCTCCAGGATGAACAACCCCAACTCTCTCAGCCTGTCCTCACACCAGAGGAGCTCCAGCCCTCGGATCATCTTCATGGCCTCCTCTAGACTTGCTCCAAGAGTTCCATCTCCTTCTTACGTTGGGGATTCCAGAACTGGACACAGGGCTCCAGGTGGGGTTTCATGAGAGTGGCGTAGAGGGGCAGAACCCCCTCCCTCCCCTGCTGGCCTCGCTGCTTTGGATGCAGCCCAGGATCCATGAACACCAACCACAGATTTCACCGTGGGGGGTTTGTATAAGACATCCCCTGGGACAGTAAAACAACTCCAGAAGCAGTTCTTACACCTTAACGTACTTTTAATACCTTACAACACCACCTCACTCTGCAGTCACTCTGAAGAGGCACATTTCAAACCCAGAACATACACAGCCAGAGGCAAATCAGCCAAATTAGCTTTCAGTGATCTCACAGGAGCCGTGCTGAGGAGCTCCAGGAGCCGTACGCAACGTGAGATGATGCGCCGACTCCACAGCCCTCCGGAGAAGAACTAAGAGACTCCACAAGAAGTGGCTACTAAGGAGGCTGCTGCTCCCAGAAACCCAGCTGGAGCCGATCCCAGGTGGATGAACACATCCAGGAAAACCAGATTTCCCAGGGGAAGCCAAGTGGTGGGGAAGGAAGGGGCTCCAGAGCACATCACCCATCCTCATCGCCATCCCCACAGCTCACCCAGCCGTGCCGCGCGCTGTGCGAGGGGAAGGGACAGAGGATCCCTGGGAGAGAATTAAAGAAGAAAAACCTCTGCACATTGAGTCCTAAAATAGAACCATAAAAGAAAAGCTTTTTAACAAGAGCCGGCGTTTATCTGTCCCTTCTGTTCACCCATTCCATCCAAAGATAAACTCCAAAGATATATGCTCACAAAAAAGAATCAATTTACTGCAATGATGGAACATCTGTCTGCTTTCTGGTACCTCTCAGGGTTGCCTGTGAATGATTGCTCTGGACAGTGCTTAAGGTTTACAAATATCTTAATTGGGCCACTAATTATCTCACAAAAAGCACTTTTTCATTATGCAAAGAGGCAATATGGTGATTTTAATAAACATTTACAAGTGAAATGAAGGCCTCTTGTATGTGCCATCAAAGGAGGAACAAGATGACCAGAGGACACATAATTCACTACCAGATCCAGCCCGCGTGTCCTAACGCATTGGTGTTTAATTAGTTCATTATTTAATAGAGAGTTGATTAGGTTACCAGGGAAGCCCTCTCACTGTACTGCAGGGAGGGTGCCCAGCCTCATGGAGACTGGTTCTTCAGGTATTTCCCTGCCTGTCTCTGTAGGCCCAAATCCACCTGTGGACCAGATTAACCGTGGGGGTGGGCCAGCAGCCCTGGAGGCCACCAGCCTCCTCCACGCTCACGCCCAAAGTCCACATCCCCAAGGTGGCACATGCTCAGCACATCGAATGGCTTGGCTGGAGAAGACCTTTCAGACCATCAAGGGCAGCCCACTACTAAACCATAAGCCTGAGAACTTCATCTCACCTTGAATATTGTGTCCAGTTCTGGGCCCCCCAGTTTGGGAAAGATGTCAGGATGCTGGAGAGTGTCCAGAGGAGGGCAACGAAGATGGGGAAGGGGCTGGAGCACAAGCCCTACGAGGAGCGACTGAGGGAGCTGGGGCTGTTTAGTCTGGAGAAGAGGAGGCTCAGGGGAGACCTCATTGCTCTCTACAACTCCCTAAAAGGAGGCTGTAGTGGGGCAGGGGTTGGTCTCTTTTCTCAGGTGACCAGGGACAGAACTAGAGGGCAGGGACTCATCTTGGTCAGGGAAAGTTTAGACTTGATGTGAGGAAAAAGTTCTTCCCTGAAAGGGTGATTGGCCATTGGAATGGGCTGCCCAGGGAGGGGGTGGAGTCACCGACCCTGGAGGTGTTTAAGGGGAGACTGGATGAGGCACTGAGTGCCATGGTTTAGATGATGGTTGGTGTTGGTGTTGGTGTTAGTGTTGGGTTATAGGTTTGACTGGATGATCTCAGAGGTCCTTTCCAACCTTATGATACTGTGATACTGTGATTTGGTTGATGTATTTGCCATGCAGGACATCTCGTTGTGTCCACACTGGGTAGGAGTGGAGCAGTGGAAAGGACTCCCTTATAAAAAGGGTCACCACCACCTTCAGCCATCCACTCCATCCAGCCCTTCTAGGAGCAGTTCAGAGCAAACGGAGCCAGAGAACAAAGTAGAAGGATCTCCCTGGAGGAACAACTCACTTCACAGCACAACACTACCTCCAGGGAGATGGAGAGAGGACAAGCCAGAAGTGACAGATGTTACAGCTCTTGCTGTCCTGATACTGATTTCAGGGGGATAAAGATAGAGTAAGAACCCACAGTGAGCAGAGCAGACCAAGCATCACCTGAAGTCTCATTCTTCCTGCTTTGAATACGATACTTAAGGCAGAGAAAAAGATCCCTTATGAAGACCAACACTGTCCTGATCCACTTCTCTTTTTTTCACTTACTAGGAGCTTATTTAATGGGGTTTTCTTGTTGCTGGTTTCACATCTCCTGCCTTCAGGTTCCCACGACACGCGCTCACACACAGAGGAGCCGGCCTGCCTTTCAGTAACATTTGCCCAGGGATGGTTTTATGGATGACAGGGCTTTTATAGGGCAAAGATTCAACATTTGAGTCTTCATTTCCACTGTTCACTGACCTATTTTATGGAGCTGGGCGGGGGGGAGGCTGCTAGGGGATTACTTCAGGTCCATTTATATAAGATACTCAGGACATAAATCTATGCCTTTTCTGCTGGAAGTACAAAATGTCAAGGGAAAAATATTGCTGCTAAACAAGTGCAATGTGGAGAACGCCAAGAGGCTGCTGTGTCCCTTACCCTGCCACGTGGACCTTTCCCATCTGCTGGGGGAACAGAGCAGCCCTCACCATCGCCCTCCTGTACGTGATGACCCAGCCCCTCCTGCCTCCCTTTGCCTCTCCAGCAGTCACTGCACACACACCAGGAAGAGGGAATTCTCCCCAAAAGCAGGGAACAGACACAGAGCACAACACTCACAGGATGATGGGATGGGTTGGGTTGGAAGGGACCTCAAAGCCCATCCAGTTCCACCCCCTGCCATGAACAGGAACACCTCCCACTGGATCAGGGGGCTCCAAGCCCCATCCAACCTGGCCTTGAACACCTCCAGGGATGGGGCAGCCACCACTGCTCTGGGAAACCTGGGCCAGGGCCTCCCCACCCTCACAGGAAAACATTTCTTGCCAAGTTCTCACCTCAATCTCCCCTCTTTCAGCTGAAAACCCTTCCCCCTCATCCTGTCCCTGCACTCCCTGATTGAGAGCCCCTCCCCAGCTTTCCTGGAGCCCCTTTCAGTCCTGGGAGGCTGCTCTAAGGTCTCCCCACAGCCTTCTCTTCTCCAGGCTGAACAACCCCAACTCTCTCAGCCTGTCCTTGTATGGCAGGTTCTTCACACCTCAGATCATCTCTGTGGCCTCCTCTGGACTCACTCCAACAGTTCCATGTCCTTCCTGTGCTGAGGACTCCAGAACTGAAGTGAACATATATATCAGTATATCCATGTAAGTCCTGGCATTTGGAATGTGTTTATGCCTAAATCTTCCATTCCTAACTACGCCAGCAGCAATGAACCTCGATGAATCATTAATGACCTTCAAAACCAGACTGAAACTATTTCTAAGAATCATAGAATCACAGAATCTTCTGGTTGGGAAAGACCTTTGAGATCATCGAGTCCAACCGTGCCCGTCTTCTGTTAAACTATGCCCTTCAAAAACTCCTCTGCCTGTTTTTAAACCCCTCCAGGGATGGGGCTCCTTCACCTCCCAGTGCCTGAACACCCTTTTGGTAAAATTTCACCTCCCACTTATCTGGTAACAAGGTCACACAAACAGGGAGGATTCCTTTGAGGTGCTAAACAAGGCTGATGCCAAACATTAGTTTTCCCTCCTGCTTTCTGATTTTCTTGAGTGCTACGGGATGGTGAATTGAAGAGCTGCCATAATTCATCCCTGCCTGCAGAAACTCTGACCATCTAATGGATGTTTCCAATCAATCCCATCTATTTCCCACACGATTCCCCAGCAAGAACAGACAATGTACTGGTTCCTGTCTGCCAGGTGGGCAATGCATGACTGCACAGACGTCACTGCCACCTCGCCCTGGCAAGCAGCTGCCTGACTTTGCACACAACTGCCATCCGTCACACCAAGCTCTGCTCGTACCTTAGAACAGAACTCTCAGTTCTTTACTTGTCAGCAATATGTGCATCAATAAACTTGAAGAACATGTTTCTTCTGGCCAACAGGTGGACTATTCCCTTGTTCGTGAGCCAGCAGTGGCCCAGGTGGCCTTGAAGGCCAGCAGCATCCTGGCTTGCATCAGCCATGGGATGGCCAACAGGAGCAGGGCAGGGATTGTGCCCCTGCCCTGGGCACTGGTGAGGCCACCCCTCGAGTGCTGGGGTCAGTTCTGGGCCCCTCACTCCAAGAAGGACCTTGAGGGGCTGGAGAGCATCCAGAGAAGGGAACAGAGCTGGGGAAGGGGCTGGAGAACAGGGGTTGTGGGAGCAGCTGAGGGAGCTGGGGCTGTTTATCCTGGAGAAGAGGAGGCTGAGGGGAGACCTCATCCCTGTCTCCAACTGCCTGAGAGGAGGTTGTGGGGAGGTGGGGGTTGGTCTCTTCTCCAAAGTAAGAATTATAGAATCTTCCATTTGGAAAAGACCTTTGAGGTCATTTGGTTTAGCTGTACCCATCCTCTGCTAAACCATGGCCTTCAAAAACTCATCCACCCATCTTTTAAACCCCTCCAGGGATGGGGACTCCACCCCCTCCCTGGCTGCCTCTGACAGGGCCTGAGAACTCTTTCCATGAAGAAATGTTTCCTGATGTCCAATCTGACCCTGCCCTGGCACAACTTGAGGCCATTTCCTCTCCTCCCATCCCCTGTCACTGGGGAGAAGAGACCAACCCCCACCTCCCCACAACCTCCTCTCAGGCAGTTGCAGACAGGGATGAGGTCTCCCCTCAGCCTCCTCTTCTCCAGGATAAACAGCCCCAGCTCCCTCAGCTGCTCCCACAACCCCTCTTCTCCAGCCCCTTCCCCAGCTCCGGTCCCTTCTCTGGATGCTCTCCAGCCCCTCAAGGTCCTTCTTGGAGTGAGGGGCCCAGAACTGACCCCAGCACTCGAGGGGTGGCCTCCCCAGTGCCCAGTGCAGGGGCACAATCCCTGCCCTGCTCCTGCTGCCCACGCTGTGTCTGACACAGCCCAAGATGCCATTGGCCCTCTTGGCCCCCTGGGCCACTGCTGGCTCCTGTTCAGCCCCTGCCAACCAACACCCCCAGGGCCTTCTCCTCCAGGCAGCTCTCCAGCCACTCTGCCCCAAGCCTGTGATGCTGCTCAGGGTTGTTGTGTCCCAAGTGCAGGACTCAGCACTTGGCCTTGTTGAATCCCATCCCGTTGGCCACAGCCCATGGATCCAGCCTGGCCAGATAAGTCCTAAATACAGGTCAAATTCCTTTCACAGAACCTTTGAGTTCTCTGACAGCAAAAGAGGAGATGTAAATCAGGGTAAATCAGATAATCAGATGCTTGGGAGAGAGCACCACATGACACTTACTCAGCTCTGCTCTAGGGTCTGCTTGGACCTCCTTGTGGCGAGTGGTGCTTTGTGCACACAACTTCATTCCCTGGGTAAGGGAAACCCAGAGCTTGGTGATATCAAACTACACCCGAGATCAAAGAAAGCCTCCTCACCTGTGCTGCTGGAGATGTTGACATCAATGCTGATATCTGATATTCCACCTCCCTTTAGAGATGCAACACACGTGTAAGTCCCAAAGTCTGTGAACTTCAGGTCAATGATGTCCAGGTTGGTGGTGCCTGGTGACACGTCGGGGTCGGTCTGTGTGATCACCATCCGCTCAGAGCTTCTCAAGGGACGTCCATTTTTGAACCAGCTGAACGTAAGCTCTTCAGAAGGGATGGCTTCCACCTGGCAGGAGATTTTCACCTCTCGTCCGATCTGGATGTTGTCATCTTTGTGGTAGGGGTCAGGGGTGATCCAAAAACGTCCTTTTTTTAAGGCTGAAATAGGTAAACAAAAAAAAAAAAAGAAGTTTACTGTAATAAAGTACAATTCTGACTTTGCAAAGCCTGATGTTCATCTTTCTCTTTATGCCTATATATGATTTTAATAGGGCCTGTAGTGACAGGAGAAGGGGTTTTGGCTTTAAACTAAAGCAGGGGAGATTCAGACTGGAGATAGGGAAGAAATTGCCGACACTGAGGGTGTTGGATGCCCCATCCCTGTCAACATTCAGGTTTCGAACAACCTGATCAAGTTGAAGATGTCCTTTGATACTGCAGAGGGGCTGGAACTGCATGGTCCCTTCCAACCCAAACCATCCTGTGGTTCTACGATGCTCAAGAAGTTCCTGAAGCCTTCAAGGCACACATCTAGCACGTGGTTCTTCTTTTGGAGGATCAAAGCTTAGTCAAACATCATCACATTGTGTACATTGCTCAAGTACCTGTCACTTCCAAAATGAAAAATGGGAAGGCACAGCACCTAAACGAGGCTGAGGTGCTGACAACTGAAGAGTAACCAAAACACTTCATGCACCTTCGGTGTTTGTTATCCATCTCTGGAGGTATTTACAAGCCCTTCCTCACCCCCAAGCTATCAGAGCACTGAGAGAAGAGAAAATAGAGATATCAGCCTAACATCACTAACACAACCAGTAGGGACACCTCCAATCTACCTGCAAACAAACACAGCCATGCAAAGAGCTTTCTGTCAGCTGGTTAAATGGGGAGAGGCAAGCACATGCCTGAGGCTACAGCCTGCCCTGGTTTACATCCCCTGCTCCTTCCCTGGAGCAGCCTGGAGGGCTCCATCCAGCCTGATGCAGCCAACTGCGCTGCCTTGTTCAGGTGGGGAACCCACTGCCAGCACTGAAAGGTAAAGGGGGCTGGAGATACAGAGATCAAGCTTTAGGCAATGATCAATGGGAAAAGGCAAAGAGCTGCTCTTCTGAGATGCAACCACACAGGAGAGCCCATCACCAAGAGCACCTCAGTTGCATTTTCCCTGGCTGGGTCTTGTCCGATGAGGGAAACCCATCCCGCACTTGAAGGAGAAACCCGAGGCTGGAGGCTGCACACGTGGCTGAGAGAAGAACATCACCAGGCAGAGAGGCACAGCCCTAAAAGATAAGAGGCTGACAGCACAGCTTTAGGCAGGCAGCAGCAGCAAAAAGCAAAAAGATGCTCTTCTGAGATGCAACCATGCAGGAGAGCCCATCACTGAGAACATCTGCATTGCTCTGGCTTGGGTTTTCTCAGATGAGCAAAACCCATCCCACACTTGCAGGAGAAACCTGAAGCTGAAGACATAACTGAGGAGAACATCCAGACAGGTACAGTGTACCTAAAGGAGCTCTATCTGCATCCAAGGCTATTCAAGCCAAATTCAATCAATTCTCTAACCCAACCAAAAGCAGAGATAAGGTCATCTCACTGTTCCAGATGGGAACCCCAAGCCAGATGAGTTTTGTGAAGCAGGCTCAGTGCTCAGGACTGCCCCACGCCCACACATGGGCACAGAAACCCTGGGAAACATCATTTCCCACAATCCTCCCAGTGAAATCAGCATCTTTCACTAGAATTCCCTCATCAATCTACTGTGCAAGAGAAAAATAACACTGCGACTCACTTATCTGATTTTTCTTGTCACTCTTTAAACGAGCATAAAACTATCCAGAAACCATCATCATTTACATCAATAAAGTGACTGCTCTAAAGCAGTGTGGGCATGACACTTATTTTTAGAAGAATGCTTCAGAATCAGCCATTAAGTCCTTCAAATACAAATATATTTTGATGTCCCGGCTATAAAATGCTACTTATGTAATCCCAAGATCCCTTTCCCCCTATATATGTATGGATGGATGTTTATATAACACAAGGAAGGATGGACCAAGGAAAGGAGGAGGAGCAGGTATTGATCTCTTCTTTCTGGTGACCAACGATAGGAACTGAGGGAATGGCAGGAAGATGTGCCAGGGCAGGGGGAGATTGGACATTGGGAAGAGGTTCTTCCCCCAGCGGGTGGTGGAGCACTGGAACAGCTCCCCAGGGAAGCAGTCAGGGCCCCTGCTCTTCCAGCATTCCAGAAGCATTTGGCCACTGCCCTCAGCCCCACGGGGTGAGTGTTGGGAGTGTCCTGTGCAGGGACAGCAGTTGGACTCCATGGTCCTTGTGGGTCCCTTCCAGCTCAGAACACTCTATGATTCCATATCCTAACTCCAACTGAACAGTCCCACAATGAAAATACCAGTTAAAAATGCACCTCTGCTGTGAGGACAGGCTGGGAGAGTTGGGGTTGTTCAGCCTGGAGAGGAGAAGGCTCTGGGGAAACCTTAGAGCAGCCTCCCAGGACTGAAAGGCGCTCCAGGAAAGCTGGGGAGGGGCTCTGGATCAGGGAGTGCAGGGACAGGATGAGGGGGAAGGGTTTTCAGCTGAAAGAGGGGAGATTGAGATGAGATGTTGAGAAGAAATGTTTTGCTGTGAGGGTGGGGAGGCCCTGGCCCAGGTTGCCCAGAGCAGTGGTGGCTGCCCCATCCCTGGAGGTGTTCAAGGCCAGGTTGGATGGGGCTTGGAGCCCCCTGATCCAGTGGGAGGTGTCCCTGCCCATGGCAGGGGGTGGATCTGGATGGGCTTTAAGGCCCCTTTTGACCCAAACCACTCCATGATTCCATCAAAAATTGTGCCTGGCAGTTCTGGCAAAGCACAGCACGAACAGCATTTGGTTGCCACTATTTAGTTGCCACCACGTGTTCAAAACCCCAAGTGGTTGATGTGGTTTTAAGAGTTTATTCTTATTGCACTTATTTAAGAAAGCTTCGTGACTGATCTTTACGGAGCAGCTCTCCTCCCCTTTTAGGAGCTTCTCCAGGATGCAGAATGAAGACACACTTTGATTCAAGAGGATGATCCACCCACTGTATGACAGCTGGGAACTGCCACAGCAAGTAACTTTGAAACAAGAACAGAACTTTTTTGTTTCAAAATGGAAAAAGCACACAATGCTTGCACATGCAAAAACTGGTAAATAAATTATGCAAATTATTTTAAGACAGATAAGAAGAAAAAATAACTCATGACAGCACATTTCAACCACAATTAGTTGCTAATAACCCCAATAAACTATTTTTATTCTGGATTTTATTCTTTGCTTTCAGCACTCAAACAGATCATTTCAGTTGTTTCTCACATGCACAAAGGAACAACGAGGGCTACCAGAAAAGTCACATGAACCTTCATCCTTCCTCTGTTATGGCTGGTGCCACAATGTTGTCCACAAGCTGAAGTAAGGGATACAGAACCCCAAATTTTGAGACCTAAGCCACTTACTTCATGGACTCAACTCTCTGGCTCGTGGAGTAAACTAAGAAAAAAACCCCAAGTTTTGTGGCTGTTGCTTGTTGGTTTGGTTTTCTGCTGGTTGAGCACCAGGTGCAATTAAAAACTGGGCTGGGTCATCATTTCAGACTGGATATTGGGAAGGATTTCTTTACTGAAAGGTTGTTCAGGCACTGGCACAGCTGCCCAGGGAAGGGGTTGAGTCCCCATCCCTGGAGGGGTTTAAAAAATGGGGAGATGGGTTTTTGAAGGATAGGATGTAGCAGAGGATGGGTGCAGTTGGACTCAATAATCTCAGAGGTCTTGTCCAACTGGAAGATTCTATGGTTCTATGATCCACAGTCCTGATCTGCTACAACCACCAAAAAACTGTGCAGAGCTCCTACCTGAACTATTTTCCCATACTTCCAAACACAAGGAGTTTGGAGGAGGGCTGTGGATCCGTGCACTGCATAAAAGAATTAAAGGTGTTTCAAGAGATTCTGAAATGAAGGAAAAAGTCTCTTTGCTCTGTTCCTCAAATGGAAGCTCTTAACACCTCCTGAGCCACTTGAATGGATGCACTACCACAGAATAATTGAGGTTGGAAAAGCCCTCCCAGCTCATCCAGTTCAACCATCAGCCCAATCCCACTGCACCTGCTGATCCATGTCCTCAAGTCAGGTCTATGTGTTTTTTGAACCCCTCCAGGGATGGAGACTCCCCCACTGCCCTGGGCAGCCTCTGCCAGGGCTTCACCACTCTTGCAGTGAAGAAATGTTTCCAAATATCCAATCTAAACCTGAGGCCACTTCCTCTTGTCCCATCACTTGTTACTTGGGAGGAGAGAGCAGCACCCACCTCACCACAACCTCCTCTCAGGGAGCTGCAGACAGGGATGAGGTCTCCCCTCAGCCTCCTCTTCTCCAGGATAAACAGCCCCAGCTCCCTCAGCTGCTCCCACAACCCCTGTTCTCCAGCCCCTTCCCCAGCTCCATTCCCTCCTCCAGCCATGCTTTGGTGTCTGGATGTGGCACTTCAGGACATGGTTCAGCAGGCACAGTGGGGTTGAGCTGATGGTTGGACGGGATGAGCTTGGAGGTCTTTTCCAACCTCAGGGATCCCATGACTCTAAGATGACCAAGCCAAATGTGGGAGATGGTGCCACAGACCCTCTGACCACAGCTGCCTCCCAGCAGAGATTTCAGAATGTCACCCACACACAGGGCTACAAAACAGCAGCGAATGCGTAAATGAGTCCGTAACTGTACTTTGAAACTCAAGAAAGTGCCTGTCTTTCTCCAAAGAGGCCCCAAAGAACTATAACATGATCAAACAAACAAAGATGAAACAATTTCTGTCCTCAGACTCCTCACAAAACTGTCTTTGCCCTCCCTCATTAATTACATTTCAAAGTAATAGAACGCATCGCAGTCTCTCAGCCGAGGTCTATTTGCATTCATCAGGTTCAGTCATTTCTTCCCACCCCCTCACGGCTCAACCCGTGGCCAACTCAAACCATGGCACTCAGTGCCTCATCCAGTCTCCCCTTAAACACCTCCAGGGTCTGTGACTCCACCCCCTCCCTGGGCAGCCCATTCCAGTGACCAATCACCCTTTCAGTGAAGAACTTTTTCCTCACATCCAGTCTAAACTTTCCCTGATGAAGCTTGAGTCCCTGCCCTCTAGTTCTGTCCCTGGGCACCTGAGAGAAGAGACCAACCCCTGCCCGACTACAACCTCCTTTTAGGGAGTTGTAGAGAGCAATGAGGTCTCCCCTGAGCCTCCTCTTCTCCAGACTAAACAGCCCCAGCTCCCTCAGTCGCTCCTCGTAGGGCTTGTGCTCCAGCCCCTTCCCCATCTTCGTTGCCCTCCTCTGGACACTCTCCAGCATCCTGACATCTTTCCCAAACTGGGGGGCCTTGTCTTTGCTGATGTCTGTGTCCGTGTGCAGCCCCACCACTAGCAATATTAAATAGAAGTGTGACAATTGCTGATTTTAGCCATGACTGAGCAGTCAGAGGCCACATGAGTTCCAGTCTCTTCAGAGCCACCATGTGGCTTTGATTAATATTTATTATTATCATCAAATGGTTTGGGTTGGAAGGGAGCATGAAGGTCACCCAGTACAACCTCTCTGCAGGAGCAGGAATCCCTTAAACCACATCAGGTTGCTCAGAGCCCCAACCAACCTGGCCTTGAATGTTTGGAGGGAACCATCACCTCTCTGGGAAACCTGGGCCACCCTCAGCTAAAAAAAAATCTTCCCTAGACCTAGTCTAAACCTCTTCTCTTTTAATTTAAAATCATTGCCCCTTGTCACACTGCTCTGATTCTCAGTGATGGGATACTTAGGATTTAATAAAGATCAGGTGTTAGTCATGGAATCCACCACACCAGATCCTGCTTCAATACAGCCATTCTGTAGCTTGAACTTGTTGCCCAGGGAGGTGGTGGCTGCCCCATCCCTGAAGTGTTCAAAGCCAGGTTGGACGGAGTCTTGAGCACCCCAATCCAGTTGGAGGTGTCCCTGCCCATTACAGGGGGGTTGGGAATGGATGATCTTCAAGGTCCCTCCCAACACAAACCATTCCACAGTTCTATCACAGTATCACAGTATCACAAGGTTGGAAAGGACCTCTGAGATCATCCAGTCCAACCTATAACCAAACACCAACACCAGCACTAACACCAACCATCATCTAAACCATGGCACTCAGTGCCTCATCCAGTCTCCCCTTAAACACCTCCAGGGTCGGTGACTCCACCCCCTCCCTGGGCAGCCCATTCCCATGGCCAATCACCCTTTCAGTGAAGAACTTTTTCCTCACATCAAGTCTAAACTTTCCCTGATGAAGCTTGAGTCCCTGCCCTCTAGTTCTGTCCCTGGTCACCTGAGAGAAGAGACCAACCCCTGCCCGACTCCAACCTCCTTTTAGGGAGTTGTAGAGAGCAATGAGGTCTCCCCTGAGCCTCCTCTTCTCCAGACTAAACAGCCCCAACTCCCTCAGTCTCTCCTCGTAGGGCTTGTGCTCCAGCCCCTTCCCCATCTTCATTGCCCTCCTCTGGACACTCTCCAGCATCCTGACATCTTTCCCAAACTGGAGGGCCCAGAACTGGACACAGTATTCAAGGTGAGGCCTGACCAGTGCCCAGTACAGGGGGACGATAACTCCTCTGGTCCTGCTGGCCACTCTATTCCTGATGCAGGCCAGGATGCCATTGGCCTTCTTGGCCACCTGGGCACACTGCTGGCTCATGGTGAGCTTCCTGGCCACCAGCACTCCCAGGTCCCTTTCTGCCTGACTCCTCTCCAGCCACTCTGTCCCCAGTCTGTAGCTCTGCATGGGATTGTTGTGTCCAAAATGAAGTACCCGACATTTGGACTCATTAAACATCATCCCATTAGAATCAGCCCAGCTCTCCAGTCTGTCCAGGTCCCTCTGCAGGGCCATCCTACCCTCTAGCAGATCAGCCCTTCCTCCCAGCTTGGTATCATCTGCAAACTTGCTGATATGATTTAACCAACTTCTGTATTTATTGATTGCTCAAATTATATAATACAAAGCTGATGCTTTAACCCAGACAGGCACAGCTAAGCTGCGTCTGACACCTCCACACCTGCAAGCAGAATCAAACAGTTCCTCCTGGAAGGGAAGGAAGTTAAGTTGTGATTTTCCTCTACAAACTCTGGGACCCAGCAAAGGCTGTGAGTACGAACAGCAACGTGCAATGAGAACAGTTGGCTTCTCAAGATGTCTTGAGATCAGGAAAAAGGCTTAGGTTTGCAAATACACTTTATGAGTCTTTTAGGGACCATCTAATGCCTTTGTTGCCAGGCTGTGAAGCTCCAGAACTGTTGTTGTGTGAAGGCAGGATTGCTTTTCTTGTCTGGAAGGCTCTAATGGGGGTTCTGGTCTGAAGCAAGAGCTGGTAATAAAGAAGTGACTTCCTTTCCTCATTGCCTGCCTTAGATCTTTCTCTGAACAACCAATGAATCATCCCAGTAATCATCTTTCAGCACAAAGATCACAGCAGTAAAGTCCTTCTCTGTCTTTTAAAGGCAGCAGCCTAATTTTGGATGAACAGACTGGGGTTTCTGCAGAAGGAAGCTGGGCTGGCAGCTCACTTCCCAAGCAAGGTGTTCCCATGGAGCTCTTTCTGCTTTTTATTCATAGGACCGCTCCGGGTAGGAAGAGATTGGACATCAGGAAACATTTCTTCATGGAAAGGGTTCTCAGGCCCTGTCAGAGGCTGCCAGGGAGGGGGTGGAGTCCCCATCCCTGGAGGGGTTTAAAAGCTGGGCAGATGAGTTGCTCAGGGATCTGATTTAGTAGTGGACAGGGATGGTTGGATTCAATATCAGAGGTCTTTTCACAGTATCACAGTTTCACAGTATCATAAGGTTGGAAAGGACCTCTGAGATCATCGAGTCCCACCTATAACCTATAACCCAATCAGATTCCCTGATTCTATGTATTGGTGGGTTTGAGTTTAGAGCATGGTGTGACTCTGGGACAAGAAAGAATAGGTGGCTTTACTAATGGGATGCAGTTGATGAAATGATAAGTTTGTTTGAGAAAACCTTTGTGTCCAGTTGGATAAAACCTCTGTGTCCAGTTGGATAAAACCTCTGTGTCCAGCTGGAGCTTTAAGTGGTCAGATTTCCAAACAGAAGGGAAATAAGATTAATGGATTTAGGGGAATAATGTAAATTGTTGTCCAAATTCAGTGTTACTGAAAGAAGATGAATTTAAGAAAGGCTAAAATACATGAGTAAGGGCTCATCCATCTGCTGGTGACTTAATTAAAATAACTAAGGAAAGCAGAGCTGAGTTCACAGTTCCATCTGCAGCTCCTCGTATGGTTTAGTAGTGGACAGGACTTGATGATCTCAGAGGTCTTTTCCAACCAAACCATTCCGTGATTCTATGATGGTCACTGGGCACCAAGCACTTCTGATTAGACCACACATTGGACACAAATAAGCTGCAGAAGAAGCTGAGTGCCTGAGCTCTTCCTTCTGGATATGTCAAGGTTTCTGTAAGTCCTTCTGTTCCCCCCCTTCCACTCTTCACCTTTGATTTTTGGTGCTGTTCTAACACTCAGCTCCTTTAAAGACAGTGGTTTGATCAAAGAGTGATTGCAAGGCAACAGACACCTCTTTTCATTCAGCTTTTGCTTTTTGTCTCTGAACAATCTTGACAACCATCCTGCAGCACAGATGACAAGAAGCCTTCCTCTCCCTGGGGTGTTTAAACTGGGTCTCCAATAATAACTCACAGGAGATGGGCCTGGCAGAGTCTGTGAAATCCACCATACAGACCAAATCAGGACTCATTTCAATGTCTTTCAGTGAGGAAAGCCACCCTCCCTGGTCATCCTTGAACCAAACAAAGACATAAACCCCCTACAAAACAGAAATTGTGGAAATTTTCAACATGTGCTTTGTCTTCCAGGTAGTTCATAGGACCTAGAAACTCCTGAGACTTGTAGGGACCTTGTATCCAGCCATGGGCTTCACCTTCTTCCTTTTACAGGAAGAACAAACGACAGGTGGGACAGATCCCTCAACACCCTCTGCACAACACCAGCCCACGGCATCTTTTGAATGAAACACTCAAAGCCTTGCCAGGTGGCCCACACAGCAGTTGTGTCTGCTTGGTATTCTCTTATTTATACTCATTCTTGTCTGACTGGAGACCACCAGGTCTGCAAGGTCAGCACAGAATCACAGAACGGTTTGGGTTGGAAGGGACATCAAACCCATCCAGTTCCACCCCCTGCCATGGGCAGGGACACCTCCTACTGGATCAGGGGGCTCCAAGCCCCATCCAACCTGGCCTTGAACACCTCCAGGGATGGGGCAGCCACAGCTTCTCTGGGCAACCTGGGCCAGGGCCTCCCCACTCATATGGTTGTTTTATTTCTCCTCTAGCAAGGAAAGCTCGCTTACCTCACGGTCACAGAATCGTTTGGTTGGACAAGAGCTTTGAGATCACTGAGTCACACCATAGCTGTCCACTCTAAAACCACATCCCTGAGCACCTGATCTCTGTACCCTCGTAACTGCTCGGCCCACTGCGGCGATACGGAAACTTGCTTATTCCAAAAGGGAAGCTGCACGTTTTGCTCTGAATGATAAAGTCAGCCTAAAACCAAACGAAAGCACCCATCAGCTCTGCTGTGCACGGAGCCAGCTTCAGCAGCATTAGCAGCCAATACCACCATTTGATGTTTTCCCAGGAGAGAAGTCTCTCCAGCAGAAATTGGGCCTGCCAAGCAAGCTGGCAGGGTGCCACTTATCTGGGTCATAAGGAGAATGTTAAAAAAAAATAGGATAACTGCATCAACATTCCCAGAGCTTTTAGGGAGAATAATAGAATCATGGAATGGTTGGGGTTGGAAGGGACCTCAAAGCCCATCCACTTCCACCCCCTGCCATGAGCAGGGACACTTCCCACTGGATCAGGGGGCTCCAAGCCCCATCCAGCCTGGCCTTGAACACCTCCAGGGATGGGGCAGCCACTACTGCTTTGGGAAACCTGGGCCAGGGCCTCCCCATCCTCAGAGTAAACAATTTCTTCCTAATGTCTAATATAAGTTTCTCCCTTTCCAATTTAGAGCCGTTCCCCCTCATTCCATCACTCCAGGCCCTTGTAGAAAGCCCCTCCCCAGTTTCCTTGAAGCCCCCTTCAGGTACTGGGAGGTCACTCAGTTAAGGTGTCCCCAGACCCTTCTCTGACCACTCCCAAAATTCAGATCTCTTCAGTACTGTATTTAAGACTCTGCAAGATAATTTAGAAAAAATTATGCTGCCTGCATGTTCCCTTTAATCACCTTCCTCTCCGAAGACAGAGTTGAAGTAGAGTCTTGGCTAAAAAAAGACACATTCTCAGCATTTTAACAACAGTTCATTTTGCTTCTGTCAACACGGTTTTAGCTTAAAGTTTTTTAAAACCTTAACTTGCAGCGCCTATCAGAACAATTAAGTTGTCAAGCATCTCCTACCAGAGCTTCTCCACATTTTTTAATATCAAGTAATTATTTGGCACTTACGAGGCCAGATGCATTCACGTTTTCAATTTAAATGCAAATACTGTGGAGAGATCTCAGGTTTGCTCTCTATTTTTACAAATGCTTCTTATTTTTAAAAGAAAAGGATTTATTATTCTGGAGATGCCATGTGGCAGATGTCTGGATTTACGTGTTCTCTGGGTAATTAGCTCTTACTTCTTCCCCTGCTTTATCTTTGAAGGAAGGGGAGGCGTATATTTCCCTGAAATGAAGATTCCAGTACACAAGTCCCTCAGTACACGATCCACTAAAGAGATGAAGCCAAGATCAAAGTATGGGAAACACAGCAGTTTCTCTTTTAACAACTTTTACAAGTAAATATTCAAGAGAAATAAGCACCAACAGAAGAGCAAAGACATATTAAATATGCCTGTGTTCCTGGAAATCTGTCTATTCATGGAAATACATCTAACTTCAAGAAAACACAGCTATGTTCATGAAGACATGTCCATGTTCATGGAACTATTCCAGTGAGAACAGAGCTCACAAGGTTGCTAGACCTATCTCCTGCTCAGAGCAAGGCCAGATGTGACCTCAGAGCAGGTCATTAAGGGTTTGATAACCTCCAGGGATGAAGACCTTCTGGCTGAGGTTCCCTGCTCGTGGAAAGCAGGAGTCATCCCCGTAGAGTCTCACCATTACGGAGGTGATTTTGGGGGATGGAAACTGCAGCATCCTGGCAGGGAGCAGTACACAACACAGCCCCATCCACCTCCTAGAAGGCTGCTTTCATCTCCAATTTTAAGCAGGCACAGCAGATTCAAACACACCAAGGGGTAAACAAGGGTGAAATACCAAAAAATGCCCGGATCAAAACAATCACAGAATGGTTTGGGTTGGAAGGGACATTAAAACCAATCCAGTTCCACCCCCCTGCCATGGGCAGGGACACCTCCCACTGGATCAGGGGGCTCAAAGCCCCATCCAACCTGGCCTTGAACACCTCCAGGGATGGGGCAGCCACAGCTGCTCTGGGAAACCTGGGCCAGGGCCTCCCCACCCTCACAGCAAAACATTTCTCCCCAAGATCTCATCTCAATCTCCCCTCTTTCAGCTGAAAACCCTTCCTCCTCATCCTGTCCCTGCACTCCCTGATTGAGAGCCCCTCCCCAGCTTTCCTGGAGCCCCTTTCAGTCCTGGGAGGCTGCCCCAAGGTCTCCCCAGAGCCTTCTCTTCTCCAGGCTGAACAACCCCAACTCTCTCAGTCTGTCCTCACAGCAGAGGGGCTCCAGCCCTTGGATCGTCTCCGTGGCCTCCTCTGGACTCACTCAACACAGCACTGAAAGTTGATCAATCAGCAGTGGGGACAAATTAGTAGTTGGCTTTCAATCCTTTTTTCAACCCCAAGGATAAAAAAGGTCAAAACTCCCAAAAGATTCCCTATGCCATGAATCCCACTCTGGTAGAGGTCCCCAAGCCAACATCCTGGGGGCAATTCTGACCAGAGCTGAGTGCTCAGGGCTGCCCCATCCCCGTCTCACACACCAAACAGGAACTTCTCAAGGCTTGTCACAAGCCAGACAAGCACTGGGATATAAATGAAACAATCCAGAGGAGCTGACAAAATCCCCAGTGGGCTGAGCACTTGCCAAACCAATTAGAAACCCTGGGCACACCACAGCTGGGAGTTTTCCAGGGCCAAGGCCTTTAGGAAGTTTCATTTTTGTGCCAAAGCTGTCAAAAAAGTAATAGCCTTGCTGAGTGCTCCTGGAAGCCAAGAAGGAATGCATTGCAAATCCTTGCTCTTCTCCTTGCCCACACACTCCAAATAAAACCCAGTATGAAGTACTTGCCTTTATTCCAAACCCTACAGCAAACCCTCAGGTTCCAAAGCTTCCACACCGGGCTGCCCCTATCTCCTGCTTCTTTGTGGCTCAAGAGCTTCACTCAACTTGAAGGGTTTTGTCAGAGCCTGGATTTGTTCCACCATGGGATGCATTGTTTTCATTCCACAGTTAAAAGGCCTCAAAACTTAATCAGATTCCTACAAAACTTTCCAAAACGATCTGTAAGGCTCAGCAGAGACTTCCTGATCTCATCCACAGCTGTCGGATGCAATGCAAGAACCTTAAAACACATTTCAAGGTCATCAAATTATCTTAGTGACATCAGGAGAAAACCTCATGCATTGTTTTTACTCCCTCTCCTTTCAAGATGAGAAAAAAAATGGGCAAACTCCACTTTTTTTTCTGCTAAAATCACAGAATCACAGAATGTTTTGAGTAGGAAGGGCCCTTAAAGCTCATCTGACCCCCCTGCTTTGGGCAGGGACACCTCCCACTGGATCAGGGGGCTCAAAGCCCCATCCAAACTGGTCTTGAACACCTCCAGGGATGGGGCAGCCACCACTGCTCTGGGCAACCTGGGCCAGGGCCTCCCCACCCTCACAGCAAAACATTTCTCCCTAAGCTCTCATCTCAATCTCCCCTCTTTCAGCTGAAAACCCTTCTCCCCATCCTATCTCTGTCCTCCCTGATGAAGAGCCCCTCCCCAGCTTTCCTGGAGCCCCTTTCAGTCCTGGGAGGCTGCTCTAAGGTCTCCCCAGAGCCTTCTCAGTTGGACTTGATGAAGTTGCAAGCCGATGAAGACTCTTCCAGCCTGAAGACATCCACCTCTCTCAACCTGTCATTGCGTGGAAGGCCAGGCTAAATCACTAGTTGCTCAGTAATTAATTAATTGTTACTAGGTGCTAAACCAATCACAGTAAGGATAAATCGTTTCCTTGCCCCCTGGAGAAGCAACAAGGAGCTACCCAAGGCAGCTACACTAAGAAGTTCAGAAGAAGAGAGATCAAATGAACATTACCTCTTTAAATCCTGTCTCTTATATCTTTATAGATCCGTGGTGCCCAACAGGCACCATAAGATGCTTTGCAGAGCAGCAAACCTATTTAAAAATATAATTTCTGTGCACAAAAAATCTTGGAGGCCCTAATGAAAGGGCAGAAGAATCAATAACCCATCTACATTTTTATATGGAACTGGTTTATGAACTTGCCCATGATCCAGCCCAGCCTGGGAGGGAGCACATGTGCCCGAGACCGCTATTGCAGATAATAAAAATAAATGGACTTATTAAACTCTGAAGCTCAACTTTTTTTTACACATTCATTCTCAGAGCTGTAAACTTTTAAGATAGTGCAGTAGTAACTTATGACAGGAGTTGGATGTGCTGTGGGATCAGGTTTTCTAGGCTAAAATCTTGTCTCATTGAAATACCAGTGCAAGTGGAAGAGTCACAAACAGTTGGCATATCTTTTTTATCTTGGACTAAACTGTACCCAAGGGCAAGTGCAAGGTCGTGCACTGGGGTCAGGGCAACCCCAAACACAATTAGAGGCTGGGGGGAGAATGGGTTGAGAGCAGCCCTGAGGAAGTGGACAAAAGGCTCAACAGGAGCCTTCACTGAGCCTTCACCTCCGTGGCCTCCTCTGGACTCACTCCAACAATTCCATCTCCTTCATATGTTGGGGATTCCAGAACTGGACACAGGGCTCCAGGTGGGGTCTCCCCAGAGCAGAGCAGAGGGGCAGAACCCCCTCCCTCCCCTCTGGTCTCACTGCTCTGGGTGCAGGGAGCACACCTTGAAGGCTCTTGTTGACCTTCTCACGCACCAGCACCCCAAGCCCTTCTCCTCAAGGTTGCCATTCTCCTCCCAGATTGCCTTTGTGCTTGGGATTGCCTCTCCCCAGCTCTCATGCAACTGTTCTACATCAACATGGGAAACTCCTAACAAAAAGCTTTGGGACAAACAGAGCCTGTGCAGGAAAGCAGAAGGGTAACCAGATCTGCCCAAAAGCACATCAAAAATACCACAACAGGGCCACAAAAATTTCATTTATTCCACCATTTGGGTCTTTTTTCTTCACCTTCTCTTTAGCAGCCTCTACCACACAGTTCACACTGGGTTTTTAAAGACATAATGGAACAGGTCCTTCCAGCACTCTCAGCCTTAAAAAAAGCAGTTCCCCAGAGTGCTTTTTGTTCAGCAAAAGCTTTTGTGCTAATCTGCAGCACAGGTCATTTCAAATTATTATTTTGTATTTAAGCTGACAGGGAATCCCACCCCTTTGAAAAATTAACTCCAGACACCAGGTCTTTGCTTCAGGAGGAGTCACGGGGAGTCAATTGGCACTAAAATAAACATCACAGTGACAATGGCAGGGATGAAGTGATCTATTTTAAGAAGGTGCTGAGGAGGCAACAAATCTGAGTTGGAGTGAGCTGACGCCCTTCCAAGTCATTTCAGTGCTCCACACTTCAAGACCTGTAAAACCTTTCTCTGAGTCCACCTGTTTCCCAATCTGATGCACAAGGATCCTTCAAAGATGCTTCCCAGATTTATTGCTCTCTTAGTGGATGGAGGAGCCACCTTACACCCTTCATCATCAAAACCCTTTTAGTCTTCACTGACACATTGGGAGCTACAGAGAAATTTTATTTTCATTCTCCCACTTGCAGTGTCTTTGGAGCATTTTTTCTTCCAGGATCTCCTAAGTATCCACTTTGAAAATGTATAGCTTCCCAGAAGCTGTAGATATATTTTTATGTCGATTCCTGCCACTTTTCGCATTTCCAGTTGTCACCCAAGAACTGGGTGGTATTGTGATGATTTTGCTTCTATGAAGAGCCATAGAATCATAGATATGTTTATTTGGAAAAGACCTTTGAGATGAGTCCAACCATCCCTGTCCACTACTAAACCAGATCCCTGAGCACCTCATCCACCCATCTTTAAACCCCTCCAGGGATGGGGACTCCACCCCCTCCCTGGCAGCCTCTGACAAGGCCTGAGAACCCTTTCCATGAAGAAATGTTTCCTGATGTCCAATCTGACCCTGCCCTGGTGCCACTTGAGGCCATTTCCTCTCCTCCCATCCCCTGTCACTGGGGAGAAGAGACCAACCCCCACCTCCCCACAACCTCCTCTCAGGCAGTTGGAGACAGGGATGAGGTCTCCCCTCAGCCTCCTCTTCTCCAGGATAAACAGCCCCAGCTCCCTCAGCTGCTCCCACAACCCCTGTTCTCCAGAGCAGTGGTGGCTGCCCCATCCCTGGAGGTGTTCAAGGCCAGGTTGGATGAGGCTTTGAGCCCCCTGATCCAGTGGGAGGTGTCCCTGCTCATGGCAGGGGGTGGAACTGGATGGGCTTTGAGGCCTCTTCTACCCAAACTACTCCATGATTCTACAATTCCAGTGCTCATAAGGAGACTGATTACCATTTACCTCTAATTGGGACCAGCAGAGGTTTACAGTGACAAATTCACGACAAAAGCAAATGAAGATAATTTTTAGTGGGATAGAATTCTGAAGGAAGTCCACCAGATTTCCCCACCCTGGCCTTGATGATGAGTTCTTTCCATTGCATCAGAAAATGTTTGAGTTTCCACCAGGTAATTTCAGAAAACCAGCACCAGGCATGGAGGTTATCGGGGACGGTTGTGGATTTGCTACTTGAGACAGCTCCTTTTTGGTTTGTAAAGAGGAGCAGAACATCAAGAAAAAGAGGAGACAAGATTCCCTTAGAGATTCCTCTGTTTTTAATGGTTTGACTAGAAATATATTTTGGGAAGGTATTCTCAGTCTGAGAACAGGATGTGGAGATACCACTGATGAGAACACCCACCAGTACTCAAACAGTAGAAGACTTGGAATCAGTTAAAAAAACTCATGAAACTAAAGAAAACACTCAGAAAGAATGTTTCATAATTAGAATTGGTGAGCAGCCACCTCTGCTGAAATGAGAGCACATTTCTTCTTTCTCTGTTTTGACCCTGATGGACAACAAGGTATTTGGTTGTAGAATGGTTTGGGTTGGAAGGGCCTTAAAGCTCATCCAGTTCCAACCATTCTGCCATGGGAAGGGACACCTCCCACTGAATGAGGCATTAAGGAACAGCATTGTGCTACTCAAAATTTCTCATTATCATCTCATCAAACCACCTCTTCCATTAATATTATGGGATGTCCAAAAAGGAACTGTTGTCTCAACGCGCTATCCGCACAACGGTGTGGAAACCTCGTCGCGTTATTTAGGAGAATGGAGACAAAGAGTGGACTGCTGACAACTTCCTTTACAAAGTGGCATCTTTAAAGGTCCTTGCTTTCTCTGGAAGTGTTAATTTAACTGCTTAAGGAGTTAAGGAGGCAGCTTAAGGAGGCAGCATGTGAGGGAAGCTCTTCCCTCAGCAGCTGTGCCCAACGCCTCTTGTTTTGCAGGAGATCTGTGTTCATCCAAACCAATGAGCAAGCACCCAGCTCGTTTCTGTTGGAAGGATTTACAATTCCTTTCGAGTTACACAGGCCAAAAGAGGAAAGGAAAAAGAAAACCACCCCAACATCCAAAGACATTTATGACTAAATGGATTCTGTGCTGCAGTCTGGTTTTTACATTAAGAACAAACATCTCCTTCCGTGGTGACGCTCACTGGAAGGGGAGGAAATCAAGTAACAGTGGAAAAACAGAGAACATGTTAAGTGGATACCATAGAATGACAAAATTGTGGAATAATGAAATCACCTGAGCTGGAAGGGACTCATCCAGTCCAACTGCTGTCCCTGCACAGGACACTGCCAACACTCACCCCATGGGACTGAGGGCAGTGGCCAAATGCTTCTGGAATGCTGGCAGAGCAGGGGCCCTGACTGCTTCCCTGGGGAGCTGTTCCAGTGCTCCACCACCCGCTGGGGGAAGAACCTCTTCCCAATGTCCAATCTCCCCCTGCCCTGGTTTAGATTGCACATGAGGAGGACTCCAAGTAAATCCTGGGAGCCAAGAAACGGCAAACAGTGCACTGAGACCAAGGGCACCTGCTATCCCACCACTCCAAGCAGACACAGCAATCATAGGAGCTATTCACCCCCTGGAGAACCAGAGAAGACATTACCCAGTGCTCCCACATGGGTGTCTTTTGTACCAACTCTCAGCTGAGATCTGTTCCCCCAAGCCATCATATCTGGTCATCTTGGTTTTCCACTATATTTATCTCCACTCTCTAAGGGTCTTGGAACATTCTGATGGAGGAGAGCAGAGCTGACCTGAATATACCCAAGTGCCATGTCAGAGCCTCAATGACTGAACTTGCTCTTTAAACACAACCTCATGTTGCCTTTATTGATTATTGACCCATTAATTTCTGAGTTTGAAACAGGATAAATTCCTTTGTTACTTATTTATGTAATCATAGAATCATTAAGGTTGGAAAAGACCTCTAAGATCATCCAGTCCAACCACCACCACCACACCACCATGACTACTAAACCAAGTTCCCAAGAGCCATGCCTACATGGTTTTTGAACCCCTCCCAGGATGGACACTTCACCACCTCCCTGGGCAGGCTCTTCCAGAACTTCAAAACTCTTTTGGTAAAGAAATGTTTCCTAACATCCAATCTAAACCTCCCCTGGCAAAACCTGAGGCTGTTTCCTCTCATCCCTTCCCTTGTTACTTGGGGGAGTAAAAATTTACTTTCATTTGTTTCTTTTTGAAAGAATAATCTCTAATTTTATTTTTTTGTTATTATTTTTAAATGTGTGTCAATCACACAACACCATTTACATTGGGTTCAAAGTCAGGCATGGTCACAGACAGGGGCAACCAGCCAGAAAGACAGGAATACACCCAGAAAACCACCCAAGAGCTGCTGCTGAATGAATCACCTTAATAAAGGCACAGCCAGATAAATGCCCAGTGAAATTCAGTGAATTTTAAAGGGAACAAATTCCATCCAAGCCCTGATAATGCTTTCAGACAATTTTACATTGCTTTCTGGGTAAGATTAGGGGATTATTGTCTAGTCTTGGGAAGGGTAGTCCACCTGACAGAAGTTGTGAATTCCATTTACCAAAAGCTCCTCCTGCAAGGCTTGTGTTCTATTTCAAGTAAATCAGGTTCTCTCCTCAGCTGCTGTGTGAAAAATCTGACACAGAGCACCAAAAAAAAGCAGTGAAATAAAGAGAAGCAATGAGCTACAGGCAAAATGCTAAAAAATATGCACACCAAGTAAAATCAGAACTCTGACACAAATTTCATATTTCAGTGCCAAAGCCAGCATTACGTTCAGTAAAGATAAATCATGGAATGGTTTGGGTTGGAAGGGACCACAAAGCCCATCCATTTCCGACCCCCTTCCACTGGATCAAGAGCCTCAAAACCCCATCCAACCTGGCCTCAAACATCACCAGGGATGGGGCAGCCACCACTTCCCTGGGAAACCTGGGCCAGGGCCTCCCCACCCTCATGGTGAAGGATTTCTTCCTAAAGTCTCATCTAAATCTTCCCCCTTTCCAATTCCATTCCCTCTTGTCCTGTCACTCCATGCTCTTGGAAAAAGCCCCTCCCCAGCTTTCCTGGAGCCCCTTTCAGTCCTGGGAGGCTGCTCTAAGATCTTCCCAGAGCCTTCTCTTCTCCAGGCTGAACAACCCCAACTCTATCAGTCTGAAACCAATCAAATCAACCAAAACCAGAATAAAGATTGTTTTCAGAAAGCAAGACCCCATCTGGAATCCTGTGTCCAAATCTGGAATCCCCAGCATAAGAAGGACATGGAACTCTTGGAACAGGTCCAGAGGAGACCACAGAGATGATCCAAGGGCTGGAGCCCCTCTGCTATGAGGACAGGCTGAGAGAGATGGGGTTGTTCAACCTGGAGAAGAGAAGGCTCTGGGGAGACCTTAGAGCAGCCTCCCAGGACTGAAAGGGGCTCCAGGAAAGCTGGGGAGGGGCTCTGGATCAGGGAGGGCAGGGACAGGATGAAGGGGAGGGGTTTTCAGCTGCAAGAGGTGAGATCTTAGGGAGAAATGTTTTGCTGTGAGGGTGGGGAGGCCCTGGCCCAGGTTTCCCAGAGCAGTGGTGGTTGCCCCATCCCTGGAGGTGTTCAAGGCCAGGCTGGATGGGGCTTGGAGCCCCCTGATCCAGTGGGAGGTGTCCCTGCCCATGGCAGGGGGGTGGAACTGGATTGGTTTTAATGTCCCTTCCAACCCAAACCATTCCATGATTCTTTCCCTTTAATGAAAATAATAAGGGGAAATTCATAACAGGTAGCAATGCACTGGGGTTAGAAATGAGCTGTGCTTCATTTATTTAATGGGCTGTTCCCCCTTGCAGTCCCTTCTCAGAATTAACAGGGCCACACAGTGGCGAGGAACAAAGAAAAAAGTCATCTCAGATGCTTTAATGATATTTTGTTCAACATCTTGCAGCTCCCAGGCATCTCAGAGGCACAGTCTTCTATAAATAAAAATGTGAGGGCATATTATTATTCCGCTGTGACTCAGGGAATTTGTATCTGCAGGGAGCTGGGGACTTTGGCTTTTCCTCTGGGCTCTCTGGTGCTGTCTGCTGGGTCAATTAAAACGTCGAGATCTCCTTTCACACAAAGCCTTCCCCCTCCCTTTCCTTCTTCTGCCCGTGTGCTGCACTCACATCTCCACTCCACAACCTCATCACCACTGTAAATCACAGCCAATTAATGTCGAGGCCCTGCTCCTCAGACAAGACCACTTTTGCATCTTGACAACAAAACTCCAAAGGCAAATGTCAAAAACTGAAATGGAAATAAAATCTTACAAAGGAAATGCACAGAAACTGCTGCAGACCCAGGGTGAGACAACGCTCCTTCCCTGACCCCCAGAACAGAAACAGCTTCCAATTCATAGAATCACAGAACCACCTGGTTGGAAAAGACCTCTGAATATCAAGCCCAACCATCCCTGTCCACTACTAAACCTGATCCCTGAGAAACTCATCCACACATCTTTAAACCCCTCCAGGGATGGGGACTCCACACCGTCCCTGGCAGCCTCTGACAGGGCCTCAGAACCTTTTCCATGAAGAAATCTTTCCTAAAATCCAATCTGACCCTGCCCTGGCACAACTTGAGGCCATTTCCTCTCCTCCCATCCCCTGTCACTGGGGAGAAGAGACCAACCCCCACCTCCCCACAACCTCCTCTCAGGCAGTTGCAGACAGGGATGAGGTCTCCCCTCAGCCTCCTCTTCTCCAGGATAAACAGCCCCAGCTCCCTCAGCTGCTCCCACAACCCCTGTTCTCCAGCCCCTTCCCCAGCTCCGGTCCCTTCTCTGGACGCTCTCCAGCCCCTCAAGGTCCTTCTTGGAGTGAGGGGCCCAGAACTGACCCCAGCACTCGAGGGGTGGCCTCCCCAGTGCCCAGGGCAGGGGCACAATCCCTGCCCTGCTCCTGCTGCCCACGCTGTGTCTGACACAGCCCAAGATGCCATTGGCCCTCTTGGCCCCCTGGGCCACTGCTGGCTCCTGTTCAGCCCCTGCCAACCAACACCCCCAGGGCCTTCTCCTCCAGGCAGCTCTCCAGCCACTCTGCCCCAAGCCTGGAGCACTGCTTGGGGTTGTTGTGCCCCAAGTGCAGGACCCAGCACTTGGTTTTTAGGAACCTCATCCCGTTGGTCTCAGCCCATGGATCCAGCCTGGCCAGGTCCCTCTGAAGAGCCTCCCTTCTTCAAGGAGATCAACACTTCCACCCAGCTTGGTGTCATCTGCAAACTGACTTCCCCATCCTGCTGAGAATTTTGATACCTTGAGCCACAGAAATGACCAGGAGTTATGGCTCTCCTCAAATACTCTCACCAGTGGCTCTTTGTGCAGCAGTTTCTCCCCAGGATGGTTAATCACGTGCTAGTATTTAACGTTCCTACAGTGTGGGAGTTTATGCTTCACCACCATTCACATATTAGATTGTGGAAAATTAGTTTCAGATGATCTGTGAGGTTCAGGGAGATGAATCCACTCTGATGGTGCCTATCAGCCAACTGAGCTCCTTCAAATCAAGTCCCCACGTCCCTGGGGTTATGCAGAATATCACAGTTTCACAGCATCATAAGGTTGGAAAGGACCTCTGAGATCATCGAGTCCAACCTATAACCCAACACCCACACTAACACCAACCCATCATCTAAACCATGGCACTCAGTGCCTCATCCAGTCTCCCCTTAAACCCCTCCAGGGTCGGTGACTCCACCCCCTCCCTGGGCAGCCCATTCCAATGGCCAATCACCCTTTCAGGGAAGAACTTTTTCCTAACATCAAGTCTAAACTTTCCCTGAAAACATGATAAACAACTGGAGAGAGCTTCTCTTGACCCAGCAATAATTGTTCTGCAAGGACTCTTATTTTTAGCCAAGAGAGGCATCCATCCTGCTGTTTATTATAATTAAAGCATAGGTACTAATCTAAAGCTCCTACCCAGGAAGAGTTTTCTGATGGCAGCAGATTCACAGCAGGCACAACAGCCTTATTTTCAGCTGATGAGGAAGAAGAAAAGGGTGAAGGAGCTAATGACACCTCCAGGAGCTCGGGATGCGGTCACTGCCAAGACAGTGCTTGCAGGGCATCAGCACAGGCAATGCCCAGAGGACACTGTGCCCCAGGGAGGATTTATGGGATGTCAGGGAAGGTTCCTTCATGGAAAGGGCTGCTGAGCACTGGCAGACACTGCCCAGGTGGAGTCCCCATCACTGGTGGGACTTAAAACCCATGTGGACGTGGTGCTTAGGGACACGGTTTAGCAGTGGTCTTGGTAGCAGTGGGTTTATGGTTGGACAAAATGATCTTTAGGGTCTTTTCCAACCTAAACAATTCCATGATGCTGTGATTTGTCTCCAGGTTGGATGGGAAGGCTGGTTCAGCGAAAGGGTCTGAGCCCAGCACAAGAGCCACCACAGAGCTGAATCCAGCACTAATTCATCTCATACAACACTATTGGACACAACAATCCCATGCAGAGCTACAGACTGGGGACAGAGTGGCTGGAGAGGAGTCAGGCAGAAAGGGACCTGGGAGTGCTGGTGGCCAGGAAGCTCACCATGAGCCAGCAGTGTGCCCAGGTGGCCAAGAAGGCCAATGGCATCCTGGCCTGCATCAGGAATAGTGTGGCCAGCAGGACCAGAGGAGTTATCGTCCCCCTGTACTGGGCACTGGTCAGGCCTCACCTTGAATACTGTGTCCAGTTCTGGGCCCCCCAGTTTGGGAAAGATGTCAGGATGCTGGAGAGTGTCCAGAGGAGGGCAACGAAGATGGGGAAGGGGCTGGAGCACAAGCCCTACGAGGAGCGACTGAGGGAGCTGGGGCTGTTTAGTCTGGAGAAGAGGAGGCTCAGGGGAGACCTCATTGCTCTCTACAACTCCCTAAAAGGAGGTTGTAGTGGGGCAGGGGTTGGTCTCTTCTCTCAGGTGACCAGGGACAGAACTGGAGGGCAGGGACTCAAGCTTCATCAGGGAAAGTTTAGCCTTGATGTGAGGAAAAAGTTCTTCACTGAAAGGGTGATTGGCCATTGGAATGGGCTGCCCAGGGAGGGGGTGGAGTCACCGACCCTGGAGGTGTTTAAGGGGAGACTGGATGAGGCACTGAGTGCCATGGTTTAGATGATGGGTTGGTGTTGGTGTTGGTGTTGGGTTATAGGTTGGACTCGATGATCTCAGAGGTCCTTTCCAACCTTATGATACTGTGAAAGGACCAGAAACACATCTGAAAACACAAGACACTCTGGATGGAGATGACTATGCCGTCAGATTAAGATCCAATCCACCCTCCAAGGCAAAGGCTGCTGGTCTGCCAGCTCCTCTTACCTCTCACGATGATGTTGGTGGACTTCTTTGCAGGATTGCCCACGTTGTTGTTGGCGATGCAGCTGTAGGTGCCAGCGTCCTCGGGCGTGATGGCCGGAATGGTCAAGGTGCCGCCGTTGAGGACTGTCTTCTCGGGCAGGACGCCGGCAGACCTGACCCACGTCAGGCTGGGGGCTGGCTCCCCTCCAGCTGTCACACACACTAAGGTGATGGCTTCTCCGGGGTTCACCACTATCGGGTCATCCACAAGAAGCTTAATCGAAGGAGATGCTGCAAAACACGAGAGGGAGAGGAAGGTGCAGTGGGGCTCGGTCTGTGCTATCGCTCAGTCCTGACTCAAGCCAACTGGGATGAGCAAAGGCACTTCAGCTCCAGAGCTCTTCAAACTGAGAGCTCTAAAGAAGTTTGCTCCCCATCCTGGTGCTCCCCCTGCCACCACATTTCTCACTCTGCTCTCCACCCTGCTCAGTCATCTTTCACCTTCCTGTTCAAACTGCAGGAGAGGATTCCTGTAGGGACAACCCTGTGGCTGCACTTGGGAAGTAACTTATGGGAGAGGAGCCAGCACCCTGGATTTTAAACCCTGGGAGAAAGGAATTACTGACAATCTTCTGATCTGGCACAGAAAGCGGGCTCTTCTCTTCAAGGCAGACCCTACCCATTGAAAACCATTCTCTTAATCCACCCTCTTTCTGCATTAACTCCTTGGGACTTGGCTGCCAACTGAGATGAACGTGTAGAGTTCGGGTTAGAACCACAGAATGGTTTGGGTTGGAAGGACCTCAAAGGCCATCCAATTCCACCCCCTGCCATGGGCAGGGACACCTCCCACTGGATCAGGGGGCTCAAAGCCCCATCCAACCTGGCCTTGAACACCTCCAGGGATGGGGCAGTCAACACTGCTCTGGGCAACCTGGGCCAGGACCTCCCCACCCTCAGCATGAAGAATTTCTTCCTGATGTCTCATCTAAATCTTTCCCCTTCCAATTTAAAGCTGATCCCCCTCACCCCATGACTCCAGGCCCTCAGAAAAAGCCCCTCCCCAGCTTCCCTGGAGCCCCTTTCAGTCCTGGGAGGCTGCTCTAAGGTCTCCCCAGAGTCTTCTCTTCCCCAGGCTGAACAACCCCAAGTCTCTCAGCCTGTCCTCGTATGGGATGTGGTCCAGCCCTTGGGTCATCTTTGGGTTTGTTGAAACAGGAAGAGTCATCTCCCTTGGGACAACATCTCCTTGCCTGCTGGGAAAGGGAAGCACGCATCACAGATGCCTTCTGTCCCTGCACGTGCTGTGCAACCACAACTCCATCTCCTCACAGGTGTGCAGGACACCTGCAGACCTGGGGCTCTACTGACCCAGGGTGACACAGGCTGAGGGACCGGCTGCAGGGGCTTTGTTTGGGCAGGACCAGCAAAGCAGCTGCACTACACTTTGCAGGACAAGCTAATGGGAAGCTGTTGGTGCTCTCAGAAGGGAGAAGAAAGCAAGAAAATTGCACTCTCTCCTCTGGCCTCCTCTTCTCCGTGAAATATGAGCGTCTAAGGGGAGTAACTGAAATGCTTCGGATGAAGGGAGAAGGCAGAGCAATCCAATTTGGATGCTGGAATTTAAAACCCCAACCTGAGCTGTAACACCCCTTGTCCTTCGAGTTGAGGGATCCACCTGTGCTGGACTCAGGCTTTGCCTGAAGGCACAACCTAAACGACATAAATGATGATCCAATATATAAACAGGTTGCTGGTACAGAAAGAGCAGCGACACTAAATAAACACAGGCACACAGGTAAAGGACTGAAATTCTGGGCACAGAACACTAGAAAATGTGAGAAAAGGAGAAATTAAAGGAAAAAGATATTGTAACCTCCAAAAATCAGATCACTATTCTCATTACTATGAAGATATTCCTGTCGCTCTGCTTTAGAGACGAATTTTATTCCAGTATTAAAGGAGTACACACTAATCCTTAAAGGCAAATAAAGGAGTTGACTATAAAATAATTTTTCTTTATTTGGGGTTAATCCCAAGAGGAATTGGCTTTCTCTGCCTTCAGAACCTGCAGCACACAAATGGAGAGCATTTCATAAATTCATAGAATCATTAAGGTTGGAAGAGACCTCTAAGCTCATCCAGTCCAACCATCAGCCCAACACGACTGTACCTGAAGTACCACGCCCTGAAGTACCACTTTCATTCATACCTGTCCCAGTACAGAGAGAACAGGCAACCACCAGCCAGGAAAACACTTCAGGAGAGTCAGAGAGCAGAGATTTACAAGCAAAGCCCCATCTTCCAGCACCTCCCAGCATGGGATCCTGCAGATCCCTCCTAGCATGGATTGCAAGGTCTGTGTGACCAACTTAAAGGTGAAGAAACTGGGTACATGGCTAAAGCTCCAGACAGAAAACAAGTCAGCACGGCCCAATGTGCCAGTGTCTCTTGCTTCTCATCTCTGACCTCACAGCTGATGCATCCACCAGCTGAGGGACCCCTGCTTTGGGCTTACAGGTCAGAATCATAGAATCAAAGAATGACCCCAGTTGGAAGGGAAACACAAGGACCATGGAGTCCAACTGCTGTCCCTGCCCAGGACACTCCCAACACTCACCCCGTGGGACTGAGGGCAGTGGCCAAATGCTTCTGGAATGCTGGCAGAGCAGGGGCCCTGACTGCTTCCCTGGGGAGCTGTTCCAGTGCTCCACCACCCGCTGGGGGAAGAACCTCTTCCCAATGTCCAATCTCCCCCTGCCCTGGCACATCTTCCTGCCATTGCCTCCAGTCCTGTCCCAGGTCCCCAGAGAGCAGAGCTCAGCCCCTGTTTCCCCTCCCTCCCTTGGGAGAAGGCACAAACAGCTCTGAGATCCCCTCTCAGTCCCCTCTTCTCCAGCTGAACAGACCAAGGGACTTCAGCCTCTCCTCACACACTTCCCCTCCAGACCCTTAAAACTGGGCAGTAGGTGGTGTTCACTCCTAAGCAGATTTTGCTTGGGTGCAGGCAGCAGAAGCAGCGATCCCAGCACCTGCTGTACAAGTAGAACTGAGCTCCAGACCAGTGTGGCCACCACCAACCAGAGGGCAGCACTCAACTGGCCCCTCTTTCTTTCCCTCCCCCTGATTTTTCCTGAACACCCCTGGTGCTGAGCTGCTCTCTGCTCTCAGTAAACATCAGGTCATGAGACAGGGAACAAGAGAACCACAAATAACACTTCAAATCTTAGAACAAAAGATGAAAGCTCCAACAGCATCAACCCAACCTGGTTGTGCTGTTTACCTAAATGGCTTCATAATCTTCAAGATGAAAGGGGGCCTTTTGCCATCCTTCGTAAGGAGACAAAGATAGTGGATGTGATAAAAATGCTGTCATACCTCCCTTTCATCACAGCACTCCAAACAGTTAAGTACATGAAAATTAGGGTTTGCATACAGCAATTTCTCTTTGCTTACACCACACATTTCAAATAACTACAACCCATCCCACTAGACAAACAAAACACAAACACAAATCCAGCAACACCCTCAACTACCACCACTTAGAAGCCTGCTCTGGTCTTAAGAGCATTAAGAAATTCAGCATGGACATTAAGGTTTCCACCAAATGAAACTCAGTTCAGCATATAAAGAGTTATTACAAACAGAGTATGAATCCACAGCAACCAAGAGCTCTTCTTTTGTTATTTCCCTGCTTGCAGTGCTATAGATAAGCAGGCCCTGGCCCAGAGCAGTGGTGGCTGCCCCATCCCTGGAGATGTTCAAAACCAGGTTGGATGGGGCTTGGAGCCCCCTGATCCAGTGGGAGGTGTCCCTGCCCATGGCAGAGAGGTTGGAACTGGATGGACTTTAAGGTGCCTTCCAATTCAAACCATTCTGTGAAGTTTCCTGGTGGTCACTTGGACTTAGCCCTTCCACCACTGAAGCACCCTCAGTTTCATCTGTGCAACCCCCACTTATCAGCATCCTCCTCTCCTCCTTCCATGGGGAAAGGTGATAAGCCAACATCCAGAGGCTCATGTGCCAAACAGGAGCTGGAGAGACACGGCTTCTCCCACCAGCTATCGTGGCAAGGAAGGGGGAGAAAGGAAAGAGAGAAGCAGGGAGAGTTTCCCAGGAAAAGAAGGGGGAAAAGTCCCAAATGCTCAATAACTCCACTGACGTGCTCAGACACCCCAGGGTGGCAAAAAATGGCTTTAGCTCAGAGTTAGTGTGCTTGTGTTCACTACTGTGTGTCAGCATGGACTTGGATGTGGAAATGAGTGGGGCTGGAAGACATGTAATAATCTATTTGCATTAATTAGCAGTATGTAGGGCTTCTGCAGGTCTGCTATCCTGGATGGCTCCTCCCCATCTCCGTGCAGAAATGCTTTCAACTCCCAGCCTGGAGGGACAACTCTTAACTGCTGCCCTTAGGATGCTGCAGCAATGCAGCTGCCTCCCCCCACAGACTGGGAATGCAAAGCTGAAGCACAGAAACCAACAACGAAGGCACCACAACCAAGCTGCAAGTAACAGCAGGGACAGCAAAACCTGGACTGGGCTGCTCAACGTTCTGCTTAAGCTCTCTCTTGCAGAACTTCTAAGCAAACACGTTAGGCACAATGTTTAGGACAGGCTCCTCTTTGAGCTCAGGAAATGGACTTCTCACCTTGAATACTGTGTCCAGTTCTGGGCCCCCCAGTTTGGGAAAGATGTCAGGATGCTGGAGAGTGTCCAGAGGAGGGCAACGAAGATGGGGAAGGGGCTGGAGCACAAGCCCTACGAGGAGAGACTGAGGGAGCTGGGGCTGTTTAGTCTGGAGAAGAGGAGGCTCAGGGGAGACCTCATTGCTCTCTACAACTCCCTAAAAGGAGGTTGTAGTCGGGCAGGGGTTGGTCTCTTCTCTCAGGTGAGCAGGGACGGAACTAGAGGGCAGGGACTCAAGCTTGGTCAGGGAAAGTTTAGACTGGATGTGAGGAAAAAGTTCTTCACTGAAAGGGTGATTGGCCATGGGAATGGGCTGCCCAGGGAGGGGGTGGAGTCACCGACCCTGGAGGTGTTTAAGGGGAGACTGGATGAGGCACTGAGTGCCATGGGTTAGATGATGGGTTGGTGTTGGTGTTAGTGTTGGGTTATAGGTTGGACTCGATGATCTCAGAGGTCCTTTCCAACCTTGTGATACTGTGATACTGTGATACTATCGTGTGGATCTCTCTCTGTTCCAGTTTCAATGACAGCAAGAGGCACAGCCACCAGGCAATTCCTCTTATCTACCTTATCTTTTGCTATCTTTTGGCAAGAACCTTTCCCTGTGGTATCTGTCTCTCCCTGCTGCCTGCAGACAGAGCCCACAGATTAGTTTAACCCAGACAGGCACAATTTAGACCGTAGAAAACGGGTGACATCAACACCACCTATAGGATAAGGATTTCAAAATGCATCAAGAATGGTCAGAAAGTGCTGGGTTTAATAGGATGAGGTTCCTAAGAACCAAGTGCTGGGTCCTGCACTTGGGACACAACAACCCCGAGCAGTGTTCCAGGCTTGGGGCAGAGTGGCTGGAGAGCTGCCTGGAGGAGAAGGCCCTGGGGGTGTTGGTTGGCAGGGGCTGAACAGGAGCCAGCAGTGGCCCAGGGGGCCAAGAGGGCCAATGGCATCTTGGGCTGTGTCAGACACAGCGTGGGCAGCAGGAGCAGGGCAGGGATTGTGCCCCTGCCCTGGGCACTGGGGAGGCCACCCCTCGAGTGCTGGGGTCAGTTCTGGGCCCCTCACTCCAAGAAGGACCTTGAGGGGCTGGAGAGCATCCAGAGAAGGGACCGGAGCTGGGGAAGGGGCTGGAGAACAGGGGTTGTGGGAGCAGCTGAGGGAGCTGGGGCTGTTTATCCTGGAGAAGAGGAGGCTGAGGGGAGACCTCATCCCTGTCTCCAACTGCCTGAGAGGAGGTTGTGGGGAGGTGGGGGTTGGTCTCTTCTCCCCAGTGACAGGGAGAAGAGGAAATGGCCTCAAGTTGCCCCAGGGCAGGGTCAGATTGGATTTTAGGAAACATTTCTTCATGGAAAGGGTTCTCAGGCCCTGTCAGAGGCTGCCAGGGAGGGGGTGGAGTCCCCATCCCTGGAGGGGTTTGAAAGATGGGGAGATGAGGTGCTCAGGGATCTGGTTCAGTAGTGGACAGGGATGGTTGGACTCCATGATCTCAGAGGTCTTTTCCAACCAGATGCAAATCCTCTCAGATCCCTACACTTACAGAAAACTGAAATCCTCTCTCTCCCCAAATGCATTTGTTGTCTCTTTTATCCATTAATAAACTCCTTAAGCTGAACACCACATACCCAGTTCAGATTTATGCTGTAATTCATCACCACACCATTTTTTTGGGTCTAGCGTGATTTAAAAAAAAATGGGAGTCAGCATTTGTAAAGATGACAAGATGAACCAGAGCAATTATAATGGTTGATGATTATACCCAAATATTGTTGAAAGATTATTAAAACTCATGCTTCAGGGCAAAAAATGGCATCTTTTCCTGGAGTGGGAGGGCAGACTATCACAGATCTGCCTGCTGCAGATGCACCCTTCTGAAATGCCTCTTGTTAAGGACAGGAGTGAGATCTGATCCAAAAGGACAATGCATGTGTTTACATGTCCTCTGCATTTGTAAAGCATCCAGCATGACTGAACTCCAACCAGGAGACCCACGATGCAGACCCAGCAGCTCAAGCTGTGATATTTGTTTAGATAGAAAGAACTCGTGTAATTGAGTCAGAAGGAAGAGGAGATAAAGGCTTCTGCAGAAGATCTGACTCTTATAAAAATGACACTTTTGCAAAAACTACTACATGAAGCTGGGAATTCCTGGTACAAGTCTGAAATATGCTGGGTTTGTTTTTCACTTCTCTATCGCTCTGGGGAGTCAGGTTGCAGCCTCCAAGACATGAGTGGCTCCACCCAATGGCATCAACATCAACTGTGGGGGCAGAAACCCAAGTGTGACTCAGGGTCCCTTCCACTTCTACAGCCCAGCACACATTTCCAAACAAGGCTGGAACCAGCACTAACATTCTGCCTGTTCAGCTTTTGAAAGGTACAGAATCCAAGCATTTGGAGGCTTGAGAAGACCCCAACATCAGTACAAACAAGCTTTAACACGGTCCCAACCAAGACCATTTGGAAAGATATATATTGCTGTGACAGCAAGGCAGCAATTTACACCTCCAGTCTCTAGGATGAGAGAAAAGGACCTCAAGTTGCACCAGGGGAGATTTAAAAAAGATATTAAGAAAAATGTCTTCACTGACAGAGTGGTGAAGCCCTGGCAGAGGCTGCCCAGGGCAGTGGTGGAGTCTCCATCCCTGGAGGGGTTCAAAATGGTGTGGCCGTGGCATTTGGGGCCATGGTTTAGAAGCCCAGTGGGGTTGGGCTGACAGTGGGTGTGGATGAGCTTAGAGGACTTTTCCAACCTATGATTCCATGATTTTACAATTTAAGTTTTACAAAACTTAATTTCACCAGCAAAATTCGGGTTTAGTGATGGATTTTATAGTTTCAAGTAATGTTCTGTACTGGTCTGGAAAGTCAAGCACCAGAGCCAACACAACTCAATACCAGAGCTGATGGAGACACAGGAGGTGCTCATGTATGAGATCTTGTCATTGTATACAGAATTCCTAATGCAGCAAAAATGTCCCTGCCAAAAGGAAGGGACTAAACAGAGTCCATTATCCCCCACAAGGCCCCTGCTGAAGTTTAACAGTGGCTGAGGTCTCTCGTAGATGACTATGAGACACCAGGATCCCTAGATATTATGAAATAATTAATCACTGAAAGGGCTCTCCGAGGCTGCCAGGGAGGGGGTGGAGTCCCCATCCCTGGAGGGGTTTAAAAGATGAGTGGATGAGTTTCTGGGATCTGGTTTAGTAAGGGGACAGGGACGGTTGGACTTGATGCTCCCAAAGATCTTTTCCAACCAGATTATTCTGTGATTAACGAGAGGAACTCTGGGCCATCCAGGTTTGGCAAACAAAGCATGTCCCAACCCACAACCCTCAGCAGAGACTCAGCCAGGCAACCTGCCCAGCGGAAACCTTCTTCCACCTCTTTGAGAGAAACAGTAAAATTCATTACCAAACAACAGTGAGCTTTGGTAAATATTTCCATGGGTGAGTGCACGGAACAAGCTTTCCAAAGGACATCGCAATGAGAACGGCTCAGTGTTGGGAAGAGCTCTGCATCTTTACTGCCCTTCAGAAGCAGGGGTTTCATAGCACCAGTCCCACATTTCAAAGTCATGGTTGGTTTTCCAGGGGACAAAGAAAGCCACAGTGCCCACTGTGAGCTCTTCCCTGTGAGGAACAAGGCACTACTCATGCCGAGGGAAAGCGTTGGGGCCCCCATTCAGATTGCAGCTGCAGCCTTTTTGAAGGGGCTTCAATTCAGAGGCTTTCATCAGCAAGCATTGCCTCTGCGCCCGATGTATTTTGTGGGGCAGCAGAGCCTGGCTCTGAACTCAACAGCACAGATGACAAAGTGCTACTGGAAGTGCTGTGGGTCACAGAACACTGCCCCGTGAGCCAAGCCACCACGGAGAACGTAAATCAGAGGTGGCATCCATTTC
This sequence comes from Tapera naevia, assembly GCA_033556795.1. Classification (NCBI taxonomy): domain Eukaryota; kingdom Metazoa; phylum Chordata; class Aves; order Cuculiformes; family Neomorphidae; genus Tapera; species Tapera naevia. Next base: position 441,616 of record JAUMJJ010000307.1, read on the forward strand.
TTCACCCGTTATTAACTGCTGACAGACAGATGGAGGTTAATTAGTAACTCCCTGGAGGTGTTCAAAGCCAGGCTGGATGGGGCTTTGAGCACCCTGGTCCAGTGGGAGGTGTCCCTGGAGGAGGGTGGGACTGGACAGGCTCTGAGGTCCCTTCCAACCGAAGCCATTCTATGATTCTACTCTTTGTACAGACGAGCCGAGGGAAGCTGTAGCTGCCCCATCTGGAGATCACAGAATCATAGAACCATCTGGGTTGGAGGAGACCTCCAAGATCATCAAGTCCGACCCTTAATCCAACACTATCATGATTACCAGATCATGGCACTAAGTGCCACATCCAGTCTTATTTTAAAAACCTCCAGGGATGGTGACTCCACCCCCTCTCTGGCCAGGCCATTCCACTGCCTGATTGCTCATTCTGTGAAGAACTTTTTCCTGATATCCAGCCTAAACCTTCCCTGGCAGAGTCTAAGCTCTTGTGCTGTTGCTGGTTGCCTGGGAGAAGAGTCCGACCCCCACCTGTCTACAGCCTCCTTTCAGATATTGTAGAGAGTGATGAGGTCACCCCTGAGCCTCCTCTTCTCCAGGCCAAACAACCCCAGCTCCCTCAGCCTCTCTTCACATGACTTGTGCTCAAGTCCCTTCCCCAGTTTTGTTGCTCTTCTCTGAACCCACTCCAGCACTTCAATATCCCTCTTGAACTGAGGGGCCCAGATGTTCAAGGCGAAGTTGAACGGGGCTTTGAGCAACCTAATCGAGTTGAAAATGCCCCTGCTCCTGCAGGAGGGTTGGGCAAGATGATCTATAAAGGTCCCTTCCAACCCAAACCATTCTGAGATTCTATGAATTATAAAGTGTGGCCACCACAGTCATCAGAGTAATAACACAGCACACAACACTCACTGGGATTGATCAATGACTGAGGTAAAAGCTTCTCAGATCCATCACAAAGCTCGCAGTCATTAAGTCATCGTTACCACCCCAAGATACATCTGTAACAAGATCAGTTTACCAAGCAACTTTGACTTAACAACCTCCTCAACAACAGAATGCTTCCAGTTTAAACAGAGCTGCCACAGGATCATTGGCAGGGAGACTGGAAACATCTTCTAATCAATGATCCGATACCGATGTTCACTGAACTTGAAGGAAGCAGCGTCTCTACTGCTGCCAGGGATGGGCATCTGAGACCAATACTGCTCTGGGAGGAAAGATATCTGACATGGATGCAGCCTACAGGAAGAATTTGATGCCAACGTTGTGTTGTAATTACAGTGAGACAAATATTTGTATTTAGAGTGGGGATATGGGATTGAGAAAATGGCACAATTGGCTTTGGGGATTAACTGGGAGCGCAAAAGAAATCTAATACTTTAATAGCAATATCAAAGTAGAGGCAGAAAGTCCTGTCCTTGACAATTCACTCATCTATGCTGAGTAAAAATGAAAAGACATTATTTCCTTCAGTTTTGTGGATTTTTTTATATGCAGAATGAAATAGGAAGACATAATTGAATTACACTTTCCTACATATGTGTGTGTGAGTGCATCTGTTTAATTTACAGCCACAATTTCTAGCACGAATCACAGAATGGTTTGGGTGGGAAGGGACCTCAAAGCCCACCCAGTTCCAACCACCTGCCGTGGGCAGGGACACCTCCCACTGGATCAGGGGGCAAAGCCCCATCCAACCTGGCCTGGAACACCTCCAGGGATGGGGCAGCCACCACTGCTCTGGGCAACCTGGGCCTCCCCATCCTCACAGGGACACATTTCTTCCTAATACAATCTAACCATAAACATTATGAACAATCCCTTTCTGTACTTATTTACTCAGTAAAGTTGAAAAAAAGTATAGACAAACCCCAGCTGAGGTCCAGGTTTTAAATTACAGGGTAAAAATAAACTTCTTATTGACCACACAGCCACAGGACGCTGCAATATGGAAAGTTCTTTCTTTTCATCAATAGCCCTTAAAAAAGAAAATTAAGAAAAACCACACAGACACACAAAACCAACCCAAACCAAAACAAAAAACCCCACCCAACCCCCATGAAATTCACTTTTATACACCCATACCCTCCGCTTTGCCCTTCCTGCTTCTTCTGAGAGCCACAATCTTCTGATGGCTACTTCACACTCCTACTTGTTGGTCTCACAAATAAGGCAACTCTGGTAGGCAGCAAGGGCCATCACGTATTGAACCAGCCAGGTTAAGATACTCTGGGGGGCCACATTCCCAAGCAACCACGCACCTTCACGTGCCAACAGTTCTGCTCTCTCAGGACACACAAACTTAGCTCTGCAGGTTCACCATTGCCTTGGCAACAAGTTCTTCAACAAGCCAATGGAGAAAGAATTCAGCAGAGACACTTAAACATGAGCTCTTTGCAAGCTTCAGACCAGAATTCATCAATGAATCACTGGATGGTTGAGGTTGAAGGCATCTCCAGAGGGCATCTGACCCAACCACCTGGCTCAAACCCAACTGCAGTTCTCCCAGGGCCATGTCCAGCTGAGGATGGAGACTCCACAACCTCTATGGGCAACCAGTGCCAGTCCTCAATCACCCCCACTGCAAAAAGGTGTTTATTTAGTCTCTGTCAAGCAGTGACCACTCGTGTAGAGCTCTGGATCTTGTTGGTGTCTTGTTCAGGTGCTGCACACAATCTATCACAGAAGAGCAGTAAATTACTCCAGCTGTAACAACTTTTAGTTCTGAACACCTCAGACACATAAAGCACGTGCTCACCATGCATATCAAACTTATTCTTGCCTTACTCACTCTTTTTCACATCTCATCACTGCCTTTGAAATCCCAGGGATGGAGAAAATAAAGGCCAGGAGCTCAAACCCTAATTCTTCCAGGTATCTTGGAAGATATTGGTACATTTAACTTAATGCATGGACATACTGACATAATATATTTCTAGACCAGATTTTACTATTGGAACTGGTTTAGGGTTCTTGGATTTGCACAAACAATCAGATCTGTTCTAGTGCAAAGGGGCTTCTGTCCCCCCCCAACTGCTGGAAGCATCCATTTGGCTGCGTGCCTCAACCTCACAGTGGGGTGCAGCTGCCCCCCATGAACCTACAGTCACCATCCAATGAGTGTGCTACCTTGCCACAGATAAAAAAGAACTCAGCTTCCCATGACTCTGACACTCAAAAAAAAGGGGCTTCACCTTTAAGTCCAACATTATTTTGTCCAGGTATGGAATCATTGAATTCATTGGACTGCAAGGGACATTTACAGATCATCCAGTCCAACCCTCCTGCAGAAGCAGGGAAATCTTCAACTCGATTAGGTTGCTCAAGGCCCCCTTCAACCTGATCCTGAACACCTCCAGGGATGGGGCAGCCACCACCTCCCTGGGCAACCTGGGCCAGGGCCTCCCCACCTGAAGAGGGAAACATTTCTCCCGATATCCAGCCTAAATTTCCCCTCCCTTAGTTTAAATCCATTCCTTCTCATCCTGTCACAAGTAGCCCTGCTAGAAAGCCCCTCCCCAGCTTTCCTGGAGCCCCTTTCAGTCCTGGGAGGCTGCTCTAAGGTCTCCCCAGAGCCTTCTCCTCTCCAGGTTGAACAACCCCAACTCTCTCACCCTGTCCTCACAGCAGAGGGGCTCCAGCCCTCAGATCATCTCTGTGGCCTCCTCTGGACTCACTCCAACAGCTCCAGGTCCTTCCTGTGCTGAGGATTCCAGAACTGGACACAGGGCTCCAGGTGGGGTCCCACCACGCAGAGCAGAGGGGCAGAATCCCCCTCCCTCCCTTCTGGTCCCACTGCTCTGGGTGCAGCCCAGCACACGGGAGGTTTCTGGGCTGGGAGAGCTCATTACTGACTCCTGTCCAACCTGCTATCAAGATTATGAGGCTGCAGGGAGAGCAGGGAAGAGAATTAAGGGAAATAAATAAAGCAAAGGTTGAGATTCTATTTAACAAGGTCCTCCTGCTTTGTGACTCTATCCTGGTCCAGGTATGTGAGCACCAGCCCAGGTAACCCTGCCCAACTCCCCCCCCCTCTCAACAGCCCTTTTTTTCCCCTCTCCTCCTCCACAGTTTTCTGAAATCCTCTCTTTTTCAACCAATGGGGAGGCAGCTTTGATGACTCATCTCTTTATTCCCGAGGTGCCTGGCTGCTTTTCATCCAGGGCTTTGATGAGCAGCGCTCTGCTCGTGCCGCCCTCCACACACAGATGTGGCATTGAGAGCTCCAACGGGGAGGAAGGGAGGTGGATCCCATCCCTATTCAGAGCACTTCCTCGCTGGTTACGCTCTGGACACAACTCCAACAGCTCCCAGAGTGTGTGAACCATTCATTCTGTGGCCATTTTGCCAGGAGGGGATGAAGGGAAGGCAGGATCCTCCCTTTTAGAGCAGAGCACTGTTAAATCAGCTTAACCCAAGCAGGAAACTGCCCCCTTCGCCGCTATATTTAGATGCGCTGTCGTACGCGTGGGATTAAATTCATCTCAGCTAATTTAGTCCACTCCAAATGGGAAGGAATGCAATCTGGGGTCATGGAGCTCGATGAGATATAAGCAACCCTAAAGCACAACTCCTGCTGTCCAAAAACTGACTCATAGAATCGTTTGGCTGGAAAAGACCTTTTGAGATCATCGAGTCCAAGCGTACCTGTTCTACAAAACCAGATCTCTGAGGGCTCCACCTACACATCTTTGAAATAGATGGGATGAAGTGCTCTCCAGAGCCAACTCTCTCCCTCTCCCCACTGAGCACGGTGCCCACTGAACACCCACTGTACTACTGAAACTGAAGCTCTCAGACTGTCGGTTAGGGCAGATGAATCCAGCCCTGCCACAGCAACACTGTCCCACGACCACTAACGAGGAGCTGCAGAGAAAGGACCCTCAGGGTTCTGGCAGATGGTGATCTGGACACAAAGCAAACATCAGCAGTATGTGCTGGCTAAAAGGGAGTCATCCCACAGGGATGCATAAAGGAGAACTTTGTCAGGAAACATGCAGAGGGGTAGGAGGGTTGGAAGTGGATGATCTCTAAGGTACCTTCTGACCCAAACCATTCCATGATTCTAGGATTCCATGCATGAAACAAGCCCTGCACTCAACTCCATGCCCAATCAGACTGGCACAGTGCTCTACACGCCCTGAGGCACCCAGCTCCACTGAGGAGGTGGACAGAGGAGAACAACAGGAGTAGTGTGAGGTACAGATGATGAGACTCACAGGTTTCTTATCCAACAGAAAAGCTGGGACAAGAAAACCATCTTCAAAGTTGCTGAGGAGGGGAAGAAGATGATCTCTTTCTCGTGCCGTGGTGGACAGGACCAAAGCAGTGGGCCAGATCTCCAGACAAAAATGTGTCACCTCTGCTGCCAGCAGCTGGGTTAAATAGACATTGGTAGGACAAGGTTTAGATCTAGTGGTGGCTGCCCCATCCCTGGAGGTGTTCCAGGACAGGTTGGATGGGGCTTTGAGCTCCCTGATCCAGTGGGAGGTGTCCCTGCCCATGGCAGGGGGGGAACTGGATGGGCTTTGAGGTCCTTTCCAACCCAAACCATTCTGTGACTCCATGACCTCTTGGTTTACTGTCTACCTTTCCTTTTTGTTAAAGCATTAAATCCACCCACCTCCAGTGTCCAGCTCAGGACACACAGCTACCTCTATCCCTTATCTGAGGATCCCAGGCCTCTTTAGTGAGGGATCCAAACTCCCTGCCAGGCTCTGAGAATGCCAGGGGATACCAAGAGAAATGTTTCTTCAAGATGAGATAATTCTCTTAACCCTGCATTGTCTGAACCAAGGGAAACAAAGCAAGTTCATCACGACAGGCTACAACTTTGTGGAGGAGTTAAAAGTAAATTAAGCCTTTTTCAACCCATTTCCCACCACAGGCCCTGGACACAATGCCAGCTTCAGCTGTGATTTCAATGAACTCTGTCACGCAGCTGAACAAGCACACATTGAAAGACTCATCTCTCTTGCTAAAAGTTACTAGTGTGGATTATTTCTATGTTGAAGGCTGCCAAAAATCATTCCCAATATTAGTTATTAATGATGAAGTGTACTAAGAACCCTGAATTGGCTGCTAATATACAAACTAATACACATTTCTAAAGTAATCTGTGCCACCAAAAATACTCTGTAGGTCAATATGGAAGTTTCATTTGCTTTTACTCAATCATAACAGAAGGAATATTACAGGAAGCCCACAATTTCAATGTTTTTTTTGGTAAATATGCCTTTCTGGTGACACTTTGAAAGAATGAACTCTCTTAAAAGGATCCATTCATGTTCTTATTAGGTCTGGGCACTCAGCTGTGCAGCTCCGTCTTAGCAGTATTGAAAGGTACCTTTTCTCAGCAATGAACAGCAAACAGTGAGTCACATGCAAACTGGGGATTGATTTTAATACCATCCATCAATAACTCTTGTTTGAATTACGCCTGGAATAACATAATCCCAGTATTTCTAAAGGTGGGTCCTGCTAAGCATCTTCAAACAAAGCACCTCCTGACAAACGTTATGGTCCAGGTTAGGCAGAGAGACCACAGAATCATAGAAATGTTTGGTTGGAAAAGACCTCTGAGATGATCGAGTCCAACCATCCCTGATCACTACTAATCCAGACCCCTGAGCACCTCATCTGCCCATCTTTTAACCCCCTCCAGGGATGGGGACTCCACCCTTTCCCTGGCAGCCTCTGACAGGGCCTGAGAACCCTCTCCATGAAGAAATGTTTCCTGATGTCCAATCTGACCCTGCCCTGGCACAACTTGAGGCCATTTCCTCTCCTCCCATCCCCTGTCACTGGGGAGAAGAGACCAACCCCCACCTCCCCACAACCTCCTCTCAGGCAGTTGGAGACAGGGATGAGGTCTCCCCTCAGCCTCCTCTTCTCCAGGATAAACAGCCCCAGCTCCCTCAGCTGCTCCCACAACCCCTGTTCTCCAGCCCCTTCCCCAGCTCCGGTCCCTTCTCTGGATGCTCTGCAGCCCCTCAAGGTCCTTCTTGGAGTGAGGGGCCCCAAAGGCTCCTCAGAACTTTCACCAGTTCCTACACAGACAACGACATGCTGGGGAGAGGAGATAACACTGAATTCAAACAACAACTCCCACAACACTGCTTTGGCTTTTAATGAGCTTGCTTTAATCACAGAACTATAGAATGATCTTCATCAGAAGGGGTCTCTGGAGGCCTCTGGTCAGAGCCCTGCTTGAAGCAATACCAATTAGATCAGGTTGCTTGGGCCTCATCCAGTCACACTTTGAGCACCTTCTTCAAGAAGGGCAAACCCTGCTCCTCCAGCCTCCTCTCAGGTTTCACATGCTCTTGCTCCAGACCATCTCGGTGGCCTCCACTGATCTTCCTCCTGTCCATCCATATATTTCTTGCTCTAGGAAGCTCCAAACTGCACAGAACAATCTCACAAACACTGAAAAGAGAGGAAGGACCAACACCCTGGACCTGCTGGCTGCAGTTCTGCCAGTACAGTCAAGCTTGCTGTTGGCTTTTTGGCATGGGCACACTACTGGCTCATGTTGAATTTGTCTGCAGGGCAACCCATCTACCTTCCTGCAAAGCTGCTTTCTAACCAGTTCACCCCAAGATGTACTGGTACACGAGGTGGCTGTTCCTCCCCAGGGGCAGGACAGGGGATTTACCTCAGCTGAATTTCATGAGACTCCTGACTGCCCTTGCATCCAGCCTAACAAGACCCCTGTTTTGACCTCCAAATCTGGCCTTGTCCAAAAGTGCACTTGGTCCCATTATCCTGGTCATCAACACAGATGTTGTACACCATTGCTCATCTATCGATCCCAGTTTAGATCCCTGAGGGATGACATGAGCAAATGATCACCAGTTAGGCATTGTGTCACCCTTGAGGCCCAAAGGCCCAGCCAGGTTTTCCAGTAATAATCCACCTCCTGGCTACAATGAACTACAGGAGATGATGTCAAAGGTCTTTCTAAAGACAAGGCAAGAGGATGAGAAGGTACGTAGAGGAACCATGGAGGTTATCATAGAATCATAGAACCATCTGGGTTGGAAGAGACCTCCAAGATCATCAAGTCCGACCCTTAATCCAACACTATCATGATTACCAGATCATGGCACTAAGTGCCACATCCAGTCTTATTTTAAAAGCCTCCAGGGATGGTGACTCCACCCCCTCTCTGGACAGGCCATTCCAAGGCCTGATTACTCGCTCTGTGAAGAACTTTTTTCTGATACCCAGGTGACTCCAAGACACTCCTAAGTAGGAGCAGGAGACAAGAAAGGTATCAAGGGAAAGGACACATGCAAGAACCCTTTGACGCCTTGGGGAAGAGACAGGACAGCAGCAACCCCAAAGAAAGCCCAATGGGCAGAGCAGGAGCCAGAATCGGAGCAGTTGGCTTTCTTCTTGGTCCCTGGATGGAGTGAGCCAACAAAATTGAGAAACATAGAAAGAAAGCATGGAGGCCCTGACTCAGTGTGCCACCCACCCTGGCAGCTGCTCTTCTCACAGCGTGGATTCAAGCACAAACCCTGAGAACGTTCTCAGGGCTCCCCCTCCTTGTCAGAATAACTCCTGGAGTTTGTGGCAAAGCAGCTGCGTTTGGTTTCACAACTCCTGCTTGCATTAATCACCCAAATTAACTGCTCAGTGCTGATTGTAAAGGGACTCAGTCTCATAAAAACAAATGAGAGCTGCAAACCTGGTCCCTTTGCTGTTCTCCTTCACATCTTGACTTCTATTTCTACTCCTGCCACTGCCCAGCAATCTGCCAGAAGGTGCATCATGGAATGGGTTGAGTTGGAAGGGACCTCAAAGCCCATCCAGTTCCACCCCCTGCCATGGGCAGGGACACCTCCCACTGGATCAGGGGGCTCAAAGCCCCATCCAACCTGGCCTTGAACACCTCCAGGGATGGGGCAGCCACCACTGCTCTGGGCAACCTGGGCCAGGGCCTCCCCACCCTCACAGGAAGAATTTCTTCCTCATGTCTAATCTAAATCTTCTCCCTCCTAATTTAAAGCTATTCTTTCTCATTCTACCACTACAAGCCCTTGTAAAAAGCTCCTCCACAGATTTCTTGGAGCTCCTTCAGGTGCTGGAAGGCTGCTATGAGGTCTCCCCGAAGCTGTCTCTTCTCCAGGGTGAATCACTACGCAGCACTTCTGTTTTCCTTCAGATTTCTCATCTATGTAGATAATAAATTAGCAGAGCAATGGCTGTCTTGAAATACAAAGTGGGGCTGTGCTCAAGAAGTGCCTCTACCTGGTGCTGTTCACTATTGCTGCTAATTGTCATCTTGGGCTTCAGAACATGCATGGTTACAACGCTTCTGAGATCACAGAATCATGGAATGACCTGAGTTAGAAGGGCCCCACCAGGACCATGGAGTCCAACTGCTGTCCCTGCCCAGGACACTCTCAACACTCACCCTGTGGGACTGAGGGCAGTGGCCAAATGCTTCTGGAATGCTGGCAGAGCAGGGGCCCTGACTGCTTCCCTGGGGAGCTGTTCCAGTGCTCCACCACCCGCTGGGGGAAGAACCTCTTCCCAATGTCCAATCTCCCCCTGCCCTGGCACATCTTCCTGCCATTGCCTCCAGTCCTGTCCCAGGTCCCCAGAGAGCAGAGCTCAGCCCCTGTTTCCCCTCCCTCCCTTGGGAGAAGGCACAAACAGCTCTGAGATCCCCTCTCAGGCTCCTCTTCTCCAGCTGAACAGCCCAAGGCCCTTCAGCCTCTCCTCACACACTTCCCCTCCAGACCCTTCCCCACCTTTGGGGCCTCCTCTGGACACTCTCCAGTGCTTTGATGTCCTTTTTACCCTGTGGTGCCCAAAGTGCCCCCAGTGCTCCAGGTGGGGCCTCCCCAGTGCAGAGCAGAGCAGGACAATCCCCTCTCTCCTCAGTCTCTCATTACAACATCCACTTTGTGCAGGGGAACAAAGAAATCCACAGGTCTGAAAACTGATGCCAAGGCACTTTAACTGACAGAGAGGTGATGGGGTGTCTAAAGCTTCACACTCACACAGCACAGAAGTAATCAACATTCAGCTCTTGAATGATGTGGCTTGACTGTACCTACTTAGGAAGGGGAAGGGTTTAGAGTAGAAGCCTTATGAGGAGTGGCTGAGGGAGCTGGGGCTGTTTATCCTGGAGAAGAGGAGGCTGAGGGGAGACCTCATCCCTGTCTCCAACTGCCTGAGAGGAGGTTGTGGTCAAGGGGGGGGTTTGTTTAAAAGCTGGGCCAATGAGTTTCTCAGGGATCTGGTTTAGTAGTGGGCAGGAACGGTTGGACTCAGTGATCTCAGAGGCCTTTTCCAACCAGATGAGTCCATGAATCTAGGATTTTATGATTGGCATCTGTGATGGAGACACCAAGCAATGAAGAACCTGAGGCAGGTGCTGGTCTTTTCTCTCTGGTAGCCAGTGACAGGACGAGGGCAAACAAAACTACTCTGACAAATGGGAGTGGTAACAACTCATCCTCTGTCCTCGTGGGTGAAGATGGATGAGGCATTACCAGCGTTGAGAGGAAAGCTGCTCCCACCTATCAGCTACTGCTCTCCATGCCAGACAGGATTTCTTGTCTCTCCTGGTATGAAACCAGAGCAACTAATGAGGGGAAAAAAACCCACATGTGGCATAATTAATGAGAGAGTAAATTAAGGGCTTCCAAATCATTTTGCCAGGTACCTTTGGAGCCAACTGCAATTCCCCCACTGCCAGTGGCAGCTTCAAAGCCAAGCTGTGAGTTTGCTTTGCAGCGCAGCGATGGGTGATACCACGGGTCTCGGGTCCCTGCTGTCAAATCTGAGATTCAGCAGAAGCTGAAGGCAACTCCTTGGAATAAAACCACGAGGACAGAAAGAACGTGAGATGTGCAAGAGCAAATAAAATTCATAGCTCGTCTTTGACGCACTCAGCATGTTAATGCCTCCACTCTTTTGTTCATTTAGTGTTTTCAGTGCCCCGAGGCACACACTATTAAGGCATAACCTAACATAATCTAACCTGAAGGCTTCACATGTTACAGCATTTCATGCAGAACCGTTCTCCAGAAAACGCTGCTCTGAAATTTCCAATCATTTAAAAATTTAAACTGACAACTTTGCTCTTTGGCATCAGGTTTATAAAGCATTTCAGACAAATCCTCTGCACATCCTGGACACAGAGCCTTCAGGGGAGTTAATTTCTGTAATTCCCATCCTCCTGGAAACCACCATTCCCAGCTGCATGTCTTGTGATCAACAACTGGCACTGATAAGGCCACAGAGGGAGGTACCCAACCAACTGACTGCTCAGGGCCAAGTCCAAAGACAAGAGCAAATGCACAAGAAACACCACACCACGGAGCAAGCTCGGTCAGAGCCCAAGCCAAACACCTCGTTATCCTCCTGCAAAGCTTTTACCCACCTGCTTGAATATCTTCATTTGAGCCCATTATATATGAAAGAAAACATTCTTGTTTGTATCAATGTAAGAAATCAATGTTTAAATCAATATAAGAACACATCAAACCCACAACACAAAATCAATCCTTTAAATCAATGTAAGAATACTAAAAGGCCAAATTTTTTCTAAAATATATTGTGGACTATAAATCATTCACTTTCAACAAAATACTGAGGGAATTTGAGACTGGTTAATGATTGGTTCTACTCTGTGCCCAGCCTTGACCGAGAGGTCCCTTCCTCTTCCCTTCCTGACATATCTTTGAAGTCCATCCGTAACAGGGAAACCCAGACACTGGAGGGAAATGCAAATCCTGATATAAAATTGAGAGAGTGACAAATATGAAGAGCAATGAACCAAAAGTCTTCTTGAAATTTCAACTTTGGTGAGGAAAAGGAAACCACACCTGGAAACAACTTCTACAACTTCTCCTCCACAGCTCCGACCGCTGTGTGGCTGCGCGCGGCCACGTAACGTTTCAAACAAGAGACCACGACAGACCACGAGGACACCAAAGCCCCAAAGCCAGAGAAGGTGGCTGCTGGAGGCTCACCTGTTTTATTGGAGAGTCGGAAGGACACCATCTTGTCAGGGATGCTGCAGACATTCCTCACCGAGGCGATGCAGCTGTAGTTCGCGTAATCCTGAGGGCGGAGGTTCTTCAGCTTCAGGATCTTTGTTTCTCCCTGTGCGGGAAAGAGAGAGCGTTAGGGAGGCCAGGGCAGGGATTGTGCCCCTGCCCTGGGCACTGGGGAGGCCACCCCTCGAGTGCTGGGGTCAGTTCTGGGCCCCTCACTCCAAGAAGGACCTTGAGGGGCTGGAGAGCGTCCAGAGAAGGGAGCGGAGCTGGGGAAGGGGCTGGAGAACAGGGGTTGTGGGAGCAGCTGAGGGAGCTGTGGGGCTGTTTATCCTGGAGAAGAGGAGGCTGAGGGGAGACCTCATCCCTGTCTCCAACTGCCTGAGAGGAGGTTGTGGGGAGGTGGGGGTTGGTCTCTTCTCCCCAGTGACAGGGGATGGGAGGAGAGGAAATGGCCTCAAGTGGCACCAGGGCAGGGTCAGATTGGACATCAGGAAACATTTCTTCATGGAAAGGGTTCTCAGGCCCTGTCAGAGGCTGCCAGGGAGGGGGTGGAGTCCCCACCCCTGGAGGGGTTTGAAAGATGAGTGGATGAGGTTCTCAGGCACATGGTTTAGCAGTGGACAGGGATGGTTGGACTCAATGATCTCAGAGGTCTTTTCCAACCAGATGATTCTAGGAAGGGATGGAGGTGGAGGAAGAAGCAGAGATGTGGGATACACGAGACTGGCTTTCAGGAGGCAAGAGGAAGATGCAGAGGTGGCTAATTAGGAGCAGTCCTGAAAACATACTTTATTTAATTACTTAAAAGAATGGCTGTTGGTACAATCTCAAATTGTAGCCCCACTTAGATATTAAAGGCAAAAGAAAAGAGAGCAGCAAGGGGGAAAATGGCTTGACGGCAACTTTAAAGTTGCAGCATTATTCAGTATAATATATCTTAAGGTACAATCTCCGTGATGAATAAAATCACAAGCTACTGAAATCCTGCTGTTTTCCTTTGAAAATGAGCTGCTGATGGATTTTATTTCTAGCCAGCAGTGTAAATGACGGAGTAGGGACCTGAACAGGATATGTAATAAAGGAGTTCCTTCCGATGCAATCAGGAGGAAACGGGAAAATATGACATTTCCTCTGCATTGCTATGTGAGATGGGCACTGCAGAACCCCAAACTGGGGAGAAAAAGGAAGGTAGAGAAATCATAGAATGGGTTGGGTTGGAAGGGACCTCATAGCCCATTCAGTTCCAACACCTCCCACTGGATAAGGGTGCTCTGAGCCCCATCCAACCTGGCCTTGAACACCTCCAGGGATGGGGCAGCCACCACTGCTCTGGGCAACCTGGGCCAGGGCCTCCCCACCCTCACAGCAAAACATTTCTTCCTAAGATCTCATCTCAATCTCCCCTCTTTCAGCTGAAAACCCTTCCCACTCATCCTGTCCCTGATCAGGAGCCCCTCCCCAGCTTTCCTATAGGTGTCACATCCACCAACTCCCCACGCCCAGATAAGGCAAAATATAGCAGTTTGTGAAAAAGCAGGTAAAAACCTAGCAAAAATCAATAAATGAGATGATGCAGCAAGCAAAGAAAAGCCACAGTTGTGAAACCAAGCTTGGCAGCTTTGGAACTGAAGTGCTTTGTATGTGCAATCAGTCCCCTAGAAATTATGCGATGTAAGGACATAATTAAGCACACGCTGATGCAGTGTTTGCAAGACCAAGGCTTTGAAAGGCTGCTTTTACAGATCCTACTTTAAAAAGAGCTTTATCTAGGCTAAAGAAGGGCCCAAGCACGTTAGCAGGAACACAGCTACCAAGGCCATCGTGTTCTGGAATCACAGAGCAGCTACTTCCCATCAACCCAACCCTCAGCTCTGGACTCCAAGTTAAACTTGTGGGGTGAACTCACAATGGTATCTGGATCATGTTCCCAGATTGCAGAGATTTATAAAAACGTATATATTTTCTTCATTGGCTCAGATAATTAGTGTAATTATGTCTAATAGCATAATTATTGTAAATACAGCAAATTTAATCTCGCGCTCAGGCTGTGCAATTACAATGTGCAATGAGGATGATGCAAACTCTTCGGAAAACATTCTGCACTGAGATTTTGGTTTTGAAAAGTTCTGGATTTCAAATGCTTCCACAGATGAGGATGTGCATATTTGCTCCATTTTTTTCCCCATGGCAGCAAAAATAAGTAGGTGACGTTACCTGACTCATCAAAAAAACCTGTTCAAAGTTCAAGAATTCATTTCATAGAATCACAGAATCGTTTGTGTTGCAAGGGAACTTAAAGATAATCCAATTCAAACCCCCTGCCATAGGCAGGGACACTTCCCAGTGAATGAGGTTGCTCAGTTTTGCAGGTGCCTTCTGTCATTTAATAGGACAAGAAAACCACCAGAAAGGAAAACTGCCCCTTCAGGGGGAAAATATCTTAGAAAACTTACTTGTGTTACTGCCTGTAATACTTTATGTTTCTTTGATTTTTGGATTGATCATCCATCCTTCAAAAAATGGCACCTCAAATGCCTCTATCTTGATCCTTCCAGTATTGAAAGAGGGCCTTCAGGAAAGATGGAGAGGAGCTCTTGATCAGGGAGTGCAGGGATGGGATGAGGGGAATGGTTTTCAGCTGAAATAGGGGAGATTGAGATGAGATCTTAGGAAGAAATGTTTCCTGTGAGGGTGGGGAGGCCCTGGCCCAGGTTTCCCAGAGCAGTTGTGGCTGCCCCATCCCTGGAGGTGTTCAAGGCCAGGCTGGATGGGGCTTGGAGCCCCCTGATCCAGTGGGACGTGTCCCTGCCCATGGCAGGGGGGTTGGAACTGGATGGGCTTTGAGGACTCTTCAAACTGAAAGCAATCTGTGATTCTATGGTCTGAAGTTCAGTCCTCTCCATCCTTCTTCATGTCAGCTCTCACTGTTTGTTCCTGTGTGAGAAGCTGAACCAATTATGCAGAGAAATACAGTAGACATTTATGAGTCCTGAACATTTAATTCTATCTCTTACTCTTATAAACATGTATCAGCTCTTGTAGGCATGCTGATAAGATCTGCTCATTCAACCTGACCTCCAATAAATGTAAAAACATTATGGATAAGTTTTTGACTACCAACATGACAGTCCGATTTATTCATCAATTCAGCCCCGACAGAGGTAATAGGAAGAATGCTTCAAAATAACCAAGAAATATAGCTGTTTTTGAAAAAACATCATCTCTAATTTCATGTGATGCATTTCCTTTGGTATGTTCTTATTAGATGATAGGGAAGGTAATCATCAGTATTTCATAGAATCATGGAATGGTTTGGGTTGGAAAGGATCTCAAAGCCCACCCAGTTCCACCCCCCTGCCATGGGCAGGGACACCTCCCACTGGGTCAGGGGGCTCCAAGCCCCATCCAACCTGGCCTCAAGCACCTCCAGGGATGGGGCAGCCACCACTGCTCTGGGAAACCTGGGCCAGGGCCTCCCTACCCTCACAATGAAACATTTCTCCCTAAGATCTCATCTCAAACTCCCCTCTTGCAGCTGAAAACCCTTCCCCCTCATCCTGTCCCTGCACTCCCTGATCCAGAGCCCCTCCCCAGTTTTCCATACTGAAATTTAACCCAAAAGCTCCCACAACAAGGGAGTGTCTCACATTTTAATTAAAACATGAAAGGCCTCCCCTTTCCACGCTCGAGTCCAAGGAAAGAAGCCACCGATCTGCTAAAGTGGGTCCGTACACGTTAATTTAAAAATAATCTCATCACATTAAGGAATCCAATAACCTCACAATGTAATCTAATTCCCATCTCTGCAAGGTTCCAGGCTACACATTCCTCAGTAAATACCGAGCCACTGCAGCAATAGAAAGCTGTCAAGTACAATAAAAAGAAAAAATGAAGGTGCTCACAAATCATTAGCTGAAAATTATTTCTGAAAGCTGTAGGTTGCTTTCTGCTACAAACACCAAATTACCAGGCGGTTTTCACCTCTGTCTTTCCTTGTTATTGCTTGAGACATTACAAAAAAAATATGTTTTATCCTTTTTTGCTTTGCTTTTTGTTTTTTTGCAAAACCTGGTCACACACTTTTCTCCACCGACAGCAAGCGATGCCAATGTTTTATTCCAAGACAGCACAAATAAGGCAATGGGAAACCTGATCCAGGGGTCCTGTCCATGGCAGGGGGTTTGGAACCAGATGATCCAGAGGAGGCCCCAAAGCTGGGGAAGGGTCTGGAGGGGAAGTGTGTGAGGAGAGGCTGAAGCCCCTTGGTCTGTTCAGCTGGAGAAGAGGAGCCTGAGAGGGGATCTCAGAGCTGTTTGTGCCTTCTGCCAAGGGAGGGAGGGGAAACAGGGGCTGAGCTCTGCTCTCTGGGGACCTGGGACAGGACTGGAGGCAATGGCAGGAAGATGTGCCAGGGCAGGGGGAGATTGGACATTGGGAAGAGGTTCTTCCCCCAGCGGGTGGTGGAGCACTGGAACAGCTCCCCAGGGAAGCAGTCAGGGCCCCTGCTCTGCCAGCATTCCAGAAGCATTTGGCCACTGCCCTCAGTCCCACGGGGTGAGTGTTGGCAGTGTCCTGGGCAGGGACAGCAGTTGGACTGGATGGTCCTTGTGGGGCCCTTCCAGCTGAGATGATTCCATGATTCTACGATCTTTACCATTTCATGATCCTATGACCATTCTATGAAATGTGCTAACAATAAACTAAACTGGTCTAATGTGACAGACTCGTTTGATGGCCCAGTCTGCCATCATGGCTTTGAGAGAGAGACTAGAGAGACTTAGAAAAACAACTCCTTTCCATTTTTGCCACATCATCTTTTAAGTGTGTAATTCCGGAACAAAAACTTCTATTCAATGAAGTGAAAAGTAGAATAAAATAAAGAAATACTACTACAGGGTGTCACCCCAGACTTTAGCCTTCTTGAAAAGCCTTTTAGGCTGTAACTTCTGTGCAGAATCACTTTGCATTGTATTGGAAAAGATTAGGGAATAGCAGGCAGATCAGAGCTTTGAGTTTGAACGCCCAGATAAAATGACTTCAAAGGGGCTCCTGCAGTCAGCACTCTCTGTGCCTCTTCCCACAGTGTCCCATTCCATGTCACACAAAATAAAAAGACATATCTCATATTAGGAAGGTTTATAATAACACATAGAAAACTTAAGGTGGGAAAAGACCTCTAAGATCATCCAACCCAACCATCAGCCCAACCCCACCGTGCCTGATGACCCATGTCCTAAAGCACGACGTCTACAAGTTTTTTCACAGTTTCACAGTATCACAGTATCATAAGGTTGGAAAGGACCTCTGAGATCATCAAGTCCAACCTATAACCCAACACCAGCACTAACACCAACACCACCCCATCACCTAAACTATGGCACTCAGTGCCTCATCCAGGCTCCCCTTAAACCCCTCCAGGGTCGGTGACTCCACCCCCTCCCTGGGCAGCCCATTCCAATGGCCAATCACCCTTTCAGTGAAGAACTTTTTCCTCACATCAAGTCTAAACTTTCCCTGACCAAGCTTGAGTCCCTGCCCTCCAGTTCTGTCCCTGGGCACCTGAGAGAAGAGACCAACCCCTGCCCCACTACAACCTCCTTTTAGGGAGTTGTAGAGAGCAATGAGGTCTCCCCTGAGCCTCCTCTTCTCCAGACTAAACAGCCCCAGCTCCCTCAGTCGCTCCTCGTAGGGCTTGTGCTCCAGCCCCTTCACCATCTTCGTTGCCCTCCTCTGGACACTCTCCAGCATCCTGACATCTTTCCCAAACTGGGGGGCCCAGAACTGGACACAGCATTCAAGGTGAGGCCTGACCAGTGCCCAGTACAGGGGGACGATAACTCCTCTGGTCCTGCTGGCCACACTATTCCTGATGCAGGCCAGGATGCCATTGGCCTTCTTGGCCACCTGGGCACACTGCTGGCTCATGGTGAGCTTCCTGGCCACCAGCACTCCCAGGTCCCTTTCTGCCTGACTCCTCTCCAGCCACTCTGTCCCCAGTCCAGAGCTCTGCATGGGATTGTTTTTTTTTGAACGCTTCCAGGGACGGAGACTCCCCCACTGCCCTGGGCAGCCTCTGTCAGGGCTTCACCACTCTGTCAGTACAGAAATTGTTCCTAATATCCCATCTAAACCTCAGCTGGCACAACTTGAATAACAACATGCAGGTCCCTTTTGGGCCAGGGTGTAGTCACCTGGATGGCACTCACACATTCCCACCCCACAAACCCAGCAGGGACACGCAAGCAGATCCAATTAACAATGATTCTGGTAGAAGCAGCCTGAAGAAGAAGAGAAAACTCTACCTTCATTCCTACCTGGGTAAAGAAGGGCTCATAGATCTCCACTCCTTTATCAGACCCCTGCAGCAGCACCTCCTGGCCGCGTCGCCAGCTGTACCGAACGGGGGGATTGGAGTTGGCGACGCACCTGAGGAACACTGTTCTCTCATAGTAAAACTGCTCCTTGGCTTCCCCGATGCTCTGGTGCACGGTTACTATTGGATCATCCAAATCTGCAAAGAGAGAAAAGAAACCCGAGGTGAAGTCAGGCTTCAGCTGACTCTGTGAGGGTTCCGTGACGGGAAGTGCGTGCATCGCTGTCTTGTAGAGACAAAATAGAGGCAACCAGCTCTAAAAGGCACTAAAATGCACATTAGGACTTCTGCAGGAGAATTATGGTTTAGAGTTTGCTGCCATCAGCACAACTGGACCTTCATTTACACCTCAGGCTTTTCTATGTAACAATATCTATGATAACACACAGGGCAATGTCAATTCTAGTTCTGTTGTTTCCACTAATCACAGAATCATGGAATGGTTTGGGTTGGAAGGGACCTCAAAGCCCATCCAGCTCCACCCCCCTACCATGGGCAGGGACACCTCCCACTGGATTGAGGGCTCAAAGCCCCATCCAACCTGGCCTTGAACACCTCCAGGGATGGGGCAGCCACCACTGCTCTGGGAAACCTGGGCCAGGGCCTCCCCATCCTCATCGTGAAGAATTTCTTCCTCATGTCTCATCTAAACCTTCCCCCTTCCAATTCAAACCATCCCCCCTATCCTATCACTACATACTTAGGTTTCATTTGGTTTTAATCTTTCCTGCTCGTTTCTCACACATGATCAAATGTCTCTTAGACAAAATAGTTTATAAAGCTTTGGAAATAAATAGACTAATTTGCATCCTAATGGTAGGATCCACTAGAACACAGATCATGTGCGTGCAGCTGTTTTCCTTTAAAGCAGCAAATTAATACAGTAATTTACTGCATATTCCCTTCTTTGAGTTACAAGCATTTAACTTCAAGCAGGTAAATTCATCATGAGGTTCAGAACACACTTCTCTTGATTAAAATACAGATGTGATATAATTACTCCCACTGCATCAGCTCAAAGAAAATTAGATCCCTACAACAGAATTCACTCCTCTCATATAGGGAAGAAATAACGATAGCCCTCGGAATGTGAGCACCTCCAACTAATTAATCTGGACTTTATTTCACCAGGAATGAGCAGATTCCTGTGGACCAGGAATTGTTGTTGGATGTTTTAGTGATGGTGTCCATTATAATTGTACCTTCAGGGAAAACTCATTAAAATCATAGAGTGGTTTGTGTTGGAAGGGGGCAGCCACCACTGCTCTGGGCAACCTGGGCCAGGGCCTCCCCACCCTCACACCAAAATATTTCTCCCTAAGATCTCATCTCAATCTCCCCTGTTTCAGCTGAAAACCCTTCCCCCCCATCCTATCCCTGCACTCCCTGATCAAGAGCCCCTCCCCAGCTTTCCTGGAGCCCCTTTCAGTCCTGGGAGGCTGCTCTAAGGTCTCCCCACAGCCTTCTCTTCTCCAGGCTGAACAACCCCAACTCTCTCAGCCTGTCCTCACAGCAGAGGGGCTCCAGCCCTTGGATCATCTCTGTGGCCTCCTCTGGACTCTCTCCAACAGTTCCAGGTCCTTCCTGTGCTGAGGATTCCAGAACTGGACACAGGAGTCCAGGTGGGGTCTTCCCAAGGCAGAGCAGAGGGGCAGAACCCCCTCCCTCCCCTCTGGTCCCACTGCTCTGGGTGCAGCCCAGCACATGGGGGATTTCTGAGCTGGGAGTGCTCGTTGCCAGCTCATGTTGAGCTTCTCTTCCTCCAGCATTCCAAGTCCTTCTCCTTAGTAATCCTCCCAATCCATTCTTCCTTCTAGTAAGTTATAAATAATGCTTAAGTAATTCTTAATTAATTACTCATGTACAAATTTAACCCTGTTTTTCAAAGTCTCGTGTGAGTAACTGCCAAGTCCAATCAATCCGATTTATTTGAGGCCACAATTCAGGGAAATGCAGATTGAGGGTTGAGGTTGAGGTCTTGGTGTGACCACCAATGTCAAAGAGAACCCTGTCGTGCTCAACGTTACCCACACACTTGAAAACAGGATGGTATCTTTGGGGGCAGCATCACATGCATCCTGCTCCAGCATCCCTTCCCCAAGTGCCACCACTGTAGGCACCACAAGGCATTGTGGGAGATGGACCCTCAGCATCACAGTTCTCAGAATTTTGGGGGGTTGATAGTTCTATAAACTAGAGGTGAGGCACAGATAGACAGGACTGTTAAAGAAAGCTTCTCATTAACAAGCTGAATAGATCAGCTTGTTTCAAACGTTCACACTGAAATGCATTTTGCTCTTAAAAATTATTCTTTAGATGCTCACATTTTGATTTGCATAACAAGAATAAAGCTTGAGAGCCTCTTGATTAATTAGAAACAAAATATGTTCCAAAATTTGGAATAATGTAAGCAATGATATCTTGTAATAGCACTGGATTTTAAATAAATGTTACCTTCATTCTTTTCTACAAAACATTCAATTTAATACCACAGAAACAAATTATGAAACTATTGCTCCAATTTAGGATGGCATTTCCTAATGAGATTTCACTTTTTGTTTTAAAGGTTATTTTAAATCACAGTAGCTTTTGAAAAGGGATGAGATTGCTGAAACATTATGCCTTTGACTCACGCAACAGAAAATAAAAAGAACTAAATTAGCTTGCTTTAATTTCTAGGCCAAAACCCCTGTTCCCCACGTTCTGATGAACAACAGAACACTTCACACAGAAACACTTCCTAGCATCTCCTTACTAAAGCACATTCTTAGACCATAAGCAAGGACAACTGACAGCCAAGAACTCCAACACCAAGTCCAAGACTCCTGGAATCTCTCACCCTTAGTAGAAGGTGCATCCCCTTAGGTGAAAAAGGCCAAATTTTGACCCAGCATCATTATGATGAAGCTAATCAAGAGAAACTAAGAGACTGAGTTTATCCAGCTGACAGGCTGAGGGAGTTGGGGTTGTTCAGCCTGGAGAAGACTCTGGGAAGACCTTAGAGCAGTCTCCCAGGATTGAAAGGGGCTCCAGGAAAGCTGGGGAGGGGCTTTTTCCAAGGGCCTGGAGTGACAGGATGAAGGGAAATGGCTTTGAATTGGAAGGGGGAAGATTTAGATGAGACATTAGGAAGAAATTCTTCATGATAAGGGTGGGGAGGCCCTGGCCCAGGTTGCCCAGAGCAGTGGTGGCTGCCCCATCCCTGGAGGGGTTCAAGGCCAGGTTGGATGGGGCTTGGAGCCCCCTGATCCAGTGGGAGGTGTCCCTGCCCATGGCAGGGGGTGGAACTGGATGGGCTTTAAGGTCCCTTCCAACCCCAACCATTCCATGACTCTAAGGAGAGGAAAATCACCTAAGAGACTGAGAGATCTTACTGCAATGGAGAAAGATTTAGCATTGGGAAGATAAATGAGATAAAGTATTTTACACAAGGAAAACAATCCCTAAAACTTTAATTTTTGGGTTGATCAAATTATGAAGAGTTAAGTGACCAATCATTTTAAATTAACCAGAAGTCATGGGTGTTGCTACGTAGTTAAAGTCTATTAATCAAAATGAAAATAATTAAAGAAACATGTTTTCCATGGAGGTTTATGCCACCATCAGGTTCAATTTTTGAATGTTTAATCTTTGAATTGAACGAAACAGCTTCCAAAACCCAGATGGCACAGGCGTGGTAAACGCTGTATTGGAAGAACTGCCTTCACACATCCCCAAGCTCCCATGTAACACGTGATGGGACAAGAGGAAACGGCCTCAAATTGCACCAGGGGAGGTTTAGATTGGACATTAGGAAACATTTCTTTACCAGAAGAGTAGGAAAGCCTTGGCAGAGGGAGTCTCCATCCCTGGAGAGGTTCAAACAATGTGTAGATTGTGGCACTTCAGGACATGGTACAGCAGGTACAGTGGGGTTGGGCTGATGGTTGGACTGGATGAGCTCAGAAGTCTTTTCAACCTTAATGAGTCTATGAAAATCCAGTATAACCCACTCAAAATGGGTCTAACCACTGGGAATCACACCACAACAGTCAGAGATGCTGGTTTGGAAGCGTGGCAGATGCTATTAATGCCCTCTCCATTCTGAACTGCAAAGCACTGGAGTCATCGCTCTGTCTGCGAGTAGGAAACATGGACCATCCCCTCCAACCCTCACGTGAGCTCCTGGGTGGTTTCACACATACCAACAGGAGAGCAGCATCACAGATGATACTTGCTCCATCATCTTTTTCCAGCTGCTGCAACTGCACAGCTTGCTGATTTCATTTCTTAATTAGCTGCCTTTATCTTCAGAAGTTCAAAGCAAGCAATGCTTGGAAGTTGGGATAATAATAAAACATGCATCTGGTGAATTGATTGAAACTGCTAAATCAAGATGCCCAGAGAGAGACAGCAGTGCTGAAATATAAAAGTACAATGAGTTTCATCCTATTTTCCTTACCACAGCTTCCTTGACCTAGCGCACGCCAGCAGTAATTGTGCAGGTCTGAAGTGCTTTCTGGTCCTCTATGAGATAAAGCAGTTACAATTCAGAAAAGCACAAAAAAATCCACAAATATCTGTTTATTGCATAGCTGTGGAAATGACAATCAGTCTTCTCTGTGACAGCCATTAGCACATGCTGAAAAGAATCATAGAATTGTTTGGTTGGAAAAGACCTCTGAGATGATCGAGTCCAACCGTCCCTGTCCACTGCTAAACCAGATCCCTGAGAAACTCATCCACCCTTCTTTTAAAGCCCTCCAGGGGTGGGGACTCCACCCCCTCCCTGGCAGCCTCTGACAGGGCCTCAGAACCCTTTCCATGAAGAAATGTTTCCTGATGTCCAATCTGACCCTGCCCTGGGGCCACTTGAGGCCATTTCCTCTCCTCCCATCCCCTGTCACTGGGGAGAAGAGACCAACCCCCACCTCCCCACAACCTCCTCTCAGGCAGTTGGAGACAGGGATGAGGTCTCCCCTCAGCCTCCTCTTCTCCAGGATAAACAGCCCCAGCTCCCTCAGCTGCTCCCACAACCCCTGTTCTCCAGCCCCTTCCCCAGCTCCGGTCCCTTCTCTGGATGCTCTCCAGCCCCTCAAGGTCCTTCTTGGAGTCAGGGGCCCAGAACTGACCCCAGCACTCCAGGTGCAGCCTCACCAACGATGAGTCCAGGGGAAGGATGAGTTCCCTGGTCCACACTGTTTCTGACAGAGCATGGAGACACAAGAGC
The DNA here is from genome assembly GCA_033556795.1 of Tapera naevia. NCBI lineage: Eukaryota > Metazoa > Chordata > Aves > Cuculiformes > Neomorphidae > Tapera > Tapera naevia. Next base: position 465,215 of record JAUMJJ010000307.1, read on the forward strand.
TCCAAAGAAGCTGAAAACAGGGGAGCCACCTTACCTGGAGCTCCACATAAGATATTTTTCCCTCTGCAATCCTTCAAAAAAGACTTATTATGCATCTAGGCTGCCACAGCCCGTGTGTCCTACAGATCCAAGAGCAGAAAGCAACAGCTGTGACAAGGCCCAAGCCTATGAGAGCTCGAGCCTTTCTTCCTTGCTCCCACAAACTAATAGCAGGACCCTGGGAGACCCCTGATGAGCTCCTATTGGTTTCAAACACCTCGTGGGGAAGATCAAACACATGCTAGCAGGCTGTTGACATGCTCAGAAGGAAAAGGACAAAGAGAATGACCTTAGTAGTCAACAATACCCTGCACAGCTTGAGATCATTTCTGCCTGCCAGGCTTTACCAAGGGCTGGAGTCTATCCACAAAGAATCCAAGAGCAGAAACACAACAAACACTCAAATAGTTTTAAGAAGAAAATGTTTGCTTCCTTCTTTTAATGAAATTAGAAGTATTTCTGATTGAAACTTGCATGAGATGTTCACACAACTATGTCCTAACAACACCAGGAGGACAGCACAGGGCAGAACAGCAGGTTTTGTTTATCCAAGGACACCAAACCGAGCCAATGCTCATTATTTATGAGATTGAATTAGTATTGAAGTTCTTCTCCCAATTAATCAGTGATAGGAGAAAAGGAAGCAGCCTCAAGTTGCACCAGGGGAGGTTTAGATTGGATATGAGGAGAAATGGCTTTACTAACGGGAGTGGTGGAGCCCTGGCAGAGGCTGCCCAGGGCAGTGGGGGAGTCTCCACCCCTGGAGGGGTTCAAAAAGTGTGTGGATGTAGCATTTCAGGACAAGGTTTAGTAACCACGGTGGGGTTGGACTGGATGAGCTTAGAGTTCATTTGCAACGTTAATGAGTGCCTGGACAGCAGCTACACAGGTGCTGTGGGGTCTGCATCTCCAGCACTAACAGCAGGAAACAGCAACATCTACTACAGCTTCAAATTTCTATGTGCAGGACCACGAGCACACACAAATAAACATCAGTGGGTTTTCCAGATCATGAAGATTTAGGTGCTCCCACAGAACACTACACACCTGCCAACTCCTAATAGAGGTTATCAGCTCAAGACCCTACCCTGGCATGGTTGGAGAGACACCAGGAAAGTCCTGAAGTAGATGGGACTGCTGGGATCACTGCGTGTAGGAGGAGTAACAATAGCATTTTCTTTCAGATATAGACTTGCTGATGTGAAAACTGGTTCCTAACCTGGTGTCAGGCTTCGTGAAGCAACATTAAGAAATTAAAGGGCAAAGAATAGAGCAACAGCAAAGTCCTGGTACACTGGATAAAGTACTCATGACTTTGGCTCGCAGTGAAAGAATCGCTGGCAGAGGGTGCCCAGGGAGGTGGCTCAGTCCCCATCCCTGGAGGAGGCTAGAAGGGTAGATGAGGTGCTCAGGGATGTGGTTTATTAGTGGACAGGGATGGCTGGACTGGATGATCTCAAAGATCTTTTCCAACCAAGCGATTCTATGGTTCTATGAAAGATGCAAAGGGCAAGATGCATTTAATTTCTCAGCAAAGACAACTGAGTGGTAACTTTATTATAGGATGGAAGCATCTCATGGTGGGAAAACATCTCACCTCCTCAAACCAAGCCCAGATGCTTCTGTAAAACAAAAAGTTATCACATTCAATATAAGAGCAGCTGCAAATAAACCCAACCAGACAGGGTTGTGAGATACAGGAGCTCAATCCAGACTGGTGCTATGGTCAAGTCTAATATTAATTCTTATGAAAAAAATGTAATTAGAGTTGATTAAAGAATTCCAGATCATTATCATTAAATCGAGTGCACTTGAATCGAGAAATGGAGTTAAACTACCTTTCCATTCCACATCAGACTGTACTGGAGGGTCAGCACGGGATGGACATGGCTGGGAAAAATGATAAGAAATGACTCTCTACAAAGCAAGTGAGTATGAAACAGGAGTTGAAGGCATTCTGGCACTGCAGAGGTTGAAAGCACAGGTAGATGACAGGAGAGCAGCGACCAAAGGGCTCAGACAGGATTTCCACTTCCCCAGTGATTAACCTCGACGAACTGAGATTAAGACATCAGCATTCAGGAAGTGGAGAGTCTTCAAGAAACACAAATTCTTATCATAGAATCATAGAATGGTCTGGGTTGGAAGAGATTTTAAAGCCCATCCAGTTCCCAGACCCTGCCACAGGCAGGGACACCTCAGGGGGCTCAAAGCCCCATCCAGTGTCACCTGGAACACCTCCAGGGATGGGGCAGCCACAACGCCTCTGGGCAACCTATGCAGGGCCTCCCACCCTCATTGTGAAGAATTTCTTCCTAATGTCTGATCTAAATCTTTCCCCTTCCAGTTTAAAGCCCTCCCCCCTTGTCCTAGCACAACTGATCCTTGTCAAAAGTCCCTCCTCAGCTTTTCTGGAGCCCCTTTCAGTACTGGAAGGCTTCTATAAGGTATTATATGCAAATAAAAACAATCACTTGAAGAGGAATTCTGCAATAACTGCCTGTTTTGTTCTTTTTTAAACACGTAACCTTGCTTTATTTAATATTCTCTGTATCTGTAAAGAAACAGAAGAGTACATTATAACAGAAAAAGCTATACACCACTCAAGCCAGGAGAAGCAGGCACTAATGCTAAAGGCCATCTGATGTGCATGACACTCTGCTAGGAATAATTGTTACAAATAGAACTTGTTAACATGGCAAGTAAGTAATTATTGGCTGTGTAATTCCAAACCTAATTAATGCTTGCTCCTTCATTTTTTAAAGAAAAAGAACTTAATTGGAATAATGAACATCAGGCTGGGTTAAGAAGGTCCAGTTCTAGACCACATCCACCTCCAGTTAATGACTTCAGTAAAATTCTTCCAGAAACCACTCACAATGTTTAAATCCCTGGTAAATACTCCATTATGAACATATCAAGTGCAAAAAAAGTGCTTGGAGAGCAGGGGCTCCTGAAGACACTCCACTGCTCTCTTACTGCCTTCTTCTGGACTTTACATCTTCAAAAATGAGCACAAAAAGATATCCTTTCAGCGAAATATAAACATAAATCTGACATTCTATACCTATATAACTGGAAGTGCCAGGTTTCCTTCCCCCAGCCCATATACGTTCTGTTCATTCCAAGATTCACATTTATTCTCAAGTCTTAAACTCTTAAAACACTAAAAATGTCAGTGTAGGAATCTCACCAGTGCCCTGCTTACTCCTTTGCAATCTCTGTTCTCTAAGACAACCATATTTTTCTCCAGTGTTACTTGAACAGAATACAAAATAAGCACCTTAGGAGAAGAAAAATATTCAGAAAGCCAGGATTAGAGGAAATAAATAATGATGGGTAGATGATGAAAAAAGGAGGGCTTCTATGAACCTCATTGGAGGCAAATAAAGATGACAAATCAAATAAAACTACAGCAAAGAAGAAGAAGAAGACAAACCTGCCCAGAATATTCAGTGCCCACGCCTGATCCCAGACAAGCAAAGTATTTATCTGCTCTGCTCTGGTGAGACCACACCTGGAATCCCGTGTCCAGTCCTGAAAACCCCAGCTTAAGAAAGAGCTGGAACTGCAGGAGTGGGTCCAGAGCAGGTGATGGAGATGATCTGAGGGCTGGAGCCCCTCTGCTGTGAGGACAGGCTGAGAGAGTTGGGGTTGTTCAGCCTGGAGAAGAGAAGGCTGTGGGGAGACCTTAGAGCCGCCTCCCAGGACTGAAAGGGGCTCCAGGAAAGCTGGGGAGGGGCTCTGGATCAGGGAGGGCAGGGACAGGATGAGGGGGAAGGGTTTTGAGCTGAAAGACGGGAGATTGAGATGAGATCTTAGGAAGAAATGTTTTGCTGTGAGGGTGGGGAGGCCCTGGCCCAGGTTTCCCAGAGCAGTGGTGGCTGCCCCATCCCTGGAGGTGTTCAAGGGCAGGTTGGATGGGGCTTTGAGCCCCCTGATCCAGTGGGAGGTGTCCCTGCCCATGGCAGGGGGTGGGACTGGATGGGCTTTGAGGTCCCTTCCAACCCATTCCATGATTCTCTGTCTCTTCAGAACAGCAGCAAACCTCACAGTCCAGAGAAGCAGCTAGAAAACAAACCACAGGCAGACATGTACAGCTGGCAAGAGCACTTCCAGCAGCAACAGCAGGTTTTGAAAGACATCATAAGCCATAAACTCAGCGCTTTATATAATCTTAGCCTATTTCTATTACAGCCCAAATCAGATTCCTACAAACAGACTGAATTTTCAAGCCATTAATAGGGTCTATCTTTCCACTGGAGGGATATTTACAGCATCAATTATCTTGAGCCTCATCTGACACGTACTCATCTCCGACTGATATAACTACAGCTATTACAGCGTGTTAGAGACAGCTTTAATTTAGAAAAGGAATAGTGCAAAAGGCATTGAAATAACCTCACAGCGCTCTTACCAGACTATTTTTGAAGGAGGAAAATAAAATCTGCATCCACAGCCAGGTAAAGACTATGGAATTAATACTCTAATTAAGAGCCAGCTTTCCTCTTTAGTTAAAAATACCAATGTCTGGAGTGTTATATTGAACAAACCCTGCAAAGTACATCCTCAGTAGCTATTCAGGTCTAATTAAACATCATTGAAATGAGCTCAACGTGAAAATACAAATCTTCCTTTGCTGATCCTAATAGAAATTTTGCATTTCCATTCCTGCCTGCGTGCATACTTAATCTTCACTTCTTAATTTCCACCAGCCATGCTGTCAGTACACATTAGTCAGGTATTTCAGTGTTTATTGTGAAGATCTAGGCTTTTAGACACCCAGAAATATGAGGATGGGTGGATGTGTCATGGCTGCTGACCATCACCACTCATATAATTTATTATTTTTTATAATTAAACACTGCTGTTTCAGTTGCAAAATCAAACACGTGTCTGTTTGGAGCCAGACAAACTACTTTATTTCTTACACTGCTCCCTATATCAGTTGGATCTTCCTGATCATAGAATCACAAAATGGTTTGGTTGGAAGGGACCTCAAAGCCCATCCAGTTCCAACCCCTTGCCATGGGCAGGGACACCTCCCACTGGATCAGGGGGCTCAAAGCCCCATCCAACCTGGCCCTGAACACTTGAAACTTCCAGAAACAAAAACTTTTGTCCCACCAACTTCAAAGTTTCTTTTGGTGTGGCTTTCTTTGAGTTTCCTTAATCACCAGGCACCAGTCCCACACTTATAAACAAATAGGCCACGGTAAACCCTGGTCTTCCCCTCTCTCCAGAAAATAAGAAGTGTCTGGGATGCAATCAGGCTGATGAAAAATGGTAATATTTGAGTCTAAAAGCCCTTTTGTGCAGCCAGACACTTGCCTTTGCATTGGCTTTATTCTTGGCTTGCTTTTATTGAAATTGCTGTCATTTTAATAACATTTTCTAATGGTTGTGAATGACTGTTCTTACTGCTGGTTTGTGCCTTCTGTGGCTTCCTGATATGCATCACTTTGTAAGAAACAAGCACACACAAAAGAAACCTTTCATAATCGTGGATAACAAGCGATGCTGTTTGGGTGATATTTCAGGAGAGCAAATCACGGATTCAAAAAGCGCAGCCTATTTATTGGCAAGATCAATGGTCAAGAGAAATCAGAGACTTCTTGTAAGTGGTGTGATTGCACCTGAAAGCCTGACAGAGCAAGCCCAGGGCTATAGACAGGTTCTTTGGTGTAAGGAATCAACCTGCTCTTAACAGATGCGAGTCACGGGAAGCACCCAAATGCCACGGCAGAAACAAAGGATGGAAAGGATCCCCTCTGTGTCAGGAAATAAAGAAATGAGTCTCTCAAAGGGATGCCACGTCAGCAGTCCTGAATCATAGAATCTGAATCCAGAACCATAGAATGGTTTGGGTTGGAAGGGATCTCAAAGCCCACCCAGTTCCACCCCCTGCCATGGGCAGGGACACCTCCCACTGGATCAGGGGGCTCCAAGCCCCATCCAACCTGGCCTTGAACACCTCCAGGGATGGGGCAGCCACCACTGCTCTGGGCAACCTGGGCCTCCCCACCCTCACAGCAAAACTTTGTTCCTTAAAATCTCATCTCAATCTCAGCAGAAAACCCTTCCCCCTCATCCTGTCCCTGCACTCCCTGGTTAAGAGCCCCTCCCCAGCTTTCCTGGAGCCCCTTTCAGTCCTGGGAGGCTGCTCTAAGGTCTCCCCAGAGCCTTCTTTTCTCCAGGCTGAGTGTCCTACAGCATCAGATGTTTTGACTCGCACTCCTACTGACCCCAGGAGCCTCTCCCAACATTGCTGGCTGCTCCCCAAGGACCTCCTGCATGTGCTGCAGTGGCTCAAGCAGCAGGGTTGAGCTGTGCCCAGCCCAGGAGCTCTTTGAGCCCGGCTGTGCCAGAGACAGATTTACACAACCAAAGGGTGCAGCTGATGAGCAGGATGTGCACAGTTTGGCTCCTGCCTCTGAACATGCAAACCAACAGTTTTCAGACAGAACAAACTCCTGTCAGCACTGAGACCTGAAGAATTAGCCTGGTTTTCTTGAAAATGATCTGCTGCCTGAATTTACCGTCCTCTGTGTCACCATCCTAGCAGTGATGGCAGCTTCTTCTGGGCCACACAGACCCAGAGTGAAGCTTCCTGCTCTCCTCCATGGCAGGGGTTGGAACTGGATGTTCTTTAAGGTTCCTTCCAACCCAAACCATTCCACGATTCTATGATCTTAGCAGCAACTACGGAGAAATGCCACTGCATGATCCTCCAAGCTCTGCAGAATTGTCCTGGGTGCACTCAGAGGCTCATCCCACACCACTCCACGAGTTCCCTGCACAAACAGGTTTCAGCTATGGATACAAATGATATGTGAAGCTCATTTTTAAAACTGCCTGTCCTTCAATTTATTATTATTATTAAGACAAAAGAGAGAAAATTAATGCATCCAGCTCGTTTAAACTGACACTTCAGTCATGGGAACAGGCCGGCTGTGTTATTAGAAGGATGGTAAACAAGCCTCCTTTTTTGAAACCCAACCTGCTTTGCTATTGTCCCTATTGTTGCTTCCAATGTTTCTCCTTCAATGTGCCTTAATTAAAATGTTAGCGGTCAATATTTCCTTGAAAGCATCTCCAGAAGTTTTGATTGAGGCATAATTACTTTGCAGATAATGCCAGAGGAAAACAATCAAACAGCTGGCAAACCAGCCCTTGGTTGGGATATTTTCACACATTCCATGTTCATCCCTTTAATTTCAAATCAGCCCATGCCATTCACAGCCTTGCAGGCTGCACTGCTGATGGGTTGTGTTGCTTCATCAACATCGTAGGTCCAACCCTGCTTTAATTTATTTCAGGAGACATCCTGGATATAATCAGCAAATGAGCAGCAAATGAACATAGGAATTCAAGTTCAAAGCTTCAATAAAAAATACAGATTCCTCTCTGCATGAGGAATTTATACAACGATAAAGTAAATAACAGCCTCTGAGCCGGTTTGCATTTTCTGCTTGGAAAAGAGACTAATTATTATTTCAAATATACACACAAAAAATAACCCCAGGAGTTCTATTTGCAACCCTCCGGAGCGGTGTTTTTAATAACATAATATTTACTATAATCCAATATGATGTAGACTTATGGAGTTTGGGGAGTTGGGGATTTGGGATGGGGATGTTTGGGGCTTTTGTCCCCCATTCAGTTATTTAATTATCTAATCTTTCTATGTTCCAACGGCTCTTGATCAGATAAGGCAGGGACAGGACGAGAGTGAACGGTTTGAAGCCGAAAGAGGGAAGATTGAGGTGAGATCTTAGGAAGAAATGTTTTGCTGTGAGGGTGAGGAGGCCCAGGTTTCCCAGAGCAGTGGTGGCTGCCCCATCCCTGGAGGTGTTCAAGGCCAGGTTGGATGGGGCTTGGAGCCCCCTGATCCAGTGGGAGGTGTCCCTGCCCATGGCAGGGGGTGGAACTGGATGGGATTTGATGTCCCTTCCAACCCAACCCATTCTATGTTTCAAGTCCCCATTATGCAATAGTTCACTTTCCCCTCTAATCACTTGCTGTTTAATTGATGAGCAGAGCCTCCGGCGCAGTGGAGCAAGATAAAAGAGGTCACATTAAATTTTGACACTACACATGCTCTTACATCCCTTTAAAATCATGAGTTGCTCCAAATTCCCAACACGCAGTATCAGGACATCGCAGGAGGGTCTGTTACACCTTCCTTTAACAGTACTTTTACTCAGGATAAGCAATGCAGATACTTCTATAAATGAAAGGATGTGTGAAGAACACAGGAATTTATGAAAACTTGAGTGCATTAGGACTTCCACGTGCATTTTCCAGCCCAGATATTTGTATGTGTAAACTAAAAACTATCTGGGGAGAACAAAATCCCCCTAAAATCCTGTCAGCAAGCAGCAAAGCATATAATACACGGGGACATTTGCATGCCCACAGCTGCTCTGCAGCCTGATTCTCTTTCATTTCAAGGATAGGATTATATAAAGATCTTTTTTACTCTGAACAAAGCATACTTTGGCAGAGGTTGCTGTCGGTGAGAATGTCCACAGGGACAGAGGGTGTGCATCGGATTGCAGCTTCATTTCTCGTGGCCTGAGGAATGCCCCCACACACCTCCTGCCCCTGCTCCCTGCCCGTGCAGCAGGGATGGGGCCAGTAAGGGATCCCTTAAACAGCAGAGACCAGGGCACCTCCCTTGGGGTGGAGATCCTTAGGGTGATCATAGAATGGGTTGGGTTGGAAGAGACCTCAAAGCCCATCCAGTTCCAGCCCCCTGCCACGGGCAGGGACACCTCCCACTGGATCAGGGGACTCCAAGCCCCATCCAACCTGGCCTTGAACACCTCCAGGGATGGGGCAGCCACCACTGCTCTGGGAAACCTGGGCCAGGGCCTCCCCACCCTCATCCTGAAGAATTTCATCCTCATGTCTAACCTACATCTTCCCCTTTCCAATTTAAAGTCGTTCCAACTCGTCTAATCCCTCCAGGCCCTTGGAAAAAGCCCCTCCCCAGCTTTCCTGGAGCCCCTTTCAGTCCTGGGAGGCTGCTCTGAGGTCTCCCCAGAGCCTTCTCTTCTCCAGACTGAACAACCCCAACTCTCTCAGCCTGTCCTCACAGCAGAGGTCCTCCAGCCCTTGGATCATCTCCATGGCCTCCTCTGGACTCACTCCAACAGTTCCATCTCCTTTTTATAGTGGGGATTCCAGAACTGGACACAGGACTCCAAGTGGGGTCTCATTAGAGCAGAGCAGAGGGGGAGAATCCACTCCCTTGCCCTGCTGGCCAAGCTCATAAAGGCCATGGGGATGAAGACCAAAAAGAGGGAAGAGTGAAAAGGAGTGAAGGAACCCAACTAGACTTCCCAAAAACTGCAGCTCAGGAGGCAGCCAGGCTCCCATTTTACTGGGAAATGCAGGTTACAGGAAAAAGCCTGCCTTAATGCTGGAAGGCTATTTAAAAATCAATCAGAACTTTCAAATACGCTATTAGGGACTCTGTAGTCCCAACTCCTACTGCATAAAACCCAAGCTATTAGGCAAACCAACATGATTTTGTATCAGGCCATTAGCAGGTTGCCAAGTCTTAAAATAGCAGCTGTATCTACAATTATATTTAAACAAGGGGAGTGGCAAATTCTGCTCTGATGAAACCCAATGGTTGGCCTGCAAAAAGGTGAGCTGGGATGAGGCTGTCAGATGTGCTGGCATTGAGGGGTGGCTGAAAACCTCCTGGTGGTCCACAGCTGATGGGGCTGTAATTAGCACCTGAAACACACTTTGGTGCAACAGCACAAGGAAATCATGAAGCTGTGCTCCAAGAGCCTGCCAAAACACTGCTCTCCTGATGTCAGTCATAGGATGCTGTGGGTTGGAAGAGACATTTACAGGTCATCCAGTTCCAACCCACCTTCAGAAGCAGGGACATCTTTACCTCAATCAGTGAGCTCAAAGCCCCATCCAACCTGGCCTTGAACACCTCCAGGGGTGGGGCAGCCACCACCTCCCTGGGCAACCTGGGCCAGGGCCTCCCCATCCTCACAGGAAAACATTTCATGCTTATATCCAGTCTAACTCTCTCCTCTCTTAGTTTAAAACCATTGCTCCTTGTCCTGTCACAACAGGTCTCGCTAAAAAGTTCATCTCCATCATTCCTGTAGGACCCTTTCAGTCCTGGGAGGCTGCTCTAAGGTCTCCCCACAGCCTTCTCTTCTCCAGGCTAAACAACCCCAACTCTCTCAGCCTGTCCTCACAGCAGAGGGGCTCCAGCCCTTGGATTATTTTTGTGGCCCTAAGTTAGTACAAGAAACATGTATTTTTAAGGTCCATTCCAACCAAAACCATTGCATGATTCTATGATATGATTTTATGACTCATGTATATCTTCAGACTCTTCTGTATGGCCGGTCAGTTGAGGGGGTTCCACACAGAGCTGAAGATCAGCTCTTATGGAAATCAGATAACATAAAGTAAAAATTAAAGATCAAAATAATGAGGAAAAAGAAAAAGAAGAAAGCCAACCAGGATTCCCTTTCCTTCCAGAGATGCTGCGTGCCACGGAAACACCCGGGGTTCAGACTGGAGTAACCTCTCTGAGAAGGAGACCCCAGCTGCTCCCTCCACCCCAGCCCCCTCCACGCAGAGAACTCTTCTCCAGCCCCAGCAGCCCTTACTGAGCTGAATCAAAACAAGGATGCTTATCACAGAATCACCTAGGTTGGAAAAGACCTCCAAGACCATAGAGTCCAACCCTTAACCCAACACTGCCAAGCCCATCCATGCCCTAAGCACCACATATATCCATCTTTTAACCCCCTCAAGGGATGGTGACTCCACTGCTTCACTGGGAAGCCTCCTCCAATGCCTTACGACCCTTTCCATGAAGGAATTTTTCCCAATATCTAGTGCACCCCAAACCAGGAATTCTGCAGCTTCTGAAGCCCACAAAGCCCTTTATAATCCTGGTTTAATTCTGAACATACAAGTGTTTGGCTGGCATCTGACACGTACAACCCTTCGTCTGGAACAACATCAGGTTTTCCTTTTCTCTTCCTCGTGCTCGTACAAAGATTTTCCTTGTAGGAAATTGAACTGCACACAAGCAAGCACGGAACTGATAACATTCAACAGTCACCACGAAGCTATTTAATTCAGTCTGAATAGTGTGTCTGCTGGGGGTGTGAAAAGGTATTGAATTCACTGCAAGTGCTCCACATTTGCATTAATATTTTATGGTAGAGCTACCTCACTTCTTCCAAAGAAGACAGCTACATCCTTCCTGCCTTCTTCATTCTGTTGCCATGGACCACTGTGATGAATAATGTCCATCTGCACCGTGTCCGGCTTTGCTTAAGTCTCCTAAACATCAGCTCCTCAGCACTTATGGAGGAAAACCTCTTCCACTGCGAGGATGAGCAGGAGGTTCAAGTGTCATTTTTACCAGGACCATCCAGTCCAGAGGAGACCATGAAGATGATCTGAGGGCTGGAGAACTTCTCCTACAAACACAGGCTGAGAGAGTTGGGGTTGTTCAGCGTGGAGAAGGCTTCAAGGAGACCATAGAGCAGCCTCCCAGGACTGAAAGGGGCTCCAGGAAAGATGGGACAGACTCTTTAGCAAGGCTTGTTGTGACAGGAAAAGGAATAATGGTTTTAAGGGAAGATTCAGACTGGATATAGAAGGAATAAATGTTTTACACTGAGGGTGGGGAGGCCCTGGCCCAGGTTGCCCAGAGCAGTGGTGGCTGCCCCATCCCTGGAGGTGTTCAAGGCCAGGCCCCCTGATCCAGTGGGAGGTGTCCCTGCCCATGGCAGGGGGTGGAACTGGATGACCTGTAAATGTCCCTTCCAACCCAAACCATTCTGTGATTCTACTCTCAATTTCCAAAGAGCTTTGCAGCTCCAAAAGCCATCTGCTTAGGAAATGAACCAAGGGTCTGATGAAGACACTGAAATCATTGGACAACCCAGCTACTACAAGTAGTTTGTGGCAATCCAGTGCAGAACCAAGCCACAGGGCTCCACGGAGCTGTCCCCCCCATCAGTCTCAGGGAGCTGGTCCTCCACCACCAAACACCAAGCACAGCCTGTAATCTTGTATCCCACAAATTTGACCTCAGAGAACGATCAATCACAAACCCACAAATTAAATTTGTATTTCTCTCATGTTGAAAGACCACAATTATCAATACTGGAAAGATTCTAAATGCATCCTATCTGCATAATATCTCATTTCAAAGTGTCTCCTTTCATTGTATCATGCAGAAAAAGTGTTGAAAGATGAATCTATTTGTTTTCCTTATTTGCCATTGCTTATGCTATTGCCTTATATTATTTATTTTGAATTTGCATTCATTATTTCTCATCTTTCATCCAACCATTTGAATGAGGATTTAAGCATGTCACTGGGCTTCTAATAAATGAAAGGCCAAAAAAGAGAAGATCAACTAACACATCAGTGAACACTGGTAGATATCAGAGATGGAAATTAAAACTGTCATTGCAATAAGAACACATGATTCACTGCAGCCTCTACACAGCAAACACCAGGCAAAGAGAAGCAGCTGAACTACATTTTCAATCCTTGAATTATGTCTTAATTGCTGTGGCCAAGAGACTGATATAAACATCCACAGAGGAGTGTGCAGCAAATAGGCACCAGGGATATGTGGGATTAAGGCGGCACCTAAGCCCTAGCAGGAAATCGCCCCACCACAAAGCCTGACCAGAGCTGAACGTGTGTGATGAACACCTGCAACCAGCTCCTTGCACCAATCCTGCTACCAACACGGAGCCTAGGAGCTCAGCACCCACAGAACACACTCAGGGGGTGCCAAAGGTGCACCAGCAGATGTTTAGACTGGATATTAGGAAAGATTTCTTTACTGCAAGAGTGGTGAAGCCCTGGCAGAGGCTGCCCAGGGCAGAGGGGGAGTCTCCATCCCTGGAGGGGTTCAGAAAATTTGTAGGTGTGAAACTTTCAGACATGGATCAGCAGGCAGGGTGGGGTTGGGCTGATGTTGGGCTGGATGAGCTCAGGGGTGTTTTCCAACCTTACCGATTCTACGATTCTGAAGTATGGACTCCAGTTTATCCCTGAGGATTAAACTTGAGGGCAACAAAAGGACTAAGTTTTGGCTGCCCCATCCCTGGAGGTGTTCAAGGCCAGGTTGGATGGGGCTTTGAGCCCCCTGATCCAGTGGGAGGTGTCCCTGTCCATGGCAGGGGCTGGAACTGGGTGGGCTTTGAGGTCCCTTCCAACCCAACCCACTCTGTGAATCTATAAGCTGCTCCTCAGGCACTGTAGCCAATATTAAGTCCAACAGTTACATCTTGTTATTCAGAAAAAAACTAAAGGAATGTTATAGTAGTCATGACAAAGGTTCAGCTCACAGAAATGCATCACTCAGCCTCCCAGAAAGCACTCTAGAGGCAACGATAACATAACTCTAAAGAAGAGGATGCCCCCATGCTTAAAATTGAGAGGTTATTTAGGATGGAATAAGCTGAGTGAGCAAGAAAACACAGTATTATAGTACTGCAGTACTCTTTCAGTCAGGAATTTTTTTCCTACTATCTAAACTAAACCCCTCCAGGCACAGCTTGAGGCCATTTCCTCTCATCCCATCACTTGTTACTTGGGAGAAGAGACCAACACCCACCTCCTTCCAAGGAGTTGCAGAGGGATTAACAAGATCTAGCAAGAGCCAGATCTAGTTTGGGTCTCAATTCCAGGCTCAGCCTCAGTGCCCTTATTGACAGGAATAATTCTATTCTGAAAATTATCTTTTCATAGGTGCTGTGCACTTAAGACCTCATCAATCCTTGTCTCAGACCAGAGACTTTGTCAGAACACCTCCTGTACCTGCCTCCCAGGCTTTTTTATACAACTCAGCCCTGGAGCCAGGAGGGATGGGACCTCCAGGCTTCACCATCTGTGATATGGGGTTGATTGAAATGTGTTCAGTGCTGACAGATTATTTCAGTGAGCAAGGAGCATCAGAGCTTTTCCTGGCTTGGGCTGACACACAGCGCCGCTGAGAACACGTGTTGAAACGACACAGATATCACTCTGCTAATCTCCTGCAGCCTTGGGAGGTGTCTCCTGGTACCACGTGCAACCACGAGAGGCATTGCAAGGGAAGTGTTATTGAGAGGGAACACGGGGTCTGTAATTCAGCCACCCTGATGCTAATTTCCCTTCTCAAGCTGGAAAAGGATGCTGAGTGGTGCGCAGAGGAACTGACTCACGTTCTTCTCTGTCCTTAATGTTCTTGGCATTGACTGCTCCATCCCTTGCTCAGCAGTCCACCTTCACCCCTCCTTTTCTGCCCCTTGCACAATTTACAGGATGCAGAATGAAATGCAATGTTGATAATTATTCATCTCCCACTAATTGCTCTGCTGGGGGCCGCTGCAGAATTACTCTGCATCCCACTCCACCTTCTGCAGTGCTGCAGGGTTTGGATTTGACTGTCAGGAAGCCAAGGCTTTGCTTTCTCTCTTCTCTTTCGACAAGGGCATGGAGCGATAGGAGGAGGGGGAAGTGCTTTAAATTGGAAGAGGGAAGATTTAGATTGGACATTAGGAAGAAATTCTTCAGGATGAGGGTGGGGAGGCCCTGGCCCAGGTTGCCCAGAGCAGTGGTGGCTGCCCCATCCCTGGAGGTGTTCAAGGCCAGGTTGGATGGGCTTTTGAGCCCCCTGATCCAGTGGGATGGATCCCCTGATGGCAGAGGGATGGGACCAGATGGGCTTTGAGGCCCCTTCCAACCCAAACCATTCCATGACTGACCAATGGCACATACACACGTGTGCAGCCAATCACTGTGACAGATGTAGAGCAAAACAGATGTGATAATGAAGCTCCAGTGCTGGGGATGGGGAAATGAATTCACTGAAACTGCCAACTGCTCCTCATGTTGCTCCATGTCCTTCTCAGCCTTCCCTGGCTTACGGCAGTCCTAAGAAGGCAGAGGAGCTGGCTGCAAACTTGCTCGCATGAGGAGGAGGTGATGCTTCCTCCTGGAAAAATCTGTCTGGATGAGATAATTGTGTGCTCTTCTTGAATGATAAGAAGGCTGCCCTCCAAATCCCTCTGCCAGCATGTGGCCAAGTCTGCCTGACACTGGGAAGAGAAGCGTGTGGAGAATTTCATATGGAAAATTAATAACAAATGAGCTCTTTATACTAATTCTACTGAGGCAATTATTGCCTAAATTCACAGGGAGGATTTAGAGCAACAGGCTCTCTGTTCTGTGCACACAGCATTGGTAGTGAGTATTGATGATGGTACTTTCTGGTGAGTCTTAAAGCACCTCCTTGGAGAACTGCCATGCTTCTGTTGTTCAGCATCCATGGCACAGGTTGTCTGGGGAAGTCAAGGCTGCCCCATCCCTGGAGGTGTTCAAGGCCAGGTTGGATGGGGCTTTGAGCCCCCTGATCCAGTGGGAGGTGTCCCTGCCCATGGCAGGGGGTGGAACTGGATGGGCTTTGAAGTCCCTTCCAACTCAAACCATTCCATGATTCTCTGAATAAACTGCATCAGGCTGCCCCAGCCTCCCCCAAGCTGTTTTTGCAGTGCAAAACCAGGTGATCCCTGTGCTCACATTTCATGTGAACAGAATACCTTGTGGTGGATCTCACAGATCCTCTGTGAAGGGATGGTTTCTGGAAACAGAGCTGCAAGCAAAGCTTTAAGTGGACCTCAATGCAAAAGAAATGGTTGTTTCCCCTAAACCCCCAGATCAACCTCTTAATCCTAAAATATGTTTGTGCACTTAATTGCTGATAAACATTTTTCACCCTGACATTAATTAATTAACATTAATTTCACCTTTTACTCCACCTTCCTTTCCTCAAGCTGTGCCACCTGCCCTTGTGTCCCTAAGGGCTTTGAATCAAGAGGAATAGAAAAGCACATTTTCAATGAAGAAATTAGTATTTTTTTGTCAAAGATCTGGTAAATTGCCCTTAAGGAACCAGCAGAAAAGCTTTCTTGTAGGAACTCTGCTTCTTTAAATCAAAATACTTCATTTATACCAAAAGTTTCCTTCCTTATAAAAGGAGAAAATGTCTTCCCTAAGTCAAGTAAAAATATTCCAAGGAGTCAAGTATAAAAGCTTTTTCTTCAAAGAGGAAAGATGAGATGTACTTTAAAGAGATACTTCCAGAGAAAGAAGAAACAGAGTTCAAGTCTGGGATGAACACAGCATGATAGACAAGGCAGCTTCTTCTCCCCATGGCTCGACAAGAACGGAAGCCTCTCTCCTGAGAATACGCTGCCAGGGGGACCCAGTGCCTTTGTTTCCACCTGATGTGAGAGATGAGGATCTTCAGCCAAAGCCAGGAAAGAAAAAACTATCCTCTTAGACACATCAGTAAGGACAGAAAGTTTTCTTCCAAAGAAGAGATTATTACCACTGCATTTCATCTCAAGCTGTAAAAGTCCCATACGGATCATGGAATCCAACTCCCTGTTCTTCTCAAGACTACCTGAAACTAAACCTTAAGAGGGGATCTCAGAGCTGTTTGTGCCTTCTCCCAAGGGAGGGAGGGGAAACAGGGGCTGAGCTCTGCTCTCTGGGGACCTGGGACAGGACTGGAGGCAATGGCAGGAAGATGTGCCAGGGCAGGGGGAGATTGGACATTGGGAAGAGGTTCTTCCCCCAGCGGGTGGTGGAGCACTGGAACAGCTCCCCAGGGAAGCAGTCAGGGCCCCTGCTCTGCCAGCATTCCAGAAGCATTTGGCCACTGCCCTCAGTCCCACGGGGTGAGTGTTGGCAGTGTCCTGTGCAGGGACAGCAGTTGGACTCCATGGTCCTTGTGGGGCCCTTCCAGCTCTGGTCATTCTGTGACTCTACGACTGAGAGCATTGTCCAGATTCTCCTTGAACTCTTACAGGCTTGGTACCATCACTGTTTCAGTGACTGACCAAGCTCTTGGGGAAGAACCTTTTCCTAATGTCCATTCTAAACTTCTCCTTACACAGCTTCATTCCACTTCCACGTGTCCTACTGCTGGTAATCAGAGAGAGGAGATCAGCACCTCCTCCCCCTGCTGTACCCCAAATCAGAGAATAATAGAACTGTTTGGTTGGAAAAGACCTTTGAGATCATGAAGTCCAACCACACCTGTCCACTACTAAACCAGATCCCCAAGTACCTCATCTGCCTGTCCTTTAAATAGCTCCAGGGATAGGGACTCAACCACCTCCCTGGGCAGCCCTCCCTGTTAGATACCAAAGCCCACCCCGTAGAAAGCAAAAATGAGATATTTCTAAATGAAACTAGAAAAGAAAGTCAAGAGGATGATTTGCAAAGTGTTGGAAGGAGGTTCTGTGCCTGCCCAGGAACAGGCTCGCACTCCTTGCTCTTTCCAAGAGCAGTTGTAGATGAAACAAGGACTTTGGCAACACTGCACCAGCTTCTCTTTATTTAAATTAAACTTGGGCTGATGGCAAGGCTGGATGATTTTAGAGGTCTCCTCCAACCTTAATGATTCTATGTTCTTACACCAGACCCAAAGGGACTGATATTTTTAGGAGTTGGACTTGACGATCCTTTTGGGTCCTTTACAACTCGGGAAATTCCATGATTCTATGATTTTTCATGGATTAGACTTAAATCTGCATGTGTTAAAGGAACAGAAGGGGCTGTTTCCTCATTTAGGACTACCCATAAGTGCTTTAAACAAAGTAGGTGCTGTATCACCACGTTCACCTGCAGAAGTGAGGTGAAGCACCTCTTCTCCTCACTGCATCACTAAGAGCAGCGTCAGGACTTAAACGTGGCTTGATGGGAATTCTTTGAGCTCTTGGAGATGCAGTCAGCCAGCAGATATGTCTGATGGGACACAGTTACACACCTGATGTGAAGCCCTGGCACAGGCACTGCAGGGGGCTCCAGGAAAGCTGGGGAGGGGCTCTTGATCAGGGAGCGCAGGGATGGGATCGGGGGAAAAGTCTGAAGCTGAAAGAGACTGAGATGAGAACTTAGGGAGAAATGTTTTGCTGTGAGGGTGGGGAGGCCCTGGCACAATTGCCCAGAACAGTGGTGGCTGCCCCATCCCTGGAGGTGTTCAAGGCCAGGTTGGATGGGGCTTGGAGCCTCCTCATCCAGTGGGAAATTTCTACTTGGAAATCTCAACAGGACCTTTTCAGTTCCCAATAATTTGATTTCTTATGAGTTTTCTGTGTGCTACAGGTTTATTTTCTCCTATCTTTTTCCCAGCTAGATCCAGTCTTTGGTGGCATCTCAAGCTTCCCCCAGCAGTACTGTCTGTCTGCAAATATTTGATCATTAACAGATGAAAATATTCAGTGAAACAGCAGCCTGCATATGAAGGGAAACCACCTAGGATTTAATCACAGCTGGAACCTGAAATGTGTCATGTTCCAGGGAGATATCATCTGTATCTGAGGTAGGTTAAGAAGCAGCATATGATGTAAAACCCCTAATTATACCCATAATAAATCCCAGACAGCAAATCCTAGAACACATTAATAGCTAAACAAAATATGACACAAGGAACAAAATATATTCCAGAAGGAAGCCTCAATGTAATTCAAGAAAAATCAACATTTCAAAACATCCCCTCTCAACCCTTCCTGTTCGGATCATGTAGCATCCCAGGCTAGAGACTGCTTTTCCTGCCAACATCAGATTCACAGCCAAGACTAAAATGAAGAATTAAGGAGAACCTAATACTTAGATGATGGGGTAACAGAAAAGCACTTTAACAGCATCCAAAAGAAGAAACATTTGCTCTTGGGTTTTTATAGAACAGCTACACAGGGCAGACCTTAGAGCAGCCTCCCAGGACTGAAAGGGGCTCCAGGAAAGCTGGGGAGGGGCTCTGGATCAGGGAGGGCAGCAAGAGGATGAGGGGGAAGGGTTTTGAGCTGGAAGAGGGGAGATTGAGATGAGATCTTAGGGAGAAATGTTCTCCTGTGAGGGTGGGGAGGCCCTGGCCCAGGCTGCCCAGAGAAGCTGTGGCTGCCCCATCCCTGGAGGTGTTCAAGGCCAGGTTGGATGGGGCTTTGAGCCCCTGATCCAGTGGGAGGTGTCCCTGCTCCTACAGGTGGGTTTGACTGGATGAGCAGTAAAAAAAATCCCATCCACCCAAACCAGTCTATGATTCTATCCCTATTCCTGGTGAGACATCCAAGATGGGTTTTCTTCCACAGGTGCAAAGTGGCAAAGCTCCACCAATGCCTTTGCAGCATTTACAGTAGATAAATTAATGCCAGCTCCACAGGGAGATTCGTGGTGAGTGTAGAGCTTGGACTTGTTGCCAGCTCTGGTCTTTTTTGAGTGGCTGTTCCTTCCTTCACATCCAACTCAACCCATTCCATGAGTCTATGACCGATGGGGTGCCTTCAGCAGCTGTGTGTGCGTGGAGGCCTCTGGGGCTCACTGGGACAGCCCGAGCCCCGGCGTGATGGGGGTGGTTGGACCCCCCCTGCCCCCCTGAACCCTGAAGGTCACCTGGACCAGGCATTGTGCTCACCCCTCGCTGCAAACCTCAGGCCAGCCCCGTTTCCAACAGTGCCTTCTTCTCGTGGTGTGCCTACATGCAGTCATTACAGTTGCCTGTTCATCTATTGGACTCCAAGCTAACGAGTAATTACTTCCTAATTCAGCTATTTTTCATAAAGGATTTACAATTTTGGCACTGTTAGAGCTCATTAAGCACATCACGAAGCTAAATGCACGCATTAGGCATGAAAATCCCCCACAAGGCAGTTGTCCATCTCCACCAATCCCATACCAAACCCACAGGCACCGTCACCACCTGGGGCTCCAAATTATCAGCATCCTGAGATTCAGCTGACAGAGGGAGGAGGCTTTGGGGAACAGAATGCCAGTGCTCACGTAGTTATCAGACAGGCAGGTTTCTCACTGAAGGACTTCAAGCTCTAGGTAGTTCACTACAGACATGGCATGTCAACATATTTGTTTACACGACACTACTCGCATTAGAAGCGTCTCCAGATGTACGTTGTGAAGAGTTTCTATCTTTGGAGCACTCAAGAAGATTCTGAATGCTTTTTTTCTTAATTAGAAATGTACACAAACCCACAGTTTTGTAGAGGTTGTTGGGTCTTTTCCCCTTCCCACAGCTCAGTCCGGTCCCATCATTTATAGAACCGGATGCAAAGTCTAAAATCCCATTTTGTGCATTTTTTGCACCGTGAGGTTTTCAATTGTTTGCTCTGCTTCCCTCAGCTCTTGGTGACCAATTGCATTGGTATCCCAATAGTGCATTGGCATCCCAATGGTGCACTGGCATCCCAATAGTGCACTGGCATCCCAATAGTGCATTGGCATCCCAATAGTGCATTGGCATCCCAACGGTGCACTGCCATCCCAACGGTGCACTGCCATCCCAACGGTGCACTGCCATCCCAACGGGGCACTGGCATCCCAACGGGGCACTGGCATCCCAATAGGGCACTGGCATCCCAATGGTGCACTGGCATCCCAATGGTGCACTGGCATCCCAATGGTGCACTGGCATCCCAATGGTGCACTGGCATCCCAATGGTGCACTGGCATCCCAATAGGGCACTGGCATCCCAATAGGGCACTGGCATCCCAATAGGGCACTGCCATCCCAACGGTGCACTGCCATCCCAACGGTGCACTGGCATCCCAATAGGGCACTGGCATCCCAATAGGGCACTGCCATCCCAACGGTGCACTGCCATCCCAACGGTGCACTGCCATCCCAATAGGGCACTGGCATCCCAATAGGGCACTGCCATCCCAATGGTGCACTGCCATCCCAATGGTGCACTGCCATCCCAATGGTGCACTGCCATCCCAATGGTGCACTGGCATCCCAATAGGGCACTGGCATCCCAATAGTGCACTGCCATCCCAATGGCGCACTGGCATCCCAATGGTGCACTGCCATCCCAATAGGGCACTGGCATCCCAATAGGGCACTGGCATCCCAATAGGGCACTGCCATCCCAATAGGGCACTGCCATCCCAATAGTGCACTGCCATCCCAATAGTGCACTGGCATCCCAATAGTGCATTGGCATCCCAATAGTGCACTGCCATCCCAATAGTGCACTGGCATCCCAATAGTGCACTGCCATCCCAATAGTGCACTGGCATCCCAATAGTGCATTGGCATCCCAATAGTGCACTGGCATCCCAATAGTGCATTGGCATCCCAATAGTGCACTGGCATCCCAATAGTGCACTGGCATCCCAATAGTGCACTGGCATCCCAATAGTGCACTGGCATCCCAATAGTGCACTGCCATCCCAATAGTGCACTGCCATCCCAATAGTGCACTGGCATCCCAATAGTGCACTGCCATCCCAATAGTGCATTGGCATCCCAATAGTGCACTGCCATCCCAATAGTGCACTGCCATCCCAATAGTGCATTGGCATCCCAACAGTGCCCTGCCATCCCAACAGTGCCCTGCCATTCCAAAATTGCATATTTGTCACAATCAACACCTTTGAGCAGGACAGCAAAAGACATCTGTACTTGTTCCCAATACCAGTTTCAAGGGCAACTGTGGCCAAAATCTTCCAAGCTACACCCTAGACCTTCACCCTACACAAGCTGTAGACAAACCTCCCTCTGATATCAGGCTGAGTTGTACATGAGCCTCAGGTTTTTTACCAAAGTATTGTGATCTTCTCTAAAGATACTTCCACACCCAAGCAGCCCCTCCTGACATCACTGGGAGCAGCCACGTCCTCTAACCATAAACACTCCACAAAGCTGCAGAATCCACCCTAAATTACTCCCTAACACTGGAGTCACGTGAGCTGGTCACGTCTGGTAACACCAGAAGTTGGTTAAAAAGCAGAGTAAGGTCTTCCCAAGGGGTTTACTTACAGTACACGTCCACTCTTATGGACTTTATGGCTGGTGAACCCAAGCCATTCTCAGCCTTGCAGTAGTAGCGTCCTCCTTGGTGCCGCTGGATGTTGGATATCCTCAGGGTTTCATTGAAGACACTCGAATCTTGAAATCTGTCAGAGGCACTTCCTGCTGTTTTGGTCCACCTGATCTGAGCAAGCACCAAAAAACATTTGTTACTTTCAATCTGCAAAAGGGAGCAGAGCACAGATTTCACTGAACTGGGAGTCACAGGTGTGGTCACCAGGATTTTACGTTGAAGGACTCGGGGAGCTTCTCTAGAAAACTGAATCGCTCATGCTTTCAGTCAAACACTTCATCCAAGAGTCCCCCAAACAGCAATCTTGCATTTACATTTACATCAAGTCTTAGAAACAGTTAATTACTTATAATGGAAATGCCACCTGAAGAACAAATGCCACTAGCAGAGATGTGGAGAACAACTCAAGCCACATCAGTGACACCCAGCTGGAATTAGAGAATATCTCCCCACTAGTGGCAAGGAGTAGAATTCACCTCAAAAAGTGGCTGTACCCATGCACTGAACACAGGTAGTTTCCTTTAAACCATATTCATAGAATCATGGAATGGTTTGGGTTAGAAGGGACCTTAAAGCCATCCAATTCCACCCCTGCTGCTGTAGGCAGGAACTTCTGGGCAGGAGAGCTCGACAAAGGGCACCAAACTGAAAAATTCACAACCAGCTGTCGCCCATGTGAATTTTCCCCTTGAATGAGAGCAGGCGTGGGCTCCAGAGACTGAAATTAGAGCAAACAGCCCAAAAATTGTCATCTGTTTCTGGCTTGTTGAATTTGTAACCCTAAGTGGCTTTGCCCCTTTGCCAGGTGACCTGCAAAACCCTGTGGGTTCCACTGTGGGGAGAGGGAGGGGATTGTCCTGCTCTGCTCTGCACTGGGGAGGCCCCACCTGGAGCACTGGGGGCACTTTGGGCACCACAGGGTAAAAAGGACATCAAAGCACTGGAGAGTGTCCAGAGGAGGCCCCAAAGCTGGGGAAGGGTCTGGAGGGGAAGTGTGTGAGGAGAGGCTGAAGTGCCTTGGGCTGTTCAGCTGGAGAAGAGGAGGCTGAGAGGGGATCTCAGAGCTGTTTGTGCCTTCTCCCAAGGGAGGGAGGGGAAACAGGGGCTGAGCTCTGCTCTCTGGGGACCTGGGACAGGACTGGAGGCAATGGCAGGAAGATGTGCCAGGGCAGGGGGAGATTGGACATTGGGAAGAGGTTCTTCCCCCAGCGGGTGGTGGAGCACTGGAACAGCTCCCCAGGGAAGCAGTCAGGGCCCCTGCTCTGCCAGCATTCCAGAAGCATTTGGCCACTGCCCTCAGTGCCACGGGGTGAGTGTTGGCAGTGTCCTGGGCAGGGACAGCAGTTGGACTGGATGGTCCTTGTGGGGCCCTTCCAACTGAAGTCATTCCATGAACTCCACATCCACGTCGCTGTCTGCCTGGGAGAGAGACGCTGTTAGCACTGCTATATTTACCAGTCTCAAGCTGTCTGCATTACTATTCTAAACTCTTGGCTCTGGGGCTTTTGAAATCATCCCTATCAATGTGCTGCCGGATAATTTGGGAACACACATTTGGCTTCTACATGCTGCAGAATATGATTTCATCACATAGAGTTTCAAATGCTTAGGAAGTCTTTTAAAACAGAATTTCAGATGTTCACTGAACCTCTTGTGTATTTTATTTTCTTTCATGTAATTAGAAATGTGAAACCAGCTCTGTTTGATTTTTAACTTGAAAAAAATTAATAGCATGACTTCTCTCTTCCTCCCCTTCCTCCCCCACAAAAAGTTTCCAGTGGAAGGCAGTCTCTCCCATTAAAAAAATACATAACTTAAATAATGTGGTATAAGTATTATCAGCAATCTGTGTAACTGGTAACATCACATAACTTAGAAAAATATAGCCAAGTTCATTTAGATCATAGAATCATGGAATGCTTTGGGTTGGAAGGGACCTAAAAGCCATCCAGTTCCAGCCATGGGCAGGGACACCTCCCACTGCATCAGGGGGCTCAAAGCCCCATCCAACCTGGCCTTGAACACCTCCAGAGATGGGCAGCCACCACTGCTCTGGGAAACCTGGGCCAGAGTCTCCTCACCCTCACAAGAAAACATTTCCTCCTGTCAGACTTTGAAAGCAAAAGCCTTTCCCTTCCACAGTATCTTTACACTGATTTATCAATTTTCTCTTTATTATAAGGAAGTTTAACCAGACACTGCACAGCTGGCAACAAAAGTAGACTTTTAAGCTTCAAAAAATACACATATATATGGATGTTGTTTAGAGGAAAGGGAAGCAATTCTACTGAATTAACTCATTTTGTAGTGTTTGTAGAAATCCCTGAAGAACACGCACTGTTCTGCTGCCTGAGAACCCTTTCAGGGAAGAAGTATTTCCTGATCTCTAAGCTGAGCCTCCCTTGGCACAACTTGAGGCCATTTCCTCTCATCCTGTCATTTGGGAGAAGAGCCCAGCACCCACCTCTCCACGGCCTCCTTTGAGGGAGCTGCAGAGAGTGATGAGGTGTCCCCTTAGCCTCCTCCAGACTCCAGACACAATTCAGATCCTCCGGTATTTTTAAATAACTTGGCACAAACCAAATGCATTTTATCACTTTTTGCCATTCCTAACTGGTTCTTCTGTTTGAAACCACCCAGTCCCTAGGACAGAAGCAGCACCGCGTGCTCGGCGCGTCTCCAGGGTGGATAACGTGGGATGTACATAAACTCTACTCCACCGAGAAGTGAAAGCCATCCCTACTTGCAGGGATGCTCTCATAATTAAAAATTTACATCTGCACATCACGACACACAGAAATTGGACTGAGAAATGCTAATCCATCATGCAGAGCTTGGTTGCTCCTAAGGATGCAATTTGCCAAAGTACCCACTGCTGCTCCGACACACAAATGGAAATCCCACCCATGTGTTGTCACTGCTCTACCCTACAATTATGGCCCTTATTTATAAAAATCTTTTTTCCTCTTCTTTTTTTTCTGCCAAAACACACAGAAGTAAAAATGATCCATGAACAATTCAATTAAAAATAAACCAACTTTTAAAAATCAGTAAAGTATGACCCAGCCAGCCAAAGCGTGACCCATGCTGTGGTCTGATGTGTGGATGCCTGTAAGTTCTCAAACCATCAATACCTCTGACAGTATTTTATTGGCTAAAGCTGATGCTCCGAGACACAAAGTCATATTTTGCCCTACAGCTTCAGTTTTCTCCGTGAGCCTCCCTGCACCTTCAGTAGGAGTCAAAGATGCTTAAGTTTTAGACTCAAAAATCAGATTAAAATGAAAATATTTTGCCTAATTTTTTTCAGCTTCAATAAACTTCTCAATTCTGAAGAGAGAGCAGCAGAATAAGAAAAATATTAAATTTGACACCACAAAAATGAAATATTTCTGGTTTACGGATTGTCTTGGTCAAAGGCAATAAAAATTAAAATATCTTTACTCTGAATACAAAACATTTCATACGGATCAAAACAATAATTGCTACCCCGATCCTCCAAAAACCCCACCTCCAACCATTATACATCATCCAGTCCAACCATCTGCCCAAGACCATCGGGCCTACTACACTGCATTTTCTCCTTATTATATCACAGTATCACAAGGTTGGAAAGGACCTCTGAGATCATCAAGTCCAACCTATAACCCAACACCAACACCAACCCATCATCTAACCCATGGCACTCAGTGCCTCATCCAGTCTCCCCTTAAACCCCTCCAGGGTCGGTGACTCCACCCCCTCCCTGGGCAGCCCATTCCCATGGCCAATCACCCTTTCAGGGAAGAACTTTTTCCTCACATCAAGTCTAAACTTCCCCTGATGAAGCTTGAGTCCATGCCCTCCAGTTCTGTCCCTGGTCACCTGAGAGAAGAGACCAACCCCTGCCCCACTACAACCTCCTTTTAGGGAGTTGTAGAGAGCAATGAGGTCTCCCCTGAGCCTCCTCTTCTCCAGACTAAACAGCCCCAGCTCCCTCAGTCTCTCCTCGTAGGGCTTGTGCTCCAGCCCCTTCACCATCTTCATTGCCCTCCTCTTTATTATGCTGCAGAACTGCAAGGAATTCACCGGGGGCTTTGCTCTCATCGAGAGGTTTTTGATGGGAAGGTTCCTGATGCAGAGAAACACCACAGAAGCAATGAGCAAGCGATGCCCCCGCGCAGCAGAGGGTGAGGGCACAGACCTGCCCCGCGCCAGCCCCAGCGCTGCTCCCCAGGATGGATGGTGGGGAAAGCCCAGGGCTATGGCCAGGGAAGGGAACTGGAAGAGGAGCTTCTCAGCCATGGCAAAGGCATTCTGTGTTTTCCAGTAGGATTTCAGGTCCTTTATCACATAGAGATCTCACTTTTAGTAACATTTTAATTAATCCTACAGCTTCTATAAATCAAGAAGATCTTATCACTGTTCACACTGAAGGAATTAATTATAGAACCCAAGTTCATGGAATCATTAAGGTTGGAAAAGAACTCCAAGCTCATCCAGTCCAACCATCAACCCAACCCCACCATGCCTGCTGAATCCTGTCCCCATGTGCCACATTTACAATGTGTTTTGAACCCCTCCAGGGACTCCCCCACTGCCCTGGGCAGCCTCTGCCAGGGCTTCACCACTCTTTTAGTTAAGAAATGTTGCCTCATTTCCAATCTAAACCTCCCCTGGCGCAACTTGAGGCCACTGCCTCTTGTCCTATCTCTTATTACTTGAGAAAAGAGACCAACACCCACCTCAGCACAACCTCCTTTCAGGCAGTTGTAGAGACTGATGAGGTCTCCCCACAGCCCCCTCTCTGTCAGGCAAAACAGCCCCAGGTCCCTCAGTTGCTCCTCAAGATTACGTTACAATGAAAACTTTTCTTTCTTCCATGTAAACAGTTGGTGGAAAATGAGGTTCTGACAACTTTTGTCTTACACCACAACATTGAAATCTGCCCTAATGCACCAACTGCAAGGAAATATGTTCCTTAAAATATACCCAGTGCCCACACTGGGGGTTGGTACCACATCTCACGGCCACTGATTGCAGTCACTGCCCTCTGACATCCCTACGAACGCAGGGATGAGAAGAACCTCCTGATCACTGTTATAATCCCCCAATCCCTGCTCAGATTAAAGTCCTCCTTCGCATGCAAACAGCCGTAAAAGAGGTCTTTGCACAGCTTCACTGGGATGTGCTGGAATGTATCTTCAGGTCTAAAGACATCAGAGCCCTTGCAAAGAAAGCCTGTCTTCCACATCTCACACATCCCCCCCACCCCGCCTCCAGCAAAGAAAAAGGAACATACTCCCTTCCATTTGTTTGTTCTGTGAGGTTATTTTTGTTCTCAGGAAAGAGGTGGCTGGGGCAGCAGCAACAGAAGGCAAGAAGCAGTCACCTCCTTCACAATAAACAAAGACACACTGCAAAAAGACCTTTTTTGGGCCAGGAGAGAAAAAGTGACTTCTGCTCCTTTCTTAAGGAAATGATCTTTTTGCCCATACACATCTCCCTCATCTCTTCCTTCTCTACAGCAGAGATGTACAGAGCCTTTCTGGTACCTGAAGGGGCTCCAGCAAAGCTGGGGAGGGACTTGGATGAGGGGAAATGGCTTTAAATTGGAAGGGGGAAGATTTAGATGAGACATCAGGAAGAAATTCTTCACAATGAGGGTGGGGAGGCCCTGGCCCAGGTTGCCCAGAGAAGCTGTGGCTGCCCCATCCCTGGAGGTGTTCAAGGCCAGGTTGGATGGGGCTTGGAACCCCCTGATCCAGTGGGAGGTGTCCCTGCCCAAGGCCAGGGTGGGACTGAATGGGATTTAAGGTCCCTTCCAACCCAAACCGTTCTCTGATTCTATGATATAACCACACCACAGACATCAGTGCCCTGTGAGGCAACACCCAAGCTCATTATAAATGGGACAGCCTGGGGTCGAGCCACGACCTGGTGGTGATTTTTAAATGCTGCCCTGTTACAACAAGCCAAACAAAAGAAAAACCCAGAAGAAAAAAATAAAATAAAATAAAATAAATAAAAATAAAATACTGAAAAAATACAGGAACAAACAAAAAAAATCCAGGAGAGTGCAGTGGATCCAAGCTTCCATCACCTGGCATGAGGAAATACCATCCATACCTATATACAACTCTGGGGTTGGTACCATATCTCACAGCCACTGATTGCAGTCACTGTCCTTTGACATCCCTACAAACACAAGGATGAGAACCTCCTGATCGCTGTTATAATACCCAAAATTTCACCCAAAATTTCACCCAAAATGACCTTTTTTTCCCCACGAGCTTCCATTTCCCTTCCTCCAGGCAAGCTGCACAGCCCAAAGACTGCAAGGCAGATGCAAACCACCACTGCAGGACTGGCAAGGGTGAATTTTATCACAGTATCACAGTATTATAAGGTTGGAAAGGACCTCTGAGATCATCGAGTCCAACCTATAACCCAACACTAACACCAACACCAACCCATCATCTAAACCATGGCACTCAGTGCCTCATCCAGTCTCCCCTTAAACCCCTCCAGGGTCGGTGACTCCACCCCCTCCCTGGGCAGCCCATTCCAATGGCCAATCACCCTTTCACTGAAGAACTTTTTCCTCACATCCAGTCTAAACTTTCCCTGATGAAGCTTGAGTCCCTGCCCTCTAGTTCTGTCCCTGGTCACCTGAGAGAAGAGACCAACCCCTGCCCCACTACAACCTCCTTTTAGGGAGTTGTAGAGAGCAATGAGGTCTCCCCTGAGCCTCCTCTTCTCCAGACTAAACAGCCCCAGCTCCCTCAGTCTCTCCTCGTAGGGCTTGTGCTCCAGCCCCTTCACCATCTCCGTTGCCCTCCTCTGGACACTCTCCAGCATCCTGACATCTTTCCCAAACTGGGGGCCCAGAACTGGACACAGTATTCAAGGTGAGGCCTGACCAGTGCCCAGTACAGGGGGACGATAACTCCTCTGGTCCTGCTGGCCACACTATTCCTGATGCAGGCCAGGATGCCATTGGCCTTCTTGGCCACCTGGGCACACTGCTGGCTCATGGTGAGCTTCCTGGCCACCAGCACTCCCAGGTCCTTTTCTGCCTGACTCCTCTCCAGCCACTCTGTCCCCAGTCTGGAGCTCTGCATGGGATTGTTGTGTCCAAAATGAAGTACCCGACATTTGGACTCATTAAACATCATCCCATTGGAATCAGCCCAGCTCTCCAGTCTGTCCAGGTCCCTCTGTAGGGCCATCCTACCCTCTAACAGACCAACCCTTCCTCCCAGCTTGGTATCATCTGCAAACTTGCTGATGATGGACTCAATCCCCTCATCCAGATCATTAGTAAAGATATTAAATAAATAAAGATATTTTATACCTCACTCACGTGGGTACAGGTTCAGAGACCAGAGAAGAACCAGTTCAACTCCAAGATTTCTTCATAGAACTCCTCAACACCCTCTGTACAAAGGCTGTCACTGGCTATTATTGAACCAAATCCACGCAAAACAACTCCAGAGCTTGAAGAAGTTGCAAACCCTGACCATTCAACAGTTGTTTGACATTTGCACCACACTGGAAAATCAAGGAACTTGACGAGTGTCGCTCCAAACTGATTTGTGGCATTGTGACATGTGATGAAAAATGGATTTTATACATCAGTGGTGTTCACTCAGTGGTTGGACCAAGGGGAAGCACTGAGACACTTCCCCCCAAGCAAGAGCTGCACCAAAAGAAGGTTATGGCCACCGTTTGATGGTTGGCAAGTGGAACCATTCTCTACAACTTCTTGAATCCTGGCCAAACCATCCCAGCAGAGAGTAATTGCCAAGAAATCTACAAAGTGCACCAAGAACTGCAAATTTATGTCCAATATTGGTCAATCAAGAAGGATCATTTCTTCCCCATTACAAAGCCCAACCATATGTCTTGCAAATGACTCTGCAGAAGCTGCACGAACCAGGCTACGAAACTGCCTCACCCAGCTTATTCACCAGAGCTTTCTCCCACCCACTGCCACACACCCAAGCACCTCAAAAAATCCTGCAAGAGAAGGTTTTCCTCAACCAAGCAGCAGCTCAAAATGCTTTTGAAAAATTCATCACTTCCAGGACTCTAGAATTCTGTGCTACCAGAATAAACACACTTTTCTCTTGTTGGCCAAAATGCACAGATCCTAATGCTCTAATTTCAATTAACAAATTTGATTCTAAGCCGAGACAGAAAGCTTTGAAGTTGATGGTTAAAAATGGCAATAATTTTTACATTGTCCTTCCCTTGGTCACACCTCTTCCTGCACCACAACCACAAGACAGGAGATACAGCCCTGATCCAAAAACTCCACCACTCTGCAGAACACAACCTTCTATTTTAATTTTCAAGGATACATTGACTCTAGGAAATCCCCTGTGTATTCTCCAGGTCTTCCGCACCATGTATGTCTAAATTACAGGATTAGCTATATTTAGATGAATAAAGTGGGAAGGGGATGTTGCACTTTGATTTTTAGCAAACCAGAGGCAGCACAATGAGATGGAAGATACAAAATCCCTGTTGTTATTGGAATAGAAATTGCTGCAGGCTATTGACAGGCAACAGCGTTATGGAAACTTCTCATCCTGTTTGTTTGCTATTGTAAAGTCTGAAAAACTGGGCTTGAAAAGAGCTTCAGGTAAAAGAACTCTTTTGTTGTTCAAAAACTCTTACGTGGAATATCAGAGCAGCAAAGCCAAAGCCAGCCATGCTGTCTGTCAAAATTGCTGATCCTCGATCTTGGACGGAGATAGAAACCCATTATCAGTGCACAACAAATGCAGTCTTTGGCTTCCAAATGACTTGATTCAAGTTTGTGGGAGCCAAGATGAAATCACCATGGAAGACTGGGCTTCATTGCTCCATACTTGGTCTCCTCAGACTTCACAGGAAAATAGAAACATAGAATCACAGAATGGTTTGGGTTGGAAGGGACCTCAAAGCCATCCAGTTCCAGCCATGGGCAGGGACACCTCCCACTGGATCAGGGGGCTCAAAGCCCCATCCAACCTGGCCTTGAACACCTCCAGGGATGGGGCAGCCAACACTGCTCTGGGCAACCTGGGCCAGGGCTTATGCGCTTATGCTTCCACACAGACCAACACTTCTGCAGGCTGGCAACCAAAAGCACAAGTTTTTGCTCATCTAACTACAAGGAGCCTGTGACAGTAACTGTTAAAATGCAGGACATGATCAATTCTGATTCGGTGCCAGAGATCACAGAGAAATTGCTGTTTTCCAGCTTGATTGCTATAATGCATAGGAAAAAAAAGACTTCCTTTTATTATCTAAGAGAGGAAAAATTATGGTTATTAATTACAGAGAAAATCAGTGCTAAAACCACAAAGTCACAAGATATCAAGTCACATCAAAAGAATTTCAGTGCTTGGTTCAATAGCTTGCTTTAGCCCAAAAGCAGCCTCCCAGGACTGAAAGGGGCTCCAGGATAGCTGGGGGGACTCTTGATCAGGGAGTGCAGGGATAGGGACCTTAAGGACCATCCAGCTTCAAGCCCCCCACTGGATCAGGGGGCTCCAAGCCCCATCCAACCTGGCCTTGAACACCTCCAGGGATGGGACAGCCACCACTGCTCTGGGCAACCTGGGCCAGGGCCTCCCCACCCTCACAGCAAAATATTTCTCCCCAAGATCTCATCTCAATCTCTCCTCTTTCAGCTCAAAACTGTTCCCCCTCATCCTGTCCCTGCACTCCCTGATCCAGAGCCCCTCCCCAGCTTTCCTGGAGCCCCTTTCAGTCCTGGGAGGCTGCTCTAAGGTCTCCCCAGAGCCTTCTCCTCTCCAGGATGAACAACCCCAACTCTCCCAGCCTGTCCTCGGATGGGAGATGCTCCAGCCCTTGGATCATCTCCATGGCCCTAATGGGGCAGTGCATGACAGGACCCAGAACGAACTCTTCATAAGGACATCCCCTAAGCAAAGAACACACCCTTTCTTGGTTGTAATTTACAGGTTATTTGTCCTTTTGACATTCAGAGAGGCTTCCTCAATGAAAATTACATTTTTAAACCCAATTCCTCCAGTGCTACAATTTCAAGACAGCAAAGGTTACATCACTGCTCTTGTATTTAAAAGACTCCTGGCTCAGTTGTTCCACCCAGACTGGGACATATTGTCATAAAACCTCCTGAAAATTAGGCACCACACACGCTTAAGACATCTGAACACCAAGAATTAAGAACTCAAGCTTTGAAAGCAGAGAGGAAGGATTTCTTATATTCAAAGGCTGAAAACCTAGAGATTAACAGGATATAAGTGAAGAAAGTTTAAATGATCACTGAACAATTAAAGAGGAAAATTAATGAGTGGATCCTAAAGAAAAAACCCTCTCCTTTAAAGCCTTCTTTAGCACCTTGCTTAGTTAAATAAGTTTATTTCCTTATGAAAACGTAGTGCCTGGGTAAAAATCCATATGTGATTTCTCAAAACATCCTTGAGTCACCTGCTAAATGATTAATTGCAGTAATTTATCCTACTTTGACTATAATGTTTTTCCTTATGACTTTCAGATGTTTCACTGATTGCAAAAATTAGCACTTTTATATCGAATAATCAATATACATTTTACTATAAATATCACACTGAAGGATGGAGTTTTTTTCATCCCACATGGCAGGAAAATTCCTTTTCTAGCCCAGTGAATTTCCCAGAGCCTTCTTTCTACTGAGGTCAGTATCTTTTTAAAATTGCCAATAGCTGCAACACATTAAAGGGCCTTGTGTGGTTACACCTTCCTGACAGGAAATTAACTTATTTAAGGAGCTCCATCAAATGACCCAAATATATGCAAATGCTGTATTTTTATTATTCTGCCTTTTTTTTTTATTCTGCAGCATTAATTTGCTTCAAATTCACCTGCATAATAAATAATAGACTGAGGAAGCCACAGCAGCATTTGCATTCCCAATTTTCACAATGGCCTTCTCAAATTAGTAGACCAGGTGAAACCACCAGAGTCATAAACACATCCTCATTACTTCAAAGCATGGAAATTTCAAGGCCAGGTTGGATGGGGCTTTGAGCCCCCTGATCCAGTGGGAGGTGTCCCTGCCCGTGGCATGGATGATCTTTAAGGTCTCCTCCAAACCAAACCACCCTATGATTCTATGAAATTCATCCATTATAGTTCTTAAATGGTTTAAAGGGAAATAAAAAGATTGCCTGTGGAAACATTCGAGGCCAGGTTGGATGGGGCTCTGAGGAACAAGACTGACTTAAAGATGTTTGTGCTCCTGTAGGGAGGTTGGACTGGATGACCTGTAGAGGTCCCTTCCAACCCAAACCATTCTATGATTCTGTGATAAATACACTGTGAAATGTGTAAACATAGCACCAAGCTTAGCTCTGTGCCAGTGGCAGAGACCATCAGAGAACGCTGTGGAGTTCACCTCCAGACTCTTTTTTTTTCCTCAATAACAGTATAAATTACACTTGTTGCCATGCAGGTAATGTAAAAATGATCTAAAATCCTTACAGTTTTTAAAAAGAAAGGGTGGTACAATCAAACAAGGATGAGCTACAAGAGCATTCTACAGCAAGAGAGGAGATAACCTGGAGAACAGTCACTGGAAGAGGTGTACAGAAGAGAACCAGGTCTAGAGACAAGGTATGGCGAGTGATGATCTCAAAAAGCTACCTCGAAGGCACATTTTGTGCACTTCTCAGAAGCTGCAATTGCTAGAAAGCACTGGAGAGAGCAGGTGGCCCCACAATAAGCACGTGCTCTATGCCAGCCCCTCCACCACTCTGAACTATTGGTGAAGAATGAAGGAGAGAGTTTATTTTTTGGTTGTACAAAGCAGGAAATCATAGAATCATAGAATCATCTGGTTGGAAAAGACCTCTGAGATCAGCAAGTCCAATCCTACCCGTCCCCTTAGTAAACCATGTCCCTAAGAAACTCATCTACCTGTCTTTTAAACCCCTCCAGGGGTGGGGACTCCACCCCCTCCCTGGCAGCCTCTGACAGGACCTCAGAACACTTTCCATGAAGAAATGTTTCCTGATGTCCAATCTGACCCTGCCCTGGTGCAACTTGAGGCCATTTCCTCTCCTCCCATCCCCTGTCACTGGGGAGAAGAGACCAACCCCCACCTCCCCACAACCTCCTCTCAGGCAGTTGGAGACAGGGATGAGGTCTCCCCTCAGCCTCCTCTTCTCTAGGCTAAACAACAGATAATAATAACGGATAATAAACAGATAGATTGGGTGGTTTCCATTGTCTCTATCTGAAGAGACTTTGGAACAGAGTCTAAGGTGGCAGCCACACACTGGGGCTGTGCCCCGGGAAGATTATGAAGAACTGTCAAGGTTATAGAGAAAAGCCACGTTACTCATTGTAGTAACAGAAACCAGCTCAAGAGTGGGAGTGTAAAGCTCAGCAAATGCACAGTATAAAATGAAAAATCAGGGAAAAGCAATCCACATCTTTAACTCATCCATGACGGACAGAAATCTGATAGCAGATCGATTTTCAACATAAAAGGCAAAGTTAAGGCAGTTGCAAAACGGATTGGAAATCACTTTCCATTTGCTCAGCCAAGATGCTTATGCAAAACATCTTCTATCCAAGACGTTTCACTTAGGCAGAGTCAGAGGTGCCAAAGGACTTTTCTGGAGGAAGTGAAAGCTCCTCCTTGTGCCCATCACCAGGAACCAGCTCTATCATCCAAACCATCACCTGGTACTGTACCTCCACCACCCAGCACTCCTGCACAACTGCGAGGGATGCCCTGTCCTCACAGTGCCCAGGGATGTTAAAACCCAACCCTACCCTAAGTAAGTCTTTCCAGCCCAGTTTTCCAAGCAAGGTACCCTACATGACTGTTGGTCTTCCCAACCCAACCTCTCAGAGTCCAGTTCTACCCAAATTCAGTGCGGGTACGCAGCACAACCTCCACTTCCTGGAGCCAAGAGGTGATCCCTTCATCCAGTCCAGGATGGAAATGTGGGAGGGTTTCAGAGAAGGCTGGAAGTCTGATGAGCTGCTCTTCAACCACAGCACAAGGAGCAGTTGAGAGCCAGAAGCCATCTTTCCTGAAAGAGTGGTCAAGCACGGGAACAGGCTGCCCAGGGCAGCAGAGGAGTCTCCATCCCTGGAGGGGTTCAAAATGTGTGTAGATGTGGCACTCCAGGACACGGATCTGTAGCCACGGTGGGGCTGGGCTGATGGTTTGACTGGATGAGCTGAGAGGTCTTTTCCAACCACAATGATTCTATGATTCAATGATCAGCTCCTGTTTTCCCAGAACTACTTGTCTCCCTCAAGAGCAAAAACGCATAAAGAAGTGTTTCTGCCATTAAACTCTGAAGGCCTCGAGTCTAAACAGAGAAAGGAAAAAGTGGCTGCTAAGCAGAGTTTCTTCTACTTTAAAGCTCTCTTCACAATAGAATCGCGTTTCGAAGTGACAAAGTCATCTTGAAATTCAGGCACTTCAAGATCTGTGCTTTTGTAACAATCCTTTCAGGTATTATTTCTGCTTCTGATTCTCTCAGTCTCTACCCATTCTTCCCCTGCCCCCCCAGGACCCCTGGGAGAAATGGAGTATTTAAGAGAAACAGCTATAACAGAGCACACCCAAAGTGCTCTCAGAGACCTACAACAAGAAAAATGATAAAGACAGAAAAATAATGTTTCACTTCTGGTCTTTCATAGAATCACAGAATGGGTTGGGTTTGAAGGGACCTCAAACTCATCCAGTTCCACCCCCTGCCATGGGCAGGGACACCTCCCACTGGATGAGGGGGCTCCAAGCCCCATCCAACCTGGCCTTGAACACCTCCAGGGATGGGGCAGCCACCACTGCTCTGGGCAACCTGGGCCAGGGCCTCCCCACCCTCACAGTAACACAACCCTGACCACTCCCTCCACCAGTCACAAGGGGTAATTTTGGGGCAGAACTGCAGCCTTTAAACTGACTGATAAGTGTCACAAACAAACAGATCTGCAAATGAAAAAACAGAAGCAGCATCACTGACAGCACCACGGCAAAATCAGAATTGCAAGAGGAAGCTTTTTCTGTGCAGTGAAGTCTGTGAGGCAGAGACTGACGCAATCAAGGGAGATCTTAGAGTGACCCTCCAATACCTGAAGGGGCTCCAAGAAACCTGGGGAGGGACTTAAAGTGCCATGAAGTGATAGGATGGGGGGAATGACTTTAAATTGGAAGGGGGAAGACTTAGATGAGACATCAGGAAGAAATTCTTCACAATGAGGCTGGGGAGGCCCTGGCCCAGGTTGCCCAGAGCAGTGGTGGCTGCCCCATCCCTGGAGGTGTTCCAGGCCAGGTTGGATGGGGCTTTGAGCCCCCTGATCCAGTGGGAGGTGTCCCTGCCCATGGCAGGGGGTGGAACTGGATGGGCTTTGAGGTCCCTTCCAACCCAAAGCATTCCATGATTCTACTCTTCGCACAGATGAGCCGATCACACAAAGAGAATGAACTTGTTTTCCTCCTGCACAGAAACTAAACAACCAACTGCATTTCCAGAACGTTCTTGTGTCTCCAAGGGCTAAGTGCAAAGTTTTGTGGGTCCTTAATTCTTTATTCCTGCAGGAACACGCATGGCCCTGCTTTCCCTCCTCCAGCACAGCCCCATCCTGCAGAGATGCCATCACTCTTTCTGCACTGCCACTGTCATCCTGGGCACTCCCACAGCACCCCAGGCACGTTTTTGGCCCCACCTCTGCATGAACAAATGAAAACCACTTAACTGAACATCATAAAACACAAGGTTTAAATGGCTCTTTTTCCACTACATTGTCTTCTGCAAATAGCAGCGAGGTTATTGATTTCCTGCAATACAATATCTGTCTGTTTACTTAAACTGGTTCCCATTTTAAAAACTTCATAAAACATAATCCAGAGAAATCATGTTGTGCTTCAAACAGCAGTAGAAGCAGACTTGGTGAATGAAGAGACTCAAGAAAAATCCCTTCTAAATATTGAAAGCTGATGACCACCAGGCTCTGACTTTACATTCCTGTTGGACTTCACCAGCATCTCCTTCAGCACACGTTGTGTCGCCTCCCTCCGAGATGGGAATGAAGATGTTCACCTGCCTCATTTCATGGAACGGTTTGGGTTGGAAGGGACCTTAAAGCCCATCTACTTACACCCCCTGCCATGGGCAGGGACACCTCTCACTGGATCAGGGGGCTCCAAGCCCCATCCAACCTGGCCTTGAACACCTCCAGGGATGGGGCAGCCACCACTGCTCTGGGAAACCCGGGCCAGGGCCTCCCCACCCTCACAGCAAGATCTCATCTCAGTCTCCCCTCTTTCAGCTTTAAACCCTTCCCCTCATCCTGTCCCTGCCCTCCCTGATCGAGAGCCCCCCCCCCCAGTTTTCCTGGAGCCCCTTTCAGCACTGGGAGACTGCTCTAAGGTCTCCCCAGAGTCTTCTCTTCTCCTGGCTGAACAAGGAGAATCCCCCCCCTGTCCCTGCTGGTCCCACTGCTTTGGACACAGCCCAGGACACATTTGGTTTCTGGGCTGTGAGTGCACATTGCTGTCTCACTTTGAGCTTCCCATCCATCAGCACCCCAAGTGCTTCTCTCAAGGGCCAAAGAAGACATTTCCAGACAGCTCTCTGAATTGAACCCCAAATCTCAGTGGTCCAAGAACATCAGCTGTGCTCACTCTTCCTTCCAGGGGCACCAACGCTCGCACCCGTGGAATGACATCTCACGATCCCACTGAACTTTAAAACCAAGAGTGAGATCCTGAGGTCTAACTCTATTTAGCTGTGATGATAAAGAAAGGAGATGACATTTCATTTTGCTTAAAAGGTGGAAGAATTGGGAAGGGAAGTAGCAGGGAGAAAATGGGAAAGACAAGAAATCTTGACAGGAGAGATCTGGCAGCTCAGCTGAGAAGGCAGCTTGGTATGAAATGCTATCAACAGAACTTAAGGCCAGAAAGGATCAGCAGCTGCTGAGCACAAATCACAGATGCTACATCAAGCCCACGATTTCTTGTAACATAAGAAATCAGAAGCAATGACTGAAATTATCAAAACTGCATTTTTTTTCCCAAAAGAACTCCGTTTTTCTTTCTAAATACAACATTGAATGGTGCTATGAAACCAAGAGTCACAAATTATAAACCAACACAACGACATGAAGTCCAGGGCTCTAAATTGATTCCAAATGAGAGAATATTTTTATTCATGACAGTTCAGTCTGCCCATACCCAGTTCTCAGAGTCACCAACCACAAGCATTTGTTCTGCTGCTCACGGAAAACCCAGAGGCTCTAAGATGAAGCACATCCTACTTATACTGTCCAGGACAGGAGACAGGACATGGGACATCAGGACTCAGCCTAGATGTAGCTTCACAGAATCACCAAGGTTGACAAAGACCTCTAAACTTATCCAGTCCAACCATCAGCCCAACTCTACTGTGCTTGCTGAATCATCTCCCCAAAGTGCCACATCTACACACTTTTTGAACCCCTCCAGGGATGGAGACTCCACCACCTCCCTGGGCAGCTTCTGCCAATGCCAAGTTCCTCGGTTTCTGCTGAAAGGTGCCAGGGAAAGACACCAAAACACACCACTGTTGCCATGGCTTTGCTTCCGTGTACTCTTTCTTTTAAAATTTATTTCACAGGATGAAGTGGCAAAGTCTCCTTCAGACAGTGAGAAAGTCTGAAACAACACTAAAAACCACTGGAAAAGGACCAAGTTTCTTCTGTATCTGACACAGGTGAAAAAGTGTTCTGCAAGACCTTTGTTCAGGGAAAAGAAAACGAGCATTTGTTTGAATGCTACTGGCTTCAAGATGATTTCTTATTTTCAGTTCAGAACCCAACGAGAAGAAAGTGTATGAAAAATCCAGTAATCACAAATAGCATCATTCATGGCTTGCTGAGCTCTCCTGGCATTTCTTGAAGTGACTCCCACGAGTGCCAAGGAAAAGGATCTGGGAACAGTTCCCACAGATCAAGAGAACTTCAAACAGATATTGAGAAAAAAAAGAACCTGGTTCAGCTTGCAACCAGAAATTAAAGGATGGGGCTAAGGGACAGCATTAAGGACTTGAAGAATCATGGAATTGTAGAATCATCTGGTTGGAAAACACCTCTGAGATCACGGAGTCCAACCATCCCTGTCCACTACTAAACCAGATCCCTGAGCACCTCATCCACCTGCCTTTTAAACCCCTCCAGGGATGGGGACTCCACCCCTCCCTGGCAGCCTCTGACAGGGCCTGAGAACCCTTTCCATGAAGAAATGTTTCCTGATGTCCAAGTTGACCCTGCCCTGGGGCAACTTGAGGCCATTTCCTCTCCTCCCATCCCCTGTCACTGGGGAGAAGGGGAAGGAAATCATTGCAATATGAAGCAACCACAAACTGAGATGGTTTCCAAAGGGAAATCGAGATGGCTTCAACTCAGGGACTACTGAAGCTGGAGAAGCTGATAGCACAGGGAAGAGGGGCCATGGCCACCAACCCAGCACCACCTGATGCACAGGAATCATCTGCCCCAAAAGCACTCTCTGCACCAGGGAGGTTACTGAGGCTCTGGACATCTCCCTACACTTCTACTGTATGAGACAGAACCAATATTTGTGGTTGGAAAGGATGAGCCTCCATCCCACAGATGGAGCTTTATTGAGTCTCCATCCCACAGACTCAGCAAGACACCACCATCACCGTGAGCCTTCTGCTGTGCTCTGGTTGCCACTTTGCATTAAAATAGAAATAAACTAATGAGCTTTGAGCTTTCATTTCCTTCTATATTAATTACTCACAATTATAAGACCACATCCTGGTCTGCATTAGAAGCGAGGCCTGCAGAGTGAAGGAGGTGATTCCTCCCCTCCATTCTGCTCTGGTCAGACCTCACCTGGAGCCCTGTATCCAGCTTGGGAGCCCTCAGCACAAGGAGGGACATGGACCTGTTGGAGGTGGCCATGGAGATGATCCGAGGGCTGGAGCCCCTCTGCTGTGAGGACAGGCTGAGAGAGTTGGGGTTGTTCAGCCTGGAGAAGAGAAGGCTCTGGGGAGACCTTAGAGCAGCCTCCCAGGACTGAAAGGGGCTCCAGGAAAGCTGGGGAGGGGCTTTTGATCAGGGAGTGCAGGGATGGAACGAAGGGGAAAGGTTTTCAGCTGAAAGAGGGGAGATTGAGATGAGATCTTGGGAAGAAATGTTTTGTTGTGAGGGTGGAGAGGCCCTGGCCCAGGTTGCCCAGAGCAGTGGTGGCTGCCCCATCCCTGGAGGTGTTCAAGGCCAGGTTGGATGGGGCTTGGAGCCCCCTGATCCAGTGGGAGGTGTCCCTGCCCATGGCAGGGGGTGGAACTGGATGGGCTTTGAGGTCCCTTCCAACCAACCCATTCTATGACTCCATGAAAGCCATTCTCTCCCCAGCCCACCAAAGCCCACACCCAAACCAGCCACCAAAACCCCGCCTATGGAGGTCAGAAAATCACTGCAAGAGTCCAAGGCAACCAACTACAGCACAGCTTTCTCCTGTAATTATCACCTTCCTTTCACAAAACAGAAGAGGCAGTTGAACCAAACCTCAGCCCCCCAGCAGCCAAACAGCCAGGTCTTCTCCAACTACACACGCCTCGTTGGCTCTTGGAGTTCTCAGGCTGGAAGGGTTATTTATTTTCTATTGTGATTTGACTTTCTTTGGCTGTTGTGCAAATTTCCTTGATTTTACAAGAGATTTTTAGTTAATTACGTATTTACCTAGTTAGCATAATTGTCTTCAATTATGTAATTAGTGTTCATATGTGTAATCATTTGAACATATAATTATATCTAATTACACCATTAAAACGTGCAAGTCATAAATATCTTTACCAGTTTGATTGATAGACATACAGGGAGCGGGGGGGAATCTCACTTGTTATTTTTACCTCCTGGATCTTGAAAACTGCAAGAGGGAAAGGATTCAGCCTATAATGTTGGTATAATTATTTATAAGAACCTATCAAGACTATACCAAGTCTTGATATACCTAAATATACCTTGATATATATACACCTATATATTTTTTATATGTACACCTGTATATAACTTTATATACACCTATATATATACCTTGATTTACCTAAATATACCTTGATCTACCTTTATTTACACCTTGATCTATACCTATATATAACCTTGATATATATACTTATATATACACCTTGATCTATACCTATATATACTTTAATCAACCTATATATACTTTGATATATCTACACATACTTTGATACACCAATATATACACCTTAATATACCTTTATTTACACCTTGATCTATACCTATATATAATCTTGATATATATACTTATATATACACCTTGATCTATACCTTGATATACCTTGATCAACATATATATATTTTGATATATCTACACATACCTTGATATACCTTTATTTACACCTTGATCTATACCTATATATAATCTTGATATATATACTTATATATACACCTTGATCTATACCTTGATATACCTTGATCAACATATATATATTTTGATATATCTACACATACCTTGATATACCTTTATTTACACCTTGATCTATACCTATATATAATCTTGATATATATACTTCTATATACACCTTGATCTATACCTATATATAATCTTGATATATATACTTCTATATACACCTTGATCTATACCTTGATATACCTTGATCAACCTATATATACCTTGATATACCTATATATATACCTTGATATACCTTTATTTACACCTTGGTCTATAATTTGTTATAACTATATATACCTTGATACACCTAGACATACCTTGATACATAACCTATATATATCTTGATATACCTACCTACCCATACCTTGATATACCTATATATTCCTTGATATACCTATATATACCCACTATACCTTTTTAGCAGGGGTAGAATGAGTCAAACCACTCAAAACTTGGGAGCAAAGAGTCACCCAGTGCAGCAAAACCTTTCTGTAAATCACCACTAGGCACGATAATCTGGGATTAGTTATTGTTCAGGGTCTAATTATGCAGCTGATGTTGGGAAGAATCACGGCACCCAAAGAAAAAGGTGGCACAGAACAAAACACAGACTCAGGCAACCACTGAGGCTGCAAAAGCCCTCTGAGCTCATCCAGTCCAACCATCAACCCTCCGTGCATGCTGAACCCTGTCCCCACGTGCTCCAGCCACATGTTTTTTGAACCCCTCCAGGGATGGAGACTCCCCCACTGCCCTGAGCAGCCTCTGCCAGGGCTTCACCACTCTGTCAGTGAGGAAATATTCCCAATAGCTAATCCAAACCTTCCACACACAAGTTGTTCCTGCTTGTTCCAACAGAAGATGCTGTTGCACCCTAGAAAGGGGATTAAATATCCTGGTACTTTTAGCCACCTCTAAAACCATCAATGCAGCCAAGCTTATCACAACAGTAATGTTTTTAGTTCTATTTATCTTGATTTCAGCATCTCTGTTGTGCACCCTGTAGTACAGTACCAGAACAAACTTGGTGCACACCAAATGAATTGGGACAGTGGCAGGTGAGTCGTCTTTTTAACTGCTTTTACCTGGGAAGGCAAACATTTACACACAGATTAAACAGTTCAGCTTATTTGAAGTTCAAAATCTCTTCAGGGTTAGGTTTTTTTGCCTTTGCTAACACAGAGAAGAGTCTATAAACCCAAACTAACCTCCACTCACATAGAATCACAGAATGGTTTGGGTTGGAAGGGACACCAAAGCCCATCCAGTTCCACCCCCTGCCATGGGCAGGGACACCTCCCACTGGGTCAGGGGGCTCCAAGCCCCATCCAACCTGGCCTTGAACACCTCCAGGGATGGGGCAGCCACCACTGCTCTGGGAAACCTGGGCCAGGGCCTCCCCACCCTCACAGGAAAACATTTCTCCCTAAGATGTCATCTCAATCTCCCCTCTTTCAGCTCAAAACCATTCCCC
This sequence comes from Tapera naevia, assembly GCA_033556795.1. NCBI lineage: Eukaryota > Metazoa > Chordata > Aves > Cuculiformes > Neomorphidae > Tapera > Tapera naevia. The sequence continues at coordinate 508,086 of JAUMJJ010000307.1, forward strand.
TCATCCTACCCCTGCCCTCCCTGATACAGAGCCCCTCCCCAGCTTTTCTGGAGCCCCTTTCAGTCCTGGGAGGCTGCTCTAAGGTCTCCCCAGAGCCTTCTCCTCTCCAGGCTGAACAACCCCAACTCTCTCAGCCTGTCCTCACAGCAGAGGTTCCCCAGCCCTCAGATCATCTCCGTGGCCTCCTCTGGACTCACTCCAACAGCTCCCTACCCTTCCCATGCTGAAGACTCCAGAACTGGACACAGGACTCCAGGTGGGGTCTCCCCAGAGCAGAGCAGAGCAGAGCTGAGGGGGGCAGAATCCCCCTCAAGGAACAAGCCTCGTTTCCAGAGCACCCCTCAGCAAAAGGCAGATGGTTTTTCCAGCCCGCTGAGCTCACTCGCGCTCCGCAGAGCATCCAGCTACAAGCGCTCAGGTGGACAGCAGCAAAAATAAACACAGCACTTCCAAAAGCAGCCCCTCCCTGCTGCCAGAGCCTGGAGGAGAGCTCAGCCTGTAACGTATTCAACTACAAGAACAAGCTGGCAGCTGCACAGAGAATAAAAACATGCAGGAGGATCACAAAAGGGTCATTTAGTGGTCAGCCCAGAAACAACTCAATTTGTTCACACTCTATCACCGTCAGACAGGTCAGGCGGACTCTGTGAGCTGCTTGTCTTTCCTTAAAATGCAACAGCAACAACCACAAGAGCCTGACTTGGCAGGTAAAGTTGTAACTCCTGGTCCTCAGGTGCCACCACGTTACTGCTGTGAAAGCAGCGTCTTCAAGGCACGTGGAAAACAGGACAGGAAGCTCACAGGGTGTAGAAAAACAAAGTCATGGAATGGTTTGGGTTGGAAGGGACTTTAAAGATCAGGTAGACCCAGCTCTCTGCCATGGACAGGGACACCTCCCACTGGATCAGAGGGCTCAAAGCCCTGAGGAGACCACAGAGATGATCCAAGGCCTGGAGCTCCTCTGGGAGACTTGGGGTTGTTCAGCCTGGAGAAGAGAAGGCTGTGGGGAGACCTTAGAGCAGCCTCCCAGGACTGAAAGGGGCTCCAGGAAAGCTGGGGAGGGGCTCTTCACAAGGGCCTGGAGTGACAGAACAGGGGGGAACAGCTCTAAATTGGAAGTGGGGAAGACTTAGATGAGACATTTAGAAGAAATTCTTCACAATGAGGGTGGGGAGGCCCTGGCCCAGGTTGCCCAGAGCAGTGGTGGCTGCCCCATCCCTGGAGGTGTTCAAGGCCAGGTTGGATGGGGCTTTGAGCCCCTGATCCAGTGGGAGGTGTCCCTGCCCATGGCAGGGGGTGGGACTGGAGGGGTATTAAGGTCCCTTCCACCCCAACCCATTCCATGATCCTATCATTCTATGAATGTACCTCTGCTTCAGCCACAGCCCATCTGCAGATGCTGCTGGTTCCCCTGGGCTACAAAATCATCTCTTTACTCCTCCAACACGTTCCCTTTCAGCAAGTGAGGCCTCGCAGCAACAGACCTTATTCCAAAACCACCTTCCTCAGTTTTGGTGATGACACTACTATGTTCACAGTCATGAAACACCACCTACCCCTGCAGCTTCCAGAGCCATTGTCCACCCCATCAGCCAACATCCCAACTTTGAAGGTTCCTCGAGCAAAAGGAAAGCAAAAGCTGACCATGAGCAGACAGAAACCAAAGACCACAGAGCACAGCTTGAGAAGATCCAGGGGAAGTGGAGAAGACAGATATGACCCATTCAGAGAAGTGTCTATATTTCAATTAACAGGAAAACATTGCTGTTCTTCTGATGATGGGAGATTCATGCTCTTTGGAGAAACTTTCTGTAGGGGATTTGTGACAATTTTAGGCTTCCACACGGGTCAATATGAAACTGGTAGAGTGAAACCCACCAACCTGGATGTCATTTCCAGCTCCACCTGACTCTCCCATAGCCTCAATTCAATGATTGCTGATGCCTCAGCCAGCTGAGGCTCAATGTTCTACACTGAGTGTGACTGAAACACACGCTTCACTTGCTCTGATTTTGCATTTATCTTGGTTTAAGGTGACCTCTTTCCCCTCCAACTTCCAAGCCCTCTTCAGAAACCTGCAAACTTCTTTCTCATCCAGAATCAGCACGACACGACTGGCTAAATTATTCTGAATAAAAAAACTATGGACTATATTTTTTAGCAGCGTGCAATCCATATGATTTTAATCCAGCTTCCTGAGGATGACCACCTGAATCATCATCATGGAAAGCCTTTACATCTCTTGCACTTGTGTCTCCACAAACCATTCAGTGGGACTACGCGCTGTTTGCACTCAGTTACCATATCAAAATGATGGACTTCAAGACAGAATTACATTATGAAGTTACAAAGGGAGTAGGACTGTTGTCATCTCAAAATTAAAGGGCTGAGTGGAGCCCAGCAAGGATGGCCACCATCCACCCCACAGGGATGGACCACAGTGTTCAGCTCAAGGTCACTGTGAAAAGCCTGGAGCAGCTGGACCGGTGAGGATGCTGCACCTTCCCCATTGCTGCTGCCCAAGAGGTCCTCTACCCTGAGAAAGAGTGGAGCAGAAGCTGGCCCAGGTTGCCCAGGGAGGCAGTGGAGGCCCCATCCCTGGAAACATTAATGGTCAGGTTAGATGGGGCTTTGAGCAACCTGATGTTAAAGATGTCCCTGTTCCTGCAGGAGAGGTTGGACTGGATGAGCTGTAAAGTCTCCTCCAACCAACCCAAAGCATTCTATGATTCTACAAAACCATCACCCAAGCACAAACTCCACCGAGCCCTTATGTCAATTACAATGTCACTGTGAGTTTTTAGCATTCAATCACATCTAGCAAAGAACTTCAGGTCCAAAAGAGATTTTGAGGGAAATTTCTTTAGGGGTTGGTGTTTTCTCCTGGGTTTCATTTTTGGGAAGCCTAAATTCTCATAATCTTCACAATCAATGCCACAAACAACACGAATGCCTGGGTCTCAGCACCTCTGGACCTCGCTCCTTCCTCACATCTTTCACCACCTCTGCCTGCTCCGTGAGCCTCAAGGCTCCCACAGCCACCCTCGGGAAAGCCACTTCTCCCACAGCTGAGGCTCTGTAGGAGTTGGCATTGAGACATCACACAGGAGAGTTGAGACAAAAATATACTTATTGACAATAAAATGAGGTTTAGAATCATAAAATCCTAAAGGTTGGAAAAGATCTCCCAAATCATCCAGTCCAAACATCAGCCCAACACCATCGTGCCTACTAAATCATGTCCTGAACTGCCACGGCCCCGCGCTTTTGAACACTCCAGGGATGCAGAATCCATCGCTAATATAAAATCTAGACTTGAGGTCATTTCTTCTTGTCCTATCACTTCTTAAAGAAGAAAGCAAGATAATTTCTCAAACACCTGTGGTACCTCAGGATACCACAGAGAACAGCAAAACTCCAGCCCGTGAGTGCCTGGAGTTGACAGGCACCTGATGTGCATCATATGGTCCTTCACTCGCCTCTCCTTCCAGATCCATGGCCTGAAGTTGCACCAGGGGAGGTTTAGATTGGGTATCAGGAAAAATGTCTTTATTGGAAGAGTGGTGAAGCCCTGGCAGAGGCTGCCCAGGGCAGTGGGGGAGTCTCCATCCCTGGAAGGGTTCAAAAAGTGTGCAGAGGCAGCATATGGGGACATGGTTTAGCAAGCACGGTGGGGTTGGGCTGATGTTGGACTGGCTGACCCTAGAGGTCTTTTCCAACCTTAATGACTCCGGTGACACGCAAGACCCTCACCAAGCAGTGAGATACCTGCATCAACAGACACATTATAGAAACATCATTATTTAAAACCCATCCCATCTTAATTACCCAGTGTGATTACTGCACCCTCCCCTAACGCCTCAGAACACAACCCTACTTTGACTTTATTAACGTGCACAAAGACAAAATTAACATTTTCTGTCACTCCATCCATTGAAATATAAAAAAAAGGAGCATTTCAGGAAAACAAAACATAAAACTCCCACGTGATGCTCGCTTTGATCAGCTCCAAGCAAGACATAAAAGGCTCCTTTGAGGCAAAGTGGGTGCTACACTTCCAATTTTAATTGATAACAATTCTTACTAAAAGCTGATGTGGTCCAAGCGAGCAGAGCGTGGGGAGGGGGGGACTGACATGGGAACAGCTGTTTTCCCACTGCATTCTGCACATCCTTACTACAATAATTGTAGTCTTGTTAGGAAAATTGATGATGATTTCATACGACACTCCTCAGTTCACAGGAAGGCTTTACAAATGTTCAGTGAACACCTGACAAAATCCAGCCTGACTCATGACTAAATTAGCCTGCATTTTATGCTGAAAAAAAAAAACCCTTCATAAACATTTTACTCAAAAAAGCTCACATTTGGCTATGCAGGGTGTGTATTTCATGTAATTACAGAATGGTTTGGGTTGGAAAGGACCTTAAAACACATCTAGTTCAACCTCCCCCCTGCCATGGGCAGGGACACCTCCCACTGGATCAGGGGGCTCAAAGCCCCATCCAACCTGGCCCTGAACACCTCCAGGGATGGGGCAGCCACAGCTTCTCTGGGCAACCTGGGCCAGGGCCTCCCCACCCTCATCATGAAGAATTTCTTCATAATCTCTCATCTAAATCTCCCCTCTTCTAATTTAAAGCCACTCCTCCTCACCCTGTCACTCCAGGTGCTTGGAAAAAGCCCCTCCCCAGCTTTCCTGGAGCCCCTTTCAGTCCTGGGAGGCTGCTCTAAGGTCTCCCCAGAGCCTTCTCTTCTCCAGGATGAACAACCCCAACTCTCTCAGCCTGTCCTCACAGCAGAGGGGCTCCAGCTCTCAGATCATCTCCATGGCCTCCCCTGGACCCATTCCAACAGTTGCCTCTTCTTAAATTGGGGATGCATTTCCATCTTTCTGCAGCACTGGGGCAATCCCAAGCACAAATACAGACTGGGTGGAGAATGCCTTGAGAGCAGCCCTGAGGAGAAGGACTTGGGCTGTTGCTGCAGGAGAAGCTCAACACAAGCTGGCAACGTGTGCTCACAGCCCAGAAAGCCAGTTGTGTCCTGGGCTGCTGCTTCTTCTAAGTGCAAACTCAGTAGGGTGAGCAAAACTGTTACTGACTTGGGCTAGACAGGGCTGGATGGACCTTGTGGGCTCTCTTGGCACCATAGGTTTGTCCCAATAAGTACAACTGTACCAGCCCTTTTACCCACCCCTATTTTTTCCCAATCAATCCTCCTCTTTAATTTATAATATTACATTATTCTGGTTGTCTGAAGATACTCTGCAATTCATAGACTTCTGGAATCATAGAATCATCTGGTTGGAAAAGACCTCTAAAGACCAAATCCAACCATCCCTGTCCACTACTAAACCAGATCCCTGAGCACCTCACCCACCCATCTTTTAAACCCCTCCAGGGGTGGGGACTCCACCCCCTCCCTGGCAGCCTCTGACAGGGCCTGAGAACCCTTTCCATGAAGAAATGTTTCCTGATGTCCAATCTGACCCTGCCCTGGCACAACTTGAGGCCATTTCCTCTCCTCCCATTCCCTGTCACTGGGGAGAAGAGACCAACCCCCACCTCCCCACAACCTCCTCTCAGGCAGTTGGAGACAGGGATGAGGTCTCCCCTCAGCCTCCTCTTCTCCAGGATAAACAGCCCCAGCTCCCTCAGCTGCTCCCACAACCCCTGTTCTCCAGCCCCTTCCCCAGCTCCGGTCCCTTCTCTGGACGCTCTCCAGCCCCTCAAGGTCCTTCTTGGAGTGAGGGGCCCAGAACTGACCCCAGGATTCACCAGTGCCCAGTGCAGGGGCACAATCACTGCCCTGCTCCTGCTGCCCTCCTTCTCTGGAGAACACAGAATTCCCACTGCACAAGAGGGTGCTGGGCAATGTCTCAACAGGTTCCTCCATCCACTCCACCCAACTCTTACCATCAGGTTCAGCAAGCTTGAAAAGAAAGGAAAAAAAAACCCCAAACCCCAACAAATCACAAGGCTTTCCCCCAAGGGCAGTATCACCCCTTTGTCTTTCCTATTGCTTCTTCTTCGAGGTGTTTGGTCAAGCCCTGCTGCCCCAGTCATCACGAGATGATAATCACAATCAGACAACTCCTCCTCCTGCAATCTGAATCTGCAGACACCCCCCCCATCCACACGCAGTGGCCAGTGCTGCTGCAAAACGGGTCAGCCCTGCCATCCCCAGCTGGTCCTGATGTGGCCTGCCTGGGTCAACCCACATGTCTTTGGGATTCAAGCACCCAGCCAACACTCAGAACATCCCCTGGCAGCCACCACCCCCACTGCTGTGGGATGCGCTGCGCGCTCAGCGCCTCTGCTATCAGAGAGTCAGCTCAGCATCCCTACCAGGTCCCTGCAGACGAGGGAGAACATTGGTGCCACCTGGACCACCCCCTTACACCACCTGAGCTGCCAACAGGAGGGTGCAGTGGTCCCCAGGGGCACGTGGGCCTCAGAGGAGCTGCAGCCCTGGCTCTGCTCAGGGTGTGCAAGCACCGAGCTCGGGAAGCAGACGGCATCTCCTGGCAGCCTCTCGCTGCAAGGGGAGGATCTGCCTGTTGACAGAGTGGCCATCAGCACAGCACTCCACTCCTACAAGAGGAAAGCAAACACAGCAAAACAGAGGCAGGGAGCAAATCTGGGGTCTTCCAAACACAGATCCTCCCATGCATCGCTTCCCAGGGCAGTTGGAACTATCTGCTGCTCTCTTCACACCCCACCAGCACCGGGGGCACCTCGCAGCCCCTCGGTTTCGAGGAGAGAAAAACAGAATCCCATAGCACTGCAGAGAAGAAGGGGAGGCAGAAGGATGTGAGGGGGAACAAACTGCTACAGTTCTGCAGAAGTGCCATAAGAACATGTTCCATCCCCAAAATACAACAGCTCTGAGCAGTGCTCCAGGCTTGGGAAGAGTGGCTGGAGAGCTGCCTGGAGGAGAAGGCCCTGGTGGTCTTGGTTGGCAGGGGCTGAACAGGAGCCAGCAGTGGCCCAGGGGGCCAAGAGGGCCAATGGCATCTTGGGCTGTGTCAGACACAGCGTGGGCAGCAGGAGCAGGGCAAGGATTGTGCCCCTGCACTGGGCACTGGGGAGGCCACCCCTCGAGTGCTGGGGTCAGTTCTGGGCCCCTCACTCCAAGAAGGACCTTGAGGGGCTGGAGAGCGTCCAGAGAAGGGACCGGAGCTGGGGAAGGGGCTGGAGAACAGGGGTTGTGGGAGCAGCTGAGGGAGCTGGGGCTGTTTATCCTGGAGAAGAGGAGGCTGAGGGGAGACCTCATCCCTGTCTCCAACTGCCTGAGAGGAGGTTGTGGGGAGGTGGGGGTTGGTCTCTTCTCCCCAGTGACAGGGGATGGGAGGAGAGGAAATGGCTTCAAGTTGCCCCAGGGCAGGGTCAGATTGGACATCAGGAAACATTTCTTCATGGAAAGGGTTCTGAGGCCCTGTCAGAGGCTGCCAGGGAGGGGGTGGAGTCCCCATCCCTGGAGGGGTTCAAGAGACAGGTAGCTGAGGTTCTTAGGGACAGGGTGTAGTAGTTGATAGGGACGGTTGGACTCAATGATCTCAGATCTTCTCCAACCAGGTGATTCTATGAAACAGGAAAATCTGTGAGCAAAGAGCACAAACCTCTCAGATCACAGAATCATAAGGTTGGAAGAGACCTCTGAGATCATCGAGTCCAGCCGTGCCTGTCTCCCTACTAAACCACATCCCTAAGATACTCATCAACCCGTCTTTTAAACACCTCCATGGACGGAGACTCCACCACCTCCCTGGGCAATCTGTTCCAATCTCTGACCACTCTCTCAGTGCAGAAATTCTTCCCAATGTCCAGTCTAACCCTGCCCTGGCACAACTTGTGGCCGTTTCCTCTCATCCTTTCGCTCGTCACTTGCCAGAAGAGAGCAGCACCCACCTCCTTTCAGGGAGTTGTAGACAGTGACGAGGTCTCCCCTCAGCCTCCTCTTCTCTAAGCTAAACAACCCCAATTCCCCCATCTCTGCTCGTAGGGCTTATTCTCCAGCCCCCTCCCAGCCTCGTTGCCCTTCTTTGCACACACTCCATCCTCTCAATGTCTTTCTTGCATGTGGAAACAGACAGCACTCGTCCATTGCCACCTTGCAGCCACAGTGAAGCAACTGGATGAGGACTTGGCCATCACCCACCTTCCACTCAGCACATTTTGCATCTCAGAAGGTACAGCTCAGGACAGGATAACACAACCCAAGGCGTGACAGCACCCGGAGAGGAAAGACACGGGGTGAAAACACTCAGAGAAAAATAAAAAAGAACTCAATGTCGGTGAGATTACATCAACCAATAAGGTCTTCATCCTCCAGTCTTCAGTGCACAACCAGAAATACAAAATCCCAGCCAGCCCCTGCTCTGCCAGAATCATTAAGCCTGGAAAAGACCTCTAAGATCATCCAGTCCTACCATCAGCCCAACACCACTGGGCCTACTAAACCATGGTCCAAAGTGCCACAGCCACAGGCTTTTTGAACCCCTCCAGCAATGGAGAGTCCACCATAGCCCTAGGAAGCCTCTGCCAGGGCTTCACCACTCTTATTTGGACTAGATGATCTCAGAAGTCTTTTCCAACCTTGTGATACTGTGCTGGAGGGATGAGGGACCTTAGTCTATCCTTACTCATCTCCTGCTGAGCTGACAGGCAGGCCAAGCCCAACACTCAGCTCCTGCACTAACATGTGGAACCCAGTTGGGTCCAAAAGGTGACACTGCACCCCTTGCCCTGCGGGACCCACCACCAGCCCAAGGAGTCCCACATGGACCACGGGCTCAGCTCAGCCAGGAACAGAGCAGGACTCACCCATGATGCCCTCATTCTCACACAGAAAGGGGCTTTGCAGAACACTGTTCAAAATTCCAAACCAAGCTCTGGGAAAAATCCTAAAAGCAGTAATTTAGGAAAAAAAGAGCTGCATTTGCCCACCCACCGTCAGCCTCACCTGAGCATGGATGTGGCATTTCAAAAACTTAATCAAGGAAAATGAGTTTCTATGGCAACTAATGGCACATTTAATAGATGAAGTGAGGAGTGCTGTGTGTAAGAATGCAGCAAATTAGGAACAGCAGTGATGGATCAAACCTGACCCAATCACAGCACAGACAGCGAGGAGACACCACACGAGGTGTCGGGGTGCTCAGAGCCTTCTGCGCAAGGACGAGCGAGGCCACCTTGAGCAAGTGTTTGTAATTCCCTGCCCTTGCAATCATGGGATGGGTTGGCTTGGAAGGGACATCAAAGCCCATCCAGTTCCACCCCCTGCCATGGGCAGGGACACCTCCCACTGGATCAGGGGGCTCAAAGCCCCATCCAACCTGGCCTTGAACACCTCCAGGGATGGGGCAGCCACCACTGCTCTGGGCAACCTGGGCCAGGGCCTCCCCACCCTCACTGTGAAAATTTCTTCCTCATATCACATCTCAATCTCCCCCATTCCAATTTAAAGCCATTCTCCCTTGTCCTATAACTCCAGATCCTTGGAAAAAGCCCCTCCCCAGCTTTCCTGGAGCCCCTTTCAGTCCTGGGAAGCTGCTCTAAGGTCTCCCCAGAGCCTTCTCTTCTCCAGGCTGAACGACCCCAACTCTCTCAGCCTGTCCTTGTACAGGAGGTTCTCCAGCCTTTGGATCATCTCTGTGGCTTCCTCTGGACTCGCTCCAACAGCTCCAGATCTTTCCTGTGCTGAGGGCTCCAGAACTGGGCACAGGACTCCAGGTGGGGTCTCCCCAGGGTAGAGCAGAGGGGCAGAATCCCCTCCCTCCCTTCTGGTCCCACTGCTCTGGGTGCAGCAGATCTGAGGGCTGGAGCCCCCCTGCTGTGAGGACAGGCTGAGAGACTTGGGGTCGTTCAGCCTGGAGAGGAGAAGGCTCTGGGGAGACCTTAGAGCAGCCTCCCAGGACTGAAAGGGGCTCCAGGAAAGCTGGGGAGGGGCTCTTGATCAGGGAGTACAGGGAAAGGACGAGGGGGAAGGGTTTTGAGCTGAAAGAGGGGAGATTGAGATGAGATCTTAGGAAGAAATGTTTTGCTGTGAGGGTGGGGAGGCCCTGGCCCAGGTTTCCCAGAGAAGCTGTGGCTCCCTCATCCCTGGAGGTGTTCAAGGCCAGGTTGGATGGGGCTTGGAGCCCCCTGATCCAGTGGGAGGTGTCCCTGCCCATGGCACGGGGTGAGACTGGATGGGCTTTGAGGTCCCTCCCAACCTAAACCAGCTGTGTTCAGCTGCTGTCAACCACCACCCCCAGGTCCTTCTCTCTGAGCAACTTTCCAGCCAGTCTTCCCAAAGCCTAGAGCTTTGCATGAATCAGCACATCTCTCCTTCCTAGATGAACAGAACACCACTCATGTGCAGACCTGACGTCTCCAGTGCCTTCCTGTTCCCCAGGTCCTGTCCCATATTGCAAGGGGAAGGTGTTTAATCCCCCACCTTGCAAAGACAACCCTTGAGAGATACCCTGGTGCTCAAAACCTCACACAACTCTGTGCACTCTGAAATCTTGGTAATCTCAGAAGCACCCTCAGCTCTGGGCACTCAGCTTGTCCACCAACACTGCAAGATGCATGGACACAGCAGAAGGCGATGGCTGAAGAGGGAACAGAGAGCAGGCTTGGTCCAGAGAGCCAAGGCAAAGATAGCAACAGAAATGCAGAGCACAAAGGGAATAAAGCATCACATCTGTACAGGCCATGAAAGGTCCTGATGTAAAATCTCCCATCTATGAGGTGTCCTGGGCAAAGGAGGGTGGTGATGGGGACACAGTTGTAGCACCAAGTCTCTCTGGCTTTGAAGATGATGCTATAAAAAAGTGAGGTCTAGAAAAAAAGGTCATTTCTTGCTGTTTAATTTGTGTTTTCTGCAGGGCTGAAACACTGTGGCTCCAACAACATCCAAGACCCAGATCTACAGCACCTGGAGTTCTCGTGTGGCTCCTCTCATGACCTTCACTCTAGTCCACGCTGTCTACTTTCAGCTGTCCCTGTCCTCATACTTGTGTTGCCTTCCCTTCTACCAACCTTCATGGATCCCAAACACTCACACCAAGACCTCATGCTCAAGCACAACCCAAAATTGTTCATTTTAACATCAGAGTCCTAGCCAGTCATCGAAAAAAAGTCATAAACATCCCTGCTGTTGACGTTTCTCCTACAGCAACGCGAAATCAAACCAAAAGCCTGAATGATTTCTCCCCTTGGATCCTCTTGCACTGATTTTTCTACCGGCAGAAGATGAAACCGACCTGCTCAGAGACACGGGGAGCAGAGGAAAGGTGTGGTGAGGAGCACGAGGCTGCCACCAGGCGCGGCGGGGGCTCACCTGTGGCCGAGGGTGGCCGGTGACCAGGCAGGTCAGCTCCAGCGTCTCGCCCTCGCGGATGGTGTAGACCCTCTCCGAGTAGCGCTCCTCCTCAATGTTGCAGGCCAGGCCCGAGTGCACGATCCGCACGGTCGGAGGGGCTGCAGGACCCAGAGAGAGAAACCAGGTGAGCAGCAACGTAGAACCACAGAATGACTTGGGCTGGAAGGGACCTTTACAGGTCGCCCAGTCCAACCCCCCTGCAGGAACAGGGACATCTCCGACTCAGTCAGGCTGCGCAGAGACCCATCCAACTTGACCTTGAATGTTTCCTGGGATGGGGCCTCCACTACCTCCCTGGGCAACCTGGGCTGGGGTTTCACCAGCCTCATTGTAAAAAATTTCCTCTTTATACTTAGCCTAAATCTTCCCTCCCTTAAGATAAATCCGTTCCCCCTCATCCTGTCCCTGCACTCCCTGATCCAGAGCCCCTCCCCAGCTTTCCTGGAGCCCCTTTCAGTCCTGGGAGGCTGCTCTAAGGTCTCCCCAGAGCCTTCTCTTCTCCAGGTTCAACAACCTCAACTCTCTCAGCCTGTCCTCGGATGGGAGCTGCTCCAGCCCTCAGATCATCTCCGTGGCCTCCTCTGGACTCTCTCCAACAGCTCCAGGTCCTTCTTATGCTGAGGACTCCAGAACTGGACACAGGGCTCCAGGTGGGGTCTCCCCAGGGCAGAGCAGAGGGGCAGAATCCCCTCCCTCCCCTCTGGTCCCACTCTCTGGGTGCACCCCAGCACACGGGGGGTTTCTGGGCTGGGAGCACTTGTTCCCAGCTCACGTGGAGATTCTCCTCCCCCAGCACCCCAAGTCCTTCTCCCCAGGACTGCTCCCAATCCCATCATCCCCCATCCTGTATGGATACCGGGGTTTGCCCTTACCTAGATGTAGGACCTTGCCCTTGGCCTTGTAGAACCCCATGAGGTTCCCACAGCCCCACCTCTCCAGCCTGCCCAGGTCCCTCTGGATGTCCAGAACCTTCTGGTGTGGCCACTGCCCCTCTCAGCTTGGGGTCACCTGCAGATTGCTGAGGCTGCACTCTATCCCGCTGTCAGTGTCGTTAATGAAAACATTACCCAGCACTGGTCCCAGTAAGGAGCCCTGAGCTCCAGTACCGTGGGGTTTGTTGGACCCATTTCTACTGGGACTCCACTACACCTTCAGACTGGGAGGGCTGACCAGGAGCTGAGTGTTTTCAGCACAGAGAACACTCTCTCAGTCCCTCAGCACACGCGCGTTGGGCGCCGGAAGAGATTGCCACGGAATTTATTAATGCCCAGCAATCCCCTGAACAAACCCTTCCCAAACCCATTTGCATTCTGGCTATTTTTGTTTCAATTTCCAAATGAACTCTGAATTATTGTCTTTTTTTTTTAATTATTATTATATATCTTCCTAAATGTATTATCACACTCATTATGCAAATAAGAAGCCTTAATTAAACCATTAAAATTAAGCAGGAGAAGCTGTAGGACCGATGCTGCTGCCTTTCAAAGCTGATACCAAAATCCCATTGCTGTCAGGGATTTGGAGCAGAGGTTGAGTTCAAGCAGAACCTTTACTTTAATTTTCTTGTATTTGCAACCCAAACTACAGGAACTTGGGCTGTTTTACATCTTGTACCTGTAGGAAAACGGCACCGTTGTTGCTAATACCACACATACAAATTACAGCTCTGTTCCAGCAAGTCTCAAAGCACGTTCCTGCCTCTCCAATTTTACTTCTGAACTGCAAAATTCACCACTATTAACATTTTCAGAGAGTGGCTGGGTAGGATAAGGAGTTACAGTCCTGCTGCTAAATAAAGGAACACAAACTAAAAAGAACAAAAGAAAGGGATAAAATGTAATTCTGGTTTTAAAGACCTGGTATTTCAGAGAATCACAGAACGACCTGAGTTGGAAGGGAGCCACAAGGATCATCGAGTCCAACTCCTTCACCCTCTCTGCTGGTCAGTGCACTGCTCCTGTTCAGTGAAAGAGGACCACAGAATCATGGAATGGTTTGAGTTGGAAGGGACCTCAAAGCCCATCCAGTTCCAACCCCTCTGCCATGGGCAGGGACACCTCCCACTGGATCAGGGGGCTCAAAACCTCATCCAGTTTGGTCTTGAACATCTTAGAGTCCTAACTGGAGTCCTAAACCACAGCCAGCAAGCAGAGCAGTTGCAGCTGAGCCCTACAGGACTCAAACCCATCAAGCTCCCTGCCCTGTCTCCCATGGACAAGAGCCCCGTGCTGCTGGGACACCATCCGTGCCTTCTCCACGAGCCCCCTGCAGCAGTTGTACCCCATCCCCAAGACTGCAGCTCTGTTTTCAGGGCTCAGTGCTGACCAACACCTCCCCCTCCCACGAGTCCACCGGGTTCTCGGATCAACTCGCAATTGCTCGGCTAACGCCCACATCTGGCACCTCTGCAGACAACCCCCACCACCGTGCCACTACTGGGCCAACCCACACACAGCACCCAGCTGACACAGCCCGTGGTGATTCCAACAGCTGCACAATGCCCAGAATTGGTACAAGCCTGCTAATAATCCACATTTCTGAGCCTCGCTCTCCAGATGCTGAAGAAAATGAGTCTCAACCAAAGGACCCAAAACAAGACTGTGCCAGGTCAACTGAATGAACACGAAGAGAATCATTATTTCAGCTTGTAATGACTAAGCCTGATATTCCCTGCTACCTTGCATCATCCCTCTCCACCTCAGTCCACTGTATCTAGATGATTTATCAATGTGCTTGGCCCAGGTTAACCCCTCCAGCAAGTCTTCAAGAACTCTGTCCTCACCAGAACCTCTCTGCAGAGCATCAGCCCAGCTGATGCAGGGAATGGATCACAGAATCATGGAATGGCTTGGGTTAGAAGAGACTTCAAAACCCATCCAGTTCCAACCCCCCTGCCATGGGCAGGGACACCTCCCATTGGATCAGGGCACTCAAAACCCCATCCAACCTGGATGTTCCCTGTGTTACTGGTGTGCTCACAGTTTAATGGTGCAAGGTGGCACATCTCTGGAAGACCAGAGCAGCTTAGTGAGGCCACTCAAGACTAACAGGGTGGGCACAAGAGCAAAAAGCCCCCCCACACACATGCTGACAACATCCCACCAGGCAGGGCTGGTCCAGCAGCTGCACAAATGGATGTGAGATCAAAAAAAACACTTCAGCAAGCTCTGCTCCTTGAGCCACCAGGGAATGAATTTCAAAGACCCATCAGCTCACCCTCTCCACTTCTCTGCAGGCAGCCCCCACTCAGCAAAGACAATTACCAGGTAAAGACCAACAGACCCCTGGTGTTGGCAGTTTTGTAGGGCCAGAAAAACTTGCTCCATAGCGCCAGTTATTTCCAAGCACAAGGGAATGACTGAAGCTGGTGAAGGTTCTGGAGAAAAAGTTTTATGAGGAGCAGCTGAGGGACTTCAGGCTGTTTATTTGGAGAGGAGGAGGCTGAGGGGAGACCTCATCGCCCTCTGCAGCTCCCTGAAAGGAGGTTGTGGTGAGGTGGGTGCTGGGCTCTTCTCCCAAGTAACAACTGACAGGACAAGAGGAAATGGCCTCAGGTTGCACCAGGGCAGGGTCAGATTGGACATCAGGAAAAGTTTCTTCATGGAAAGGGTTCTCAGACCCTGTTAGACACTGCCAGGGAGGTGGTGGAGTCCCCATTCCTGGAGGGGTTCAAAATGTGTGTGGCTGTGGCACTTCAGGACACAGTTCAGCAGGCACGGTGGGGTTTGGCTAATGTTGGACTGGATGAGCTTAGAGGTCTTTTCCAACCTCAATGATTCTATGAATATGTACCCAATGCTCAGCTCACTTTTAGCTGGAAAAGGATCTCCTCCTGCCTCTCTACACAGGAGCTGCCTCAGCTTTCCTTCCCTGCTGCTCAGGACAAGTGTTTTGCAGCCCAGCACCCTCCTCACACAATTCCACAGCTGGTGCTTTGCAAGGCTAAAGCTGCTATTTACTGCTTCAAAGAACCGAATCCGACCTGTCCCTCCCTTCCTACCACAGATCCTGGCTGCCCTTCCCATGGAGCTCAGTGTCCCTCCCGCCAGGACAGAGATGTTCTTGTTTAGAAGTCACTCACATGTATCAAATCCTTAAAAGAGTCTCTTAATTCTTAATTATTATTATCTTTTCTAAGTAGAGCAGTAGAACCAACGCTCCTTTACAGCGGCTCTCCCTGTGCTGGGAGAGCTGCTCCCACCCCCCACACTTCAGAAGTCCAGTCTCCTGGGGCATGGAGCATCCTCCTTGTTCTGAAATACATGGGAGATGCACAATGAGCTCTGGGCCACAACTTGGGCTTTCACAACCTCCCACAACACAAATAAAAAAAATACATGAACGCCAAAGCAGAGCCACGGAGCAGAAAAGTAAAACAAGGATCAGCCCAGACCACGAAAATTCTGATAAAATTAGAAGAGTCAGCAACATTATGCCAACATCCTGCTGCTTTTTAAATCCATATGACATTAATATTACATTTTCACTCATATTATATTCATATAACTTCAAATTACATTTGAAGTGTCCTTCATTCTGCCACTGCTCCACATCCATTAGGTTCGGGAAAGCAATAAGGAAAGAAAAAACACCCCCCTAGGTATTATTATGGCAAAAGAATACATTGCTTTAAGAGGAGATCAAAGGAATAAAGAAAAATAGAAAATATTCTTATTTCTTTAAGTTTTAAAGACTTATGGCTCGGAAGGCATCGCATAATTACGGAATCTCACCTCCCTCACTACTGCAGAAATATTCATTAACAGACACTTTTAAAATGTGCCTCCAAGGACTTAACACCAGACAGGACATTAAAGTAATAGATCCTTGCCATTTATTATGTTTGTGGTGTTTTAGAAGGATTTGCCTTCTCATTATGCACAGTAAATATTGGATGGAAGAATCCACCGACGGCGCTGTTACCGGCAACGCGCACACAGGGCGCGGGGAAGGTGACGTGTGGGGTCAGTAGGAAAAGCCAGAACATCCTCACCAAGCTTCTGCTGCAAAGAATTGGCCTGGAACCGACACACCCAGGTGGCCAAGAAGGCCATGAGAATCCTGGTTTGGATCAGCCGAGGCATGGCCAGAAGGAGCAGGGCAGGGATTGTGCCCCTGCACTGGGCACTGGGGAGGCCACCCCTCGAGTGCTGGGGTCAGTTCTGGGCCCCTCACTCCAAGAAGGACCTTGAGGGGCTGGAGAGTGTCCAGAGAAGGGAACAGAGCTGGGGAAGGGGCTGGAGAACAGGGGTTGTGGGAGCAGCTGAGGGAGCTGGGGCTGTTTATCCTGGAGAAGAGGAGGCTGAGGGGAGACCTCATCCCTGTCTGCAACTGCCTGAGAGGAGGTTGTGGGGAGGTGGGGGTTGGTCTCTTCTCCCCAGTGACAGGGGATGGGAGGAGAGGAAATGGCCTCAAGTTGTGCCAGGGCAGGGTCAGATTGGACATCAGGAAACATTTCTTCATGGAAAGGGTTCTCAGGCCCTGTCAGAGGCTGCCAGGGAGGGGGTGGAGTCCCCACCCCTGGAGGGGGTTAAAAGCCAGGCAGATGAGGTGCTCAGGGATCTGCTTTAGCAGTGGACAGGGATGGCTGGACTCGATGATCTCAGAGGTCTTTTCCAACCAAACAGTTCTGTTATTCTATGAAAAAGGAGAGGCTGATGGAGCCAGCCTGCAGGCTCCACAGGACCCACGAGCCCCAGCTCCGTGGCTGCTGGAAGGGCAGCTCCAGCTCTGCTCCACGCTGGGTGGCAGAACAGACACAACAAAGGTCTCTAAACTGGCCAGAGCCGTTTGAATTCAAGCCACAGCTCATCTGAAAGCAGCTTCTACCTGAAAGCCCGAGCGTTGAAGACCAGCAGTGCTCGTCTCACCCAGCACCATCTCTCAGAGTGAACTCTCCTTCCGTGAAATCTCACCTGGGGCATCTTGTCCAGGGCTTTGTGTTGTAAAAGGCAGCACTGATTTTCTAGGCAACACTGAACAATTTATTATGAGGAACGAATGGGATCCCAACAAGTGTGTGTTTGTGCACCATAGGAGGCTTAGACTGGATATTGGGAAAAGTCTCTATTGACAAGAGTGGTGAAGCCCTGGCAGAGGCTGCCCAGGGCAGTGGGGGAGTCTCCAGCCCTGGAAGGGTTCAAAAAGCCTGTGGATGTGGCACTTCATGACATGGTTTAGTAGTCACGGTGAGGCTGTGTTGAGGTTGGACTGGATGAGCTTAGAGGTCTCATCCAGTATTAATGATTCTTTGAGATATCTTCAATCAGGTGAAAAATGGGCCAGTCTGACCTCTCACCATATCTCATCATGCACTGACGTTAGGTCCTTCCCTTTTATTGGCTCCTCTCTTCCAGCAATTTCTATTCATTTCCCTTCCCTGTCTCTAGCACACACGTCCACGCCTACACAAGCAATTTGACTTCAACTTACAACAAGTTCCCCAGACAGCAAAGATCTGGGTGAAAAAAAACCCTCCATAAATATGCAGTGAAGGGAAAATTAGAAATGTCCAGAGTTGGGTGTGTAGACAGGTATCCAGACACACTTAATAAAAAGAGACAAAGGACAGGCCCGCTGCTGGGCTGAACTCGAGTCAGCTTCAAAGGGAAACACACAGAGAAACACTGATTTGCCAAAGCAGTGCAGGAGTGAGCAGAAAAGAGGGGGGTTTCAAACCAAGCTGGTCACTCAAGAAGCAGCAAATCACAGAACTGTTAAGGTTTCAAAAGACCTCGAAGATCACCCAGTCCAGCCGTCAGCCCAACCCCACCGTGACTACACACCTGAAGCACCAACCACATCCACAGGTTTTCTGAACCCCTCCAGGGATGGAGACTCCCCCACTGCCCTGGGCAGCCTCTGCCAGGGCTTCACCACTCTTGGAGGAAAGAGATTTTTCCTGATGTCCAATCTGACCCTGCCCTGGTGCCACTTGAGGCCATTTCCTCTCCTCCCATCCCCTGTCACTGGGAAGAAGAGACCAACCCCCACCTCCCCACAGCCTCCTCTCAGGCAGTTGGAGACAGGGATGAGGTCTCCCCTCAGCCTCCTCTTCTCCAGGATAAACAGCCCCAGCTCCCTCAGCTGCTCCCACAACCCCTGTTCTCCAGCCCCTTCCCCAGCTCCGGTCCCTTCTCTGGATGCTCTCCAGCCCCTCAATGTCCTTCCTGGAGTGAGGGGCCCAGAACTGACCCCAGGATTCAACATAAATAAACAAATTATTCAATACAATCAAACAAGTGAGTGTTCATGTGGCAATCAGAAAGGAGATGCTTCACAATTAACAGGACATTTGTGTAGCAGTGGCATGAAAATGAGACCTTGGACAACCTGAGTGCCTCAGCCTGCATTTCTATTTATTGTGACACTGTTATCTTACTCACAACATTTAAAATAATTGGTACTTAACTAAAAAAGCTCATCTGCTGTAATTGCATTAATAAATGATCATCTCGGCTCTGATTCAGAAACACTTTTGTCTATGTGACTGCAATCACACTCTCTCCTAACTGCTTGAAACAGAATGTGCACAAGATCTATCATTTATTCAAGATGTTTAAGTTAATCTCAGCATTTTCTATGGCGAGAGATATTTGTTTACATGGGACTTTATAACATCATCCAATCAAAAATAGATCAAAGGGTAAATGATTTCTTTTGACAACAGAGTTAACCTCCACAAAAAGCATCCTCAGCTTCTCAGTCCTCCAGAGACAGGTGGAATCAGAATCATCTGGTTGCAAAAGACCTCTGAGATCACTGAGTCCAACCATAGCTGTCCCCTTACTAAACCCTGTCCCTCAGAAACTCATCCACCCCTCTTTTAAATGGAGGGTGAACACTTTCCCCCCTTCACCATGTGTTCCCAGCCACCTCCATCTTTGGGTACATATTGATTCATCCTAGATCTATGCACTTGGACCTCATGGAATGCTTTGGGTTGGAAGGGACCTTAAAGCCCATCCAGTTCCACCCCTCTGCCATGGGCAGGGACACCTCCCACTGGATCAGGGGGCTCCAAGCCCCATCCAGCCTGGCCTTGAACACCTCCAGGGATGGGGCAGCCACCACTGCTCTGGGCAACCTATTCCAGTGCACTTGCACGCACAAGAGTCAGAAAAACAAGGAGATCTCACAAAACCTTGAGTTACCATCAGTGGAGGAGCTTAAAAAAAGGGGGGATGAGTTTCTCAGGGACAGGGTTTAATAAGGGCACAGGTAAGGCTGGACTCGATCATCTCAGAGGTCTTTTCCAACCAGATGATTCTATGATTCACCAGCATGGAAAGGGGTCCCCTCCACCACTCAGGTGACCTCCAGCAGCCCAATTAGCAGGAGAGCAGAGTACACCTCCTCAGGAGATGCAGCAGTGACTGTTTAATTATTCCAAATCACTTTGTAGAAGAAAGAAGTCCTTAAAGAAGACAAAGATCTCAGCCCATATTCACATCTGAAGGGTTATCACGGCCTTTTTCCCATCCCCAACCAGAGCTTCCTCACCATTCCAGAAGGAGATCCCAACAGACAGGCACCATATGCCACAGATCATAAGTTTTTAGTGCCGGCGCAGCAGGAGGAACAATAAACAGCAATGTAATGGGTTGTAAGGGGAGGAAACCCAAAGTCTATCTGTTCCTAGGAACTGCATCACGGTTCCCCTAACTCAGTAAATGCTCTGCTGATAAGCCCTGTCAGAATCAGGTCAGCCTGTAACAGTGGTGTTGGGAAGCTGCTGCTTGATTTAATTAGCTCAGTGCCTTCTTATGTTCGCGCTGTCAATCAGGGAGGCTTCCTGAGCTCTGGAAACACAGTTAAAATCAGAGAGATACGGATGAGTATCAAGCAACCGGGCATAAACCAGCCCAAGCAAAGAGGAAAAACAGTTGAGTTCATCCTTTTCTTGCTCCTCTAGTGGGTAAAGGCTGAGGGCTGAGAGAAGAGAGTACATGGTGGGTGCTACCCTGTGAATAAAGTGAGAGCAGGAAATATTTAGTACTGACATACAGGAAGCATAAAAACTATTATTTATGGTATATTGGAAGATTTTAAACTACAGCCCTCTCTGTATTATCACTGATCTGCTGAAGCCAGAAGGCCATTTAAAGCATGAAATTAAAAAGAAATACTAAAGAGAAGATATTTTAAGAGGTTTAATCAAATGTAATAATTTCTCAATCAAAAAGGATATTGAAAATATCCATATTGCAACAGGAATGTCACGACTGGACAGGAAGAGGAACTGCACTGGCCCAGGTTGCCCTGTGAAACCAAGGCTGCCCCATCCCTGGAGGCCAGGTTGGATGGGGCTTTGAGCCCACTCCCTGCCCATGGCAGGGGGTGGAACTGGATGAGCTTTGAGGTCCCTTCCAACCCAAAGCATTCCAGGATTCTACAAACAGATTTCAAGTGGCCCTTAACAGGCTGAACCCCTCGTGCAGGTCGGCACCACAGAGCACTCCAACCTCCCGTGTCATCTACTTGGCATTTACCACAGAATCATGGAATGGACCTTCAAGATCACAGAGTCCAACCATGGACCCAGCCTTGCTGAGTCTGCCACTAGACCGGGTCCCCAAGTACAACATCTACTCATCTTTTAAACCCCTCCAGGGATGGGGACTCCACCCTCTCCCTCGTAGCCTCTGACAGGGCCTGAGAGCCATTTAAGTGAAGAAATTCCTTGTGATGTCCAACCCAAATCTCCCCTGGTGCATCTTCAGGACACTTCCCCTTGTCCCATTAGTATCTACCAGGGAGAAGAGACCAACCCCGACCTTACTACAGCTTCCTTTGTCCTGCCTGGGGCCTAAAATGAAGAATGTAATCAATACCCTGAATGTTTAGTTAATAAACACCAGCTGTATAACAATTCCCATTCCCACCTTCCCCCAAAGAATACCACATTAAACAAAGCTGGCCCAATAATAAATTTATGAGTGGACTGAACCTCTCCTGCAATTGGAAAAAGACGCCACAAATCCCACATTACCAGCAGCAAACTGCTCTGAACTCTGCTTTGATGAGAATTATTGCCACGGGGCAGTGAATTCATCACAGCAACACCACTGAGACTCCTGGACACTTCATTTGCAATTAGTTGAATTAAGAGCCAATATGAGTGTGGGAAAATTTAATTCTGAGAGTCACAAACACATCTGCAATTACTTTAAATCCTCCCTTTCTAAAAAAAGAAGATTATTTCCTCTTTATTATGCTGCAGAACTGCAAGGAATTCACCGGGGGCTTTGCTCTCATCGAGAGGTTTTCGATGGGAAGGCTCCTGATGCAGAGAAACACCACAGAAGCAATGAGCAAGCGATGCCCCCGCGCAGCAGAGGGTGAGGGCACAGACCTGCCTCGCGCCAGCCCCAGCGCTGCTCCCCAGGATGGATGGTGGGGAAAGCCCAGGGCTATGGCCAGGGAAGGGAACTGGAAGAGGAGCTTCTCAGCCATGGCAAAGGCATTCTGTGTTTTCCAGCAGGATTTCAGGTCCTTTATCACATAGAAATCTCACTTTTAGTTACATTTTAATTAATTCTACAGCTTCTACACTTATCACTGCTCAGATTAAAGGAAATAATTACAGAACCCAAGTTGACAGAATCATTAAGGTCAGAAAAGGCCCCTAAGATCGTCCAGTCAAACCACCAAACCCACGGTGCCGACTAAACCATGCCCCCAGGTGCCATGTCTACACATTTATTGAACCCTTCCATGGATGGAGACTCCCCCACTGCCCTGGCAGCCTCTGACAGGGCTTCACCACTGTCACTAAAGAAATTGTCCCTAATATCCAATTTAAATCCTGGTGTCACTTGAGGCCATTTCCTCTCCTCCCATCCCCTGTCACTGGGGAGAAGAGACCAACCCCCACCTCCCCACAGCCTCCTCTCAGGCAGTTGGAGACAGGGATGAGGTCTCCCCTCAGCCTCCTCTTCTCCAGGATAAACAGCCCCAGCTCCCTCAGCTGCTCCCACAACCCCTGTTCTCCAGCCCCTTCCCCAGCTCCGGTCCCCTCTCTGGACGCTCTCCAGCCCCTCAAGGTCCTTCTTGGAGTGAGGGGCCCAGAACTGAGCCCAACATTCAAGGTGTGACCTCACAAGCACCAAGTCCAGGGGAACAATCCCTTCCCTGCTCTTAGTTCTGATATTGCTGTGAGTTTAAGTCTCTCACCCTTTTTTCCAGATCTCTCTGTGTGCAAGTGAAACTTCTCACCAGCAAATAGTTGTGGCCAGAGACAATTATATTTGGGAGGAACTGTAACGCTGGGGCTCTCCATGCCTGGCAGGAGCCCCAAAGCAGATGGTTTCCACTCCAACTGCTGCTGTCTCAGCTTTTAGTTAATTAAGGGAGCACAAGTGTAGAGCCTAATTTGCAAAAAGCTCTTCAAATGGGAGTTTTCTATGAAACTGAGTGAAGGAAATAGTTCCTAAAAACACAACAACTTGTTTTTTTGTTGGCTTTAAGCAACTTCCAACCCAAACTATTCTAAGATCCAACAACTCGCTATTTATTCTTCCTCAACATTCTTTGGCTCTAAGCATTTCTCCTTCTTTTCTTTAGCAGTAGGTAGCAAAGTTGCTCAGCAAATCTCCTCTCTTCGTAGATGAACAGAAATACCCAAACGAGCCAGGGAAGACCCAACGCTATTGACATTGTGGTCTCTTCTCTGCTCAGATGGCTGGACAGCCACCATGTTCCTCCAAGGTGGGAGAGCTCAGCTTTGAAAGACTTCTGTACAATCCCAACCACCAAACCTGTTTCTGTGTGGACAGCCTGGAGAAGAGAAGGCTCTAAGGGAAGACCTTAGAGCAACCTTCCAGGACCGAAAGGGGCTCCAGGACTGATGGAGAAGGACATATTAGCAAGGCCTGTTGTGACAGGACAAGAAGTAATGATTTTAAACTAAGGGAGGGGAGATTTAGACTGGATATAAGAAAGAAATTCTTACAACAAGGGTGGTGAGGCCCTGGCCCAGGCTTCCCAGGGGGCAGTGGAGCCTCATCTCCGGAAACATTCAAGGTTGCACAGGGCTTTGCGCAGGGCTCAGGGGAGACCTCATTGCTCTCTACAACTCCCTAAAAGGAGGTTGTAGTCCGGCAGGGGTTGGTCTCTTCTCTCAGGTGACAAAGGACAGAACTAGAGGGCAGGGACTCAAGCTTCATCAGGGGAAGGACTGGATGTGAGGAAAAAGTTCTACACTGGAAGGGTGATTGGTCATTGGAATGGGCTGCCCAGGGAGGGGGTGGAGTCACCGACCCTGGAGGGGTTTAAGGGGAGACTGGATGAGGCACTGAGTGCCATGGTTTAGATGATGGGTTGGTGTTGGTGTTGGGTCATAGGTTGGACTCGATGATCTCAGAGGTCCTTTCCAACCTTGTGATACTGTGATACTGACGGAGTTAAAGATGTCCCTTTTCCCACAGGGGGGTTGGACTGGGTGACCTGCAGAGGTCCCTTCCAACCCAAAGCACTCTATGATTCTGTGATTCAAACTCTGCCTCTTTCAACATCAGCTGAACCACCAGAGAGACCTCACTGCATCATCACCGCCCTCACTGTCTTTTTCACAGGAACAAAGGGCTGCCAATGCAGCTGTCACTGCTGGGTCGCCGTCATGCGGCCCCGCAAAGGCAAAGAATTAAGAATAATTTCTCCTACGCTCTTGCAGGAATTTCTCTCCTGATTTACCTCTTGCTCTTTCTTTCACCCATCAAAAGGTCAGGTAATTCAATTCAAGACAAAGCATTGCTCTTCTCCGTATCTACAGGACTGCCAGCATGATCGTGCAATGATAAGATTACAACATCTTGGTCAGGGAGTCCAGGGACAGGATCTGGGTGGGGGGAAGGGTTTTGAGCTGAGAAGAGGGGAGATTGAGATGAGATCTTAGGAGGAAATGTTTTCCTGTAAGGATAGGGAGGCCCTGGCCCAGGTTTCCCAGAGCAGTGGTGGCTGCCCCATCCCTGGAGGTGTTCAAGGCCAGGTTGGATGGGGCTTTGAGCCCCCTGATCCAGTGGGAGGTGTCCCTGCCCATGGAACTGGCTGGGCTTTGAGGTCTCTTCCAGCCCAAACCATTCCATGATTCCACAGAGTTCAGTTGCCAAGTTACACTCCCAAAAGGAACCGGAAGACAACACGGGCAGCTCCGCTTCAGCTGCACCCATGGCAACAGGGTCCCTCTTGACCTTGGAAGTAAAAACTGAACTGCTGGAAGCATCAGCACTGAGAAACCACTGCTGTGGTTCAGGATTTCCATGTAGGATTTCTGAGGAGGAGTTTATTTGGATTTTTTGTTCTTTAGTTTATAAACTGGGTTCTGCCGGCAAGTAAAAAGAAAGTAATTGAGAAACACTGCCTTGAAACTCTTGCTTCTGCTTGATACCCTTGACCTGGAAACTATGGCTTAGCATAGCACAGTTTTCCCAGGGCACAGAGAGTGTGTATTCCATGCCTCCTGCAACAGGTACTACTACATTTCCCAGTCTCTTATTCCAGTACGGTCAGCGAACACCACGGCCATGAGCCCCTGGTTATTTCAAAACACAGAATCATGGAATGGTTTGGGTGGGAAGGGACCTCAAAGCCCATCCAGGTTCCCCCCTACCATGGGCAGGGACACCTCCCACTGGATCAGGGGGCTCCGAGCCCCATCCAGCCTGGCCTTGAACACCTCCAGGGCTGGGGCAGCCACAGCTTCTCTGGGAATCCTGGGCCAGGGCCTCCCCACCCTCTTTGTGAATAACTTCTTCCTAATGTCTAATCTAAATCTTCTCCCTTCCAGTTTAAACCTGTTCCACCCCATCCTATCAACTAAAGCCCCTTTTTAAACAGCCCCTGCCCATCTTTCCTGGAGCCCCTTTCAGTCCTGGGAGGCTGCTCTAAGGTCTCCCCAGAGCCTTCTCTTCTCCAGGCTGAACAACCCCAACTCTCTCAGCCTGTCCTCACAGCAGAGGGGCTCCAGCCCTCAGGTCATCTCTGTGGCCTCCTCTGGATCTGTTCTAGCAGTTCCATCTCCTTCTTATGTTGGGGATTCCAGAACTGGACTCCAGGTGGGGTCTTCCCAGGGCAGAGCAGAGGGGCAGAACCCCCTCCCTCCCCTCTGGTCCCAGTGCTCTGGGTGCAGCCCAGCACACGGTGGTTCCTGGGCTGGGAGCACTCATTGCTGGCTCATGTGGAGCTTCTCATCAACGAGCACCCCAAGCCCTTCTCCTCGGGGCTGCTCCCAATCATCCCACAGATGTATCAAAACCACAGATTGCCCCAACATGCCAGGTTGAAACATCCTCTGCAAAAAAACCTCAGCATCGTTCTGGGATCCCACCAATCTGAGGGGGAATTGTCAAGAGAAACGTGGAGGGAGACATTGCCACGCTGCATCTTCCTCCCTGAACTGCTCTTCGAGCAGTCTCCAACCTACAGATTGCAGGGAATGGCCTCGAGGAGGCTTCTAAAATAAGAAATGATCTACAGGTGGTGGGCTTAATTGAAGCAATGCTTTGTTGTTGCTGGCATCACAAACCAGATGATGATGCCAGAGCTGTTTCAGGAGCCCTACAGTCAAGCTGTAAACATGTCTCACTTATTTGGCTCTTCTGAACATACAGAAAGATGTTGACTTTCCTCCACCTGAAATGGCACAGACACACAAAACTCAAACACATTAAAAATCACCTCTTCAAACCAAGCCCTGAATACTGAACCAGTACAACACCACACGTTTTACAAATGTGCTTTTAACCAACAAAGCCCTGCTAGGACAGTCCATGACAAACAGCACCAAGGAGATGGACTCAGCCCTAAAGAATCTGCACTTCATACATAGAATCACTGAGGTTATAAAAGACCTCTAAGCTCATCCAGTCCAACCATCAGCTGAACCCCACCATACCTGCTGAACCCTGTCCCCAAGTGCCATGGTCATACACATTTTGAACCCCTCCAGGGATGGAGACTCCACCACTGCCCTGGGCAGCCTCTGCCAGGGCTTCAGCAATCTTACACTAAAGAATTGTTTCCTAATAACCAATTTAAACCTCCCCTGGTGCAACTTGAGACCATTTCCTCTTGTCCTATCACTTTTTAAGGGGGAGAAGAGACCAACACCCTTTCAGGTAGTTGAGATGCTACAGAAATTACCCACAGGTCCCAACACAACACAGCAAAGATCAGGTCTCTCTTAGGAAACCTGCAGTTCCATTAAGCCAAGGCTGTGTTGAATTACAGACGTAGACCAGAGGGAATCAAGATCCACAGCAGGAGGTGTAGGCAAGCAGCAGACCTTGCTCAGAACCAAGAATAATCGCAGTAGGCCAGCTCCAGACCTGCCCATGGTTCATGTAGTTTCCCTTGTCCTGTCATAAAAACAAAGCTTAATTTAGAATCACAGAATGGTTTGAGTTGGAAGGGACCTCAAAACCCATCCAGTTCCACCCCCTGCCATGGGCAGGGACACCTCCCACTGGATCAGGGGGCTCAAAGCCCCATCCAACCTGGCCTTGAACACCTCCAGGGATGGGGCAGCCACCACTGCTCTGGGCAACCTGGGCCAGGGCCTCCCCATCCTCACAGCAAAACATTTCTCCCAAAGATCTCATCTCAATCTCCCCTCTTTCAGCTGAAAACCCTTCCCCCTCATCCTGTCCCTGCACTCCCTGACCCAGAGCCTCTCCCCAGCTTTCCTGGAGCCCCTTTCAGTCCTGGGAGGCTGCTCTAAGGTCTCCCCACAGCCTTCTCTTCTCCAGGCTGAACAAACCCAACTCTCTCAGCCTGTCCTCATAGCAGAGGGGCTCCAGCCCTTGGATCATCTCCATGTCCTCCCTGGGCTGAGGAGAATTACGTAGCCTCCACCACCCATCCCCTTGCAGCCAAGCACAGAGAGGACGAAGCAAGGTCCATTGAGATTCACTCTGAGGTGCAGAGACATCTTGACTTTCTAATTTCACGGTGCCCCTGTTATGGTACCCTTTGTGCCAAGGTTACATCACAGCTCATCTCTAATAGAGCATTTTCTGATGAAGGAACAGAGTGCAACCAAGGAGAGCAAGGTTGGGACTGGCATCCAACCAGAAGATTAAAACTCATTTCCCCAGGTTTATGCTGTAAGACAACGCTAGAAGGTAGTGAACCAAACCTTGCTGTCTTCCCTGTACGTATCTCCAGGATCCACAATCCTGTCACCTGGGTTTAGGTGAGCTCCAGCATCCCTGGAGCTAACTAAGCCCATCCCACCCCGGTTTGCCATCACGAAGCACACCATGGCAGCACCAACGCTTGGGAGAGCGATACTCAGCCACACGTGCCCTGCCAGGGCACCTCACTGGGAGGACCATACCTGGTCTCCATCACCTGCAGATGGGGCCATGGGCATCTCATTAGGGTAAGGATGGAAATATTTAAATGAAGCACTGTTTAAACTCAAAGACACTGGATTGTACTTATGTGGGACCTGCTGGGTGCCTGAACCAGAAGAGAAGACAGCCCAGAGGGATCTTTGATTCATTTTGGTTGGAAAAGACCTTTAAGATCATGGAATCTGACCATTAACCTGATCCTTCCAAGTCTACCACTAAACTGTGTCCCCAAGCACCACATCTACAGGTCCTTTAAATCCCTCCAGGGATGGTGATTCGACCACTTCCCTGGGCAGCTGGTTCCAGTGCTGAGGCCAATCCCAATGGTGCTCCCAAAGAGCCTGAGGACTATTCCCAGAGCTCCTCCTTCCCTTGGACTGCTGGCCCCACAGGCCTTCTAGATGCAAAGAAGTGGGTCAGCCTTGCCTTGCAGCAGTGCCATAATCACACTCCAAACACACACAGAGTCCCTTTGCCTCTTCTGAAGGCCTGGTGCAACTCTTAACCTCTCACCAGCTTAGGCAAAAGCAACAAAAGCCCAGTTCATGAGGGGTGGCATAAGACAGGTGGATGAGTTTCTCAGGGATCTGGTTCAGCAGTGGGAAGGGACAGTTGGACTCAACAATCTCAGAGGTCTTTTCCAACCAGGTGATTCTATGATTCTATGGCCCAACACAGAACGAAGAGCTGTGGGTACTACAAAACTCACACAACATTCAGCAACAGGGATTGTGATGTCCTGAAAAGAGCCTTTCTTGTCTGGCTGAGCAAAGGAGGTTTCCCTAAATGCTTCACAGCCCTCAGAAAGGGTTTTGTTTGAGTTTGCTGACTCAAAAGAAACCCCCACAGTTTAATATTAAAAAGTGATTTTAAAATACATAAACTTCCAAGAATGCAAATGAAAAGGATGCTGCTTTATAGTGTTAAGCAAGAATAAACAGCTTTTTAAACAGCAATTTGCATTGCGTGCGTGGTAGCACCAATCTGTCCCAGCCAGCAGCCACCATGGAGCAAACAAACCTCCTTTCAAGGAGAAAAATGATTCCTTAAATTAAAACGGTGTTCCCTGTACTTGGATGTCTCACACCTAGTTTTCACATCTTTGTTTTCAAACACTGGGTGTAGGAGTTGCTGCTGAATGACTGGAATGTGTGCCATTATATAAAGGGAGGAACCTACTACAGCAGATTTTATGTATTCCAGGCACTACGAAAACTGGTGTAATTCTGTTGAGCTTCAGCAGGAAAAGACTAAAACTGTTAAAAACAAACAAACAAAAGAATCCAACTCAGCCAGCAGAAACATCAAAGAAATGACTAATTTTTTTCAATTAGCTTATAAAACCACAGAATCGCTTGGTTGGAAAAGACCTTTGAGATAACCAAGTCCCACTATCCCTGTCCACTACTGAACCAGATCCCTGAGCACCTCACCCACCTGCCTTTTAAACCCCTCCAGGGATGGGGACTCCACCCCCTCCCTGGCAGCCTCTGACAGGGCCTCAGAACCCTTTCCATGAAGAAATGTTTCCTGATGTCCAATCTGACCCTGCTCTGGCACAACTTGAGGCCATTTCCTCTCCTCCCATCCCCTGTCACTGGGGAGAAGAGACCAACCCCCACCTCCCCACAACCTCCTCTCAGGCAGTTGGAGACAGGGATGAGGTCTCCCCTCAGCCTCCTCTTCTCCAGGATAAACAGCCCCAGCTCCCTCAGCTGCTCCCACAACCCCTGTTCTCCAGCCCCTTCCCCAGCTCCGGTCCCTTCTCTGGATGCTCTCCAGCCCCTCAAGGTCCTTCTTGGAGTGAGGGGCCCAGAACTGACCCCAGCACTCGAGGGGTGGCCTCCCCAGTGCCCAGGGCAGGGGCACAATCCCTGCCCTGCTCCTGCTGCCCACGCTGTGTCTGACACAGCCCAAGATGCCATTGGCCCTCTTGGCCCCCTGGGCCACTGTTGGCTCATGTTCAGCCCCTGCCAACCAACACCCCCAGGGCCTTTTGTGTCAGGCACTTTTCCAGCTGCTGTTCCCCAAACCTGGAGATTCTCGTGGGGTTGTTGAGTCCCAAGTGCAGAACTCTGCACTTCTGCCTTGTTCAATCTCAGCCAACCAATGCAGATTGTCCACTCTAAGCCCAATCCTCCCACTCCCTGGAGCTCTCTTGGTGTTCCACAGGGAGAGAAGTACCAAGCTTTCAAAAGGGAAGCACTGCCTGAAGAGAGAAGCAGCATCACACCCAACCCACCAGGGGAGTGGTCACCAAGAAAGAGCTCCCCAGTGCCTAAGGATGGAAGGTCCAGAAGCTCACAGCAAACCCAACCATCACCAGCAAGCCCAGGAGCTCACCAACCACCACCAAATCCACCAGTTGTGAACAATGGTCCAGGAGGGAATACCAGAAATAGTATTTCTCTGACTGAGTCTTCTAGCTCTGTGTTTCTTGTTGAGAACTTGTCATTAGACCAAAAATGCCCACCTCTATCTCACTTATTTTTAAAAGGTCCTTTTAGACCAGCAGAAAGACAGTGATGGTGATAATTTTGTACAAAATCTTTTCAAACACCTAGAAGCAGTGCACCCTCTGGGAAGAGGATCCAAACCAGCTGTGGAAATGCCATGCCTGAAGGTTGAAACCTTGGTAGATGACCCCACAGTTGGCTTGATCTAGGGTTGGTGACACTCCCACTTCAGATCCCCAAAGCCAATTCCACCCAATGCATCCAGGAATGTGATTCTCCCCCACACCCTGAGCTGCATCACTAACAACAACTGAGTTATTTCCATTTTCATTCTTAAATGTGGACATAAACAAAACTGAGCTCTTGCCGCTCTCTTCCTGGTATGAGATGATGCTAAGGAAAAACACATATTTTTACAATCATTGTAATTTCTGAGAGAGCTGAATACATAAAGCTTCCAGCCCCTGCTCCAATTCATGGACCACCTGCACACTTTGTTTGCTCCAACCTGATTTGTGCCCATTGTGCTACGGAGCTGCAGGAGCTGGGTCTACCAGGAGCACGCTGATCTCAAGGGACTCTAAGCACCAGCATTGATTCTACCTGGAGAGAACAAAAGCATAATCTCATTTCTTCACCAACCTACTCTTCCAGCTCTCCCAGGAGAGGGTGAATAGCAGGACTGAGTTTCCCCAGGGTGAAACAACACAACCTGACAGCGGGAGCAGGATTAAAATGCTTATGGGGGACACCAAATGGTGGGAAAAAATATGAGAACATGCATGAGGAGGTGGGGAATTCAGAAGGTGAGAGTGGTCCTGCAGTCTTTATACACAGAATAATCTCCAAAGACCATTTAAAACTGGAGGCAGAACTGAGAAATTAATTGTAGATGTGCATCATATTCTGTTGTTCTCAAGCCTGCCTTGAAGTGACCTTGGGAACCATTTCTTCAGGAAAAGCTTACACAGCCTTCACCTTCTGGCCTTCCTTGGAAAATAGGCTCAAAGTGAGAGACACCACAAGGTCTGAGCAGGGTGGGTGGGGAAGAGTGTTAAACCCACAGCTGCTCCACACCAAGAGCAAACACCAGTCTAGGGAGACCAAGGCACCCAGCCAGATGGTCCCACTTGGTCAAGAGAAAACACAGGAACTTCTCAGGACCCACAGAGCAAAGCCTTCCACCCTCCAACCACTTTGGCTAAAAATACCCTGGGCAGGGACACCTCCCACTGGATCAGGGGCCTCAAAGCCCCATCCAACCTGGCCTTGAACACCTCCAGGGATGGGGCAGCCACCACTGCTCTGGGAAACCTGGGACAGGGCCTCCCCACCCACAAAGGAAAACATTTTTCCCTAAGATCTCAATCTCCTCTCTTTCAACTCAAAACCCTTCTCCTTCATTCTGTCCCTGCACCCCCTGATCAAGAGGATCCAGAGAGTGTCTCTTTTCCTTCTCTTTGGTAAATCACAGGCTGCGCTGGTACAGGAGATCTGCAGAGGAGCACTGAAAACAGAAGGGATGGAGGCCCTCAGCTGGTGTGTGATGCTTGCATGATTTGCTGCTCCAGCTGCCCACATGGGACTGACAGCAGTACATAACTGTCAGACCCAACACTCAGCCTGCTTGGAAGAGCCACCAGGAATGGACGAGACCTTGAGCAGCCTGGTCTACTGGGAGGTGTTGGAACTGGATGGGCTTTAAGGCCTCTTCTGACACAAACCATTCTGTGATTCTATAATTAAGGGGGAGATGTTCAAATCAGCCCAGTTTCCAGTGACTCATGCTCCAGGGAGACACTCAAGCTTCGTCAGGGAAAGTTTAGGCTTGATGTTAGGAAAAAGTTCTTCACTGGAAGGGTGATTGGCCATTGGAATGGGCTGCCCAGGGAGGGGGTGGAGTCACCGACCCTGGAGGGGTTTAAGGGGAGACTGGATGAGGCACTGAGTGCCATGGTCTAGATGATGGTTGGTGTTAGTGTTGGTGTTAGTGTTGGGTTATAGGTTGGACTCGATGATCTCAGAGGTCCTTTCCAACCTTATGGTACTGTGATACTCTGCATGGACCAAGTTGTCACTGAAGCTCCTCCTGACACTGGGGAATTGATAACATCTGTCAGTCAATCCCTGCCCTCTCACCTTTCTTATTCATTGATGTCTTCTGGGAGATGAGCTCACATGGCAATTCTTCTCCTCAAACAAGTACTCTTACAATGCTCCTTTCTGTCCAAATGCAATTAGTCCCAGGAGGCCTCGCAGCTGACCAGACCTTGAGGTTCCTCCATCAAGTGTGCCTCGCTCTGGCCCAACCCTTTCGATACTAAATGAGACTTGGATTGACAACCAGACCAGCCAGAACAGAAATCACCTCCCTATGGATCCCATTTCCTTGGGAAGCCACCCTAAGAGCTCAGCTTTGATGTGCCACTGAACGCACGACCTGCCTGGGAGTTCAACTTGCAATCAGCATTTCCATGAGTTATTTGAATCAGCGTCAATGAACG
Source organism: Tapera naevia (assembly GCA_033556795.1). NCBI lineage: Eukaryota > Metazoa > Chordata > Aves > Cuculiformes > Neomorphidae > Tapera > Tapera naevia. Next base: position 540,774 of record JAUMJJ010000307.1, read on the forward strand.
ATCAACAAATCAATAAAAATTAATGACGAAAATTAGTGAACCCCCACCTTGGTACTCAGGCACCATTAGGTTGTGTATTAGTGTTTATACGATTTACCAGTCCCTTCTCAGTGGCTGATGACTTCTCCAATTTCATTAACAGAGTGCAATTAGCCATTAAGGTTCATTACAGAGTCACTCCCAGAATTACTTAAGCCCGGTGAAGCATTCGGAGGGGGAGGTAAATCTCGTTTCTCCTAGACAAAGCTGATCAGCAGTGCTGAGCTTTTCAGGCTACCATAGAATCATGGAATGGTTTGGGTTGGAGGGGACATCAAAGCCCATCCAGTTCCAAACCCCCTGCCACGGGCAGGGACACCTCCCACTGGATCAGGGGGCTCAAAGCCCCATCCAGCCTGGCCTTGAACACCTCCAGGGATGGGGCAGCCACCACTGCTCTGGGCAACCTGGGCCACCTTCACAGGAAAACATTTCTTCCTAGGATCTCATCTCAATCTCCCCTCTTTCAGCTGAAAACCATTCCCCCTCATCCTGTCCCTGTACTCCCTGATCCAGAGCCCCTCCCCAGCTTTCCTGGAGCCCCTTTCAGTCCTGGGAGGCTGCCCTAAGGTCTCCCCACAGCCTTCTCTTCTCCAGGCTCAACAACCCCAACTCTCTCAGCCTGTCCTCACAGCAGAGGTTCTCCAACCCTTGGATCATCTCCGTGGCCTCCTCTGGACTCATTCCAACTGCTCAGGTCCTTCCTGTGCTGAGGACTCCAGAATTGAATGCAGGACTGTGGGCAAGGTCTCCCCAGAGCAGAGCAGAGGGGCAGAACCCCCTCCCTTGACCTGCAGCATCTCTGTTGTCAACAGCACCCTCTGGCACAGCAGATACGTGGCTTTCCTGTTCGTAACTTAAAACACAATGTCTCTCTCAATTTCTCCAACCTTAGATTCTACTCTGAAGCATTAACAGAGGCCTCAGAAGTGCAGAGGTTGGCTGCCCGGCGCGTACGTGACTCGGGCACCCTGCAAGGGCTGCGGCTCCAGCTCACCCTGGGCACTCAGAAGCTGCTGACCTGGTGCTGATGCACGAGTTGGCATCACCAAAGATGTTGGCCCAAGAATGATTTAGGTTTCTTTGCAAAATGCATTCAGGAAAAAAAAAAAAGTCTCATCAAAAGCACTACAAAGAGGGGGTTTTCAATCATAGAAACACTGAATTTGGAAAAGCCCTCTGAGCTCATCCAGTCCAACCCTCAGCCCAACCCCACTGTGCCTGCTAAACCATGTCCCAAAGTGCCACATCTACATATTTCTGAACCCCTCCAGGGATGGAGACTCTGTGCCCAGCCTCTGCCAGGGCTTCACAACCCTTTCAGTAAGGAATTTCCCTTCATGTTCAATTTAAACCTCCCCTGGTGCAACTTGAGCCGTTTACTCTCTTTGTCACTTAATAAAACACCACGACAAAGTCAAATGCTTCCCCCGCTGTAAAGTGGCTTTGCCCACTCCCACACTTAAAAACCAATGAGAAATAGTTTAGAAGCCCCTCTCATGGCTGAGCTCTGCTGAGCAGCACAAGGCAAACCCATATTATTTATGAACAGAGGGAAGCCAACACCAGCCGGCGCCGCAAAATTAATTTGCCAAGAAGCCTGTGCTCCCCATTATTTCACCTCAGAGGAAGAAAGAAGACATTTTTGAGCTCAAGTCCTGAGGCTTTCTACTCATAGTTATGGATTTCTGAGAGCTGCAGCCCAAGCAGAGTGACAGATCCCATAAAAGCTGAGGTAGAGGAAATTTTCCAGGTGTGGGTTCCTTCCGAAGTACCAGAGGGCATGGACTTAAGCTTCGTCAGGGAAAGTTTAGACTTGATGTGAGGAAAAAATTCTTCACTGAAAGGGTGATTGGCCATTGGAATGGGCTGCCCAGGAAGGTGGTGGAGTCACCTACCCTGGAGGTGTTTAAAGGGAGACTGGATGAGGCACTGAGTGCCATGGTCTAGATGATGGTTGGTGTTAGTGTTAGGTTATAGGTTGGACTTGATGATCTCAGAGGTCCTTTCCAACCTTATGATACTGTGTGATACTGTGTGATACGCGTGTTCAACCGCTCGGCGCATAATCCTGTGTATTCCCTTCTCAAACCTTGGCAGCTGCTTTGACAACAAGTTTAGATGTAGAACACATGGCAGCAGAGGGAGATGCAGGACCCAGGTCACCACAGGGCTTCTGAGGACAGGGTAAGCTGGAGACAGGATTCACCATTCAACAAACCACAGCCAGAAGGCACTCCGTGTGCTCAATTCCCAAAAAAAAAGAGCTAAGCTAGGGCATGAAGGCAAGAAGGGCAGCACAGGAAGGACACGATCTGTCCAGAGGAGGCCAGAAAGATGGTCACAGGGAGCACCTCTGCTATGAGGACAGGCTGAGAGAACTGGGCTTCTTCAGGCTGAAGACGACTCCAAGGAGACGTTAGAGCAGCCTCCCAGGACTGAAAGGGGCTCCAGGAAAGCTGGGCATGGTTGGACTCAATGATCTCAAAGGTCTTTTCCAACCAAACAATTATATGACTGCATGATTTCAATGCACAGGTGATGGAAGAGCTTCACACAACCGGAAGCCACAGCAGATGAATCCTTGAGGGCTGAGCTCTGGTGACCATATCCTCAGCTGAGGACAATTCAGCAGCCTCTCAGCAGCTTTAGTGGCAGTACTTTGATTTCCAGCAGCTGATTCCTGCCCTGATGCTGTTTCTGTCATCTCAGAAAACAAAATGCTTAAGAAATAAGGGATGAAAATGGAAAAAAGACTATAAGCAGATCTCTTCAAATCTATTAGATTATTGGCTCTTTAACTGCACCCCTAATTAGCGTGTCATAAGCTGTCCTTAATACATTTCTCAGCACAGCAAACTCTGTCAGATTATATGGACTCCCAGATTTTCAAATTAATTGGAAGAGCTAAAGATAGCACTCAGGAATGAAAATATCCACATATGCTTTAAAATGTTTGTAATAAAAATAATGATTGCAGAAATTCTTCTTCCAGCCTCAAAAAATAAGACTATGGCTAATATTATCATTATCTAGGTCTTTCTAAGTCAGGTTTATATCTTGAATTATAGCTGATTTCCTAAATGTCTGTTTAATATTAAGAACAAGATCCAACAGGCTTAACATCTCACCCCACGTACACATGAGCACTTGGTCTACAGAGCAGGATGTAGGCACAAAAAAGGGTTTAAATGATTGCTCAAGGAGCAGAGAAGGCTTTGATCAAATGATATTACACAGAAGTGAGAAATAACACATCAAAGGCAGCACTAATTCCTCTCTGCGAGCTGCCAGGGTGGTGGCACAGCAGGGGACATCCGAGGCCACCCGTGCTTCAGCTGCAGCACCAGGGCTGCACTGGTCGGGTGGAGATGGCCACAGAGCCTCTGGGCTGCAGCATCCTGGGGCTGGGCTGCTCCTTGCGTGGAAGAAGCCACACAGGCAAGAAATAGCACGGGGAGATGGGGGTTTTCTGAGCTTTGTTTCTTTCTGGAGAAACATGAAGCATCTCCAGATGATGCCATAAAGATGAGGACAGGCTGAGAGAGTTGGGGTTGTTCAGCCTGGAGAAGAGAAGGCTCTGGGGAGACCTTAGAGCAGCTTCCCAGGACTGAAAGGGGCTCCAGGAAAGCTGGGGAGAGGTTCTTGATCAGGGAGTGCAGGGACAGGATGAGGGGGAACGGTTTTAATGTGAAAGAGGGGAGATTGAGATGAGATCTTGGGAAGAAATGTTTTCCTGTGAGGATGGGGAGGCCCTGGCCCAGGTTTCCCAGAGCAGTGGTGGCTGCCCCATCCCTGGAGGTGTTCAAGGCCAGGTTGGATGGGGCTTTGAACCCCCTGATCCAGTGGGAGGTGTCCCTGCCCATGGCAGGGGGGTGGAACTGGATGGGCTTTGAGGACCCTTCCAACCCAAATCACTCCATGATTCTATGATGAAAAGGCTGGGGTGTTTGTGGGTGCACAGTACGGGAACGGCCTCCAATGAAAACGAGGGCTTCCGTACCCCAAATCTTCTTCAGGAGCTAAGACCTTCTTGGCACTGTAAATCTGGCACCTCCACTCAACACTCGAGAAAACATGTGAAACCAAGATATTTTCCTTCATTCTTCCGCTAGAACTTGGCAAAGCCACCCCTCAGTACTGACTGTGCAGCTCCAAATCCTAAATATTTGGCAGATGGTTCCTCATTAGCTCTTCCAAAATGGAAATGAACCATCAGGGAAGGAAAAAGTAGGAGGATGCCCTGTCTGCATGATTAAAGTCTGCTGCCCACACCCAGCGTTCATCCAAGCCTAAGGGCCTCACATCCCACCAAATGACACAGCAATGGAAAAGCCCAACACCAGCAAACTTTGCTTCTTTCCAACACTGGCCCAAGTTGCCCAGGGACGTCGTGGCTGCCCCATCACCTCTGCCCCATCCCTGGAGGTGTTCAAGGCCAGGTTGGATGGGGCTTTGAGCCCCCTGATCCAGTGGGAGGTGTCCCTGCCCATGGCAGGGGGGGTGGAACTGGATGGGCTTTGAGATCCCTTCCAACCCAACCCAATTCCAAGATTCTATCATTTCATAAAACCAATTCTGCTGTTGCTGATCTAAGTGAAGAAGATGAAAGCGTTCTTCTGAAGAAGAAGCTGAGACCAAAAAAGAACAAAAAGAAAATCTTTTTTGGTGTGATTTCAATGAAATTTGCACTGAAAACATCCAGATATAGTGATATTAATTGAGAAAATTAGCAGCAAAAATTATAGAAATATCAAATGGTTTGGGTTGGAAGGGACCTCAAAGGCCATCCAGTTCCACCCCCTGCCATGGGCAGGGACACCTCCCACTGGATCAAGGTATCATTCAACCCACCTATAGTTTCTTGTTCTTAAGGAAAAAGTTCCCTGGATCATTTCATTTGCACGCAGAGAGCAGGGGCTTAAGGAATGGTTTAGAATTACTGCAAGGGTCAGACAGGATACCATAAGCTATTGTCAATTACCTACTAATAAAGGACTCGCTCTTCTGTGATTTACAAGAGGAATAAATGCCAATGGAGTAAAACTGGCACAAAGAGGAAGAAAATACAGTCCTGAGTATTTAATGTAACAGTCAGGATAAATTCTCCCTTCACCTGCACAAGTGCTTTCTCATCAGACTTCAGCAAGATCTCAGCTTGTAGCAACAGAATTAGGAAATTCAGCTGTCTCGACCACCTGCAACCCCTCCTCTTTGGGCCCTCATGGGATGATTCAGATTATAAATTGCAAACTAATGTATTTTGCAGGTATTCAGCTGAGAGTTGATAGACCAGATCCCTGCTCCTGGCTTTGGCTTTTTGGGCCCCTCAGTATAAAAAGGATATCACGATTCTGGAGCTTCCAGAGAAGAGCAATCAAGATGGAGAAGAGTTTGGAGCACAAGGCTGGAGAAGAGGAGGCTGAGGGGAGACCTCATCCCTGTCTCCAACTGCCTGAGAGGAGGTTGTGGGGAGGTGGGGGTTGGTCTCTTCTCCCCAGTGACAGGGGATGGGAGGAGAGGAAATGGCCTCAAGTTGCCCCAGGGCAGGGTCAGATTGGACATCAGGAAACATTTCTTCATGGAAAGGGTTCTGAGGCCCTGTCAGAGGCTGCCAGGGAGGGGGTGGAGTCCCCATCCCTGGAGGGGTTTAAAAGCCGGGCAGATGAGGTGCTCAGGGATCTGCTTTAGTAGTGGACAGGGATGGTTGTACACAATGATTTCAAAGGTCTTTTCCAACCAAACAGTTCTGTTATTCTATGAAAAACGAGAGGCTGATGGAGCCAGCCTGCAGGCTCCACAGGACCCACGAGCCCCAGCTCCGTGGCTGCTGGAAGGGCAGCTCCAGCTCTGCTCCACGCTGGGTGGCAGAACAGACACAACAAAGGTCTCTAAACTGGCCAGAGCCGTTTGAATTCAAGCCACAGCTCATCTGAAAGCAGCTTCTACCTGAAAGCCCGAGCGTTGAAGACCAGCAGTGCTCGTCTCACCCAGCACCATCTCTCAGAGTGAACTCTCCTTCCGTGAAATCTCACCTGGGGCATCTTGTCCAGGGCTTTGTGTTGTAAAAGGCAGCACTGATTTTCTAGGCAACACTGAACAATTTATTATGAGGAACGAATGGGATCCCAACAAGTGTTTGTGTTTCTTCCCACAAGGAAAACCTGCCTGACACCTACAGTAAAGATGCCATTACAAAGGTCTCAGGAAAAAAGAACAGCATGCCATCCTCTGAATTGTTAATGTCAGTCCTCAAGCATTCTGGGCTGGTCAGGGGAGGCAGGAATGACCATGGAATGGTTTGGGTTGGAAGAGACCTCAAAGCCCATCCAGTTCCACCCCCTGCCATGGGCAGGGACACCTCCCACTGGATCAGGGGGCTCAAAGCCCCATCCAGCCTGGCCTTGAACACCTCCAGGGATGGGGCAGCCACTGGGTGGGTTTTAAGGCCCCTTCTAACCCAAACCATTTCTATGATTCTGTGAGCTCAGCCAGACACAGATTTTTGAAAGCACGATTTAGTTTTCACGCTACACCAATGTGTGAACGCGGTGTCAGCCCACGGCCTGTCCTTATGCTGGGATGATCTCCCACTCCTGCCTCTCCTCCTTCTATTTCTCTGGGTGCATTGAGGCCGAAGAACAATTTACATCACAAGACACAAGCGCAGAGTTCTTCAGGACCAGAATCATAAATATCAAGTGTTAATCCAGAAAACCCTCAGGATGCTCAAAGGCAGTGTCTCTGTACTCACTGACAGCAGAAATCCACGCTTCCTGTTAGAATAACCCAGCATGTTCTCATTGGAGCCTCTTCTGCTGATTCTTGATGTCCCCTCACCCTGTGCAGAGCCTGCTCCCTGGCTGACCCCACTTTCCAGTGCCTCCACAACTCACCCAGGCGTACGCTTTCGTGCTTCTCAGCACTATTTCAGCCACTGAAACTGCCACCAAATGTCAGGCGTTGAAGGCTTCTCTTCTGACAACCTTAAAGCGACGAGAGCTGTTTATGACCCAGTTCTGCATATCTGGAACCTGCCTGTGCCTCGCCCTCCCTGCCAGCTCACACACTCAAACGTTTACAGCCGCTCTTGAAATCGACTGAACTTCTCCTCCTTAAAAAGAGAGCTCCAAAAATCTGAACAGTCAAATCGCCAGCAGATACACATTTCAGAAGATGACGCACTAAGAGACACATCTTTATGTAGGCAAGATCAGTCTAGAAGGATTCCTGCCCAGACACTTTGGTGTGGGCTGAAGCCAAATGGCACAAAATCCCTTTGAGCTGCATCATTTTAGACCAGTATTGTCTTTGAGGATGAGTTAAGTAAACTTTCAAGAGAGCAACTTTCAGCATCCACGGGAGAGCTGCCATCTGGCTGTCACCTACCATCTCCACCAGCCTTGACTACAGCAAAAAACTCAGCAGCAAAATTCACCTTCCCATACTGCCAGTGTTCTCAGCTCTGTGAGCCAAAACACTCACCAGACCAGAGCCACAAGGCACACGCCTTGGCTGAAGAACATCACCGTGTGAGGGATCTCCCAGTGGCATCTTGGGCTGTGTCAGACACAGCGTGGGCAGCAGGAGCAGGGCAGGGATTGTGCCCCTGCACTGGGCACTGAGGAGGCCACCCCTCGAGTGCTGGGGTCAGTTCTGGGCCCCTCACTCCAAGAAGGACCTTGAGGGGCTGGAGAGCATCCAGAGAAGGGACCGGAGCTGGGGAAGGGGCTGGAGAACAGGGGTTGTGGGAGCAGCTGAGGGAGCTGGGGCTGTTTATCCTGGAGAAGAGGAGGCTGAGGGGAGACCTCATCCCTGTCTCCAACTGCCTGAGAGGAGGCTGTGGGGAGGTGGGGGTTGGTCTCTTCTCCCCAGTGACAGGGGATGGGAGGAGAGGAAATGGCCTCAAGTGGCCCCAGGGCAGGGTCAGATGGGACATCAAGAAACATTTCTTCATGGAAAGGGTTCTGAGGCCCTGTCAGAGGCTGCCAGGGAGGGGGTGGAGTCCCCATCCCTGGAGGGGTTTGAAAGATGGGCAGATGAGTTTCTGAGGGATCTGGTTTAGTAGTGGACAGGGACAGTTGAACTTGATCTCAGAGGTCTTTTCCAAGCAGGTGATTCTAGGATTCTATGATACTTCTCTGTGTGCCTCCTCAGGGGTTCCACAGACCCTAAATAGGACCATTTGAGCCAAGCAGGTGGGTCCCAGACCACATGGTATGAGCAGCATCACATGCTCTGCCCTGTGCTACAGGGACTTTGACCCAACTGTTCACACTTCCCTTCCTTCCTTCAATTCAGCAGCAATACTTTATTGCTCACCCATCTTCAAGTGTCTGTGGTCCACAAAATATCAGCCAGTCCAACCATCAGCCCAACCCCACCATGCCTGCTAAACCACGTCCTGGTGTTGTATCCACACACTTTTTGAACCCCTCCAGGGATGGAGACTCCTCCACTGCCCCGGGCAGCCTCTGCCATGCTTTCACTACTCTTGCAGTAAAGAAAATGTTCCTAATATTGGATCTAAACCTCCCCTGGTGCAACTTGAGGCCATTTCATCACGTGCTACTTGGCAGAACAGACCAGCACCCACCTCACTACAACCTCCTTTAACTAAAGTAGGATAAACCAGAAACCCCAGCATCACTTGCTGAATCCCCATCACTTTGAACATGAAAAATAAAAGCTAGAAAGCATGCTTTGATAGCAAAATAATCTCAAAATGATACAGGTATGCATATCAATAAATATTCAAATCCTTTAGAAAGTTAGAACAAACGTCTTGAAGTCGATTGGCTGCTCCACACTCATGGGACGTGGACTGGGAGCCTGACACTTGGTGCAACACTCATTGTATAAAGTTGCAAGGAAGATAATTATTAATTATTTGTGAAGATAATATTAGTTATATTGTGATGTTACAGCTCAGTAGGAATATAAACCCAACAATCACCCTCTGTGCTCATTGTTTAAGCATCCATAATGCAAACGTTATCAAAGGCCACACTGGGCAGGACTGAGCTTTAACCAGACTCAGCACAGCAGGTCAGAAGTTCCATGAACTTGGCCACAAGTGGGTAGGAAAGCAAGTTTGGAACCAGTGAGGGAGGATGCTGATGCCAACCCAGCCATGGTGCAGCACGGAGCGCGGGCGAGAGCTGCAAATGCAAAGGACTGGTATCGTCTACTTCAAACACTGAACGCCCTGCATGCTCAAGGAGAAATGAATTACCAAAATTAATCTGCAAATAATTTCAAATAAACAAACTTGTGATGACCAAAAGCTGTTTACACACAATTAGCAATCAGAAAATAAAAGCAGAGCAAGCAGAGCAGCTCTCATTAACGTCAATGGGCCTGGGAATGAGCTGGTTATTACAAAGTTAACTCAAAGAGTTATTCACCCAGCTCCACTCAGGCTTTCAGACAACACACTGATAACCCTCTCTTAGTGATCATTAGAAGTGTGGGAGTCACATGGAGCCCTCACAGAGCCTCCAACTGCTTCATCTGCCTCTCTTCTTGCAGCACCACAAAGCACATTGCTGCTCACTGTCACCCACTGTCTACGTCCCTCCAAGTATTTTTCACCCAAGAGGCAGAATTCTGGAGCCCCTCTGCTGTGAGGACAGGCTGAGAGAGTTGGGGTTGTTCAGCCTGGAGAAGAGAAGGCTGTGGGGAGACCTTAGAGCAGCCTCCCAGGACTGAAAGGGGCTCCAGGAAAGCTGGGGAGGGGCTCTTGATCAGGGAGTGCAGGGACAGGATGAGGGGAAGGGTTTTCAGCTGAAAGAGGGGAGACTGAGATGAGATCTTAGGGAGAAATGTTTTCCTGTGAGGGTGGGGAGGCCCTGGCCCAGGCTGCCCAGAGCAGTGGTGGCTGCCCCATCCCATTCCAAACCCCCTCCCATGGGAAAGGGCATCTTCCCCTGGATGAGGGTGCTCAAAGCCTGGCTTTATTTCCCAGGGAAGATGGAATCACTCATAACACTCAGACCACCACCCTTGAGCCATAAAATCCAACCCTCCCTGTTCAGCAACACATTTTCTGAATTGAAACTGAGCCACTTTGGCTCAGTTTATTTTAGGTCTACTTGCCTGGTTTCACTAATCCTAAAGCTGATACCAGCATCATGGGATATTGATGAAGAGAGGAATTTTAATCCAATTACTGTTACCTTTTTGGTCCCTTTAGCAACACAACGGCTCACTTAGGAGTCTCCCTTTTGCAGAAAATCACAGAATCATAGGACCATCTGATTGGAAAAGACCTTTGAGATTATCCAGTCCCACCATCCCTGTCCACTACTAAACCAGATCCCCGAGCATCTCATCTGCCCATCTTTTAAACCCCTCCAGAGATGGGGACTCCACCCCCTCCCTGGCAGCCTCTGACAGGGCCTCAGAACCCTTTCAGTGAAGAAATGTTTCCTGATGTCCAATCTGAAATACAACCATAGAAAACTCATAGTATCTAGTGGAGGTCAAAAAGGATGTGAGCTTGACTTTCCCTTCAGGATGAACACCTTGGAATCCAGAATGACCCATTTAAAGGTATCACACAGTTTCACAGTATCATAAGGTTGGAAAGGACCTCTGAGATCATCAAGTCCAACCTATAACCCAACACCAACACCAACCCATCATCTAAACCATGGCACTCAGTGCCTCATCCAGTCTCCCCTTAAACCCCTCCAGGGTCGGTGACTCCACCCCCTCCCTGGGCAGCCCATTCCCATGGCCAATCACCCTTTCAGTGAAGAACTTTTTCCTCACATCCAGTCTAAACTTTTCCTGACGAAGCTTGAGTCCCTGCCCTCTAGTTCTGTCCCTGGTCACCTGAGAGAAGAGACCAACCCCTGCCCGACTACAACCTCCTTTTAGGGAGTTGTAGAGAGCAATGAGGTCTCCCCTGAGCCTCCTCTTCTTCAGACTAAACAGCCCCAGCTCCCTCAGTTGCTCCTCGTAGGGCTTGTGCTCCAGCCCCTTCACCATCTTCGTTGCCCTCCTCTGGACACTCTCCAGCATCCTGACATCTTTCCCAAACTGGGGGGCCCAGAACTGGACACAGTATTCAAGGTGAGGCCTGACCAGTGCCCAGTACAGGGGGACGATAACTCCTCTGGTCCTGCTCCCCACACTATTCCTGATGCAGGCCAGGATGCCATTGGCCTTCTTGGCCACCTGGGCACACTGCTGGCTCATGGTGAGCTTCCTGGCCACCAGCACTCCCAGGTCCCTTTCTGCCTGACTCCTCTCCAGCCACTCTGTCCCCAGTCTAGAGCTCTGCATGGGATTGTTGTGTCCAGAATGAGGTTATAAACAGTTCTGAAACAAACACATTACTATAAACCAAAATGAGACAGCATCAGTGAGACCAAGAGGCTGCCCTGCTGCTGATAGAGTTATCCCTTTGGTTCAAACGTGATGTCTCCAATTGGATGCCTAAGAAAATGGATACCAACATCAAAAGATTGACTGCTTCAGCTTGTTGAGCTACCAAAGCAACAGTCAAGCAGGGATTGATGACTACCTACAAAAACGAATTCAGGAGATAGAATCATGGAATCAATAAGGTTGGAAAAGACCTCTAAGCTCCTCCTGCCCAACTGCCAGCCCAAGCCCACCGTGCCTGCTGAACCACATCCCCAGGTGTCTTGAGTGCTGGGGTCAGTTGTGGGCCCCTCACTCCAAGGAGGACATTGAGGGGCTGGAGATGGTTCTGTGATTCTATGAATGAATACTGAAGGGAGTTCTCTCTACTGTATAAGAACAAACCATAATCAATTGATTGGACGTTACCTTAGGATATAAATGGGAAGGTTTTAACTCATGATAGAAGGTTCTGGAATACCATGGCAACAACAGGAACAAGCAGAAGAAAGAAGTATAAAAACCTTCAGGCTGAAGGTTGACTTGTTTCAGAGACTAATTACATGAGGTCACAGAATTTGGATACTCAGAACCACCATTGTGGTCCCACTTTTCTCCCAGTTACACATCACGGACCAGAACGTGTCCCACAAAGCAGCTCTCCAGGCTGCTCCTTCCTCCCCAGCACACACACAAAGACCTGCCAGGACCAACACTCATCCTCAAGGATTCATTCTCCTACCTGGCACCGACTCCAGCTCTTGGCTCAGCGCCTCCTGGTTCCCCTAAATCAGATTTCCTGTTGTTGCTCTAATGGTCTTGTTATCCATCACACCAAGCTCAAATGTATTTTGTCCCCCTTCCAAAGACAATTCTTATTCAACAGCAAAATTCACATCTCTTTAAAGAAGTAAAGGAATAAAAGGAAAGAACTTCTCAGGTGGCTGATTACATTCAGCTGCCAGGACAGAAGAGAAACACAAGTTTGACTTTTACAAACCGACATTCCTGATTTCTTTCTCTCCCTCATCCTTAAAACTTTCATTTCCAACATGCAATGTGCACTCCAATGCCAAATCCAGACCCTGCTGTGCAATTACTCAACAGGATTTAATCCCCTTCTCAACGTCATCCAAACACAACATATCTATGGACATCTAGAAACCTTGGAGATAACTTATCCTGGTGATCCTTCATGAAAAGAGATGAGAATGTTCCCAGTACATTACTGTGGCATAAATACAAATTAATCACTGAGTTGGTTATTTGTATGATTAAACATATCACATACAATTAATATATCTTTAATAATTATTAAGCCAGGCTCTCTCAGTGTATTTCCATCGATTCCTGTCCTCTACATCATGTGAGGGCACTTTGTACTTACACAGTGGTGTAAGACAATCTTTCCTTTGCTGTAGAGGAACATAATCAAGAACTGAGGTTGCAGTATTAATTTTTATTGAAATACTTTGCTATTCTCAGCATTATATCTTGTAATATTTAGTCATTATTATTTCTTGCAGTGTTTTTGTAATCGTGGAATCTTAGAATGGTTTGGTTGGAAAAGACCTCTGAGATCAGAGTCCAACCATCCCTGTCCACTACTAAACCAGACACCTGAGCACCTCATCCACCCATCTTTTAACCCCCTCCAGGGATGGGGACTCCACCCCCTCCCTGGCAGCCTCTGACAGGCCCTCAGAACCCTTTCCATGAAGAAATGTTTCCTAATATCCAATCTAAACCTCCTCTGGCACAACTTGAGGCCATTTCCTCTCCTCCCATCCCCTGTCACTGGGGAGAAGAGACCAACCCCCACCTCCCCACAACCTCCTCTCAGGCAGTTGGAGACAGGGATGAGGTCTCCCCTCAGCCTCCTCTTCTCCAGGATAAACAGCCCCAGCTCCCTCAGCTGCTCCCACAACCCCTGTTCTCCAGCCCCTTCCCCATTTCCATCAATCTATCTACTAGATGAATATTTCTATGCCCGTCTCATCATGCAGCATCGAAAGAATGGAAGAAAATCCTGTTGAGGGCTCCTAAACATAAAGATGCTGCCCTGATTTGGGGATGCTGAGCCCTGACTGTTTCCAGGAGCTGGCAGGTGACAGCCAGCCACCTCCCTGCCCTGGGAATTCCCACCACATCCATTGCTTCCTTTCCTGTGTCTCCTCAAAGCAAGTCACAGTCCGTGATCACATCAGCGACTGGCAAGCAAATTCCTTATCCCATAGCCTGCAAAGACTCCACACCAGACACCTCACCGAGGGGCTCAGCACCCTCTCAGGCTGAAGCAGGAGACCTCCCCATCCTGTGGTGATTGCAGGTCCAACCAGGGGCTGATGGCTACTTGCTGCAGGACCAGACCATCACCACACCAGGGTTTGGGAGCTCATCACAGACAGATTTACGATAAACGTATGGAATTAGATGTGTTTTGAGCATCTGGGGAATGAGTTACAATCACAGAGTGGTTTGGGTTGGAAGGGATCTCACAGCCCATCCAGTTCCAACCCCCTGCCATGGGCAGGGACACCTCCCACTGCATCAGGGGGCTCCAAGCCCCATCCAACCTGGCCTTGAACACCTCCAGGGATGGGGCAGCCACAGCTTCTCTGGAAAACCTGGGCCAGGGCCTCCCACCCTCATTGTGAAAAATTTCTTCCTTATATCTCATCTAAATCTCCCCCCTTCCAATTTAAAGCCATTCCCCATGACTCATCACTCCAGGTTCTTGTGAGGAGCCCCTCCCCAGCTTTCCTGGAGCCCCTTTCAGTCCTGGGAGGCTGCTCTAAGGTCTCCCCACAGCCTTCTCTTCTCCAGGCTGAACAACCCCAACTCTCTCAGCCTGTCCTCACAGCAGAGGGGCTCCAGCCCTTGGATCATCTCTGTGGCCTCCTCTGGTTCTGCTCCAACAGTTCCTTATCCATCTTATACTGGGGATTCCAGAACTGGACACAGGACTCCAGGTGGGGTCTCAGCAGGGCAGAGCAGAGGGGGAGAACACTCTCCCTCACCCCTCTGTTCCCACTGCTCTGGGTGCAGTTTCTGGGCTGCGAGCGCACGTTTCCACCTCATGTTGAGCTTCTCACCTCCCTGCACCCCAAGTCTTCTCACAGATCAAATATAAACAGACACAACACAACCTGGAAGACCACACAGCAGCCTGGGCAGGCGCAGCATTAGGCAGCAAGACTGGACGTGCCATCCTTCTGCCCAGTGCCACACAGAAACGCTCTGCTGCAACCTCACCCAGACACCAGTGAGCTCCCAGCCCACTGGGACCCAACCTCTCTTTACTCCTCAGCCTGGTGAGGGCCAACTGCCAGCAGAAATTGAGCTGCAAATTTCTTCTCGGGCGACTCCCTGGGATGCTCTGCCACCACCTCGAGCCTCGGAAGGGGGCACTGCTCCCATTTAAATAGCACCGTGCTGAACAGGTACCACTCCTAATGGGATTATCCATTTCAGGCCACTTCAAATAGGAGGAGTAATTACAAACCACCATCGACAACGGAGCAACTTCCAGGGCATCAGCTTCGCTGAAGAACATTCCTCAAGCTGAGCAGTTGGAATTAAACGTGACTGAAAAGCTGAATGTGTTGCTTATTTTTAAACAGCTCCCTTGAGTGCCCAGGTATTTAAAGATCTGAGGTTTATCAGAGATGCCCTGGTCTGGCTTTCTCCACATAAGATCACTTGGATGAAGAACGTGCACATTAACCATTCGGGGCTTGAAGTCAGTGGGAGGTTCTTTGATCTAATTAAGCTATGGATCTGATTTTGGTTTGGGTTTTTTTTTCTATTTTAAAGCAGTTCCAGCTCTTGGAAGTCGTCTTGCAGGATGCAACATGGAAACAGCTCTTCCATGCACCCAAAATAGATCATGGGTGACTAATACTTTCAAGAAATATTTGTTAATCTTTCCCTCAACAGCCACTGAACGTGCTTTCTGCTCTCCAATACAGTAGAACAATTGCTTCCACATTTCTAAAGATGAAAATTTGCAGTGCTTTAGAAACAGCACTGGGCAGCAGGATGCAGGGCTTCCACTGCTCTCCACGGCCATCCTTAAAGATGACTTTAAAGCCCATCCAGTTGCAACCCCCCTGCCGTGGGCAGGGACACCTCCCACTGGATCAGGGGGCTCCAAGCCCCATCCAACCTGGCCTTGAACACCTCCAGGGATGGGGCAGCCACCACTGCTCTGGGAAAACTGGGCCAGGGCCTCCCCACCCTCACACCAAAATATCTCTTCCCAAGTTCTCATCTCAATCTCCCCTCTTTCAGCTGAAAACCCTTCTCCCTCATCCTCTTGCTGCACTCCCTGATCCAGAGCCCCTCCCCAGCTTTCCTGGAGCCCCTTTCAGTCCTGGGAGGCTGCTCTAAGGTATCCCCAGAGCCTTCTCTTCTCCAGGCTGAACAACCTCACCTCTCTCAGCCTGTCCTCACAGCAGAGGGGTTCCAGCCCTTGGATCATCTCCATGGCCTCCTCTGGACTCACTCCAACTGCTCTAGATCCTTCCTGTGCTGAGGATTCCAGAACTGGACACAGGAGTCCAGGTGGGGTCTTCCCAAGGCAGAGCAGAGGGGCAGAACCCCCTCCCTCCCCTCTGGTCCCTCTGCTCTGGGTGCAGCCCAGCACATGGGGGGTTTCTGGGCTGGGAGTGCTCATTGCCAGCTCATGTTGAACTTCTTATGCCCCAGCACCCCAAGTCCTTCTCTTTGGGGCTGCTCTCAATCCATTGTCACCCCAATCTTAACTGGGGTTGCCTCAACCCTGGTGCAAGGCCTTGCACTTTGCCTGTCGAGCTTCATATATGATCACCCACTTATTTTACAGATACGAGATGAGATAAAAGGACTAATAGGGATAAAAAGGACTACCCCTAGATATACCCTAAAATCTTGTAACAGCTGATGACCTTTAAACCCATCTAAAATCAGCACACACTGCATCAAAACAGCGTTATGTGAACTGAACCTTAGGATTCTTCAAATACACACGAAATATTGAACTACAAATACTTACGTGTAGTAAAAACAAACTAAGACAGTGCAATAACTGACCATGGGGCAAGGCAAACCTCTGATAGAATCATAGAACTGCTTGGTTGGGAAAGACCTTTGAAATCATTGAGTCCAGACGTCCCTGTCCACTACTGAAGCAGACCTCTTAGCACCTAAATCACCCATTTTTTAAGCCATTCCAGGGATGAGGATTCCACCACCAACCCTCTCAGCGAAATGTTTCCTGATGTCCAATCTGACCCTGCCCTGGCACAACTTGAGGCCATTTCCTCTCCTCCCATCCCCTGTCACTGGGGAGAAGAGACCAACCCCCACCTCCCCACAACCTCCTCTCAGGCAGTTGGAGACAGGGATGAGGTCTCCCCTCAGCCTCCTCTTCTCCAGGATAAACAGCCCCAGCTCCCTCAGCTGCTCCCACAACCCTTGTTCTCCAGCCCCTTCCCCAGCTCTGTTCCCTTCTCTGGACGCTCTCCAGCCCCTCAAGGTCCTTCTTGGAGTGAGGGGCCCAGAGCTGACCCCAGCACTCGAGGGGTGGCCTCCCCAGTGCCCAGTGCAGGGGCACAATCCCTGCCCTGCTCCTGCTGCCCACGCTGTGTCTGACACAGCCCAAGATGCCATTGGCCCTCTTGGCCCCCTGGGCCACTGCTGGCTCCTGTTCAGCCCCTGCCAACCAACACCCCCAGGGCCTTCTCCTCCAGGGAGAAAAAAACAGGAATAAATAAGATAAAAACAATCTTCCCTATTTTTTTCGCACAGGTCCAGTTAAAACACATAACTTGCACCTTCAGCAGTTTTGCTGTTCAGGGAGCCCACGCTGCACCCAGTTTCTGTAGAGAGCAGGACAACTCAAAGCTGGGACACATTGTGCTGGCCCATCTTGTGATCCCAAAGTCGGGGCTGTGCTTGTTCACGTCCACACTACAGGTTTGCCTATGAAGAATAAAGATGAAGAGGACCCACCAAGGTGATGCAATGCTTTCTTACCCACTTCTGCTGTTGCTTGGGTGCTGGAGGCTCACTGAGGGCTGGATGGGGTTGGGAAGCGATGGAGGAAGGAAGGATGGGCTTTGCTTTTGTGCAGCCACAATGAACAGATTATGTGTGTAACCTCCTCAGGAAAGCCACTGATGTTGGCTGGAAAGGCAGCTGCTCACCCATCTTTGCAATGCAGGAAAGGTCTTGGGTTGGAGCCATGAAAACATGTGACAGTGGGAAAATCCGAGAGAGGGAAATAAAGACAAGATTGTTTCCAATGATCATCACAAACAGCTTAATAAGGAGGTCCCTGTTCCTCAGAGGAGCCTGTCCATCACCCCAGGAAACTGCAATGAGGGAGAGTTGGGGTCGTTCAGCCTGGAGAAGAGAAGTCTCTGGGGAGACCTTAGAGCAGCCTCCCAGGACTGAAAGGGGCTCCAGGAAAGCTGGGGAGGGGCTCTTGATCAGGGAGGGCAGGGACAGGATGAGGGGGAAGGGTTTTCAGCTGAAAGAGGGGAGATTGAGATGAGATCTTTTTTCCTGTGAGGGTGGGGAGGCCCTGGCCCAGGTTGCCCAGAGCAGTGGTGGCTGCCCCATCCCTGGAGGTGTTCAAGGCCAGGTTGGATGGGGCTTGGAGCCCCCTGATCCAGTGGGAGGTGTCCATGCCCACGGCAGGGGGTGGAACTGGATGGGCTTTGAGGTCTCTTCCAACCCAAACCATTCCATGATTCAATGACTGATGACAGCAAGACTAAAGAGGACCCGGGAGACACTTTTGTTGCTCAGGGGTCTGAAGGTGGCCCTGGTGACAGCCACAAACCTCGTGGCATGAGGAGCAGCACCTTCAGTGGAGGCTTCTTCAACTTCTGCTGGGTTTGGAGATCCCCTCACACAGAGATTGTTTACCACACAACAAACACTGGCTACTCCTTTACTAACATGCTTGCTCCTGTTTGAAGAATACAGAAAGCCTTTTAAACACACTGCTCCAAGAAGCTGTGAAGAAGCAACAGCTCTGGAGGTAATGGGATGCCTGTTTGTGAAGCCCCATATTGTAGTCAAGTAGGATGTAATAATAAGCCTGTACTTAAACCCAGCAATATTTGAAGGGAAGAGCTATTACAGATACAGCTGAAAAGGGAAACATTAGAGGAAATGCACTGCTGCTCATTTACTTTTCTTGACATCTTGGGGAAAAAATAATCCTTCTATATTCCAAAGCCAGGCCTGTGACACCTAATAATCATGGAAAACAAAGCCCAGACATCACATCCATTTCCAGATCAATGAATCCAAAGATTCTGAATCATTTATCTCAAACTTTTTTATCTGCTCAAAAAGTTTGGGTTTGCCCAGCAGCTTATTGGGGCGTTTTAACCATTGAGAATGTGCCAAGCAACACCACGACCAAAGGGTCAGATCCCTCCAAAAGAACCTCCATGGTGGAGGTGATTTATTCATTTTCTCCCCAGCCCTGCACAGTCACACTGAGGAGAAAAAAACCCAACTAACTGAGTATCTAAAACCCTTCTGTACAGCATTTCCTATGATCACCAACCCATCCGAGCTCTCTATTGAGTCAAAACTCATTTTTCCAATGCCAACGACCAAACCAGCAAGGAAATGACCAGATCAACACCTTCCCCACTGCCAACATCACCCCAACTCTCCTCCCTGCATTAGCAGCTCTCCTTCACTCAGCCCATTGCTGTGAAACCAGATCTTTGCAAGATCTCCCACACCTCCTCCAGGCCTACGGCATCACCACAGGACTCACCTCCTCTGCACGTGCCCTGCACTCACCATCTCTGTGTCTCTTTGCTCTTTTACCAAACCTATTTCTTTACCTAAAGAGTGGTGAAGCCCTGCCAGAGGCTGCCCAGGGCAGTGGGGGAGTCTCCATCCCTAGAGGGGTTCAAAAAGCACGCGGATGTGGCACTTGGGAATGTGGTTTAGTAGGCACAGTGGGGTTGGGCTGACTTGATGAACTTAAAGGTCTTCTCCAACCTTAATGATTCTATTTTTCCAGTGTTTTCAGACTGCACTATTCAGCAGCCTGTCTTGATTACTGATTACTCAAATTTGTTTCCAGATCATCGTGTTGACATGGTAACTGGTGGTGAATTCAGCCACATGCAGCTTTTGCCACCCCATTAGCTCTAACTCCCACCAGCCACCGTTCCCCACGAACCACTGCTGCTCATGAGAGCTGCCAGTCCTTAAGGTTTTCCATATGTCAGGTTCTGACAGGCTGCAGGGATCACTTTTTAATTAGAGTGATATTTAGTTCTGGGTCAAATGGCTTCCAATAATCTAAGGTTCAGCGTCTCGGTGAATTTAGCTTTGCCAGTTCAGCTGGTGACCTCGCAGGAGGAGGAAATTAGGTGTGCACGACAAGACTGCATCTCCACAGCCAGGTAAATGCCACGGGTAACACTCCTAACCTGTTCATCTTCACTGACTGAATGCCACGATAGACCCATGTACACAAACAAAATTGGATTTCACCTTCAAAAAATGAGTGTTATCCGGAAAACACCAAATTTTATCAAGAAGTTATAAGTAAAGTTTACTAAGAAATATCTGGAGAATGAAAGCAAAGTAAAAAGCAGATCCTCAGAGAAAAAAAGAGTAATTATTGCACTGTCCCAAACAACAGATTTATGGAAATACGTTTGTTCTGTGCAAAATACAATGCTAAATAATGCAAAGTTGTTCACTTTTACAGAGCTCTGTTCCATACTCACAGTTCCACAGCAGCAATGATTATTTTCTCCCACAGGAAGAATGTCAGTATTAAAAAAAATCACTAAAACATACAACTTTTGTCCTAGATTAGCATATTCATTGCTAAAAACATATGCCCTGCCTTCCACCCCAAGATACTTGCAGAGGTGAAAGCAGAGATCTTTGCTGCTGTTTGGTGGATGAGAAGCTGGAAATGGGCACTCCCAGCCCAGAAAGCAAAAGGCTGCACCCAGAGCACTGGGACCAGAGGGGAGGGAGGGGATTCCACCCCTCTGCTCTGCCCTGGGGAGACCCCACCTGGAGCCCTGTGTCCAGCTCTGGACAGGAAGGATCTGGAGCTGTTGGGGCAAGTCCAGAGGAGGCCATGGAGATGATCTGAGGGCTGGAGAACCTCTGGTGTGAGGACAGGCTGGGAGACCTGGGGTTGTTCATCTTGGAGAAGAGAAGGCTGTGGGGAGACCTTAGAGCAGCCTCCCAGGGCTGAAAGGGGCTCCAGGAAAGCTGGGGAGGGGCTCTGGATCAGGGAGGGCAGCAAGAGGATGAGGGGAAAGGGTTTTGAGCTGAAAGAGGGGAGATTGAGATGAGATCTTAGGGAGAAATGTTTTGCTGTGAGGATGGGGAGGCCCTGGCCCAAGTTTCTCAGTGAAGTTGTGGCTGCCCCATCCCTGGAGGTGTTCAAGGCCAGGCTGGATGGGGCTTGGAGCCCCCTGATCCACTGGGAGGTGTCCCTGCCCACGGCAGGGGGGTTGGACATGGATGCCTTGCACAGTCCTTCCAACCCAAACATCCTATGACTGCACACAAATAGAGAGATGTAAACTTCAAAAAAAAATTACAGCAAAGCCAAAAAGCGACACAGGAAGAACAGCATCAAACTTGGGCAACCTCTCAGCCACCACGAGCCCTCTTCCAGCCACAGCCCCCCAGGAAGGTACTCACGAGGCAGCAGATGTCTCTTCAGAAGAACAGGAAAGCTTATCTGTCTTTTCTGCCTGCCCTTTGAGCAGCAGGTTTTACGTTTCTCAGCTCGGAGGCATTCAACGCAGACTCAAACGCTCTGAAAAATCTTATCTGCCCGCTTCGAAGAACTAAGAGAACAACCCAGTGGTTCCCTAAACAGTGGTTCAAAACCAGAAGCACTTTTGCATAGATATGAGCTCATACTCTATTTTACATATAAATAACGTGTATTCATAGATATGCTCACAGCCAAGAAAATAAACTTTTAATAAACACCATCAGAAAGTGCTATTTCAAACCCAAACCATTTCCAGCCAAGTCCGTGAGCCAGACCTGCTGATGATCAGGGCAAGGCCTAAAGTATGGACCATTCTTACTCCCTCCAGAGGAAACAACTTCAATAGATATTTTAAGGATCAAGCATCACTGCAGCCAGCAGGTCAAGAGAAGTGATTCATCCCCTCTACTCCACTCTCATGAGACTCCACCTGGAATCCTGTGTCCAGTCCTGGAATCCCCAACATAGGAAGGAGATGGAACTGTTGGAGCGAGTCCAGGGGAGGCCACAAAGATGATGCAAGGGCTGGAGCCCCTCTGCTGTGAGGACAGGCTGAGAGAGTTGGGGTTGTTCAGCCTGGAGAAGAGAAGGCTGTGGGGAGACCTTAGAGCAGCCTCCCAGGACTGAAAGGGGCTCCAGGAATGCTGGGGAGGGGCTCCTCACAAGAACCTGGAGTGACGGGGAAAGGCTTTGAATTGGAAGGGGGGAGATTTAGATGAGATATAAGGAAGAAATTCTTCACAATGAGGGTGGGGAGGCCCTGGCCCAGGTTGCCCAGAGAAGTTGTGGCTGCCCCATCCCTGGAGGTGTTCAAGGCCAGGTTGGATGGGGCTTGGAGCCCCCTGATCCAGTGGGAGGTGTCCCTGCCCAGGGCAGGGGAGGGGGGTGGAACTGGATGAGCTTTAGGTTCCCTTCCAACCTAAACTGTTCTATGTTTCTATGACTCAATTTGACAAGTGGAGATGGATCATAAGAAGCTTCTTGGCCATCAAGTTTTGAGGCATGTAAGATGTTTAATAAGCACACAATTCAGCAATTTATTGCACGTGTGTACTTAATCACACACATCTTGGCCTGAGCTGCTCCATAACTCCATTGTGCACAAAGGATTTAAGGAATAGAGATATCCCTGGCTGGACTTGAAAAGGTTAAGAAATCCAGCACAACTGCATGTTTTTCTCTTCCACCCAGTCTCTGCCTCCCTTCCACACAGGAGTGCAAACCTTGATGCTTTGGAAGCCGAAGGCAAGCTGTGAAATAAATTGGTTTTCCTCTCCAAGCCAAGTTTCCAGGATCATCTGAAATAGCAGGCTGATAATTTTCTACAATTATTAATCTACTGAGAAAGAGCATTAATAATGAAATCTCTAAATGTTTTATTTACCCTTCAGTTTCTTACTAATTCTGATTAGAAAAGATGCTTTTTTTATGGCTATTTTGGAGAAAATACTTTTGCAGGGCTTGATAATTTAATCCACAGATTAAATTTGACCCACTTCTCTCAGCGTCGTTATTTCACCTCAGGTATTTTTAATCCAAAGTCCCTCCTCTATTGTACTGGGCTTCAAATCCTAGGAGGATTATGTGTAATTAAGCAGCAGACGAATGGAATAGAAAAACTAAAAGTGGATGCATTATTTTTCTCTGTGAGGGTGGGGAGGCCCTGGCCCAGGTTTCCCAGAGAAGCTGTGGCTGCCCCATCCCTGGAGGTGTTCAAGGCCAGGTTGGATGGGGATTTGAGCCCTGATCCAGTGGGAGGTGTCCCTGCCCATGGCA
The DNA here is from genome assembly GCA_033556795.1 of Tapera naevia. Taxonomy (NCBI): domain Eukaryota; kingdom Metazoa; phylum Chordata; class Aves; order Cuculiformes; family Neomorphidae; genus Tapera; species Tapera naevia. The sequence goes on from JAUMJJ010000307.1 coordinate 563,737, forward strand.
GGGGAGTGGAACTGGATGGGCTTTGAGGTCCCTCCCAACCCAAACCATTCTGTGATTCTATGATTACATCTTTTTATACTGACTGAGGAGTTTTTAACTCCCTCCTTCAGAGACACAGGGAGGAGAGAAGCTTCTTCCTACCACTGATGCACTGCTTGGGAATACTTATTGCACTCATAGAATCATAGGATGGTTTGGTTTCAGTCGAGCTATCCCAGGTTCTCATGGAACATTATCACGTGGGATAATTTCAGGAAGACTTTCTCCACTGACAGGGTGATCAGGCATTGGAACAGGCACCCAGGGAGGTGCTGGAGTCGCATCCCTGGAGGTGTTTAAAAGACAGGCAGATGAGTTTCCTAGGGAGATGGTTTAGTAAGAGGACAGGTACAGTTGGACTCGATGATCTCAGAGGTCTTTCCCAACCAGATGATTCTGCGATGCTGTCAGACCATGGGGTCAATATTAAAACTGATGGGAAAGCTTTTATCTGACCTCAGGCATCACAACATCATCAGCCATGGAGACTGGTAGACTCCCAGAGCACCCTGGTAGACTTCCAGAGCACCCTCCTCACTAAAGAGCATGCGTAGCCTGTAAATAGTACATGCATTATTGAAAACACATACAAAATACTTAATGGACCTCAATGGGAGAACTAAAAGAAACTGAGTCTGACCTGGGTTTTAAGCAGAAAGTACTTAAAAGCAGCAGCAGAAAGGAAAGCACAAGTAATGTTTTCTTGCTATGTTATTTTTGCCATTGAATTAAGACTTTTATTAAAAAATGGCTCAGTAAAGAATAAAAGTAATTTAAGTTAATGAAATTGTGGTCCCTGTGAAATTATAAGTTTTGGAGCCCCAGTGTCCTATCCCAGTCAGAAATTATTGTTTCAAAAAGCACCTGTGAACTAATGTTTAATGTCTTCAGCCCCCACAATTTCTCATTAGTAACGTGTGATGACGCTGTTAAGAGCAACCAACTCAAGTTATAATCCTAGAAATAACTCTAAAAGCCTTCTTTTTTGCTCTAAACTACACAGTTTTCATTTATAGAGTTTGACTTCAGGAATATTAGGAAGATATTTGATATTTCAGGCAGAGAAAAAAGCAAGAACCCACATCAGGCTGAAACATCTGCTCATGATTTGTTCCTGCAGCTCCTTCAAACCCTCAATAACCCCCCAGTCTTTTTCTCTTCTTACTGCCTCAGCAATGTTCCCAAATTTCCTTCCACGTCCCTTCCTTCTCCTTTTCTATGGAATTCTCCAAACTCAAAAACTTCCCCTTAGAATTTTCTTTAGGTGCCTTTTCAGTTTGTGATAAACACAACCACAGCTGCTCAGACCTGAGTGAACAACCCACACCAAGGAGAAGTCAAGGCCGGTTTGCAACCTTCATCTCATCTAAAAAGCAATGAAAAACAGCACCAGGCTTTCCCTATTTTTAGCCCTGCTCAGCAGGTGGGGTTTCCAGGAAGCCTTATGCACCGTGACACCCCAACAGCCCTGCTGGGCACTTAGCTCACAACTTATTATTTCACTTCAAACACCTGGGACAAGGAGAAGGACATATGAAAAGCAGGTCCTTCCTCCCCTCTGAGGCAGCAGTTAAGGCAGGCAGACAGTACAGCTGAGGTCACAAACAGCAGAGAGGTGTTACCATCCAAGCTGCCCTTTCAGATTCAGACACCTACAATACAGGCCTCCTTAAAGCCACTAATTAAATTCAAATATAATGAAGTATTATCACCTCAGAGCACTGCAGTAGTTTCATTCACTGGTGGGGAAGAGTTAATGACATTGGAAGTTTTGCACTGTTTCACAACATCATGTTTGTTTGTCATGCACACCTCCTGGAAATTCTGGAGTCCTCAACACAACGAGGAGATGGAGCTGATGGAGTGAGCCTGGAGGAGACCACGGAGATGATGAGAGGGCTCGAGCCCCTCTTCTGTGAGGATAGGCTGAGAGAGTTGGGGTTGTTCACCTGGAGAAGGCTCTGGGGAGACCTCAGAGCAGCCTCCCAGGACTGAAAGGGGCTCCAGGAAAGCTGGGGAGGGGCTCTGGATCAGGGAGTGCAGGGATAGGATGAGGGGAAAAGGTTTTCAGCTGAAAGAGAGGAGATTGAGATGAGTTCTTAGAAAAAACTCTTTTCCTGTGAGGGTGGGGAGGCCCTGGCCCAGGTTGCCCCATCCCTGGAGGTGTTCAAGGCCAGGTTGGATGGGGCTTTGAGCCCCCTGATCCAGTGGGAGGTGTCCCTGCCCATGGCAGTGGGGTTGGAACTGGATGGTCTTTGAGGTCCTTTCCAAATTAAACAATTCTATGAAATAGTTTAAAAATCCAGCTCTTAGCTTTGAAAAGATATTTTCATAGCAGGTCTCCGCACCACTGGTTTGAGACCAGGTCTGCATCTGCCTCAAGTCTGGCTTTGCTTTCCTGGGGTAAAAACATGTTTGATTCCAGAAGCAGAAAACCTGTCAGGATCTGCCAGGGACAATTAATCTCCTGACTAACTTGCTGATCATTCAAGTACGAGCATAAATGTTCATGAATTATGAGGTTCCTTTCTGTCTCCCTAAAGATGTTTAATGTATGTTGCAAATAGAAACCAAAGCAACAGCACAAAAGTGCTGCAGAAATTCAATTCTTGAGCAAAAAGCAGAGAAGAGCCACTCAAGAAGGAATGGGTACTGCTGGGTCCTCAGAGGACCCCTCTGGATCTCCAAAGGCTTCACCAGCACCGTTTTAGAACCAAGCTGCATTATTGCTTCTAGAGACCTGGTTGCTGGTTCATCATATCTACATCTTTACATGTTTAATTAGAGTGATTCATTTAGTGGCCTGATTTTAGGCAGTCCTGACCACCCACCCTCAAAGTCAAGCTTGCTTTAATAGCCAGTAGTGAACATTAAAACCCCCCCAAAATCACTATTTTCCTGAAAAAATACACAGTTGTGCATTGATAGGAAGGAATTAAGAAGAGAAATAATTAAGAAATAGAATGGACACAAGTAAACAGCTGTTTAGAGAATTGTGATATCACATGGAGCTCTCCCACACTTCAGACTGATTTTTAATTACTTCACTCAGGCCGCGGTTAATTGTGCATTTCACACATGTGCCTTTCAACATTTGGCCATTATTGCATTGTGATGAACTTCAGCCCTCACTTAAATTCACACAGATGCATTAAAAACCCAGCAGCACCACAGATGCAATGAACCAGATGCTGAGCAAAGCCAAGAGAAACTCAAAAAGATATCATTAAAAGCTTACATAACTCCTTATTTATGGACCTTGTTCTCAAAGTACTCTTAATTTATAAATAATGCTGTAGTCCTGCAGAGATCAAAAATCAGGTGGGGGGGTCCTGGCACAGGTTGCCCAGAGCAGTGGTGGTTGCCCCATCCCTGGAGGTGTTCAAGGCCAGGTTGGATGGGGCTTTGATCCCCCTGTTGCATGGGAGGTGTCCCTGCCCATGGCAGGGGGGTGGAACTGGATGGGCTTTATGGTCCCTTCCAATCCAAACCATTTTGTGATTCCATGAAGGGTTACCTTCCAGCTCCTGCCTGCATGATAGCTGGATAAGGCAAATGTGGACCACCCTCTTGGACACATGGATCCAGATGACCCCTCAACTGCATTCACTCTTCCCAGCAAGCTCTGCTCTGTCTACATCTGGTGTCTCCCAAAAGCTTATCCACCAGCCAAAGAGAACACCAAGCTCCCTCATCAGGCTGAAACATCAACTCATGATTCCTTCCCAGCAGCTCCTTGTAACCCTGAAAAACCCACCAAGTCTTTTTCTCTTCTTACTGCCTCAGCAATGCTCGTGATCTTCCTTCCGTGTTTCCTCCTTATACTCTGGAATCCTCCAAACACAACAACTTCAAGTCACATTGATCCACTGGGGAGGGCAGTGTGCTCATCCCTGTTTGCAGCGATTGGGGAAACCTCTCTGGGAAAGTAAATGTCTTGGTGGACACTTGCACAAGATCAAGGCCAGGCTGGATGACACTTTGAGCCCCCTGATCCAGTGGGAGGTGTCCCTGCACATGGCAAGGGGTTGGTACTGGATGGGCTTTGAGGTCCCTTTCAACCCAAACCATTCCATGATTCCATAAAAATATTTGCTCCTGGAAGCTCTGACAGACTTCTGTCTGATTACGGGGTATTTTTTCAGTTGGTTGGCTTTGTTCAGTTTGTTTAATAACTTGGGAAGCTGAAATTTCTGAAATAAGCTCCCAAAATTTACATCTTCAGGGAGAAGAAGTGAAATTATTCAGCATTGCGGGAGAGGAACCTTAATACTGAGAACAAATTCACCTGAGCACTAGACTACAGGATTATCCTGTGATAGATCAAACTATATTGAGCCTAAAAACCCTTGTGAACAAATAAGCCTTAAAAGCAATAAAGCCCTTCCCCAACAGTGCCCAAATATAACCTGGGAGGAATCAAGAGCAGTCTCCTCACAAGGGAAGAAGCCTCTGCGCCACTGTCCCACCTCCCATTTCTCACATGGCCAAACACGACGGCCACCAAGGGGTTTACAGGTACAGTTGGGCTCAATGATCAAAGGTCACAGAATCATAGAATGGTTTGGTTGGAAAAGACCTCTGAGATCATTGAGTCCAACCCCACCTGTCCACTACTAAACCAGACCCCTGAGCACCTCATCCACCCAGCTTTTAAACCCCCCCAGGGATGGGGACTCCACCCCGTCCCTGGCAGCCTCTGACAGGGCCTGAGAATCCTTTCCATGAAGAAATGTTTCCTGATGTCCAATCTGACTCTGCCCTGGGGCCACTTGAGGCCATTTCCTCTCCTCCCATCCCCTGTCACTGAGGAGAAGAGACAAGGTTTTGTGCAGGCTTTGGGCAAAGATCTCTTGAAGGGTCTGGAGAACAAATCCGAGCTGCTGAGGGCCCTGGGGCTGTTTAGTTTGGAGAAGAGGAGGCTGAGGGGAGACCCCATTGCTGCCTGAAGTTTACAGAAAGGAGGCTGGAAGTGAGGTGGGGGTTGGTCTTTTCTCCCAAGTAACAAGTGATAAGAGGAAATGGCCTCAAGTGGCACCAGGGCAGGGTCAGATTGGACATCAGGAAACATTTCTTCATGGAAAGGGTTCTCTGGCCCTGTCAGAGGCTGCCAGGGAGGGGGTGGAGTCATCACGTCCAGATATATTTAAAAGACAGGTGGATGAGGTGCTCAGGGATCTGGTTTGGTAGTGGTCAGGGATGCCTGGACTCGATCTCAAAGATCTTTTCCAACCAAACCATTCAATGATTCTGCTGGGCCCAGAGCACACTGGAGCTTCTCAAAGTGAAAACGAAGGCCATAGGAAACACAGGGACAGAGGTTGGGAGGGAACAGAAATAGAAATCCTAATGAGCAGGAAAAACCTTGATAAAGAAATAAAAAGCTTGAAAAAACAAAGGATATAAGAGGAGCAATTGATGGAAAGAAGGAAAACGGTGAAGCAAAAAAGCAGATGATGCACCTTTAAGATTATATATGAAGTACAATTGCCTTATTCCTGCATGCTTTATTCATTCTGTATCCTGGAACAGTACAGACACTGATACAAAAGCCATGGACACGAATACATGAGGCCAGTGCTCTTGGTCAAGTGCCAGCCTGGCTCTGGGTTTGGACTGCAATACCTACACCGTGCTGGGTACAAACCAATTTGCTGCTTCCTGAGCTCAGCGCTGAGGCAATCTTCTCATCTCCAGAGAGCAAATATCCACTGTGCTCTTACTTGTGTGCCAGAACTCAGGGAGCAGCTTAATCCCCCAGCTAATCCTACCAGGAGCAGTGCCCAAGCTTGAGGGAGGTGCCAAAGTCCTGAACATGAGACTGCTCTGCTCCACTGCAATAGAAAAGCTGGGATGCCCAAACTGCCTTCCCCTTTCATTCAAAGCTGCATTTTTAAATAGTCTAAAATGTGCCACTCTGGCTCCACAGAATCATGGAATGGTTTGGGGTGGAAGGGACCTCAAAGCCCCATCCAGTTCCATCCCACCTGCCATGGGTAGGGACACCTCCCACTGGATCAGGGGGCTCCAAGCCCCATCCAACCTGGCCTTGAACACCTCCAGGGATGGGGCAGCCAAAAGTGCTCTGGGAAACCTGGGCCAGGGCCTCCCCACCCTCATCATGAAGAATTTCTTCCTAATGCCTCATCTAAATCTTCCCCCTTCCAATTTAAAGCCATTCCCCACCACTCACCACTCCTGGTCCTTGTGAGGAACCCCTCCCCAGCTTTCCTGGAGCCCCTTTCAGTCCTGGGAGGCTGCTCTAAGGTCTCCCCAGAGCCTTCTCTTCTCCAGGATGAACAACCCCAACTCTCTCAGCCTGTCCTCATAGCAGAGGGGCTCCAGCCCTCGGATCATCTCCATGGCCTCCTCTGGTCCCATTCCAACAGTTTCACATCCTTATGTTGGGGATTCCAGCCCTGGACACAGGGCTCCAGGTGGAGTCTCACCAGAGCACAGCAGAGGGGCAGAATCTCCTCCCTCACCCTGCTGGCAATGCTTCTTGTGATGCAGCCCAGGGCACAGCTGGCCTTCCGGGCTGCGAGCACAAATTGATAATCATCACAAATTCTCAACCATGTATTTTCTAGAGTAACTCCTCATTGAGACACTTCCTCCAAATTCTTTTCCCAAAAATTTAAATTTTGAGCTATTTTTATATAAACAAGAGAACTTTGCACGACACCAACATGAACTATTTCAAGGCAGCACAATGCTTACATGTTTCTCTATTGTGTTCCTCCCTCACCTTCTCCTTACAGCTTGGTTTCACCCACAATGCCAGCCTATTCCTCTCTCACTGAGCACTCTGAAGCCAACCATTAGCATCACTTCCAATTTTATATGTTTCCAGAATCATCAGTTTTGCCAAACAGGGAAACTGAAAATCTTGAGCCCAAAGCCTGGATGACATCAGAAACCATCTCTGAGCAGAGCTCTTCCCAACCCCAGGTAAATGTGGGCTGTGTCAAAAACAAATTAAATCCTTGGAAGCCAACCCCACTGATTTCAATCAGGGCTTCAGGAGGAAGACCACCCTGAATCCTATATTCTAATAGGCACGGTGGGATTGGACCAAAGGATGGACTGGAAGAGCTTAGAGTTCTTTTCCAACATTAATGATTCTATGAAAGGAGATGGAGCTAAGGCAAAACTGAGGACAACACTGTTGCTTTCATCTCCTGGACCTTAAGTCTGTTGTATCTGGCACTACCAGCCACCTTGGTTTACAGCACACACTAAAACAGACTGGTATCACACCTGCAACCACTGCAAAGATTTATGAGGAACCACACAAAGATCATAAAATACTGGGGATTTGAGGTCCTGTGGTAAATCTGTGCTCGGGTTCAAGGAACTGCAGCGATGAGTTTTAACAACACAGTGTCTTGAGCCCCCTGATCCAGTGGGAGGTGTCCCTGCCCATGGCAGGGAATTGGAACTGGATGGGCTTTGAGGTCCCTTCCAACCCAAACCATTCTGTGATCCTATGCCCTAAGACAAAGGAAGACTTTGTTGTTCTCTTTAGGGCAAGGTTTGATCCTAGGGCAGAACACCCCAGGAATACAACAGGTGGAGGGGCAGCTCTGCCATCCCAGCACTGAGATGGCCTTTTAAAGGGTGGAGGAAATCAAAAAAATACATCCTAGAATCACCTGGTTGGAAAAGACCTCTGAGATCATCGAGTCCTGTCCACTACTAAACCCTGTCCCTAAGAAACTCACCTGCCTGTTTTTAAAACCCCTCCAGGGATGGGGACTCCACCCCCTCCCTGGCAGCCTCTGACAGGCCCTCAGAACCCTTTCCATGAAGGAATTTTTCCTAATATCCAATCTAAACCTCCTCTGGCACAACTTGAGGCCATTTCCTCTCCTCCCATCCCCTGTCACTGGGGAGAAGAGACCAACCCCCACCTCCCCACAACCTCCTCTCAGGCAGTTGCAGACAGGGATGAGGTCTCCCCTCAGCCTCCTCTTCTCCAGGATAAACAGCCCCAGCTCCCTCAGCTGCTCCCACAACCCCTGTTCTCCAGCCCCTTCCCCAGCTCCAGTCCCTTCTCTGGATGCTCTCCAGCCCCTCAAGGTCCTTCTTTAGGCTCAAAACTAAACTCAGGACTTGAGGTGTGGCCTCCCCAGTGCTGAATCCGGATTTAATTCTCATAACTCTGGCAAAACAACGAATCAGCCACTTAAAGCCAAAGAGTTTCACACTTTCCAAGGGGTCTGCATTCACGTAGCACTTTTTCATGTATTATTCTACTTGTTGGCATGCACTATAGTGTCTTCATCTACTTTTAATTGCTTATTTCAGTCTCTTAATTCAATTTGTACCACTATCCAAGATATTTTTTTTGTAAAAACCACTCATTTTTTGTGTGTGGCTTTGGCAACCCACTTGGCACGGATACAGGCTTTGTTTCTGTATGCTGATATCTTCTTTGTGGCAGCTATTCCAATACAGTCTCCCAGTGGGACACCTTCCAAAATTTAATAAAAGTGCTTCCCAGCTTGGGTGGCAGTGTAGGAATTAGGATGGAAGAAAGCCAACAAGGTAAAGGGAAACGAAGGGGACTTACGTAGCTCCAGTCCTCTCCTTTCCACTTATGTGTGGATAAAACATAGAACCACAGAACAGCTGGGGCTGGAGGTGCCTCTAGAAACCAACTGGTCCGATGGCCCTTGTCCAAGCAGGCCAATTAGATCAGGTTGCACAAGGAAAAGGTCAGGTTTTGGTTATCCCAAAGGATAAAGACACCACAACCTCTCTGAGCAACGTGTTTGACCTGAACATGGAAGGTTTCCAGCATCCAAGCTGGAAATAATCTTCCACTCCTTAGGTGCACCCATTCTCAATGAACCAGCTCATAAATGTGAGCTGAACAACTCATTTTTACAACACACCACAAGCACGTGTCCACCTACACAAGTGACCTGAGCCACACGTGAGCACCACTCAGCAGCTCCTGTTTTCATTACAGAATCACAGAATGACCCAAGTTGGGAGGGACCCACAAGGACCATCCAGTCCAACTCCTGTCCCTGCACAGCACAACCCCAACATTCCCACTGTGGATCTGAGGGTGTTGGCCAAATGCTTCTGGAATGTGGTCAGGTTGTGACTGCTTCCCTGGAGAGCTGATCTAGTGCTCCACCACCCTCTGGGGGAAGAACCTTTTCCTAATGTCCAGTCTAACCCTCCTCTGGCACAGCTTCCTGCCACTCCCTTGGGTTCTCTCATTGGTCACCAAAGAGCACAGTGCCTGCTCCTCCTCCACTTGTGAGGAAGCTGCAGCCTGCAATGAGGTCTCCCCTCAATCTCCTCCAGGCTAAAAAGACCAAGTGACTTCAGCCACTCTTCACACTGCTTCCCCTTAAACCCTTCACCAACTTCGCGCCCCTCCTTTGGACACTCTCCAGTAGGGCTGTGAAGCCTTGGAGAAAACCAAGCAATAAACCTCCCCAGCTGATATTTTCCCAAGTGGAAATGCTTTCTCTGAAGGTTTTTTTGCAGTGACAGAAAACCACAATCGTCTCTCTCTTCCTGGTGACCTCCGTTTGGCTTTAGCTCATCATCCAAATTCAATATCCCCAAGACTTCTTTTTTTCCCTTTCATTTTCATTCTTAAGATCCCCTTCAGCTCAATTCTGTCACAAAAACAAACCCTGCCTCACGGAGCCCCACTCAGATTTAATTTACACTTACGCTGAGATGTGTAGCTGAGGCGTTTGGTCTGCACTTTATTCTATTTCCCACCTTAAAGCTCTCGTATGATGAGTAAAGTAGCCTCAAAGCCAGAGAATTACACTGTTCCACCCATTTGTGGTCATTTGGTGCTTTATGGTGCCCTCAAACACAAATCAGAAAGGGACAGGTAGAAGGCAGCGAGAATTTGTTTGTATAAGAGGATTCTGGTAGGGTGGAAGAAGGTGAGGAACTCATCACTCAGACTGCTGCATGAAGATGTAGATGTGGCACTTCAGGATATGCTTTAGTAGACAAAGTGGGGTTGGGCTGATGACTGGACTTGATCTTAGAGGTCTTCTCCAACCTCAGTGATTCTATGATTCCATCAGTTGGTCATTTTCAGTCAGTTTAAATATGAAAAGTTCACGGGCGCATCCTTGTTCAGTATTCTCAGCTCCACACCATCTTGGTGATGTCCCACGTAAGATGCTGTAGGAATATGGTGAATCGTGGAATTGTTTGCTTGGAAAACACCTTTGAGATCATCGAGTCCAACTGTCCCTGTCCACTGCTAAACCAGATCCCTGAGCACCTCGTCTAACCAGCTTTAAACCCCTCCAGGGATGGGGACTCCACCCCCTCCCTGGGCAACGTCTGCCAGGGCCTGAGAACCTTTTTTGGTGAAGAAATCACCTGCAATCCTCCAGAGGCCTCAGCCTGGAATGCCAAATCCTTCCACAGCCTTCACTTCCCAGGTGTCACAACAGCCACAAATAAAATCATTGGCTGGAAAAGACCTCTGAGATCATCGAGACCAACTGTACCTGTCTGACTACTGAACCAGATCCCTGAGAAACTCCTCCCCACCTTTTAATCCCTTCACAAGGATGAGGGTTCCACCTCCTCCCTGGCAGCCTCTGACAGGGCCTGAGAGCCCTTTCCGTGAAGAAATGTTTCCTGATGTCCAACCTGACCCTGCCCTGGTGCCACTTGAGGCCATTTCCTCTCCTCCCACCCTCTGTCACTTGGAAGAAGAATTATTGCAATCCTACACTCAGCCCTAAGCTCATCGAGGAATCTATAAATCTGCAAAAGTATAAAACAGCAGAAGAATGAGAAATCACAGAATCCAGATGATCAGAGGTGCAAAATACTTGGAAGCCAACCCCACTGGACTTCTCTGAAGACTAATTTTGTTATTTTCACCCTCCTCAGGAGAAAATGACCAGCATAGGTGGTTAGACACAAGGATTTCACATCTTCTGCACAGAAGAAAGAGCCATAATGTGCCAAAACCCACATTGTGCTATAAAGGGGAGCTCAGGACCTGGTGATTATCATTCCACACTCGCTCACCATCTCTCTCCAAAGATCGTGTGCGAAGCTGCTACGGGCTCCAGCTCTTCTTACTTAGAACACAAGACAATATATAAACCTCTAAAAGCCTTTGGCCATCTAAAGTGACATGGAGCAACAGAATCATGGAATGGGTCAGGTTGGGAAGGACCATGAATCCATCCAGTTCCCCCCCTGCCATGGGCAGGGACATCTCCCACTGGATCAGGGGCTCCAAGCCCCATCCAACCTGGCCTTGAACACCTCCAGGGATGGGGCAGCCACCACTGCTCTGGGCAACCTCTGCCAGTGCTTCAGCAATGATAAGATCTGGCAGAGGAACTGTCCTTCCTTTGCTGAGTTGTCAACAAGCACGTGTGTGTAAAATCAGGCTTTCTCCAAACTGTCCCTGTTTCAGCCCTCTCAGCACTTTCTCAAAGCAATTAATTATAGACCACAGCTTTTCCCATACAAGAAAAAAATCTCTACAGGCAAAAGCAGAAACACAAAGGCTGGTATTGACCTTCTGATTCATTTTTGTCTCTATAGGCACACCAGATATCTTATGTTCTTTTAAACAGAGCTCCAATAAGCAAAGCACTATGTAGAAATGAGACCACCTCCCACGAGGAGTTATTAGTGTGCCCCCAAAACCTCCAGGTAACTTGAGCTGCAGTGACCTCTTCTGCAAATAAAGCAGGAGCCTGAGAGTGCTGGGAACTGGTTGGCAAAGAAGCAGCAGCCTGAAAACTGCTGCAAGCAAAGGAAGAGCCCAGCAGGGAGCAATTGGTGTTTCAGGAGAAACATCTGCAAGGCTTTCGGGTTAGCTAATTGTACCTTGAGATGTGCTGGAGGGCTGCAGGCCAACGTGCCAACCTGCTGCACACTCCTGATGCTCTGCAGGGCAAGGATGCTGGGCAGGCACCTGGCACCACCACCCAGATCTCGCCACGTGGGGCTTCTTCAGAGATGCCAGCAGATGCCAATTTGCAAAGCAGAAGGCTTACAGACAGTTCCTACTGCAGAAGCAATCAGGTGATTACAAACCTGTTGCTACAGCCAGCTAATAATGGAAATTCTCAGCCTTGAGGAGAAGGACTTGGGGTGCTGGGGGAAGGAGAAGCTCAATGTGAGCCAGCAATGTGTGATCCCAGTCCAGAAACCCAATGGTGTCCTGGGATACATCAAAAGAAGTGCAGCCAGCAGAGCGAGGGAGGGGATTCCTCCTCTCTACTCCTCTCTTGTGAGACCTCACCTGGAGCCCTGTGTCCAGTTCTGGAATCCTCAGCTTAAGAAAGATACAGAACTGTTTGTTGGAGTGAGTCCAGAGGAGCTCACAAAGATGATCCAAGGGCTGGAGCCCCTCTGCTGTGAGGACAGGCTGAAAGAGGTGGGGTTGTTCAGCCTGGAGAAGAGACCTCAGAGCAGCCTCCCAGGACTGAAAGGGGCTGCAGGAAAGCTGGGGAGGGGCTTTTTACAAAGGCCTGGAGTGATGGGACGAGGGGGAATGGCTTTAAATTGGAAGGGAGGTAAGATTTAGATAGAAGGAAGAAACTCTTCCAAATGAGGGTGGGGAGGCCCTGGCCCAGGTTGCCCAGAGAAGCTGTGGCTGCCCCAAGGCCAGGTTGGATGGGGCTTTGAGCCCCCTGACCCAGTGGGAGGTGTCCCTGCCCATGGCAGGGGTGGAACTGGATGGGCTTTGAGGTCCCTTCCAATCCAAACCATTCTGTGATTCTATAAAACAGAAAGTCAGTATAAATAAGGTGTTGGACCCTCACTGTCCTGTGCCCCAACTCGTAACACAGGTGTCTCCACCACACAACCCCTTCCATGAACCATCTGCCTGTGAACTCCAAAGCTGTTTTTTTATCCTGCTACTGCTTACAAAGTGTTCCAAAGCCTCACTGTCCCCACGATTACAAATCTCCTTCTTAAAGGGAGTCTCAGATGACTTCTTGCTTTGTTTTACACTGCTTTGCTCTCATGCAAGTGCTGTCCTCTGGCTTAAATGTCTAAACAACCACTTTCTGCCTTTTCTGCTGAGAGCACTCAATCCCCTCTCAGCCTGCAATTTGCTAAGTTGAAGAAGCCAAACTCACAGGACAGAAGACTTTCCAACTCCTGGCTCATCACACTCATCCTCCTCTCCCAACTCCCTTTTGGCATTGAGCAAGGTCAGATCTTAGTTGAAACAGGGAGATGGAAGACAGACTGGATGTAGTGGAGGACCAGAAACATCTCACTGTAGGTGGCCCTTCCATTGGCTCAAACCCATTTAATTCACTCACAGGTTTCCCAACACACATAGGGTTGGTACATTCAGGCTGGAGAAGGAGGTAAAGACCCATTGGAAATACTGTAGACCACCAAGATAAAGTAAATTAACAGAAAGTCATCTGAAGGGCCTGGAATTTTATGTAAGTTATGCAAGATGCAGAACTATGACTGCACAGTACCGGTGCAGAGAAATATGACCTAAAAGCTGCATCACAAAACGCTCAAATATCAGCATGAGCATAAACCCACATAAACAGAAAGGCTGTACACACACTGGGACATTCATGGTCTTCTACAAGAAGTCCTGTGGGAAAGGCTATAGCCTCACTGTGAGATAAGCTGACCTACAGAGACACAGCTCAAACTGCACTGAACATCTACAGCCAAGCAGCAAACAGCGACCACCACAACACCTCCTCATGAGAAACCAGGGTGGGAAAGGGCAAGGGGTCCTGCTTTGGATCTACAGGTAGAAGTTTGGACTCACTGAGTTTATGCCAGAGACCACCCTTAGTCAAGTTCCCCTGGACTGGGCACTGGGGAGGCCACCCCTCGAGTGCTGGGGTCAGTTCTGGGCCCCTCACTCCAAGAAGGACATTGAGGGGCTGGAGAGCGTCCAGAGAAGGGACCGGAGCTGGGGAAGGGGCTGGAGAACAGGGGTTGTGGGAGCAGCTGAGGGAGCTGGGGCTGTTTATCCTGGAGAAGAGGAGGCTGAGGGGAGACCTCATCCCTGTCTCCAACTGCCTGAGAGGAGGCTGTGGGGAGGTGGGGGTTGGTCTCTTCTCCCCAGTGACAGGGGATGGGAGGAGAGGAAATGGCCTCAAGTGGCACCAGGGCAGGGTCAGATTGGACATCAGGAAACATTTCTTCATGGAAAGGGTTCTGAGGCCCTGTCAGAGGCTGCCAGGGAGGGGGTGGAGTCCCCATCCCAGTTGGAGTTTAAAAGATGAGCAGGTGAGTTTCTCAGGGATCGGTTTAGTCGTCGGACAGGTACAATTGGACTCGATCTTAGAGGTCTTTTCCAACCAATGATTCTATTTGTGGCTGTTGTGACACCTGGGAAGTGAAGGCTGTAGAAGGATTTGGCATTGCAGGCTGAGGCCTCTGGAGGATTGCAGGTGACTCTGTCATTTACATCTTCATCCTCTGAAAAGTGAACAAAGCCACAGCCTCGCGCTGCAAATGCACTGGGGGTGAAATGAAACAGTCTGTTTGTTATTCACAGCAGGGTTGGAGCTTTCTGTGCTTATTGAAGGCTCTTGTCTTTCTGCAGAGCAAGCTAATGTCAGTGCTGACAGAGACCTGCTGAGGCTTCCAACTGCATCAGAAAGGACACGCTCAATGAAGAGCTTATCAGTCATTATTTAAGTTGGCCAATGTGGGAAACTGTGTGATCATCACAGATACCTCTCCTTATCGTGCTCCTCTGGCAGCCTTCCCAGAGGGAGATTGCCATTGGAGCTGTCTGCTGGGATGGCTGGAATGCTGATAGCTGCCTTGGAGCTTCTTCACTGGGTGCACACAGACAGCCCAGCCTTGAGAGGAGAAGGCTTGGGGAGAGATCTTCTTGCCACATACCAGTACATAAAGAGTGTCTGCCAAGAGGATGGAGACTCCCTTTTTACAAGGAATCCCATGGAAAAGGAAAACACAAAGGGTTTAGGGGTCTAAGTTGTTCCTGGGGAGATTCTGATCGGATTCCAGAAGAAAATATTTCACCATGAGCACTGTTTAAACATTGGAATTATCTCCCCAGGGAAGTGGTGGATTCCTCTGCACAGGACACTTCTAAGGCTCAGCTTGGCATGGTGCTGGGCCACCTCATTTAAGCTGTAATTACCTAAAAAGGTTGGGCCTTGGAGGTCCTTTCTACAATTCATGCCTTGGTGGGCGTGCAGCCTGTATGGCTGAGGTGCCTCTTGGCTGTCCTGCACTACATGGTGACTTGTAGGCTAGGCTGGTGGACAATTTGGCCCAGCCTTCCCTCTTCTCTCCCCAATTTTTGTGGTTTATTTATCATTTTAAATTGGTTATGGAAAAAAATGCTTGGGCCAATCAAACAAGACTGCAGTTTTAGCCAAGCCCAGGTGGCTGTGGAGCTTCACCACTCTGAGCAGGCAGTGGTACAAGACTAGCACTGCCTCTGTTGTGGCATCTGTGCCCAACTGACCTGCATATACTTAGAATCAAAGAATGGTTTAGGTTGGAAAAGACCTTTAAGCTCATCAAGTTCAACTGTAAGCGTAATGCTGCCCAGTCCACCAGTAAACCATATTCCTGCACACCACATCTGCTCATCTTTTTAAACCCCTCCAGGGATGGGGACTCCACCACTGCTCTGGGCAGCCTCTGACAGGGCCTGAGAACCCTTTCCATGAAGAAATGTTTCCTGATGTCCAATCTGACCCTGCCCTGGGGCCACTTGAGGCCATTTCCTCTCCTCCCATCCCCTGTCACTGGGGAGAAGAGACCAACCCCCACCTCCCCACAACCTCCTCTCAGGCAGTTGGAGACAGGGATGAGGTCTCCCCTCAGCCTCCTCTTCTCCAGGATAAACAGCCCCAGCTCCCTCAGCTGCTCCCACAACCCCTGTTCTCCAGCCCCTTCCCCACCTCCCTTCCCTTCTCTGGACTCTCTCCAGCCCCTCAAGGTCCTTCTTGGAGTGAGGGGCCCAGAACTGACCCCAGCACTCGAGGGGTGGCCTCCCCAGTGCCCAGGGCAGGGGCACAATCCCTGCCCTGCTCCTGCTGCCCACGCTGTGTCTGACACAGCCCAAGATGCCATTGGCCCTCTTGGCCCCCTGGGCCACTGCTGGCTCCTGTTCAGCCCCTGCCAACCAACACCCCCAGGGCCTTCTCCTCCAGGCAGCTCTCCAGCCACTCTGCCGCAAGCCTGTGATGCTGCTCAGGGTTGTTGAGTCTTAAGTGCAGGAGCTGGCACTTGGCCTTGTTGAACCTCGTAGGTTACAGTCCATCTTCATGTCACCAAACCACTGTATTTCAGAAGACAAAAGTGTACTTTCTAGAGAAACAACAGTGCAGGGCTGAGGTTTCTGCCTCCAACACAGGAACACCCACCCGTGCCTGTAAGGAAACAGCACAGAATTTGATTCATACTGAGTATCACCGATACGCTGAGTTGCTCTGCTGTTTTCCCCAAGGTAGTATCCAATTTAAAGAGCTACAAAGAAAGGACACGACTGTTCTCAATGAAGAAAAACCAAACCCAGAGGTTTTGCACACATCTGGGCTATTGTACTGCAATGAGGGATGCAGAACAATACCTGGGGACAGGTACGGTTGGACTCAAAGGTCTTTTCCAACCAAGCAATTCAGTGATTCAATGATTCTATGTGAACAGAAGCTGTTATTGGAATACTGACTGCAGGGACAGCATTGCTAGATGAATCAAGGCACAATTTTGCCTTCCCATCAGCATCCTTGCAGCCAAAATCTGACAAACAAAGAGGGACTGACACCACCTCACTTAGCACCCAGGCCCAGGGTCAATCACCACTGGAGTCGCTGACTCGAGTAAGACAGCACCTACTGTGTGTGCTCCTCCTGCACACCTGGTAACAACCTTCTCCTTCCAGTGCTGTGTTTTTGGGAGGATCCTGGCCTGATTGTGGCTATGGTCAATCCTCTGAGACAGCTCGTGTCCTTTCATCACCAAGAACCCAGCCAGATGCCTTCTCCTCCAGCTCCAAAGTAAAGCTTCCTGCTGCTTTCCCCAGCCAAACTCCCCTGAAGAGACACTCACAGTGATTGAAAGGCTTGGGTTGGAAGGGACCTCAAAGCTCATCCAGTCCCACCCCCCCTGCCATGGGCAGGGACACCTCCCACTGGATCAAGGGGCTCCAAGCCCCATCCAACCTGGCCTTGAACACCTCCAGGGATGGGGCAGCCACCACTGCTCTGGGCAACCTGCCCTTCCCTTATGTCCATATGTCCTCTGTGCCTTTCTTATTTCAAAGAACAAAGACCATGGAGGGTGGATACAGAGAGACAGCAGCTCACCAAGAGGCTTAAGTCTTCATTTTAACTGTTCTTAGATCCCTCAGTGTATGATGCCTTTGCTAATGCATCCTCATAGCTCTTTAGGTCAAGTTTTATTCCTGTTCCTTCCTATAGCCACATCACTACAATGAGTGATAAAAAATGCAGCATCTGGTAGGGGAAAAAAAGACTGCAGATATACAAGTCACCCCCAGAGACATTGCAGAACCTTGCTCACCCTTCAGGTCTTGGGCAACAATTCACATTTCAGCTGCACTCTCAATCCACCACTCCTAAAGAAACCCCATGCTGTCATTACTATAAGAACTTGCCCCTTCATCTTTTTCTTTACCGTGGACTAACCCATCATTCAACCTTCCCTTCACCTTCCTCATCTCAACACCTACATCAACACCACCTACAAGGATGAGGCTTCTCAGAGGTCCTAACTGGTTCTTTGGCAACCAGGACGCTCCTGAGCTGAGGTCTTTCCATCAATCTCCTCTACTCTGATTAATCTGTGATGGTTTTGGAACTGAGAGTGTGGTTGCAACTTGCTCACACTACGGGACATACAGGACCTCATCGCTCTCTGGAGCTCCCTGAAAGAAGGCTGTAGCGAGGTGGGGGTCTCTTCTCCCTGGTAGCCAGTCACAGGACAAGGGGAAACAGCCTCAAGATACACCAGGAGAGACTGAGGTTGGATATTAGAAGGGACCTCTGTACTGAAAGGGTTTTCAAGCACTGGCAGAGGCTGCCCAGGGAGGTAGTTCAGTCCCCATCCCTGGAGGGGTTTAAAAGACAAGTTGGTGTTGTAGCTGGGGACATGGTCTGTGGTGGACTCAGCAGGGCTGGATCCACGGTTGGACTGGATGATCTTAAAGGTCTTTTCCACTCAAAGCCATCCTATGATTCAATGACATTGGTGGAAGCTATTACCAGGTAGGACAACCCGAACAAAGTTCTGGATCTCTGGGATGCCCAGAAAGTGCTCCAGGTTTTCGGGATCACGCAGAAGCAGGCACCCAGATCCTCAACAGGATGACTTTAAGGCAACAGCATTTCATGTCATGTCTGTAATCATTCTATCCAGGTCTTGAATTTGCAAGAACTCAGACAAAAATCCTGAGCCAGACAGCAGACCTGGATACCTGACAGCTCCTATTTTGAAAAGGCACTGTTGAGTTGATACATTTCAGACCTGACCTACTTTAGTGGCTGTTTCATAGTGAATTTTTTTTTTCCCCCTTCAGGACACCAGCTATTCTTCTTCTGCTTTTTCCTCCAAAAAGCATTTCTGTACTTTGAAATAAATATAAATATAAAAAATAGACATGCCACCCCAATTATGGCAGTTTTCCTGCCAGGTTAAGTGCAAGCAGTCAGTTTTTCTTGTGAAATACACACCACCAGAGCACCAGAAATATGTACACAAATGGATCCAACTGTCAGGTCTCTCCTTTCACACATCAGCATTTACATAATAAATATGTAAATACTTCTGATATGGAACTGTTGGAGCAGGTCCAGAGGAGGCCACGGAGATGATCCGAGGGCTGGAGCCCCTCTGCTGTGAGGACAGGCTGAGAGAGTTGGGGTTGTTCAGCCTGGAGAAGAGAAGGCTCTGGGGAGACCTTAGAGCAGCCTCCCAGGACTGAAAGGGGCTCCAGAAAAGCTGGGGAGGGGCTCTGGATCAGGGAGGGCAGGGACAGGATGAGGGGGAACAGTTTTGAGCTGAAAGAGGGGAGATTGAGATGAGATCTTAGGGAGAAATGTTTTGCTGTGAGGATGGGGAGGCCCTGGCCCAAGTTTCTCAGTGAAGTTGTGGCTGCCCCATCCCTGGAGGTGTTCAAGGCCAGGCTGGATGGGGCTTTGAGCCCCCTGATCCAGTGGGAGGTGTCCCTGACCATGGCAGGGAAGTGGAATTGGATGGGTTTTGATGTCCCTTCCAACTCAAACCACTCCATAATTCTCTAAGACTCTTGGAAATTCATCTTTTAAACGTATATAATAATACAATTGCTGGTCTTGCTGCATTTCCCAGAAAGCACGCTCTCCCACCTTTTCCACTGAAGACAAAGCACATCCTGGTGTGCCCACAAACACCTCATGTGTGCAGTGACCATCATTCACAGAGAGTTTGCTCTGTTCAATCAATTGCTTCACTGGAAAAAACCAGTTCAGCCCAGTTTCCTAGCTTTGGATCATCGAATCATGGAATGGTTTGGGCTGGAAAGGACTTTAAAGCCCATCCAGTTCCACCCCCGGGCAGGGACACCCCCCACTGGATTGGGGGCTCAAGGCACCCATAGATAAGAGTGTCAGCATATTGTTTCCATAAGCAGATGCTCTCATTAAAAACAAAAACATCCTCTTGGAAGCCCTTTCCTGACCCTCCTCCTCCTCAGGAGGACACTGAAAGTCTTCTGGTTTTCCAGAAGTAACAGAAGAGTTTTAGTTAAACCCTTGTGTCTGCAACAAGCAGCAAAATCATTTGGTGTGAAATCTCGCTGGGTTAATTAAAACTGAAAAGCAGATCAATGGCATTGATATTTGGAGAAGTGTTTCCTTTCGAGATATGATTGCATGATTCTATTAAAATCTAGGTAAGATTAGACCTTCTTCAAACAAATTGAATCACAGGCTGCCCCTGCTGAGCATCTCTGAATCTCCACTTCACTGCTTCCTTGTAAATGCAGTCACTGGGCTCCTCAGAGCCAGCAGGCACCACGGCCGTGGGGGGAAGGCAGCAGGAGGAAGGAAAACCATGGAATCATTAAGGTTGGAGAAGACCTCTGAGCTCATCCAGTCCAACCATCAGCCCAACCCCACTGTGCCTGATAATCCACGTCCCAAAGTGCCACATCTGCATGGTTTTTGAATCCCTCAAGCGATGGAGACTCCCCCACTGCCCTGGGCAGCCTCTGCCAGGGCTTCACCACCCTTTTGGTAAAGAAAGTTTTCCTAATATCCAACCTAAATTTCCCCTGGTGCAACTTAAGGCTGTTTCCTCTCATCCTATCACTTATTACTCGGGAGAAGGGACCAGCACCTCCCCACAACCTCCTCTCAGGCAGTTGCAGACAGGGATGAGGTCTCCCCTCAGCCTCCTCTTCTCCAGGATAAACAGCCCCAGCTCCCTCAGCTGCTCCCACAACCCCTGTTCTCCAGCCCCTTCCCCAGCTCTGTTCCCTTCTCTGGATGCTCTCCAGCCCCTCAAGGTCCTTCTTGGAGTGAGGGGCCCAGAACTGACCCCAGCACTCGAGGGGTGGCCTCCCCAGTGCCCAGTGCAGGGGCACAACCCCTGCCCCTCTCCTGCTGGCCACACCTTGGCTGATCCAAGCCAGGATGTTGCTGGCCTTCTTGGCCACTGCTAGCCAACCAGCACCCCCAGCTCCCTTTCCACCAGACCCCTTTCCCAGCCACTCTTCCCTAAGCCTGGAGTATTGCATGAGATTGTTGTGACCCAAATGCAGGACCCAGCACTTGGCTTTGTCAAACCCCACACAATTGTATGACCACTATCTGACCAGGCACTCTGATAATCACAGAATGGTTTGGGTTGGGAGGGATCTCAAAGCCCATCCAGTTCCACCTCCCTGCCGTGGGCCAGGACACCTCCCACTGCACCAGGGGTCTCAAAGCCACATCCAACCTGGCCTCAAGCACCTCCAGGGAGGGACAGGAGCTGCTATGAAACCACAGAAGATCACAAATACAGGTAAAAGCACCCAGATTCTACAGGAGCAGCGGAAGGAACCAGAACCAGGAGGGTTTGGGGTTTTCCAGCTCTCTTTTCCATTCCTAGCTGTAGGTAACAGCCAGCCCAAGGCACGGAGGTGCAGGACACGCTGCCTGTCTGCAGGAGGAAACACCTGGCTCAGCTCTCCAAGGCAGCCCCACGCACCATCCTGCTTTAAGGTTTATCAAAACATTACTCAGATCATCAATTACAACTTCATTTGCGGAGAGAAAAACCACAGTAATGAAAAATGAAGAACAAGAGCAACAATGAGAGAGAGAAGAGAGAGGAGGAACAAACAGATTTGTAATGGTCTTCCAGAAACCTTAATTAAAGGATGAATGCTCTTTGGAAGTAAGAACAGATATATTGCAGTGTTCACAGCATTTTGAGTGGAGGAGTGTTCGTTAGTGAGCTGCTATGTAATTATCCTTTAGGTCCAGGTACCTGAAGTCTTGGTAGAAACAGTAATTAAAAGCAAAGTAGAAAAGTACCTGGAATGTGTAACTAGATAAGTTTGAGATGGGCAGAGTGTGGGCACTGGGCAGGCAAACTGTGGGCAGAGACCTCTCCAGAGACTGTTCCACCAGCCTCTGGTTTGCATCACCCCACTGCTTCCCCACAGCCACGGGGATGCTTTGTAGGGCTTCTAAGACACAAACCACCTTCATCACCATCTCTCCAGGAGCCCTAATCCATCACCAGAAACACAACCAGAACAGAATCCTAACAACAAAGCGCTCGAGCTAACAAAAACAAGCCCTAAGAAGACACAGCCTGTGAGAAGGCTCCAGTAATCCCAAAAGCTTCCTGTGTCAGATCCCCAGTCTGTCCCTTTTGGCACTGAGTTGGTCATTTATCAACCCAAACAAGGAGTCACCGTGCCCTGAGCTGCGCTGGAGCAGCTCAGAGACACCTCAAGCCCCAACACAACCAGTTACCATTCAGAAGGAGCTGCCACGTGTGAGTTGATCCATCACAGTAATCCTCTTCTGGGCTTGGCAGGGACTTGTTAAGCCACAGTAATGTGGTCACAAGGCTTATTATTGTACAAGCTGCTGACTCACAGCCTGAACTCATGTCTGAGCTTTGGTCAGTCTGTTCTCAGATTCACCTCACAGAAATGAACAAAATCAACAACATTTATTCATTTTAAGCAATAATTCCTTATTCCAAAATGAGCACGGTGTCATGGGTTGGGTTGGAAAGGACCTTAAAGACGACACAGGCCATGGGCAGCGACACCTCCCACTGGCTCAAGGGTGTTCAAAGCCTTTACACACAGATTAAACAGTCCAGCTTATTTGAAGTTCAAAATCTCCTCTTCAGGTTGAGGTTTCTTGCCTTTGCTAACACAGAGAAGAGTCTATAAACCCAAACTAACCTCCACTCACATAGAATCACAGAATGGTTTGGGTTGGAAGGGGCACCAAAGCCCATCCAATTCCACTTCCCTGCCATGGGCAGGGACACCTCCCACTGGATCAGGGGGCTCAAAGCCCCATCCAGCCTGGCCTTGAAACCTCCAGGGATGGAGCAGCCACAACTTCTTTGGGCAACCCAGCTGAGCCAAGATACATCCAACATCATGGGAAAACTCCCTTTTCCCGGTTGCTGTGGATGACTCTCACAATAATCTTCCCTCACACGTCCATACACTGCTCTTCCACAAGCACCTGGTCAGCTAATGAGAGTTTAATCAGGATTTCCACATATTCCCTTCGTGCACCTGCACCTAAGCTGGTATCTCCACTCCACAACCACATTTTCCACTGCACAGAGACATTAACAGCCTTACGGGGTTCTCTCCCAAGACCATCTCACTGTAATTGACCACAGGTGAAGTTTTGAAGGGATGTAAATGCGCACATAGTTACTTGGATACATTTAGATAAGTATTTTTCCATTGAAACCGATAAAGATTGTACAACCAGGTGCCTCTAAAAATCCCTTCTGCCTTGTAAGCACCCCCCTTTGGGCCAAATCCAGAAATTCATGAACCATAGAAACCAGGAACCTTACTCAAAATGCCTTTGCCCAGCAAAAATACCCAGGAGAGCACCAAGGTCTCTTTGTAGGGCTAAAAAACCCAGCCCATCAGTGAACAGCTACCCAGCTGCTCAAGATGATGCTCAGTGTCTTTCCAGATAGTCCACAACCTCTGAAAACCTCCTGGCTTCTTCCCAGGTCCTTCCACCCTGCTTAATACGTTCAAAAGGACTTCTAGTACACTTGTCCTCTCTTCTTTTGAATTAGAAACAGCTCCTGTGAGTCTCTGATCACACATTGAGATCTTAAGGCACTTGTGACTTACTCAAACATGAGCATCTCCTACAAGAAAAGCACATCCCTCTGTTAATGATCGAGGTGTTGCTCTACGGTGTGAAGGTGCCAGAGCTGCCTCAGGGAAAGACTTCCAAGAATCTCTTTTGAGATGAGCAAAATGGCATCATATTCCATGTTCATTTGACAAATAGCTGAAACGTAGTAGTGGAAACATTCCTGAAACCCTGAGTCCTAGGAGGACTCTCTCAAGGGAAAACTGAAGGCTGAAGAGTTGAAAATGTCACTCAGTTCTAAGCAATCAAAACTCAGATGTTATAATGGGATATATCAAGCAAACTCAACCACCTGGGTGTTTATAAACCCATCAAGCAATCAGTCTGGAGATGACTCCAAGAACACATTCTGGACCATCACCGTGTGGTTTCAGTGGAACCACTCTGCTTTATCCTGCTGAGCAGCCTGGGAACCAAAACCAGAGACCTCAGCTGGATTGCTGTGTCTGACAACATTTCATTCACCTGGTGGATATCCTCTTTATACCTGAACTGCCATTTTTCTGGCTACACATAAATATAAAATATAAGGTGACCTGGGTGGGTTTGTACCCATCTGTCACTCAGATACTCTCAATGATTATACTTAGAAACAGCAGCCACGGGCTTTTGTTCCCAGAAGTGTCCTTGATCTACAGGTAATGCCTTCCTGAAAGCCCATCTCTGGGTCTTAATAAACAGCACTCTGGCATATTGACTCTATATCAGACTTAGAGCAGCCCTGCTAAGCCTGGACGAGGCACTTGATCCTCTTTATGAAGCCTCCTCAGATGGTTCCCGCGCAGAGTCACACAAACCTCAGGACAGCCTTGCGCATCACAGAACCAAGGAATGGTTTGGGTTGCAAGGGACCTCAAAGCCCATCCAGTTCCAAATGGGCAGGGACACCTTTCACTGGGATCAGGGGGATCAAAGCCCCATCCAACCTGGCCTCGAACGCTGCCAGGGATGGGGCATCTATGACATCATAGTGGCACGCGTATTTGAGACTCATTCATAGGGCAGATACAAAAAGAGCCATTTTTAAACAAAACCAGGTAGAAACTTCTTTCTGAAGGCATACAGGATTAAGAATGCATCTCAGAAAGGTTCCCAGCAAGAGAAGACAGAAGTTGATTTTTCCAATATTGGACATTTCATTCATTTTGTGCCTACACACCAAGCCTGGGCTCTCTACATCAGCACTGGCAGGTGGACACCACCTAATGAGCCTAGAGCACTCAACACGTGCCTAATTCAGAGGGCTTAAACACTTTTTTCTCCATAAACTCTACAGCAGGCATTCTTTGATAGAAAAATCTGTCACAAAGACAGTATCAGAAAGCACACTTTCCACATATTTCTTGAACAGCAATGACAGAGAAGCCTCACAAAATCCCAGTTGCCCAGAGAAGCTGTGGCTGCCTCATCCCTGGAGGTGTTCAAAGCCAGGTTGGATGGGGCTTGGAGCCTCCGATCCAGTGGGAGGTGTCCCTGCCCATGGCAGGGGGTGGAAATGGATGGGCTTTCCTCAAAGCCTTCCAACCCAAAGTCCCTTCCAACCCAAACCATTCCATGATTCCATGACAACCTGGGCTAAGATCAGACACTGAACGGAGAGCTTCAGCTATACCAGGGACTGCCTGGTTACTGCAAATGCCTCACTCCTACATGGGCCTGAGAAGAATTTATTTCTCCTACTCTATCAGTAGACCCTTTACACCTCAATCACCTCAACTGTTTGGGCAGAGAAATGACTTTCAGCTGAATTCACCTCATCTGAGAAGCTCAACGCTTCTGTTCTCAAAGTCCTCACAGTACGTGTGTCCCTTTTTCAGGAAGATGTGCCCACTCCGTACACGCCAACAAAATCTTTCTACATGACTAATTTTCAGGTTGGACTGTCTTGATAAATAGACTGAGTCACTGCAGAATTTAACTATGCATTAGGTCCTATTAGTGAATTAGGTCCTTTTGTTTTGCTTCAGAGTGCTGTCAAGAGCTGTAACAGCTTTCCTGATTAATGGGAGAGAAAAGTTATTTCAAAGACAAGGGCAGACTGGAATTTTCTTCTCTCCTTGTTTTTCTTTTTGTGGTAGTTTTAGGAAGATGGAGTGTTCCTTCAGTAAAAGCAGCACAAGATGCCACAGGCTTTGGCATCGGGCTGATCCTTGCTGTGGGTGCAGGACAGAGTAGGGTGGGACATCTCTGCTATTTGCTCTCCCATCCATCCCAGTGCTTGGGCTCTGATTTATAGTGACTATAACCATATTCTGGGCTACTTCAAAAGAAGTGTGGTCAGCAGGGCAAGGGAGAGCAGCCTCCCCCTCTGCTTTGATCTCGTGTGAGACCCTGGGAGAAAGGGCTCCAGTTCTGGAATCACCAACATAAAGAGATGGAACTGTTGGAATGGATCCAGAGGCGGCCATGAAGATGATCCGAGGGCTGGAGCCCCTCTGCTGTGAGGACAGGCTGAGAGAGTTGGGGTTGTTCAGCCTGGAGAAGAGAAGGCTCTGGGGAGACCTTAGAGCAGCCTCCCAGGACTGAAAGGGGCTCCAGGAAAGCTGGGGAGGAACCTTTTACAAGAGCCAGGAGTGACAGGATGAGGGGGAATGGCTTTAAATTGGAAGGAGAAAGATTTAGTTGAGACATCAAGAAGAAATCCTTCATTATGATGGTGGGGAGGCCCTGGCCCAGGTTGCCCAGAGAAGCTGTGACTGCCCCATCTCTGGAGTTGCTCAAGGCCAGGTTGGATGGGGCTTTGAGCCCCCTGATTTAGTGGGAGGTGTCCCTGCCCATGGCAGGGGGGGTTGAATCTGGATGGGCTTTTTAAGGCCCCTTCCAACACAAACCATTCCATGATTCTATAAGAGCTCTGGCACAGGATCCCTGGAGGGTTCTGACAAACAGCTTACACCTCCCCTCCTGCCTGTTCTTGCCCATAAGATTTATCACCTTTAAAGTGGTCAAAAATGGCTCATTGGTATTGCATGAATCAGCCAGGTCTGGTTATTTTGGAGTTATTAGCTCACAGGAACACACTTGAATATCCTTTACCGCATCTCTGCTCTTCAATACCCTCTTTCCCCTCCCATATTTGCCTACAAACCCATAACATGACGTCTGTCACCTTGGAGCATTTATTTTCACAGTGGAGACTGGTAGAAAGCAAGAGTGTACTTCAGTGATTGCACAAAGTGGCCAGTTCCACCAGATGACGATAGCATTGATCTTCAGGGCTCTCTACTGAAGGAACTCCATTAGCAGTGTCAATGGCTGCTTTGTCTTGCTTTATTTTCAGCGTTCCCTCAATTGATCCGACACCAACTGCAGGAAGGTTGTGTGTCTGGGAATTTTTTTTGAGAAAAGAAGTGATTCTGAGCAGAAGTCTTAAAAAACCCTCAGAACGTGACTGTATTGTTTAGCTTTTATATAATCATTAAGGTTAGAAAAGACCTTTAGGATCATTAAGCCCAACCATCAACACAATAAAAACACGCTTACTAAACACACACACGTGTTTTCTGAACTGGAGTGGAGTCACTGCTTCCCTGGGCATCCCCAGGGATCCATATCCATGTCTCGTGCCCAGGTGACGTAGCGTAGAAGAATGGGATGAAACTCTGAACCATGATATCACCAAATCATAAAATCAGAGAATCATCCAGTTGGAAAAGACCTCTGAGATGGAGTCCAACCATCCCTGTCCAATACTACATCAGATCCCTGAGCACCTCATCCACCTGCCTTTTAAACCCCTCCAGGGATGGGGACTCCACCCCCTCCCTGGCAGCCTCTGACAGGGCCTCAGAACCCTTTCCATGAAGAAATGTTTCCTGATGTCCAATCTGACCCTGCCCTGGTGCCACTTGAGGCCATTTCCTCTCCTCCCATCCCCTGTCACTGGGGAGAAGAGACCAACCCCCACCTCCCCACAACCTCCTCTCAGGCAGTTGGAGACAGGGATGAGGTCTCCCCTCAGCCTCCTCTAAAGTAAACTCCTTCGGAAGCTCTTGCTTGAGGCCCAAACCCAGATTCAAAAGGGATTAACTAAACCCACCCTGAACAAGGGGGGCCCTACCCGAGGAGATGAAAGCCCAGCCTTCTCATTTCAAACACACAGCAGAAATAACAAACAAGGAACAAAACTGCAAAATATAATACAAAAAATGCACCCAGGGTATCTCAGCTACAGGTCTCTTCTCTCAGGATTTGCTTTGCAGCTCTTGCTCCTGCTCATTAAAAAACAAGCTCTTGATATGTTGCTAAGGACACTGCTCCTCACAACAGATTTCACTTGTCATTCACATTCAAAGAGCCAGGTACTTTCAGCCTATCCCATCCAACACCAGACACAGGATGAAGCACCAGAGACCTTCAGTCACATCACAAAGGTTTCTGCACAACATCAAAGCATTGCTTGGGCTTTTTGGCTTTATGAAACCCACAGGGGATATCATTCCAGAGCCCACAGTTGAGATGATTGGGTGTCACCTCCAAAGGTCTCAGTGTAACCTTATCTGCAGCCACTTTGGCCATTTGCACATTTACCACTTACAGCCCTTTACCTAAATTGCTCTTTTTCCAGCAACATATTCACACAGTGAGGTATTTATAGACATCAGAGACATCTTCCACGATTAATAATCACAGGCTCTAATCCAGAAAGCTCTCATCTCCTGCTTCGCAAATGGCAAAGGTCCGTAGACAGAACCAAAGCCTTCGTTATGGCCTGTTAATGAATCTTATTTGAAAGAAAAAAAAGACTGAAGAGTCCAAAACAGCCCACATTTTCCTTCTCTTGCTTCAAGAAAAACAACATTTCTGGGAGGACATGGATCTGTTGGAGTGAGCCCAGAGGAGGCCACAGAGATGGTCCAAGGGCTGGAGCCCCTCTGCTGTGAGGACAGGCTGAGAGAGTTGGGGTTGTTCAGCCTGGAGAAGAGAAGGCTCTGGAGAGACCTTAGAGCAGCCTCCCAGGACTGAAAGGGGCTCCAGGAAAGCTGGGGAGGGGCTCTGGATCAGGGACAGGATGAGGGGGAAAGGTTTTCAGCTGAAAGAGGAGAGATTGAGGTGAGATCTTGGGAAGAAATGTTTTGCTGTGAGGGTGGGGAGGCCCTGGCCCAGGCTGCCCAGAGCAGTGGTGGCTGCCCCATCCCTGGAGATGTTCAAGGCCAGGTTGGATGGGTTTTCGAGCCCCCTGATCCAATGGGAGGTGTCCCTGCCCATGGCAGGGGGTGGGACTGGAAGGGCTTTCAGGTCCCTTCCAACCCAAAGCATTCCATGACTCTATGAACTCCTCCTCTCTACACAGACTGCTGCCTGTCCACGTTCTGCTGGTCTGTTTTGTGTTCACTATAATCTGCATCTTGTCTTTCATGTTCAAAGTGCCAGGCACAGCTCTGGTGCTACATAAATAATAAATAACAACACAGTGACATCAAATAAGGCAGTTTAAGGAAATGCAGCTGACAGGGTTTTCTCCCTTGACATTTTTACTATGAATTTCTTTGCCTTTGTCATTTGACTTAATGGCTTTGCAAACTACAGAGTAGAAACTAAAGTGTAATTACAGTTAAGATATAAACTTGATGTTCACCAGGGTAATGCCTGACAGAGGAGGAGGGGAGGAAGAAAGTGGTTTGCAGAGCCAGAGTGGTTTCCTGTAGGTGGCTGTAACAGTGACAAACAAATAGGAAGAACAAAGCAATGAGTCAGAAAAAAAGGAATTCAATTTCTTAGGCCTGCAACAGGAAGGTACAGGATGAATAGAAGGGAAAGGAGAAGACAGTTCTGCTCTGAGGAGGATTATAGACAGGCAACCACAGAATCATGGAACGGTTTGGGTTGGAAGCAACCTTAAGTCCAGCCAGTCCAACCCCCCTGCCACGGGCAGGGACACCTCCCACTGGATCAGGGGGCTCCAAGCCCCATCCAACCTGGCCTTGAACACCTCCAGGGATGGGGCAGCCACCACTGCTCTGGGCAACCTGGGACAGGGCCTCCCCACCCTCACAGCAAAACATTTCTCCCCAAGACCTCATCTCAGTCTCCCCTCTTCCAGCTCAAAACCCTTCCCCCTCATCCCATCCCTGCCCTCCCTGATCCAGAGCCCCTCCCCAGCTTTCCTGGAGCCCCTTTCAGTCCTGGGAGGCTGCTCTAAGGTCTCCCCACAGCCTTCTCCTCTCCAGGCTGAACAACCCCAACTCTCTCAGCCTGTCCTCACAGCAGAGGGGCTCCAGCCCTTGGACCATCTCCGTGGCCTCCTCTGGACTCACTCCAACAGATCCATCTCCTTCCTGTGCTAAGGACACCACAACTGGACACAGGACCCCAGGTGGGGTCTCACAAGAGCAGAGGGGTGGAATACCCTTCCTCCCCTCTGGTCCCACTCTTTGGATGCAGCCCAGGACACGGGGGGTTTCTGGGCTCTGAGTGCACATTGCTGGCTCAAGCTAAGCTTCTCACCTCACAGCATCCCATCCTTTGCTGCAATGCTGGACCTTCCAGAGCTAACACTCCCAAGAACTCACTGAAGTGACTGCATTTCTGGGTCCAACTTGAACACAGTTCCCCAGTCATAACATCCTACTTTTGTAAACCTGTTCTGTCCCAGGTAAAAAAATTGCTCGACACATTTAGAAACCTTACTCTAAACGCTGGTAAACACCTCCCTCTCCACAGCAATTCATTCTAAACCCAAAAGTGCCCAGAAATCCTCTGCCCAGGTGGAATCGCTGCCAAAAGCACATCCAAGCTGTCTGGAATGAAGCCACTGGAAGAAGGAGGTACAATAAGAGAGTTCCACACATTTACGCACACGGCATTAATTTATTAGAATCACAGAATCAGAGAATGACCCCAGTTGGAAAGGACTCAAAGGGACCATCCAGTCCAACTGCTGTCCCTGCACAGGACACTCCCAACACTCACCCCGTGGGGCTGAGGGCAGTGGCCAAATGCTTCTGGAATGCTGGCAGAGCAGGGGCCCTGACTGCTTCCCTGGGGAGCTGTTCCAGTGCTCCACCACCCGCTGGGGGAAGAACCTCTTCCCAATGTCCAATCTCCCCCTGCCCTGGCACATCTTCCTGCCATTGCCTCCAGTCCTGTCCCAGGTCCCCAGAGAGCAGAGCTCAGCCCCTGTTTCCCCTCCCTCCCTTGGGAGAAGGCACAAACAGCTCTAAGATCCCCTCTCAGGCTCCTCTTCTCCAGCTGAACAGCCCAAGGCCCTTCAGCCTCTCCTCACACACTTCCCCTCCAGACCCTTCCCCAGCCTTGTGGCCTCCTCTGAACACCAAAACAAAGGCAAATCCTCACTTGGTTCCACACGAGAAACATCCATCCTGCTGCAGCTCTGCCACAACAGAGCAGGAAAGGTTTGGTCATGAGAAAGAGTCCTGCAGTTCTCCACATGGAGAGATAAACAAAGATATGGCCCATAACCTAGACTGCACCACTAAGGTGAGCCACTGGGGCTGAATAACTGAACCCAAAGCGATGTTCAGCTGTTAGGAAAAAGTTCTTCCCTGAAAGGGTGATTGGCCATTGGAATGGGCTGCCCAGGGAGGAGGTGGAGTCACCGACCCTGGAGGGGTTTAAGGGGAGACTGGATGAGGCACTGAGTGCCATGGTTTAGATGATGGGTTGGTGTTGGGTTATAGGCTGGACTCAATGATCTCAGAGGTCCTTTCCAACCTTGTGATACTGTGAAGATGATGAAGACCACGTATTTTTGGTGCACATTTACTGGAATTACTCCTATGGACCTATCTGCCCACTGGTTTCAGTGAGATTATTCCTGATTTACTTTAGGAGCAGGAAGTGGTCCTTCTGCTTTCAGGATCTGATGTGAAACTGCCTGGTTTCCCACCTACATCATTTTTACAACTCCAGTTCTCAGATTCCCGTTTGCCGCCTTCTCCAAGTGTACAAAGATCACATTGACTTACAGCACTGCTGTGGACGGCAGAAGGATTTAAGGTGCATAATCATAATCCACCAGCACCACAGAAACATCAATAAAGTCATTCTTGGCAGAGACTTGCTAGAAAGTTCTGAGTCTCCCACAATGCACCCATCTACCACTACCAGCACAGCAGCTTATCATGGAATGGTTTGGGTTGGAAGGGACCTTAAAGCCCATCCAGTTCCACCCCCTGCCATGGGCAGGGACACCTCCCACTGGATCAGGGGGCTCAAAGCCCCATCCAACCTGGCCTTGAACACCTCCAGGGATGGGGCAGCCACCACTGCTCTGGGAAACCTGGGCCAGGGCCTCCCCACCCTCATCATGAAGAATTTCTTCCTAAAGTCTCATCTAAATCTTCCCCCTTCCAGTTCAAAGCAATTAATCTTATATCCTGAGATGTCCCATAATAAGAAAAAGATGGACTTTGAGACTTCTAACACCTCATTCAGACACAAATTATAATGTTTTTGGCTCCTTAAGGAAAGAATCATCTTCCCAGAATCAGTAACATCTGAGAATACTTTGAAAGCACAGACAGAATCCAGTCCCTGATGGAGGGTCAAGTGGAGAACATCAAACATCCATCACATCATCCCATTGACTGTAAAATGGACAATTTCCAGACAACAGCACACAATATCTTGTCAAAATAGAGCATTTTCACACCCACTTGCTGCGCTTCACCCTTGTGGTTGAGGTACTGTCCTCATTCCACCTCCAACCCACAGGGAACCCACCAGATAAAAATAGCTCCACTCAAAATGCTCAGGAAGGCAACAATCCATTAGGTCATGAAACTGCTGCCCAAAGCTGCCTCTTCCAGCTTTTATTAGTTGTTTAGCAGCAAGTATCACACCCCAAGCCTCTGGTTTCAATGCTCCACCTGGTTCTCACACGGGGTTTTCCACATGTGTTTTCTCCACCATGTCAGGCTGTGTTTGCTGCTCATTACAGCTCCTGCTGTCCCTCTCTGCAAGAGTTCCACCCCAGGGTATCAGTGTTAAGTGCCACACACCCTGATCCCAGCGTGGAGTAGCCCTGTCCCCCTCGGCCTCGGCTGTCCAGGTGGGTTATGTACAACACATGGCTGAGTGAAAGATGCAGGTGTTATTTCTGAGAGGTCCTCAGTCAGCTTTGGACTCTGATATAAGCTGGTGGTCTACCTCAGTTATCAAAGAGAGCAAGGGGTGCTAAAAAGAGCCCATGTGGGACCCAACCCAAGCAGGTGCCTGCTCCTACAACCAGCACAGACAGAGAAACAATGCCAGGGGACCATTCATCCCACCTGTTTTAGACAGGACCACTCCTCTGTTAAGTGACAGGGGATGGGAGGAGAGGAAAAGGCCTCAAGTGGCACCAGGGCAGGGTCAGATTGGACATCAGGAAACATTTCTTCATGGAAAGGGTTCTCAGGCCCTGTCAGAGGCTGCCAGGGAGGGGGTGGAGTCCCCCATGCCTGGAGGGGATTAAAAGACAGGGAGATGAGGTGCTCAGGGATCTGGTTTAGTAGTGGACAGGGACCCTCACATCCATCTCAAAGATATTTTCCTACCAAACAATTCTATGAAATGTTTTCTTTCTATTTTTTCCTCTTTCTCCTAGCACATGTTGGAAGCTTCACAGTTCCCTTTATTTTTGAGCTTGAATGTACGTTGACTTCTGAACCCTACTACACATTACATTGAGGGATTCATGGAGATCTTCTGCCAAAGCTGTTTTCATTTACATTTCAGTGCAATCTCATCCATCTTCCACTGAAGATGCCCTTTCTCTTGGCTCATCAGCCTGAGCACCAGAAGATATAATGCCAATGGTGTGCCAAGACCACTGCAGCCCTCCTGGATAACCCAGTTATCAAAAGCTGGTGCCAGTGCCTTATCAGTTGTGCTAGGAGTGACCTTCTGGTTAGACCAGTCCAGATTCAACATCCTTAAGGGCTACAGATCTGTCTGCTCTGATCAAGCTTCTCAAATTCATCAGGTACCTGAGCAGAACACAAGATGGATTTTGAACTATGGGAAAACATCCTTATCCCATGCTGTGATGCCCAGGTGGAACACTGGATGCTAAGCAAGAGGCACCTCAGGGCACAAGACCTCCACCCTTCTCTAGCTTCAAGATGTGAGCTTCTAGAAGTGCTGCAAGGCCAACAATGAGGTATCACAGTAACATAAGGTTGGAAAGGACCTCTGAGATCATCAAGTCCAACCTATAACCCAACACCAACACAGGTGTTGGTGATCCAACTCCTGATGAAGCACCAGATGCACAGGGACTGGGATGAAGTCTTGAAACCTCAGCATGACCACAAACAAGTCCACTCTCTGATTGAGACCGGCCATGTTTCTACTTCAGAGGTGCACCCTGTGTCCAAGGACACCTCCACCTCCTCATCACTCCAATCAACTCTAAACACTCCTCTACGCTGCTGCTTCCCCCATTTCCAGACTGCAGCTCCCACCAACAGCTTCCACCCAGGTACTGCCTGCCCCTGGAGACTACACTGGTTGCCAGTGCACTGGACCAGCAAGAAAGGGGAATGATGGGTGTGTAGGAATGAAGGAGTTGGAACGCGGAGGAATGATGAGTCAACCAGAAGAAACACATCCCTTTGGCCAAAAACATCTTCCTGCAAGGGGACAAAACCCCTCAGTCAATTCCAGTAATTGTTACCACATCGAGCCATCAACCATCCACCAAATGACAAAGTGAACAAAAGCAGGTCTGAGATCCTGGTGGAACATCAGCAACTCCCATCTACCCATGATACATGGACATTCCTCACGATCCCAGCTGCCACTACCAGCAAACCCAGGCTCCCATGATGCTGAGCAGACTGTTCCATCACAGGACAGGAAATCCCACAGCAACCCAGAGCCCTGGATGTACCAGTAGGACCCTGGACACCAGGGGATAATGGGACATATGGTACCCTAAAATCTTATTTAGGGTCCATCAGCAAAAGGACCTGCTCTCCTCTTCCAAAACCCTTGCTTCCCCCATCTGAGCTGCATTTTCTTCTGCCTTGCCTCTGGCTGAGCAAAGAGTTAAGGACTTGCACTCAGACAGCCTCTCCTTTGTGCTGAGCAGGAATATTATCATCACACAGCTTCTTCATACCAGAGGCAACCAAAGGTCTTCATCTGGGGACCTCAAAATGAAAGATCCTGCTCTTTGAATATGCTTTGTGACACAAACAAATGGAAAACAAAGCAAGGGAATACACAGCCCTGACTTCTGCACCAGTGCTGGGTTAGGAAAGCATTTCTCCTGGTGATTTCCACCTCTGAGCAGGCAGGGCTGCCCCAGTTAACACAGCCCTGGCACCTACTGCCTGGTTCCATCAGAAATCACTGAATCAGAGCCTAATGGGATTAGCTACAAGGCTGTGACTTTCCTCCTGCATGGCAAAAATTCTCCTCTCTTCCTTGAATTTTAGAAATGCACATAACATCCAGGTCCTGTTAATCCTGGACACTCAAGGACACATGGTTGTGAGGACTAACTGAGGACCTACAGGTCCTATGCTTGGTTTTTAGCTGAAAGAGGAGAGATTAAGATGAGATTTTAGGAAGAAATGTTTTCCTGCAAGGGTGGGGAGGCCCTGGCCCAGGTTTCCCAGAGCAGTGGTGGCTGCCCCATCTCTGGAGGTGTTCAAGGCCAGGCTGGATGGGGCTTTGAGCCCCCTGATCCAGTGGGAGGTGTCCCTGCCCATGGCAGGGGGGTGGAACTGGATGGGCTTTAAGGTCTCTTCCAACCCAAACCATTCCCTGATGATGTGATTTGGACAGTTCTTGCTTTACAAAGACATTGTTCCCTGTACCATTTCACTTCATAAGTTTGATTTTTGTCTAAGGAACCACCAAAACTTTCCACAAAAAAAAGAAGTCACTGAAGCTTTGGCTCAGCCTTCCTGCACCCTGGAGGTGTTTATAAGACAGGTGGATGAGGTGCTCAGATTTTCACAGGACAGGTACGGCTGGACTCGGTGATCTCAAAGGTCTTTTCCAACCAAACACTTCCATCCCCACCCTGGGGTCAACAAACACAATGCTGATGGCTACAGAAACCCTCATGCCCTGACAAAGCCACCACTGGCTTTTGGTCAGGTGGCTCTGGAAGACACCTGACCTGTTCTACAGCTTCCTAACCCAGACGCAGCACTATTTATTACAGAAAAAATGTTGCTTCCTGCGAGTGCCACACCATCACTTTTATTGATATTCATGGGATTTACTGCACTAGAAGTGACACCAAGAGTTGTTCTCTTTGTGCAGAAACCCATTTACTTTGCCATCCCAAGTATTTATGAGGTTTCTGTGGCATTATTTAGGATATCTGTATTTAACATCCCTGCTTCACATCACCACTTATGCTTTTTCTGATCCTGTGAGCGAGCTTCTCCTGTCCTCTTGTAGTTGATCCTGGGCTTAAAATGCAATATTTTTTGTTTTCTTGTTTTCCATCCTTAGCATTAGGAACCAAGATCTTTATACAAACACCTCACACCAAGAGATATTAAAACACCCAGCAAAGCAGGAGGCTACGTGTGTAATAAACGATAGCAAAGCCATGGGGATATTGCTGTTGGAATAACTGACATTAGGGAGCAAGTATGGTTTTATGTTTCTCGTAGCTAATTAATTCAAGATTGAAGAATTTTCTGTGAAGGGCAGAAAGAAGGACAGTGAGGAGAGGAAGAAAAACCCCTCAGTTGTGTGGTACTCTTAAACCACACCTGTGGAAGGAGGAGGAAAAAAAGTGGTGTAATGGTGACAGGAGAGCACAACACAATAAAGGCTGGGCTCCCTCTGACACCTTGTCTTGAGCAAGTCCCAGCTCTCCCAGTAGCAGATGGGATGGATCCAAGTGGTGCAGCTGACACTGCAGAAGGCCAGGATGACATCCAGAGGGAGCTGGGCAGGCTGGAGAAGCTGGCTCATGTAAACCTCGTGAGGTTCAACAAAGGCAAGTGCAAGGTCCTGCACCAGGGTAAGGGCAACCCCAGGTATTGATAAGGGTTGGGGGATGTTATGATTGTGAAGCCCTGCCAAGAAGGACTTGGGGTGCTGGGGGATGAAAGGTTGGACATGAGCCAGCAAGGTGGACTAACAGCCCTGAAGGTCAAACTGTGTCCTGGGCTCCATCATTAAAATTATGATCCACAAGGGTGAGGGAGGGGATTCTCCTCCTCTGCTCTGCTCTGGGGAAACCCCACGTGGAGTCCTGAGTCCAGTTCTGGAATCCTCAGCACAGGAAGGACCTGGAGCTGTTGGAGAAGGTCCAGAGGAGGCCACGGAGATGATCTGAGGGCTGGAGAACCTCTGGTGTGAGGACAGGGTGGGAGAGTTGGGGTTGTTCAGCCTGGAGAAGACTCTGGGGAGACCTTAGAGCAGCCTCCCAGGACTGAAAGGGGCTCCAGGAAAGCTGGGGAGGGGCTTTTTACAAGGGCCTGGAGTGATGGGAATGGCTTTAAACCAAGGAGAGTGGGGGGAAATTTAGACTGGATATAAGAAAGAAATTGTTTACCCTGAGGGTGGGGAGGCCCTGGCAGAGGCTGCGGCTGCCTCATCCCTGGAGGTTGTCAAGGCCAAGCTGGAGGAGGCTTTGAGCGACCTGACTGAGTTAAAGATGTCCCAACTGCAGAGGCGTTGGGCTGGATGACCTATAAAGGTCCCTCCTATGATTCCCTGACCTCCAACTGCCATGGGGATGGACCTCCACGCCACGGCCACCAGCAGTCAATGTGCCAATTGTGCAGGCACCCGTGGCAGCCACCGCAGCTCTGGTCCCTGCCACCACCCTGGCTCTGCTCCAGCCTCACAAAAGCAGCCCAGGAGCTCTACAAACCGCAAGGCAAAGAGCCCAAGAAAGCAGTGTTTTGTTCTGCTGGAGAGACAGAGAGCTGAGATTGGGATTACTCACAGGCATCTGAATGCTCGTTATGCTCATTATGCTCATTTGCATACTGGGGGGGAGGCAAGTTTCTGATCCCACATTTTGCAGGGAAGCAACATCTGCAGCTGAAGGGAGGCGCAGACGGGTATTTTTTACACCATTCCCACTCCTTCTCCAGGGTCTGAGCTGCTGCTCAGCCCCCATGGCAGGGGAAGGAAGTTCTTAGTCTGCTGAGATAGCTGAGGGCATCGTTAATTAACAACCACATCGCTAATGGTGAAGTGGGAGAGCAGAGAAAGCAGATAAATCAGTGCAGACAGTCAGTCTGGCTGCCAGGTCAACCCACAGACAAAAAAAAACAGCAAGCAGCTCACAAATTCCTTTAAAATAGGGAACTGGAAGCAGGAAATCATACACAAAAGCTTAAATAAGCCTTATAATCAGCATCAGGAACTGCAGCAATTTAAATTGCCAGTGGTGTGCCCTGTCCTGATGGAAGGGACCTCTGGCTGCTCCAGCTCCATCCCTAGGCAGGCTCCAGGCTGGAAAAGCATTCAGGTCCCAGGAACGGCTGCCAAGTGCAGATTTTACCAGAGCAAGCCATCAAAACAGAGCAGAAATGTCCAAAATAAAGATCTCAATGCTGTTTGGTAGCAGCAGCACCCTCCTCACTTGGTCAAAACAGCATCACTGCCTTTCAAAGGCAGCAGTTTTGTCTGATCATATTTCCAAGGTGGTGCACAGCAGAGCCTAACACTGATGAAAAATGTTGCTGGAGTGCCAACAGTCAAAGAGAGCTGGATTTTACAGCTTTAGGTGAGCTAAAAATAGCAGCACCTTGGAGACTGCAGCCTGAAAAACAGTTCCTCATCAGCACGACCCAACTAACTCCTGCAAGACCACACGGTTTCAGAGCAAGCCAGAGGAAGGAGGACCTGCTGGATGAATCAGAAAATGTTCCTCTGCTCAAAATCTCGTACAGGAAGACCTTTGAGATTGAGTCCAACCATCCCTGTCCTCTACTAAACCAGATCCCTGAGCACCTCATTCACCCATCTTTTAAACCCCTCCAGGGGTGGGGACTCCACCCCCTCCCTGGCAGCCTCTGACAGGGCCTGAGAACCCTTTCCATGAAGAAATGTTTCCTGATGTCCAATCTGACCCTGCCCTGGTGCAACTTGAGGCCATTTCCTCTCCTCCCATCCCCTGTCACTGGGGAGAAGAGACCAACCCCCACCTCCCCACAGCCTCCTCTCAGGCAGTTGGAGACAGGGATGAGGTCTCCCCTCAGCCTCCTCTTCTCCAGGATAAACAGCCCCAGCTCCCTCAGATGCTCTTCATAATACTTGTTCTCCAGCCCTTTCACCAGTTTACTTTCCCTACATCCTGAACAACAAAACTTGCAGAGAACCAGCACCAAAAAACTTATTTTGCTATCAGAGAAAAGGCCAAATTTATTCTTTTTGCACATTTTTTTTAAAGACACCAAAGCTCACCTGATGGTAGAGGAATATCTCACATGGAGAAACTGCAATTAATGAAAGGTGGACATTATGGGTCCCACAAAAGCTTAATTTACACTGATGGACACTAACTTGAACTCCAAAATACAGCAGTGTGAATGTAACATCCCCATGCTGGAGGGTGACATCTCCCTCACACCCTTCCTGCTGCCCAGCAGTGCTCCCAGCCCACCACCCACATGAACCATGGCCACTCCAGGACTCTCTTCCCACCCCTTTGCCTTCTGCACGTGCAGACCTCTGCCCACCTGGCCTTGGACACCTCCAGGGATGGGGCATCCACAGCTTCCCTAGGTTTTGTGTTGGGTTTATGACAACTCCAAATTACTGGTGGCACCTAACAACAATTCAAGTCCATAGACATCTGAAAGGCAATGCACCTCACTGGACTTTGCTACATCAATGAACCCCAAAACTTCAGGCTGATTTTAAATGGGAGATGGGTTTTATCTGCTTTAAATAAAGCTTGTTCAGTGCAAAGTGCCAAAAGGGGAAGGAACAGGAAGGAAAGGAGAGGAAACAACTCATGCCATTACAGGAATTAAGAGTGAATAAAACTGGGAGGTTTGAGGGCAGGCAGACTTTTTCCATGCCCTTCACCCCGAGCTCGGGTGACAGTTATTTTTCCCTGAATGCCAGAAAGCTCTTAATCAGAGCCAAGAGGAATAAGTAGCTTTTCTTACTGAGGCCTCTTCAGGAGAAGATTCACAAGTACCACCACGGCTCTGATCTTGATGAAGCGTGGCCGCTGAGGCCAAAATTAATCCAATTGCAAATGATACTTAATAAATCAGTTCAAAACACAGCCTCCTGTCCTCAGAGATGGAGAGCAGACCCTCCCGGTCCCCACCTCGAGGAGAAGTACTGGCAGCCTGAGCCAACTGCAGAGTCGAAGTCCCCCAAGGTCTGGGGCAAGGGGAGGATGGGGGCAAGGGTGGGAACTCTTCCTGGCAGCATTGCCACCCCGCAGGATGTCCCTTTGGAACCAGCTTACTGTGCTGTCCCCACCGAGAGCCTCCATGCTGAAGGGCAAACCCACCCTTCAGTAGTGCCTCCTCCAGAGAACCATAAAGTAGCTTTTCAGAGCTGTTTTTTAAAGCAACACAGGTTGATCCCTGCAGTTCCAATACCTGGAAGACTTGAAATATTCAGTCTCTTAAGGCTTATGGAGCCTCAATCACATTTTTGGGGAGCACAATCGCTCACACATGGAGATCTAAAGTTGAGACCACGAATATCTGAGAGTCATAGAAGCATCATAAGGACCTTAAAGCCCAAAGACAGTTTAGAGAGTCTCCTAAAGAATCCCAGAATGCCAAGTTGGAAGAGAACTCTAGATTCATCTGGTCTAACATTTAAGAGACACTTGTAAGGCTCAGCACCCTGTGAAGCTGAGCCTTACAAGGGTTCACTGTAGAGGAATCCACCAGTTCCCTGGAGAGGTGCCACAGGCCACTCAGGTCAAGGAAAGCACCAGCCCAGGTACCAGTGCAGAGCCAGTAGAGCCTAAAGAAATAACAATGACAGGCAAATAAAAAGGTCTGTGCAGCAAGAATATGGTTCTACAATTTCATGAACATAACTCTTAAGCAGCAGAACATTTGCTTCCTAATGGAGCATCTTCTCAATCTCAGAATGTTTTTAAAGTAAACTCAGTCACACATGACTGTCCACATTGCACTCTCCTGTACAGAAGCACCATGGCTCCAATCACAGAGGCATTACAAATAAGTCCTGGGCCACTATGAAAAACTCCAGGGTCACAGAACCACAGAGTGGTTTGGGTTGGAAGGGACCTCAAAGCCCATCCAGTTCCAAACCCCCTGCCACGGGCAGGGACACCTCCCACTGGATCAGGGGGCAAAGCCCCATCCAGCCTGGCCTTCAACACCTCCAGGGATGGGGCAGCCACCACCTCCCTGGGCAACCTGGGCCTCCCCACCCTCATAATGAAGAATTTCTTCATGATCTCATCTAAATCTTTCTCCTTCTCATTTAAAGCCATTCCCCATCACTCCAGGCTCTTGTAGAAGGTCCCTCCCCAGCTTTCCTGGAGCCCCCTTTCAGTCCTGGGAGGCTGCTCTAAGGTCTCCCCAGAGCCTTCTCTTCTCCAGGTTCAACAACCCCAACTCTCTCAGCCTGTCCTCACAGCAGAGGGGCTCCAGCCCTTGAATCATCTTTCATGACCTCCTCTGGACCTGTTCCAACATTAATACCAGGTTCCAGACTCTATGGTGCAAAGTATTGCACCTATCACACCTCCCAAAGTGGATTGTAAAGGTCAAGCAGCAGCATCTCCATGCATAATTAATAATTATTGTGATGCAGCCACAATAACACTTGTTACCAAGAATTAACCTTGGCATATTCCT
This sequence comes from Tapera naevia, assembly GCA_033556795.1. NCBI lineage: Eukaryota > Metazoa > Chordata > Aves > Cuculiformes > Neomorphidae > Tapera > Tapera naevia. Next base: position 604,892 of record JAUMJJ010000307.1, read on the forward strand.
CCTCTAATACATAACTAGCAGCTTCTCTCATTTAATAATTGTATCAAAATAGAAACTGTGTCAACCACAGATTAACTTTGAAAGCCTCAATGGGCTAAAAATAATGAACTAATCTACATTTACCAAAAGAACAGATTTCAGCTGATTATTACCCTTTTCAGGATGCAGAGAGGGAGAAGTTTGATGCTCAATTTCTAACTTTAAGCGTGGTGACTTTGCACTCAATCCAAGGTCTGCAAGCAACAAGACTAAAGAGCCCAAAACTCCATCTACCAGAACTGCACCCGAGGGCTGGGGTTTCTGCAAACCCCACCTGAGCAGTGAGGTGACAGGAGAGGTCTGGGTTCAAGTCCAAGCTCCTAATGTGGTGTTTGAAGGGCTCTGGATGTAAGTAGGGCAGTTGTTGAAAGAACATTTCACAAGGGCCTGCAGTGACAAGACGAGGGGAAACAGCTTTAAATTGGAAGTGGGAAGATTTAGATGAGACATCAGGAAGAAATTCTTCATGATGAGGGTGAGGAGACCCTGGCCCAGGTTGCCCAGAGAAGCTGTGGCTGCCCCATCCCTGGAGGTGTTCAAGGCCAGGTTGGATGGGGCTTTGAGCACAGGGATGTTTGCAGGGTGAACAGCTGGGATTGAACCCATGGCTGTGGCTTCTACATCATCACCAACTCTGATTTCAGAAGTCCCCTTCACTGTAACCCTCCTAAGCAGGGGGAATCCAAGAAGAAGGACTCATGAGTAGCCTCCCCAGTGGAGGGGACAGCTGTAAAAGCAGCTGTACAGGCCTCCCAGACTTGCAGCACTTCTAGAGCAGGCTTAAACTCACAGGACACAAACCTATGGGTAACCAGAACAGATAGCAGCTGCATAAAGAATCATGCATAGAGAAACAACTACCTCCTGTATTAGATCCTAATTTCAAGAGCAAAGACCACACGGGACCTCATTCCTAGCTTTGATGTAGGATCATAAAATCATTCAAGTGGGAAAAGACCTCTAAGGTCATCCAGTCCAAGCATCAGCCCAAGCCCCCCACTAAACCACATCCCCAGGTGCCACATCTACACACTTTCCAAACCCCTCCAGGGATGGAGACTCCCCCACTGCCCTGGGCAGCCTCTGCCAGGGCTTCACCACTCTTTTAGGTAAAGAAATTTTTCCTAATATCCTACCTGAGCCTTCATTGGCACATCCTCTCATCCCATCACTTGTTACTTGGGAGAAGAGACCAACATCCACCCAATCACAACCTCTTTTCCCAGAACAGCAGAGAGCAATGAGGTCTCTCCTCAGGCTCTTCCACACTAGGCATGAGCTCCATCTGGATTCTCTTCAGCAGAGCCCTTGGTGACTCCAGGGAGATGAGACACACTCTGCTCCCCTTGTAGCCCAGCCAGGGACAGCCACACACACCTACAAGGCCCATAAAGTCTCATAAGGCCATCACAGTATCATAAGGTTGGAAAGGACCTCTGAGATCATCGAGTCCAACCTATAACCCAACACCAACCCATCATCTAAACCATGGCACTCAGTGCCTCATCCAGTCTCCCCTTAAACACCTCCAGGGTCGGTGACTCCACCCCCTCCCTGGGCAGCCCATTCCAATGGCCAATCACCCTTTCAGTGAAGAACTTTTTCCTAACATCAAGTCCAACCTTTCCCTGACCAAGCTTAAGTCCATGCCCTCTAGTTCTGTCCCTGGGCACCTGAGAGAAGAGACCAACCCCTGCCCCACTACAACCTCCTTTTAGGGAGTTGTAGAGAGCAATGAGGTCTCCCCTGAGCCTCCTCTTCTTCAGACTAAACAGCCCCAGCTCCCTCAGTCTCTCCTCGTAGGGCTTGTGCTCCAGCCCCTTCCCCATCTTCGTTACCCTCCTCTGGACACTCTCCAGTATCCTGACATCTTTCCCAAACTGGGGGGCCCAGAACTGGACACAGTATTCAAGGTGAGGCCTGACCAGTGCCGAGTACAGGGGGACGATAACTCCTCTGGTCCTGCTGGCCACACTATTCCTGATGCAGGCCAGGATGCCATTGGCCTTCTTGGCCACCTGGGCACACTGCTGGCTCATGGTGAGCTTCCTGGCCACCAGCACTCCCAGGTCCCTTTCTCCTGACTCCTCTCCAGCCACTCTGTCCCCAAAGTATCCCCCAAGTACTTTTCTGCCATAGCTTCCAGGACAAGAACAGGAGCACTGCAACAATTCCACAGCAAACAAGACAGCCTGGTGACACCTTCCAGGAACAGAAGTGTTGGTATCCCACAGGTTCCCAGCTGCACTTCAATAGGGAAGCAGCAGGGTGCCAACCTTCAACCAGACAGCACTGAAAGGCCTCACCTGAAAGGGCACTCTGGGAGAATCACCCTCACCTCAAACATTTGCCCTGTTTCAGGGTTGAGAAAAATGAGATATTTATTGAGGCTTGACAAATTTAACCCAAACCATATTTTTCCCAGGCATCTGGGCTGAGGTGTCAGGGAGAAAAACACCCACTCCAGCAATCCCCTCGCTCGCTTCCCATCTCCAGGGTTGCTCCTCACCCTCACACCTCCTCCACCTCAAAGGTGCAAGCACACGTCTGCTGCTTATCCTGGGCTGCACTTCATTAAACTCTTGTTATCAGCTTTTTAAGTGTGAAATATTCCTGATAGAGTGCTTTTTATTCCACTGCTGTAGCAAGATAGATGCACAACAGGGATAATGGCATTGATTCCTCCTACTGGGGGACCATGGTGATCTACAACCTGATGCTCACTTCCCAAGCCATGGTTTGCCATACAAGGAGCCACAAAGAGCAGAAAGCCTAAGACAAAACATTAAATGTCACAAAATGCAATGCTCCTTTTGCTGCCCACACCCCCAAACACTCTGGCTGGAGATATGAAGACACCCTGATGTCACCAGCAGGAGGTGGGTGCTCCATCCAGGCATGGTCAAAGACTGAAATCAAAGGCTGACCCAAGCCAGAGCAACAACCAAAGCAAAACCAGAGGGAAGGGATTCTGCCCCTCTGCTCTGCTGAGACCCCACCTGGGATCCTGTGTCCAGGTCTGGAATCCTCAGCACAGGAAGGACCTGGAGCTGTTGGAGTGAGTCCAGAGGAGGCCACGGAGATGATCCAAGGGCTGGAGCCCCTCTGCTGTGAGGACAGGCTGAGAGAGTTGGGGTTGTTCAGCCTGGAGAAGAGAAGGCTCTGGGGAGACCTTAGAGCAGCCTCCCAGGACTGAAAGGGGCTCCAGGAAAGCTGGGGAGGGGCTCTGGATCAGGGAGTGCAGGGACAGAGTGAGAGGGAACCGTTTTCAGCTGAAAGAGGGGAGATTGAGATGAGATCTTGGGGAGAAATATTTTGCTGTGAGGATGGGGAAGCCCTGGCCCAGGTTGCCCAGAGCAGTGGTGGCTGTCCCTGCACTCCCTGATCCAGAGCCCCTCCCCAGCTTTCCTGGAGCCCCTTTCAGTCCTGGGAGGCTGCTCTAAGGTCTCCCCAGAGACTGTTTCAACAGTTCCATACCCTTACATTGGGGATTCCAGAACTGGACACAGGACTCCAGGTGGTGTCTCAGAGCAGAGTGGAGGGGCAGAATCCCCTCCCTGGCCCTGCTGGTCCCACTGCTTTTGATGCAGCCCCAGGACATGGTTTGGCCTTCTGGGCCAAGTGTGCGAGCACACACTGCAGGCTCATGTTGAGCTTCTCCAGGCTGAACAACCCCAACTGCCTCAGCCTGTCCTTGGATGGGAATTCCTCCAGGCCTCAGATCATCTCTGCCCTCCTCTGGATTCGCTCTAACAGCTCCCTGTCCTCTGTTCCCACCTCAACATTCCCACCCCTAATTGCACACCTCCCCCAAGAGCACACAGCCACCCCCCCATCCTGCTTCCCACAGCACTTGGCTCCAACCCATGGTGCCAGACACTCCCTTCACAACAGGCAGGGGACTCACTGGAAGGGATTAACAGCTGATTTCATTCCAGCTCACAGAAACACACAGCAAGGGGCAAGTGGTGTCACCTCCCCAGTGCACCCTCCTGTGCAAAGTATGACCTGCTGTTCATTTAGAACCATCAGGCAGGTGGGGTGACTCATTGCCTCCTCTATCACCACACAACTCACCTAATGCAACTCTTCCTCTGGTCTAGATTTTATTTCACCCTGTCTGGTAGAAACACCTTCATTTCTTTAGAAGTTTTTGCATATAATTCTCTTGCCTCCTTTTATTGGTCTTGGCTGGGGTGTGTTCCCCTGCCTCTACTTGCAATACTATTTTCACATCTGACTAAATCCTCTGAAGACTACTCAAAAGGATGGTTCTTCAATCTTTTAATACCATTTATAGCACTTTTAATTTTGGTTGGAAGAGCTGCTGCTTCTCTCACAGTGATTCAGCAAACTGCTGTCACAGGAGAGCACAGGAGCAGCTTCAGCCAGATCTGCTCAACCCCAGGACTTAGGCTTGATGTGAGGAAAAAGTTCTTCCCTGAAAGGGTGATTGGCCATCGGAATGGGCTGCCCAGGGAGGGGGTGGAGTCACCGACCTTGGAGGTGTTTAAGGGGAGACTGGATGAGGCACTGAGTGCCATGGTTTAGATGATGGGTTGGTGTTGGGTAATAGGTTGGACTCGATCTCAGAGGTCCTTTCCAACCTTATGACACTGACTTTCTGAACTGCACACCCAGAGGGGCACCAGCACCGCTCGACCCATGCCCATATTTTACTTCTTAATATAGTGTCAAACCTTCCCTTTCTTCCTTTTCCTCCCAAAATATAAATAAGTTGGAGCACACAGACTTATAGGGACCACTACACCTCTCAGCCACAAAATCATCACAGCATGCCCTGAGTTGGAAAGGACCCACAAGGACCAGAGTCCAACTCCTGTCCCTGCATAGGGCAACCCCAAAAATGGTTGATGAATGAACACACAAGACAGTCTGAAGCTACCAAAGCCTTGTCCTCCTCCCACCACAGTGAGCCCTGTTCAAGCCTTGCTGCCCTCAAGACCATTCGTGCCACAGTGTCCTCAAGACGTGCACAAAGCCTGGTTGCTGCCAAACTACACATAATGCTTTCCCAGAGACATGGACATCATTTTGCCTGTACAGATTGTTCTACAAGTCTTTGTTATCCTTGAGGCAGCTTCTTCTGGTGGTTAAAACTGGTCTCTGGGTTCAAAACATTTTTGTTCAAGCGTGATGGCAAGGAGAGAGATGGATGCATGGAGAGTGGGCCAACTGCCTCGCTGCCTCCAAGTCAGGTTTCATCTGCCAGGCTGTAGCTCCAGAAAGAAGGAGAAGAGGTAGGAAAGTGTGAAAGCAAGCTCTTTGCCAGCTGGACATGACCCTATTCCCCTTGCAGGATTAGGGCTCACACAGTCAAGGGGCCTTTTACGCAGATGGCAGGTCAGGCTCTCTCCACAGCTGTGAACAGAGGTTCCCATCACGCTGAGGGAGCAATGGCTGCACCTATCTGCAGTCACTGGAGCAAAGGAGATGCTCTGCTCCAGACTCTGAAGATGTTCTTGGGGTGCACCACCTCTCCCCAGTGCTGTACTTGAAGCCTCCCAAGTCCCCCTGCCACTGCAGCATCTCCTGCTGCTTCCCACCCACAGCAGTCCCAGAGCTGCCTGTTCCCTCTCCTCCACTCCTTGATCCACGGGGAGACTTCTTCAGACTTTGGTGTTCACTTCCTAAAAGCCAAAGACCAACAGATTCTCTCCTCAGTATCAGGAGAGGTTCCCACAACCCAAAAGTTACAAGAGCTCCATCACTTGCTTGGTGAAGCTGCTTCTGCTGTGAATTTTTACTGTGATACCCAAAATCTATAGCTTTTTAGAAACAGCACTGGGAGTTACACATACAGGAGGCTACCTCAGAGACCTCCTCCACAGAAACATCCCCCAGCTCACAAATCTTGGCCAAACTCTGCTCTTTAAAACTCATCTTTCTCCTGTGTTTGTTTTCAAAACATTGTCTTGGATGGAATTAAGTTCTGGGTTGACAAAAGCCTCATAAAAGGCTCATGACTAATGTGGGCAATCACCCTGGTGTCACCAACTTGTCATCACTTCAAGGTAATTCAGCAAGACGATGGCTTTGTGTGAAGAACTTAATGACATTAATCTGTAAAAAATCAGGCAGAGAAAACTAAGCTTTTCGCATCAGAGTAAGAAATAAAATTAACAGAGCTCCAAACGCTGAGCTGAAATACAGCTAAATTGGATGCAGAGTTTTAAGCATTCAAGTATTACTAATACACTTGCAAATTTGAAGCAAATAGGCATTTAATGTTTCTCTTTGCTTAATAAAGGATCTCTTTGTGCTGCACACCAGGAGTCCACTGGGGCCAGCCCAAGGGGAGATGCACCCAGCAGAGCCAGCCCTGCTCTGCACAGCTCTACAACCCACGCCAGGGGTCACAAATTTCCTGACACAAGTCCCCACAGGAGTGAGGAGTTACTCCCTCATTAGCCTGGTCAGACCTGGGTCCCAGCTATGCTCCCAGCTTTGGGTGATCATCCTTAAGTGACCAAGGAGTAAAGAATGGGACAAATACACAAATAAATTGCAACCAAACTGTAAAAAGTTAAACCAAGTGCTCGTAATCACATGGAAAAGCTCTAAAAGAAATCACAAGACAGACCCCGTTCCCAAAGTGTTTGCTCTGAAAGACTAGGGAGAAATGAAATTGTCTAATTCTCCACTTTCTTAAAGTTCAATAATTTGTGAAATAAATACTATTACATTCAAAGTAAAATATTAACTTTATCTAAAAGGAGGAATTCCTGCCTGTCGTTCTTGCACATCTTGCTCAGCATCACATCCCAGTTCACAGCATCCTTCCTGCAGGCACAGCAAAGTGACCTGTGGGCTGTTGGCACTGTCAGGCTGTCATCACACCCAACACATCTTATTCACATTTGCTTGTTTATAAGCATTTCCCTTTTATTTTTTGTTTTTACAGCTTGCTCACAGTGAAACCCTGAATAATCCTTATAAAAGACATTATTGCAAGTGCACTGTGAATGTTCACTTGATTTTGTTCTTCCCCACTCACCTCTGCCCCATGATATTTATTAGTTATTATTATGGAGGAAAGCTGGGGAGGGGCTTTTGATCAGGGAGTGCAGGGACAGGATGAGGGGGAAAAGGTTTTCAGCTGAAAGAGGGAAGATTGAGATGAGATCTTGGGGAGAAATGTTTTGCTGTGAGGGTGGGGAGGCCCTGGCCCAGGTTGCCCAGAGAAGCTGTGGCTGCCCCATCCCTGGAAGTGTTGAAGGCCAGGTTGGATGGGGCTTTGAGCCAGGGGGAGGTGTCCCTGTCCATGGCAGGGGGGTGGAATTGGATGGGATTTGAGGTCCCTTCCAACCCAAACCATTCCATGATTCTATGATTAATGAGCTCGTTTGAGTTAGCTTTTCCAAGCTCTCCAACGCTCACTTTGAGCCCCTTTCCCAAAACTTCCCCCTTTTCAAAGGAAAAAGAACTACAGATAAACCAAGATCACACTAAATGTATGTACTTCTAACTATAAACAACTACATACAGCAAGGATATCATGCAAAACTCCCAAGAAAGGGAAGAGGGGAAGGGAAAATGGGAAAAAGGACACAAAGGAACTAAAACCAAACAGGTCTTTACTTTGTTAGTTCCTGGGTCTTCCAAGTGTGCAGAACTAGCAAAATCTCACCACTTCCCTTGAGGAAAGCAGAACAGCTCAATCTGACCCAGGACTCTCCCCCCACACATGGACAAACAGCAGCTGCTGCAGGCCTCAGCTCCAGACAGGACCAGCAGCAAAGAGCTCCTGATCTCCAGCTTGCCGGAAGAAGAAGAGAGCCAACCCACTTATCTACACCTTATTTATAAGTTATGTTATGTTAAAGGAAGATATGGAATATTTCTGTGGATCCTGACCTCTGTCATTAAGGAAGACCTATAAAGGCCATTTTTATTCAGGAAGATCTGAAAAATCCAGAAGTCAATCCACTACATCACAGCACAGCTCTGCTCCCTGCCTGGCTGGTGAATGCCATCTCCATCCTGTGGCACTGGGCTGTAGTTTATACCAACACCCAGGTCTTATCACAAATCTGCAGAACTGGAAGGGACTTAAGGTGAAATCTCCCAGTTCAAAGACCATGTTCTAACCTTGGAGGACTTTATTATATCATTGTGCACCTTCAGACCTGTTTAGATTTAAAAATATAAGCAGCAAAAATTAACATACAGAACCTTAGAGGTCTTTTCCAATCTTAAGTCCAGCTGTTGCCAAGCCAACGTGCCTACTAAATGCCAATTCTTGCATTTCTATACATCTTAAAGGGATTTTTTAATTATTTTATTGTATTTTATTATTTTTATTATTTTTTATTATATTATCTTCAAGGGATTTTTTATTATTTCATTTACATCAATGCATAAAGCAGAATCATACAATGGTTTAGGTTGGAAGGGACCTCAAAGCCCATACAGTTCCAACCCCCCCGTGCCATGGGCAGGGACACCTCCCCCTGGATCAGGGGGTTCAAAGCCCCATCCAAACTGGCCTTGAACACCTCCAGGGATGGGGCAGCCACCACTTCCCTGGGCAACCTGGGCCAGGGCCTCCCCACCCTCATTGTGAAAAATTTCTTCCCAATGTCCAATCTAAATCTCTCCCCTCCTAATTTAAAGCCACTCCCCCCTTCTCCTTTTACCACATTATTTTGTGTCTACAAGACAAGAGAATTTCTGGACAGCTGTATTCTCAAGAAATACCTTCAGCACAAAGACTAGAAATATATATCAATAAACCAATAAAGATGTCTTAAAAGTGCAATGGACGATTCTTGGATGTGATTTAATGCCATGAAAAGTCCAATGTAACAAAGCAAAATTTAATCTCAAATTAGAAGAAGACAAATTGCCAGTTATTAGAAGGAACTGAGAATGTGTATCAAACTGTTCAGCTTGGTGATAGGTGACCCAACAGGGGGCTGGCACAGCAGCAGGTTCCTAATCACTGGGATAAAGCAGTTGGGTGTTTTCACATCTCCTCAAGTATTTCGGAGCAAGCTTAACTCTTGGATGCCACCCTTGGCTCCATCTCAAACTGGCCACAGCCTGGCATGGAAAACTGCCTCTGCAGTGACTTTGCAAACAAAAAACCTAATGAAGAATTGCAAGGAAGCCTCTTCCAAGGAGATTCTGGCTCCATTACTGATGCCCCAAACATACATAAAGCAGATTTTAGGTTTAGAAAAGGCACTGTGGCATCTCCCAGTCCTGGCACAAGCGCATAAATGTTAAACATAGCAAGGGAAAAGCACAAACCCTCTTATAACTAAACAAAGGAGGAGGCTTCCAAAAGGGTGAAAAGAGGAAAGAAAATTAAAAGGGGAAGCAAACCGGATGTGAGAGCAAAAAGAAAACATCAGCAGGAAGACCCTGGAGGAGGAAAGAGATGACCTTTGCATATTATTCAATCTTATAGCAGTCTTCCAGGACCTGAAGAGGGCCTACAGGAAAGTGGGGAGGGACTTTTTACAAGGGCTTGTCGTAAAAGAATGAAGAGGAATGGCTTTAAATTGGAAGGGGAAAGATTTAGATGAGACATTAGGAAGAAATTCTTCCCATTGAGGGTAGGGAGGCCCAGGTTGCCCAGAGCAGTGGTGGCTGCACCATCCCTGGAGGTGTTCAAAGCCAGGCTGGATGGGGTTTTGAGCCCCCTGATCCAGTGGGAGGTGTCCCTGCCCATGGCAGGGGGTGGAACTGGATGGGCTTTGAGGTAATTTTCCATCCAAACCATTCTATGCTTCTATGACATTCCAGAAGCATTTGACCAACACCCTCAGACACGGTGTAAATATTGGGTTTGTCCTATGCAAGGCCAGAAGTTGGACTCTCTGATTGCTGTGGGTCCCTTCCAACTCAGAACATTCTATGATATCAAGCCTCATCTGTTGCCATAGAAATCTACCAGAGCAGCTTGGGCTTCCTTCATTTTGTTGTCACCCAACAAAAGAAGCAGTCAAAAGGAGAAGCAGTCAAAAGTTGGGTTGGTTTTCTCAAAAAGAAAACAATTGCAGTGAGAACAGTTTCAGGCACAATGAGATGTTCTTGGCAGCCCCAGACTGAACCTCTGTTTTGTCTTCATTCCTGGGACTTCTTTAAAAAATCAAAGCTAATTTTGACATGAAAAATTAATGTGTTCACATTTGAAACAGAATTTCACTTTTAATTGCTTCATTATTAACTTTGTCTCGCTGTTTGCTGAAGGTAATCTGAATTTGTGAGTAACTTTTTTTGCTTCTCAGGCTGAAAGCTCCTTGAAAGAAATGGTTCATGTTAAAAAAATTGCTCAGCTATCACTAAATATACAGGATTGGGATCAGAAAGGTGCAAAGATGATCTTGGTTGTGCCATGGAGAGGGCAAGGAATTATTTAATTGGTTTGAATTTCTGAGATCAGGTTGCAGGTTTTATTCTATTGCCAGCAGCTGGTGCAGTTGTTGGTTCATCAGGAAACCCAAAGGGGAGCCCTCCCCATCATAGCTCAGGAGTGTGGGCTGTCAGGGGATGGCAAAGGATTTTAAACTTCCTTTCAATCATGGAATTGTAGAATCATCTGGTTGGAAAAGACCTCAGATCGAGTCCAACTGTCCCTGTCCACTACTAAACCAGATTCCTGAGAAATTCATCCATCCATCTTTAAACTCAACCACCTCCCTGGGCAGCCTCTGACAGGGCCTGAACACACCTTTTATGAAGAAATTTTTCCTGATGTTCCTGAACAACACTGTTCTGTGAGAAGAGGAGAAGGAAAATCCAAGATCTGACTCTACCTGTTGTCTCAGTACAACCAAGACCAATAAAAATCAAGGTGATCACAGAAGGACATCAGGAAGGAGAATTTGTTGGTTTGCTGTGTATTTCAGAGCCATTCCTCCCCATCTGTATTTGCTAGAAATACAGAAGAATGGAAAGGAGTGGGTTGGAAGGGACCTCAAAGCCACTCAATCCCACCCCCTGCCATGGGCAGGGACACCTCCCACTGGATCAGGGGGCTCAAAGCCCCATCCAACCTGGTCTTGAACACCTCCAGGGATGGGGCAGCCACCACTGCTCTGGGCAACCTGGGTCAGCAACCACACTCTGAAGAATTCCTTTGTAATTTCTGAGCTAAAACTTCCCCGTTCCAATTTTAAAGCCAATTTAAGTCCTTTTGCCATCTGTGGGTTTTGGGGGAGTTGAGGTTGCTTCATGTCCAGTCAGGCCCCAGGCTGGCTGCTGGCACCCAGACTGACAGTTGTCTCCAGCAAGAAAAGGAAATTAAATCCAAAACCCTGTTAAATTCCTGTTAAGGATTTAACTGCATTAACAAAGGCACAGCAGCTCAGGTTCAAGGTTGCTCTGCTGTCCCTAAATCCCCTGCCCAGCAGCAAACATCATCCAATATCCAGTCCAAGCACATCCCTTGCCACACCTGGAACCAAAGCCTGAGCAAAGCACAGTTAACTCAGCATCTCTTTGCTTCTGCCCAGTTCAGTTTAAAACAACACCATTGTAATGTTGATTCCACAGTTCCTAGACCATCATCTCTTGGCTGATAGAGGTTGAACATGAGCCAGCAGTGGCCCAGGGGGCCAAGAGGGCCAATGGCATCTTGGGCTGTGTCAGACACAGCGTGGGCAGCAGGAGCAGGGCAGGGATTGTGCCCCTGCACTGGGCACTGGGGAGGCCACCCCTCGAGGGCTGGGGTCAGTTCTGGGCCCCTCACTCCAAGAAGGACCTTGAGGGGCTGGAGAGCATCCAGAGAAGGGACCGGAGCTGGGGAAGGGGCTGGAGAACAGGGGTTGTGGGAGCAGCTGAGGGAGCTGGGGCTGTTTATCCTGGAGAAGAGGAGGCTGAGGGGAGACCTCATCCCTGTCTCCAACTGCCTGAGAGGAGGCTGTGGGGAGGTGGGTTATCCCCTCCCTATACTTCCCCCCACCCTCTATAGAGAACATAAAGCATGGCCAAAAAAAAGATCAAGGATTTTTTGGGGCAGCTGAGAGAGAAGAGCAAGGCACATAAAGCATTTTCTCCTCTCTACAGCATTCAGGAGCATTTTCTGTCAACGTGATAGCCCCGACCCCAATTGCATTTGTCACTGCTTCTCCACCAAACTGGGACTCAGCACGTGGAGGGGGTGGAGAGGAGTCTTTCCACCCTCATACCAAGAGGTAACAAATCTGAGACCCACATGGAGTTTTTGCACCGTGCAGATACTCCAATCCAAACATATTTCCCCCAAAATGATGACAGTGCTGGCTGTAGAGAGCAATGGGGCCATCAAGAAGGAGTAGGGATCAATGCTGGATGATGGATTGTGAGCCCAGACCCAAGTTTTTACCTGGTAACTGAGGAAACTTGCTCTGCCAGTGAGAACTGAAGAAGCTTAGGAAGTTCCAGAGGGGAAAAAAAAAGAAAATATGTTTAAATTGGACGAAAAAGTGGGTTTTTTTGGCAATTTGTTGGGTTATCTGCATTTTTAGATACTAAGCAGAGGCAGTTTCAGAAGTAAAAACTTATTTCAGAGCAGCAAAGTCAAAATGTTTCCATTAGGAAATATCAGAATAGAATAATCTATAAATCAGGTTTCCTTTTTCAGGGTATTTTTTTGAAAAATCAGCTGAATTCAGGATGGGTTCTTCAATAATTCACAGCACATTGATTGATATATTCCACCTCACCCTCCTGAGGTGCTTAAGGTTACACATGTGAGCAGTGAGCGACAGCCAGACTCTTATCCAATTTCATTAAAGCATCACCCAAAAGGTGAAGGAGGACCTTGAGCCCAGGCTGGGAAAGGGCAGGACCAGCCACAGGGGTAGCAACCAGGGGAGCTTCTTCAGCCGGTGCCTCCTTCACAGAATCATCTGGTTGGAAGAGACCTCTGAGATCATTAAGTCCAACTGTTCCTGTCCACTAATAAACCAGATCCCTGAGAAACTCAGCTGCCCATACTTTAAACCCCTATAGGGATGGGGACTTCAGAACATGGGGAGAATATCTGAGGACCTTGAGGATGAGGACCACCAAAAAAAACCAAATCATACTGCTGTGGGAAATAAAAAATTATAAAAAAAAAGCAGTGTCCATGGAAAAAATAAACCCAGCTTTCCTAGTTAAAGCTTATACCAGGTTGCCCAGAGCAGTGGTGGCTGCCCCATCCCTGGAGGTGTTCAAGGCCAGGCTGGATGGGGCTTTGATCCCCCTGATCCAGTGGGAGGTGTCCCTGCTCATGGCAGGGGGTGGAACTGGATGGGCTTTGAGGTCCCTTTCAACCCAAAGCATTCCATAATTCTATGATCTGTTGACACAGTAAACCCATCTCCATCGAGACAGTAGCCCACATTTAACAATTTTTCAACTGCAAACTCTAATTCAAACCCATAGCCCAGTGGTTCCCTCAAGAGAAGGCCAAGTAATGCTGAAGTTATTGGTATCTGTGTCTCTGGTACAGGAGATTCCCCACGAGCTGCAAAACACATCATCTCACCAAACGTCTGTGCCTGCCCACATCAGGGGAATTGGAAGTAGACCATCTTTCAGGTCCCTTCCAACCCAAATGATTCTATGAAACATGAAAGAATTGACCATCTTCGAGCTGGTCAAAGAAATAAAATAATGGTATATTTCTGACTTTACTTTTAACAGGTTCCAACTCACCCCCCACACCCACCAAGCTGCACAAAATGCAGATTTCTCAGGCAAGACTTGACAGAGCAATCATTTTCATAGCAATGCTGACAAAAGATTCAACAGTAACTCACATTTCTGATGACTAAAGCAAAGCTATTTCAAGGGTAACTGAGGAATGTAATCAGGAATGAACGAGTCCGAGTGTCTCAAGTAGAAGGCATTTAGTGAAGAAACTGCCCTCACCAGAACTGCAATGAAATAGGTTTTTCTTTCATTTCCATCCCAAGAGTCTCTCTTGCTCACTTGTGGCCACACTCCACATATAGTCCCTACCCAGCTCAGAGCAGAAGAGTTCCTGGAAACACTTACAGATGTCATTAATACAAAGTTCTGGCTGGGAGAAGCAAAGGCCATAAAATTGAGAACCCCCAACTCTTTATCTTGGCCTGTTAGAAGAACAGGGAGGAATGGCCCTTCCAATTCCTATTATATCAATTTGGGGTAGGAAAAGTCACATTTCTGCATCTAAACCCAAAGCATTAACCAAAGAGTCCAATCCAACATCCAAACCTAGCTCGGGGTCCATAAAATCTGAGATTAAAGGATGTTCACACACTTTTCTCTCCCTACATCTCAAACATTTGTGTTTTGCCACAGAAGAGTGTGAAGCCACAGGTTTGTTTTAAGCAGCTCCTCCTTCTGTCTGCCCTTTGAGAAAGGGACACCTTGGCTGCTTCTTTCTTTCTGAGGACCTTCAAGGAAAGCCAATAATTCATGTGCTCCACCACCTGCTGGGGGAAGAACCTCTTCCTAATGTCCAACCTAACACTGCCCTGGCACATCTTCCTGTCATTCCCTCAGGTCCTGTCACTGATCAGAGAGAAGAGCTCAGTGCCTGCTCCTCCTCCTCTTCACATGAGGAAGCTGCAGAGCATGAGTTCTCCCCTCAGTCTCCTCCAGCTGAACAGACCAAGGGACTTCAGCCTCTCCTCATACAGCTTCTCCTCTAAACCCTTCACCAACTTCATGGCCCTCACACACACAGAAACACAAGTGTCCATCTCCCAACCTCTCTTGTCTTTTTGGTATGTTATAGCTGAAATCATGAAGTGCTCTAAAAATTTCCTTCCCCACGTTCTGCTGTGATCCAGCAATGCATCCTCATTCCCACTTTTGTCAAGAGAAAGGATCCTCACGTCACCCCACCTTAAGGAAAAATCAACACAAGGACCCAGAGCAGAGGGAGTTCACAACCAGGGTGCCCACAATACATCAGCACAGCTCAGGTATCAGCAAGTAGCCTTCAAACAGCCACAAGCATTTTCCTAGTGCCACCACTTGTCAGACTGAGCAAGCATCAAGGCTCAGACAGAATTCATTTAGAGCAGGTCTTGAAGCACTGCTGGAAAGAGCCTAGAAAGGGTGTCTAGAGGTGTGTGCACACACATTCCTGTATAAATATATATATTAACCACATATAAAAAAGCACACCTGCTGAGAACACGCCTGCAGCTGCATTTTACAGATAACAATCTGACTGAAATGTGAAATCAAGAGAAGTCAGGTTAAAGAACACCCAGCAGACGTGTGAGGAAATTATAACATGGAAACTCATCCCTCGGAGGACGATGATGGGTGAAATCCTTGAAGGCAAAAATGCAGACACTTAGCGTGTGCTTTAGTGCTATATATACACCTCAAACACAAGAGAAGGAAACTCAATCCAACGTGGCAAAGAAAATGTAACTGGGAGTTCTCAGAGGAGAACTGCAGCGAAGGACTACTGATACCTTCAATTATACTCTTGCCCATCACCTCCACAAACGAGGTGCTCATCCTCCCTGCAGCTAAACCACTGCTCTGCGTTTCATTCAAACAATACTCTGCACAAAACACAAGCTCTATGGGATGCCTGAGCACACATTCAATTGAAAACCACCCAATCACCATCACCATTATTGGAACATCTTCCTCTGCAAGAAAGCTGGGCAGGGACTATCTGCAAGGGAATGTAACAATAGGGCAGGGAAGAATGGCTTTAAATTGGAGGGGAGAAGATTTAGATTAGACATTAAGAAGAAATTCTTTGCAACGTGGGTGGGGAGGCCCTGGCCCAGGTTGCCCAGAGCAGTGGTGGCTGCCCCATCCCTGGAGGTGTTCAAGGCCAGGTTGGATGGGGCTTTGAGCCCCCTGATCCAGTGGGAGGTGTCCCTGCCCATGGCAGGGGGTGAGACTGGATGGGCTTTGAGGTCCCCTTCCAACCCAAACCATTCCATGATTCTTCTGAGTCCCATTCAGCAATGTGCTCCCTGCTGCTTACACACACATCCAGGTTCACAATTTTGGGATCTAAAACCTATTGATTTGATAGGTTTATGGTCAGAGCTCAGTACTTGCAGAACCTGGTGGGCATCACTCGAGCGGCCTCAACTCCCATGAACCACTGGGGACACAAACACTGTTCAGGATCCTACAGGAGTTGCTCTGTTGCCTTCATTGCAAGTTTCCTGGAAAATCCCATTCCTTTCCCTTGACCAATTGTGTCAGAAATAAAACTTCTAACTAAAAATAACTGGGCTGGACTATTTGCTAATTTTAGAGTGTGCATTTCTGGAGACATAACAAAAAGATCAGCAAGCAGCACAAGCGTGCTTCACTCCTAACAACCCAGTAGAACATTACACAGAATGGCAACCATGAAATCCTCCAACTACCTCCCTCTATCTGGCACAGAACCTGCTCTTCAGATAACAAATATTCATTTACAGCTCTGTTACAGCTCAAAACATCCATTGTTACGCATGGAAATGTAAGGCTTAATTTCTTGACATCACAGGAATTAAATTCATGACTTCATCCAAACAGTATTTCTAGCAAACGTCCCCATTGCTGGGGTCAACTACAGAGGATGAAGTATTATGGTGCTGGAGAAACCAACAGCTGCAATGATGCCTGTCCCTTCCATTTTACAGGCAGAGGATTGTCCTCCCATCTTCCACGCCAGCTCTCAGCCCCCTCACATGCTTTCTGTGCCAACCAAACTTCTGCAGTGAAAACCCAGACCTGGTGAGTCTCTATTGGAAAGTTTTGTTGTTGAATTCAGCTGAGCTACAGTTTCACCAGGAATGCTGCAAGCCTGGCTTCATGGACCAGACAGCCACCAGCCTGATCATACCCATGTGGTGAATGCTTTAAAATACCAGGAGAGAGGATTTCTACTGGGCTTTTCATAGAATTGTGGAACTGAGTTGGAAGAGACCCAACAAGGACCATCCAGTCCAACTCCAATCCTTGCACAGGACACTGCCAACACTCACCCCGTGGGACTGAGGGCAGTGGCCAAATGCTTCTGGAATGCTGGCAGAGCAGGGGCCCTGACTGCTTCCCTGGGGAGCTGTTCCAGTGCTCCACCACCCGCTGGGGGAAGAACCTCTTCCCAATGTCCAATCTCCCCCTGCCCTGGCACATCTTCCTGACATTGCCTCCAGTCCTGTCCCAGGTCCCCAGAGAGCAGAGCTCAGCCCCTGTTTCCCCTCCCTCCCTTGGCTCTGAGATCCCCTCTCAGGCTCCTCTTTCTCCAGCTGAACACACCAAGGGACCTCAGCCTCTCCTCACAAGACCCTTCACCACATTCTCTCCAGGAACACCTCCCAGACCCAAGGTTCGTAAGAGCCAGCTGGGCATTAGCCCAGAGTACTGTAGGCACAGTTTGCACCTCTTCAGCAAGGAAGACCACCACCACCCTGTCTTCCTATTAAATTTCTTCTGGTTCAGAGCTAGTTCCCACTCGGTCTTCCTGAATACAAAAGTCTGAAGCCATTGGAAAACAAGACAGAAAATCCCAGTGGAATTAATTAGTTGGGAAGCAAAGCTGAAAGTCATCCTTGTTCATCAGTTGAGGTCATCCATGCCCTTGAGACTGCAATTGGACAGAAAAGCTTGTTCTATTTCCTTGTAATAGATACTATTGAAGAAAGGATAGGCAAGCAAGTATGCACTAAGCAAACATATTTACAAGTAATTCAAGATAGATCGGAACAATAATCAAATTGTGGTCATAGAAGCCTGAAACCAGTACATTTAAACAGCTCTAAATCATCAAACCACAACTTGTAATCAAGCTGAGTTATGAGGTTGCATATGAAAAGAAAATCTTCAGCATTGGTCTTGGAATGCAAGCATACAAGAATGGAAAAAGATCATGAATCCTGGGGCCAGTTCTGGGCCCCTCACTCCAAGAAGGACCTTGAGGGGCTGGAGAGCGTCCAGAGAAGGGACCGGAGCTGGGGAAGGGGCTGGAGAACAGGGGTTGTGGGAGCAGCTGAGGGAGCTGGGGCTGTTTATCCTGGAGAAGAGGAGGCTGAGGGGAGACCTCATCCCTGTCTCCAACTGCCTGAGAGGAGGTTGTAGGGAGGTGGGGGTTGGCCTCTTCTCCCCAGTGACAGGGGATGGGAGGAGAGGAAATGGCCTCAAGACTAGATGTTAGGAAAAATTCCTTTACTGAGAGTGGTGAAGCCCTGGCAGAGGCTGCCCAGGGCAGTGGGGGAGTCTCCATCCCTGGAGGGGTTCAAACAACATGTGGACGTGGCACTTCAGGACGTGGTTTAGTAGACACAATGTTGTTTGACTCAATGTTCTCAAGGTCTTTTCCAACACTCATGATTCTGTGACTGCTAAATCTGAAACCTGGTCAAGGGATGACTCTGCTCAGGAGGCTCCGTTGGGTTCTTCAGCACACAATGCACTTGAGAGCACCACCAAAAATTATTCTTTGTTCAGATGTCTTCAGATTTATTGAAACAGTTCCTAAAAATACCTTTTTTCCAAGACAGTTATTGCAGCATCCTTACCATTTTACTAAACAGCTTTTTATTAGTTTCACTTGTTTTCTTTTAAGAAACAAAAAAACCAGTACACAACCACCCTTTGAACTCAAACTTCTTGGCATTTGATGAGCATAGTGACTTAACCATGAGAAAGACTGGAAGTTCTCCCATGCACAAGTGACATTTGTCATATTTCTTATGTTGGAAAACACTGAATAATTTCACTCCATCTGCCCCCCTGACAGGGCTAAGAAACTCCCAAAGTGTTAAAAATATTACTTATAGACAAAACTCAGTAAAAGTAAGTAATGAAAAAAATTAATCAGACTCAAGCTGTAGCTCCTAATTTGGAAGATGCCTATGCCAGGCTACAATCTAAACCAGTTTGTGTCCTTCAGAGACACAGCCTTAGCTGGGAGCAAAGCAGCCTCAGTACCAACCCGAGCCATGACCTGATGTCACAGTCTCCTCCCAGTATCTCCCTCTGCAAAAAAAGGAGGAAATGACCCTGAATTTCCATTTTTAAGACATTTTGACACATGCAGGCAAATCCTGCTCCAACATCCCAATTCTGCTGTATTTATCCCTGCACTGGATGGATGCCATCAATAAAATGCTTCCCATTTCTTCAGCATAAGACAGCATTTCAGATGTCAGGCCAGCCCTAGGTCCCCCACCCATAAATATAGTGTTGTCTCTAAAAGGGGCACATTCAGCATTGTTCACATTAAATGCCAAACTCTCTTGTGAAGAGGTGACCTCCACAACCCATCCTGTCCTTGCTAACTACTTAATGTTTTTGGAAGTGAAAGAGGGGAGATTGAGATGAGATCTTAGGGAGAAATGTTTTGCTGTGAGGGTGGGGAGGCCCTGGCCCAGGTTGCCCAGAGCAGTGGTGGCTGCCCCATCCCTGGAGGTGTTCAAGGCCAGGTTGGATGGGGCTTGGAGCCCCCTGATCCAGTGGGAGGTGTCCCTGCCCATGGCAGGGAGTGGGGTTGGAACTGGATGGCTTTGAGGTCCCTTCCAACCCAAACAATTCCATGATTTAATTATCCTCAATGTCTGTATCTGCTGTCTCCCAAAATCTCATCTAAAAACCAGGAAACCAAGCTTCCGCATCAGGCTGAAACATCTGCTCATGATTTCCTCCTGTAGATCTTCCTAACCCTGAATAACCCACCAAGTCTTTTTCTTTTCTTACTGCCTCAGCAACATTCCTGTATTTCTTTCGGCATCTCCTCCTTCTTCTATATGGAATTCTCCAATCTTGTTGTCCCTAGCATAGAATCATAAAATTCCTTGGTTGGAAAAGACCTCTGAGATAGAGTCCAACCCTCCCTGTCCACTACCAATCCAGATCCCTGAGAAACTCATCTACCTGTCTTTTAAACCCCTCCAGGGATGGGGACTCCACCCCCTCCCTGGCAGCCTCTGACAGGGCTTGAGAACCCTTTCCATGAAGAAATGTTTCCTGATGTCCAATCTGACCCTGCCCTGGGGCCACTTGAGGCCATTTCCTCTCCTCCCATCCCCTGTCACTGGGGAGAAGAGACCAACCCCCACCTCCCCACAACCTCCTCTCAGGCAGTTGGAGACAGGGATGAGGTCTCCCCTCAGCCTCCTCTTCTCCAGGATAAACAGCCCCAGCTCCCTCAGCTGCTCCCACAACCCCTGTTCTCCAGCCCCTTCCCCAGCTCCGGTCCCTTCTCTGGATGCTCTCCAGCCCCTCAATGTCCTTCTTGCAGTGAGTGGCCCAGAACTGACCCCAGCTTTGAGCATCCTCAGCTCAAGAGCCTAACCCACAGCAAGCACAAAGCCAGGAAGAGCTTCTTACAACATTATGAACTCAACCCAAAAGTTTCATCATTGTGACACATCAGGAACAAAGACCTAAAATAAAGAAAAAAATCCTCCCAATTCCTAGGCCTAAAGGGGATGATTACAGGTGAAGAAACTCATTTACTTTTAAACTCCATTTGTATTTCTATGGGTAATTAAGAGCAATAGCACACAAGCAGCCTCCAGGCCAGGCCAGCTCTCCTCTCGCCTCCCCAGCGCGGTTACAGCCGAGCAGGCAGCCAGAGGCAGAGCAGAGCCCAGGCAAGAGTTGACATTTTATTAACAACTCCATTAAAATTAGCAGGAATGTGTCCAAGCAAACAATCTCCAGTCAATAGCTGAGTTTAAATTAAGACTGTGGCAGAGTCAGAGAGGTGGGGTAGGACTGAGAGGCAGCCAGAGAAGCCAACATCTCTGCCCTGGGGGCAACACCTGCCTCAAATCTCCACTCTAAGGCAATTAAAAGTTATTTTCAGTAAATAAAAATAGCCAAGAAATCCCCCTCAATGTGCTGAAGGGGGAAAATGAACCCCACTGCACAGCAGCACAGAGTAGGAGGGTGGATGCAATCAGTGTACTAGACCTCCTGGCTCTACTCAAGGTGGTGGCATCAGTCCCATCCAAAACAGGGAGGACAGAGCTTCACCTGCTGTGCTTTAAAGGATGGAAAGAGCACAGAGGGATGCTTCAGGAACACACAATATCCACAACAACCAGCTTTGGGTGCAATGCTTCACCCATTTGCCCTGCACACAGCATGAGAATCATAGAACCATTCAGTTGAAAAAGACCTTTGAGATGACGGAATCACAGAATGGTTTGGGCTGGAAGGGACCTCAAAACCTATCAAGTTCCACCCCCTGCCATGGGCAGGGACACCTCCCACTGGATCAGGGGGCTCCAAGCCCCATCCAACCTGGCCTTGGACACCTTGAAGGAAAAGGGAAACCACCACTTCTCTGGGCAACATGGGTCAGGGCCTCCCCACCATCTTCATGAAGAACTTCTTCCTAAACTCTCATTTATAGTCTTCCCATTCCAATTTAAAGCTGTTTCCCCTCATTCTATCCCTCCAGGCCCTTGTAAACCTTACATATCAATAAGCATCCTCTGGTTGCACCCTCCTTTCCCAAGTACTTCCCAGAGCCAGGAAGTCATCAGGGACATTTCCTGCACAGCTCTAAGAGCCCTGAACTGCTGTCCTTGTGGCTCATGTTGCTCTTCCAGCCAAGGCTGCTGCCTCTCTGCATCACCTCCAGAGCCACGGGACAGCAAAGGGCTGCATCTGCCTTCTATGAGGAGCATTCACAAAATGCCTTTGGTTTGTGAGCCATGTCAGCAGCAGAACATTTGCTCTTCAGAGGGATGTTTATGATGCAAGTAATTATATACAAATCATCTCTTGCAGGGACAGTTCAGCAAAGCATGGAGAAGAAATGGATTCTTTCCCACAAGCAGGGAAGTCACACTGAACCCATTTGTGGCTGAAACTGGGATAGCCCAGGTTTTGTTCTGTGTGTACAGTAACTGCTCCCACCCTTTCCTCCCTTTTCATGTGCAGCTAAAATAAAGAAGCATCATTACACATCCATGAAGTTCAACAAGGCCAAGAGCAAGGTCCTACACCTGGGCCAGGTCACTCCATGGTTTCGATACAGGACAGGGGACAACAGGATTGAGAGCAGCCCTGAAGAGAAGGACTTGGGGTGCTGGGGGAGGAGAAGCTCCACACAAGCAGTAACATGTGCTGACAAAACACACCCCTGTTCTGGGCTGCACCTAGAGCAGAGTGACCAGAGGGGAGGGAGGGGATTCTGCCCCTCTGCTCTGCTCTGGGGAGACCCTACCTGGAGTGCTGTGTCCAGTTCTGGAGTCCTCAGCACAGGAAGGACCTGGAGCTGCTGGGGCAAGCCCAGAGGAGGCCACAGAGATGATCTGAGGGCTGGAGCCCCTCTGCTGTGAGGACAGGCTGAGGGAGCTGGGGTTGTTCAGCCTGGAGAAGAGAAGGCTCTGGGGAGACCTTAGAGCAGCCTCCCAGGACTGAAAGGGACTCCAGGAAAGCTGGGGAGGGGCTCTGGATCAGGGAAGGCAGGGACAGGATGAGGGGGAAGGGTTTTCAGCTGAAAGAGGGGAGATTGAGATGAGATTTTATGAAAAAATGTTTTTCTGTGAGATTGGGGAGGCCCTGGCCCAGGTTTCCCAGAGCAGTGGTGGCTGCCCCATCCCTGGAGGTGTTCAAGGCCAGGTTGGATGGGGCTTGGAGCCCCCTGACCCAGTGGGAGGTGTCCCTGCCCATGGCAGGGGGTTGGAACTGGATGGGCTTTGAGGTCCCTTCCCACCCAGACCATTCTGTGATTCTAGGGTATCAGAAGTTAGCTCCAGCCCTACAAACCAGCTCAGGTGGCAACTGGCTAATTACAGCAGCATTTCCAAGCAGTTGTCTCCCTTGCCAGCTGCAGCCAACACAAAGGAATTTGCTGCTGCACTAGCCAGACACAATCAAATGGATAATAAACCACCAGCTGAAAAGGAAAACAGGGAAGTAATAAAGAACATTCTTGGGGTTATGAAATTCCTTGTATTTTGCAACAACATCAAGGTGCTGTAGCACATGCTGTACTCACTCTGGGCCAAAGCTGACTCCATCAGCTCACTCAGGATTATTTACTGAAGCAGCTCAGGACATCAGCATTCGAAAGTGCACATGCCCTCATGAATTCTGATTGATTGTTCCTCCACCAAATTAAAAACAAACCAAAATAAACCCCTGGATCATTAACTAATTTGCTGGTAGAGTAAATCAAGGTGCACTACATTGTGTTGCTGCTTTAGCAAAGGAAGACAGGGATTTCAGCCTGGAGAGGCGGCTTCAGAGGAACCTCGCAGCAAACTTCCAGTACCTGAAGGAGCTTCAGGAAAGCTGAGGAGGGACTTTTTATAAGGGTTAGTAGTGATAGGAGGAGTGGGAACAGCTTTAAACTGGAAGGGGGGAGACACAGGCTAGAAATTCTTCATTGTGAGGGTGGGGAGGCCCTGGCCCAGGTTGCCCAGAGCAGTGGTGGCTGCCCCATCCCTGGAGGTGTTCAAGGCCAGGTTGGATGGGGCTTTGAGCCCCCTGATCCGGTGGGAGGTGTCCCAGGGGTTGGAACTGGATGGGATTTGAGGTCCCTTCCAAACCATTCCATGATTCTGTTTCTCAAGAATCTCATTCCACTCGGCCACTTGCACTCGTTTCGCCCTGTTGCTGTAAAGAATCAAGTCCCAGTTTGCATCTCCAACATTCATTAATCATCATCTACTGATGTTCTTCAACAGAATGCTGAACAATTAAAACTTGAGAATTTTAAACACCGAGGCCTCTTTTTCATCTGCCAAGGATGAACAGTTTGGCCACCAACTGAGGTTAAACAAAGCAACAGGAAGATTTTATGTAGACAGAATACAACGGCCAATCATGGAATTGAGCCAAATTACCAGAAGTGACTCCGCTGCATTTCTAAATTGTGTCCTGATTCCACAAGCTGGGGCAACACATTACTCTTCCAGGTCAGAGTAAAATGGATGGCATCAAGCCTGCACTTAACTTGCAATTAAATTTTCAGTGGCTAATGAAGCATTGCTGCAAACATAAGCACCCATGTTCCCTGTCTTGGCAGTAAAGAGAGGGCAAAGTGCCTCTTAAGAGGGTCTTCAGGGGACAAACCCGTTAGAGAGGTGGCTTGCAGAGACATAGAACCATGGAATGGTTTGGGTGGGAAGGGACCTTAGAGATCACCCAACCTCCCCTGCCGTGGGCAGGGACACCTCCCACTGGATCAGGGGGCTCAAAGCCCCATCCAACCTGGCCTTGAACACCTCCAGGGATGGGGCAGTCATCACTTCCCTGGGAAACCTGGGCCTCCCCACCCTCACAGAGAAACATTTCTCCCCAAGATCTCATCTCAATCTCCCTCTTTCAGCTGAAAGCCCTTCCCCCTCATCCTGTCCCTGCCCTCCCTGATCAAGAGCCCCTCCCCAGCTTTCCTGGAGCCCCTTTCAGTCCTGGGAGGCTGCTCTAAGGTCTCCCCAGAGCCTTCTCTTCTCCAGGCTGAACAACCCCAACTCTCTCAGCCTGTCGTGGTGTGGGAGGTGCTCCAGCCCTGTTGGACTTGCTCCAACAGATCAATGTTCTTTAATAGACATCCCTTCACTGATTTAAGCAGCGATGCTGACTTCACCAGCTGAGGCTGAAGTGGTTTGTTGGTCAGTTGGGGTGAGACATCTCATTTTTTCAGCTGGCTTTGACAGTTTGGCTGTATCAGGGAGCCCAAGCTGCCTGTGTCAAATGGAGACAACTCAAGTTAGATGGAACAGATCAAGAAAAACTCTAAGTACTGGAAGGTTTCTGCATAAGGGGCCTAAAGGAAAGACAGGCACAGACTTCACAGAAGGGCCTGTTGTGACAGGACAAGGACTAATTGTTTTTAACTAAGGGAGAGGAGATTTAGACTGGATAAGAGTTTGTTTGTTTTTTTAAACCATGAGTGGTGAAACCCTGGCCCAGGTTACCCAGGGAGGCAACAGAGGCCTCACCCCTGGAAACATTCAACGTCAGGTTCAACGGGGCTCTGAGCAACCTGATCTGGTTAGAGATGCCCATGCTCCCACGGGGGGGTTGGACAATGATCTGTAAAGGTCCTTTCCAACCCAAAGCCTTCTATGATTCTATCATCACTAGAGCAAATTCTGGATGGACATCAAAGTCTGCTGCACAGAACACGTTCATACTCACAATAAATAACACAGTTACAATGCATAGTCTGCCCAGGAGAATGAGTTTTCTCCTTCCTGTAGCCCATACCTGGGCCTGGGGCAGCACCTTCTACCCCTGCTAAGAGCTCAGCAGCCATCCCCGAGGTAGCCCAGCTCCAACAGAGCCAGAGCTGCCCAGGAAGCCACCACCAGCTGTGGCTGGAGGCACCGAGGTGCAGCAAAGACCTGTTTGTGTCAGCACCGCCAGCGGGTCTGACCCGAGCACAAAGGTGCTGATACAGATAAAGAAAACATCTTGGCTTTTGCAAGATCAGCACACTAAATATTCCCTTTTTCTTGTCAGCAAACATCAATAAAGTTGCAGGCTAACTGGGGCAGAAGGTGAGAAAAGCCCTCTAGGTCTGCATCCCCCACTTCAGAGGTGCTGATGTGCAGGTTTGGGGCACTCAAACCACAGCACTTGCTTTTGCTTGCCCTGACACCGTAGCTGCAGAGCCCATCACATCAGGAATTCAGTGCCTGATCACAACAGAGAGACATCCCCAGCCTTATAACACAGCCCACGGCGTTTGAAAGAGCACTAAGGAAAGCTTTTGCTTTGCAAGTGAAAAGTGTCCCCATTTCTCCCTTTAGCAGCTTGAGAACTGTGAGATGTTACAAATGGGAACATAAGCCATGACAGCCCTCTCATGGGCCATTTCAGAAGAAGTGTGGCCAGCAGGGTGAGAGAGAGGACTATCCCCCTCTGCTCCCTCTTGCCATGAGACCCCACGTGGAGTCCTGTGTCCAGATCTGGAAACTCCAACAAAAGAAGGACTTGGAGCTGTTGGAGTGAGTCCAGAGGAGGCCACGAAGATGATCCGAGGGCTGGAGCCCCTCTGCTGTGAGGACAGGCTGAGAGAGTTGGGGTTGTTCAGCCTGGAGAAGAGAAGGCTCTGGGGAGACCTCAGAGCAGCCTCCCAGGACTGAAAGGGGCTCCAGGAAAGCTGGGGAGGGGCTCTGGATCAGGGAGGGCAGGGACAGGATGAGGGGAATGGTTTTAAATTGGAAGGGGGAAGATTTATGATTAGACATTAGGAAAAATTTATTCTTAATGAGGGTGGGGAGGCCCCGGCCCAGGATTCCCAGAGAAGCTGTGGCTGCCCCATCCCTGGAGGTGTTCAAGACCAGGTTGGATGGGGCTTGGAGCTCCCTGATCCAGTGGGAGGTGTCCCTGCCCATGGCAGGGGGTGGAACTGAATGGGCTTTGAGGTCCAATCAAAACCACTCTGTGATTCTATTATTCAAAGACTGTCACCAACAGAACATTTACCTCCCCGAAAACAACCTTCACAGAGTGGCAGTGACAATGTTTTTCAGTAACACTCGAAGACACGTCAAGGACAGATGAAAAAAGATGCAGCAGCCTCATTTTATCCCCCCTCTCCCTCTACGAGGAAATACTACTTTCAAATGTAAAATATCTACTTCACTAACTTTGTTATACAAAGCATATTTGGGAAGAAACATGTTATTATCATTTCAAACCAGGGGAAGCGCAAACCTTTAAGCTTGGGTTATTAGAAGACACAAGCAAAGGTTTGCAAACACTAAAACACACAGAATGCATTTGTGTAGCAAAAATAATTGTGTAACATCTGCTGAGGAAAGGCAAGAGCACAGAATAGTGAATATCTTAAATATTGCTGAGTTCTCTCAT
This sequence comes from Tapera naevia, assembly GCA_033556795.1. Taxonomy (NCBI): domain Eukaryota; kingdom Metazoa; phylum Chordata; class Aves; order Cuculiformes; family Neomorphidae; genus Tapera; species Tapera naevia. Next base: position 631,676 of record JAUMJJ010000307.1, read on the forward strand.
CCTTGGGAGAAGAGACCAACCCCCACCTCCCCACAACCTCCTCTCAGGCAGTTGCAGACAGGGATGAGGTCTCCCCTCAGCCTCCTCTTCTCCAGGATAAACAGCCCCAGCTCCCTCAGCCGCTCCCACAACCCCTGTTCTTCAGCCCCTTCCCTTCTCTGGATGTGCTCCAGCCCCTCAATGTCCTTCTTGGAGGGAGAGGCCCAAAACTGAACCCAGAATTGCAGTCACAGCCTGCAATTGAGTCCAGGGGCACAACCCCTGCCCTGCTCCTGCTGGCCACACCTTGGCAGATCCAAGCCAGGATGCTTTGGCCCTTCTTGCCCACCTGGGTCTCTGCTGGCTCATGTTCAGCTGCTGCTGACCAGCACCCCAAGATCCCTTCCTGCTGGGCAGCTTTCCAGCCTCTCTCCCCAAGCCTGGAGCACTGCACAGGGCTGTTGTGACCCAAGTGCAGGATCTACACAACTACAGCAGAGCTGGTGCTGAAGATGAAGGCACTGTGAGGCTTCTCTAACCCTCTTTCTACCACAGAAGTGTGGAAACACTCCTTTCAGGAAACTTCTTCCCCCTGCTTGTCTCCAGCCTAACTCAAGCTGTGCCAAGGACAGAAGAGCTCCAAACAACCTCAGCAAGAAGGATCCTCTCCCCCATCCAACCACATCACCACTTGTTAATCCAAAGCCACCTGGAAGGAAGGCTGCAGTGCTTCCATGGATGCCACCAGCCACTCTGGGAGCTTGGGGAAGAAGGAAGGCGTGGTTGGTTCAGTGCTGCTGCCAGCAGTGGAGGAGGCAGCTCAGCACCAGCAGATGAGACACAGGCAGCTGCCCACAGGCACTACTGCACCCAGCTGGGGAGCTCAGCATCCTTGAGGAATCGAGCCTTCCCAGCAATAGCACTTGTTCCTCCCTGCACATGCTGCAGAGAGCTCCAGCACTCCATGAGCATCCTTGGAGCCACCCACTGTGGCAGAAAGTGGGACTTGCCTGATTGCCCTCACCCAGGAAAATCTTTCCAGGGCAGAGACTGTGCCAGAGTGAATTAGAGAATAAAGTCTAGAGGAATAACCAAACAATGGAGAAAAGTTGATCTGGAAGATGTCTTCCCCCTGGGCTCCTCTGAGCCAGGCAGGGCTCAACCGCTGCCCAGCAGTGCATAAATCCACCACGGGCAGATGGCTGATTTGCCTAAACCAGCCTTAGTTTCCACTGGAGCTCATCCATCCATCCCACACCAGAGAGTCACAGCTCACACTGAGCTCAGCTTTGTTACTCCATAAATTTCAGGAGGAGTCTCAGGAGGGTAACCTTTGCTTTTCAACACATTCCCTGGGCAGGAGCAGCCACGCACAGGACAACGTGCAGAAGTACAGCAAGGATCAGAGAATGACCTGAGCTGGAAGGGCCCCACCAGGACCATTGAGTGCAACTGCTGTCCCTGCCCAGGACACTGCCAACACTCACCCCGTGGCACTGAGGGCAGTGGCCAAATGCTTCTGGAATGCTGGCAGAGCAGGGGCCCTGACTGCTTCCCTGGGGAGCTGTTCCAGTGCTCCACCACCCGCTGGGGGAAGAACCTCTTCCCAATGCCCAATCTCCCCCTGCCCTGGCACATCTTCCTGCCATTGCCTCCAGTCCTGTCCCAGGTCCCCAGAGAGCAGAGCTCAGCCCCTGTTTCCCCTCCCTCCCTTGGGAGAAGGCACAAACAGCTCTGAGATCCCCTCTCAGGCTCCTCTTCTCCAGCTGAACAGCCCAAGGCCCTTCAGCCTCTCCTCACACACTTCCCCTCCAGACCCTTCCCCAGCTTTGGGGCCTCCTCTGGACACTCTCCAGTGCTTTGATGTCCTTTTTACCCTGTGGTGCCCAAAGTGCCCCCAGTGCTCCAGGTGGGGCCTCCCCAGTGCAGAGCAGAGCAGGACAATCCCCTCCCTCTCCCGGCTGGCGATGCCCTGCTGGGACACGGTTGCCCTCTTGGCTGCCAGGGCTCACTGGTGTCTCATTTCCACGGGTGGCAGGCAGAGGACACGTAGACAGGTTTCAATGTAATAGGGAGGGACCACGATTAAGCCAATACCTTGGGAACATCCCTCTCTGCTACAACACAGCTCAGGTTTTTGCTCCTCTGCCTCCCATTTGCAATTCAAATCCCAGCACTCAGCTATGCAAATCCATATGTAAACGAGGCAAGAGATAAACAAGTGTTAAAGAGGCTCTCGTGGAGCATCTTGAGGCTTTGATAGTATGTTTTTAAGTGTATGCAAATATGGGACTAAACGATGCGGTGAGTTTGCATATAGAGAGGTACGGCCGATGCAGGTGGTGTTTGCACCTCTATTTCCTCACTCATTCACCAACTGGGAGCTCCATAAAGGTTTTGCAAAGGGATGGGTACATGGATACATGCAAAATAGAGCTTATAAATGAATACATTCTGTTAAATGTACAATTATCACTTACAAATATACACAATTTCAGTGACATGCATCCACATGAGTCATTTTTATTCAGTCTCTCTCCTGGCCCCAGTTTAATTTGATTTGTGAGAAATCTGAATAAAATCTGCTGTTTAAGAATAACAGCAGTGAGGGAAAACCTTCAGAAAAAGAAACCTAGTAATTTTTTCCATGGTTTTCAAATCACTGCTTCACATTCCTGCTGGACCACAGAAGGCCAGTAGAGATGAGCAGTCTCCAGCCTTAAGACACACAGCACCTACCTGCAAAGGGGTGTCTTGGGGTGAAAAGCCACTCCACATCACAGAAACATAGAAACTTGGAATGGGTTGGGTTGGAAGGGACCTCAAAGCCCATCCAGTTCCAGCCCCCTGCCATGGGCCAGGGCCTCCCCACACTCACAGGAAAACATTTCTTCCCAACATCTCATCCCAATCTCCCCTCTTTCAGCTGAAAACTGTTCCCTCTCATCCTATCCCTGCCCTCCCTGATCCAGAGCCCCTCCCCAGCTTTCCTGGAGCCCCTTTCAGCACTGTCCATCCCTTCTAAACGGAGGGGAGGACACTGCAGTGCTAACAAATGCTCCCAAACAACTGATCAGTGCACAAAATAATGACAGAGAATTTGTGATCCTGCAAAGAGTTGTTCTTTGTGCACTTTTGATTAGCACTGGCCCAGGTTGCCCAGAGAAGCTGTGGCTGCCCCATCCCTGGAGGTGTTCAAGACCAGGCTGGACGGGGCTTTGAGCCCCCTGATCCAGTGGGAGGTGTTGGATCCAGGGGGGTTGGAACTGGATGGGCTTTGGGGTCCCTTCCAACTCAAACCATTTCTATGATTCTGTGATAGGGAGGGTTTCATCCCCCCCACCCCTCCCCTCATTCCCAGCCCAGTATTGCCTTTTGAAGTTTTCCTTATCACAGACATAACTTCTGTAAGCTTTGGGTAAAAGCCACCTTTGGAGAAACATGACTGGGTGAATGAAGGGGAAAGGGGAACACTGCAGATTGCATTGGCAGATCATTTTGGGGGGTTTTCCACCTTTGTCATTGACTGGAGTTACATAAAACATTGCCATTCTGCCCAAGTCAGCCCAAGGTCAACCATGATGTGTTTCCCACTTGTGTCCAAGCTACAGCCCAGGCTTCATTTCCAAAGCACGTGTTCCTTTTCCTGGTATTGATCCAACTGTGTCTGCTTGTGCTCACCATTAATCACAGCTTTTGGGATACAGTGTCAGAAACAGACTGGGAAGACTTTGGCACATCAGGCTCTGCCTTGCAGCCCCAACAAGCCCTGCCACTAACTCCCAGAACAGTTTTCCACAGAGTCATTAAGGTGGAAAAGACCTCTAAGCTCATCCAGTCCAACTGTCAGCCCAACCCCACCATGTCTACTAAACCATGCCCCCAAGTGCCACCATCCACTGGCTTTTTTGAACCCCTCCAGGGGATGGAAACTCCACCAGTGCCCTGGGCAACCTCTTCTAACACTGACAACTCCTGGGTATTACAAGTCCAGGAAGTTCCAGGTGTCCCTTACCCACTCTCATTTCCAATCTGCCATTCAGGCTTTCAATTAAAATCGATTTTGAAATCATGGAACCCATTTCCACAGCCTTACCAGCACCTCATGGCCTGCATGCCCAACCTACTCCGGTCCCAAACCCAGGTGGGCTGGGACAAGCTCAGCCTCACCAGGGATGCACCACTCCATGGCCACAGCTTCGTGGGACAGCCTCATCCTCACCCTGTGACAACCAAACAGCAATGACCAAACCATATCAGGGCTCACAAGAAGAAAGAGGTGGCAACAAGAGCAGCAGAGATTATTCTGAACATCCTCTCATTGGCCCTGCCATAGGCAGTTGCTCCACCAGCAGAACAACCTGCCCATGGCAAAAGGTTACATCCTACCCATATTTAAGATTATAAACCCCACTCAATCCCACAATACATTTTTAGTGGATATGCAAGTGTTTTAATTATGCTAATGAGGCTGGGAGCCATTTAACATTGGTTTTCAAAAGCGCAAAGTCCAATCCAAAGGAACATGAAATGGACATTTTACAGCTCTCATGAGTGTGGTGTTTCCCATCCCCAGGGAGATGGCTCCAGGAGGGCACCAAACCTGCTCTCAGAGCACAAGGCCAGAAAGGCCACTGCCTTAGCAAAGATGGGAAGTGAGATGGCACCTCTTTACCACCTAAGCCAACCAAAATCCTACCCTGGGAAGGGCAAGACAGACACCAGTTTTAGTGAACCAGTGTCATCCTGCAGGCTGGGGGCACATTATGTGCTGAAGCCACCTCTGGCCTGCGTTTAAGACCCAAATCCTACCTCGGAGCAGGAGAGCATCTCTGGAAAAGCTGATTTCAGGATTTAAAACTCATTCCTGGCACTAACATGATGGGCTGGGAGAGCCAGTTTTAGCTACAAAACCATAAAATCCATCAAAATTAATTTTTGTTGTTAGAAGAAACAAGAAATGCTTGTGGGGCAGGGCAATCATTTCAATTTATACCATTCTGTATAAAGAGATTAGATGAGATTAAAGGGAGTGGCTGCAGATGCGCAGAGCGATAACCTAAGGGGACTTGGGAGTCTTCACTCATTCAAATACTAAACTGATATTACTTGCTTAATGTGTTTGTGTATGGGCTGCTGCTAGCTTAGACACGAGGTCTGTGACCTCCAGAAGTGTAAAAATGACTTTTGCTGTGTATTTGTGGTTTGCTGTGTACACTGAGAATTTGTGTCATGAGTTGTAGGAATAATATTTAGAAACTGTTATCACAGTGAAAAATAAATCAGAAAGCTTAAAATCCCAGCATTTTTAAACACGAGGACTCTGACCTCTGCTCAGGCACTGAATACTAAAACAAGCATTCCTCCCTCTGGAGCCTTCCAAGGCAACACAAGAAGCAGAATCAACAAAAGAAGCCACAGCAGCCAAAAAGCACTTCTTGGTCGGGTTCAGAACCACCTTCAGAAGGTCCAGCTGAACACACAGTGGAGTCAACAAGACCTGGCCAAGCCCCTCACATTCCCAGCACAATGGAACATGCAGAAATACAGCAGCATCCCACCACCACGCTCAACCCTGGTGACCATAAAACCATCCGGTTAGAAAAGACCTTTGAGATAGAGCCCAGCTGGCCCTGTCCACTACTAAACCAGGTCCCTGAGCACCTCATCCATCCATCTTTTAAACCCCTTCAGGAATGGGGACCCAAACACCTCCCTGAGCAGCCTCTGCCAGTGCTTGACAACCCTTAGAGTGAAGAAGTTTCTCCTGATGTCTAATGGGAGCCTCCTCACTGGTCCTGCACTGCCCAGACCTGCTGGCAGGCATGCAGCCACCCCAGGAACATCTCACAGTCCTCCTGCCACCGTTAATTCAAGCATTAAAAACTAATTAGATGATACCAGCTGCTTCTGTAGCTCTGATGAATGTTCACATGCCTTAAATTAGCAGTTATTTGCCCAGCATTAGCTTTTATTCATTTGTTGTTGTGGGGAACAACATCACCACCCTGCGGCGCTCTCTGATGGATGGGTTTATGGTTGTCACCAGCAGTGGTGACAACCCAATGCCACCCAAAAGCCAGGAAGAAAGGCACAAGGTGTTACAAGGGCAAGTTAAGCAGAACCAGAAGCACAAATGCTGCTCTTGGGAGGTTGCTGAGGGTTTTTTTTTCTCCTCCACAAGTCAAGAACAAGCAGATGGATCCTACAGTGATAAGAGGCAGAAATAAGCCATTGCATAACCTGAGCAGCATCATGGCACCTGTGGAGTGTCTGGATAGTGAGGGGCACCTGTGGCATCACAGCTGCCTGGGGTTCTGTCCAACAGCCAACAGTGCCACCACTGTTTGTTTATTGTGCTATGACAGGCTGAGAAGAGTTGGGGTTGCTCAGCCTGGAGAAGAGAAGGCTCTGGGGAGACCTTAGAGCAGCCTCCCAGGACTAAAAGGGGCTCCAGGAAAGCTGGGGAGGGGCTCTTGATCAGGGAGGGCAGGGATGGGATGAGAGGCAACACATTTAAACTGGAAGGGGGAAGACTGAGGTTAGACACTAGGGAGAAATTCTTCACAATGAGGGTAGGGAGGCCCTGGCCCAGGTTGCCCAGAGCAGTGGTGGCTGCCCCATCCCTGGAGGTGTTCAAGGCCAGGCTGGATGGGGCTTTGAACCCCCTGATCCAGTGGGAGGTGTCCCTGCCCATGGCAGGGGGTTGGAACTGGATGGGGCTTTGAGGTCCAACTCAAACCATTCCATGATTCTATGGCCAATCCAGCCATAGGTGCTGGGCACCAAGAGCTCTAAGACAGCTCTGCTTGTCCTCACCACACACCTCGCCCAGCCCTATTTATTAATGTATCTGCAGAGGGATTAACACATCCAAATCTCCTCTTCCAGCCCTCAATTCTAGATATAATAAATACAAACAAGTGCTCAGTTATTCAGGAGGAGGTGGGAGCACTCAGCACGTACGTTCAGCTCCCAGCACTGCCACTGACTGTACATCAGGGAAATAATTTAATCTCTTTTTGACCCAGTTCTGGAGCTGGGCAAATATTGATTTTTTTTGGTTCACTTGCCAAAGTGTGGTGGGGTAAAAGTGATTCAGACTATGCTGAACTGAAATGGTATTTGTTGTTACCACTGGGCTTTCAATTTTGTTGAAGCATTACCCTTTTCTGGATCCTCTTACTCAAACCCAAAGTATTTATGTTGCTGTGCTCAGCTTTAATCCCTTCATTAAATATGAAAAAAGTCAAATAAAAATATTAAAATGGTTTTGTTGTGGCTCAATAAGAGATCAACTGAAGGGAACTCTTGTCATTCTCCAAGTTCTTTCCCCATTTTTCAGACCCAGGTATAGCCAAGAGCTATTTTCATGGGAATAAGTGATTCATGTAAAATAAAACAGAATGAGAGCTGAACTCTGCCCTGATGGGCAGCTCCAAATGAAGGCAGTAAGAGTTCCTGAACCTTCTCCTATTGCTTATGGTTCCATGCCTTTAGAGTTACACGGATTATATATTTGTATGTACACAGATATTTGTACATAAACTACATCACATTTTTTATATATATAATAATTGCCTCTGCATAGTATTACATAAGTATTATTGAAACTGTCAGGGCCCCAATCTCATAGAATCACAGAATCATTAAGGTTGGGAAAGACCTCTAAGCTCATCCAACCCAATACCACCATCCTTACTAACCCATGTCCTCCAGCGCCTCATCCACACGTTCTTTGAACAACTCCAGGGCTGGAGACTCCCCCACAGCCCAGGGCAGCCTCTGCCAGGGCTTCACCACTCTGTCAAGAAAGAAATTGTTCCTGGTATCCAATCTGAACCTTCCCTGGAGCAACTCTCATCCTATCCCTTATCACAGAATCACAGAGAGACCTGAGCTGGAAGGGACCCACAAGGACCATTGAGAGTCCAACTGCTGTCCCTGCCCAGGACACTGCCAACACTCACCCCGTGGGACTGAGGGCAGTGGCCAAATGCTTCTGGAATGCTGGCAGAGCAGGGGCCCTGACTGCTTCCCTGGGGAGCTGTTCCAGTGCTCCTACTGGGGCAAGAACCTCTTCCCAGTGTCCAGTCTGACCCTCCCCTTGTTCCTTGGGAGAAGAGACCAACCCCCACCTCCCCACAGCCTCCTCTCAGGCAGTTGGAGACAGGGATGAGGTCTCCCCTCAGCCTCCTCTTCTCCAGGATAAACAGCCCCAGCTCCCTCAGCTGCTCCCACAACCCCTGTTCTCCAGCCCCTTCCCTGGATGCTCTCCAGCACATGGAACCCTTAAGGACAACCAATATCCATCTCCATGCCACCACCACCTCCAAACACACCAGGCACTTGTTTCACAAAGCATCAGCGTGAGACAACCACGACCAGACCCCTCCAGAACAACCCACTGGGAGCCTTTTGATAAATATTCATTATTCTGACACTCAGCTAAGAAAGAAAACCACCAAATAATTAGTGATCCTCACATGCAAGCTCAGGATGCCCGGCAAGATGTGCAATTACACTTTTGCCACAGCACTCGAGGGGTATTTAATGACTTAATTTGATCAAACATTTGTTATTTTCTGAAGCAGATGTCACCACTTCTATTTCAAGAAAATAATTCCCCCCCACCCTTCATGATTATCAAACTGTCTCAATTATTCCACATGCCAGGAGGGAAGTAACTGTCCTGCTCAAAGATCCAGGAGTGATTCAAGAAGTGAGGACATGATGGAGAAAATCAGCATCTGAGCTCCCACCACGCTGTGATAGTTGGGGAAGAGCAGTTCTGGAAAAGCACAGAAGCTTGTGGGTGGGAAAACATAAGTTCTGTCAGTGGTCTTTCAATGTCATAATTACTCCAGCTCCCTCAGCTGCTCCCACAACCCCTGTTCTCCAGCCCCTTCCCCAGCTCCGGTCCCTTCTCTGGATGCTCTCCAGCCCCTCAATGTCCTTCTTGGAGTGCAGGGCCCAGAACTGACCCCAGCACTCGAGGGGTGGCCTCCCCAGTGCCCAGGGCAGGGGCACAATCCCTGCCCTGCTCCTGCTCCCCACACCTTGGCTGATCCAAGCCATGATGCTGTTGACCTTCTTGGCCACCTGGGCCACTGCTGGCTCACATCCAGTTGCTGTTGACCAGCACCCTCAGGGCCTTTTCTGTTGGGCAGCTCTCTAGCCACTCCTCCCCAAGCCTGGAGCTGCATGAGGTTGTCTCTTTCCTTGCTTCTCCACTCATTTTGATTTTCAGCTCTTCCCCAGCTATCTCCTTTGACCTCAAGCTCTCACCAACTCCATTAAATCCAAGTTGATGTGTTTGGGGGCATGTGATATACTGCACTTCCTGGGCAAAACTCAACCCATGGGAAGGCCCAATATATCAAGAGTTCTTAGAAGTAAATTCCAAGTTATTGTTTTTCAAACCCATAAGAATCACATTGTCAAGCTCTTCTATACTATCATGAGACCCATAAATTCACTTTAAAAGCAACTGAAAGCTCAGATGTCATCTGTGCCACCATCCTCAGCCTTTCACATGCAGTTGACAGGGTCTTAAGAAGAGAAAAAAATACTGTTAGTCCTCCAATAAATTCCTCTAAGTTCTCACCAGCAATAACTACTCATTTTTCCTGCCCAGGCTCCAACACAAATATCAGGAACTTCAAAACTCATGTTCCAGATGTGGGACATGCACAGACATTAAGTCTGTGAGCAGCGAGGAGTCTCCCTATCCCATCCTTAACTAATAAAGCCATAATGCAATTAATTCAAGAGCAAAAGAACCTCTGGGATGGTCCAAAACAAGAACAAAAGTGTGCACAGAACTACAAAAATATACTCTGAGAACATCACTCAGCATAAGAAGGGGTTCCCATCTCTTACTATGGAAACACCCCTTGGAAACACAAACACATCTTTGAAGGCCTCTGTATGCATTATATAACCAGATATAACCAGAGCATTTCAGATGTTGCTTCAACTTTTTAAGTCCAGGAATCCATTTTTGATGATCATTGATGATTGAAGGTTTGGAGCATGAAAACATATGAAAACAGCTTGAGAAAGCTGGAGTTGTTCAGCCTGGAGAGGAGAAGGTTTCAGAGAGACCTTAGAGCAGCCTCCCAGGACTGAAAGGGAAAGCTGGGGAGGGGCTCTTGACCAGGGAGGGCAGGGGTAGGATGAGGGGAAGGGTTTTGAGCTGAAAGAGGGGAGAGTGAGATGAGATCTTGGGGAGAAGTGTTTTGCTGTGAGGGTGGGGAGGCCCTGGCCCAGGTTTCCCAGAGCAGTGGTGGCTGCCCCATCCCTGGAGGTGTTCAAGGCCAGGTTGGATGGGGCTTTGAGCCCCCTGATCCAGTGGGAGGTGTCCCTGCCCATGGCAGGGGGGTGGAACTGTATGGGCTTTGGGGTCCTTTCCAAGCCAAACCATTCTGTGATTCTATGGAGTGAAGATTTCAGCCCCTTTCAAATGCACACACAGTCACAAACCATCAGGAGTGTTGCACCAGCACCTCCATCATCTGCAGGAAGAATGAACATCTGAGTTTGTCATATTCACACTGCAAAGGAAAGCAGCAGCAGCAAACTCATTCCTCTTCCACTCAGCATCTGGTGCTGCAGTCCCTCAGACAACCATTGATATCACAAGAAGCTGGCAGAGAGAGCTCACACTGCTGCTTTTGTAACAGAAGAACCAGGAGGCAGCAAGGAAATTGCACAACTGCTGCTTCACACCAGGCAAGGAAATTGTGGAGCTTGCTCCTAGAGAATATTTGAGACCAAAAATAGAATGTGTTTCAAAAGCAGCACGGGGAACTGCAGAAGGGAAAGGCTCATTTCAGACTCTTAAATGTACAGATGTGTGTGCAACCTCTGCCACCTTCTGAGGTGGCTCAAGTCAGGAGAGCATCTCTGGGGGAAGCACCACTTTCAGAACAGAACTTACACTGCTGATGCCTTTGGTTCAGGTTAAGTCACAACTTCTGCTCTACCTGTTGCCCATCACCATGAAAGAGGCCCTGTTGTACACATGGGATGTTTCCTATGAACAGAATCAAAGAATAACTGAGGCTGGAAAAGACCTCTCACAGCTCATCCAGTCCAACTGCCAGCCCAACCCCACCGTGGCTGCTGAACCATGCCAAGAGGTGCCACATCTACACACCTTTTGAACCCCTCCAGGGATGGAGACTCCCCCACTGCCCTGGGCAGCCTCTGCCAGGGCTTCACCACTCCTTCAGCAAAAAATAATTGTTCCTAATATCCAATTTAAATCTTCCTTGGTGCAACTTGAGGCCATTTTCTCTCATCATATCATACAGATGGGCACCAGCCATAAAGTACAACTCAAAATTGTTCAATTTCAGCATCTTTCATAGAATCATAAGGTTGGAAAACACCTCCAAGATCAAGTCCAAATGTGCCTGTCCATGACTAAACCAGATCCCTAAAAAAACTCATCTCACTGCCTTTTAAACCCTCCAGGGATGGGGACTCCACCCCCTCCCTGGCAGCCTCTGGCAGGGCCTGAGAACCCTTTCCATGAAGAAATGTTTCCTGATGTCCAATCTGACCATGCCCTGGGGCCACTTGAGGCCATTTCCTCTCCTCCCATCCCCTGTCACTGGGGAGAAGAGACCAACCCCCACCTCCCCACAACCTCCTCTCAGGCAGTTGCAGACAGGGATGAGGTCTCCCCTCAGCCTCCTCTTCTCCAGGATAAACAGCCCCAGCTCCCTCAGCTGCTCCCACAACCCCTGTTCTCCAGCCCCTTCCCTTCTCTGGATGCTCTCCAGCCCCTCAAGGTCCTTCTTGGAGTGAGGGGCCCAGAACTGACCCCAGCACTCGAGGTGTGGCCTCCCCAGTGCCCAGGGCAGGGGCACAATCCCTGCCCTGCTCCTGCTGCCCATGCTGTGTCTGACACAGCCCAAGATGCCATTGGCCCTCTTGGCCCCCTGGGCCACTGCTGGCTCCTGTTCAGCCCCTGCCAACCAACACCCCCAGGGCCTTCTCCTCCAGGCAGCTCTCCAGCCACTCTGCCCCAGGGCTGTGATGCTGCTCAGGGTTGTTGTGTCCCAAGTGCAGGACCCAGCACTTGGTCTTGTTGACCCTCCTCCTGTTGGTCTCAGCCCCTGGATCCAGCCTGGCCAGATCCCTCTGCAGAGCCTCCCTTCCTTCAAGCAGACCAACACTTCCATCCAGCTTGGTGTCATCTGCAAACTTGCTCAGGGTGCACTCGATCCCTTTGCCCAGACCCTTGATAGAGATATTGCCCCAGCACTGAGCCCTGGGAACCGGGAGAGGTTGTGCTAATTTATCAGCCACACTTGCTGTTCATCCTCTCTCCTCAACCTGTCCTGGCCACAAGGCAGTGGCATAAAACAGGATTAACAAGTTTAGATGCCACCCTTGGGTGAGCTCATCTGGGTCCTGCAACAGATCCAAGTCTGAGAGCCTGGATTCCAGGATGACCTTGAAGGGTTGAGACTGTTGACCCCAAAGAGCCTGAAATCCTACCTGCAGCCCTCCCATGGATCCATATCTCCTGTGGATCTACCAACACAAGCATGGCCAAGGGAATTAAAGCTTTCTCAATCTGTGCTTCCTGCACAACCACCACACGACTGCTTCAAATTGAAAGTCCAGTGATTCAGTGGGAAGGGCTGGAAGAGCTCCTGAGGGAGCAAGAGGTGGCTCTGTAAGGATCACAGGCACATGGACAGAGGATATCCAGGCTGGGTTTAGACAGCCAAGTGTCTGTGGGAGCTCAAAGCAACTCTCCCTCAGTCTGACTCTTTTCCCATCAAGTCTTGAGTCTATTCTTTATTTAGCACTTATGTAACACGATGGTAATGTTAATGTTCAGCCTCCCTGAGCTTCATAGCCCCGCGCTGCAAAAAACAATGTGCCTTAAAATAATCTTCAATTTGACTCCTTTTTCCCTCCTTTCTTTCTCTGGAGACTTTTAAAAAGGCTTTTCAGAACTGATTTACCTGGAACTTGTATGGAAAAGAACTCTTCAACTCACAGCTGCTCTAGCGAGCAAATTCATTCATGGGCTATAAAAAGCCAGCACACTGAACTAGTTCAACTTTGCCATTTCCTTAAGCAGCAAGATGTTATAATGCACATTTTTATTCAATTCACACACCATGAAAGCCACTTCCCCACGATGGAGCATGGCACACCAACAGAATTCCACAAAACCTACCTACCACAGACAGGAATACTGGGAAATCAATGTGCTTCATAGAATCCTGGAATGGTTATGATGAAAAGGACCTCAAAGCCCATAAAGTTCCACTCCCCGGCCATGGGCAGGGACACCTCCCACTGGATCAGGGGGCTCCAAGCCCCATCCAACCTGGTCTTGAACACCTCCAGGGATGGGGCAGCCACCACTGCTCTGGGAAACCTGGGCCAGGGCCTCCCCACCCTCACAGCAAAACATTTCTTCCTAAGATCTCATCTCAACCTCCCCTCTTTCAGCTAAAAACCATTCCCCCTCATCCTGTCCCTGCACTCCCTGATCCAGAGCCCCTCCCCAGCTTTCCTGGAGCCCCTTTCAGTCCTGGGAGGCTGCTCTAAGGTCTCCCCACAGCCTTCTCTTCTCCAGGCTGAACAACCCCAACTCTCTCAGCCTGTCCTCACAGCAGAGGGGCTCCAGCCCTCACATCATCTCCGTGGCCTCCTCTGGACCCAACTCCAACAGTAACAGACAGGGATTTTTATTCTCACAGTCACTGCCTCCTATATGAATTTCCAGCTGTCTCAACTGTACGTACGAACTTGAACTGGTCATTGTTGGGTGTCTGGGACTGTACTGGGTTCAGGAATCACAGCCCACATAGAATGAACACCTCTCCAAAGTAACAGGAACCCAAGGTGCACAACAACCACTATGAGCAGTTATAACCAGAGGCCTCTGTACAGTTGGCCACTTGACTTCCTTGCATCTGTAACATCACATTAAAGACACCCAAGGCCACTACCAATGGCTCTCCAAGGAAGCAGAGGTCTTAGAAACCCCGTGTTCCCTTGGGGCAGGTAGAGGCTTTCTCCAAGCTCTGTCAGGAAGCTGCACAGGGTTTCTTCAGAGGAGAGGACAGTGGTGGCCAGGCTGAGCAGCCTGTGGAGATTGTTGCCTCAAGGCAACACCAGGTTTAAGAACAGGCCTCTGCTGGGTTAGTCAACATGAATTACAGGTCATCCAGACAACCAACCTGAGCAGGAGCCATGGGGCATGCTGAGCCCCAGGAGGCAAGCTTGACTCCTCAAGCAAAATACTTGCTCCAGGGAGAGCTTCTCTGCCCATTCCCTGCAGGACATGGTCCTGCTCTGACCCTAATGCCTACACCACACCCACATGAGGTGAATGCCTGGCACAGCTTGCCCCCGTAGCCTGAAGCTCTTCACTGCAACAGCCCTGATGAACAATAATCCTCAGAGATGCAGAGCTCTGGGTGTTTTACATCTGCAAATCTAGAAGTGCTTTTCCACAAGAAGTTAACACCCTTCTGTTTCCACGAGGGTACTCAGCCACGTCCTTCAAATCAGACCTACACTTAAGTCTCTTCAAACAGGTCATAAATTTTTCTCCCCTTCCACCAGAAGCAAGTACCAACTGCACCTACACAGGAAAATTTACAGCTCCAGCTTCCCTGGCACCATTCACTGCTTCATCACATTGCACCAGGTCTTTGGGCAGGTCAGCACTGATGCCCCTTCCCAAGGGGCTCCAGCAGGACCTGTGAGAGGACACCACAAAAAGTCAGCACTGAAAGGCAATCACAACCACTCCAGCTCCACAGGGACATCAGGGCAGTGACAGATGACCATAAAACGCATACAAGTACCAAGCAAGCTACTGAAGCTGGGAATATCAAACATCACCACGCTGGCACAGGGCTTAATACATGGAGTAAGACCTGTGATGCCCAGTGCAGACCTCAAGCACCTCAACAGCATCAACAGACCCAGCTTGGAGTGGTACAGGTCGACCCATAGACTGGTTTGGGTCAGAAAGGTTCTCAGTCACATCATCACCCATCCTGTACTGAGACATATTCTCACCTTGAACTCTGTGCCCAGTTCTGGGCCCCCAGTTTGGAAAAGATGTCAGGATTCTGGAATGTGTCCAGAGGAGGGCTACGAAGATGGGGAAGGGGCTGGAGCACAAGCCCTACGAGGAGAGACTGAGGGAGCTGGGGCTGTTTAGTCTGGAGAAGAGGAGGCTCAGGGGAGATCTCATTGCTCTCTACAACTCCCTAAAAGGAGGTTGTAGTGGGGCAGGGGTTGGTCTCTTCTCTCAGGTGACCAGGGACAGAACTAGAGGGCAGGGACTCAAGCTTCATCAGGGAAAGTTTAGACTTGAAGTGAGGAAAAAGTTCTTCACTGAAAGGGTGATTGGCCATGGGAATGGGCTGCCCAGGGAGGGGGTGGAGTCACCGACCCTGGAGGTGTTTAAGGGGAGCCTGGATGAGGCACTGAGTGCCATGGTTTAGATGATGGGTTGGTGTTGGTGTTAGTGTTGGGTTATAGGTTGGACTTGATGATCTCAGAGGTCCTTTCCAACCTTATGGTACTGTGATACCAAGAATAGTCCCAGCCCAGGTGTAGGACCTTGCACTTGGCCTTGCTGAACCTCATGAGGTTCTCCACTTCTCCAGCCTGCCCAGGTCCTTCCAGATGCCAATTCTTCTGGTATCACAGCTGCCCCACTCAGCTTGGTGTCACCTGCAAACCTGCTGAGGCCACACTTGATCCTGCTGTCAATGTCATTAATGAAAACATTGCCCAGCACTGGTCCCAGTAACAACCCCTGAGGGAGAGAGAGCTCTCCATCTGGACATCAAGCCATTGACCACTACTCTCTGAATGTCCAGTGCTACACAGATGCACTTCACTCCTGAAACAACTCACTGTTGCACAACTCTGCAGATGTTGATGCTGGGAGGACCCAAATCAGGGTGCTTCCATCTACAGGAGAGCACTTTGTGAAGACCCACTACAAATGACATCTCTAAACACATCCAGGTTAAAGAGAATCAATGGATTACAGCACAGCTGAGGGCAGAAAACACCTGAGCCATAAGAAACTCCTTTGCCTCCAACAGAAGATGCTCACCAGCAATACTGAAGCACAAATATCATTGCCAACATTTCTTTTTAACTAATTATCCATAAATACCTGTTCTTTGCCAAAAGTCATTTGGGTTTGAGAGTTTTGCACAAAATGTAGCAACTGTTGTTGGGCTGAAGCTTGGATTGGATGAGCTTAGAGGTCTTTTCCAACCTGAATGACTCCATGATTCTAAGCCTCACTACAAGTATAATCCATCTTCCATAAGTCACAGGTGAAGATCACCAGCCATCCCTTTCTACAGGTGGGGACATCACTAAGAGCAGACTAGTTCAGCACAAGGAATGCAGCTTTTGTAAAGTCAGGTGTAACTGGAACTACTTAAACCATGGAATCAAGGTTGGACAAGCCCTCCAAGCTCATCCAGCCCAACCCCACCGTGCCACTAAACCGTGTCCCCAAGCACCACATCTACACGTTTTTTGAACCCCTCTAAGGATGGAGGTTCCACCACTGCCCTGGGCAGCCCCTGCCAGGGCTTCACCACCCTTTTGGTAAAGAGGTTTTCCCTGATATCCAATCTAAACCTCCCCTGGCAAAACTTGAGGTCATTTCCCCTCATCCCATCACTTGGGAGAAGAGATCAAAATCAAAACGTTCAATTGCTGCAAATCAGAGCATTCAGTGACTTCTCCCAGAGCTCTCATGAACCCAATTTCTCAGCACAACATCAAGTAAGGTGCTTGGGGTTTGTTTCAAAAAGCTGTCCTTGACAGTGAAAGCCAAATCCAACACGTGTACAGGATTGAGGGCACAGGGTGGGATGGTTTCAGACTCCATGTCTTTGGAGGACACCCTCAAAGGTGTAAAAGCACTCTCTTCAGCTCTAAGAGCCAGCAGTGAGGGACAGTCACACAGACAGCATGGTTGAGTAAACCTCACTTGCCTTGGACAGCCAGACAATAAATCACTTGGGCACAACCGTGTTAAAAGCCAGAGTATTATTCTCCTCACAAGTCAAGCGGCTGAACTGGAAGCTCCCAGGTTCCTCTAAACACCACAGCACCCAGGTCCTGCACACCTCTCTACCCTAGAAGAGCTCTTCAGGAACCTCCAGAAGCCACAGGTAAATGGTGCCTCTTCCCACAGTGTTTTCTTCATCACACCCTTGACTTCTGGTTGGGTTCGAGCACACCCTTAGGATGCCTTGAGCGAGGCTGATCCAACAAGGCTGCCCTGGTCCTACAGACACAAGTGACCTCCTCTGACCAAAGATCCCTTAGAGCAACCTCCCAGTACTGAAAGGGGCTCCAGAAAAGCTGGGGAGGGGCTCTTGATCAGGGAGTGCAGGGATAGGACATGGAGGAATGATTTTCAGCTGAGAGAAGGGATGTGAAAGTGCTTCCCCCCTCTACCATGGAAGCTGGGGCAAACACTTCCTATCTAATCTGAGATGCTCTCAAAGTGGACCTGCTTGTCCATCTTCCAGATCTACTTACCCAAATACAGCTGCCCTGCCATTACATGTTCCCCCTCACATCCCCCTTCCTCATTTTGCAAGCTCTACATCATCTTCCCCCCAAACCACATTAAAAGAAACAGCCCAAAAGAAATAAGACGTGAAGAGTTGTTTTCCTACCACGCGCCATTGCTTTCACTGGGCCAGAGCTCCCTTCCCCACGGGCAAGAGGGCCTTGGGATGAGCTCCTCACTCACAGCAGTTTAAGTCTGGGCCAGACTGCAGAGCAAAGTGAGTCAACACAACCCAACAGCCCCAAAACCCTTACGGGGAGCTGGAACTCAGAACCAGGTGGTTTGAAAAGACCTCTGAGATCACTGGGTCCAACCATCCCTGTCCACTACTAAACCAGAGCCCTGAGAAACTCATCTGCCCATCTTTAAACCCCTCCAGGGATGGGGATTCCACCACCTCCCTGGCAGCCTCTGACAGGGCTTGAGAACCCTTTCCATGAAGAAATGTTTCCTGATGTCCAATCTGACCCTGCCCTGGCACAACTTGAGGCCATTTCCTCTCCTCCCATCCCCTGTCACTGGGGAGAAGAGACCAACCCCCACCTCCCCACAACCTCCTCTCAGGCAGTTGGAGACAGGGATGAGGTCTCCCCTCAGCCTCCTCTTCTCCAGGATAAACAGCCCCAGCTCCCTCAGCTGCTCCCACAACCCCTGTTCTCCAGCCCCTTCCCCAGCTCCGGTCCCTTCTCTGGATGCTCTCCAGCCCCTCAATGTCCTTCTTGGAGTGAGGGGCCCACAGAACCTGCATACTCAACAGAACCATGGTCAGACAAAGGAAGGGAAATGAACTTCAAGACTCATCTTAAAATGGAAAGACACAAGCAAACCCCAGAGATGGTTATTTTCTGAGCAGAACTCCTAGACCTATTTTAGCTCCCACGATTGCAGGGATCAGAAGAGATATCCCAGACTTACCTCTGAAGAACACAAAACAATACCTCAAAGCATGCAATAAGACAGCTTTACACTCAGGATTATGTGTGTTTCATCATTTCATAACCCTTCAAATGCCCAAAAGCTTAAGTGCTGCTGTTCCGGAGATGCTTTCCTTATCCTACACAATGCCCTGACCAAACTACACCAACTGATTACATTCTTGTATCACTACAGTGATCAAGTGCTCTACTCACGTGTTTCCCTACAACAGAGGCCTCAGAACATGGAAAGCTGAGAAAGGTTTTTCCCAAGGAAAAGGTGAATGGATTCTGTTGAGTTACAACATCACCACACATGGGAAAAAAACTGCTGTTAAGAGCATGACTAAGTCTTTCAATCAGCTTTTCAGAGCACAAACCTAGCACTTCCCACCAGTGATCTCCATTAGACACCCAGGATACTCACCCCTCACTATGCTCAGGAGCATCTCCTGTATGAGGACAGGCTGAGAGAGTTGGGGTTGTTCAGCCTGGAGAGGAGAAGGCTCTGGGGAGACCTTAGAGCAGCCTCCCAGGACTGAAAGGGGCTCCAGGAAAGCTGGGGAGGGGCTCTTGATCAGAAGTGCAGGGACAGGATGAGGGGGAAGAGTTTTAAGCCACAAGATTGAGATGAGATCTTGGGAAGAAATGTTTTCCTGTAAGGGTGGGGAGGCCCTGGCCCAGGCTGCCCAGAGTAGTGGTGGCTGCCCCATCCCTGGAGGTGTTCAAGGCCAGGTTGGATGTGGCTTGGAGCCCCCTGATCCAGTGGGAGGTGGTGGAACTGGGTGGGCTTTGAGGTTCCTTCCAACCCAACCCATTCCATGATTTGCTCTGTGTTTCTTTGATGCACCTAAGAGATACTCCAAGGCAATTCAAAAAGCCATCCTTTGATTCCCACATTTCTCCATAAACTGCATTTTCACCTTCCTATTTAAAAAGGCAACAAGCTGGCAAGCCTTGCAGAACTTGCTCTACTTTGACTTTCCAGTTTCTTTGGGTTCTTTTGAAACACACACAAATGAAAAATGTTCCACGGGACCTTCCAGAAATTACCTTTGAGTTGGACAAGACCTTAGGGCTCACCCAGCTCCACCTCTGTCCTTCTCAGCATCTCCTGGGATGGGGCCAGCTCGGAGAGTCCCATGGGATCCACATGAAAATGAGCTCCTGGTACCACATCTCCTGCACTCACCGCGCCTTCGTGAAAGGCAAATGAGCCTTTAAAACTTCTGACACTAATTCACAATGCTTCTCCTTTTGTTTTTCTCCCCTTCAACCCAACACTGCTGTGACTGCTTCATAAGGACATGCTAATTATTATTATTTACATTGCAATAGAGGCTTGGAAACCCTGCCAGAAGCTGCAATCCCACTGTGACAGGTGATGCACAAACACAGCACAATCCCACCCTAAAGGCTTTGCAGGCCAAGTAAATTTGTCTCAAAAAAAGTAAAACAACCCTCATTTGCTGCCCCCAAGCCCCAAATTAAGATCCATACACAGAATTATAATGGTTTACCATAGCTGGTCCATTAAAGCATCAGCTTTGTAAAGCCTGGCAGAGTTTTGCTTTAAACCCCCATGCTTTAGGTAAGTTTTATTAACATTTTAATGTGTAATAACACAGCCTTACAATTATGAAGTTAATGAGACAACCATACTCTTAAGTAGAAAAATGCATTTCCTGCTCTTAAGGGAGCAGCTGTAAACTCCAGATTTTAATTGAGGAAAATCAACCCTAAGAGGATCTTAATTCCAGATGTGATTTTGTTCTTACTTCACTGTGATCTCAAACTGGTTAAAACCAAAAGCATTTCGATCACACATAACAGCATCTCAGCAACACAGGAGATTCCATCCTTGGGGGATATTTTACAAATCTTGGAATCAAAGTCACTAAAGTTGGAGAAGACCTCCAGACTCATCAAGTCCAACCATCAGCCCAACCCCACTGTGCCTGCTAAACCATGGCCCCAAGTGCCACATTTACATGATCCTTAAACCCCTCCAGGGATGGGGACTCCACCCCCTCCCTGGCAGCCTCTGACAGGGCCTGAGAACACTTTCCATGAAGAAATGTTTCCTGATGTTCAATCTGACCCTGCCCTGGGGCCACTTGAGGGCATTTCCTCTCCTCCCATCCCCTGTCACTGGGGAGAAGAGACCAACCCCCACCTCCCCACAACCTCCTCTCAGGCAGTTGGAGACAGGGATGAGGTCTCCCCTCAGCCTCCTCTTCTCCAGGATAAACAGCCCCAGCTCCCTCAGCTGCTCCCACAACCCCTGTTCTCCAGCCCCTTCCCCAGCTCTGTTCCCTTCTCTGGATGCTCTCCAGCCCCTCAAGGTCCTTCTTGGAGTGAGGGGCCCAGAACTGACCCCAGCACTCGAGGGGTGGCCTCCCCGGTGCCCAGTGCAGGGGCACAATCCCTGCCCTGCTCCTGCTGCCCACACTGTGTCTGACACAGCCCAAGATGCCATTGGCCCTCTTGGCCCCCTGGGCACTGCTGGCTCCTGTTCAGCCCCTGCCAACCAACACCCCCAGGGCCTTCTCCTCCAGGCAGCTCTCCAGCCACTCTCCCCAAGCCTGCAACACTGCACAGGGTTGTTTTGATCCAAGTGCAAAACCCAATGCTGGGCCACACTGAACCACATCCCAGTGGTCTCAACCCATTGATCCAGCCTGTCCAGGTCCCTCTGCAGATCCTTCCTGCCCTGAAGCAGATCAACACTCCCACCCACTTTGGCATCATCTACAAGTTCACTGAGGGAGCACTTAATCCCCTCATCCAGATCATTGATAAAGGTATTAAACAAGACATGCCCCTAGGTTGGGCCCTGGAGAACATCACTTGTGACTGGCTCAGCTTGGGAACAGCATCCAGGCTCCCTGGACACTGTGCTGGTGGTCAAACAGCAAACACCACAGGCTGCAGAGCTGAAACCTCTAAGAGTGCATGGAAAAGGTCTCAGGTAGATTCTCAAAGATGGGAATTGAAAGAAAAGAAAGACAGAAGAGAAAGGCAAAAGAATAAGGTCTTAAAAAACAGTGGTAACCACTTCCACAGGCATCTCCAGGCTCACCTTATCCACTGCACCACAGGCTTCTCTGGGCTCACCTTATTTTTCCACTACATCACAGGCATTTCCAGGCTCATTTTATCCTCACCAGATCAGCACTGAGCTCCACCTGGGCTCAGCACAAGCCCCAAGAGCTGAGCCTCACTGCCACCCAGCTGGACTGCAGCTGGCAGACCCTGCACACATCCTCTGCAAGACACAGCCACCTCCTCGATAACCCAATCAAAACCACACATCAGGATTAGCCACAGCAAACCCTACTTTCCAGTGCAAACCCAATAAGCACAACAGCTTTCTAGGCAGCATCTTGCATTTAACAAGATCAGGGAGCCAGGGCTGAAACTTTAAGAGATGTAATAAATTGCTTCTAAAAAACACAGAATGATCACAGAATGATTTGAGTTAAAAGGGACCTTAAAGAGCATCCTCATCACCCATCTATCACACATTTGATTTGGTCCTCCAAAGTTAGACTTTAAATATGGCTGAACCAGGCACATTCTCTCACACAGTTGATTTTTGTGACCAATAATTATTGCTCTAACTGGAGAATTTGGACAAGGAGAGGCCACATTCAAAACGAGATCTATTCAGAATTATAGAATTGTTTGGCTGGAAAAGACCTTTGAGATCATGAAGTCCAACCATACCTGTCCACTACTAAACCAGATACCTGAGCACCTCATCTATCCATCCTTTGTATCCCTTCAGGGATGGCAACTTAACTGTCCCATCACTGGGTACACAGCCACACCAAGGCTGGTGAGGCACCAGCACAAGCCCTGCAGGCAGTTCCCAAATCAAGGAGCATAACACAACAGCCTTGCAGGGGACAGCTCTATTTTATTGACCCCAGGTCCTTCGTACCAAGTGGCTCTTACCTGCATCAACCCTTCTGAGCAGGACATGGCACAAAGTCTACAACACTGAGCAAGCCAGAACCACACCACTCCCATCTGCAAAAGGACTGGTGCCACCAGCAAACATCACTCAGAGCCAGTGCTTTATTTAATATTCCTCCATATGGTGCTCTGTAAGTTAGTAACTGCCAAACATGAAGCCAAGTGCTGTACATCCACTATTGGACAGATGCTGGGAAGGAAGGAGCAACATATTCATTCCTGCAAGAGCAAACCCACTGGTGAGTCACCCCAGGCTTATGAAAGAGAACATCTCTGCTAAGAAATCAGAAGCTCAAGCAAAATGCTTGGTGGGTTTTACACTCAATATGACTGGAGGATTGATTCCTTAACAGGCAGGCCTTGGCTCCCATCACCCTTTGTGAGAATGGGACAAGTGAGTTGCCCTTCAGCCTGGCCTCCTGCACACCAGACCCCACAGGATTAGTGCTGTGACCACATCTCAGGGCACATAACACAAGGTTTGCTACAGACATCAGTATCAGAGTTGGGTTATGAAGCCTGGTGGAGAGGAGAGGCCCCGAGGAGACCTTAGAGCAGCCTCCCATTACTGAAAAGGGGCTCCAGGAAAGCTGGGGAGGGGCTCTTGATCAGGGAGTGCAGGGACAGGATGAGGGGGAAGGGTTTTCAGCTGAAAGAGGGGAGATTGAGATGAGATCTTGCGGAGAAATGTTTTGCTGTGAGGGTGGGGAGGCCCTGGCCCAGGTTGCCCAGAGCAGTGGTGGCTGCCCCATCCCTGGAGGTGTTCAAGGCCAGGTTGGATGGGGCTTGGAGCCCCTGATCCAGTGGGAGGTGTCCCTGCCCTTGGCAGGGGGGTTGGAACTGGATGGGCTTTGAGGTCCCTTCCAACCCAACCCATTCTATGACTTCTCTACCTGCCAACCTGGCATCAGCAGGACCCACAGACCACTCACCACAACCAAGCTGTGAAAACATCCCTCAACAACCATGTCCTCAGTGGCCCCACAGCAGCGTTTTCCTCAGCCCCAAATCACACTCACTTTGAGACTCTTTGCAGTTCTTACTCAAAAAAGAGGAGAGCACATGGTCAGAATTAGCTTGCCAGGGTAATTTTAGCCATAATGTCTCAGCATAACAAAGCAGGATTTTCCATACTTGTCATCCTGTGCCACAGTAGAGAACATGCCATTACTCGCTCCCCCATTTCTTTTGCTTGGTTTTCCAATGACAACATGGCCAATACCTGTATCTGCTGGCTTCAGATGAAACAAGAAAATGGAAAAAGGAAACTGTTCTGGTTTTCAGCTGCTGTAGGTCTGACCTTGCAAGGACTGCACTTCCTGTTGGAGCCAACACTGATGAAGAACCAGAGGATGGTTGAGGTTGGAAAGGACCCCTGGAAGTCACCTAGCCAGACCCACCTGCTGAAGCAGAGCCACCCAGATGTGGTTGCCCAGCATCATGTGCTTTGGATACCTCCAAGGATGCAAACTCCACAGCCTCTCTGGGAAACACATAAAAGGGTTTTTCTGGGCTGAATTCCTCCCCTTGCTGGCACTGCAATGGTAAATGAGGTTTTAACCCCTGTTTAAAGACAAGAGCCTAAAACCAAACAAGGCTTTGCATAGGGACAGTGAGACAGGTTCCTCTCTGGTCATATCTCACTGCACAGCTGATTTGCAGAGCAGGCTTTCAACACCAATCCTAAGGACTGTTGCAATTTAATTTATCCCTGCATTAGCTACGGCTGTGCAGCTCTCCGTGGTGGAGCTCTACTGACCCATACATTAATCTTCCCCTGTCCTCATTACCACACACTCCCATCTGCTTTATGTCTGCCTGGATGTGCACACACATCTCCCCCTGCATCACAAACCAAGAGAGCAACCAACGAAGGTCAGCGCAGCGCAGAGAGGGAACCCTGCAGCCAGGAACAGTTACACAGGGCAGGGAGAGCCAACAGCACGTTGGGTGCTCGTGGGCCACTCAGATTATGGACCACCAAGCCACCAGGTTACAGACAATTTGGTGGAAGCACAGCAAGGATGCTCTGATATTGGCAGCAGGACATATGGGTAGCACAGATTATATAATAAATATATTTTATGGAGGTGCTCAAGGCCTGTTCTGCAACAAGGACAGGTTGAGAGAGTTGGGGTTGTTGAGCCTGGAGAAGAGAAGGCTCTGGGGAGACCTTAGAGCAGCCTCCCAGGACTGAAAGGGGCTCCAGGAAAAATGGAGAGAGATGTTTTACAAGGGCCTGGAGTGATAGGATGAGGAGGAACAGCTTTAAATTGGAAAGGGGGAAGTTTTAGATGAGATCTTGGGAAGAAATTCTTCACCACGAGGGTGGGGAGGCCCTGTCCCAGGTTGCCCAGAGCAGTGGTGGCTGCCCCATCCCTGGAGGTGTTCAAGGCCAGGTTGGATGGGGCTTGGAGCCCCCTGATCCAGTGGGAGGTGTCCCTGCTCATGGCAGGGAGTTGGAATTGGATGGGCTTTGAGGTCCCTTCCAACCCATTCCATGGTTCTATGATTCTATGCAGAACACCAGGGCTGGCTGCCTCAAGAGTGAGTTGCTTACAGTAGAGCCTCTGAACACAGAGTTCAGATATTTCATGGCAAAGCATCTCAGGAAGACCTCTCCCAGCCCTCTGACCACCACACAGATGTGGCACTGCATAAGGGAGCAGGTGAGCTTTGGTCACATCTACAAGATTAACACAGGCAGCAAGGGGGAACCAGATTCTGGGAGAAGGCCACTACGCATCTTCCTCAATCCCAGCTAACAAGGAGTTCTGCTGCAGACAGAACTCTGCACCAAGATGACCAAGGTTGGAGCTTCAAGTCTCAAACACAAATCCTGTGAACACTGGGTCTGTCCTACATTTGCAAGACCTGGATTGGTGAACAAGACAACTCTGGCTCTCATGGACCGACACACCACATTCATCTCCAGTGCAACAAATGTGACCACCAGCCCATGATGAACTCATCACTGGGGTGGAGGAACCTGACAGCTACAAGTACTTCTTAGCCACATCAGTCAACCATGAGGAGAAATGGCTTTGGTTACAGCAATCCCCCCATTTAAATGTCACCCCTTTGTGTTTCCACACTTGGCATTCACCAGACAGCTCCTCTCGTACTGGAAACACAACGCTGTCCATAGGTAGCAGAGTACCCAGCTCTCTGGTCTCCCCATCACCTGAACAGCCCAGGCAGAGCACGTGGCACCCCTGTTCCTCCAGAACATCACCTCTGAAAGGAACATCCAAGAGTGGAGGAGTTCAGACTTCAGCTGGTGGGCACAGAAGGACTCGCATCTACCTCTTAAACACACATTTCTCTTACTTGCTCCATGACTCTGAATCCTTCCTTAAACTCATCACAATCCTTGAAGCAAAACCACCCAGAAACACCACTCCCTTCTCCCTGACTCATCACACCACACGGGGAGAGGGTTCTCAAGTGGTTCCTACACAAGTGCTGGGGGGAAAGAGATCCCATTAGTGAAACCCCATCAGACTTGGCTGGATGGGAGAGTTTAGTTGCAGGGTATTGGTATTGCATTTCTAAAAGCTTCTGAAGAACGAGGACTCTGCTTGAACATAGAGTAGCTGTGGGCAACAGAATGTTCTCTTTAGGAGAATATTTAGCCACAACAGTAAAATTCCTTAGTTTTTTTTTTTCCAGGTGCCTGAGGTAAAGTTAAGCTTTCCTATAAAGTAAAGCATAGACATTAATTAAACTAACTTGAAAATGCAGAGCCTCGGCCTCAGATGAGCACTCGGAGAGCAGCTCTTTAACTTGGTTGAGCACAGGTTAGAAAGCAGGTCTATTTGCACAGAAATATCCACTTGGCCAAGAGCAGGCACCTGCTGAACATTCACAGCATCCCAGGAAGGCATCAAACCAACATGAATTAAGTCACACCCCTTGAAAACAATTCTTTGTACACGTTAACCATTTCAGTCCTGTTTTCTGCTGACACAGCCTTCCCACCTTCACCATGGGAAGGGACACCAACAATTGTCCACCCCTGCTACCATTTATAGTCATGTCCAACAGATTAACTGATAATCAATTCATTGGTGTTGCAATACAACAGGATGCTCCTGGCTAGACAAAACCCAGCTGGGCACCACGGGTTGGATCTGGCCCCTGGCCACAAAGAAAGCCAAGTAGTGACAACAGTCTTGCTCACTGGAAACAATACCATGACTAAGCCTGGAAAAGACCTCTAGGCTCATCCAGTCCAACCACCAGCCCAGCCCCATGGTGCCTGCTAAGCCCTGTCCCCAAGTGCCACATCTACACATTTTTGAACTCCTCTAAGGATGGAGACTCCACCTTGACAGCCTCTGCCAGGGCTTCACCACTCTGTCAGGAAAAATATCTCCTGATGTCCAATCTGACCCTGCCCTGGGGCAACTTGAGGCCATTTCCTCTCCTCCCATCCCCTGTCACTGGGGAGAAGAGACCAACCCCCACCTCCCCACAACCTCCTCTCAGGCAGTTGGAGACAGGGATGAGGTCTCCCCTCAGCCTCCTCTTCTCCAGGATAAACAGCCCCAGCTCCCTCAGCTGCTCCCACAACCCCTGTTCTCCAGCCCCTTCCCCAGCTCCGGTCCCTTCTCTGGACTCTCTCCAGCCCCTCAAGGTCCTTCTTGGAGTGAGGGGCCCAGAACTGACCCCAGCACTCGAGGGGTGGCCTCCCCAGTGCCCAGGGCAGGGGCACAATCCCTGCCCTGCTCCTGCTGCCCACACCTTGGCTGATCCAACCCAGGATGCTGGTGGCCTTCTTGGCCACCTGGGCCACTGCTGCCTCATGTTCAGATTACCCTAAATATGAGTACAAAGGAAGCCAATGGTACCATAAAACAGCATTGCTGAGAAGGCAGAGGTTTTCTCACACATCTGGGGATCAGCTCATTTCCCACTGCCCCAAGACCTGGGACACAACACACCACTCATGGCTCAGTGCTAAACAACCTCAAATGGGACATTTTCCTCCCTTCCTCCCCAAAAAACTTCCTCCAGCAAAAACAAAGGTAAATTCCAAAGCCTGAAATATTCCATAAATACCTAACAGCATTTTTTTTGAGTAACAGGAAAACATTTAAATGTTTTGACATCTTTAAGAGAAACAGTTTTTTAATGCCTGTTTGAAAATTCCCTTCTGTTTTACATTAAAGCATTCACACAGGTGAAAAACAACCTAGAAAAGAATAACCCCCAGCACATTTCCATTCTGTCAAAACACTCTGATGACCTGGGATAACTCCTGCAACTCTTGGAAGTCACCACTTATCAAAAAAAACCCAAAACCTTCCCCCTCCCCAGAAAATGAGCAATTTTTATGAAAAAAATAGAGAAGAAAACTCACATTTGGAAGAGGAACTGGAGCAGCCCAGCTCTGCCACCTCACTCCAAGCCTGCTCCCAGCCACTATGGGAAGGAAAGCAAGCTGCCCCCCTGGCCTGGCTTTAAATAATGATCAGGATTAATTACACCTGTGGGGCTGTGGGTGTGGCCCTTGCAAACACCTCTGCACTTGGCTTTGCATTGGCACCTTTGCTTTTCCACAGAGGAAGATTTCATTTCGAAATGGCCATTTGACAATTCCCTTCTGTTTTACATTAAAGCATTCATGCAGATTAAAAGAAACCCCACCAGCCCAGAACAGAATAACCCCCAGCATATTCCCACTTTGCCAAAGCACTCTGATCACCTGGGGTGACTCCTGCAACTCCTGGAAGTCACCACTCACCCAAAAAACAGGTATTTCTCCTTTGCCCCAGGTCCAACCTCAGCAAACTCAAACCAAGCACATCCCAGAGACCCATCTCTCCTTAAAGCATTATTTTTCTTCCTTCCTCTCTGGGATCCAGTCAAGCAATGCACATGAAAACTTGTAAAAACACATGGTAGACCAAGCCCAGAGGCACAGATGCAACACCAGGACCACAGCACCCCTGGCAGGGGCCAGAACACCCCTACAAACCAACCACAAAGCTGCTCTGGGACTCCTAATCAAGAGCCCACAGGAGAACTGAGCACCACAACAAAGAAGCCACCACCATAATTACCTTAATTTATACAGTGCATGTAAGAAATCTTCCCCTTCTCCAGAGGCCAAGTAATTTTAATAAAAATAAAAAAACAAGAAAACCTCACATTTGGAAGAGGAACTGGAGCAGCCCAGCTCTGCCACCTCACTCCAAGCCTGCTCCCAGCCACTATGGGAAGGAAAGCAAGCTGCCCCCCTGGCCTGGCTTTAAATAATGATCAGGATTAATTACACCTGGGGGGCTGTGGGTGTGGCCCTTGCAAACACCTCTGCACTTGGCTTTGCATTGGCACCTTTGCTTTTCCACAGAGGAAGATTTTCATTTCCAAATGGCCATTTGACAATTCCCTTCTGTTTTACATTAAAGCATTCATGCAGGTTAAAAGAAACCCCACCAGCCCAGAACAGAATAACCCCCAGCATATTCCCACTTTGCCAAAACACTCTGATCACCTGGGGTGACTCCTGGAAGTCACCACTTATCCAAAAAACAGGTATTTCTCCTTTGCCCCAGGTCCAACCTCAGCAAACTCAAACCAAGCACATCCCAGAGACCCATCTCTCCTTAAAGCATTATTTTTCTTCCTTCCTCTCTGGGATCCAGTCAAACAATGCACCTGAAAACTTGTAAAAACACATGGTAGACCAAGCCCAGAGGCACAGATGCAACACCAGGACCACAGCACCCCTGGCAGGGGCCAGAACACCCCTACAAACCAACCACAAAGCTGCTCTGGGACTCCTAATCAAGAGCCCACAGGAGAAATGAGCACCACAACAAAGAAGCCACCTCCATAATTACCTTAATTTATACAGTGCATATAAGAAACCTTCTCCCTCTCCAGAAGGCAAGTAATTTTAATAAAAAAATAAGAAAAACTCACATTTGGAAGAGGAACTGGAGCAGCCCAGCTCTGCCACCTCACTCCAAGCCTGCTCCCAGCCACTATGGGAAGGAAAGCAAGCTGCCCCCCTGGCCTGGCTTTAAATAATGATCAGGATTAATTACACCTGTGGGGCTGTGGGTGTGGCCCTTGCAAACACCTCTGCACTTGGCTTTGCATTGGCACCTTTGCTTTTCCACAGAGGAAGATTTTCATTTCCAAATGGCCATTTGACAATTCCCTTCTGTTCTACATTAAAGCATTCATGCAGGTAAAAAGAAACCCCACCAGCCCAGAACAGAATAACCCCCAGCATATTCCCACTTTGCCAAAGCCCTCTGATCACCTGGGGTGACTCCTGCAACTCCTGCAAGTCACCACTCACCCAAAAAACAGGTATTTCTCTTTTGACCCAGGTCCAACCTCAGCAAACTCAAACCAAGCACATCCCAGAGACCCATCTCTCCTTAAAGCATTATTTTTCTTCCTTCCTCTCTGGGATCCAGTCAAACAATGCACATGATAACTTGTAAAAACACATGGTAGACCAAGCCCAGAGGCCCAGATGCAACACCTGGACCACAGCACCCCTGGCAGGGGCCAGAACACCCCTACAAACCAACCACAAAGCTGCTCTGGGACTCCTAATCAAGAGCCCACAGGAGAACTGAGCACCACAACAAAGAAGCCACCTCCTTAATCATACCTTAATTTATACAGTGCATGTAAGAAATCTTCCCCTTCTCCAGAAGTCAAGTAATTTTAATAAAAAAATAAGAAAAACTCACATTTGGAAGAGGAACTGGAGCAGCCCAGCTCTGCCACCTCACTCCAAGCCTGCTCCCAGCCACTATGGGAAGGAAAGCAAGCTGCCCCCCTGGCCTGGCTTTAAATAATGATCAGGATTAATTACACCTGGGGGGCTGTGGGTGTGGCCCTTGCAAACACCTCTGCACTTGGCATCTTTGCTTTTGCACAGGGCCATGGAGAGGACCCAAGGGCTGGAGCACCTCCTATACAAGGACAGGCTGAGAGAGCTGGGGTTGTTCAGCCTGGAGAAGAGAAGGCTCGGGGGAGATAAGGTGAGATAAGTCAGAGAAGGAGAGAAAAATAGTTACCAGTCCATGGGCACGGCAGTTCCTCTGGAAAACGTGGTCTTCAGGAGCATGTGAGCCTTCTGCAAGACATCCTCAGGCTGGTGGCATGGGGCGGTGGGTTTTAATATATATTAATATATGAGGAATGGTCTTGCTATGCATGTGCTGAAGCTCCTTCGAGAAGCTTCTGGAACTGGGATTGGGGGCTCCAGGGCAGTCAGGTGGGGGGGAGTGCACCTCCTCCCCCTCCTCTATGGCAGCTCCAGCCCATTTAGGAGCCACAGAGGAGCCCCTGAGGCAACACCAGCCCTGCACCCAGAGGGTGTTGAAGAACACACAGTGTTTGAAACACAACAAACCCACCAGACTCAGATGATGTTTACCAATAAAATCAGTCTTTACACCTCCCCTGGCACAACTTGAGGCCATTTCCTCTCCTCCCATCCCCTGTCACTGGGGAGAAGAGACCAACCCCCACCTCCCCACAGCCTCCTCTCAGGCAGTTGCAGACAGGGATGAGGTCTCCCCTCAGCCTCCTCTTCTCCAGGATAAACAGCCCCAGCTCCCTCAGCTGCTCCCACAACCCCTGTTCTCCAGCCCCTTCCCCAGCTCTGTTCCCTTCTCTGGATGCTCTCCAGCCCCTCAAGGTCCTTCTTGGAGTGAGGGGCCCAGAACTGACCCCAGCACTCGAGGGGTGGCCTCCCCAGTGCCCAGGGCAGGGGCACAATCCCTGCCCTGCTCCTGCTGGACACACCATGCCTCCTGGGGAAATCCTGGAGTTTCTCAGGTATCCAGCTACATTTTTTATTAAATACTATTGTTAACACAGCAAATAATTTCCTTAGAAGAGAGGTCACGTTAACACAAAAAGGGCTGTTAAGGCAGGAGAGGCTGGATTAAGTCAGTGCATTGCTGGTATGAATATTATCTCAATGACCTTTTATTTAATCAGTCCATCAGATCAGCTCATCCTTCTCCAAATGGCCCGTTTTGTCTAACTGAAGAATGCAAATCATCCCACTTCTCTCCACCAACATTCTCCCACCAACCCTATTTCAACAGCCAGTGCTTGTTCCAGCACCCATCAAGCTGTGAGCGTATCCACAAGGGTTTTAGCCTTGGTACAATCAGGGATCAGATATGCAAAGGAAAAACCTAGAGTCAAAATACCCCTGCACACCCCTCCTTCATGCAGGTGAAGTTCTGCTCCCTGCAGGATGCCCCTGAGCTGCCCAAATCCATCCAGGTTCATGAGAAGTTACCAGCCCACCTCAACCAGTTCCAGCACGGTGAGCTGGGAACACAACACTCCTTAGAGCAGCCTCCCAGTACTGGCAGAGGCTCCAGGAAATCTGGGGAGAGACTTTTCACAAGGGCTTGGAGTGACAGGATTGGGGGGAACGGCTTTATATTGGAAGGGGGAAGATTTAGGTTGGACTCTAGGAAGAAATTCTTCATGATGAGAGTGGGGAGGCCCTGGCACAGGTTGCCCAGGGAAGTGGTGACTGCCCTGACCCTATCAAAGTGTTCCAAGCCCCATCCAACCTGGCCTTCAACACTTCCAGGGATGGGGCAGCCACCACTGCTCTGGGCAACCGGGTCAGGGCCTCCCCACCCTCACAGGAAAATATTTCTCCCCAAGATCTCCACCTCAATCTCTCCTCTTTCAGCTTAAAGCTGTTTCCCCTCATCCCATCCCTGCACTCCCTGATCCAGAGCCCCTCCCCAGCTTTCCTGGAGCCCCTTTCAGTCCTGGGAGGCTGCTCTGAGGTCTCCCCAGAGCCTTCTCCTCTCCAGGCTGAACAACCCCAACTCTCTCAGCCTGTCCTCACAGCAGAGGGGCTCCAGCACCCCGATTTGCTCCAGGGTTGATCATTCTCTTCTGTCCTCCTTTCCAGGTGGTTTCCATCCAGCACTGCTCCCACATTCCTCAGTAAAATCCAGGCTGGTGACGGGGAGAGATGGAGCAAACATTTTGCATCAGGGCATGGTGATGCCCACTCACTGAGGGCTGCATCACCTTCTCACCCGTGTACTCTCCTGTCATGGGGTGTCCTGTGCCTGGCACCCTTCTCCACCCTCCTCTTCACACCATATTCCAGTGGCTGCTGGTTGTTTCTGCCCCAGCTCCGGCCCCCGTGGTCCCTCAGCTCCCCAACCTGTGTGCCCTGCACAGACAGCATCTTCCAGAACCGTCTTACAGCACCTGAACCATCACCAGCTACTTCACCTTGTCACAAACCCACATTTCCAAGTTATGAAACACCTTTTCAGGCAGCAGGATTTCTCCACTGGCTGGTGCCATGAAGCCCAATGATGTGGCTGCAGCAAAGCAAAGCTTGCAGCAAAGCTTGGTGAGACTCTGCCCAGACACTGCATTTTGGAGCACAGCAGCTCTTGGCCCCAGCACCTCCAGAGCCTCCCAAGAGCCCCATTCCCACTTGGAAGCCAATGGGGCTTGGGCACCTTGGCATTCAGAGGCTGCCAGCCAAAAACTGGGCTGTAAATGCCCAAGCAGTGCCACCACAGCTGGAAGAAGGTGCTGTACACACCAGAAAGCCCGTGGAAAGTGATGCTGCAGGTGTTACACGCACAGAGGAGCAGAAGGAACCTTCCAGTCCCTTGATGCCATCTCCTCCTCCCTTCCCACGCTGAGAGATACCTACCAGAGTACTTCATACACGGTGTTTTAATCATGTAATGCATTAAGAGCATCATTACAGTCCAGATAATTTGCTGAGTAACACACATTACTCTGATCACTGCTCTGATATATTCGAAATAGATGAACTGCCTCCTCCAGCCTGAGGCCAGGAGAGACACTGGGTCTCATCTGGGCTGACCTCCCACACATCCCCCAGCCAGCGACGTCCCTCAGCAATCCCCACCTGTACCAAGGTGGCCAATTTAAGAAGCAACCCTTGCTCGTGTATCAAAGCCGTTCGACACCGGGGAGCCCAGCGCATCTCTCCGTGACCTGCTCCAACCGCTCCTTACCCCAGCCAAAAACCTCATCCTCATTTCCTCTGGGGGCTTTGGTAGCTTCAAGGGATTGCTGTTGACTCCTCAGGTGGCTGCCTGGAGCCAGCTCTTCATCACTGCCTGCCTCTTCATTCCTGAGATAATTGTAACCTGCATTTATCTCCTTTTTTAACTACCTCAGTCAGTCTTAAGCAGCTTAATGCATGGAGCTCCTCTAGTCATAGAATCATGGAATCATTAAGGCTGGAAAAGACCTCTAAGCTCATCCAGTCCAACCATCAGCCCAACCCCACCGTGCCACTAAACCATGTCCCCAAGAGTCACATCTACACCTTTTTTGAACCCCTCCAGGGCTGGAGACTCCCCCACTGCCTTTGGCAGCCTCCGCATCACTCTGTCAGTAAAGAAATGTTTCCTAATATCCAATTTAAACCTGCCCTGATGCAACTCAAGGCCATTTCCTCTTGCCCCATCACTTGTCACTCGGGAGAAAAGAGCAGCACCCACTTTGCTACAACCTCCTTTTAGGCAGTAGTGGATCCTCCTCACAAGACTTATTTACCAGATCAAAAAACTCCCTGGTGCCCAGATAAGCTGGCAACAAGCAATCGGGGCAAACAGACATGAAAATCAAGCAAGTGGGGCAAGCAGACATAAAAATTAAGCTAAATATTGCCAAGAGTGATGTGGGATGTTCAGAGCAACCCTTTGCTCCTCCAGCTTTTCACAGATCCAAGAGGAGGAAGCATCCTCACAGAACAAAGCATCTCCCAGGCTGGGCCACTGGTCTGATGCAGGACTTGATGATCCTTGTGGGTCCCTTCAAACGCAGGGCATTGAAAGTCCTCCTTCCAGAAGAGCCAGGCTTCAAAATCTGTCTGAGGAGAGCAAACTGACTTCCCTCCATTTTCAGCTATATTTAGCGAGGCCATTATTTATGGAGATGGCAGGAAATAATTCAGCTGGATCCAGACGTAACTCAAAATTGGAAAGAGGGTCTATAAAAGGAGAAACCTAAAGGCTCTAACAGGGAGCCAGTCACGGGGACTTGACGTGGCTACGAGGGAGGGCTCATCCAGTGGCAATGGAGTGGTGGCACTGCCAACACTGAACACGAGCACTGGGTCAGACCTGGATGGTGGGGACCAACACAGCCACCTTGCCTTGGACAAAAAAAATATCCTCTCTCCAAAAAAAAAGTCTTTTCCAGGTTTAATAAACACGGTTTAATTAACAACTCAATGGCCTTGAGCCCACCCGAGTCAGGGAGAGTGAAGGCATTCTGGCACTGGCAGGGGGAGGCAGGGAGCACCCTCCCTGCTGGCATTCTCTTTCTTCATGGCCCATGGCCAGGTGCCTCCCACCCAAAAGGGGTTTATTCCCCGGGAAGAAGGGGATGTAGTGCAGGAGAGACGGTGCCCCCCAAGAGTAGACATAAACACGCATGCATATGGAATCATAGACTGCTCTGGGTCACCCAGTCCAACCCCCCTGCAGGAGCAGGGACATCTTTAACTCCATCGGGTTGCTCAGGGCCCCATCCAACCTGACTTTCAATTTTTCCAGGGATGGGGCCTCCACCACCTTCTCTGGGCAACCTGTTTCATATATAAGCTGCCACCACAATGCGTGCAGGGAGAGCTCATCCTTCCATCGAAGGAGGTCTCAGAATATATTTCAGGAGGGCAGAAGACAGAACTGAGCTTTAATCATTCATCTGTTTCCTTCCTCCCCAGCACTTCATCTGACTGATTCTAATTAAACTGGATTTAGCCCTTCTGAGCCAGGAGAGCTTTTATTTTATTTGTTTAAGGACTGTTTCCTTGCCACCAGCTTTCCTCCAAATCTCACTCAAAGGCAACATTTTGACCATCAGCTGCTCCTGGCAGGATGGGACGTGCTGCAACACCACCCAGCACAGCACGGACACAACTCATTGCATGCCAGAAGCAAAGCTTTGAGTGTTCACAAACATCCCAAGGCACACAAAACCTGATGGGAGTTTCTTCAGCAGACCTGGAGTCAGGTTTAATCTCCGTTGCTGCCCTTCTCCCACACACATACTACAGTTTGACTCTGTCCATTGGCACCCCTCGACCCCAAACTGTTGCAACCCAGGGTGAAACCAGCCCCAAGCATGCCTGGACACCAGATTCCCTCACTCCCACAACCCCTTACCTACAGCATAACTAAGAACCACGAGCAGAGCCGATCCTGGTCATTTGGATGTCCAAGAGAGGCACGACTGCTGCTTCCCCACCTCTGCACGCTCCCAGGTTTAACTGGTGAAGCCAAAGTTCATCTCCAACCCCTGCAGAAATCCCAGTGTAAACATCTGCAGCGGGAGCAGGAGGAGGAGATCCCTCCCCGGGGCTCATTGAAGAGTTAAAGCTCTCAACGATCCCTTGGCTCCTGCAAAATCTCCCGGAGCCGGCGGAGAAGCTCACAGCTGTTCAGGAACGCCAGCCCCTGCGGCACCACATAATTCCTCCCCTGTTCCCGGGCCCTGGCACAATGTCCCGAATTGTGTGGGGTTAAACCAGCCCACACAACGCCCACATTCACCAGAAATCCCATTCACACCCGGGCGGGGGGGGGGGCAGCGCCGCGGAAATACCCTGCATCCCTGCGGAGCATCCTGAGGATGCTCTCGCCGGCAGAAAAAGGCAACCGGCCTTTCTAATGGGGCAAAAGCTCTTGCAAAGAGTGGGGTTGGGTTTTTTTCCCCTCTCTCTCTTCATTCATCTTTTCAATCCGCTTGTTTGACAAAGCCAAGCATTAGGCAACAGCCTGCTCATTTAGCCGTTTCTTCTCTTGTAACATGAAGTTGGGTGAAAGGATGACCATCATATTCTGAATACCTGCATTTTCTGCTTTATTAACCGTGCAGGCCATGCATAATTTAAAGGGGAGGGCAAGAGCCTACAGCACTTGAGTTCTTCTCGAGTTGATTGAGCCAAGAAAACAAGCTGGGCAAAGCAGAGCTGAGGAACTGCGGGTCGTGCTGGGAATTTTAGCAGCTCTGCTCTCCTCTCATCCCCGGAAGAAGCAGGGGAAGGTGGGCACTGGGCAGACCTGTGCCTGTCCTGGCTCCATTCTTGATTCCTGACATCTTCTTCAGCCTTGGGAAACAGTTTCCAGTGTCAATGCCTCAGTTCCCAGCAGTTCCAGCAACCGATTTAATCACGGTTTTACTATTCAGAAGCAACAGAGGGAAGCTAGCGGTGAGATGTACAACCAGACTCCATGGGACATTAATTTGCTGGTTTATATGAACTAGGAATAAGCAAATGTGGAGCATTTATTTTGCATTTAAAGGCCCCAAACCAGCTCTCAGGTGCTGCTATTCCAGCTGGCCATGCACGCCACCGCGCCGGCACAGGGAAAAGCTGAGCAGTCCCTCTCTGCACCTCCTGCAGTGTCAGGGAGGAGAGTCAGGCAGAGATGGAGAGCAGCACGGTGGAGCTCAGGCATCGCACATCCTGGGTGAGAGCCTGTCCTGGAGACATGGGTCCTCCTGTGGAAGAGACAAAGCCTCAACATGAGGGACTGAGGACGAGTCGGAGTGGCAGACAGCACCTGAGTGATGGGGCTGAGGGATCTGCAAAGCAGCAAGTTCTCTGTGCAGAGCTGGAGAGGGCGGCCGAGCCCAGGGAGGATGGACAGCACGGCAAGCTCCTTCTCCTGGCTAAGTGAAGCAACACCCCAGACCTTTCTTACAGAGCTGGGGCTCTGCCCTCTCACAGAAGGGACACCGGCATTCCAGGCAATCAGCACCAAAGAGGGGGCTGGAGCCCCTCTGCTGTGAGGACAGGCTGAGAGAGTTGGGGTTGTTCAGCCTGGAGAAGAGAAGGCTCTGGGGAGACCTTAGAGCAGCCTCCCAGGACTGAAAGGGGCTCCAGGAAAGCTGGGGAGGGACTTTCTACAAAGGCCTGTAGTGATAGGATGGGAGCAGGAATGGCTTTAAATTGGAAGGGGGAAGATTTAGCTTGGATATTAGGAAGAAATTCTTCACAATGAGGGTGGGGAGGCCCTGGCCCAGGTTTCCCAGAGCAGTGGTGGCTGCCCCATCCCTAGAGGGGTTCAAGGCCAGGTTGGATGGGGCTTGGAGCCCCCTGATCCAGTGGGAGGTGTCCCTGCCCACGGCAGGGGGTGGAACTGGATGGGCTTTGAGGTCCTTTCCAACCTCAACCATTCTGTGATTCTGTGATTCCATAAAAGCAGGAACAAGTGAATTAACTCAGCCAGACACCTTCCTAACTGCAGAATACTTGGAAGCAAAGCTGTGACAATCTTGAAATCCTTAAAAAGGGCCAAAAAAGTTGTTCAAATCCCACAAAGCTATTTTTTCCAAGCAAAAAGGACTGAGCAGGCTCCCTCTCCCAGGCTGGAGTTTGCTTTTGCAATGCAACTCAAGGCACTCCCTTCTAAACCTCCTTTCTCAATGTAGCCTTGGTGCACAGAGAGGGCTCTTCAAGGCTGCCAGGAGGCAAACCCTGGGCATAACTGGTTTTTTTTACCTTTCTCAAACCAACCTTTGGAAGTCAATGAAAAAAAAAAAAAAACCCACAAAGGCAACCAGAACAGGTTTCAAACAGAGCACAGGCACACTCGACTGACTTCCCACCACTCCCTCCTCCCCTCCACGCTCCCCAGCCCTTCACCCGTCGTCCTTAACCTAAATCCAGCGTTACATTTCACAGGATGAGAACGGCAGCACCGCCAATGAAAGTCTTTACTACAAACCCACGTGTGACATCACCCATGCATCGATGCTCCCTTTCCTGTAGCCCCCCCAAACCACGCTCTGCCTGAACAAGCCCTCTCCTATTCACCACAGAGGTTGCTATTCCAGCGCATCCACAATTGTGTCCCTGTGCGTCGCGGAATGCAAGGAGCCCCAGTGCTGCCCGTGATCCAGCCGCTGCCAGCAGAACCCCTCAGACATTTCCAAGTACCCCAAAACTCTGCAAAATTAAAGAAAACGAGGGTGGGAAATACACTGAGGGCTGGAGCTGCCTCGCTGGTGGGAAGCAAATATTTCGGTACCGAAACAGGCGCAAGGGCTGGAAGGAGCAGGTGTCAAATGAAGCATTTACTGGTAAATTCATGAAGTCTCTCCTCAACACCGAGTGTCAGAGCCAATGCTCCCAGCAGCACCGCACAGCACCGCACCACACAGCACCACACAGCACCACACAGCACCACACAGCACCACACAGCACCACCGCGCCGCTTACATAACCCAACACCGGGGCAGCACGGGGATCAGGGCATCACTGGGGCATCAGCAGAGCCAGGGCATCACGGGAGCATCACCAGAGCCAGAGCATCATTAGGACAGGGTATCGCAGGGACCAGGGTATCATTAGTACCAGGGCATCAAAGGGACCAGGGCAACAATGCAGCCAGAGCAGCACCAGGGCACCACAGGGCTGGGGCATCACTGGGACTGGAGCATCACCAGGGCTAGGGCATCACCGAGATCAGGGCATCACTGGAGCTGGGAGATCACTGGCACCGAGGCAGCATCAAGGTATCACTGAGACCAGGGCAGCATCAGGGAATCATTGAGACCAGGGCATCACCAGAGCCGGGGTAGCATCACAGGGA
Source organism: Tapera naevia (assembly GCA_033556795.1). Classification (NCBI taxonomy): domain Eukaryota; kingdom Metazoa; phylum Chordata; class Aves; order Cuculiformes; family Neomorphidae; genus Tapera; species Tapera naevia. Next base: position 670,786 of record JAUMJJ010000307.1, read on the forward strand.
CCGGGGCTGCACAGGGACATCACCAGGGCCAAGGTGGCACCAGGGCCAGTGCATCACTGGGACCAGGACATCATGGAGACCAAGGCATCACTCAAGCTGGGGCATCAGTGGGACTAGAATAGTACCAGGGCATCAGTGGGACCAGGGCATCTCCAGAACCGGGTTAGCACTGGGGCATCACTGGGATGAGGGCATCACTGGGGATGGAGCAGCCATGCAGCCAGCACAGCACCAGGGTACCACCACGGCTGGGGCATCAACGCGGCCAGGGAATCAGCGGGACTGGGACATCACTTGAGCTGAGGCATCACCAAGGCATCACTGGGGCCGGGACACCACAGGGGCCAGGACATCACAGCGGCTGGAGCAGCACGGAGACATCACCGCTGCATCACCAGGGCTGAGGCAGCACCGGGGCACCACTGGGGCATCACCGGGGCCCGGGCATCACTGGGATGAGGACATCACCGGGGCATCACCAGGACAGGGGGCTTCACCGGGGCCGGGACCATCGCTCTGGGCGCACCCCCCGCACACAGCACCGCGCTCCGAGGGGGCTCCTGGCTCTCACCGCTCTTTGGCTCCAAACGGGGCCAGTCCCGGGCGGGGGGGTTCGGGGCTCCCGGTGGGAAGCAACAAGACCCGCGGACACTGCGCAGCGCCCCGGGATCCGGTTACCGCGGGCTCGGCCCCTCCGAGCATCCTTCGAGCATCCCCCGCACATCCTCCGCGCATCCCCCGCGCCCGATTTGCAAGTCACTGCCTGGGGAGGGGGCGGGGGGGGATGCCTTGTGGAGAAGCGCGGAGGAGCGCGGGGAAGGGCGGAGAGGAGCAGAGAAGCACGGAGGAACGCGGAGATGCATGGAGAGGCGCGGAGGAGCGCGGAAGAGGACAGAGAAGACAGGAGAGGAGCTGAGAAGCACGGAGAGGAGCGGAGAAGCGCGGAGATGCGGGGAGGAGCTTTGAGAAGCGAGGAGGAACGCGGAGAAACGCAGAGGAGCGCGGGGAAGCGCGGAGAAACGCGGAGGAGCGCGGAGGGGAGCGGAGAATCGCAGAGGAGCGCAGAGAAGGGCGGAGCAGGACGGAGAAGCGCGGAGAAACGCAGAGAGGAGTGGAGAAACATGGAAAAACGCACAGTAACGCGGACAGGCGCGGAAGAGAGCAGGGAAGCTTTGAGAGGAGCGGAGAGGAGCGGAGATGCGCGGGGGAGGACGGAGGAACGCAGGAAAGCTTTGAGAAACGCGGGGAAGCTTTGAGAAACGCGGAGGAGGCGATGTCTGCCGGCTGGGACCCCCCCTTCGCCCCCTCCCCGGACCCCCCCCATCCCCGCCCCGCTATCCTCCGCGCGATGCCAGCGTCTCATGGCAACGGCGCTGCCTCCGCGGAGGAGGAGGTCACCCCCTTTTTTATTCCCCACCACCACCCCTCCCCGGCGACAGTCGCGACAAGGTCACTCGCTCCCCTCTTCCCCCCCCCTTCCCCCCCAATCCCCCGGGACTCACCGTACACCCCCTGCGCGGAGCTGCCCTCCAGCAGAACCGTGAGCATCCACAGCAGCGCGATCGCTCCATCCATCTTCACGTGAGCATCCACATCTCCAGCCCGGCTGCGCGGGGGGGGCCGCGGGGGGAGGCAGCGCAGCCTCCGCGCAAGCTGGGCAAGGTGGGGGGGGGACCCCTCTCCGGTCCTCCTCCTCTTCCTCCTCCTCTTCCTCCCCGTTCCTCTTTTTCCTCCTCCTCCTCCTGCGCGGAGAGGCGCGGAGCGAGCCGGCCCCCCCCCAGCGCCCCCCAGGCTTCTCAGAGCCGCAGCCGCCGCCTCCGTCGCCTCCCGGGGCCACCGAGAGCCTCCCGGGGCCACCGCAGCCTCCCGCGCCCCGCGGCCATCAGACACCCGCGCTGCAGCGCATGATGCGCGGGGATGCGCGGAGGGGGCGGGCGGGATGCGGGGAGGAGAGGGATGCGCGGAGATGGGTCCTGCTGTGTTCCCGCAGCCCTCACCGCGCCTGCGGATCCATGGTGATGCGGGGGGAGGAGGGGGGGAGTCCCCTCTTTACCGTGCGTGTGGGTGCGCGCAGCTTGCGCGGGTGCGGGAGTGCGAGCGGAGGGCGGCGATGTGCAGTCACGTTGGACTGTGCGTGCCCGGCAGCGGGAGCCGCAGCGCCGCGACGTCAAAGCTGCGGGGATGGCTGCTGCGAGCCTTCCTCCGCCTCCTCCTCCTCCTCCTCCTGCGCGCCGCCTCCTGGGGCCCCGCCGGTGGGCGCGCAGGGGCGCGGGCGGGGCCAAACGCGGGCGGGGGGGGGGTCCATTCGGAGCGGGGATGCGCGGGGATGTGCACGGTGCTGTGCGCGGAGCTGTGCGCTGGGATGCGCGACGCTGAACTCGCTGCTCAGGGTCAGGATGCGCGGTGCTGAGCGCGGAGCTGTGCGCTGGGATGCGCGACGCTGAACTCGCTGCTCAGGGTCAGGATGCGCGGTGCTGAGCGCGGAGCTGTGCGCTGGGATGCGCGACGCTGAACTCGCTGCTCAGGGTCAGGATGCGCGGTGCTAAGCGCCCCTCTCTGAGTGGGATGAGCGGTGCTGTCCGCAGGGATAAGCGGTGCTGTGCGCCTCTCTCGGAGCCAGGATGAGCGGTGCTTAGCGCAAGGATGCGCGGTGCTGTGCACCCCGCTCCGAGACAGAATGCGCGGTGCTGTGCGCCCCTCTCTGAGTGGGATGCGCGGTGCTTTGCACCCCTCTCCGAGCCAGAATGCGCGGTGCTGTGCGCCCCTCTCTGAGTGGGATGCGCGGTGCTTTGCACCCCTCTCCGAGCCAGAATGCGCGGTGCTGTGCGCCCCTCTCGAAGCCAGGATGCACCGTCCTCTTGGACTAGGATGCGCACGGCCGTGCATCGGGATGCGCGGTGCTGAGCGCCCTGCTCAGAATCAGGATACGCGATGCTGAGCGCAAGGATGCGCGGTGCTGTGCACCCCGTCTGGAGTCTGGATGCGCGGTACTGGGCACCCCTCTCGGAGCTAGGATGCACGGTGCTGCGCATCCCGCTCCGAGCCAGGAAGAGCGGTGCTGAGCGCCCTGCTCAGGGCCGGGATGCACGGTGCTGTGCACCCCTCTCCAATCCAGGAGGAGCGGTGCTGAGCGCCCTGCTCAGGGCCGGGATGCACGGTGCTGTGCACCCCTCTCCAATCCAGGATGCACGGTGCTGAGCCCCCCTCTTGGGGTCGGGATACGCGGGGCTGTGTACCCCGCTCAGAGCCAGGATGAGCAGTGCTTTTCTTGCCCAAGGTTGAGTGTCCCAAGGGCAAGGCCAAGGGCTCCCACACCCAGGTGTGACAAGAGGTGACACGGGGAGGGGACATCCAGTTCCAACCCCCTGCCATGGGCAGGGACACCTCCCACTGCATCAGGGGGCTCAAAGCCCCATCCAACCTGGCCTTGAACACCTCCAGGGATGGGGCAGCCACCACTGCTCTGGGCAACCTGGGACAGGGCCTCACCAGTCTCATCATGAAGAATTTCATCCTAATATCTAACCTAAATCTCTCCCCTTCCAGTTTAAAGCCGTTCCCCCTCATCCCATCACTCCAGTCCCTTGTAAAAAGCCCCTCCCCAGCTTTCCTGGAGCCCCTTTCAGTCCTGGGAGGCTGCTCTAAGGTCTCCCCAGAGCCTTCTCTTCTCCAGGCTGAACAACCCCAACTCTCTCAGCCTGTCCTCACAGCAGAGGGGCTCCAGCCCTTTGATCATCTTTTTGGCCTCCTCTGGACTTGTTCCAACAGTTTAATCTCCTTCTTAAGGTCGGAATTACAGAACTGGACACAGGACTCCAGGTGGGGTCTCACCAGAGCGGAGCAGAGGAGGAGAATCATCTCCCTCATGCTGTCCTCTTCCCTCCTTGCTTGGTTCCTGCAAGGATGACACTAAAACCATGAGCATCTTGGACACATTTACATTCAGGTTGCTCCTCTGCCTGTATGGATTAAGGATCAGTGCTCACGGCCAGGACAAAGTGACAGGCTCTGGGAGAAGCTGTTGCACTGTCAGGGTTTCTTGTGACCCCACTGGCACAAGGCAGGACACTGTTCATAAGGCTCGGACTCTTCCAGTGCTGTTGAGTGCTCTCCTGGCCACTGGTGACAGGGCCTGAGCTCCTCAGTGCCGTCCTGCTGAGATGATCCAAAGCTCACTCTGTTGTGCTCCCATCCCCAAAAGGCTCAGAGCTGTCCAGGTCATCGTTTGGAAATACTGATGGGTGCAAGGGGCAGGATTCGGTTCCTGCTGGTGCTACTCCCTCTTCCCAACCTGGTAAGAAAGTGGGAAGTGGAAGGAGGAATGGGTGCAGTGCTTCTCTGTGTAAGCCCCATGACCATGGAGCCCATCACCAACCCACTGCCAGCTGGAGCCTGTGAGGATGGCACTGAGGTGGCACTCAAAATATGATGTCCCCCTCAAGAGACGTGCTCTGGGATCTGTTCACAGAGCTGACTCTGTATGCAACCATTTCCTCCTCCCATAGGAAACCAGGTCAACTGGGAATTCAGAAAGGTTTCCTCTGCTGGGTGAAGGTTGGGAAGCCTTGCAGAGGTCCACTCTGGTACACAGACACACACCCAAATCCGTGTGGTTGGTGCTTTGTTGCTGAGGCAAGAGACAACACTAACAAACACAGCTCCACCAACTCCTTGGGACGCGTTGCGTGTACTGGACATTCTTATGCTTATCCAGAGGAGGTCTGTCAAGTCATGGACAAGTCTCAATCAGTGGTGGAACATCTAGGTTGGACTTGATGATCTCAGAGGTCCTTTCCAACCTTGTGATACTGTGATACTGTGATCTATTGGTGAGGGGAAACTGGTACCTGTAGCACCCTTCTGCACAGCAAGGCTGAGGGAGTTTCTCAGTAGACCCAACAAACCAGAAGCCATGGATGTGGCTGGAGAATGGAAGGGGACGTCCTCAGCTGCCATTGCACTGCTCAGAGCCTAGCAAAGCTGTTCCCTCCATGAAACCATCTAAATGCATCTCATCACCTTCACTGGTTGGCCTCCCTGTTTGCAGGGAGTCCCAGATGGCCGGTCTGGGTCCACCCGATGCTCCTTTTAATCTCTCTTTCAGCTGCAAGAAGTTGGGAAAAGATGCCTCAGTAGATCTCTGGAGGTTGCACTCGTGGTGAGGCCTTCAATAGATGACACTCAGCCTTCAGTTACCATTTGTCTTTTTTCTCCTTTCAGCTTCTCCATCCTGCCACACGTGTGCCAAAACGGCCCTCAAAGCAGCAGCTGTGCCATATCCGGGCTATGGTCACCCTTAGCCAAACCCAGACTTGCACCCAGGGCTCTGGGCCACACCCCACCCCTCAAGCTCTTTTTCTTTTCATTTCCATGGAACATGGACACACTGCAAAAGCTCTTTTGACCTGGTGAGGACTGTGTGTGTTTTCTTCACCTGTAAAACCCCATCCATGGCAGGTCATGGCAGGAGAAGCCCAGAGCCCAGCCCCACCCGTTCTTAGAATCATAGAACAATTTGAGTCCAAAAGGACCTTAAAGCCCATGAAGTTCCACCCCCTGCCATGGACATGGACACCTCCCACTGGATCAGGTTGCTCAAAGCCCCATCCAACCTGGCCTTGAACACCTGTATTGCTTGGTGCAAAACGCTCCCATGACTGCATTCCTCTGCTGCTGGGAATGAGGAGCCATCGGGAAGCCCATCCCAGTGGGCTGGCTTGCATTTCTCAGTGCCAAGAGCATTGTGTGGAGGCAGGTGGCCCTGAGCATGGCCAGCAGGAGAAGAGAAGGGATCGTCCCCCTGGACTTGGTGCTGGGGAGGCCACCCCTCGAGTGCTGGGGTCAGTTCTGGGCCCCTCACTCCAAGAAGGACCTTGAGGGGCTGGAGAGCGTCCAGAGAAGGGAGCGGAGCTGGGGAAGGGGCTGGAGAACAGGGGTTGTGGGAGCAGCTGAGGGAGCTGGGGCTGTTTATCCTGGAGAAGAGGAGGCTGAGGGGAGACCTCATCCCTGTCTCCAACTGCCTGAGAGGAGGTTGTGGGGAGGTGGGGGTTGGTCTCTTCTCCCCAGTGACAGGGGATGGGAGGAGAGGAAATGGCCTCAAGTGGCACCAGGGCAGGGTCAGACTGGACATCAGGAAACATTTCTTCATGGAAAGGGTTCTCAGGCCCTGTCAGAGGCTGCCAGGGAGGGGGTGGAGTTCCCAATCCCTGGAGGGGTTTAAAACCCTGTGGATGAGTTTCTTAGGGATTTGGTTTGGTAGTGGACAAGGACGGTTGGACTCAATGATCTCAGAGGTCTTTCCAACCAAGTGATTCTCTGGTTCTTACTGGTGTTATTGGCCCCTTTCTTGCAGGAGGGAGTGAGGTAAATAAAATGAAATGTAATCAATCAAACTGAATTAGACTAACTGCTCGGATAACAAAAGTTCTGGGACTCAAATGTTTCCCACACTCCAGGAGCCATTTATTTCAGAAGCTCTTTTCGTAGCAGCTTTTTCATTTCATCCAACACCAGGCAGAAGCAAATTATTTTCTTTCTCGTTGTTGGGAGCAAGTCTACAAATAATTGAGATTTGACTAAAGGAGACCATTAAGTAGCATTAAAATTCTGAGTAATTTGGCAGTGTCGGTGAGTTGTGCTGTTACTCCAGTCCCTCTGTATCAGCTTGGGATTTCCAACACTCAACAGAAGTGAGGTAAAACTAAATAATTCATCTCAGTCTCATAATTCTGCAGAATTTGGGTCTGCACGTATGATGTGAGTCATGTTTAGAGTGTGAACGGATTCTACATAAGAAGCAAATTATAGACCAAGAATAATAGAATCTTGGAGTGATTTGGGTTGGAAGGGCCCTCAAAGCCCATCCAGTTCCTACCCCCTGCCATGGTCAGGGACACCTCCCACTGGATCAGGGGGCTCCAAGCCCCATCCAACCTGGCCTTGAACACCTCCAGGGATGGGGCAGCCACCACTGCTCTGGGCAACCTGGGCCAGGGCCTCCCCACCCTTACAGGAAAACATTTCTCCCTAAGATCTCATCTCAATCTCCCCTCTTTTCAGCTGAAAACCTTTTCCCCCTCATCCTGTCCCTGCACTCCCTGATCAAGAGCCCCTCCCCAGCTTTCCTGGAGCCCCTTTCAGTCCTGGGAGGCTGCTCTAAGGCATCCCCGGAGCCTTCTCTTCTCCAGGCTGAACAACCCCAACTCTCTCAGCCTGTCCTCAAAGCAGAGGTTCTCCAGCCCTTGGATCATCTCCGTGGCCTCCTCTGGACTCACTCCAACAGCTCCAGGTCCTTCCTCTGCTGAGGACTCCAGAACTGGACACAGGGCTCCAGGTGGGTTCTCATATCAACCAAGGAACAGCTTAAGAGCACAAACACTAAATGCTCTCCTTTTGGACAGCACAGGCTCTTCCCAACCTCGTCCTTAGCCCATGGGTTTCAGCTGCCAGAGCAGAGAGATTTTCCCTTCCTCAGGTCAGATGCTGGAAATGAAAATAATCACCGAAGGCTGTCCCTACATCCTCCAAAGGTTTTGGCAGCATCTGCCATGTGCTTTTTCACGCTCTCTTGGTAAGATGTAGTTTGTTCTGAAAATTGAAACAGGCTCATTTAACAATGTTTAGGGCCAAACCTCATAGGGATGGAGTTATTAGATAAATAACTAAGTGTGACGGACCCTTTAGACACACCTGTTATCTTCACTGGTGCAGTTTAAGTCTCAGAACTCTTATAAATTATATCAAACTACCTCATTTCAGGCTAGGTCTACTGTCCAGGACTGATGTGAGTTGAGAAGAATCCTCCTGGCATTCAAGAATTTGCATGGATGAAACAATTTGGGTGGCTGGTGGGAGATACACTGCTGTAAGGCCAGGTTAAATGTGACTGTGTGCCTTGGGCTTGCTCTCTTTGTTGGATTTCTCGTTTGTTCAGGTCAAACACTGTCAGTTTTGGTACCTGTGTGCTCCAGGATAATCATAGAAGCATAGAATAGTTTGGGTTGGAAAGGCCATCCAGTTCCACCCCCCCTGCCATGGGCAGGGACAACTCCCACTGGATCAGGGGGCTTCAAGCCCCATCCAACCTGGCCTTGAACACCTCCATGACTTCTCTGGGCAACCTGGGCCAGTGCCTCTCCACCCTCATCATGAAGAATTTCTTCCCCCTTACCAATTTAAAGCCATTCCTGCCCCCATCCTATCACTGCAGGCCCTTGGAAAAAGCCCTTCCCCAGCTTTCCTGGAGCCCCTTTCAGTCCTGGGAGGCTGCTCTAAGGTCTCCCCAGAGCCTTCTCTTCTCCAGGCTGAACAACTCCAACTTTCTCAACCTGTCCTCACAGCAGAGGAGCTCCAGCCCTTGGATCATCTCCGTGGCCTCCTCTGGACTCATTCCAACAGTTCCATATCATTCCTATGTTGGAGACTCCAGAACTGGACACAGGGCTCCAGGTGGGGGCTCACCAGAGCAGAGCAGAGGGGCAGAATCCTCTCCCTCTCCCTGCTGACCACCCTTCTTTGGATTCAGCCCAGGACACTGCTGGCCTTCTGGTGTGAGAGTGCATGTTTGTGGCTCATGTCCAGTTTCTCTTCAATCAGTGTCCCCAAGTCCTTCCTCCTAATGTTCCTCTCAGTCCCTTGAAGGAGGCAACAGCAAGGAGCCTCTGCCCTCTCAGGGAGTGAGGTGGGGTTTCTTTTCTTCAGACAAGCTGGGTTTTCGTGGTGAATACACTTATAGTTTGGATTAGAGGGAAAGCTTCATAGAATGGTTTGGGATGGAGGGGACCTTAAAGATCGTCCGGTTCCAGCCCCCCCTGCTGTGTTATGGGTCCCCCAGGTAGACCCATGTTGGTGCCTCTGGAGGTGTGTGGAAGTGTCCTGAATGAACAAATGCCTGCACACTTGTCATGTGCCATGAGAAAGTAACAGGCTGGTGGCCAGAGCTGCAGCCCTTTTGCCCCCTTCTTTCAGAAAAGCTGTACTTGGAGGTTTGCTGAGGCTTTCTGTGCTTTGCAAGAAGCTCCCCTGGTCACATCCACCAGTGCTTCTGCTCAGCAAAGGGAAGCTCTAAGCAGCACCTGCCTTCATTCACTCAACTACATTTTACCCCCCACCCACCATGAACCCTTAACAAACTTCCTTTGCTGAAAAGTTTCATCTCTCCATGGTGTTCCTACAAGGAGCTACAGCTCATGAGAAAATCACAGAATCATTAAGGCTGGAAAAGATCTGTGAGATAATCAGGTTCAACCATCAGCCCAACCCCACTGTGCTTACTAAACCATGTCCCAAAGTGCCACGTCTACAGGTTTTTTGAACTTCTCTAGGGATGGAGACTCCACCAAGGGCAGGACAGGAGAGCTGTGGCTTGAGGAGCAGGGCTGTGCTCTGCACTAAGGCCCAGGCACACCAGCTGGAACATGGAAACAAAATACCCTCCAGGTCCTTTCACTGTGAGCAGCTCAAACGAGCCCTGCTTTGGTCCACCAGCTTTCCTTCATCCTCCCCAAGGGCTTGTGTTAAAAGGCAGAAAAACATAAGCTTGACTGTGAGACACTACATCTGCCTAGCTCGCGGTCCATCTGCCAGCCGGGGAGAGTGGCCACGTGGAGGCTCGCTGTCCCCAGAGCTGCCAACCTGCAGCCCCTCTCCTTGCAGCAGGTCTGACAGTGCCCCAAGGTTGGGCATGGGGTGGCCGTGAGGGACGTTCCTGTTTTTGAGAAACAACATTTGGGAGAGCCAGATGGACACACAGAGCTCAGCGCTGCAGTGACACTGCTCAAAGGCAGCTTTCGTTTTCCTCTGTGATTCTATGATTCCTTGCTTGCACGTGGTTAATCTGTGAGACACCTTTAGGTCCCCACGTCCTCAGAGCAGCAGGAAAGTAAAACATCCTTGTAGCTCGTAACTCCCACCGATGCATCATGTCAGGAAGGATGGGCCAACTGAATTAGCTTAAACCCACTGAGTTCAGACATGCAGAGTCATGGAATGATTTGGGTTGAAAGGGTCCTTAAAACCACCCAGTTCCACCCCCTGCCATGGGCAGGGACACCTCCCACTGGATCAGGGGGCTCAAAGCCCCATCCAACCTGGCCTTGAACACCTCCAGGGATGGGGCAGCCACCACTGCTCTGGGCAACCTGGGCCAGGGCCTCCCCACCCTCACAGGAAAATATTTCTTCCTAAGATCTCATCTCAATCTCCTCTCTTTCAGCTTCAAATACTTCTCCCTCAACCTGTACACCCAGATCCAGAGCCCCTCCCCAGCTTTCCTGGAGCCCCTTTCAGTCCTGGGAGGCTGCTCTAAGGTCTCCCCAGAGCCTACTCCAGGCTGAACAACCCCAACTCTCTCAGCCTGTCCTCACAGCAGAGGGGCTCCAGCCCTTGGATCATCTTCGTGGCCTCCTGTGGACTCGCTCCAACAGCTCCAGGTCCTTCCTGTGCTGAGGATTCCAGAACTGAATGCAGGCTGCCCCATGAGGTCTCATGAGAGCAAAGCAAAGGGGCAGAATCCTTCCCTCCACCACGGCCACATCCTGGTTTTGGCTTCCTTCAATGGCAATGCTGTTGAACACGAAGATGTGTGTGTTCTTGTTTGTGCACATGCACACACACAGTTTTTGGCTGCAAAATGCAGCTCTCTTGTGTCAAATAATCAAAATAATATTCTGCCCCGCTGTGCTAACACTGACAGGCATGTGAACAGCAATTCCCTGGAGTGGAAGGGAAGGACGGCATGAAAGAAATGGGTCATGTTTAATTAAGCAGTGACAAATGGGGCTGCTTAAGTTCATGTTCTGCAGTTTCAACACAGGCTTAGGGATGACGTGATTGGGAGCAACCCTGAGGAGAAGGGCTTGGGGTGTTGATTGATGAATAGCTCAACATGAGCCGGCAACGAGTGCTCCCAGCCCAGAAACCCCCCATGTGCTGGGCTGCACCCAGAGCACTGGGACCAGAGGAGAGGGAGAGGATTCTACCCCTCTGCTCTGCTCTGGGAAGACCCCAGCTGGAAACCTGTGTCCAGTTCTGGAGTCCTCAGCATAAGAAGGACATGGAGCTGTGGGAATGAGTCCAGAAGAGGCCACAGAGATGATCTGAGGGCTGGAGCCCCTCTGCTGTGAGGACAGACTGAGAGAGATGGGGTTGTTCAGCCTGGAGAAGAGAAGGCTGTGGGGAGACCTTAGAGCAGCCTCCCAGGACTGAAAGGGGCTCCAGGAAAGATGGGGAGAGACATTTTACAAGGGCCTGGAGTGAAAGGACAAGGAGAAACAGCTTTAAACAGGAAGGGTGCAGATTTATATTAAACATTAGGCAGAAATTTCTCACAGTGAGGGTGGTGAGGCCCTGGCCCAGGCTGCCCAGGGAAGTGATGGCTGCCCCATCCCTGGAAGTGTTCAAGGCCAGGCTGGATGGGGCTTGGAGCCCTCTGATCCAGTAGGAGTTGTCCTTGCCGATGGCACGGGGTTGGAACTGGATGGCTTTGAGGCCCCTTCCCATCCAAACCATTCCAGGATTCTATAATTCAATGTATCTGTTACATCGTGGCCACAAGCTTCAAATTATAGGCAACAGACAAGTTGGACATCCTGCCAGTAATGGACAAAACGCTGGAACTGCAGCCCTTCCTAGAGCCTGGCTGCTTTACAAACAAGGAGCACACAAAGAGAACTCCAATACGGCTGACATTCCAAAAATAATGAGTGTCTTGTGCCTTATCAGCAGAAAAAAACGTGAGTTCTTGTTGAGTTTAAAGGGAAATATTAATACGCTCCGCTCCTGCTGCTGAAGTTGCCCCTGTTGCACTATGGAAATGAATCCTGGGAATTATTTAAAATAACACAATCAGCCCAAGTTTATTTCCCCGAATAAAATGAAATCCCATTGGAGCACCTCTATTCTTCTTCATAATACAGGGGGAAACGATTAAGTTTGAGTAGCTCGTCACTACAGCAACTACATATTAAACACAGGATGGGTTTTATTAGCAGGAGAGGTTTGCATGAGCAGAGGATGTCTTTTGAGTGCTCTCTGCTGGCCGTGGGCCGAGGGACGAAGCACCACCAGTTTTACTGTCTCACCCCAAACCCTTGCAGGAATTATAGAATTACATTATGGTTTGGCTTGGAAGGGACCTTAAAGCCCATCCAGTTCCAACCCCCCTGCCATGGGCAGGGACACCTCCCACTGGATCAGGGGGCTCCAAGCCCCATCCAACCTGGCCTTGAACACCTCCAGGGCTGGGGCAGCCACCACTGCTCTGGGAAACCTGGGCCAGGGCCTCCCCACCCTCATTGTGAAGAATTTCTTCATAATGTCCGAGATAAATCTTCCCCCTTACAGTTTAAAGCTGTTCCCACTCATCCTGTCCCTGCCCTCCCTGACCCAGAGCCCCTCCCCAGCCTTCCTGGAGCCTCTTTCAGTCCTGGGAGGCTGCTCTAAGGTCTCCCCACAGCCTTCTCTTCTCCAGGTTGAACAACCCCATCTCTCTCAGCTTGCCCCCATAGCAGAGGGGCCCCAGCCCTTGGATCATCTTTGTGGCCTCTAAGGACTGTTTCTACTTGTAAACATCCTCTGAGTCTGGTGGGTTTGTTGTGTCTCAAACCTTCTGTGTCTGTCACCCTGTCTGGGTGCAGGGCTGGTGTTGCCTCAGGGGCTCTTCTGTGGCTCCTGTCTAAATGGGCTGGAGCTGCCACAGAGGAAGGGGAGGAGGTGAACCCCCCACACACCTGACTGCCCTGGAGCCCCCAATCCCAATTGCAGAAGCTTCTGGAAGGAGCTTCTGTGCAAGCAGAGCAAGACCACCCCTCATGTGGTAATGAAGGCATGGACTTGGCTAATAAATAGGCGCTGCCTAGAAGGCACCAGGTGTGCCCACCACCCCAGAGGAGCAGCCTGAAGACCTGCTGCAGAAGAACCACAAGCCCCTGTGCTCCTGAAGTCCACGTTTTCCAGAGGAACTGCCTACAGAACTGTGAGTATTTTTATCTTCCTCTATTACTCTTTAATCTCTCTCTCTGACTTCTCCCTGTGTCTCTTTTCCATGGCCCTGCGGTTTATGGGATCGAACATGAGTTGTGTTGTGGTTTGCTCAGCTGCCTTGGCTGTGCTGGGGGGGTCCCATTGGGGTCTGAGCTGATAGGGATCAGATTTTTGCAGCTTTGAGAAGCTGTGACTCGGGGTGCACCCGGGGTACCTGATTTGTTATTTTAGCTGTGCCCAAAACCAGCTGTGCTTTTGAGTTTACCCTGGGAGATTTGTCGGTCTCCAGTTTGTCTCACAGACACTGAAAGACCCTCCCTCTGCGATCCTGCAGGTCAGGGTGGCCCGAGAGCTGCTGCTGGTGGGAATGAGGCCTGAAATGGCCTCCTCTGGACATGCTCCATCAGTTCCTTATCCTCCTTGTATTTGGGATTCCACAACTGAAGGCCGTTCCTCTTCCAGAAAAACCCACTGGAGATTTTAATCGGCACTGGTCAGGCCTCCCCTTGAATACTGTGTCCAGTTCTGGGCCCCCCAGTTTGGGAAAGATGTCAGGATGCTGGAGAGTGTCCAGAGGAGGGCAACGAAGATGGGGAAGGGGCTGGAGCACAAGCCCTACGAGGAGAGACTGAGGGAGCTGGGGCTGTTTAGTCTGAAGAAGAGGAGGCTCAGGGGAGACCTCATTGCTCTCTACAACTCCCTAAAAGGAGGTTGTAGTCAGGCAGGGGTTGGTCTCTTCTCTCAGGTGACCAGGGACAGAACTGGAGGGCAGGGACTCAAGTTTCGTCAGGGAAAGCTTAGACTTGATGTGAGGAAAAAGTTCTTCCCTGAAAGGGTGATTGGCCATGGGAATGGGCTGCCCAGGGAGGGGGTGGAGTCACCGACCCTGGAGGGGTTTAAGGGGAGACTGGATGAGGCACTGAGTGCCATGGTTTAGATGATGGGTTGGTGTTGGTGTTAGTGTTGGGTTATAGGTTGGACTTGATGATCTCAGAGGTCCTTTCCAACCTTATGATACTGTGATACTGTGAAATCCACTGTGGTTAAGGTTCTAAACTAATATACTTATTTTAATTCATTTTGGGGGCTTTGAGCGGAGCTGATTGGATGCTGGGCACCACCTCCAAGGTGCAGGCTGGTTTTCTCAGGACCACAAGGGACCAATCCTCCTGGGAAGGTGCTAAGGGATCAGCTCTGCGAGTCTCACACTTCCCAGGAGCCTGGAAGGGAACAAATTAATTTTTCGCTGCGCTGTTACACTGCGAGTGTCGCTGATGATTCATGGCCATGGACAGGGAGCTTAGATGTGTCTGGAGGAAGTGTTAATAAAATTTCAGCAGGGTGAACACTGTGGAACTGCATTAAAGCTTGGGAGATTTTCGACTGAGGGGACCAGCCTGCCAGGTGGTGCAGATCTCATTTACACTGGCAAAGCAGCTGCCTTGGAGCTGGCAAGAGGGAATTTTGAAGGATGTGGGCATGGCTGAGAATGGTCCTGGATGGGCAGGGCTGCCTGGGCTTTGCTTCCTTATGCTTTTTCTCTAGAAGGTGTTGAGTTGCTCATGTTGGAGAGGTGGGTTACAGCTGCTTTGTGTTTTATACCAGCGCTGGGTTGGAGATACCCACAGGACAGGACGTGTGTATTGTGACCAGCGGGGTGAGAGAGGGAATTCTGGTGCTTTATTCTGTTCTGGTGAGACCTCACCTGTAGACATGCATTTAGTTCTGGAGTCCTCAGCACAAGGAGGTCATGGACCTGTTAGAGCAAGTCCAGAGGAGACCACAGAGATGATCCGAGGGCTGGAGCCCCTCTGCTGTGAGAACAGGCTGAGAGAGTTGGGGTTGTTCAGCCTGGGGAAGAGAAGGCTCTGGGGAGGCCTTAGAGGAGCCTCCCAGGACTGAAAGGGGCTCCAGGAAAGCTGGGGAGGGGCTCTGGATCAGGGAGTGCAGGGACAGGATGAGAGAGAACAGTTTTCAGCTGAAAGAGGAGAGATTGAGATGAGATCTTGGGAGGAAATGTTTTACTGTGATGGTGGTGAGGCCCTGGCCCAGGTTCCCCAGAGCAGTGGTAGCTGTCCTATCCCTGGAGGTGTTCAAGGCCAGGTTGGATGGGGCTTGGAGCCCCCTGATCCAGTGGGAGTTGTCCCTGCCCATGGCAGGAGAGTGGAACTGGATGGGCTTTGAGGTCCTTCCCAATCCAAACCTGACTGTGTATAATATTTGTTTCTGGAGGTGAATTCCAGCCCTGAATCCTTGCTGCATCTCCCCATGCTGCAGTGGCCAAACAGCTCCAGGTGTCTCCTTGTGATGCAGCACCAGGATAGGCACCATGGAAGCAGCATCACGTGGCCCCGAGGATAACGTGATTGATGTTGTCACTCTGCCTCTGGTTTTCTCCTCTGTTTTTTCTCCATGACATTTTTGTTTTTCTCTTTCCTTGAACCATTACTGACCAAGCCAAAAGGAATTTGGGCCAGAAAACCCCATATTTAAGGACAATACCCAGTCTATTCACCACTTCTGGCAGCCCCTCCATCATGATGCTGACCCATGAGCCCCTGCACCTTCCGCAGGTGAGGGCTGTGATGCTTTGCCCCCTCCTACAAACAGCAGGAGTTTGGCAGCTGGACCCAAAGAAGGAAACTGAATTTTTTTATGTAGTATAGAACATTCTTGAGGGTTTCAGCAGTGTGGTCACCAACTTGGTATCATCCTCTGACAACAGTCACTTTGGAGATCTCAGGCCGAGTAACTGCTATTCATGTAAAAAAACCAGCAATCAAATCAAAACCTCCTCTTAAAAGGTTGTATTGATTTTTTTTTTAAGGTATTGCTGCTGTAGACCTCGCTTTGAGTGTCCCTGATTGCCTGCCCCTCCTTGAACTTCTGTCTTCTTGTGGATTTTCATTTCTGGTTGTTTTGACTTTCCAAGTGAAAACCTGTGTTTGCCTTGATTAGTGCTAAGAAACCCAAACAAAACAGGTTTTCAACAACTATAAGAGGGACTTTTTTTGCCTAAGAAATCTCCTTCTGGTGGCAAACGTGGCTTCACCCATATTGGAGGTTTTCCTTAGATATACTTGGATTTAAGCTAAGCTTCCTGGCTGGAACATTAGGCTAGGAGTTAGCATGATGAGCTAGAGAAAATAAAAAAGTCTAGGAGACTCAGCAACTTTAAATTACTTCCCCAGCACGGGAAGGACATGGATCTGTTGGAACAAGTCCAGATGAGGCCACAGAGATGATCCGAGGGCTGGAGCCCCTCTGCTATGAGGACAGGCTGAGAGAGATGGGGTTGTTCACCTGGAGAAGAGAAGGCTTTAGGGAGACCTTAGAGCAGCCTCCCAGGACTGAAAGGGGCTCCAGGAAAGCTGGGGAGGGGCTCTGGATCAGGGAACGCAGGGACAGGACCAGGGGAAGGGTTTTGAGCTGAAAGAGGGGAGATTGAGATGAGATCTTGCGGAGAAATGTTTTGCTGTGAGGGTGGGGAGGCCCTGGCCCAGGTTTCCCAGAGCAGTGGTGGCTGCCCCATCCCTGGAGGTGTTCAAGGCCAGGCTGGATGGGGCTTTGAGCCCCCTGATCCAGTGGGAGGTGTCCCTGTTGTTCAGTTGGAACTGGATGTTTTTTCAAGGTCCCTTCCAGCCTAAACCCTTCCATGAGCTACAATTGCCCCACATGGTGATGGAATCACTGACTGCGTAGGGCGTAACGATGGGACAAACTGGTTGGAGAAGTCCCCACTCTTTAACCCAATGGGTGACTTCTTCAGAGTGACAGCTACTCCATAGGGTACAAGAGGGACAAGTGCAGTGTCTGACTTTGTGTTAAGATCAATAGGCAATGGTTTGTGCCAACCTGGAGTAGATGGGAGAGACTTATCTATCTTCCCCAATCAATCCCTTGGGGTGGAACTTCTTGGAAACATCTGCTTGGCTTGTGTTTCACCTCCTCAAGGGCAATAAATGCAGCTGCTGTGCTTTGGTGGCCAACGTGCTGTAGGAAATATATTGTACCTGCACCTGTAGGTGCCCAGGGAATTATGGAGTGGGTCTGATGCCAGCTCCTGCCAGGCTCTTGCTCAACAAGACCTCACGTCAGACTCTGCAAAACCCTTCTTGCATTCTGCATTCAGTTGTTTTTTCCTGATTCAGGAATTTGAGACTGAAATAGAGTGGAATTTGAGAACAGAAGCTTTTAGAGGCTCATTCTGGGTGAAATCAAAGGAAGTGTCTCCTGGCTTTTAAAAGGGGTTGTAATTGTCTAATATTGCTTTAAGTTTTCTGACAAATCTGACTTTTAGTTTGTATCCAGTTTATTAAGTACTTCACACACCCGTCTAATAATTCTATCGGTAAAAGGCTGTTCACCTCAATAATAGCTCAAGGCAAAGAGTTTTGCAGGTGAATTCAAGACAAAAATTACTCCTTTTTCATCTATCCTCAGACAAGATGCTTTTCTGTTTCTGTTTCGGGTGACTCAGACTTTTCTTCCCCTGCTGTTATTTTCCAGTGTCTCTTTTTCAGCTTTGCAAATTGCGAAGGTGGGCTGAAAAGGGGAAGTGTTCTGAGCTGAACCACAAACCTATTTCAAGTCAGCTTGGGTGGGAAAAGGCCACGTGGCACTGGGATGTGGTTCAGTTCAGAGTGGTGTTGGACTGGATGAGCTTAGAGGTCTTCTCCGACCTTAATGATTCTATGAAGTTGCTCCATTTGGAACATCCTTTTCTCTACCTTATTTTACTGCTACTCCAGTGGGAAGAGCAGAAAGCCAATAAACAGGAACAGGGATGCAGCCTTTCACAGAAACCCTGGTGGTTGTTGTTTATCTTCTGATTGAGTCAGATTTGCTTTTCATCTTGTTAAGAAGTCAGGATGTCACGGCTGAGGAAAAAACGTGCACTGCTCTCAAATTGATCGAAAAATTAATTAAATAAAATTTGAGGCAGAAAAGCATCGCTGTATTTAATTTTTTGGCACATTCAGTATTGCAAAGGGTTCCAGGAAGACTGGGAAGGGTCTCTTGATCAGGCAGTGCAGGAATAGGATGAGGGGGAAGGGTTTTCAGCTGAAAGAGGGGAGATTGAGATGAGATCTTGGGGAGAAATGTCTTGCTGTGAGGATGGGGAGGCCCTGGCACAGGTTGCCCAGAGCAGTGGTGGCTGCCCCATCCCTGGAGGTGTTCAAGGCCAGGTTGGATGGGGCTTGGAGCCCCCTGATCCAGTGGGAGGTGTCCCTGCCCATGGTAGGGGGGTTGGAACTGGATGGGCTTTGGGGTCCCTTCCAACCCAACCCATTCCATGATTCTCCGCGTGTTTCCCCTGTGTCTTTACTCATTGCTGTGATGCTTCCAGGACTTGCTCTGCTTTTTGAGTTCTCCTTGGGTGTGCAGGAGCAGGGACAATGAGGGGGCCTGAAGTGGACATGAGCCTTTTGTTCCTACAGCAGCATTGCAGCACTGCTTGCATCTCTCTCCCTCAGAGCAAGAGCTTTGGTGGCTTCAGCTGAGCAGTTAGGGGGGACCAGGGCTCCACCAGGCTCACACCACCCCTCAGTGTGAGGTCTGGTCCTGCTGCCTGCAGTGCCCAGGTCTGCTGGGTGGGAGGTTTCAGCTTTTGCAAAAGCTTATCTTTTCTCAGACAATTCTTATTGCTGCATGATTTGAGGCTGTGCTGGGCTCTCATTTTGTCTCCCAGCTGGAGATCTTTGCCTGCTGCTCTGCCAGTGCTCATCTGCTCTCAGACATCCACTGTGAGATGTCTTTGTACGCCAGAAAGAAGAGACATCAAGTCCTGGGGCAAGATAGACCATCCTAAAGATGGTTTTGGTCTATGCTGAGGGACAGCCCACGGCTGACAGTCCCACTGTGAGCATGAGGGTAGATCTTAACTGTTCTTCCAACAACCAATCTTTCTGGAGAGGTAGGAGGGGAGGGAACATAGAATCATACAGCAGTTTGAGTTGGAAGAGACCTTAAAACCCATCTAATTCCACCCCTCTGCCATGGGCAGGGACACTTCCCCCTGGATCAGGGGGCTCAAAGCCCCATCCAACCTGGCCTGGAACACCTCCAGGGATGGGGCAGCCACCACTGCTCTGGGCAACCTGGGACAGGGCCTCCCCACCTTCACAGTGAAAACATGGCATGAATTGGTGACAGATGTGATGGAGGGCCAGGGTATGAAGTCTAACTGAGGACTTCAGCTCTTCTTGTAAGAAATTGTCCAATAAATTAAAATATCAAATATTCATCTAGTAATCTGTTTGACATCCAGTTCAAGCCCATGCATTTGGAGGGGAATACATATTTGGGCATTTTATTAATAACATATCTATTATTGATGCATTTCTGTATAATTCATAAAACAGAAAAATAAAGTGTTTTTCTATTGAAGTGCACACATGGGAGTAAAAATAAAAAAATAAGTCTTCCATACAATAATTATATGAGGATTACTGGAACTTTTTAAAGATGTGCACTGTGGATCAGGATTCAGATGGGTCATCTCTGTGTGCCTCCAGAGATGGTTTTGGCTGTTTTTTGGTTTGAACTGAGAGTTTCAAACCAGTTGCTGGGATGAAAGGCTTTAATTTAGGATTTCAACCAACTCTCAGAGGAAAAGGGCTCAGAGCTCGCGATCCTTATTCCGTTATTCAGCTTTTGCTGTTATTTCAGAGTGTCTTGAATTCCTTTTCAGGCTTTACAAACACCAGTGGGGTCAAGTCTGCGCTTTCAATTGATTTGATGGGTGCAGGTTGAAAACATAAAGGAGTCTTCAGTAGGAACGCATTTTCAAAGCTGAAATGCTGCCTCTTCCAACAAATGTTTTTGTGTTTTGAAAAGCAAATCAGCAGCAGAGTGTGGGATTAGGTCAGGTCCCACTTTTAGTGCTGCACCATGAATTCTCACAGTGAGGGTTGCTTAAAAAGGTTGCAGTTTGAGCCTCACAGAAATGGATATGAATCTGTTTCTCTCTTCTGGGTGCAGTGCAGGTCTCTGATGGGTGATAATGGCAGCACTGCATCACAGCATCTTCCACTGAACCCAAAGTGTTAAATGACTGTGTCACATGGAGACAGTGGGAAGAAATTCCATAGACTATAGCTATAATTTTCTCTTGTGTTGCTGCTTGTGGGAACTTTCTTGATGAAGAAAAAATGCAATGGGGATGGTTTGCCCTATGTAATGAAGCTCAGAATTAGACCTTGTGGTCCACATCTGATTTGGCAACACCATCTCACTGTCAACAGGCTCCCACAGTCTCAGCCCTGTGAGAAGAGCAAAGGCTGAGAGCCCTCGTTTGTACCTAAGTCAAAATGTTTGGAAGCAATGCCAGGTCCTGCACTTTGGTCACAACAACCCCATGCAGCACTCTGGGCTGGGGCAAGAGCAGCTGGAGAGATGCCTGGTGAAAAAAAAAACTGGGAGTGCTGGTTGGCAGTGGCTGAACATGAGGCAGCAGTGGCCCAGGGGGCCAAGAGGGCCAATGGCATCTTGGGCTGTGTCAGACACAGCGTGGGCAGCAGGAGCAGGGCAGGGATTGTGCCCCTGCACTGGGCACTGGGGAGGCCACCCCTCGAGTGCTGGGGTCAGTTCTGGGCCCCTCACTCCAAGAAGGACCTTGAGGGGCTGGAGAGCGTCCAGAGAAGGGACCGGAGCTGGGGAAGGGGCTGGAGAACAGGGGTTGTGGGAGCAGCTGAGGGAGCTGGGGCTGTTTATCCTGGAGAAGAGGAGGCTGAGGGGAGACCTCATCCCTGTCTGCAACTGCCTGAGAGGAGGCTGTGGGGAGGTGGGGGTTGGTCTCTTCTCCCCAGTGACAGGGGATGGGAGGAGAGGAAATGGCCTCAAGTTGCCCCAGGGCAGTTTGGACTGGATATTGGGAAAGATTTCTTTACTGTCAGAGTGGTGAAGCCCTGGCAGAGGTTGCCCAGGGCAGTGGGGGAGTCTCCATCCCTGGATGTGGCACTTGGGCACAGGGTTTAGCAGGCACGGTGGGGTTGGGCTGATGGTTTGACTGGGTGATCTTAGAGGTCTTTTCCAACCTTAACAACTCTGATTTGATGAAAACCAAAAATAACCCCTAATGCCCTGAAAACTGGGGAAAGTAAGAGAGGTTTTGAAGGAGAGAGTGACTTAGCCATGGGATAGTTTTGCCTCTTCTGTCTTCGACTGAAAGGATAACAAAGGATTTTCATAAAAGCTATTCTCAGGCTATGGCTGATAGATAATTGTATTTGACTGCATTCTGCACTTGTGAATTCCCTGTTGCGACTCAGGGAGGAGGCTGTGATTTTCTTTTTTGCTTTAATTATACAAATATGATAAGAGCTGCTTGTGCTCCTCTTTCCCAATAGGGAGAAGGAAGAAGCTCAGAAAATTAAACAGTTTAGCAAAAGTTGCACCTTTGAATGGCCTCAGGCAGATATACAACTACACCCAAAATTAAAATGCAGTAAGAATTAGTAAACAAGTGATATGTTTGAGACATTCAACACAGAATTTGCTTTTCAGTCACAATTTTAAAGCTTTCTGAAGCATTTCACTATGTGCATAGGCGTGGAACCAGAGACCTCACCAGTTTGGCTCAAAAATGGGTGCAAACATAGAATCATAGAATCACTTGGTTGGAAAAAACCTCTGAGATCATTGAGTCCAACCATCCCTGTCCATAAAAGATAGCCCTGAGCACCTCATCTGCCCATCTTTTAAACCCCTCCAGGGGTGGGGACTCCACCCCCTCCCTGGCAGCCTCTGGCAGGGCCTGAGAACCCTTTCCATGAAGAAATGTTTCCTGATGTCCAATCTGACCCTGCCCTGGTGCCACTTGAGGCCATTTCCTCTCCTCCCATCCCCTGTCACTGGGGAGAAGAGACCAACCCCCACCTCCCCACAACCTCCTCTCAGGCAGTTGCAGACAGGGATGAGGTCTCCCCTCAGCCTCCTCTTCTCCAGGATAAACAGCCCCAGCTCCCTCAGCCACTCCCACAACCCCTGTTCTCCAGCCCCTTCCCCAGCTCCGGTCCCTTCTCTGGATGCTCTCCAGCCCCTCAATGTCCTTCTTGCAGTGAGGGGCCCAGAACTGAACGCAAGATTTGAGGTGCAGCCTCCCCAGTGCTGAGTGCAGGGGAAGGATGACAAGTTTGTAGGACTTAAGTCAACCAGGATGTATCTTAGGCATGACGTGATCTGCTCTGCCTTGTTGAAAACTGAGATATTTACATGCTCAGGAGAAGATCTTCATGCATTGGAGACATTTAGGACTACCACAAACAAAGAGCTTAGAGGCTCCAGATCAGGCAAGTAGGTAAAGAGAGGTTCAGGATCACATTTTTAGACTAGACTTCAGTTTTTTTTATTTAAACTTTTCCTCCTTTAAAAAAAAAAAAGCTGTTAACTAGGGAGACATCCACAAGCAGAATTTAATTGTGCTCTGCTGAGGTAATGTTTATATCAGCTTCCAATCCTTTCTTGTATCCTGTTAATTCTTTCTGTTTCTACAACATTTTTCAACAATTAATTAGTCAGTCCAGCAATCACAGAATGGTTTGTGTTGGAAGGAAACTCAGTCCCATCCGGTTCCAACCCCCCTGCCCTGGGCAGGGACACCTCCCACTGGATCAGGGGGCTCAAAGCCCCATCCAACTTGGCATTGAACACCTCCAGGGAGGGAGCATCCAAGACTTCTCTGGCCAATGTTGGCTTCCCTACCTTTTCATTTCCATGAAGTGACCTCATCCTGCAGCAGAGGACAGGAGAACAGGACCCCAAATACCGGTCATTAGTTTGCATGGACTTATTATTCTCCTTGCTGTTGGTCTCCAAAGTAAGGAAAACCAATTTAATTGTGTGCAGAGGCAGATTCCAAAGTCTTCATTCTTTCTTTTTAAAGTTTTTCTGCACTAATTCCTCCTTTATATAAAATAATCAATACTTTGTACAGACAAAGTCAAGTGGGACCTTGCAGTTTCTGTCTGCTTTATTTTCTCTGTGTAGTCTAGAGTTTTACTTGCTCTTCCTCTCATGTTAAGCAGAGGACTCTGTTACACCCTCTGTTAACCTTGTTATCATTTCCACAGCTGACACAGCTAATAGAGAAACTTTGGGGGGGCGTGAGGAGACCTCAGTCATACAAATGAGGAGGCAGGAGGTCCTGCAAGCTCTGTATTCCCACCAGGAGATACAACAAACACCACCACCAGCTGGGTGAAGCCACAGACTCCTTGTGCTCTGGTTTGGGCTAAAGCAGAGAGTATACTCTGAATTTTCAGCTAAGCTTCTTTCGTAACTTGAGCTGCTGAAGCTCACCAACAGGTTTTCAGACAGTGGCTGCCACTGGAAGTGATAAGGCTGGTCGTTATCACCAAGGTAATGGGCAATTGATGGGCAGAATGGCCCCTCCTCACACCTATTCCTATGGAAATCAAGGCCATCCCAGAGTTGGGGAGAAGAAAGGGCAGCTGACACAAACCTGACCAGCAAGGTATTCCTGTCATACAGGTCTTACTCAATATAACAGCTTAGACATCACAAAGGTCCACCTTCTTCTTTGATGGCCAGTGCTCAGCGAGGACCTGTGCTAGGGATGGTTTAGGTTGGATATTGGATAAAATATCTCGACTAAAAGACTGGTGAAGCCCTGGCAGAGGCTGCCCAGGGCAGTGGTGGAGTCTCCATCCCTGGAGGGGTTCGAAAAACATGTAGATTTGGCTCTCAATTCACTAAAACCCCTGTAGATGTGAAGGGACTTGTGGAGCCCCAACCTTGCTGAGTTTATATCCTCAGTATTCTGCGCAGTCTGCAAACACTTGCTGAAGGGAAGAGTAATTAGTCTGAAAGCAAAGGGTAGACAGGATGAATTACATCATGGCTTTTTCAGTGTTAGATTACAACAGAGACATTGCATGTCTTTATTTTTAATATGAAAACAATTTCTTAGATAAGGGCAAAGTGGCAGGTCCAGGCTGTCCAATTTAAGTAAAGTATTTGACTTTGTTCCCCACAGGAAATTATTACCTAAGGTGGAGATGCTGGGGATTAATACCTGTATTGCCCACTGGTTATGGAGCTGGCCAAAGGGAGGATGACTTGGAGTGGGGAGAGGTCACTGCTGGAGGTTACTGTAGATGTGCCTTTGACAGGTCCTATTTCACATGGACAATAATGACCTCACAGAAAGAACTAAAGATCAGTAGTAATTGCAGAAATTAAGGGTTCTTATTTAGGTTCCTGTTCTGAGAAGTTTGGCTCCAAGAGGAAATGGCCATAAGTTGTGCCAGGGGAGGTTCCAACTGGATATTAGGAAGAATTTCTTTACTGAAAGGATGTTCAGGCACTGGAACAGCTGCCCAGGGAGGTGGCTGAGTCACCATCCCTGGAGGGGTTTGAAAAATGGGTAGATGAGTTTTTGAAAGACATGGTTTAGCAGAGGATGGGTGCGGTTGGACTCTGATCTCAAAGGTCTTTTCCAACCAGAAGGTTCTATGATTCTGTGAGGAGATTCTGGTGAGGTGGGTGTTTGTCTTCCATGTAACAAGTGATAGGATGGGAGGAAATGGCCTCAAGTTGCACCAAGGGAGGTTTAGATTGGAGATTAGGAGAAATTCCTTCAAGGTTGTCCAGTGTTGGCAGAGGCTGCCCAGGGAGGGGCTGGAGTCTCCATCCCTGGAGGGATTTAAAAGCTCTGTGAATGTGGTGCTTAGGGAGATGGTTTTGTGGTGGACTGGGCAGTGTTGGGTTAATAGTTGGACTCTGTGTTCTTAAAGGTCTTTTCCAACCTGAAAGACTTTGCAATTAGCTCATCCCTGTATCTATCTGTGTATCTGCTTATCTATAGGGATAAGCAGATTGCCCAGGAGACAGGGCAACCTGTTGCAGACCTGCTGGCTGGGAAAAGGCCCAGGGAAGCAGTGGAGGCCCCATCCCTGGAAACATTCAAGGTTGGGCTGGATGGAGCTCTGAGCAACCCGATCAATTAAAGATGTCCCCGCTCCTGCAAGGGTGTTGGACTGGATGGGCTGCAAAGGTCCCTTCCAACCCAAAGCATTGTGTGATTCTATGGTAAATGGAACAAACACCTCGCAGAGATGCTGGTGGACCCCAGGGAAGTTTCCTGGTGAGAGGTGTTACCGGTACCGAAGAGAACCGGTTCGTTGTAAAGGATGACCTGAAAAGCAACACGTTTAGAAGAGGTCGGTGTGGCAACCTGAAAGGGCATCTTGACCAGGCCAAGGTGAGACTGGGGCTTTCCAAAGGTCCTAAAATCATAATGATTTTGCATTTATTAGCATGGAACTGTTGTTCATCTCCCCTAGCTTATCCAGCTTAGCGTAAGTACTCCTCACTCTACTAGATGGGACTTAGAAATGATTAATTACTTCTTTATTAGATTAATATTTCCTAAAACCCACTTGAAGGAGCTTTATTAGGACTCTGCAGTCAGTGGTATTTGACCAGATATTAAATTAATGCAATTAGAAGGTAATTTAGGTTGGAAGGGACTTCTGGAGGTTACCTGGCTCAACATCCTTCTCAAAGCAGGCCTGATGCCAAGTTAATGAGGTAGATCAGGGCTTGGGCCAGTTCATTCCTGAAGATCTCCAAGGACAGAGATCTCTTTTCTTACAGTCAGGGCAGGTTCACGTGTTACTGAGGGGAGACCTCATCACCCTGCAGCTCCCTGAAAGGAGGTTGTAGTGAGGTGGGTGCTGGGCTCTCCTCCAAGGTGACAAAGGAAATGGCCTCAAGCTGAGCCAGGAGAGGTTTAGATTAGACATCAGGAAAAATTTCTTCTCCAAAAGGGTTCTTGGACACTGGCAGAGGCTGGTGGAATCCCTGTAGATGTTTAAAAGATGAGTAGATGTCCTACTTGGGGACATGGTCTAGTGGTGGACTTAGCAGGGGTGGATCAGTGGTTGAATTTGACGATCTTAAAGGTCTTTTCCAACTGAAACCATTCTGTGATTCTAAAATACAACATTTTTTATGCATTGGAAATGCCAATATGACAGTTGCTTCGTAAGATTCATAACACATGTGGAGGTTTTGGTGCAATATTCATCCCAGGGCAGAGAACTCCTAATTATATGTTTACTTACGTTGGTCATCAACCCTCAGAGGTGGAAAACAAAACACATTTATGCACCTGGGGTTCATGGAAGGTTCCTTTGGTGCTTGCTCCTGATAGAGCCTTTCTGTGTGACACTAAACATGTCCCTCTACCTTCTGCTTCAGCAAACCAGGCACAATACCTCTTCCCCTCCCTTCCTCTCCCAGCCTAAAAATCACACAAAGCACATTAACGTTTATGAATTAGTTAATGATAGCACTCAGGTAACTATGGTGATGAAGGCCATGTGAGTACCTAAATAAATTAGAGGGGTTGTGCCAGAACGTGGCCCTTCTCCTACCATTTATAACAGCATTCAGGCACATTACACTCCTCCAGGACTGATGAATTGTGCTTGGTGGCATTAAATCTACTGCAGAACACGAGGAGGTTAAATAATAAAAGTGGTGTTCATTGTACTGAAATTAAACAGGCATCAAAGCCACCAAATTCTTGACCTGTTAGCAGCTTAAATCAACCATGGTTCTGTCAGAAAGCCAGCTTGCTCCAGTGGCTTGGAAAATCAAGGTGAAAGCTTCCTTGCTGGCCATGCTGCTCCTCCTGGAGAGGGGGTTGAGGGAGAGCTCCAGCCTTCACCTCGGCTTTGCTCCCCTGGTTCATAGAGTCACAGAATGAGTTGGGTTGGAAGGGACCTCAAAGCCCATCCAGTTCCAACCTCCTGCCACGGGCAGGGAGACCTCCCACTGGATCAGGGGGTTCAAAGCCCCATCCAACCTGGCCTTGAACACCTCCAGGGATGGGGCAGCCACCACTGCTCTGGGCAACCTGGGCCAGGGCCTCCCCACCCTCACAGCAAAACATTTCTCATTTCAATCTCCCCTCTTTCACCTGAAAACCCTTCCCCCTCATCCTGTCCCTGCCCTCCCTGATCCAGAGCCCCTCCCCAGCTTTCCTGGAGCCCCTTTCAGTCCTGGGAGGCTGCTCTAAGGTCTCCCTGGAGGCTTCTCCTCTCCAGGCTGAACAAACCCAACTCTCCCAGCCTGTCCTCACACCAGAGGGGCTTCTGCCCTCAGATCATCTCTGTGGCCTCCTCTGAACTCGCTCCAACAGCTCCAGGTCCTTCCTGTGCTGAGGACTGCAGACCTGGACACAGGGCTCCAGGTGAGGTCCCACCAGGGCAGAGCAGAGGGGCAGAATCCCCTCCCTCACCCTGCTGGTCTCATTGCTCTGGGTGCAGCCCAGGACACCTTTGGCTTTCTGGGCTGGGAACAGGGATGGAACAACAACGCAACCATGAATGCTGGTACAAACTGTGGAGTTAAACTATACCAACTTGCATGGATAGCTGGAATCCTGGAAGCAGGCTGTGCAAAACATTTGTTGTGACCTAAAACTGCCACTGATGTCAGGTTTCTGTGTTTTCTCTTCATTTTTGAGTTGCTAGTGGGTGATGATTAAGGAACCTGGCTGAAACATTGGCTCACTTTCTTCCCCAGTTGCCTTGAACGCTCTCCACGTGCTATTCCTCAGCAAGTCTTGTCAGAAGGATGTCTTTCACTGTATTAGATCTCTCTGGAAGGGAATGCAGCAACAGATTGTTATTGCTGTTTCAAAACCTTCCCTCTTAGTGGTTATGGATGAGGAAACTCAGAGGCATCTTCCAGACATGAAGCTCCTTTGAAATCTAAAGTCATTTTCTGGTCTACTGGTGCCCTTTAGTATAAGGATGGGGTGAAGTGGTGAGTGGGACTGACTTTTTTAAAAAATGCCTTGAAAGGGGAAAGGTTAAACAGCTTTCACACTCACCCCCTAGACCTGCCATCATGCAGTTATTATTTTATAGCTTGAAATCTGCTCCTCTTGGAAGCAGCAGAAAGCAACCACCTTGTTCTGTGCAGAATGGCTCCATCAGGTGGAGCAATCATCTAAAACAAAACTGGGTGACACAAGACAATGGTCTTCCCATTATTCTCCTGGATCAGCAATGCTCCTGGCCAGCACGGCAGCTGCACCTACCATCTCCAGTCCCACCAAATTCTGCTTTGTGGCCAGTCCTTGGGCTTGTTCCATGACTCTCTGATTCTGAATCCATCACCTTGTTAATCCAGCTTCCTCTTGGCCTTTGTGCTTCTTTATAAACCAGGTAATGAATCAGCTGCTGTGATGAACATTAGGCATGAGGAAGAAATTCTTCACATGAGGGTGGGGAGGCCCTGGCCCAGGTTTCCCAGAGCAGTGGTGGCTGCCCCATCCCTGGAGATGTTCAAGGCCAGGTTGGGTGGGGCTTTGAGCCCCCTGATCCAGTGGGAGGTGTCCCTGCCCGTGGCAGGGGGTGGAACTGGATGGGCTTTGAGGTACCTTCCAACTCAAACCAGTCTATGATTCTATGACTCTGTGAAGATGGATTGCAAGACCTGTGCATGGTTGTGTCTATAACTAGTGTCAGGATAACTCCAGCATCCCAACCCACAGGCAGAACCCCCTGAGCTCCATGATCAGGGCATGAGCAAGCTCCAGGGCTTTCACATAATCATAGAAACATGGAATGGTTTGGGCTGGAAGGGACAGTAAAGCCCATCCAGTTCCAAGCCCCCTGTCATGGGCAGGGACACTTCCCACTGGAGAGAGGAAAGGGGCTCAGATTGCACCAGGGCAGGTTCAGATTGGACATCAAGATAAAGGCCTTCACCAAAAGGGTTCTCAGGCCCTGTCAGAGGCTGCCAGGGAGGAGGTGGAGTCCCCATCCCTGGAGGGGTTTAAAAGCTGGGCAGATGGGGTACTCAGGGATCTGGTTTGGTAGTGGGCAGGGACGGTTGGACTCAAATCTGAAAGGTCTTTTCCAGCCAAGCAATTCTATGATTCTGCATTTCAGGGGGGCTGCAGACACGTAACGTGGTGGTAAGTCAGTGGGCAAGGCTGAAAGCATTCCCTCTGTCATTTTTAAGAGTCCAGCAAAACTTGTTCTGACCTGAAATTTGATAAACAAGGATATTGGTGCAGCATTTGCAAAGGGCAGCGGTTAAAAATACCCGGCATTACGAAGGAGTTTAACCCAGCTGAAGAAAGCCCTGGGCACGATAAGAAGTAATGAACATTGTGGTTGGTTCCATGCTCAGTGATGCATTAATCATGGCCCCAGCGATGGCATCTCAGTGCTGCCCTCAGGTCTCAGCATGGGCACCTTGGTGACCCCTGGGGGGTGTTCAGCTCTGAAATGGGGCTGATCATGGACTCAGGGAATGCTTTGGGTTGGAAAGGACTTTACAGGACATGTAATCCAGCCCCTCTGCAGGAGCAGGGACATGGAATTGTACAATCATCTGGTTGGAAAAGACCTCTGAGATCGAGTCCAACCATCCCTGTCCACGACTAAACCAGATCCCTGAGAAACTCATCCACCCATCTGTTAAACCCCTCCAGGGATGGGGACTCCACCCCCTCCCTGGCAGCCTCTGACAGGGCCTGAGAACCCTTTCCATGAAGAAATGTTTCCTGATGTCCAATCTGACCCTGCCCTGGGGCCACTTGAGGCCATTTCCTCTCATCCTATCTCCTCTCACTTGGGCAGGAGACATGTTTAACTCCATCAGGCTGCTCAGAGCCCCATCCAACTTTATCCTCAGCACTCACATTCCCAAGCAGATGGCAGGACCTCAGAGAAGATGCTGAGAGGTCCCTCCCTGCTCAGAGATGGGGATGGACCTTGATTTTTAACTATGAAGTCCACCAGCAAATACAGGGTCCATTGTAGGATGTAGCTCTTGAACATCCCACCCAATCTGGTTCCTCTTTCATGCTCCTGCTTCTCTTTTCTCCTCTTTCCCCACACTCCCTTCTTATTAATCTCCAGAGAAATGGTTGTGACTCCAGAAATTTTCAATTAGCCAATGTGATTGGCTGTGTGTAAGGGAATTAATGTAACATATGCTAAGTGTATGCATGACCTATTTAAAGTGATGGATAATCTTTCCTGGTAAAACTCTTTTAATGGTATGAACTTCCTGCACATCAGTGAGTGTAAAATTGTGATTCTAAGTAACGTTACAGCTTGTGCAACTGCACAGAGGAGCAAGGCAGGTCAAGGAGCCAGGTGGTTACCTGATGCAACTCAACATTAGTTGTTTTATGCAAAGAAATTATGGAAATAAACTGAAAGGTTGGAGGTTGAAGGATCACAAGGCTTGAGTGCAGCCAGCTGGCCGAGACCTTGAGGGAATTTGCCAATACATTGACATTTAAGCAGAAGCTGAACTCCTCAGCAAAACTTTTATCCTGATGCTGGGTGATGTTGAGAGCTGCAACCCCAGGAAAATGCACAAGTCTTTTCTCCTTCAAAATTCAAGCTCTTTAGATCATAGACTCATGGAATGGCTTGGGTTGGAGGGGACTTCAAAAATCATCCAATTCCTCCCCCTGCCACGGGCTGGGACACCTCCCACTGGATCAGGGGGATCAAAGCCCCATCCAACCTGGCCTTGAACACCTCCAGGGATGGGGCAGCCAACACTGCTTTGGGAAACCTGGGCCAGGGCCTCCCCACCCTTACAGGAAAATGTTTTTTACTGAGACCTCATCTCAATCTCCCCTCTTTCAGCTTAAAAATGTTCCCCCTCATCCTATCCTTGCACTCCCTGATCCAGAGCCCCTCCCCAGCTTTCCTGGAGCCCCTTTCAGTCCTGGGAGGCTGCTCTAAGTTCTGCCCACAGCCTTCTCCTCTCCAGGCTGAACAACCCCAGCTCTCACAGCAGAGGGGCTCCAGCCCTTGGATCATCTCCATGGCCTCCTCTGAACTCGCTCCAACAGCTCCAGGTCCTTCCTGAGCTGAGGATGTCAGACCTGGACGCAGGGCTCCAGGTGGGGTCTCACCAGGGCAGAGCAGAGGGGCAGAATCCCCTCCCTCTCCCTGCTGGCCACAGATGCAGTGCAGGTCTTTTTTCTAAGTTATTTATTGTCTTGCGTAAAACTTCCTCCCTCTTGTGTAATTTTACTAAAAATGCCATTGGGGGTTTCAGAGAAGTCACTACCTGAAAACCCTCAGCTTGAACCAAGCTGGTTTGTGACGTGGGCTCCCTCCCTCCCCTGTCAGAGCCTCTTGCCCAAAAGTTCCCATCGAGCCTGCAGCTTCTGCTTATGTCACAGCTCTCACAATCGTGTTCAGTCTTGATTTAAGGCCCTCAGGTAGTGTCAGAGCCAATGGAGGCTTAAATAAATTGTTGGATTGGGTAACTACTATTCTTGTTAAAAACATCACCTCATTTCAAGCCTGAATTTTTCCAGGTCTGGATGCTGTGTATTGTCCTTAATTATTCCTTTTCCTGCTGGACTAAAGAGCCTTCTCTCATATAGAAAATATGTCACCTGTAGGTGCTTGTAAATGATGGACAGGTCCCCTCTATGCCTTCTATAAACAGACCCATCTCCAGCCTTGTTACGAGGAGGCTGCCCAGGTCTCACACTCTCCTGATGCCTGTGAGGTTGCCAGTGCAGACACCAACATTATATCCAGTCAGTGAGAACGGGGTCATAAAGATTAGGTCAGAATGTCACACCACCTCCCTGATCTCCTCCTCTGGTGGCTGTAGTCCTCTACAGTCTTCCTGGCACTGTGGCTGGTGCTCAGGGGCATCTCTTCAGGTTTGTGCCTTGCAGAATGTCTTGCTTACAGCAGTGATGTGTAATTCATAGAATCACAGAATCGCTTGGTTGAAGATCTTTGAGATCATTGAGTCCAACCATCCCTGTCCACTACTGAACCAGATCCCTGAGCACCTCATCTGCCTGGCTTTTAGGGGGATTCTGCCCCTCTACTCGGTTCTTGTGAGATCCCAACCTGGAGTCCTGTGTCCAGTTCTGGAGTCCTCAGAACAGGAAGAAGATAGTGAGCTGGAGTGATCCGAGGGCTGGAGCCCCTCTGGTGTGAGGACAGGCTGAGAGAGTTGGGGTTGTTCAGCCTGGAGAAGAGAAGGCTGTGGGGAGACCTTAGAGCAGCCTCCCAGGACTGAAAGGGGCTCCAGGAAAGCTGGGGAGGGGCTTTTTAGCAGGGCTTGTTGTGACAGGACAAGGAGTGATGGTTTTAAACTGAGAGAGGGGAGATTTAGACTGAATATAAGGAACAAATATTTTCCTGTGAGGGTGGGGAGGCCCTGGCCCAGGTTTCCCATAGCAGTGGTGGCTGCCCCATCCCTGGAGGTGTTCAAGGCCAGGCTGGATGGGGCTTGGAGCCCCCTGATGCAGTGGGAGGTGTCCCTGCCCATGGCAGGGGGGTGGAACTGGACAGGCTTTAAGGTCCCTTCTAACTCAAAGCATCCTCTTACTCTATGATTCCATGATCATTTTCTCCTAGCATTTGGGGAAGGCAGGTGGGAAAAGAGGGCCCTGAGCTACACAGACTCCTCTACGAAGATCCAAGGGCAAGTCCTTAGCAAGACAACCCTGCTGTGAGTGACCCCTTTCCAGAGACAGAAAATGAACAAAAGTGAGGAAGGGAAAGAAAGGCACAGAAGGTGAAGTAACCTACCCGCAGGCAGAGCCAGCACCGGAGCCCAAGTCTTTGTCCAACACTTTCCCATCAACCAGCCAACTGCTCAAGACCTTTATCTTTTGGAGGCAGCAGATGCAGTTTGGTCAGGCACCACTTCACTCAGTCCCAAATGGCAGCAGAATTTGTTGTAAGGATCAGTACCCCTAGATCATGTGGAAATAAAAGTGAGAGCCACTCAGATTGTTCCCACCAGATATTTTTTCCACAATGATGACATTCTTTATGTGATAAAAATGACATTTTTTTCCTGCCTTAAATGTCCTTGTCTGAAGCAGAGAGTCCAACCTCCTTCAGCTCGTGCTGGAGGTCTACCAAGGAGGGACAGGTTTTGTGGGAAAGCCAACAAGAGAAATGGGTTTCTGCCAGTGTTTGCAAATCCAGAAGGAAATTACAGAGCTTCAGGGGGGATATCTTTCTAATTCATGGAGCAGAAACTCATTGAGAGTCATCAGATATAGAGACAGTGCCCCTTGTTCAGCCTCTGAGTTGCAAGTGACTGGAGGATGGAGTATCTGGGAAGAACATGGGTCTGTTAGAGCAAGTTCAGAAGGGGCCACAGAATTGATCCGAGGGCTGGAGCACCTCCTGTGTGAGGACAGGCTGAGAGAGTTGAGGTTGTTCAGCCTGGAGAAGGGAAGGCTCCTCAGAGACCTCCCGTTCCTGGAGGTGCTCAAGGCCAGGTTGGATGGGGCTTTGAGCCCCCTGACCCAGTGGGAGGTGTCCCTGCCCATGGCAGGGAGGTTGGAGCTGGATGGCTTTGAGTTTCCTTCCAACCCAAACCATTCTATGATGGGTTGTCTGCTTAAATAGGGAAGGTTTCTCTGATAATTGGACAAACCTACACAGTTCCTCCACAATTTCTATCCTAAAGGATGAAGTTAACTCTAAAACAAGCAACAAAATAGCTCTAGTGGGATATTAAATTTCCACCAATATCAGAGAAATAAACCAGCTGTAAGTGACAATTTATTTTTGTGTTACTGTTTTTTCCCTTCAGTGTGTTAAGGCTTCTACTCTGGGAACTGATTGCACCAATTTCCAACACTGTTACCTCTTGATATTGTAAGTACCACATTACAAGCAGATGATGGACTTATCTTTACTACAAACGTAAGAGTTGTGCTCTTGTGCTCTTGACTTTACATCAGTTAAGATTCTAGTGAAGGCAAGGCAATTTTTAGCTTTTGCACCACTTCTCAGAGGTGTTTCTGCACAGCCCAGAAGAGACAAACGTTCACCATCAGGTACTGAGGAGCATTAGTGATCCTGGAATCATGGAATCATAGAGTCATAGAGTCATCTGGTTGGAAAAGACCTCTGAGTTCATCAAGTCAAACCATGCCTGCCCACTACTAAGCCCTGTCCCTGAGAAACTCATCTGCACATCTTTTAAACCCCTCCAGGGGTGGGGACTCCACCCCCTCCCTGGGCAGCCTAGGGTGAAGTACAGGTAAGTTCTAGCTAAGGGTATGGTTTATAGGTAAAAACACAGCACATCACAGTGGTGGAAGTGCCTTGCTTCATGAAGACAGCACAAAAAAAGTGGGCTGATTTATAGACCTCTCATAGAATCATGGTTTGGG
The DNA here is from genome assembly GCA_033556795.1 of Tapera naevia. NCBI lineage: Eukaryota > Metazoa > Chordata > Aves > Cuculiformes > Neomorphidae > Tapera > Tapera naevia. The sequence goes on from JAUMJJ010000307.1 coordinate 704,954, forward strand.
TTGGAAGGGACCTCAAAGCCCATCCAGTTCCACCCGCTGCCATGGGCAGGGACACCTCCCACAGGGTCAGGGGGCTCCAAGCCCCATCCAACCTGGCCTTGAACACCTCCAGGGATGGGGCAGGAGAACAGACATGGAGTAAGATTTTCTTCAACAGCAGAAAAGAGAAAGCCATGAGCATGAATAGGAGGTGAAAGCTGAATTACAGTGTAAAATGAGCCCCATCCCAAGGGGAGTCGCCCTCTGGAGCAGCTCAGCAGCAATGTAGGCAATGCTGAGACTCTTTCCTCACATCTGGCCTCCCACAAGAGGCTGTGGACCAGCCCAAGCTGTTGGTCACGGCGTGAGGGCAACAGAGAATGATTCATGTGTCACGCAGGAGAGAGACACTGATTAAACATCATCTTTATTGGCCATTTCCTCGTGGGAAGTAAATCAGTGCAGCTTTGCTGACTTCATAGATTTATGCCAGTTCAAGGAAATCGATCTGATGTATTTATGTTACTTTCTGCTGGAGGCTGTAAGTTCTCCACAGCAGGGGCTGAAGTGACATCTCCTAACGTAGGTGCGTGGCCTGGGCTCCGCACGCCAGGTTCACGCTGGGGGCTCCAGGTGTAGGATGTCACCTCCCCTGGCCTCGCTGTCAGGGCCTGAGATGGCAGCACGGGGCACCTTTGATAGTCACATTTCCTCCCATTAATCAGACATTTCCAGGCTGGTTATCTTCCTTTACTGCTTAATTAATTGCTGAACCTGAGTGCTGAGCGTGCCTCGGGCTCCAGCTGTTTTCCACATGGTGCCATGGAGTCACAGAATCGCTAAGGCTGGAGAAGACCTCTAAGATCATCCAGCCCAACCCCACCATGCCTATTAAACCCTGTCCCAAAGTGTCACAACCACATCATTTTGAACCCCTCCAGGGACTGGGACTCCACCACTGCCCTGGCAGCCTCTGCCAGGGCCTGAGAACCCTTTCCATGAAGAAATGTTTCCTGATGTCCAATCCGACCCTGCCCTGGTGCCACTTGAGGCCATTTCCTCTCCTCCCATCCCCTGTCACTGGGGAGAAGAGACCAACCCCCACCTCCCCACAACCTCCTCTCAGGCAGTTGCAGACAGGGATGAGGTCTCCCCTCAGCCTCCTCTTCTCCAGGATAAACAGCCCCAGCTCCCTCAGCTGCTCCCACAACCCCTGTTCTCCAGCCCCTTCCCCAGCTCCGGTCCCTTCTCTGGACGCTCTCCAGCCCCTCAAGGTCCTTCTTGGAGTGAGGGGCCCAGAACTGACCCCAGCACTCGAGGGGTGGCCTCCCCAGTGCCCAGGGCAGGGGGATGATCCCTTCCCTTCCCCTGCTGTCTCCCCACTGTAGAGCAGTGCTTCATGGTGCCTTCTCCAAACAAGTCAGAGGTACCACTCTCTTTTAAGTGAACTGGTCTCTCCTACCTGGTTCAGCCACCTCCAATGCCCTGTTGTATTCACATCACTCTGCCCCTTCCCAGCTGAACATGGACACGTTTCACACTCACCCATCAATTACAGCACAACTCAAGCACAGAAAGAGCTGGGCTTGCTGCTTCTCAGGATGCACATCTTCTCTACCACCTCAAATCAAAGCCCTAACTCTTTAGTTGCCTCTATGGCACAGCCTGCAAAGAGCAGAAGGAGCTAGAACCTAAATTTTCCTATTCAAAATGTGGTTTGTAAGTGGATATTTTCAGTGTTTTCTTATCAGCAAGTGAGGGCTTTGGGGATCTCAAGCACTGCCACGTGGCACTAACATCAGTGAAACACCCAGCCATTTCCCTAACCAAGAGTTCAGATCCTCCATCCTCACTCCCAAAGCTGGGCAACTGCAGTGAAGTTCAGTGTCAGCTTTTCTGCAGAGGAGCACTCAAGATATCAGAGGTGTAGGAGCCCAAACCATGAAGAGTAACCCAAAGCTTGAAGACTGAGCTCATTATTTGCAGCCTTTTGGTAGGAAGCTCATAAGAAAATGGGGAAAAACTTTTTAACAGGGCCTGCAGGAAAAGGACAAAGGGTGATGTTTTTAAACTAAAAGAGAAGTTCAGATAGGAATTTAGGAAGCAATTTTTCATGCTAAGGGTGGGAAGGCCCTGGCACAGGTTGTCCAGAGAGGTGGTAGATGCCCCATCCTGGGAGGTGTTTAAGGTCAGGTTGGGAGGGGGTTCTGAGCAATCTGATTCAGATGAAGATGTCCCTTCTCAGTGCAGGGGAGTTGGACTGGATGACCTGTAAAGGTCCCTTCCAACCCAAACCCTTCTATGATTCTATGTTTAAGCTTTGGAATAGAATGGAATGGTTCAGTTGGAAGGGACCTACAATGATCACCTCGTCCAACTGCACATCTCCCCATGTGGATGCTCTGATTCAGAATTAGGACAACTGTCATTCTCCTTAGACCCTTAGAGAAGATAAAGCTCAGCCACAGTGAGCTCAGACCAGCCAGTGTTCACACTTATGAATATTAGCTTCTTGATGTTGCATTTACATTTCCCATTGGCTTATCTGGAGAGCAGCCTTGAGATATTTACTGGCATTAAAAGTCCAGAATGAATTTCATGAGGTTTTTAAGGATTCAAGAGACAGACACTGATTGTCATTTACACTGAGGAGTTCTGACAGGCCTCAGGAATACAATTTGACCACCAGCCTTAAGAGCTGCTCGGGTAGTCATCACTTTGTTGGAAACCACTCTGGGTCTGGGGATGGGTTTTACTCTACTAGAAACTCCCTATATCACAGAATCATGGAATGGTTTGGATTGGAAAGAACCTCAAAGCCCATCCAGTTCCAACCCCCCTGCCATGGGCAGGGACACCTCCCACTGGATCAGGGGGCTCCAAGCCCCATCCAACCTGGCCTTGAACACCTCCAGGGATGGGGCAGCCACAGCTTCTCTGGCCAACCTGGGCCAGGGCCTCCCCACCCTCATCCTGAAGAATTTCTTCCTAATGTCTTATCTAAATCTTTCCCCTCCCAGTTTAAATCCATTCCCCCTCCTCCTGTCACTCCAGGACTTTGTAAAAAGCCCCTCCCCAGCTCTCCTGGAGCCCCTTCAGGTACTGAAAAGCTGTTATAAGGTCTCCTTGGAGCCTCCTCTTCTCCAGGATGAACAACCCCAACTCCCTCAGCCTGTCCTTGTAGCAGAGGGGCTCCAGCCCTCGGATCATGTTCGTTGCCTCCTCTGGACTCACTCCAACAGTTCCATGTCCTTCTTATGCTGGGGAGTCCTGAACTGGACACAGGACTCCAGGTGAGGTCTTAGGATGAGCACATTCATGCATGGTACCCATTCCTCAGCTTCTGACTGAGATGGCAGAGAAGATGCTCATAGTCATCTAATGTTCTCCCTCATTGTTTTGAAAAGTAAAACCCTCAGAGCAGGAGCTGCTTGTTAATGTGTGTCAAAGTACCTGACACATCCTTAGGGAACAATGCCTTTTAGCAGGATTAGTTACTATTAATAGTTATTTTGTGATATTTCAAGTGAAGCTTGCTGAAAACAGTCAGTTATGCTGTTTTTCTCCCTTACTTTCAAAGAAAGGTGGATCAATTTTTATTATTGAGGAATGAAACCAGACAACTGTAAAGCAGTCTTTAATTCTATTTCATGTAAGCAAGGTATTGATTTCAGATTAAGCAAGAGTAACTGAAAACCTTTCTTTACAATTGTTTGTCTTCCACATAAAATCTGATTCGAAGATGTTTTATAAGATTGAGTCTGGAATTGCAAAGTGTCAAACTATTCATCTTTCCCCTGGTGCCACGGTGGGGAGGCCCTGGCCCAGGCTGTCCAGAGCAGTGGTGGCTGCCCCATCCCTGGAGGTGTTGAAGGCCAGGTTGGATGAGGCTTTGAGCCCCCTGATCCAGTTGAAGGCATCTCTGCTCACTGCAGGGGGTTGGACTGGATGATTCGTGGTTGCTTCCAATCCAAACCATTCTCTGATTCTCTTGCAGAGCCATCCATCCTCCTCTGAGCAGTGGCACAGTGGCTTAATCCTTATCCCAACGTGGGGAATGCACACCTGGTCTCCAGACATTGTGTTTCCTGTGGCTGAGTGTTTCATGTCAACTGAAGTCATTGATGTCTTTGGTGTGCTTTAGGTAGGCTTGAAGCCCATGGCCACCTGGCAGCACTATAAAACTTTGCAGCTCTGGTATTTCATGTCACAGGGAGGAGATTTTCCATGAGCTGTTTGCACTTGGTCTCAGTGCTCCATGCTTTGGATTCAGGGAGCAGCAACATCCAGCACGTGGCTGCAGATTGCTCCTCAGCCCTCATTAGCAGCAGCCAAGCTATCATAGCATTCCATCACAATCCCCCCCCATTAATGTTATTTTCCTTAAGCATTGGCAGTGCCCCTGATCACTTGCTGCAGGAATTAGGGCTGAGCCAAAGAGGTGCCACTGCAGACCCTCTGTGTGGCTCCTGCCCACTCCTTAATCCTGAGACAGAGACTTATTCACAGAAAGCCTCCAAGTTATCATGTCCTAATGCTTCATTGCAGGGAGAGCCCACAGCAGCTCAGGCTGTTCAGCTTAAAAAGAGACGTTAAAGAGTTGACTTGAACACAGTCCAGAGATCCCCACGTGGAAAAGGAATTCATAGAGTCATAGAATTATAGAATCATCTGGTTGGAAAAGACCTCTGAGATCATGGCATCGGTTTGAGTTGGAAGAGACCTCAAAGCCCATCCAGTTCCACCCCCTGCCATGGGCAGGGACACCTCCCACTGGATCAGGGGCCCCATCCAACCTGGCCTTGAACACCTCCAGGGATGGGGCAGCCACCACTGCTCTGGGAAACCTGGGCCAGGGCCTCCCCACCCTCACAGCACAACATTTCCTCCCAAGATCTCATCTCAATCTCCTCTCTTTCAGCTGAAAACCCTTCCCCCTCATCCTGTCCCTGCACTCCCTGATCCAGAGCCCCTCCCCAGCTTTCCTGGAGCCCCTTTCAGTCCTGGGAGGCTGCTCTAAGGTCTCCCCAGAGCCTTCTCTTCTCCAGGCTGAACAACCCCAACTCCTTCTGCCTGGGAGTCACCTCAAGTTCTTCAAAAAAATGTAGGGGAGCAAACATCCATAGGTAGCTGAAAGCTGAATCTTGAGGAAGAAATTCAGAGTAGAAACAGAACAGAGGTGTTGCTCTTTTTATTAAGAGCGAATTGACCATTGGAACAGTTTTACTAAAATGATGGTAAATCATAAAATTTTGATTTTTACTTGGTGCCACCCCTTAAAGATGTGAACTCTTCTTCATAGCCCAAATAGTGTGGGGATAAAAGTAGGAGTTTCTAATGCTCGTGAAAGTGTAATTTGTAATGAAACCGTGAAAATTGTACCAGTGCGAGGCAAGGGAAGGGTGAAATCAGATAAAATGGCAATTTAATTAACTCGCCAGATGAGGGATGAGTCTGGTGAGAAAAATCAACGTATCACTGGACTGGTGAGTTTCAAAAGGCAAGACAGGCGTAAACAGCATGAAGCAGTGTTTTATTTACCTCCTCACAAACCTCTGAAGGAAACAGTGTGCTTTGCTGAAATTAGGAAGGAAGGTGAGAAGAAGGTGAGAGCTCTGATTAAATTAATTAGTTTGCTGGAATGAGTGCTTGGTCCCAGGTGTGAGTTTGAAAACCAGTGTGAGTCCTTCTGGTATAAACCATGGGATGGGAAGGACCTGGAAACTAGGGCTCTCCTAGGCCACTTGTGGGATGGAGCAAGTGTCCTACATGGCACCAATGCATAGAGAGAAGCTATTGATGGGACCTGTTCCTGCAGGTGATAAGAACCTTCCCCAGGAGGACATGAAGTGACTTCTAAAAGCTAGGCTGATGTCAGGAACAGTTTCAGTTTGCATTCACTCATTTTTACCCTTTTTCAGTGTAACTGCATTTCTGATTTTATATTCCATTACTTTACCCTTTTGTACCACAAAAAAAAATTAACATGCATGGCTTTCCTTTGAAGTTTAAAACCATTTGGGTGAAGCTGGTAGGGAAAGAAGGGGAGAGGTGTTTGCTGAGCCCATGAATCCAAACCTCATCACAAATCCACTGCAACCCAACCCCGAGGTGTGGTCTGAGAGTGAATTTGGGCTGATCTTGCTGAGTGCCAAATACAAGGACAGAAATCTCCTTGCCAGCCTGTCAGTGCCTCCGAAATAAAACCTTTGTTTGGGTTGCAGAACAGCATCGTAGAATCACAGGATGTTCTGAGTTGGAAAGGTCCCACAAGGAGTATCAAGTCCAACTCCTGTTCCTGCACGGAACGCCCCCAACATTCACACTGTGGGTCTGAGGGTGTTGGCCAAATGCTTCTGGAGCACTGTCAGGGAATGAGTTCTTCTGTGTGATCCTGGTGAGCTCCCTTCCTCATCTTGTCCTGCTCTCCTCCTCCTCTCCCAGCACCTGGTGGAGATCAGCAGGCTCCTTTGCTGGCTGAGATCTGTGTGCTTTTCTGGAGAGAGGCATCAGCTTGAATAGAAAGCTAATAAGTGCTTATTATATTGATTATCACAGTGGGATTCAACTGATCCTCTGAGAGATCGGTTCACTATTGTAACTTCCCAGTTCTTGACAGACTGACAATGTCTGATCCCAGGTGAAGCAATAATCCAGTGGGAGGTCTGGTTGTCTCCCTTCACTCCAATTTGCAACCTTGCCCCCATGGGCTGGGGTCACTCAGAGGTGTGAAGCTAAGCTAGAAAAAGCAAATGTCAAATGTAATGTAGCGTCAGTCACAGAGTGTGGGGAGAGAAGCCCCTTTGGTGAGGCTGCTAAATCATAGAACCATCTGGTTGGAAAAGCCCTTTGAGGTCATGGAGTCCCTGTCCACTACTAAACCCTGAGCACCTCATCCACCTGCCTTTTAAACCCCTCCAGGGATGAGGACTCCACCCCCTCCCTGGCAGCCTCTGACAGGGCCTGAGAGCCTTTTTGGTGAAGAAATACTTCCTGATGTTCACTCTGACCCTGCTCTGGTGCAACTTGAGGCCATTTCCTCTTGTCCCATCAACCAACACCCACCTCACCATAACCTCCTTTCAGGCAGGTGTAGATGAGGTCTCCTCTCAGCCTCCTTATCTCCAGGCTGAACAACCCCAGCTCCCTCAGCCACCTCTCACAACCCTTGGTCACCAGAGAAGCTTTAATTCGGTACTGGTAAAAGCAGCTTTCTTTAAACAAAGTGTGGTAACTCCAGCAATACCTGCAAGGAGGCTGCGCTTTCCTCTTGCTCTGTTGTGTAAATGTGGATTCCTTTGGAATATTTCTGTGCAGTAGCAGCTGCCCTTTTAGATTTTGCCCAAATATGTGAATCCTCTGCGATGCAGCTCGCACGTCACAAGATAAATGTGAAGTGCCAGCACCCAGGCACCAACTGCTGCCTTAAGTGAAAGGGAGATGATGAGTCCGATGGAAAACTTTAAAAGACATCTCTCTGAAAGGTAACAAACCTCCCGTGACAGATGCAAAGCCACAGCCAGATGCTCAGAGTTTTTCCTGCTGCTTTTTCCCATCTGCCCGTTCTATCCCTAAGGGCCTTCACTCTTGGTTTTGCTGCAGTTTTGTGAGTCATTAATCTGGATCCAGGTGCTGGGAAGAAGCACATCTTGTAACTGGCTGGCACGGCACTGGAAAGCACAGGGAAGGACAGTGGGATGCAGTGACAGGGCTGCAACCTCCCATGGCAGAGGGTGGCACACTGCCATGGCAGACTCCCATCAGGTGAGGCTGCTGGAGGATGTCCGAGATGCAGACTTGCTTTGGTAACCTCATCGTTGTTTAGTGTAGAGAAAAGGAGGCTGAGGGGAGACCTCATCACTACTCCCTGAAAGGAGGCTGTAGCGAGGTGGGTGTTGGTCTCTTCTTCTAAGTAACCCCTGATAGGATGAGAGGAAATGACCTCAAGTTATGCCATGGAAGGTTCAGATTGGATATCAGGTGAAGTTCCTTCACCAAAAGGTTTCCAGGCACTGGAATGGATGGTTGAGTCACTATCCCTGGAGGGATTTAAAAGATGGGTAGATCAGGTGCTTAGGGACATGTTTTGGTGGTGGACTTGACAGGGTTAGGTTTGCAGTTGGATTCAAAGATCTTAAAAGGACTTTTCACCCTAAACAATTCTATGGTTCTGTGGTTGAGTCCCCATGGCTGGAGATGTTTGAAAGATGGATGGACGTAGTGCTCAGAGGTCTGGTTTTGTGGTGGACAGGTATGGTTGGATTGGATGATCTCAAAATGATTCTATGATTCTACGATCCCAGAGATGTTACTGTCATCACTGATGCTGTTGTGCTTCCAGCAGTAAACCAGTGCCACAGATTTTTGGAGGTCAGAAGAGCCCCCAGAGGTCCTCTCGTGCTCCTCTGTCCTCACTGTTGCCATTTATTCTTCTGCCTCATTCACCCCATGGTCTTTTCTCAAAGGCCTCTCGTGGTTTTTACACTGCTACTGAATCTCTCCTGACACAAATTGATCTCGTTGACCACCACAGTGGTCCAAGGGGTCACTCCACTCTGGGACATGAATACAGGGGCTGAGGCCCCCTTTGTGACAGCAGAGCTGTCATCTTCACAGAAAAACCATCTGCTTTCAAGAAAGAGAGGACACCAAGTGCCCACTGAGGACATTTCCTGTATTCCCAGTCCTTTCAACTGGCTCTTAGGACAAGGAAAACATAAATCCTGGGTGAACAATACGGTCTTCCAGCAAATCTGAACTAATGGGATCAATTAATCTCATTGTTCTATAAAGTAGGTTATTTAAAGTGATGAGGAGGAGTATAATGACAAAATCACTCACTATAGATGCATCACAAAAATCACAGCAATGCCAATAATTAAAATATTCTCTCTACAACCTCCATAATGCTGTCTTCTCGTTGTCTCCTCTGTTTGGATCCATACGTTTTCATTTCCCTTGAAATCTTTGCACTCGGCAAAGTTTAATTAGAGAGTTGAGACAAGCTATTGTGTCACATCTCAGCCTGCAGGAACCAGCTCCTCTGGTCCCTGGAGGGGCACCGAGCCAGAGGGCAGCCTGCCCCTAACAATAGCACCACGACCTGCTTTGTTCATGACAATGACAAAGCCTGATGAGCAGGTTCAGGTTGCTAAAGTCATTCTCTAAGGGTTAATTGGCTTTGCCCTCAACCAAGCTGCAGAAGACACTGAGACTTCCCCAAAGACAGCTCAGTCACAGCTAAGGCTGTGGTGGTTGCTTATTCTGGCTGTGAAGAACCTCCCTGTAACATCCACCAGGTGCATCGGAGGTGGCATCACATCCACTGCAGAGAAAAGCCATCGTTCCCTTCTCTAAGCAGGGTCTGACTGAACAGGCAACAAGTAAAACTTCCCTTTGGAATTTCCCTTCAGCTGTGGAGTAGATACTGGAGAGGCTGGTCCCAAATCCTAGGAGGGAACAGCTCTTTATTTTGAACCCTGCTGGTTGTGGTCTCCTGGAAATAACCTGGCTACCAGTCTCAGAGTTTTGGAGAGATCACAGTATCACAGTATCACAAGGTTGGAAAGGACCTCTGAGATCATCAAGTCCAACCTATAACCTAACACTAACACCAACCCATCATCTAAACCATGGCACTCAGTGCCTCATCCAGTCTCCCCTTAAACCCCTCCAGGGTCGGTGACTCCACCCCCTCCCTGGGCAGCCCATTCCAATGACCAATCACCCTTTCAGTGAAGAACTTTTTCCTAACATCAAGTCTAAACTTTCCCTGATGAAGCTTGAGTCCCTGCCCTCTGGTTCTGTCCCTGGTCACCTGAGAGAAGAGACCAACCCCTGCCCGACTGCAACCTCCTTTTAGGGAGTTGTAGAGAGCAATGAGGTCTCCCCTGAGCCTCCTCTTCTCCAGACTAAACAGCCCCAGCTCCCTCAGTCGCTCCTCGTAGGGCTTGTGCTCCAGCCCCTTCACCATCTTCGTTGCCCTCCTCTGGACACTCTCCAGCATCCTGACATCTTTCCCAAACTGGGGGGCCCAGAACTGGACACAGTATTCAAGGACAACATAAGATAAGGACAACAGGAGTTTTTGTGTTTCAGGGTGGTGGGGATGAAAAGAATCAAAATTGGACAGAGATCTGCAGAGGGGATAAAGTGAGTTTGCTGCTCCTGAAAAGATCAGGGAGGTGGGGAAAGCAATTGCAGAGAGGAGCCAGCTCTCAAATCATAGAATCATGGAATGGTTTGGGTTGGAAGGGACCTCAAAGCCCATCCAGTCCCACGCCCTGCCATGGGCAGGGACACCTCCCACTGGATCAGGGGGCTCAAAGCCCCATCCAACCTGGCCTTCAACACCTCCAGGGATGGGGCAGCCACCACTGCTCTGGGCAACCTGGGCCAGGGCCTCCCCACCCTCACAGAAAACGTTTCTCCCTAAGATCTCACCTCAATCTCCCCTCTTTCAGCTGAAAACTCGTCCCTCATCCCATCTCTGCACTCCCTCATCAAGAGCCCCTCCCCAGTTTTCCTGGAGCCCCTTTCTGTACTGGGAGGCTGTTCTAAGGTCTCCCCTTGAAGCCTTCTCTTCTCCAGGCTGAACAACCCCATGATGGCCTTGAAGTGAGAAGATAATTTCACTGGGACCACAGCTGTCTGGGAGACAGGGGAGCGATTGCTGTGGGTGTGTCTGGCCATTGGAGATATCTCTCAGCAGTGTGACCACCAGACAGAAGCAGAGATCTGTGAAGTAGGTCAGAAGTTTATCAAACTTGGCTGAACCAGCCTGTCCCACATCTTTGCTTAGAAAGCTCTTGATATTCAAGCACCCAGTGAGTATCAAAGCCATGGGGCGAGAGCTGGCAAAACATTGGATAAACAAGTGGTCCTTGCAGAACATGAAGCCAAAGGCAAAACCACTCCACATGCAAGCAAATCCAGGGCTTAAGGCTGTCCCACAGGAAGAGAGGAGTTCTCATGTTTTGCATTAATTGGATTTTTAATGGTTTTCAAAACTGACTCGATCTGTGAAGCACTCAATAATTGCAGAAGATTAACGTGGCACTTTGAAAAATGGGCGAAACAAGAACATGAATGAAGCAAACCTTGCTTTGGCCTAATTACAGATAAACAACTGATAATGCAGACTTGGTAATCCTTCAGAATAAATAAAGAGGCTCTACAAATCTTCTTTCACTCCAGTAAATAACCTTTTAATATCAGTGTTCGCTAACACTTATCTCCGTGTGCTGGCAGTGGCCAGAGATTGCCCCACATTGCCCACAGCTGAGTGACCAAACCCAACATTTTAGGTGCACAGTTTCCAAGAAGAGGCAAAATCACCAGCCTTCCTTCCAAAGAGGAAGGATTTTGCACTGCCCTTTCTTGGGAACAAATACAAGGGAACGTTGCTCATTAAGTGCTGCACCGGGTAGCTGGCAATATTAAACCTCTTAGTTTTGTTCTTTTCCAAATGTCAGGCAACATTTTTGGCCAATCCCAAGGTGTAACCAGGGTAGAATCATAGAATCACAGAATGGTTTGAGTTGGAAGAGACTTAAAGATCATCCAGTTCCACCCCCTGCCATGGGAAGGGACACTTCCCACTGGATCAGGGGATCAAAACCTCATCCAACCTGGCCTTGAACACCTCCAGGGATGGGGCAGCCACCACTGCTCTGGGAAACCTGGGTCAGGGCCTTCCCACCCTCATTGTGAAGAATTTCTTCCCAACATCTAAACCAAACAAAAAATCTCAAAATTATTCACCTGGTAACTCCAGTTTAATCTGGAAAATTGTTATTCCAGGATCTGAAACAGAATTAAGGTAAAACACAGGAGCCTTTAGACAAGAGGACTTGTAAAAGGTCATCTCTCAGAAGTAGGACTGCAGGCTGGGATCCAGCTGCCACGAGGACAGAGAGGAGCAGTCCCAGTGGTGCAGACAGACTTTTTAGAACCACATTCTGAGCACCAGGTAAAATAAAAAAAAAACAGAAGCAAAGGTTACAAAATACCCCAGGAAAGCAGGTGCATAAAATAAACCTTCAGCTAGGAGAGCTGGTCTGGGATAACCAGCCTCAGCAGTGGAAACTTGCTCCATCTTCAGCCATCTGCTCTCTTGCTTGCTTGGTTCCAGGCTGAGAGCTGGGTGGTAGCTTCTTAATATTTAGAGTTGCTTCTTGATATTTTAAATATGCCTGAAAATCAGGTAATGAAATTTAACTCTGACATTTCTTTATTTATTCTTTTTTTTTTTTTGTAATTGTAACATCTTGGAGAATAAAAGAAAGGAAACAAACCAGGCTTGCACATTTGCATGTGCAATTATGCCCCCTAATTTGCTGCTGTAATTATGATGAGAGAGCACATTAAAATCATGTAATTGCATGTGTAATGGATAATTAGGTAAGTATGTGGATACAACCTGATAGCTGGCACGTTTAACCATGGCAGAAGTGTAAATATTTTGCACAAAGGTTTTCAAAGGATTAACTGGTCCTGCTGGTGCAAATGTCCTTGGTGTCCTACACAGCCCCACCACGTGTATGACAGCTACTGCGTGTGGATTTCATAGAGTCATGGAATGTTGGGGTTCGAAGGGACCTCAAAGCCCATCAGTTCCAACCCAAACCATGGGCAGGGACACCTCCCACTGGATCAGGGGGCTCAAAGCCCCATCCAACCTGGCCTTGAACACCTCCAGGGATGGGGCAGCCACTCTGGGCAACCTGGGCCAGGGCCTCCCCACTCTCAGCATGAAGAATTTCTTCCTAATATCCAAGCTAAATCTTCCCCCTTCCAATTTAAAGCCATTCCTGACCCCATCCTGTCACTCCAAGTCCTTGTAGAAAGCCCCTCCCCAGCTTTCCTGGAGCCCCTTTCAGTCCTGGGAGGCTGCTCTAAGGTCTCCCCAGAGCCTTCTCTTCTCCAGGCTGAACAACCCCAACTCTCTCAGCCTGTCCTCACAGCAGAGGGGCTCCAGTCCCTTCTTTTGTGCTGATTACCTGGAAGGGACCTCAAAAATCACACAGATCAACCTGCCCTGGAAGGGACACCTCCCACTGGATCAGGGGGCTCCAAGCCCCATCCAGCCTGGCCTTGAACACCTCCAGGGATGGGGCAGCCACCACTGCTCTGGGAAACCTGGGCCAGGGGTGGTTTAGGTTGGATATTAGGAAATATTACTTCACTAGAAGAGTGGAGAAGCCCTGGCAGATGCAGCCCAGGGCAGTGATGGAGTTTCCATCACTGGAGGGGTGAAAACACACGTGGATGTGGCACTGTGGGACATGGTTTAACAAGTGGGGTTGGGCTGGCAGTTGGACTGGATGAGCTTAGAGATCTTTTCCTACATGAATGACTCTCATGATTCTCTGCTGCTGCTTCCTGCAAGCTTTTCACACCCCATCAGCTTCAGCTGATTGTAGGTTTTATTCCTGAGCTCTGCAGCCTGATGAGGTGTTTCCCGTGTACAGGACTAAAAGCTCTTAACAAGTGGTTGCTGATATTTGTGAGAAAACTTTGCTGCACAGGTGGATACAACCAAATCCCCACTGGAGAGAGAGTTGAGGCGAGCACAGGGATCAGAGCACTCTGTGAATGACATTTAAACTCCCAGATGGAGCAGGGTTTATTCTGAGCTAATTTTAGTGCTGCTACAGCTGGAGGGAGCGGGCGACCAGGGCCAAGACACTCTCCCAGCCTCTCAAATGCTCCTGAAAAGATTCATTACCACATTTTCCTGTGCCACACGAGGCCAAGTGTGTTGGTTGCCCCATCCCTGGAGATGTTCCAGTCCAGGTTGGATGGGGCTTGGAGCCCCCTGATCCAGTGGGAGGTGTCCCTGCCCATGGCAGGGGGGTGGAACTGGATGGGCTTTGAAGTCCCTTCCAACCCAAACCATTCTGTGATTCTGTGGTTCTAAGAATGCATTTCTCTGGCTGATGGCAGACAGACTCAGCCCTCACTCTGTGCTGGATTTCAGACTCATGAGCTGCAGAGTTTTCCAATCCATGGATGTTCCACCAGCTAGAAATATCTCAGATGATTTGTTGCTAAGGTTTGGAAAGGGCTGAGATATCTTTTTTACACAGAATCACAAAATGTTTTGAGTGGGAAGAGACTGCAGAGCCCAGCCAGTTCCACTCCCCCTGTCATGAGCAGGGACACCTCCCACTGGATCAGGGGGCTCCAAGCCCCATCCAACCTGGCCTTGAACACCTCCAGGGATGGGGCAGCCACCACTGCTCTGGGCAAGCTGGGCCAGGGCCTAATTGCCCCATTCCTGGCAGGGCCACACAAGTTCAGCCATGCAGCAGATGTATTCTAAAATAAATCAGTAAATAAGATGAAACATCAGCTCATACCATGCAGTGTTACAGTGGAAATCTTATTTAGATGCATTTATTCAATACATTCAAATATAAGTAAGAGCAAGAAAGAGTAAAAATGTCATTATAAATACAGTGTTTCTGTCATGTTTTCTGTGCATCAAATGTTTGTTTTATTGCAAAACTTCATGGGAAGCTTGCTGCAAGCTGTCAGGGAATTGCCAGCAATTATTTCTCTGGTATTTGCTTAAATAGCCCAGAGATTTAGCATTCTCTGATGCCTTCTGAAATGCTCTGGGAAGACAGAACTCAGATCTGTTCTTATGCCCAGAGATAAATCTTATTTTCCAGAAGATGGGGAAATAATGCCACATCACTCACTGCTGCCAGCAGCAGGAGAGCTCAGTGTCAGGAGACCTTCTCCAGCAGTCACATTGTCCATGTCAGGAACACGTTGGAGGTTGGGCTGCACAGTGTCTGTATGAGACAGCACAGAAGGATTGAAGAGCTCTGAAAAAACAAAACATGGAAAAACCACCAGTGGGGCACTTATTCCATCAATATTTCCCCAGGGGTCTCTTTCTTCCTTACTTTCCCAGAGGCATTTACAAGGAGTGTCTGGGGCAGCTGGAGCTGTTTATCCTGGAGAAGAGGAGGCTGAGGGGAGACCTCATCCCTGTCTCCAACTGCCTGAGAGGAGGTTGTGGGGAGGTGGGGGTTGGTCTCTTCTCCCCAGTGACAGGGGATGGGAGGAGAGGAAATGGCCTCAAGTGGCACCAGGGCAGGGTCAGATTGGACATCAGGAAACATTTCTTCCCTGAAAGTGTTCTCAGAGGCTGCCAGGGAGGGGGTGGAGTCCCCATCCCTGGAGGGGTTTAAAAGATGGGTGGATGAGTTTCTCAGGGATCTGGTTTAGTAAAGGGACAGGGACTGTTGGACTCGATGATCTCAGAGGTCTTTTCTAACCAGATGATTCTGTGACTCTAGGATTTGGCCTGTTGGTTGGACAATGCTTTCCACATTGCCAAGAGGAGATCTGACCTTGCTAAGGGACCTGGGGCAATGTTCTGCATCCTTCACAGAGACCATAGAGACCCTGGGGTGATGTTACAGTTCTGAATGCAGTTCATGTATGCACAAGCAGGCACAAATGTAATGTTTTGGGGAAATCCTTTGGAAATTGGAATGATTTTGGATAAAATTTTGTTTTGATGCTGAGAAAGAGGTCAGCCTGCGATAGCAGTACCATGCATGTAGTTCATATAGAGCTGTGAATAACTTCCTGAGTTTTTCTTCTTCTCCTAATTAAACCTTCTGATCTTCCCCCAAAGGGGAGGTCAAGCATTGGAAGAGGCTGCCCAGGGAAGTGATGGAGTCCCCACCCCTGGAGGTATCTAAAAGACATGGAGATGTGGTGCTTAGGGACGTGGTTTAGAGGTGGAGTTTGCACTGTTGGGTTAATAGTTGGACTCGATGATCTTAAAACTCTTTTCCAACACCAATGATTCTATGATTCTATATCTGATGACTTCTACTGTGGCTGCTTTTACTTTACAACAGAGGGAAGGAGGGTGAGGGACATCACATCTGTGTGGTGAAATAGACCTCTTGCTTTTTTCATAGTTTGAGGGGAGGTCATTTTTCTTTTAAACTCCTATTAATAAAAATAGGATAGGTGGAAATAGTAAATTTTAGATTAATTACAATTTAGTATTAAATTTAGTCTTAAGGTGTTTAAACATAGTACAACTGTGGGAAAGTGAGCTGGGTGGCATCATTCTGAGCACCCATCCTCCGAGGAGCCACCTGTGGGTGCTGGCAGCATTTAGCCTCAATCATAGAACCTTCTGGTTGGAAAAGACCTTTGCGATCATCGAGTCCAGCCATTCTCATCTTCTGCTAAAGTATGTTCTTCAAAAACTCATCTACCTGTTTTTTAAAGCCCTCCAGGGATGGTGACTCAACCACCTCCCTGGGCAGCCTGAATGCACACAGCTGGGCTTTGAATTCTATTTAAATACCAATAACTTAATTATAATCTGTTGTACATTTGAAAAATGTATTTTTACTTGTAATTGAACAGAAATAATTCCTGTCTGCACAACCATAGGCTGCCCACATTGATGTTTTGGAGTATTAACATAAAAAACCTTAATAACTGCACACAGATCTGGGATTTCATCTGAGGTTTATACATTCTGCAATAAATTAGAGCCAATCCAGAAGACACCTATTTATTACTGTCCTAAGAACCATTAGTAGTGCTTCAGTCAATAAAAGATGATAACACTAAGCCTGGGAAGTGGTTTGAGATCACAACAGATGATTTAGTGGGTTAGGAGGGAGGAAAACAACGTCTGGGAGGGAAAAAGCTCAGTGAGATGCTCTCATTGAGGTCTGCTCTAAGTGGAGGAACAAGTGTACTGGGAGATTCAGGCTTTGTAATTCAAACCAGATTATTGGCAATTTGTGACATGAACCTGATCGTGAATAAATGAGCTCTGAAAAAAAGGATTCTCTTCAACACACTTCCAGAAACCAACTGCACTTGAAATTGCTGGTGCTCACACAACACCCACGAAAGTCTGGAGAAGAGGAGGCTCAGGGGAGACCTCATTGCTCTCTACAACTCCCTAAAAGGAGGTTGTAGTGGGGCAGGGGTTGGTCTCTTCTCTCAGGTGACCAGGGACAGAACTAGAGGGCAGGGACTCAAGCTTGGTCAGGGAAAGTTTAGACTGGATGTGAGGAAAAAGTTCTTCATTGAAAGGGTGATTGGCCATTGGAATGGGCTGCCCAGGGAGGGGGTGGAGTCACCGACCCTGGAGGGGTTTAAGGGGAGACTGGATGAGGCACTGAGTGCCATGGTTTAGATGATGGGTTGGTGTTAGTGTTGGTGTTGGTGTTGGGTTATAGGTTGGACTCGATGATCTCAGAGGTCCTTTCCAACCTTGTGATACTGTGATACTGTGATACTGTGAAAGCCTGGTTGAACGTAGCTTGGAGGGAGTGCAGGGATAAGATGAGGAGGAACGGTTTGAGCTGAAAGAGAAGAGATTGAGAAGAGATCTTAGGAAGAAATGTTCTCCTTTGAGGATGGGGAGGCCTAGGTTTCCCAGAGAAGCTGTGGCTGCCCCATCCCTGGAGGTGTTCAAGGCCAGGTTGGATGGGGCTTTGAGCCCCCTGATCCAGTGGGAGGTGTCCCTGCCTATGGCAAGGGGGTGGACATGAATGGGCTTTAAGGTCCCTTCCAACCCAAAGCATTTGGGTTGGTTTTTTTTTATCTTTTCTAACAATTCCTCACAGAGCTTCCACTTATTGACCAGGGCTCTTCGCTCCAGCAAACCCCATGTGCATGCAGTTAACTTTAGGCTAAAACCACTTGCAGGTCTGGTTCCTGTGTGTGGGAAGAGAAGCAGATGAATACTGGAACAGCTCAGAGAAACACAGAGCCCTGGGCACTGGCCTGAGCAGTATTTATGGAGATGTCAGCTCACCATGTCAGAGGAGCTTGAGCTCACCAATGCTGCAGTCTCGCCCCGGCTCCGTTATCCATCACGCTGTCTCCTTGCCCCGCCAGCCCCCTCTTCTGATAGGAGGATACAGGTTTCTAAGTCATAAAATCATGGAATGGGTTGGGTTGGAAGGGGTCTTAAAGCCCATTCAGTTAACCCCCCCCCCTGCCACAGGTAGGGACACCTCCCACTGGATCAGGGGGCTCAAAGCTTCGAAAAGTGACTTCTGGGAAAGCTGGAGAGTGCAAGGAAGCTGATGGAACTATTTGTGTTGTTTTCAGGAGCAATGGGGTCAGCCCAGTATCACCTTTACCCTTTTTAGCTGCTTTATTTCTTAATGTTAGGAGAAATGTTTGAAAGAACAAACTCTTTCAGACAAAATCTGGCATTAGTGTTAGCAAAGAGACCTTGGACGTATTCGCTGTCACTGGCAGAAGAAATCCACGTGAGGTACAAACTGAGCTGAATCCACCTAAAAGAGCACCACACACCAGCAGGGCAGGGCATGGAGAACATGTTTCCTGCTCCCAGAGAGGAGCAGACCTGGCACTTTAGAATCATAGAATCATAAACCAGTTTGGATTGGAAGGGACCTTTAAAGGTCACCCAGTTCCGCCCCACTGCAGTGAGCAGGGACGTCTTCAACTCGACAAGGTTGCTCAGAGCCCCATCCAACCTGACCTTGAAGGTTTCCAGGGATGGGGCAGCCACCACCTCCCTGGGCAACCTGTTCAAGTGCCTCATCATCTTCTTGGCAGGTGTCCTCAAGGCAGGGCAGAGAGGGAGGAGAGTCTCACTGTGCTGTTGGAGGAAGACCTGCCATAACAGCCTATGCAAAGAGAGCTCAGCTATGGATTGTGGCAGTTTGACTAATAAAGCTAATCAGGAGACCATGGCACAAACGATTTGCCACCATTCCAGAGGTAATGGTATTTAACTTCTTAACTAATCTCGTTACCTTTCACAAGCAAGCTCCTGCTGCTCCCAGGGAAAGTATGCATTGATTTATAGGCACCACCAAACTGCAAATTCAATTCCATTATGAAAAGGTGCAGATTGAAATATTCGCCTCCAAATCATAGAATCACAGAATGGTTTGGGGTGGAAGGGACCTCAAATCCCATCCAGTTCCACCCCCCCTGCCATGGGCAGGGACACCTCCCACTGGATCAGGGGGCTCAAAGCCCCATCCAACCTGGCCTTGAACACCTCCAGGGATGGGGCAGCCACAACATCTCGGGGCAACCTGTACCTCACCAGCCTCACAGGAAAGCATTTCTTCCAAGATTTCATCTGTATCTCCCCTCTTTCAGCTTAAAAGCATTCCCACTCATCCTATCACTACACTTTAGAAGAGTCTGAAGATCTTAAAAGAATAAATTTTTGAGACCTTATCTTCTTTAGGGACAGTTCCATTTTAGTCTTGAAACAGCCGGTGAGAACCGTTCAGCCAAGGAACTGCTTCAATGCTACACAAACCTGGGGCATCATTTTGCCCAGGTGAGAAAAAAATTGCCCTGAACTGGCAAAAACAAATATTGTGGTAAGCTTGAGCTGATCTACCCGTGACACAACCTGAGCAGGATCATCTCACAAGTCAAAGTAGGAGAGCACGATGGGAGATGCTTGTTAATGGCTGGGGTCAGCGTGGGTCCAGGGGTTTGTAGCCATGCACCACCTACTGCTCTGGGTCCCCACTGGCTTGGGCATCTCTGTAGCACTCAGTGGGCTCCCTGGAATCAGGGACAAGAGGATGTAAGGCAGAAGGTCACCACAGGATTACACTTGCTCCTTATAAACTATTTGCAAGCCATTTCCAAAGCGGTTCATGCTTTTTGAGAGCTGGGTTGTACCTTTTTTCCAGAGTTGCTCCTTGTTATGTCCAGGTCTATGCAGTAAGGAGAAGGAATTTTGGTCTACAACAGCAGTAGGAGACATGAGGTTTCTCCTCCTTCTTATCCACCTGCCTTTTGGAAGGTGAGGCAGGGTGATGGTGGTACTTTGCAGAACTCAAGCGCAGTGCGTGGACGTCAGGTCTGAATGGACAATGCTCTGCCAAGCTCAGATGTAGCCAAGGTCACTGGTCAAGCTGGAATGCCTGGCAGGATTGTGTGGCTGCAGCTGACGCACCACTTCACTCTCTTTTCATGGGAACCCTCTGCTATGAGCAGGAGCTCTTATGAATCCGTAAAGAACAAGAGGGAAAACAGCTTTTCTTGGCACAACCTGACCTCTGAGTGCTGGAGGTGATTCTCCACTGCTGGCTCCTGGGAAAATCTATCCCTCCTGAAGGAACTGGGGCTGTTTAGTCTGGAAAAGAGAAGGCTGAGGAGAGAACTAACTCATCACTCTCTGCAGCTCCCTGAAAGTGAGGTGGGTGCTGGGAGGCTGCTCTAAGGTCTCCCCAGAGCCTTCTCCAGGCTGAACAACCCCAACTCTCTCAGCTTGTCCTCACAGCAGAGGGGCTCCAGCCCTTGGATCATCTCTGTGGTCTCCTATGGACCTGTTCCAACAGTTCCATTTGCTTCTTAGGTTTGGGTTTCCCGAACTGGACACAGGGCTCCAGGTGGGGTTTCCCCAGAGCTGAGCAGAGGGGCAGAATCCCCTCCCTCCCCTCTGGCCCCACTCTCTGGGTGCAGCCCAGCACACGGGTGGATTCTGGGCTGTGAGCGCTCGTTGCTGCTCATGTGAAGCTTCTCCTCCTCCAGCACCCCAAGTCCTTCTCCTCAGGGCTGCTCTCCATCACACTATCCCCCAGCCTGTGTTGAAAGTGATGGTTGCCCTGACCCAGGTGTAGAACCTGGCCCTTGCCCTTGTTGAACCTCAAGAGATTCACACAGCCCCAGCTCTCCAGCCTGTCCAAATCCCACCAGCCTCAGTCCTCTGAGCGATTGGAGCCTTTCTTCCATTGTGTGTCTGGTTCCAAATTCACCTTGACTTCCTGCAGTGGATTTTATGGAAAAGTGTTGTTAATTAAATGAATCCTACAGGATTTCTTGCTTGGTTAGGAGAAATAAATATTTACGAAGGCAAAAAACTCAGAGCTCAAAGAAGCCAGAAACAGCAAGTTGTATTTGCTGGAGGCTGATGGCAGTTTATTTGCAAATAGCAAAAACCTGCCTTAGGCTTGACCACAAAAAGCAATGAAAACTTCATTTTTGAGGGAAGGAAAAGAGAACAAGTCTTTTTCTGAATAATCTTCCCTTAAACAGAATAGAAAATGTTGTTTGTTTTTCTCCTTCTCTCATTTAGAACTTCATGGTTAAGTATCTTGTAACCCCATTGGATCCCGCTTTCTAGGGGCAGGGTGGTTACAAACAGCTGAGTCTGCTCTTAATGTGGATGAATTAATTGCCAAGATATAGAAATGGTTCTTCTGCTTGTAAATTAAGAAAGAGTAAATCAGGATTCACCACTTCTCAGCATTTGAGCACAGTAATGATCATTCCCCTGCACTGGGCACTGGGGAGGCCACACCTCGAGTACTGGGTTCAGTTTTGGGCCTCTCACTCCAAGAAGGACATTGAGGGGCTGGAGGTGGGGAAGGGACTGGAGAACATGGGCTCTGGGAACGGCTGAGGAACCTGGAACTATTCAGCCTGGAGAAGAGGAGGCTGAGGGGAGGCCTTGTTGCCTTCTGTAGCTTCCTGAAAGGAGGTTGTGGTGAGGAGAGTGCTGGTCTTTTCTCCCAAGTAACAAGTGGCAAGACGAGAGGAAATTGCCTCAAGTTGTGCCAGGGGAGGTTTAGATTGGATATCAGGAAATATTTCTTTACTGAAAGAGTGGTGAAACCCTGGCAGAGGCTGCCCAGGGCAGTGGGGGAGAATCCATCCCTGGAGGGGTTCAAGAAGCTGTAGACGTGGCCCTTCACGGGACACGGTTCAGTAGCAACAGTGGGTTTGGGCTTTTCCAAGGTAGAAATATTTAACAACCTTTATGTTTCTATGATTCTGTGATCTCTTACTCTGTTAAAGCTGCCTCTTAGAGGAAGAAAACAGCCAGACAAAACCCCTTGGTCATGTAGGAGGCAACGAGGGTACCAGGTACCTGAAGAAGAGATTCTCAAGAGCAACACTGGGAAAGCAGCACAACCATTTCACACCCATTGCACTTGAATTTATGTGTGTGGTGCTCAGAGCTGCCCCACTCCCACAGTCCCTCGATCCAGTGTGGACAGGGATGGAGCTCATCCCCTCCAGCCCCTTTTTTAGCTGGTGATGAGAAGTAAACAGTGGTGAGAAACACTTTGTTTCTTAGCAGGGAGAGGAGTCCGTCTGTGTGGGCAGGATGCTGAGAGGCAAATTAAAACGAGTCATTCTGAAATTACTTTCTGACTCATTTTATTTTGAAATGAGAAAAAAAAGAATTGTTTCTGGAAGCTTTGCAGATCAGATGAGTGTGGGGGAAACCTGGTATTCCCTCAGTAGGTGTCATCACAATGTTCAGTGTTAGAAACAGCAAAAACTCATACAAAGCTAAATATAGAATTGTAGGATCACGGAATGGTTTGGGTTGGAAGGACCTCAAAGCCCATCCAGTTCCACCTCCTGCCATGGGCAGGGACACCTCCCACTGGATCAGGGGGCTCCAAGCCCCATCCAACCTGGCCTTGAACACCTCCAGGGATGGGGCAGCCACCACTGCTCTGGGCAACCTGGGCCAGGGCCTCCCCACCCTCATCGTGAAAAATTTCTTCCTAATGTCCAATCTAAATCTTTCCTCTTCCAAATGAAAGCCGTTCCCCCTCATCCTATCCCATCACTCCCTGATCAAGAGCCCCTCCCCAGCTTTCCTGGAGCCCCTTTCAGTACTGGGAGGCTGCTCTAAGGTCTCCCCAGAGCCCTCTCTTCTCCAGGCTGAACAACCCCAACTCTCTCAGCCTGTCCTCACAGCAGAGGGGCTCCAGCCCTTGGATCATCTCTGTGACCTCCTCTGAACCCACTCCAACAGTCCCATCTCCTTCTTATGTTTGGGATTCCAGAACTGGACACAGGACTCCAGGTGGGGTCTCACAAGAGCAGAGTAGAGGGAGAGAATCAGGGGCTGGCAAGGTTCACTCTGACTGATTCAGAGAGGTCTCAGCTCTATTCCAAAGTGGCAAAATAAAGCAGAATGTGAGCTGTGCTTGCAAAGTGTGCTGGTGGTCTTTCATTAGAGACCTTTCCTCTGTGCACAACAGATGGCAAGGGATCCAATTAGGTGCTTGCAGAGTTAAAGTCAAAGTCAAGTACCTAATCCCCAAAATAAAAGGGAATTTCATTCCTGGCTTCATGTAGGAAAGAGTCTCATGCACTCTGTTGAAAGACCTGAGTATGCTCCAACTGCTCCCACCTCCAACATTTAGCACTAATCAAATATTCAGAGCTCACAAGCAGGCCCATAAAATGATCTAAAGGAACTTTCATGGGTCTGAGTCCATGCATGAATGGTTCATTCTTCAGTCACCTGGATTTGTTTTCCTTCCATCCTACATTTAAGGAGGGATGGAATAATCAATTTATTATGAAGTTTGTGCTGTCCAATATTCTCAGTAATTTGGTTTGCCAGGTGGAAGCATCCAAGTCATAAATCATCTGGTTTGTTCTTGGTACTCTTTTAATATTTAACAGCAGAAGAATGCATTTGTTTGTTTACCAATGTCAGGGACAAACAAACTGTGATATCAATTCAGTCTAGACAAGAATGATGAAAACATCTTTTAAAACCGTCCTTTAAAAAGGAGTTTGTTTCTCTAAATGCAGAAGAGCCACAAGGTAGCCAGAAAAAATCAAGTCAGGCTGAAGCTTCAGAAATGAGAGGAGTAAGAGAGCAGCACTTTTCACTTGGCACTGCCAGTGCCCACAACAGCTTTCTTGAACCCTGAAATTACTGTATTTCTTTGTAATTGCATTGGGATGCAATTGCCTGCTTGGGCTGGGTTTGGTGTGGGAGCTTTACAACAGCCCTGGTTGCACCAATAGTGTCTCCAGGGACAGGATCCAGAGTTGCCCCTGTACCATGGAATAACAGAATGGTTTGGCTTGGAAGGGACATCAGAGGTCATCCAGTCCCACCCCCTGCCATGGGCAGGGACACCTCCCACTGGATCAGGGGGCTCAAAGCCCCATCCAGCCTGGCCTTGAATGTTTCCAGGGATGGGACCTCCACTGCCTCCCTGGGCAACCTGGGTCAGTGTTTCACCACCCTCATTGTAAAAAAATTATACTTTATATCCAGTCTCAATGTCCCCTCCCTGAATTTAAAGCTGTTCCTCTCATCCTGTCCCTGTCCTCCCTGATCAAAAGCCCCTCCCCAGCTTTCCTGGAGCCCCTTTCAGTCCTGGGAGGCTGCTCTAAGGTCTCCCCAGAGCTTTCTCCTCTCCAGGCTGAAGAACCCCAATTTTCTCAGCCTGTCCTCACTGCAGAGGGGCTCCAGCCCTCAGATCATCTCCATGGCCTCTTCTGGTCCCATTCCAACAGTTCCATCTCCTTCTTATGCTGGAGACTCCAGAACTGGACACAGGACTCCAGCTGGGTTCTCCCCAGAGCAGAGCAGAGCAGAGGGGCAGAATTCCCTCCCTCCCTTCTGGTTCCACTCTTTGGATGCAGCCCAGGAGACAGTTGGGGTTTTGGGCTGCAAGTGCACATTCCTGGTTCATGTCCAGCTTTTCATCCCTCAGTGCCAGCAACCACTGGGGATCCTGGGATGTGAAACACCCAACAGCAATGGTCTCTTCCACCTGGAGATGAAGGCAGAGAGCAAGGGATTGCCATGCAGGGATCCAAACTCCTGCACTGCTCCACACCCACCACGTGTCCTCCAGCAAGCTGCTCACCCCCTTCCTTCCTCAAAGGAGACAAAAGGCAAACTCCTGTCTCCTCAATTAGTGAGTGAAATCTTGCTTTTCTCTTGCAAGAAGCACCCAGAATGCAGGAAGGCTTTCAGGAGCTGATTTGTTCTTGCTTCTTCTTTCAAGGAAGAACCTTGAAAAACCCAGTAAATCAGTGGGATCAGCCCAAATGATGTTGGACCAGTGAAAATGCTGGTGCATCAACAGCTGATATCACAGAGATCAGTCCTTCTGCCCTGCAGAGCCACAGCCTCTGTGTGTGTTTTGCACACACTGAGTTGGGTCTTTCAAGGCAGGTGTTTGAGCGTTGTGTCGAATCTGGGCCTTCACCATGGTTCATCTGAGGACAACCCATGCACAGATTCAAAATGAAACCGCAGCTCATGTTTAATTAGCTCTGCTCCAGACTTCATTATGGA
Source organism: Tapera naevia (assembly GCA_033556795.1). Lineage (NCBI taxonomy): Eukaryota > Metazoa > Chordata > Aves > Cuculiformes > Neomorphidae > Tapera > Tapera naevia. The sequence continues at coordinate 730,020 of JAUMJJ010000307.1, forward strand.
TTAGAAATACAAGCCAAGCCCATCAGGAAGTGTTTGAGAGAACACAGGCTGATGTACAGGCAAGCAGTAAAATTAGCAACACCTTCCAAATCTGATAGCAAACCTGGGGAGGCATGAAGGACACCACTGCCTTTTGCTGCTTCTTAGGCCCTGCATGGAAAGGGACCCCTTGTTTCACAGTCCTTCAGGTGCTCTCTGGGCACCTGGTGCAGGGCCTGTGCCAGCATGCAAGGATCTGGCCCCACAGGTGCCAGTCAGTGTGATGCCAGGGTAGGCACGCTGGGCTGGGAACAGGGATGAGATGAAACCAAGCATCTGGTTTCATCAGGCTCCTCATCAGCATCAGGCTCCTGCTGCCTGGGGAGGATGGGTCATGCGCTGGGCTGGCCCTTTCTTGCTTTAACCATGGTCAATAAACCAAGTTATAACATACAGGATGAGGGAAAAAGTTACAACATGTATTATGAGAGGAAATGGCCTCAGGTTGCACCAAGGGAGGTTTAGATTGGATATTGGGAAAAGATCCTTCGCTGAGAGAGTGATGAAACATTTGAAGAGGCTGCCCAGGGCCATGGGGGAGTCTCCATCCTGGAGGGCTTCAAAAAATATGTAGATGTGGCAAAGCCATCCCAAGTGCAATGCAATGTCCAGTGTACAAAGCAAGAACCAGGGGCTGCTACTCCTTCTTGCAGGATGAGGAGGCCCCAGTTGTGGTGGGACAGAGCTGTCCCATCTGAGCACCCTGGGAACCACAAGAGACTCCTCAGGGCAAACATCACCCTGGCAGCAGCAGCTGTGATCTCAGACCAATGGTCCAGCTAATCCAGTGTCCAGTCCCTGGTGGTGGCCAAAACTTGATGTCAAAGGGAGACAGAAACACCAGGAATAAACCATAGAATCATAGGATCACAGAAAATTTGGATTGGAAGGGACCATAAAGTCCATCCAGTTCCACCTCCCTGCCATGGGCAGGGACACCTCCCACTGGATCAGGGGGCTCAAAGCCCCATCCAACCTGGCCTTGAACACCTCCAGGGATGGGAGGTCTCTGTGGAGCCTTCCCTTCTCCAAGCTGAACAGCCTCTACTCTCCCAGCCTGTCCTCGTAGAGGAAGTGCTTCCAGTATCCTGTCCCTGGTGGTGGCTAAAAGTAGATGCCCAGGGAAAACAGACAACTCTGCCAGGTAACAAGTGATAGGATGAAAGGAAATGGCCTCAAGTTGCACCAGGGGAGGTTTAGATTGGATATTAGGAAAATATCTTTCCTGACAGAGTGGTGGAGCCCTGGCAGAGGCTGCCCAGGGCAATGGGGGAGTCTCCATCCCTGGAGGGGTTCAAAAACCGTGTAGAGGTTGCTCTTCAGGACATGGTTGAGCAGGCACGGTGGGGCTGGGCTGGTGGTTGAACTGGTTGATCTTAGAGATCATTTCCAACCTCAAGAAGTCTGTGGTTCCATGATTCTTTGATCCTGTATCACACAGACACAGATAGGCAGGTTTCAGGGAAGCAGCTTGGTTATTCCTTCCCTTTGTGCCTTCCCCAGGGAGGCTGCCCTGGGGGAGCCCAGCAGCCAGGTGAGGCCACTCTGCAGTGAGAGCTCTGCTGGGCACAACGGGTCTCCTGGGAGAGCATCCAATATCTCCAAGGGAGAGGTGGTTTTCTCCTGAGAGAAAGGGGAAAGAATGCAATAAGAATGTGTGAATACAATTAACATGATGGGTTGTTCTGCAGGGAACACGGCCAGAAAACAAGTGAGCAGAACACCCCTGGTAGCATTAAATGAGGCAAGAAACAGGAGTATTGAATGTTCCTCACTTCAAATTAAAATCCCCAGGAAGAGCAATGATAATTCCTTAATTCATCATTAAACTACCCTAAATATTCCCAGTCCTATTTTCTTCTTTATCTAGCAGATTTTTTGTCATATTAGCAGCCACATGAGTTATTATACACTATTTGGAAGCCTTGATTTAAAAATCTCTATGTAATTAGTCCCTGAAATTCCATTTTTCACCATCATTTAGATGGATGGGGTAAATGACTCATCTGAGATCTTTCTGTAAAAATATTCACTGTGGGTGCTGTCCCCAAAATCAAAAATCTTGGCTGATACAAAGGCAATGAAGGCAGAAAGAGTGGGGGAAACATTTTGAAATACAACTCACTTTGAGAAAAAGAAAGAAGTTGCCAATATATTCCTGTGTTTTGAACAGTTCATTAAGACATAGATTGAATTAAACTTGTTGAGCTACTGTGTAACTCTCTCATATTTATCACAGTTTCACAGTATCACAGTATCATAAGGTTGGAAAGGACCTCTGAGATCATCGAGTCCAACCTATAACCCAACACCAACACTAACACCAACCCATCATCTAAACCATGGCACTCAGTGCCTCATCCAGTCTCCCCTTAAACCCCTCCAGGGTCGGTGACTCCACCCCCTCCCTGGGCAGCCCATTCCAATGGCCAATCACCCTTTCAGTGAAGAACTTTTTCCTCACATCAAGTCTAAACTTTCCCTGATGAAGCTTGAGTCCCTGCCCTCTAGTTCTGTCCCTGGTCACCTGAGAGAAGAGACCAACCCCTGCCCCACTACAACCTCCTTTTAGGGAGTTGTAGAGAGCAATGAGGTCTCCCCTGAGCCTCCTCTTCTTCAGACTAAACAGCCCCAGCTCCCTCAGTCTCTCCTCGTAGGGCTTGTGCTCCAGCCCCTTCACCATCTTCGTTGCCCTCCTCTGGACACTCTCCAGCATCCTGACATCTTTCCCAAACTGGGGGGCCCAGAACTGGACACAGTATTCAAGGTGAGGCCTGACCAGTGCCCAGTACAGGGGGACGATAACTCCTCTGGTCCTGCTGGCCACACTATTCCTGATGCAGGCCAGGATGCCATTGGCCTTCTTGGCCACCTGGGCACACTGCTGGCTCATGGTGAGCTTCCTGGCCACCAGCACTCCCAGGTCCCTTTCTGCCTGACTCCTCTCCAGCCACTCTGTCCCCAGTCTGTAGCTCTGCATGGGATTGTTGTGTCCAAAATGAAGTACCCGACATTTGGACTCATTAAACATCATCCCATTAGAATCAGCCCAGCTCTCCAGTCTGTCCAGGTCCCTCTGTAGAAAGATATGCAGAAAGATAACTTTGCCCATTCTCCCCATCAGGATAAAAGCTTCCTCCAACGCAATAGGTCACCTGCTGCAGCACTGCTAATCCTCTCCTTGGATTTTGACCCATAAGCACAGGGCAATTGCATCAAAACTGCCATTGAAAATGGTATTTGTACCTCTCCCTGCTCATGTTCTTCATCAGGGAGCGCAGGGACAGGACAAGGGGAGTGGTTTTCAGCTGAAAGAGGGGAGATTTAGGTGATCTTAGGGAGAAATGTTTTCCTGTGAGGGTGGGGAGGCCCTGGCCCAGGTTGCCCAGAGCAGTGGTGGCTGCCCCATCCCTGGAGGTGTTCAAGGCCAGGTTGGATGGGGCTTTGAGCCCCCTGATCCAGTGGGAGGTGTCCCTGCCCATGGCAGGGGGTGGAACTGGATGGGCTTTGAGGTCCCTTCCAACCCAAACCATTCCCTGTTTGTGTGTTTCTTCAAGATGCCCAAGCGCAGGGGATGGGCAGAGGAACTCAAATCTCCTCCTTCACCTCCAGTGCTCCCACCACTCTGGTGCCTCCAGCACATCTGGGAGCATCAGGCAACACCTGTTTTATTTTGGTAGGACAGAAATAATTTTTTGATCAAATGTCTGTCATCCACAGCACCATCATTCATCGCATCACATCATCATAGAATCATTAAGGTTGGAAAAGACCTCTAAGCTCACCCAGTCCACCCTTCAGGCAAACCCCACCATGCCTGCTAAACCATGTCCCCAGCTGCCATATCTACATTTTTTAAACACCTCCAGGGATGGAGACTCCATCACATCCCAGGGCCTCACCACTCTTTCAGCAAAGAAATGGACAGGGATACCTTCCATTAAAGAAGGTAAGATGTGACATCCGTGGGCAAGAGATTGCTCTCCATCCATGGCAGGGGACACCAATTCCCCTCCACCCCGTGATGCCTGGGGTAGGATGAGGTTTTCAAGGTGGCAGGGCTCCTCACATCCTTTGGCTGATGGGCACAGCTGCATGAGAGGTCCCTACTGAGAGATCCCTGATCATTAGAGTAATTTAAAGCCAGCAGAGGTTCATTGTAACCGAAGAGCCCCAAAACCCTGGGGACTGTGGCTGAACTGGGAATGAGAAAATTTGTTCCCATTTATTTGAAACTTCTTACAAGGGAGAGAAACATGGGGAAAAAAGTTCAGAAATCTCCAAAACTGTAGAAAATGGAAATGCTGGAGCACAGTGAGGAGGAGCCACACAGCAGAGGGAAACGCCATCTGCACGAGCTTCCCCTTCGTTTCAATTATACCTCCCAGAGCTGGAGAAGTGATTATGCTTCCCATATCACACCCAGGCTTTCTTCGTTCAGGTAGGAAACCAATGACCAGTTATCCTGTCTCTATCTGCACATCCCATTATGGTAACGAACAGAAGTCATCAAATTATAATACTCTTAATCACACTAAATAATGCCTCACGCCACCAGCTGCCCCATTAAAATCAATGGCCTATTTGTAGAGCGGAGAAGATCTCAGTGTGAGTAATGACATTAAAATCCCTCCCTGGCTGGGAATAAGATTTAAAACTCCCTGGTGTCTCCCAATCTACCTAACAAACAACAGGGGAAAGGTATTGACTGTCAATGTAGCCATGTAGATGATGTGTGTTTGTAAAATAGACTGGTGGCTCCAATTCAGGAGATGAGGAGCGTTTAATAAGAAGGGAGGCTCACCTGTGTCAGCCTTATTGATTGGGGGCACAAGGGGGTCTCCTGCTGACAAAGGAAATTATTTACTCAGCCAGGGCAGCTGGAGGAAAGCTCGTGCAGCCATCGTTTGGTTGCAACTGGGTTTGCCTTTTCCTTGTGGGAGGGGGAAAGCACAACGCTGCTGGGCAGCCCCAGGGAGGGGGAATGGCACATCGTAGAGTCGTGGGGGTCAGAACCAGCAAATCAGCATCATAGAATCATGGAATGGTTTGGGTTAGAAAGGACCTCAAAGCCCATCCAGTTCCAACCCATGGGCAGGGACACCTCCCACTGGATCAGGGGGCTCCAAGCCCCATCCAACCTGGCCTTGAACACCTCCAGGGATGGGGCAGCCACCACTGCTCTGGGAAACCTGGGCCAGGGCCTCCCCACACTCACAGGAAAACATTTCTTCCCAAGATCTCACCTCAATCTCCCCTCTTTCAGCTGAAAACCCTTCCCCCCCATCCTGTCCCTGCACTCCCTGGTTAAGAGCCCCTCCCCAGCTTTCCTGGAGCCCCTTTCAGTCCTGGGAGGCTGCTCTAAGGTCTCCCCAGAGTCTTCTCTTCTCCAGGATGAACAACCCCAACTCTCTCAGCCTGTTCTCATAGCAGAGGGGCTCCAGCCCCATCTCTGTGGCCTCCTGGACTCTCTCCAACAGATCCAGTTTTTCTGAGGAAAACCATGAGTGCCAAATATTGGGAAAAATTGGGAGGGAGCAACCCAATTTGAGGGAGCACAAATTTGAGGGAGCACAAATTCCAAACTCAAATGTTGCGTTTCCAGTTTTGTTTTTTTTTGTTTGCAGTTAATTTAATTTAATTGTAAGCCACAAAGGTTCACAAAATCCAAGGAAATCAGAGCTTGGAGGACCTGATGGTTGTGGATGTGATTGTCTGTTCATCCTGTGCAGGCAGCACCTACCATAGGTCCCTGGGGTCTCCAGTATGATAGGGGATACTCAGCAGCATCACAACCCACCAGGGCTGGGGACCTGCAAGGTGGTAGGAAAGCAGTGGTGCCAGATGAAAGTAATGTCTTTTCATTATCCTGAAAGCCTAGGGAAAGGATTTAAAAAAACAGAGAAGGTTAAACAGGATTAGAAGCCTTCTTCTCTTCCGAATGCACTTAAGAATAATCAAATTGTTATTCAAAACAGGGAGTGGGTGGTGTTTAAATCAAGCATGCCCTTTGTGAGGGTTTTTGCCTCCCACGTGTGCTAATCTCTTGGCTGTCACTTCTGGGCAAGAGCATCCAAGGTGGGATGGGGGAGATCTCACTCCTGGAGGAGACCAGTGGTGTCCCCACGGATCGGTGTTGGGTCCCGTCCTGTTTAATATCTTTATTGATGATCTGGATGAGGGGATTGAGTCCATCATCAGCAAGTTTGCAGATGATACCAAGCTGGGAGGAAGGGTTGATCTGTTAGAGGGTAGGATGGCCCTACAGAGGGACCTGGACAGATTGGAGAGCTGGGCTGATTCTAATGGGATGATGTTTAATGAGTCCAAATGTCGGGTACTTCATTTTGGACACAACAATCCCATGCAGAGCTACAGACTGGGGACAGAGTGGCTGGAGAGGAGTCAGGCAGAAAGGGACCTGGGAGTGCTGGTGGCCAGGAAGCTCACCATGAGCCAGCAGTGTGCCCAGGTGGCCAAGAAGGCCAATGGCATCCTGGCCTGCATCAGGAATAGTGTGGCCAGCAGGACCAGAGGAGTTATCGTCCCCCTGTACTGGGCACTGGTCAGGCCTCACCTTGAATACTGTGTCCAGTTCTGGGCCCCCCAGTTTGGGAAAGATGTCAGGATGCTGGAGAGTGTCCAGAGGAGGGCAACGAAGATGGTGAAGGGGCTGGAGCACAAGCCCTATGAGGAGCGACTGAGGGAGCTGGGGCTGTTTAGTCTGAAGAAGAGGAGGCTCAGGGGAGACCTCATTGCTCTCTACAACTCCCTAAAAGGAGGTTGTAGTGGGGCAGGGGTTGGTCTCTTCTCTCAGGTGCCCAGGGACAGAACCAGAGGGCAGGGACTCAAGCTTTGTCAGGGGAAGTTTAGACTGGATGTGAGGAAAAAGTTCTTCCCTGAAAGGGTGATTGGTCATTGGAATGGGCTGCCCAGGGAGGGGGTGGAGTCACCGACCCTGGAGGTGTTTAAGGGGAGACTGGATGAGGCACTGAGTGCCATGGGTTAGATGATGGTTGGTGTTGGTGTTGGGTTATAGGTTGGACTTGATGATCTCAGAGGTCCTTTCCAACCTTGTGATACTGTGGGAGGACCTGCCAGTGGAGAAGGTAAAGGCTGCTTCCTGAGTGGGAGAGTCCCAGCAGAGCAGGCAGCAGCTTGGTCTCCTGCCGACAAGAGCAAGTCAAGTCCACGTTTTCAGTAGGAATCAGGTCGAGCAGAAACTTGAAAACGCTTTTGCCCTCTGTTGGCAGCGCGTCAGCTGCCGGGCTCACACCTGGAGCTTGTCAGAACCCCTCTGCTCCTGGAAGAGGCTCTGGGTTTGGCAGGTACCATCCACTGACAAAGATGCTTTTGAAAACTCCCGTCGAGCCCTATTTATACTCCAAACCTGCTTGCTGGAGGGCTGAGCTCCCCTGATCATGCACAGATTCAAATGAAAAATCACCAGGTTAATGTTTAGGGCTGGGAGTTTTATTTTTTCAATCTCTCACAAAGTGCTGCTTCTCTGCTTCTGCACCTCGTTTTTTGTCAGGTTCAAAGAGGAAGAGAGCATTTTAATTTAGAAAAGACCAGAAGAATCTCAACCTCTTTTTATTTCTCTGAGTGTTAATGACCATATACTTTCTCCTCTATCAATTACAACACAACTGATGTCAATTAGTGACTGAAATCTGTCTCATTATTTGCTGTTGTCAGTGAAAAGCATAAGGATGTGTCAAAAGGCTCAGCAGCCACCCAGCTTTGGCAGCAGCCTGTTTTGCTGAGGGATTTAGCTCCCAGCACCCCAGGAGATGAAGCTTTTGTGAGGAATTATGTGAGTTACATCTGTCCCCTTCGGAAGATCAAGGAGAAGGCATGGCCACTGCATCATTACCTGGATTTTTCATTTGGAAAACAAGTTGGCTTTTGAGGCCCAAAGGGCAGGTCTTGAGATCTAGGTCTACACCACACCCAAGGGTCTATTTTGGCCAAGAAGTAGAGCAATGTGATGGGGAGCAGTGAGACATGTGAGTGACTCTTCAGAGCTGTCCTCATCCAGGAGAAATGAGGCTCAGGAGAGGGAGATGAGGGGAGGAGGAGGGAGAGAATAGCTCTGCACGTCCTTCAGGTTGGAATAGTTTAGTTTGAGCTCATTATTGTGCCAATAAAACTCATGTTTGAGTGAGAAGTTGACTCGATTAAAGGGTTTGAGACTTAAACCAAGAATTCAGAGGCTCCACACTGTGAACTTTAGACTGGATATTAGCAAAAATGTCTTCCCTGAAAGGATTCTCAGGCCGTGGCAGAGGCTGCCAGGGACAGGGTGGAGTCCCCATCCCTGAAGGGGTTTAAAAGATGGGTGGATGAGGTGCTCAGGGATCTGGTTTAGCAGTGGACAGGGACGGTTGGGCTCAATGATCTCAAAGGCCTTTTCCAACCAGATGATTCTATGAACAATCAAACCTAAACACAAATATTTTTTTTCACTATATGTTTTTAACAAGAAACCTCGTTCACATGTTTGTACAGCCAACATTGAGAACTTTTGGGGAGGTCTTTTTCAGGGACATCAAATTAATCAGTGCTTGGGCCGAAGAAGATGACATTCACAATCAGAGCCTGCTTGGTATCTCACTGGTTGTCTTGATTCCACCTTTTTTTTTTTTTCTCAGAATAATGCCCTGCAGAGATCAGCGTGTGTTTTTATGGTCAGGTAGGAGCAATCTATCAGGGAAAATTGCCATGTTCAGAATTAGAAAGTTTTCTGTGGCTCCCTATTTCCCCAGGGCTGTGGAAGGGCATGCTGAGATTCTTCTTCAATAGGAAAGAAACCAATACTGCCAGGCCAAACCCGCTCTTCCATAGAAAAAGAAGTCCAATAAGGTCCAACAGTGACCTTCTTTCACTTGTTTCTGTAGTAATCACAGAATCATGGAATGGGTTGGGTTGGAAGGGACCATGAAGGTCATCCAGTTCCACCTCCCTGCCATGGGCAGGGACACCTCCCACTGGATCAGGGGCCTCCAAGCCCCATCCAACCTGGCCTTGAACACCTCCAGGGATGGGGCAGCCACCACTGCTCTGGGAAACCTGGGCCAGGGCCTCCCCACCCTCACAGGAAAACATTTCTTCTAAAGTTCTCATCTCAATCTTCCCCTTTTCAGCTGAAAATCCTTCCCCTCATCCTGTCCCTGCACTCCCTGATCAAGAGCCCAACTTGGGAGAAGAGGCCAGCACCCACCTCACCACAACCTCCATTCAGAGAGCTGCAGAGAGTGATAAGGTCTCCCCTCAGCCTCCTCTTCTCCAGTTTAATGTCCCTAAGATCCCTCAGCTGCTCCTTATAAGAGGATACGCATAGAGTGTTTTAAAACAAAGCATCCAAGAGAATGTTCATTTGAGCCTCATTTCAAGGGTATAAAATTGAACGTACTATCAATAGGTTCTCCTTCCCTCAGCCATCCTAGGCTCCACAGATAATCTTCTTATGAATTCAGGGTCAGACAGAGGCTGGAAAGCAGCTGGCTACAAAATGATAATAAAATATTCTCAACTTCCACCCCAGTTCTGCAGAGATTTTTAAAGAGCTGCTGGTAGTGCTGATGTGTCACTTAGGACAGCCAAAGTGACCCAAAAGAGAGGGGGTGTTTAAAGGATGGGCAGTTGTGTGCATTTATCTCACACATGGGAAGGATGTTCTCGATGTCTGGAAGCACCTTTTTAATCCATACCCTGAAAGAGAAGACAAATTGGTGAATGAATTTGTTTCTTCCCTTGTTTTACAGGGAACAGCTTCAAAGGAAAGCACATCCAGCACTTTCCCATGGAATTCAGGTCAGGCAGGCAAAGAGATTCATCAGGGTTTCTCTGACACCAGAGAAATTGCACCAGATTTTTGACTGGATCATGATAGACATTTGCTATTCTGGGGGGGGGGGGTAAGGAGAAACCTTGTTATTTTCTGCTGCCTTCCCCTGGGTCCCCATTGGTACCACTGATAGAAAATGGAAATTATTTCATTTTGCTGCCACCGAATGCCAAGAAAGTCAGCAAATACAAAGAATGGAAATAGGACAAACAGGTTTCTAAACTCCACCTCTTCTTTTGTTCATCTTTTCTACTTGCATCGAGGTGGCACCAACTTTAGTGGGTGCTCCTCAAATCCAGAAGGAGAGGATCCTTCTCAAGTGTGGGAGCAGGGGGAACACGGAGATAAGGAGTGAACATCGCTCACAGGAGCAGGATGTGTCACATTCTGCTTTTTAGGCTGTTCTTTTAACTTCCAGCACGACTTTTTTTGAGGGCGACGTGCCCCCAGCCATCTCCCAGACAGAGATGAGCAAAGCTGATCCCGCCTTGGGGGTTTGCTCTCTGAAGCAGCTGAACACTTCCCCCTTGAGGAGGAAACTCACTTTGCTCCTCAAAATGATGCTCACTTGTTGAAGAGCTTCCTTTGGGGAGGAACTCGGGGATTTCTGCAATAAGAAGAGCAATGGTTGTGGCACCACTGCGAGTCCAACCATTCCTTGCAAGAAACCACCAAGGTGTGAGCAAAATCTGGTGATCAGGGGCATTAAATCAATTGCCAGATCTGGTGGTCATGTCTCTCTGGGAAACAAGTATCATTTGGGCTTGTCAATATTGTCATTGGGATTATCCAATATCCTGGGGGCACCCAGCAGGGCATCGCCAGCTGGGAGAGGGAGGGGATTGTCCTGCTCTGCTCTGCACTGGGGAGGCCCCACCTGGAGCACTGGGGGCACTTTGGGCACCACAGGGTAAAAAGGACATCAAAGCACTGGAGAGTGTCCAGAGGAGGCCCCAAAGCTGGGGAAGGGTCTGGAGGGGAAGTGTGTGAGGAGAGGCTGAAGCCCCTTGGTCTGTTCAGCTGGAGAAGAGGAGCCTGAGAGGGGATCTCAGAGCTGTTTGTGCCTTCTCCCAAGGGAGGGAGGGGAAACAGGGGCTGAGCTCTGCTCTCTGGGGACCTGGGACAGGACTGGAGGCAATGGCAGGAAGATGTGCCAGGGCAGGGGGAGATTGGACATTGGGAAGAGGTTCTTCCCCCAGCGGGTGGTGGAGCACTGGAACAGCTCCCCAGGGAAGCAGTCAGGGCCCCTGCTCTGCCAGCATTCCAGAAGCATTTGGCCACTGCCCTCAGTCCCACGGGGTGAGTGTTGGCAGTGTCCTGGGCAGGGACAGCAGTTGGACTCCATGGTCCTTGTGGGTCCCTTCCAGTGCAGGTCATTCTATGATCATATGACCCACTTTGCCTTGAACACTAAAACTTGTGCATGATGAAGGCTTGAGGCTGGAGACTAAGTTGATCCATGCTCTTGCAGCTCTTGCTGGTGGCACAGAGGGTCAGTGCTGAGAGCCACACTGGTGGGTCATCACCACAGTTTTTAGCTTGCATGAGAAGGCCATTATGGTGTTATGTGTGAGCTTCACGAGGTTCAACAAGGCCAAGTGCAAGGTCCTATGCTTGGGTTGGAGCAATCTGTGGTTTCAATACAGGCTGGGGGATGATGTGATTGAGAGCAGCCCTGAGGAGAAGGACTTGGGGTGCTGGGGGATGAAAAGTTGCACACGAACCAACACTGTGCACTTGCAGCCCAGAAGGCCAACCAAGTCCTGGGCTGCACTCGGAGCACTGGGATCAGAGGGGAGGGAGGGGATTGTTCCCCTCTACTCTACTCTGGGGAGACCCCAAGTGGAGTCCTGTGTCCAGTTCTGGAGTCCTGAACTCAGGACAGACCTGGAGCTGTTGGAGTGAGTCCAGAGGAGGCCACGGAGATGATCCAAGGACTGGAGAAGCTTTGCTGTGAGGACAGGCTGAGAGAGGTGGGGTTGTTCAGCCTGGAGAAGAGAAGGCTGTGGGGAGACCTTAGAGCAGCCTCCCAGGACTGAAAGGGGCTCCAGGAAAGCTGGGGAGGGACTTCTGAACAAGGCCTGCTGTGACAGGACAAAGGGTGAATGCTTTTGAGCTAAGGGAGGGGAGATTCAGACTGGATATATGGAAGAAATTTTTTACAGTGAGGTTGGTGAGGCCCTGGCTCAGGTTGCCCAGGGAGGCAGTGGAGTCCCATCCCTGGAAACATTCAAGATTGGGTTGGATGGGGCTCAGAGCAACCTGATGGAGTTCAAGGTGTCCCTACTCCTGCAGGGGGGTTGGACTGCAGGGGCTTTAAATGTCCCTTCCAACCCAAAGCATTCTATGATTCACAGAAAGCACCCCACAGTTTCATGCAGCTGTGTCTCTTTTGGAGGCAGAAGGAGATGGAGGACACCTGGATGGTGCTCTGCTCTCCCTATGGGACATCCAGTCAGTGTTGCTCTGCTTCCAAATCCTTCACCCTCGCAGTGGGTTTGGCAGAGGTGGGTGCAGAGTGAGAAAACCCTTGAGTCTGCATTTCAGTGAGAAGTTGTTTTCCCCTGAGAGCTTTTGTAGCTGAACTGTATTGTTCGGCAAAGATCAAAATGTTTTGTGGGAACATGTCAATTCTGACACTGTTTCTAAAGAAAGGACTTGAAATGAATCATTGCAGCTCCCTCATTTTGATAAAGCTGAAAAGTGTCAATAGTAGTGAAATGTTTTGATAATCTCCAAAACACTCCTTTGGATAAAATTAAAACTGTTTTTGCTCTGACAGAAAGGTTAAATACAAGGTTGTGTGTCTCTTGCCTATTTGTTTTTGCCAACCTCCAATGTGATCTTCTCACTTTCTTATCCTCACACCCTTTGGGGGTGCTGATTGGTGAGAAGCTCCACATGAACCAGCAATGAGCACTCCCAGCCCAGAAACCCCCCATGTGCTGGGCTGCACCCAGAGCAGAGAGACCAGAGGGGAGGGAGGGGATTCCACCCCTCTGCTCTGCTCTGGGGAGACCCCAACTGGAGTGCTGTGTCCAGGTCTGGAGTCCTCAGCATAAGAAGGAGACAGATCTGTTGGAGTGGGTCCAGGAGAGGCCACAGAGATGATTCGAGAGGGCTGGAGCCCCTCTGCTGTGAGGACAGGCTGAGAGAGTTGGGGTTGTTCAACCTGGAGAAGGATCCAGGGAGACCTTAAGGCCTTCCAATACCTGAAGGGACCTACAAGAAAGCTGAGGAGGGACTTTTTAAAAGGAAGTGGAGGGATAGGACGAGGGGGAACTGGGGGGAGATTCAGATTAGACAGTAGGAAAAAAATTCTTCATGCTGAGGGTGGGGAGGCCCTGGCCCAGATTGCCCTGAGAAGTGGTGGCTGCCCCATCCCTGGAGGTGTTCAAGGCCAGTTTGGATGTCCTTCTTGGAGTGAGGGGCCCAGAATTGAGCACAGATTGAGGTACAGCCTGAACCACAGTGGACACAGGACTGCATTCTCATCATGGTTTGTCCCCCAGTGAATGAAGATATAGCAAATAGCAGCATTTTTGTTCCTCCTACTTATGTGTGATGATGAACTCATGTCTTTGCTAGCACAGAATCATGGAATGGTTTGGATTGGAAGGGACCTCAAAGCCCATCCAGTTCCAGTCCCCCCATGGGCAGAGACACCTCCCAGTGGATGAGGTTGCTCAGAGCCTCTTGTTGTTCCCTACTTTACTGAACTCCCATTGATCTGTGCCGCAGGAACCAGGCAGCGACTTCATCGTGGCATTGGTTTCATCATCACACCACTGGTTTTTAGATGTTTTGCTAAAGAACTTGTGCTCAGATAAACAAACGTTTCACCAATGCCTGGATTTCTCTCCCCTTGGGCTCACTGGTAAAGAGGGATTGTTTGCATGAGTGTGGCTTTAATTAATATTTCGTAACCTGCTGAGATGCAATTGCACATCCCCAGTTTTAAAGGCATTGCTTCCTGAGGAAAGAATGGAAAAGCTATCACCATAGGCCCTTTTTTTTTTAAACAACTTCTCTAATTAAGAAACCCACTGAGCAAAGCACACGAGCACATGATTCAGTCCATCTGTATTCAGCCAGGCACAGAAGCACACGCAGAAAGTTTGGCACATGCTTTACTCAAGAGTAATTGTCTGATGAATTGGGACCTCGAAAGAAAGCAGGGGAGATGCACAGTGCTCTTCCCTTAATGAGGCAGTATTTTACATTCTAGTAACCAGTTATTTCATAGTATGGATTTCCACCCCCCTCCCCCTTCTTTTCCCTTGGAAACACCTCAATACAATATTTCTCAGCACATTTTTTTGTCAAAGCTGGTTTTGGATATTGAAGGACTCGGTGAAGGAAGTTTGCTGCACGTTTCAAACTGCCCTGAGCTCTGAGAAGCCAGAGTCCGGCCCTCTGCTCCTGCCAAGGGTGACAAAGAGGCTGCTGGGAGCATCTCCTATGTTTTCATCTCATAGAAGAGTTTGCATTCAACATCAAAGTGGGAATTTTGCAAGGAACGGCGTTGCAGTGACAACACAACGTCCTTCACAGGCGAAGTCACTTCTAATTTTTTAAGCCATTATTGTCATTAAGAAGCAAAATGTGTGGTGCATAAATTTAATCCATTCCTGATAGCTTTTGTTTCATGAATAGTCAAATCAATTCAATGCAGGAATGGGCAAAACAAGCTAAGGCTGTGAATGTCCTTTGAGTGGCCACCTACAGCGTGGGGACAAAACCTGACTCAACCAGACCCACATTTATTTTCACCCTTGGAGGATCCGTCCCTGCAAAAGCCACCTGAAAGGCCAAGTGCAAGGTCCTACACCTGGGTCTGGGGAAGCCCAAGCACAATTATAGGTTGGGGGGAGGATGGATTGAGAAGAGCCCTGAGGAGAAGGACTTGGGGTGCAAGGAGAGGAGAAGCCAGCAATGAGCACTCCCAGCCCAGGAAGCCCAAGTGTGCTGGGCTGCACCCAGAGAGTGGGACCAGAGGGGAGGGAGGGGATTCTGCCCCTCTGCTCCGCTCTGGGGAGACCCAACTGGAGCCCTGTGTCCAGCTCTGGAATCCTGAGCTCAGGAAGGACCTGGAGCTGTTGGAGTGAGTCCACAGGAGGCCACGGAGATGATCCAAGGGCTGGAGCCCCTCTGCTGTGAGGACAGGGTGGGAGAGTTGGGGTTGTTCAGCCTGGAGAAGAGAAAGCTCTGGGGAGACCTTAGAGCAGCCTCCCAGGACTGAAAGGGGCTCCAGGAAAGCTGGGGAGAGTCTCTTGATCAGGGAGTGCAGGGACAGGATGAGAGGGAAGGGTTTTCAGCTGAAAGAGGGGAGATTGAGATGAGATCTTGGGAAGAAATGTTTTCCTGTGAGGGTGGGGAGGCCCTGGCCCAGGTTGCCCAGAGCAGTGGTGGCTGCCCCATCCCTGGAGGTGTTCAAGGCCAGGTTGGATGGGGCTTGGAGCCCCCTGATCCAGTGGGAGGTGTCCCTGCCCTTGGCAGGGGGAACAAGAACTGGATGGGCTTTGATGTCCATTCCAACCCAAACCATTCTATGATTCTACATCCCAGGGGACACCCTGGGGATCCTCTTGGAGGTGAAGTAGCTTTTCTTTGCACTGGTTTTTGAAGTGCTGTCTTTAAGGTAGGTGGTTCAGCAGCACATTGTGATGGAGATACGATAGCCATCTCCAGGGCTGGGTTTAGGCTCTGCGGGTGCCATACTCTGGGAGAAAAGCCCCCAGGGCTATGCCAAACCTGCTGGCACCATGACCTCCTTCCAACCACCCGATATTCACATTTTATATTCCCTATTTCCTTTTGGACAACCCAATTTCCATAAGCCTGAATGATTATTTCGCTTTTAAGAAATTAAACCATCACCTTCCCAATTTTAATTCCTATAATTTATTTTTATGAGGTGATGCTGAAAAGGGCAAAAATAATGACTTTTCTGAAAGATGTGGGAGCCAGACTTGTGCCTTCCCTGAAAGCTGTGCAGGAGGTGAATGGAAAAGATGCAGGAATAATCATTATTTAAGAAAAAATTAAATTAACCACTCAAATATGTTTCTAGTAGCCCTGCAAATCCTAATGACTCTACTTAAGATTAAAGCCTCTAGGTAACTGCACTGGCTTTTTCCATTCCTTTGAAGAAGATCTGGTTGGGTAGAGGAAACCATCTCTACCACAGCCTTCCCATTGTGAGGCAGTGATGAGAAGAGACAACAATGATCTGGATTTCCTGGAAGAGCTGCCAATTGTTAAGCAGTGTTTTAAAGCAGTGAAATGCAGAAATCAAGCAGCTCAAGGGAAGGTCTCCAGCTGCAGATCACAGTCCCCCATAGCCACATGAAATGCTGCTTGTACAAATATGACCCAAGTGGGATGGGACTGGGAAGTACATCCAGATTTCAGAATGCAGAGGTACATGTGGCTTCTACAGTCCTAGTTGGGCTTTGGCTCTTCTTATTTTCTCTGTGCTTAACCTCACAAAACCCTTTTAGTCATCCTGAGTTGCTGGCCCCAACTTCCAAAGCCATAAACTCTCTTTTTTCCCTGATGTCCACCCAAAGCTCTCTGTTCAGCCAGGCTGGTGTTCTGGCAGAGAAGGCCCTGGGGGTGTTGGTTGGCAGGGGCTGAACAGGAGCCAGCAGTGGCCCAGGGGGCCAAGAGGGCCAATGGCATCTTGGGCTGTGTCAGACACAGCTTGGGCAGCAGGAGCAGGGCAGGGATTGTGCCCCTGCACTGGGCACTGGGGAGGCCACCCCTCGAGTGCTGGGGTCAGTTCTGGGCCCCTCACTCCAAGAAGGACCTTGAGGGGCTGGAGAGCATCCAGAGAAGGGACCGGAGCTGGGGAAGGGGCTGGAGAACAGGGGTTGTGGGAGCAGCTGAGGGAGCTGGGGCTGTTTATCCTGGAGAAGAGGAGGCTGAGGGGAGACCTCATCCCTGTCTGCAACTGCCTCAGAGGAGGCTGTGGGGAGGTGGGGGTTGGTCTCTTCTCCCCAGTGACAGGGGATGGGAGGAGAGGAAATGGCCTCAAGTTGCCCCAGGGCAGGGTCAGATGGGACATCAGGAAACATTTCTTCATGGAAAGGGTTCTCAGGCCCTGTCAGAGGCTGCCAGGGAGGGGGTGGAGTCCCCATCCCTGGAGGGGTTTGAAAGATGGGTGGATGAGGTGCTCAGGGATCTGGTTTAGTAGTGGACAGGGATGGTTGGACTCGATGATCTCAGAAGTCTTTTCCAAGCAGATGATTCTATGAAAACCAAATACGCTGTCCAAGGAGGGGAGGAAGAAGAAGGGGCACCGTGGTCTTCATGTGTGTGACTAAACAAACAGGAATGTGGGGTACAATGTTCACTCTGTGTTCAGCATTCCCGAGAGCATTGCTTTTACAGCACATCCAGCTTGGGCATCTGCACGCTGAAAGGAGATTGGCAAATTGAAATGTCTGCACAGAGCTGCTATCAGAGAGTTCTTTACAGAGAGACTCTAAATGCATTCAGTTGCTTAATACAAAGAAATTTAGGAGTTTGCTTGTGCACAGTGTGTAAAGGATCTGTAAAAGGGCAAAAATATTCCTCTTCCTGAGCAGCTCCTTAATTTGAGGCTCTGAATCCAATGACTGTAAATAAGAATCGGAAGAGTTGCTCTGGTAGCAGAGGTACTGGTTATGCTGTTTTGATCTTCTTTTTTTTAAAAATGGGGATCTTGGAATAGCTCCAGAAGGGATGTGACCAAATCTTCACACCTTCCCAACCAAGCCCAGAAAGCTCTCCAGAATCATATCATAGAATCATGGAATGGTTGTATTGGAAGGGACCTCAAAGCCCATCCAGTCCCACCCCCTGCCATGGACAGGGACACCTCCCACTGGATCAGGGGGCTCAAAGCCCCATCCAACCTGGCCTTGAACACCTCCAGGGATGGGGCAGCCACCACTGCTCTGGGCAACCTGGGCCAGGGCCTCCCCACCCTCACAGGAAAACATTTCCTCCTAAGATCTCACCTAAATCTCCCCAGACCTTTTCTCCAGCACGCAGTGGAGCCCCCAGAGTTGTCACTGATCCAATTTCTCCAGCAGTTGCTCCTCAGAGCTGCCCATTCTGGTGCTCCCTCCCATCCCCAGTGTTTATGAGCCCAAGAATCTTCCTGGCACTTTTAGGCTGGGAAGTGAAAATGCCAATGCAAGTTGATTTTCTGGCTCATCGTTTATGCTATGATTCTTTTATAAGCTCACTTGTTGGCTGGGAGATGAGAGACATAAAGAGGTGAAACCACCCACCTCGCTCTCAGCGAGCTTCTGCAGACAAACAAAATGCAATTCGAAATCCTCAGCACCAGATGTGAGCGTGGGTTTGACTTAAGGGCTCAAGTCCTGAAATTGCAGTGAAAACATAAAACTGACAGCACAGAAAGCAAACTCTGAGCTGACTTCTTGAGATTCCATGGTCTTCAGTCTTCTTCCACCAATGTTTTTCTGCTATAGACTGGGTTCAACCGCTGACCCACCACTTGGATCATGGGGTGGAGGTTGTTTCTGATGATCCTTTGGGAACTGGTTTCATATCCACTGCCCTAAAGCAGCTCCAAAAATAAGAAGGGAATGTCTTAAAGTTAAATTCACAGGAACTATTGTGGTTTGGAGAAATCATCTCTACAACGTAGGGCTCTTTTGACCGTGGTCTATGTGAGGAACAGTTTCCTTCTCCTTGATGTAACTCTGCCAAGACTCATTTTGGAGTGTTGATTGGTACTGGGTTTTGCTTTATTTTTGGAAAATGTTTTTCACACCTGGGTCTTGAAAGTCCTGCAGATCCAGAGCAGTGTGAGCCGAGCTGCCTCACACAAAGTGAGAATTGAAACGGCTCGATTAATGTCGTGAACGTTGTTAGAAGGAGCAGAAGGCCAACAGGGTGTGGGTGGCAGCTTTGAAGATGCCTTTTAAAGTTTGTAAGTGAAAAGAACCCCCAACATTAACAACACAGATGGCTTTATTTGACAGCCACAAAGAGGATCTGAGGGCTGGAGCCCCTCTGCTGTGAAGACAGGCTGAGAGAGTTGGGGTTGTTCAGCCTGGAGAGGAGACCTTAGAGCAGCCTCCCAGGACTGAAAGGGGCACCAGGAAACTGAGGAGGGGCTTTTTCCAAAGATCTGGAGTGACAGGATGAGGGGGAACGGCTTTAAACTGGAAGGGGGAAGATTTAGATTAGATATTAGGAAGGTATTCTTCATGATGAAGGTGGTGAGACACTGGCCCAGGTTGCCCAGAGAAGTGGTGGCTGCCCCATCCAGTTCCACCCCCTGCCATGGGCAGGGACACCTCCCACTGGATCAGGGGGCTCAGAGTCCCATCCATCCTGGCCTTGAACACCTCCAGGGGTGGGGCAGCCACAACATCCCTGTGCAACCTGGGCCAGGGCCTCTCCACACAACTCTGCTCTTGATTTTAGAGTGGGGGACCTGTTCTCTTTCTGGTAGGAACAACTGGAGAGAGTCCAGCTGACGGTCACAAAGATGATCAGGGGACTGGAGCATCCTTCTTACGAGGAAAGGCTGTGTGGTCTTGTTCTGCTTAGCCTGGAAAAGAGCATCCTGGGAGGGGATCCCATCAATGCCAATCAGCATGTAAAGGCAGGAGGGTCAGGAGGATGGAGCCAGACTTCTCTGTGGTGTCCAGTGACAAGACAAGGGGCAACACATACAAAGTGGAGCGCAGGGAGTTCCACCTCCTCATGAGGAAAAGAGTCTTCCTTGTGCAGGGGTGGAGCCCTGGAACCAGCTGCCCAGGGAGGGTGTGGACTTCCTCTCTGGAGATGTTCAAACCTACCTGGACACACTCCTATGGAACCTGTTTTGGGTTACTCTGCTTTAGCAGGGGGTGTTGAACTGGGTGAGCTCCCAATGGCCCTTCCAACCCCAACAATCCTATGATTCTGTCATCCTGTACTAACAATTTCCATAGGAATCCTTTGCGTTTAAGCTAGAAGCTTCTTTTCTATCACGACCCCTTCTGTCACCATATTCCCTCTTATCCTGGCAATCAGCCATGGCAGCATCTCCTGCAGCCTTTCCATCTCATTTCCTCAAGTTCCTGTCAATCTTTTCGCAGGGAGATGCTGGGAACAAAAGCCTCAGTCATCCTTCCATCACTACCCCACTCCAAAAATACAATGGCAGTTCAGCCAACGGGCACTGCACCGTGGCCATGCACTGGCATTAACCCAGTTGTGGAGATGACATGCTCAGGATCATTTCAGCTTCCCAAAATATCTGTCAAGCTGCTTCTAATTTCCTTGGGGATTCTTTCGTTATCACTGGGTCATTCATTAGGTTGTAATGAAAAGACTTGTATAACAAAACTGGACACAAAGAATAAGTGCTGAAAGCTGCAACTTCTATTAATGCTTTTGCTGAAAACTTTGTAGAATGAGCTCTTTTTTTATTTATTTTCAAAGCAAGAGAAGTCATTCAAATTAAAGGAATGCCACTAAAATAGGCTGTGGGAAATTAATGTACCCAGGAGCAAAAGCCTTAGGTCAATAGAAAGACCACTCAAGAAGAGTGAAACGCTAGACAAGACAGAACATCAAATAAGAAATCTAAAAAACAGTGTCTATGAAAAAAGTAGCTGATAAATCACATTGTCTGGTTTTTAATCTGACCATATTTCTGTTAGTCAGTTCATTTCCATTAAAGGGATGGACCTCAGGGTAAATCAGAAGCAGCTCCATCAATCTCACTAGAGGAACGTCGTTGTAAAATTGGTCTGAAATCTGAATCAGATTCAATATCTGCTGGGTAAGCATTAATCAGCCCTCTTACCACTAATTTCTTGTGCAAAGCAACCCATCATCTGCTGTTTCTGTCAACGCCACTGCTCAGGGAATGGTGAGAACTTCAGTCTTGCTTCGCTAAGCCTGTAGTAGAAACTCAAACCAAAGGTACAAGGGAAGGCAGGGGGAAAAAACCCTGGGTGATGAGGGGGGCAGAATGTCCTTCAAGAAATATCCTATTCAAGGCTTTGAAATACCACTCTAAATAAATTATGATGTCAGAAGAGAGGATCAGGCAGAGTGAACAGAAGTGGGAAGAGGTTCAATTTTTATTTCAAATGTCATTAAGAATTTTAAAAAGAGGAGTAAATGGCCTTATCACTACTTGGAAATGCCACATCATCACTGCTAACGTTGTGGAGGCTTCAGAGCTCCCACAGCATTGAATGTGGGTACAGAAGTAGTTTATCAAAGCTTTAATACACTTTTAATACATTTAATAATGCTTGCTGTAATTAGAGGTAGATCTGTAACAGCACCTTGATACAGACACATGGAGAGAGGTGTAACCAGTTTTATAGACTGGTGTGAACTTATTCTCCTGAATTTGTCATTTTGAAGCCTAGCTTCAATATTCTTCTAAAGATCAGTTGGTATCTTTAGCTCCATCGTGTCCCAACACTTGGGTGCTTAAATCACTTTTGTGGGCACATTCATTCCCCTGTGATGCTTGGCAGATGGTGAACATTTACTTCCACTCTGCTGTCATCCCTGATTTTGAACATCCAACTGTAACTTGGGTTCAAGGGGCTCTGAATGTGCAGCTTTTAGGTGCTCAGGCAGTAGATGCCTGATGATTGAGGCCAACTTCCAGCACTAAATACAGTGTATTCATAGAAACATGGAATTATGGAATCTTGGAATGGTTTGGATTGGAAGAGACCTCAAAGCCTATGCAGTTCCATCCTCTCTGCCATGGGCAGGGACACCTCCCACTGGATCAGGGGGCTCCAAGCCTCATCCAGCCTGGCCTGGAACACCTCCAGGGATGGGGCAGTTAAGATTTGCTGGAATTCACTGAGGGTGGAACATTTCCACTGCTGCTGAGTCCACTTTTTCTCATGCTAACAAAGTTCAAAAGACACAGGAAAGCAAGAAGTTACTGTGAATTCCTTAAGTTTTCAACCTGCTTTCTGAATCTAAACCTGATGGCACTGGAAAAACAATTTGAGTGTGTGAGCTGCAGCTGCCTTTTCCTATTTCTGTCCATCCATCCATCCATCCATCCATCCATCCACTTCCATTTTTCATACATTTCCCTGCACTGAACAGACCAGATCACTGTGGGCTTTTTCCCTTGAGACTGAACCATGCAATAACTCAAGAGATAAGATGCAGAAGTGCAGGTTCCTTTCAGAAATAGCTCACAAATGATGAGTAAAACATTAGGGAAATTAATTAGGGTGATATGTAACAGAGATAATTTATCATTACTGATTCATCTGTGGAAAAAAATAGATTAGTAGGTCTAATTTTTGGCTGGTGTAAATAGTTACCTCCTTGCTGGAGTAAAGTTACATTTGAACTGGGTTTCCTACCTGTTTAATTTTACCCATCAGGTCATTCCAAGGGAGCTGATAATTGCAAGTATCTGCATTTAAACCTGTTTTAAGGTATTTTCATAAGTCTTGAGCATCCTGGCTT
This sequence comes from Tapera naevia, assembly GCA_033556795.1. Classification (NCBI taxonomy): domain Eukaryota; kingdom Metazoa; phylum Chordata; class Aves; order Cuculiformes; family Neomorphidae; genus Tapera; species Tapera naevia. The sequence continues at coordinate 752,386 of JAUMJJ010000307.1, forward strand.
GGATCAGCCAAGGTGTGGCCAGCAGGAGCAGGACAGGGATTGTCCCCATGGTAAGGACACACCTGGAATCCTGGGTTCAGTTCTGGGCCCCTCACTCCAAGAAGGACCTTGAGGGGCTGGAGAGCATCCAGAGAAGGGAACGGAGCTGGGGAAGGGGCTGGAGAACAGGGGTTGTGGGAGCAGCTGAGGGAGCTGGGGCTGTTTATCCTGGAGAAGAGGAGGCTGAGGGGAGACCTCATCCCTGTCTCCAGCTGCCTGAGAGGAGGCTGTGGGGAGGTGGGGGTTGGTCTCTTCTCCCCAGTGACAGGGGATGGGAGGAGAGGAAATGGCCTCAAGTGGCACCAGGGCAGGGTCAGATTGGACATCAGGAAACATTTCTTTACCAAAAGAGTGGTGAAGCCCTGACAGAGGCTGCCCAGGGGAGTCTCCATCCCTGGAGGGGTTCAAAAAGCCTATGGTAGTGGCACTTGGGGACATGGTTTAGAAGTCAGGGGAGTGTAGGGCTGATGGTTGGACTGGATGAGTTTAGGGGTATTTTCCAACCTTAGTGATTCCACAATCAGTTTGCTCCAAAGATTGTTGGAGCCAATGCTTCTCTGCAGTGCTGTGGTCAGAAGGGAACTTCACAGAGGTGGACACAGCTCAGGTGTGCTCAGAGTCAGCACTGTGCCCCAGGTAACGCCCTTTGGACATCCTTGCCTGGCAGTGACACCAGAAAGGCTTTCAGTGGCTTTATGCCATGCAGGGCTTTCTTGCTCTGCAGGCAAACCTCCTCTGCAAACGTGGAGATGTCCAAGGACCAAAGAAATGATGTGAACTCCCCCCCAAACCTAGCATTTTAAACCCCCAAAATTATGAACTGATAGAACAGGTACATCTTACAGGTCCTTTTGAAAATAAAGAAGAAAATTCTAGCCTTAGGAAAACCCACTCTGGTTTCAAAGTACATAGAGATCATTTACTGCTTCTTGCCTTTAAGTATAAAGTGTTTATGGTGTCTTCCTCTTTCCACCTATTACTTCACTGTGGGAACTGGGCGACAGCTGATATTTACAGGTATTAACCAGATCATGAAAGCAATGGCTCTTGATCCCTCCCTTTGAATTCTGATGGGAGTCACAGTAATTTAATTAGAAACACAGAGAAATAAGATCAGAGGAGGCAGTTGACCTCCAAAGACTTTGAGTTAAAAGAACCTATTTTATTAAATGTCGTAAACCAATGAGATTTTCCGAAAAGGAACAATGCAGAGATTTAGGAGATGTGTTTATGTTCCTGGCTCTGCCACAGCTCCCTGTGACCCAGGTCAAGACATAAAGGCTGCTTCCCTTATGTTATAAGACAGGCAATGGTGCACTCTCTCCTCCTCACCCAGCGTGTTGCACACTCCTCAGGCCATTTGCTTACCTTGCTTTGTACAGCTCATGTAATTCAGCAGGGCCCTGACATCAGGTGTTGGCCTGGGGGCTCCCACCACCAGTTTTATGGAGATAATACACTGAGATTTTAGCAGCTGAAGGATGCTGTGGAGGCCAAAAAGCATTAATGACTGGAAAAGCAGGGGGGGTGATGTATGGATGATGCATTTGCTCGCACCACTCAGGATACAGCCTCCAGCACAGACACCCACCAGCTGGGTCCAGGGAGATGAAAAGCTATCCTAAGCTGACCCTAAAAATTCATCACTGGGCAGGTCAAGAACTGAGAACCCTATCAGTGAAGAGATTTTTCCTAATGTCTAGTCAAAACCTGCCCTGGCACAACTTGAGGCCATTTCCTCTCCTCCCATCCATCCCCTGTCACTGGGGAGAAGAGACCAACCCCCACCTCCCCACAACCTCCTCTCAGGCAGTTGGAGACAGGGATGAGGTCTCCCCTCAGCCTCCTCTTCTCCAGGATAAACAGCCCCAGCTCCCTCAGCTGCTCCCACAACCCCTGTTCTCCAGCCCCTTCCCCAGCCTCGTTCCCTTCTCTGGACGCGCTCCAGCCCCTCAAGGGCCTTCTTGGAGTGAGGGGCCCAGAACTGACCCCAGCACTCGAGGGGTGGCCTCCCCAGTGCCCAGGGCAGGGGCACAATCCCTGCCCTGCTCCTGCTGCCCACGCTGTGTCTGACACAGCCCAAGATGCCATTGGCCCTCTTGGCCCCCTGGGCCACTGCTGGCTCATGTTCAGCCACTGCCAATCAACACCCCCAGGGCCTTCTCTGCCAGAACACCAGCCTGGCTGAACAGAGAGCTTTGGGTGGACATCAGGGAAAAAAGAGAATTTATGACTTTGGAAGAGGGGGTCACCAACTCAGGATGACTAAAAGGGTTTTGTGAGGTTAAGCACAGAGAAAATAAGAGGAGCCAAAGCCCAACTAGGACTGTAGAAGCCACATGTACCTCTGCATTCTGAAATCTGGATATACTTCCCAGTCCCATCCTGACTCCATGTGGGAGAAGGCTTGGTTGTCCACCCAGCCTTTCCCACTTCACTCAGGGTTCAATCCAGAATTTCTGGATGAAAGCATGGATAAGAGTTCCACCAGCCATGGACTGATCATCTGGGATCTTAAAAACAACACTGCTAAACTCAGAGTGGTGCTGTCAGACTAAAGGCTCTGTAGTAACTACAGTGGAAGCCCACTGGTCAAATCAATTCACATTATGGGTCATTGACTTGATTGATGAGGGATTAAAAACAATCAGTGGATGCTCTTCTGCACAACCCACTGCAGATGTGCCTCAGCCTTTCATTTCTAAGAGGGAAAGCATGTTACTCCCCCTTATCTTGGAGCAGGGTTGCAGATCCCCTCTCATATATTAAAACACTAAAACATCACTGGGGGATGTTCCACAGAAGGCTCAAAGGGCAAAGATAAATCAGTGAAGCCACACAGGTTGGGAGAGAAGATGAGCAGTGGCATGAGGTGAGGGACAGGAATGCCAGGAAACACTGCAGCATCTTCTCCAGAGCCAGAGGGAAAACAAAACCCCGCGTGATCCCAACACCAACAACACAAGGGCTGGACCTGGGCTGGGCTTGCAACTTTAATTATGGCATTTTGTGATATGTGGCATTTTGGGGCCAGACTCAGCTCTCACACCACTGCTCGTGCTATCTGAGCTGTGCTGCAGTCAGCACCCACCCTTGGGCAGAAGGAGCAGCTCTCTCCATGCACGAGCACAGCGGAATCTGGGCCACAGTCATTTCATATCAAACCGCATCGCTTTAATCAGCCGGTATTTAATTAATAGCAAAGATCTGTCTGATTAAATTTCAATTAAGGCCGTGTTTGAAGCGGTGACATTTCGGGTGTTGTTGGACAACCTCGCTGACCACACAGATGGCAGGCAATGAAAACAGTAGCCAAATATTTTAGAGCATGACTGGTTGAACAAAGTAAAGTGCATCGCTTTGTAACGAGCTGGGTTACAGCACAACCCTCTGTAGTGCAGCAGGCAGGGAAATCACTGCCAGAACAGATTGCTGCTCGCTCTGACATATGCAGACTCTCCCCCTTAGTCTGTATTTCAGCCCACAAACACAGATAAACGGGTGATATGGAACTGCTGGAGTGGGTCCAGAGGGGGCACAAAGATGATCCAAGGGCTGGAGCCCCTCTGCTGTGAGGACAGGCTGAGAGAGTTGGGGTTGTTCAGCCTGGAGAAGAGAAGGCTCTGGGGAGACCTTAGAGCAGCCTCCCAGGACTGAAAGGGGCTCCAGCAAAGCTGGGGAGGTGCTTTTTACAAGGGCCTGGAGTGATGGGATGAGGGGAGAATGACTTTAAGTTGGAAGGGGGGAAATTTAGATGAGACATTAAGAAGAAATTCTTTGCAATGATAGTGGGGAGGCCCTGGCCCAGGTTGCCCAGAGAAGGTGTGGCTGCCCCATCCCTGGAGGTGTTCAAGGCCAGGTTGGATGGGGCTTGGAGCCCCCTGATCCAGTGGGAGGTGTCCCTTCCTTGGAACTGGATGGGCTTTGAGGTCCCTTCCAACCCAAACCATTCTATGGTTCTATGATTCCATGATTCTATGAATTAAGTTCTTTGCTCTGTAATGAGTGCCATGAATCCATAGGTTCCCAAAGAATAGCTCGGAGAAATCAGTAGTTACAATATTATTCAAATAAGGTGGTTTTATTCTCCATCTCTATCTTTCTGTTTTCTTATTAAAATACCATTCAAGAAGAAAAATATTAAAGGTTCTGTTTGGCTAATTCATCAATAGGAAAACAGCAGCCAAAACCCAGTCACCCTTGGTACTTCAGCACCCAGACATTTGTTGCAACGACCAAGCTTGAATATAACTACTTCTCTGTGTGATGTGATGACTTTATTATATGAATCTCCATTAATCTGGCTTTGAAATGACAAATTTCACAGTGGATTATTAGGATACGACTGCTAAGTGACTGATGTGGCAATGACATGTGCAGTAATCATAACCTAATACAGTTGTACTTCTTGAACCTGCAGATGTTGCCCTCATCATCGTTGTTGGGTTTAGTCTGTTTAGCTTGGAGAGGAAGCTGAGGGAGAGACCTCATTGCCCTCTGCAACTCCCTGAAAGGAGGTTGTGGTGAGGTGGGTGTTGATCTCTTCTCCCAAGTAACAAGTGATAGGATGAGAAAAAATGGCCTCAAGTGCCAAGGGAGGTTTAGATTGGATGTTAGGAAATACTACTTCACAGATATGGTTGTCAAGCCCTGGCAGAGGCTGCCCAGGGTGGAGTCTCCATCCCTGGAGGTGTTTAAAAGGCCTGTAGATGTGGCACTTAGGAACATGATAGTGGATTTGGCAGTGCTGGGGTTACAGTTGGACTTGATGGTGTTAAAGGTCTTTTCCAACCTAAACCATTCTGTGATTCCATGAGTAGCCTCGTGACTCCAAATCAGCCCATGCCCCACTCTTTTCAAGACCTCCTGTCCTGCCCACTCTTGCTGCCATCGCTGCCTCCTCTTCCACTCTGGACATTTCAAGCACCACATTTTGGCAGTTTGATAGTGGGGGTGGGAGTACAGGAATAGCTTCTGGGAGAAGCTCCTAGAAACTTCCCCTATGTCCAACAGAGCCAACACAGCCAGCGTCGAGATGGACCCACTGGTGGCCAAGGCCGAGCCCATCGTGGTGGTGGTGGAGCCTCTGGGATAATAGAGTTAAGAAAGGGAAATGTTGCTGCACAATGAGCTTTAGGATGAAAGCAGAAGAAAGCTTCTGTACAGAGCAAACACAAAGGCTCTTGTTCTGTCAGTTCTACTTCAGCAGAATTAGTTCTATATTTAGTTGTGATTTCCATTGCTGCTGTACCTGTAAAAGAGCATTAGTATCCTCATTATTCAATTAGACAGATACACTGGCAATAAAATATTCACTTTTTTTTTCAGCAGAAGCTGAATAATATTTCCTTGAATACCTGCAGACACATTCCCTAATTGTTGCCTCATCCATCTTAACTGTATTATTTCTGATTTGCAAGTGTAAATAAATGTACTGCTTGGGATGATCATATTTCACACCAATATATTTGAATGACATTAATGAGTTCTCCCTACCAGCGAGACCTTGCTTTGAGAGCCAGGCTGTGCTTTGCTACCCATAATTTAATATGTGATGGTTTCCCACCATGGTATATTAAACTTAAATAAATAAATAAACAAATAGCTGTGGGAAAGCCTGGAAGGATTTAATTTTGTGAGTTATTTGCATTCCTCAGTTATGAGCTGGTGACACCACTAACAAAAATATAATTTTGTATTACATATAGACAATTTGAAAGTGATCTTGATGTGTTTGATGGTTACAATTGCTAACGACAATCAGTTTGCTGTTGGAAGGGTTCTGCAGTTATGGCAGGTTTAGTGTTGTGACCCTGGAAGGCACAAACTGATGCTTGGCTGGATTCAGTAAAGGGCAGATGTGGAAAGGAGGAAGAGATGGGTGGGTGTTCCCTTTACTGAAGTTGGGGTTTCCAAAATCACAGAATCATGGAATGGTTTGGGTTGGAAGGAACCTTAAAGCCCGTCCAGTTCCACCCCCTGCCATGGGCAGGGACACCTCCCTCTGGATCAGGGGGCTCCAAGCCCACTCCAACCTGGCCTTGAACACCTCCAGGGATGGGGCAGCCACCACTGCTCTGGGCAACCTGGGCCAGGGTCTCCCCACTCTCATCCTGAAGAATTTCTTCCCATTGTCCTATCTAAATCTTCCCCTTTCCAATTTAAAGCCGTTCTCCCTCATCCCATCACTCCAGGCCCTTGGAAAAAGTCCCCCCACAGCCTTCTCTTCTCCAGGCTGAGCAAACCCAACTCTCTCAGCCTGTCCTCACAGCAGAGGGGCTCCAGCCCTTGGATCATCTCTGTGCCCTCCTCTGGACCTGTTCCAGCTGTTCCATACCTTTCTTATGTTGGGGTTTCCAGAACTGGACTCAGTAGTCCAGGTGAGGTCTCACAAGAGTAGGGTAGAGGGAGAGAATCACCTCCCTTGACCTGTTACTTTCAGCAGTTGTTCCAGTGTCAAGGGCAAGAAATATTCTCTGCTGAGCTTCCATAAGAGATTTCCTCCTACCCTGATGACATCGAGATGTGTAGAGGACCATAAAGGAGGATGGATGTGCTTGGGCAGAAGGCAATCCCTGCAGAAGGCTCTGCTCACCAGGCTGAGAGGCAGTTTGGCTCCAAGGGATGGGTTATGTCAAAGCCAGCATCTCTGTCCACAACTGCCTGAGAGGAGGTTGTGGGGAAGTGGGGGTTGGTCTTTTCTCCCCAGTGACAGGGGATGGGAGGAGAGGAAATGGCCTCAAGTTGCCCCAGGGCAGGGTCAGATTGGACATCAGGAAAGATTTCTTCATGGAAAGGGTTCTGAGGCCCTGTCAGAGGCTGCCAGGGAGGGGGTGGAGTCCCCATTCCTGGAAGGGTTTAAAAGATGGGCAGATGAGGTGCTCAGGGATCTGGTTTAGCAGTGGACAGGGATGGTTGGACTCAATGATCTCAGAGGTCTTTTCCAAGGAGATGATTCTATGATTTCCTCCACTACCCACCTCAAAACTTAATCCAGAACTTTTATCTCATCTGCAAAAGAAGCCTTAAATGAATCAAACATGGAATCATTAAGGTTGTAAAAGACCTCTCAGTTCATCCAGTCCAATTGTCAGCCCAATCCCAATCCCATGTCCCAAATTGCCACCTCTACACACTTTTTGAACCCCTCCAGGGATGGAGACCCCACCACCTCCCTGTTTGCAGAGCCCACCTGGTGTTTGTTTGTACCTAAAGCCGAGAGATGCTGCTTGACTGCCTGGACACCACTGCCCAGCCTCTGGGGAGCCACCAAGATCTTTCCATACAAATGCAAAACTAGACTTTCCTTCGTGGACCTTCAAGGTTGTTCCTCCCCCGTTGTTTATCGGCGGCGTTTCCGCAGGGTGTCCGCATCAACATTCCGGTGCCACCACCCTGCCCACTGAAGCATGGTGTGTTCTCCACTTGGTATTCCAGGCAGCTGAGAGATGCTCCTGGCTCTGAGTGGCACGGTGCCACCCAGACATCACCGAGCGAGCAGAACTCGGGGGAGGCATTGAAGCTAACCGTACATTACACGCATGATGGCCTCACCAGATGTCATTTCTTACGTTGTTATGGTTTCATAAAACTACGCTGACACTGTCATTATGCTCAGGAAAAAAAAAAAAATAAATATGTGATCCCACTCTGCTCTTCTTAAAATGATGATTCTGAAGGTTGTTGCATTAACAAATCAGAGTTTGCTGGAAGGCGGAGTTGCAGCCGGAGTTTGTGAATGACTGGGGTGGAACGTTTGCTGGAAAATGGCATCCAAATTGATTCATTGCTGGAGACAGCAACAAAAAAGGTTAGAGGATCCATAAAACCCTTAAAAACAGATTTATTGCAGTAGGTGGACTTATTTTGCTCAGAAATCAGAACTGCAGCTCTCTTCCCTGTCTTTATGAGACATTTAATTAGTCAGTCATAATAAGTACCTTAAAACGAAATCCCTCTTATTAAGATCTACATTAGTCTTGGTGCCTCCTCCATTATGGCTTGTTTGTGACAGAACAAAACATCTTCTGAGATACATGAAGAGGGATGAGTCCTCTCCAGCAAAGCTTGAAGCAAAGAGCACCCAGAACTTGGGGAAAGGGAAAAATAAACAACAAAAGCGCTCTCTTTAACATAGAACCAGAGGCTGGTTTAGGTTGGAAGGGACCTTAAAAATCACACAGATCCACCTGCCATGGATCCACCTCCCACTGGATCAGGGGGCTCAAAGCCTCATCCAACCTGGCCTTGAACACCTCCAGGGATGGGGCAGCCACAGCTTCCCTGGGCAACCTGGGCCAGGGCCTCCCCACCCTCACAGCAAAACATTTCTCCCCAAGATCTCATCTCAATCTCCCCTCTTTCACCTGAAAACTTTTTCCCCTCATCCCATCCCTGCCCTCCCTGATCCAGAGCCCCTCCCCAGCTTTCCTGGAGCCCCTTTCAGTCCTGGGAGGCTGCTCTAAGGTCTCCCCTCAGCCTTCTCCTCTCCAGGCTGAACAACCCCATCTCTCTCAGCCTGTCCTCACACCAGAGGTTCTCCAGCCCTTGGATCATCTCCGTGGCCTCCTGTGGACTCACTCCAACAGCTCCAGGTCCTTCCTGTGCTGAGGACTCCAGAACTGGACACAAGGCTCCAGGTGGGGTCTCCCCAGAGTGGAGCAAAGGGGTGGAATCCCCTCCCTCACCCTGCTGGCCACGTTTCTTTGGGTGCAGCCCAGGACACGGTTGGCTTTCTGGGCTACGAGCGCTCATTGCTGTCCAAAGCCAACCCTACCCTGGGCTGCATCAACATTTTCAGGGAAGCACTGCACCTGCTTCCATAGAGTGCAGAAGGAGGAGCTCTGGATGTGGCTGTTCGGGTGAGAGGTCAATGGGCTGGTGAGGCCACGAGCAGCAGCAGCCAGGAGTTGCTTTTCACCAGAAATGGTGAACTTGAAGTGTGAAGGTACAGAGACTCTTTGCTAAGTGGTGTTAACAGGCACCACAGACAACTGCAGCTGGAAACTCAGTTCTACATCACAGAAATGTCTGTCAACCCCTTGACCTCCGTGGAAACTGGAGCTGCTCAGCACCTCTAAAATAAGACCGAGACGCCTGCAGGCAACGGGCGAACTCAGAACTGGGGCCAATTTCTCAACAGGCTTTCCTTTAATAGAAGCACTGATTTCTGCAGGCTTTTCCCATTTAGACCATCAGGGAATCTGGCCTTGTGCCTTTCTGGGAGGACAATTAGTTGGGGATCTTTTTTTCTTGACTGGGTTTCTTCCCTCCTCTCACAACGAACGCACAGAGGACTGCGACAAGAAGAGCGGAGACAACAGCAGACCCCAACTGCATACATTATTAACCACGTCTGCATTTTTAGTGCCCTTGCTGCTAAAATTAACAGAGCCCTTGTGGCTCCCTGCCAAGCTGAGCAGAGTGCACGTCGTGAACGCTCCAGGTGGGCGCGGCGAAGCGTTGGTCTGTTTCTGCGAGTGTCCCCCCACGGCCTTCTCTGCTCTGTGATGCCCTCCCTGACTAAGCTGAGGACAGCCTGGAGAACTGGGCCAGTTCTAATGGGATGGTGTTTAATGAGTCCAAATGTCGGGTACTTCATTCTGGACACAACAATCCCATGCAGAGCTCCAGACTGGGGACAGAGTGGCTGGAGAGGAGTCAGGCAGAAAGGGACCTGGGAGTGCTGGTGGCCAGGAAGCTCACCATGAGCCAGCAGTGTGCCCAGGTGGCCAAGAAGGCCAATGGCATCCTGGCCTGCATCAGGAATAGTGTGGCCAGCAGGACCAGAGGAGTTATCGTCCCCCTGTACTGGGCACTGGTCAGGCCTCACCTTGAATATTGTGTCCAGTTCTGGGCCCCCCAGTTTGGGAAAGATGTCAGGATGCTGGAGAGTGTCCAGAGGAGGGCAACGAAGATGGGGAAGGGGCTGGAGCACAAGCCCTACGAGGAGCGACTGAGGGAGCTGGGGCTGTTTAGTCTGAAGAAGAGGAGGCTCAGGGGAGACCTCATTGCTCTCTACAACTCCCTAAAAGGAGGTTGTAGTGGGGCAGGGGTTGGTCTCTTCTCTCAGGTGACCAGGGACAGAACCAGAGGGCATGGACTCAAGCTTCATCAGGGAAAGTTTAGACTTGATGTGAGGAAAAAGTTCTTCACTGAAAGGGTGATTGGCCATTGGAATGGGCTGCCCAGGGAGGGGGTGGAGTCACCGACCCTGGAGGTGTTTAAGGGGAGACTGGATGAGGCACTGAGTGCCATGGTTTAGATGATGGTTGGTGTTGGTGTTGGTGTTAGTGTTGGGTTATAGGTTGGACTCGATGATCTCAGAGGTCCTTTCCAACCTTATGGTACTGTGATACTGTGAAACTGTGATAGTTTTCACAGGCTGATAGTGACTCATTTGTCGCAAAGTCTTGACTTCCATTTGCAATAACATCATCAATTCTCAGCGTATCTGAAAAGCAAGTGGGTTCCCCCCCTTCATGTTTTTTGCAGGTGTCCAAAAAACCCAGATTTTGAAAAACCTTATCTTAACTGGTGCACAGACACGAAGTCCATTGCTTAATCAAGGACAGGATAAGCCCAGTGAACTCTTTACTTCTGGAAATGCAGTCTTGAATCTGTGGCCAAAGCTGGACCAGAAGATACCTAAATAGGTACCAAAAAAAAGGGCTTACAGACCTTTTTTTAAGTTCTTTCCACTGTGCTTTGGGATTGCACTGGGGAAATGCAGCCTGTGTTTGTTTTCTGCTGACTCATGGCTTGAACCCACCCATAACAAACCAGGAGATGTTTCCCTTCTCCCACTCAGCTGTGTTGGCCGTGCAGAGGCTACCACTCATTATTCCTCCAGGGCTTGTCACAGGACAGCCTTGCTCTACCTTCAGCTCTCCAGGTGGAGTCCTAGGGGTGACCTCTCTCCTCATGGGACCTGTTCCCATGTAGAAATACAAGAGAAGTGATTTTAGGCTCAACTGGAAGTTCTCCCACTGCGTCCTGACTCCATGGTGGAGGAATTGCTCATCCCAACATCCTCCTTTTCCAAATGTCTCAGTTTAGACAAAAGGAAAGCCAGGCCCCTAGAGCAGCAGGCAGCCAGTTCTTTTCTGAGAAGGCCCCATGCTGGATGATGCACAGTGTAGGACTTTTAACATGTTTTAAGTCTGTTGATTTTTGACATTGCCCCACCTGCCCATGAAGGAAGTGCAGGCAGGGAAGTTCATGAACCCCAACACTATTAAAATCTCAGCCAGCACATTCACAAAAGGCAGAGGAGGGACCTTCTGTCCTCATTTCACAGGTGCTGATGCATTGGTATGACAGGAAAAGATGCCAAAGGTAATCTACCAGTCTGGTCTGTCGTGTAATTCCCAGCCACTGAGCTCCTCCTGTTGTCATCAAAATTAGAGAGGGAGGTTGAAGATCAGACCTGGATGAGCAGGGAGGAGTTGTTCCCTGTAACATCTTTAGAAGAGTCAGGAAGCCACTGCCAGCAGTGGCCCAGGTGGCCAAGAGGGCCAATGGCATCTTGGGCTGTGTCAGACACAGCGTGGGCAGCAGGAGCTTTGAACCCTGAAGCTGTTTATCCTGGAGAAGAGGAGGCTGAGGGGAGACCTCATCCCTGTCTGCAACTGCCTGAGAGGAGGTTGTGGGGAGGTGGGGGTTGGTCTCTTCTCCCCAGTGACAGGGGATGGGAGGAGAGGAAATGGCCTCAAGTGGCACCAGGGCAGGGTCAGACTGGACATCAGGAAACATTTCTTCATGGAAAGGGTTCTGAGGCCCTGTCAGAGGCTGCCAGGGAGGGGGTGGAGTCCCCACCCCTGGAGGGGTTTGAAAGATGGGCAGATGAGGTGCTCAGGGATCTGGTTTAGTCATGGACACGGACAGTTGGACTCGATGATCTCAGAGGTCTTTTCCAACCCAGCAGTTCTATGATTCTATAGTTCCATCCCTGTGCCAAACTGCCCTCTCCTGAACCTCTCAGGACTTGAATTACTGCACTCATTTCAGGCTCAGCCAGCCATGCTTAATCGACCTGCACCCTCCAGCTCCAGGAGAGTTTATGGCTCCCTGGACAGGCAAAGGACATCTCAGGGAAGAGGGATGTGCTGATGGATGAAGTTAAAGGATTCTGCCATGGCTTCAGGGGAAGAGAAATAATCCTTGGTCTTTGTTGTAGGACAGGGCGTTATCCATTGGAAGACTCAAGGTGACAGGCTCTAGATATCAGAATCTGCATTCAATAAGTGGGACAAATACTGATTCCAGTCAATCAAGAAAATGATTTAAAGGTTTAACCATACCATTGCATCTCCTGCAGTCCATGCACAACACCAGGAGTAACAAATATCCCACAACAACATTGCATTTAGGTGCATGATCACTGAGTATTCTTAAGAAAACAGAATATTCCACAAGTATTCAGGCATTTATTTCCATTATAGCAGAGCATGAGGGAATTGAAAGAGGGGGAAAATTATACATGGTGGCACTCCTTGAAATGGCACCACACCTTGGCTCTTCCCAAAATCAACCTCGTGGTAACGAAGAATTTAGTAGTTTTTAAGCCAATCGGGTACAAATGGGTAGAGCTTCCCTGAAATCTGAGATGCTCTTGAATTAGAATCGCAGAATCATTTGGTTGGAAAAGACCTTTGAGACCATTGAGTCCACCTATACCTGTCCACCACTAAACTGGGTCCCTGAGCACCTGGTCTGCCTGATTTTTAAACCCCTCCAGGGATGGGGACTCCACCCCCTCCCTGGCAGCCTCTGACAGGGCCTCAGAACCCTTTCCATGAAGAAATGTTTCCTGATGTCCAGTCTGACCCTGCCCTGGTGCCACTTGAGGCCATTTCCTCTCCTCCCATCCCCTGTCACTGGGGAGAAGAGACCAACCCCCACCTCCCCACAACCTCCTCTCAGGCAGTTGGAGACAGGGATGAGGTCTCCCCTCAGCCTCCTCTTCTCCAGGATTAACAGCCTCAGGGTCCAAAGCTGCTTCTCACAGGACTTGTTCCTCAGCCCCTTCACTGTAACTTACAATGGAAAGCACAAGGGATTCTCTCATTTCCTTTACTGTATCTCACTTGCAAAGTATCTCTCGGACCTTAGGGAAGGAGGAAGGAAGAACACATCCTCTGCTAAAAAAAATAGGCAATGATAGGAGTCTCCATTTGTTGCAAGGATAAAGGGGAAAGGGAAATGCTGGGATCTAAAACCTTGTTTTGGCTGGGAACAAGCAAAGCAGGTTACTCATCTGAATAATCAGAAGATGATCCGAGGGCTGGAGCCCCTCTGCTGTGAGGACAGGCTGGGAGAGTTGGGGATGTTCAGCCTGGAGAAGAGAAGGCTCTGGGGAGACCTTAGAGCAGCCTCCCAGGACTGAAAGGGGCTCCAGGAAAGCTGGGGAGGGGCTCTTGATCAGGGACTGCAGGGACAGAGCAAAGGGAATGGTTTTGAACTGAAAGAGGGGAGATTGAGATGAGATCTCAGGGAGAAATATTTTCCTGTGAGGGTGGGGAGGCCCTGGCCCAGGTTTCCAAGAGCAGTGGTGGCTGCCCCATCCCTGGAGGTGTTCAAGGCCAGGTTGGATGGGGCTTGGAGCCCCCTGATCCAGTGGGAGGTGTCCCTGCCCATGGCAGGGGGGAGGAACTGGGTGGGCCTTAATGTCCCTTCCAACCCAAACCACTCCATGACTCTATGAATTGTTTGGCTTTGGTCAGTCTTTTGGTGAGGATGATAACTTGGTGCCTCCATCCCAAGAGCTGGTGGCCAAGGGGCTGTGATGGGCACGGGGAGGAGGTGTAAACTATTAATCATATGGAAGGGCTGATGTTTCCCAGGGTCACAGTGTTATTGCCACGGTAACACAAATGAACTGTGAACCTCAGTATGATCCCTTACTGACCAAGACAAAGCAGCTGTTGCCACTGGTGAATCTCCACACCCTGTTCCCAGACCACTGCCACCCTGCAAAAGATTTCACCCTTTGTATAACTTTGAGCTCCCAGGACTACATCACCTTCTCAAGTGATTTCAGCAAAATTACACTAAATTTGACATTGGCCCATCTTATCATCCAAATATTCTTCTCTGAAAGATTAGCAAGACCCTGCCTTTATCCTCTTGTCATGAGAAAGTTCCAAGCCCGTCTTGTCCAGTAATTGCTGGAAATCATTTTCTGGCAGTTGCCCTCCTTGCTTTTGATCTCTTTGTCTGATCATCCCATTAGTCATTTTCTTCTTCTGTAACATGAATGTCCAGTTCAATTTTATTCCTATGCAGCTGATACCTAACTTTATTTCTTATTCCGTACCGTATCGCCCTTCAGAGCTCTCTGTGAACCTCCCTGGCCCTCTACCATCAGTAATTGAATATCTCTAAATGTTTTAAAATCCTTCTCTTTTGTGCTGTGGAAGGGAGGTGACTCTCGCTGTCGGCTGGAGTGCTTTCCACACGTGATTTGCACTTGTTCTGAGCAAGGAGCTTTGTCTCTTGCAGAGCACATGCAATGGGGGTTGAGTTAATCATTGTGGAGGAAAGATCCGTCGGGGTCAGCTGGTGCAGCCTTTGCAATGTTGCTCTGATTAGGAATTGCCTGAGTTGGGTTTCCAAGAAAGTTTTAAATTTAATTCAGCTCAGTTTCTTACTTCACGTCCATGGAATTCCAAAAATCTGATATTTGCAGGCATCAGGTGATGGTAGTTTGGAAGCTCAGTAGGATACAAGCTGGAATACAGAAAAGGTAACAATTCAGTCCTTGGGAAAAAAAAAAATACTCCAATCTGTGGTGAAATAATTGCCTGCCCTGTAATCTTGGAAGGAAATGAACTCTGCAAGTCATAAAATCTTAAAATCGTAGAAGGGACACCTCAAAGTCCACGCAGTTCCACCCCCTGCCATGGGCAGGGACACCTTCCACTGGATCAGGGGGCTCCAAGCCCCATCCAACCTGGCCTTGAACACCTCCAGGGATGGGACAGCCACAGCTTCTCTGGGTAACCTGGGCCAGGGCCTCCCCACCCTCATCCTGAAGAATTTCTTCCCAATGTCTCATCTAAATCTTCCCCCTTCCAATTTAAAACTATTCCCCCTCATCCTGTCCCTGCGCTCCCTGGTTAAGAGACCCTCCCCAGCTTTCCTGGAGCCCCTTTCAGTCCTGGGAGGCTGCTCTAAGGTCTCCCCAGAGCCTTCTCTTCTCCAGGCTGAACAACCCCAACTCTCTCAGCCTGTCCTCACAGCAGAGGGGCTCCAACCCTCAGATCATCTCTGTGGCCTCCTCTGGACTCACTCAAAAGCTCCAGGTCCTTCCTGTGCTGAGGTTTCCAGAACAGGACACAGGACTCCAGGTGGGTTCTCTCCAGAGTTGAGCAGAGGGACAGAATCCCCTCCCTCCCCTCTGGTCCCACTCTTTGGATACAGCCCAAGACACTGAGAAAATCCACTGCCAGCCGGTACATATGGATGGAATTTCGTGTACTCATAGTCTTCAGAAGACCTCAATAGAGACAAATACTGGTGTGTGTTTTCAGGCAGTTGTGTCCATTGTCAGGTTTCTGATGATATTTGTATTTTTCTTTTCTCCCTGGAAAGATTCCTTTTTCATGTATAACATCTGCTGGTCCATTCTGACATATTTGTTCTACCATTAGATGAATGGTGAAGGGTCTGGAGAACCAGCCTTATGAGAGGTGTCTGAGGGAGCTGGGGCTGTTTATCCTGGAGAAGAGGAGGCTGAGGGGAGACCTCATCCCTGTCTCCAACTGCCTGAGAGGAGGTTGTGGGGAGGTGGGGGTTGGTCTCTTCTCCCCAGTGACAGGGGATGGGAGGAGAGGAAATGGCCTCAAGTTGCCCCAGGGCAGGGTCAGGAAACATTTCTTCATGGAAAGGGTTCTCAGGCCCTGTCAGAGGCTGCCAGGGAGGGGGTGGAGTCCCCATCCCTGGAGGGGGTTAAAAGGCAGGTGGGTGAGGTGCTCAGGGATCTGGTTTAGTAGAGGACAGGGACAATTGGACTCGATGATCTCAGAGGTCTTTTCCAACCAAAAGATTTTACGATTCTATGTAAAACTTATTATCAGCTTTGGCTTAACAGCAAAGAAAACCCCCACCCAGTTATTTGGTTTTATTGCCATCTCTGCCAACATGGACTCAAATTAATATTCAGTTTATTCATGTAAAGCACAGCCTAGTAAGGAATATGCAAGAGCTCTCAGACTTTGTATGCACATAACTCAAAATATGCTAAACCATTTCTTACTCGGTGACACAAAAGGTAATGTATACACGAATGTGTTTGAAGGATGTTTGTGCCAAAAGCACTAAAGACATTTTGCATTTACTCTGAGATTTTGAAGGTTTTTGGAGCACCATTTCTTCTGTTCCCTCTTAATGCATGTGCAGTTTTGCTTAGGAGCACTTGAACCTTTCACAGAGCGACAGGCTAATCTCTTCCTGCTGGTCGTGTATTTTTAATAAAGCCTGGACAAAGCCACAGCTGAATTCTGTTATTGAAAAAGGCTGGGCAGGATGTTTTAAGACAAGATATTCAGGAAATCAAGCCTTGGGAAACAGTGGAAAGGACTGAAGAGCTGAGTGAAGGTTGATTTCCACATCAGAGTGTGAAGCAATGAACAACGATAAGCCAGAGTTTAATTTAGTAATGAAGAGAAGTTATCAATAACCTCCTGGTTTTACACCAGTGATAACAATATAATTAGATTTGCAATCAAAAGATGGAGATGAAAAAACTCAATTAGTAAGATAAAAATATGGAAATGGTGGAAAGTGCAGTTTACTGGATTAAAGGAAGTATGAAAGGTTAATTGGGAGCAAGAACTGAAGGAAAACTATTAGCAAGAATCTGGCAACGTTCAAAACAGTGCTGGGAAAATTACATGATAAAGCTGGGCACCACACACCTAGGGAAGATAAAAAAATTACATACAGCCCTCCCTCTGCACAAAGAGGAGGGAGGAAAGAGATTATACAGGAAAAATGCTATTTATGGTGAGCACAGGGTGGCAAAGGGCCTGGGCAGTGAGGGCAGGGTGGGCACTGGAGGTGCCTCATCCTCCCTCTGCAAACCCTGCAGCGATGCTGTTCCCTGCCTCTGGAATGGGAAACAGCTTTGCTGGGCTGTGGGCAGGTGGGCTTGAAGATTTGGATCCCACATTTGCCCAAATAAACTGTCTTTTTCTGAATTGAAATTGTTAAAGGAATATGTGAAATGATTATTAGGATTTCTCTGCCTATGTAAAACTTATTTGAAGTGAGGTGGGAAAAATCCAGGCATGGCCAAACTGAAATTTTTGATTCTCAGCTGATGGGAAAGGGAAAACATGACAAGAAAACAGACCTGTGTGGGAGAGAAACAACTGCATTGAAAGGAGGTTCTGGTGAGGTGGGTGCTGGTCTGTTCTCCCAAGTGACAAGGGATAGGATGAGAGAATATGGCCCCAAGTTGTGCCAGAGGAGGTTTAGGTTGGATATTAGAGAAAATGTCTTACTGAAAGAGTGGTGAAGCCCTGGCAGAGGCTGCCCAGGGCAGTGGGGGAGTCTCCATCCTGGAGGGCTTCAAAAAATATGTAGATGTGGCAAAGCCATCCCAAGTGCAATGCGATGTCCAGTGTACAAAGCAAGAACCAGGGGCTGCTACTCCTTCTTGCAGGATGAGGAGTCCCCAGTTGTGGTGGGACAGAGCTGTCCCATCTGAGCACCCTGGGAACCACAAGAACCTGTTGGTAAGAGACTCCTCAGGACAAACATCATCCTGGCAGCAGCAGCTGCGATCTCAGACCAACGGTCCAGCTAATCCAGTGTCCTGTTCCTGGTGGTCCCCAAAAGGGGATGCCAAGGGGAGACAGAAACACTTCTACCAAGCAATGAGTGATAGGACTAAAAGAAATGCCCTCACGTTGCTCCAGGGGAGGTTGAGATTGGATATCAGGAAAAATATCTTTATTAAAGAGTGGTGAAGCCCTGGCAGAGGTTGCCCAGGGCAGTGGGGGACTCTCCATCCCTGGAGCGGTTCAAAAAGCCTGTGGCCTGTGGCACTTTGGACCATGGTTTAGTAGGAACAGTGAGGTTGGGCTGATGCTTGGCCTGGATGGTCTTAGAAATCTTTTCCAGCCTTGATGATTCTATGATTCCTCAGACATGGCAAATACATTTAAAGAAGAGAGAATATAAATGATGTCGTTGTACGTGAATACACTAAGCTTAAATAGATGCTCTGTGTGATGCAACAGGCAATTCTTTCATTATTTAGTTGGACCTGTCAGCTATTTACATTTAATTTGTCCTTTTCCTGGCAGACAGTAATTAACCCAAGCAGCTTTGCCAACCAGTGAGGAAGCTGAGGTGAGGAATTTGTGCTGGAGCAGAGCAAATTAAACTTTGATGCGCCGATGATGACTGCCAGCTACTTAAAGGTGAATCATAAAGGCTTTAAAACCCCTGCTTGCAAGATTCTCAAATGTGAACAGAAGCCTTCGGCTTTCAATGGTAATTAGCTCTGTAGTTAAACAGAATTTGAAATTAAGATGAGGACCCACACATTTTCCTGGAAGTTGATCTTCTCCGTCCAAGATGACTCTTTCATAATAGACCTGCTGGACTTTGAAAAGCTGTTCATTCCCAACCCAACATTTCACACACAGTATCACAAGGTTGGAAAGGACCTCTGAGATCATCAAGTCCAATCTATAACCTAACACTAACACCAACACTAACACCGACCCATCATCTAAACCATGGCACTCAGTGCCTCATCCAGTCTCCCCTTAAACCCCTCCAGGGTCGGTGACTCCACCCCCTCCCTGGGCAGCCCATTCCAATGGCCAATCACCCTTTCAGGGAAGAATTTTTTCCTCATATCAAGTCTAAACTTTCCCTGACGAAGCTTAAGTCCATGCCCTCTGGTTCTGCCACTGGTCACCTGAGATTTCCTGTGCCTGGGGAGGAAATCATAGGATCAGTCATAGAACCACTTGGTTTGAAGAGACCTTTGAGATCATCCAGTCCAACCATCCCTGTCTCCTATTAAACCAGATCCCTGAGAAACTCATCCGCCCATCTTTTAAACCCCTCCAGGGATGGGGACTCCACCCCCTCCCTGGCAGCCTCTGACAGGGCCTCAGAACCCTTTCCGGGAAGAAATGTTTCCTGATGTCCAATCTGACCCTGCCCTGGTGCAACTTGAGGCCATTTCATAGAATCATAGAACCATCTGGGTTGGAAGAGGCCTCCAAGATCATCAAGTCCAACCCTTAACCCAACACTATCATGATTACCAGATCATGGCACTAAGTGCCACATCCAGTCTTATTTTAAAAACCTCCAGGGATGGTGACTCCACCCCCTCTCTGGACAGGCCATCCCAGTGCCTGATTGCTCATTCTGTGAAGAACTTTTTCCTGATATCCAGCCTAAACCTTCCCTGGCAGAGTCTAAGCTCGTGCCCTCTTGTTCTGTCGCTGGCTGCCTGGGAGAAGAGTCCGACCCCCACCTGTCTACAGCCTCCTTTCAGATATTGTAGAGAGTGATGAGGTCACCCCTGAGCCTCCTCTTCTCCAGGCCAAACAACCCCAGCTCCCTCAGCCTCTCTTCATAGGACTTGTGCTCAAGTCCCTTCACCAGTTTCGTTGCTCTTCTCTGGACCTGCTCCAGCACCTCAATATCTTTCTTGAACTGGGGGGCCCAGAACTGAACACAACACTCAAGGTGTGGCCTCACCAACGCCGAGTGCAGGGGAAGGATCACTTCCCTCACCCTGCTGGCCACACTATTCCTGATGCAGGCCAGGATGCCACTGGCCTTCTTGGCCACCTGGGCACACTGCTGGCTCATGTTTAGCCTCCTGTCAATCAGCACCCCCAGGTCCCTTTCCTCCTGACTGCTCTCCAGCCACTCTGTCCCCAGCCTGTGGCGCTGTGTGGGGTTGTTGTGGCCAAAGTGCAGGACCCGGCCCTTGGCCTTGTTGAGCTCCATCCTGTTTTTTTATAGTTTTATAGAGATGGGCTGAGTCCAACGGAATCCCATCCCCTGTCTCTGGGGAGAAGAGACCAACCCCCACCTCCCCACAACCTCCTCTCAGGCAGTTGGAGACAGGGATGAGGTCTCCCCTCAGCCTCCTCTTCTCCAGGATAAACAGCCCCAGCTCCCTCAGCTGCTCCCACAACCCCTGTTCTCCAGCCCCTTCCCCAGCTCCGGTCCCTTCTCTGGACGCTCTCCAGCCCCTCAAGGTCCTTCTTGGAGTGAGGGGCCCAGAACTGACCCCAGGATTCCAGCTGCAGCCTTGTCTGAAAACCAGTTGTTTTCCAGTGCCAGCCAAGCAGAGGCAGTGAATGGAGAGAGCCTGAAAACTTCAAATCCTGAAGAGATCTGCAAGAGGTGCCCTTTGCCATCACATCTGCCTTTGTCTGCCCTGCTCCTCAACCAGCCCAGCCCAGGTCCTGTGGAGTCAAGCAGTGGCTCCAGGATATGGACAGGTTGACAGGAGCTTTCCCTGTTTATATCAAGTGTTTTACGTGGACTTGCATTTTTTCCCAGTGTCCTTTGTAAAGGAGCCTTTCTACAGAAGGCAATCCTCAGACTGTTTCCCAAAACAGACTTGAAACCTGACAGGTGAAACGTTCTGAGAGTTACACACCGTGAATCTCAGTGATGTACAACCTGTGCCCCAGGCTGGCTGCGCTCCAAGATGAAGGAATATAAAAGAATTAATGACATTATAGGACGTAACAGCTTACTGCAGCCTTGAAGCTGAGGTTTGACACATGTCACCAGGGTTTGGAGGGTTTTTCTTTTCCCTTTCTTTGCATTTTTTTGACAGTCAGCAGAGTTTGTGCATTATTTAAATCACTGGAAACATCGCTGGTTGGAGACACCAGTGCCCCTCACTTCAACATTTAATATTTAAACTATTTATCAGATAAAAATGTTGGACCAGATGGTCCTTGAGGTCCCATCCAACGTGGCCTTCTATGCTTTTATGTTTCTATGATTGATTTTTCTGCTGTTTACTTCGCTCAGGACTCATCCTCAGATGCAGGACATCGCCCCCACAGCCCCTTATTCAGGTGTGATGCTCTGTCCACCTCTGCACCAGCTTTGCTGAAGAACATCAGAATAAGAGACACCTGCTTTGCATCCTTTGGTGCTGCAGTGTCCAGCTTGTAGTCACAGACTCAGGATTGTCTTTTCATGGCTCATTTTCCTCTGAGCTGTTGGAAACTGCCTTGAGTCATCTTCTCTGTAGCTCCAGCACTGTGGAACAAAATTTCTCTTCCCTCATTACTCTGGGAAATGGTAGCAAAAGGGCACCAGAGGCTTGCTGAGAGGAGAAGCAAACATTGCTCTCAGCTGATGATTTTTGGAGTCTGAGCCCCCAGGTGTGGTCTTACCATAGAATCATAGAATATCCTGAGCTGGAAGGGACCCATAAGGACCATCCAGTCCAACTGTTGTCCCTGCACAGGACACTGCCAACACTCACCCCGTGGCACTGAGGGCAGTGGCCAAATGCTTCTGGAATGCTGGCAGAGCAGGGGCCCTGACTGCTTCCCTGGGGAGCTGTTCCAGTGCTCCACCACCCGCTGGGGGAAGAACCTCTTCCCAATGTCCAATCTCCCCCTGCCCTGGCACATCTTCCTGCCATTGCCTCCAGTCCTGTCCCAGGTCCCCAGAGAGCAGAGCTCAGCCCCTGTTTCCCCTCCCTCCCTTGGGAGAAGGCACAAACAGCTCTGAGATCCCCTCTCAGGCTCCTCTTCTCCAGCTGAACAGACCAAGTGAGTATTTTGGTGGAGCTGCTCCCAGATCTTTGGGATATTCAAGGCAGATGCTTTAGAAGTGATATGCTTGCAAATCCAGAAGACATCACTGCATGGGAGTCTCTTCACATATTCTTTACTTATTATAGTATTCATCATATTTTGGGATCAAAGAGCAGTGCCACAAACAAAGGTGAGGACACACCTTAAATAATGTGTTCAGTTTTGGACCCCTCAGTATGGGAAAGACATTGAGCTTCTCAAGCTTGTCCAGAGAAGGTCAACAAAGCAGATGAAGTCTAATGAGGACTGTCTGAGGGAGCTGGGGCTGTTTATCCTGGAGAAGAGGAGGCTGAGGGGAGACCTCATCCCTGTCTCCAACTGCCTGAGAGGAGGTTGTGGGGAGGTGGGGGTTGGTCTCTTCTCCCCAGTGACAGGGGATGGGAGGAGAGGAAATGGCCTCAAGTTGCACCAGGAGAGGTTTAGATTGGATATCAGGAACTGAAAGAGTGGTGAAGCCCTGGCAGATGCTTCTCAGGGCAGTGGTGGAGTCCCCATCCCTGGAGGGGTTCAAAAAGCATGTAGGTGTGGCACTTTGTGACCTGGTTTAGTAGGCGCAGTCATGTTTGGTTGATGGTTGGCCTGGGTGAGTTTAGAGATGCTTTACAGCCTTAATGATTGTGTGATTCTAAGGTGAAAGCTTCTTTCACCTCTTCACCAACCAAGCTGTTCTCAGTGTTCCTTGTACCCGTGCTTGGGGCAGGGGGGTCTTGCCTGGGTGCCATCTGTATCTCCCTGGAGGTGTTCAAGGCCAGGCTGGATGGGGCTTTGACCCCCCTGATCCAGTGGGAGGTGTCCCTGCCCATGGCAGGGGAGTGGGACTGGATGGGTTTGAGGTCCCTTCCAACCCAAAGCACTCCATGGTTGTGTGTGGGCCAAGAGCCTCGCAGCAGAGTGCCTTTGAGCATTAAACACCCCTTAACCAACATCTGCAGTTGCAGGCAAGGCACAGCCTGCTTCAGCAGGGACTGGTATGGATTTGCAGCCTGGAAGAGGGTTTGCAGGGTTCATTCAACACCGTGGGTGCTTCAGTCACTGCTCAGATCACGAGCGTTGCAGGTGGAGATCTGGATGGTGAAAAATAACAGCTCTCTCCCATTCTGAGCTCCCCTGCTCTGTTCCTTCTCTGCCTCGTGGTGTCAGCTCTAAGGGCAGTATTTAGTGTTCATCACATCACTGTAGTCTAGCAATATCCTCAATTATCCCTTACTTTCACGTTAATGATCTTGGCTCTGGGGAGATAAAATACCAATTTAAACACATTCCTTTTGTCTGTGCCTGACAGAAACAAAGCCTTCTTTGCAGTTCTCATTACTTCCTCCCCCCCCTCCCCTCCCCATTTGAATCAAATGATGGATTTCTTTTTTTTTTTTGCCTTGGGGGTTCCTGACAACTGTAATTCTTGTTTTTAAATGCAGATTTCCTTACAGGTGAAGATAATTTAAAATATCTACCAGAGGTCTGTAGGATGAAATTACTTGCAAAAAGTAAGTGAGAATTGAATTTATCTCAGGATATCTGAGGACTGCCATTATCTCCTTTTGTCCCATCTCCAGAGTTGCTTTTGCTTAGAACAAAAGTGTTGCACCTTAAATTACCATTTCCTCCCTTTAATCTTCATCTTTTACTGGGTGTGCAATAATTAAACTACCAAATTAATTCATATGCATACCTCAAATCTCTTCCTCTGCTTTCAGTCATTAAAGTGTCTTAGCAAAAAATGAATTGGAATAATATTTAGTAATTTTGATCTTATTTCCCCTTTCATTTGAACACTTTAGTTTTAACCAATGTAACCACCATAGAAGAGAATCATAGAATCATAGAATCAGGGAATGGTTTCAGTTGGAAAAGACCATAAACCCATTGAGTTCCAAATGGACAGGGACACCTCCCACTGGATCAGGGGGCTCCAAGCCCCATCCAACCTGGCCTTGAAC
Organism: Tapera naevia; assembly: GCA_033556795.1. Classification (NCBI taxonomy): domain Eukaryota; kingdom Metazoa; phylum Chordata; class Aves; order Cuculiformes; family Neomorphidae; genus Tapera; species Tapera naevia. The sequence continues at coordinate 776,195 of JAUMJJ010000307.1, forward strand.
ACCTCCAGGGATGGGGCAGCCACAGCTTCTCTGGGAAACCTGGGCCAGGGCCTCCCCACCCTCACAGGAAAACATTTCTTCCTAAGATCTCATCTCAGTCTCCCCCCTTCCAATTTTCAAGCCGTTCCCCCTCATCCTATCAGTCTCTGCCCTTCTAAAAAGTCCCTCCCCAGCTTTCTTGTAGCCCTTTCAGGCACTGGAACAGCTTCTTTCATTAGGGGTTGAACAGTATTTTTCTGTTTTTAAAAGTGTTGGTCTGCCTGATTGGTTTTCATTGCTCTATTTGTAAACAGAGCACAAGCATAAACTAAGAAATAAAAATGTTTTATTCACTCTCCAATCTAATAGGAGCAGCATTTACTATTCGTGGCAAGATTCATAAAGTTACTTATCCTAATTCCTCAGTCATCCCCTATGCAAATGCTTGGAGAGTGAATGGGCTGATTACAGTGGGTGTTTGTGGAATAAGGACGTGGGGCTCCCTTTGAACACGGGGGAACTTGCATCTCGTTAAAGTTGGGTCTTCTAAGCATGGCTGGGGGAGGTTCCTGCTCCTGTAGGGCATCTTCAGTGCCTGTTCATAAGGTACCTTCACCACAGAGACAGGGTGGGCATCAGGGAAGTAGCAGTGGTGCCAGGCCTCCAATATTCCAGAAGCATTTGGCCAACACCCTCAGGCACACGACGTGAACGTTGGGAGTGTCCTGTGCAGGGACAGGAGTTGGGCTCCATGGTCCTCATGGATCCCTTCCAGCTGGGGATGTTGTATGATTCTGTGATCCTATGATCAGGAGCAGATCAGCAGCACCTGCAACAGCTGAACAGTTCTGCTGAGCAACAGAGCCTCCCTAAGCACCCCCCGGGCTGCCTACCTTAAAAGAGGAGAGATTTGGTGCCAAATACAACTACAGATCATTTCACAACCGGACCAACAGTAACACTTGCAGCACTGGAAAAGTCCCAAGTAATGAGGGAGAGAGAAGGAAATGTAAAGCACAGGAGGTCAGCAGCCAAGAAGGCTCCGAGAGGACCTTAGAGAAGCCTTCCAGTACATGAAAGGGCTCCACAGGATGGCTGGGGAGGGGCTTTTTACAAGAGCTTGGAGTGACAGGATGAGGGGGAAAGGCTTTAAATTGGAAGAGGGGAAATTTAGCTGAGACATCAGGAAGAAATTCTTCAGGATGAGGGTGGGGAGAAACTAGCACAGGCTGCCCAGGGACCCTGTGGCTGCTCCATCCTTGCAGAGGTTCAAGGCCAGGCTGGATGGGGATAGGGGAGAAACAGACTCACTCCCACAGCTCCATGTCCTTCTTATGCTGAGGACTCCAGAGCTGGACACAGGGCTCCAGGTGGGGTCTCACCAGAGCAGAGCAGAGTGGAATCCCCCCCTCCCCTCTGGTCCCACTGCTCTGGGTGCAGCCCAGCACTTGGGGGGTTTCTGGACCCTCAGCACACATTGATGGCTCATATTGAGCTTCTCATCCCCCAACACCCCAAGTCCTTTTCAGAGCTGCTCCAAATCCATTCTCCTCCCAGCCTGTGCTTGTCCATCACATTTCCCAGACCCAGGTGCAGCACTTGGCCTTGCTGAACTTCATGAGGTTGGCACAGCCTCACCTCTCCAGCCTGTCCAGCTCCCCCCAGATGACAGCCCCTTCCTGCAGTGTGTCCACTGCCCCACACAGCTTGGGGTCATCAGCAAACTTGCTGAGGGTGCCCTCGTTCCCACTGTCCACGTCTGGGTAAAGCTGAAGAGATTTAACACATCTCTTTTATTTACCTTCTTCCTCTTGTGACAAATACAGTTTCCATTTGCAGACTTCTCTCTGTCCAAAAGCAGAGGCTCAGGTAATAAGGTGACTCCAAAAGCTGGAGATTTGAGGAAGAAAAACAGGCTTCCACCTTCCAGGAGACTCCCAGTAGCTTGTGAAGACAAGTGAGGCAGAAGGGCTCAGTGCCAGCACTGCTCACAGGCAGAGTAATAGCATTTGGAGGCTGAGAGCTGAGAGATTCATCTGCCGTGAACTCAAATTGGATTTAGGGGCTTATAACTAGAGAGAGCTGGTGAGTGATCCCAGCCCAGGGAAGAACATAAACTCTAAAATTTAAGGCCTCCAAAGTTTTGGTCGGCTATGAATGTGAGTAATATTAATAATAGAATCATGGAATGGTTTGGGTTGGAAGGGACCTTAACCCCCACTCAGTTCCACCCCCCTGCCATGGGCAGGGACACCTCCCACTGGGTCAGGGGGCTCCAAGCCCCATCCAACCTGCCCTTGAACACCTCCAGGGATGGGGCAGCCACCACTGCTCTGGGCAACCTGGGCCAGGGCCTCCCCACCCTCACAGCAAAACATTTCTCATTTCAATCTCCCCTCTTTCACCTGAAAACCATTCCCCCTCACTCTGTCCCTGCACTCCCTGATCCAGAGCCCCTCCCCAGCTTTGCTGGAGCCCCTTTCAGTCCTGGGAGGCTGCTCTAAGGTCTCCCCACAGCTTTCTCTTCTCCAGGTTGAACAACCCCAACTCTCTCAGCCTGTCCTCACAGCAGAGGGGCTCCAGCCCTTGGATCATCTCTGTGCCCTCCTCTGGACCTGTTCCAACTGTTCCCTATCCTTCTTATGTTGGGGTTTCCAGAACTGGACTCAGTAGTCCAGGTGAGGTCTCACAAGAGTAGGGTAGAGGGAGAGAATCACCTCCCTTGACCTGTTACTTTCAGCAGTTGTTCCAGTGTCAAGGGCAAGAAATATTCTCTGCTGAGCTTCCATAAGAGATTTCCTCCTACCCTGATGGCATTGAGATGTGTAGAGGGCCATAAAGGAGGATGGATGTGCTTGGGCAGAAGGCAATCCCTGCAGAAGGCTCTGCTCACCGTGCCTCTCCATCTTCCCCTCGTATTGATCACCGAGGATCCCAAACTACAGCTTAATGCTCTGGTTAAGAGGTAGAGAGCATTCACTGTGCTGGCAGTGGGGCTCTCCTGGGCTTTGAATTCCTGGAATAGTTCAGTGCAAGAGAATTTTGCTGTGTGTAAATATTTACCTGTCTATTCTTCTGCTTGGCAGGTGAAAATTAAGCCAGCAGCCTGCGAGTATTCGACAGGTCTCCAGGGTCTCACTGTTCATACAAGGCTTGTCTGGGAAACAAGTGGCTCATGTAAAGACATTTTACCCACGGTGTGGAGGAAGGAGAGATTACCCAGCCACAGAAAAAGCCTTTGGGAAGTGTGCCCAGCCCCTCTGCTCACCCCATGGCCACCAGTGCTGTCAATCAGCTGCAACCCAGCTCTGCTGGGGGAGCACCTGGGGTGCCCACGGCGTGGCATCTGCTCCCAAACCCGGTGTCACCTCCAGGCAATGAGAAAAGGTCCCTCCGGGTGCAGACTTAATGAGGGAAACATATTTCCACCCTCTGGCACAGCTCAGGAGCATCTCACGTGGGAGAAGCCTGGGAGAAGTTTGGAGCAGATTTTAGGCACTTGAATCCGGTACTGAAAGGGGCTCCAGGAAAGCTGGGGAGGGTCTCTCGATCAGGGAGGGCAGGGATGAGGGGGAAGGATTTTGAGTTGAAAGAGGGGAGATTGAGATGAGATCTTAGGGAGAAATGTTTTCTTGTGAGGGGGGGAAGGCCCTGGCCCAGGTTGCCCAGAGAAGCTGTGGCTGCCCCATCCCTGGAGGTGTTCAAGGCCAGGCTGGATGGGGCTTGGAGCCCCCTGATCCAGTGGGAGGTGTCCCTGCCCATGGCAGGGGGTTGGAACTGGATGGGCTTTGAGGTCCCTTCCAACACAAACCATTCTATGAGACTAAATATGGCAATACAGGCACCAATCTCCCTTGTTTCAGCTTCCCTGTCATCCTTCTGTGTGTGTGTGCTGGTTTGAGACATCAAACACAATAGGAGAAGGTTGTACAGCTTGCTTAGGATAAGAGCAAATCCACACAACAGGGGCACCCACGGCCCAACCTCAGGGCAGCACTTCTGAAGACAAATCTTTGATCTCCTGGAAAGGGTCTTAATCCCTGCCCAGCTGCACTGAGGTGTTCCAGAGGAACGATGCTCAGTTCCCATCCGGCTGGTGAAGCTCTTCGAGTGCTCTCTTACAACAGGCAAAGGGGAACAACTTGAAGAGAGAAATTCAGAGGTGTCAGGGATGGATTTTTTTTCTCATTGCCAGCCACTGGGGTATGAACGGGGAAGAGCTCTCTCACCGTGTAATGGATTATGCCAAAATGATTGCTCAAAAAAATCATACAAATAATAGAAATAGTTAATCCTAGAAATGACAAACTGAGTTGCATTCTCATGTCCTGGATTCATGTTCATGTTTTGCCTGGCTGAAGCTCTTTGCTGAATTCAGCTGGAATTGGCAAACAGCTTTGGCCACTCCGTGACTGCGTTCAGAGATCAAATGATAAATGAGGAAATAAAAAATCATCTGGATGCGCAAAGCAGTGAGGTTTGAGCTCGGGACCTGAGCAGAGAAGCTGCTCTGTGACTCTGTGGGGTGGGAATTCTCGTGGCAGCAGGCACACAAACTGCTCCTGATGGGTATCAGGACTGCACAGTTCAGCCTCTTATTTTTATTACCGTGGCTTTTCACTCGTTGTGATTTCGGCTTCTCAGTCCTTGCAGGGAGCAGAGAGCAGCCTGGCTGTTGATAGGAGCAGCTTCCTGAAGGCTTGTGCTTGTGTCGTGGAAAACAATGCCTTAAACAACATCAAACCATGATCCTGCTGTGATTTTCAGTGTTTATTTAAAACAAGATTACTAAACTCACACCAGAGCATCCTGCCACCTTCTTTGTCCCTGAAGGCCCGTGCTTAGGTCCTGGGGGCACACGGTCCCATAGAGGGACCTTTGCTTCACTCTCCAACAGCCCAATACTGAGGAAGATTTGAGTCCTGAACTTCTCACTGGACAAAGATAACGGCTTGCTCTGAACCTCAAATCAAGAAAAATGCTGGGAGCAGGGCTTTAGATTTGGAACTTTCATTGCTGCTATTAAATATGGGGTTTTTTCTTACCTATCCCCTCCGATTTACCAGTCCTACCTGGAAAACAGACCCAGGTAGCTCCAAGTATTGCACAGAGGATGAAACAACAGCAGGGTCTGGGCACCTCTGTTAAATTCCCTATTATCTTTTACACTTAACTGGGAACACTTAACTTGGAGACTGGATGAGGCACTGAGTGCCATGGTTTAGATGATGGGTTGGTGTTGGTGTTAGTGTTGGGTTATAGGTTGGACTCAATGATCTCGGAGGTCCTTTCCAACCTTATCATACTGTGAACAACCATGCCAGTTCTCTCCATTACCAACCTAATTCCCTTCTAACAATGTTTGTTTCTTCCTCCTAAAATGGTTTGCAGTGAAAAAATAAGTGTCCAAGGCTGGGATTTTCAGAGACAATTCAAGCAGCAAGGCATGCAGACCCCACCTAATTTTGCCTAACCCAGTCAGACTTGATTGAAAGATGCCACTTCATGCCACTCGTGCTGTGATTCTCATGGTAATGCCCAATGTGGTCATTTTGAACCCATTGGCCAACTGTGAATGCTTTTTAAAGGAAGCAAGGAAGCCAAGGATGGCCTGTGTTTGTATATTTGCATTAAGTTTAGAGATAAGGTTGGAAGATCTGTGTTGAAACCACACTGGGAGAGCAGAGGCAGAATTGGTAAGTGTTCCTTGAAACTGTGTGATTCCTTCTCCAGGATTTTATCTGGGAACAGGCAGCTGGGGAAGGAGGAACTTAGGAAGTGGCTGATTGGTGTCAGCCTGCTTCAGCCCATCAGCAGCCTGGTTTTCCTTGCCATTAAATCTGTCACAGGCAAGACAAGATTGTGGATCTGTGTGTGATTGGGGCAGAAATCAGCTATCACAAGTTCTCTTTCTCATAGATGAGGATGATGAGTGTGATATCTATTATTGTTATTAATGATAATGGTCCTGTTTGGCTGTTATTCCTCTAAGAACAGTACAAAAATACAGCCCTTGTCCTGTATTTGCAATCTTGATGTACAACACAAGAGAGCAAGAAGTGGTGGGAAAGGGAAAAGACAGGTTATTAACAACATTAATAAATCAGGACTTGACCTAAGTGTCCTCCAAAGCTTGTGCTGATCTACTACAATTCTTTGTCTTGACTTCAGTGGTATTTTCTTCAGAGCTTTGTATCCGTGGGTGGATCCAGACACACTTCTGAGTATCCTGAATAATAATAGCTAATAACAGGCTGATTGAAAAGCCATGAAAAAGGGGGAAAGCAGCTCATTGTGTTCTTTCTCACCAGGTATTATTAGAATATGTCATGTTCATGCAAGACAAGATCTTCAACTGCAGAAGAGGTGAAACAAACCTGGATATGCAAAGGATAAGCATTATACCAAATGTTTAGTGTGCTGCAGCCTCTAAAAGAGAGTTGGGGTTGTTCAACCTGGAGAAGAGAAGCACCAGGGAGACCTTAGAGCAGCCTCCCAGGACTGAAAGGGGCTCCAGGAAAGCTGGGGAGGGACTCTGGATCAGGGAGTGCAGGGACAGGATGAGGGGGAATGGTTTTCAGGTGAAAGAGGGGAGATTGAGATGAGGTCTTGGGAAGAAATGTTTTCCTGTGAGGGTGGGGAGGCCCTGGCCCAGGTTGCCCAGAGCAGTGGTGGCTGCCCCATCCCTGGAGGTGTTCAAGGCCAGGTTGGATGGGGCTTGGAGCCCCCTGATCCAGTGGGAGGTGTCCCTGCCCTTGGCCAGGGAGTGGAACTGGATGGGCTTTGAGGACCATTGCAACCCAAATCATTCTGTGATTCCCTGAACACTTAAGTAACACCTGGAAACCAGCTCTGCTGTAAGACTACAGAAAGCAGCAGTGATGCCACCTCCAAGCCCGCTGAAGGATGCTCGGGCTCACTCATGCCTTGCTAAGGCCTACATTGGCATTTGCTTTCCAGGTTGATGAAGGGAAATCATAGCAGTGGCAGTACTCAGAGCTTAGAGGTAGCCTTAAGCTGTCACTTCCAGTAAGGACCGTTTCACGTGGCTGTAGCTGCGCTGAACTTTGTTGAATCATAGAATCTTCTGGTTGGAAAAGACCTCTGAGATCATCGAGTCCAACCGCACCCATCATCTGCTAAACCATGTCCCTCAAAAACTCATCTACCCATTTTTTAATCCCCTCCAGGGATGGTGACAAGCAGAAGGGATGGTTGAGCAGAAGGGGAAGGGCAGTGATGCTCTGAAGTCACTGGGCAGTCCCCAGCAGGCTGCGTTCAACAGTGTCATACAATGACCATTGCATGGATGCACCATAATGTACCCAGTCACAAGAAAGAGGTATTTATTACACCTTCCATGAGGCTGACAACCAGGACTTTGCAAAGCAGGGATTCACAGCCTTCAAGTGCTCACATCTCATTCCAAAACACAGATAAAAGCCTGACATTTCGTCAAACCGCACGATTTTGTGCCATATCCCAGGAACTCACCCTTCACGTAGCTACGTGCTGATGAGTCAATCTGTTGCCTTGGATGTCTTTGGAGAAGGACAGAGATAATGCTGCCACTGTCCTGCGAGGAGAGCTGGAAGAGGAAATGTCAGCCAACGGCATCTGCGGGGTGCGGAGCGTGCGGGCACCGCAGCGGCGTGGGGCCCAGACGGGCCTGGGCATCTGCTTGCAAAGAGGAGGCCAGGCAGAAATGAATCCTGGCAGATGGCTGGATGGGGTGCTCCGTCCTCTCCTTGTCTTTCCAGCCACTCTGAAGCACAGAGCAGTCTCTGGGAGAGGAAGAAATGAAACAGCTCAGTATTAGGAGCGCATCGCTCCTGCTACGGGCAACATGAGTCAATTATTTAGCGTTCATGTTCTGAGGCTGAGCACAAAGATGTGTCCTACGGCGTTGTTTAGCTCACAGGAGATTGTTTTCTTGAGTGACACATTGAAGGCCACGGGTTTTCAATCACATACAAGGCAGAGATGGTGCAGTTGGGTGTAGCAGCTTCCTCCTGTAAAACACATTCCAAGAGAAAATGATTGGATTTGCCATGTTTTGCAGGAAAAGTGATAGACTAAGATGGCTCTGTTGCTTTGAATTGTGCTTTAAGCTCCTCACTGGCCTCCCAAGTTCATTTCACACTTTCTGTGTCTGCATCCCTTGTACACAAACAGTGCATTGTGAATATTTCAATATTTATCCATGTTTTCTCCTGCACTCATTTTCAAAACCTTCCTCTTAGAGTTTCGTCTGGCAGTGCTCTACATGACTGTGTAAACCTCTCCTACCCAAACCAGCACATCAGGGGAACACCTGGAGAGCAGTCAGTAACTGAGAGGGTGAAAATGTGAAGCTTAACAAGAAAAGTCTCCTTGAGGGACATGGTTTAGCAGTGGGCAGGGACTGTTGGACCCCGTGATCTCAGAGCTCTTTTCCAACCAGATGATTCTGTGATTCTATGAATAACTAATTGTAACACAGAACAAACAGAAATCAGAGCTGTCCACGTTCAAGAAGGGAGAAGTTTGTGTAGTGATGGAAAACTGGGATGACTACAGAAGTGGCAGACAGATGTATATTGCCCACAAGAGTATTTCTGGGCCTTTGCTCCAAGGAGTTTTTCTTTGCTTTCCACGTATTTTGTGTGCAGGGAAATGCATTAACCATGTCAAGCAGATGTGGACATGTTAGAGTCACAGAATCCTAGAATGGTTCGAGTTGGAGAGGACAATAAAGTCCATCCAGTTCCAGCCCCCTGCCATGGACAGGAAAATGTTTCTTCCTAAGATCTCATCTCAGTCTCCCCTCTTTCAGCTTAAAATCATTCCCCATAATCCCTGCACTCCCAGACCAAGAACACCTCCCCAGCTTTCCTGGAGCCCTTTAAGTACCAGAAGGATTTGAGAGCCTAAGACCTGATCCAATCTTCTCCCAGGCCCATGTGAGATGCTCCTGAGCTGTGCCAGAGGCTGGAAATATGTTTACTTCATTGTTTCGTAGCATCATGGAATGGTTTGGGTTGGAAGGGACCTCAAAGCCCATCCAGTTCCATCCCCCCCGCCGCGGGCAGGGACACCTCCCACTGGATCAGGGGGCTCCAAGCCCCATCCAACCTGGCCTTGAACACCTCCAGGGATGGGGCAGCTACTTCTCTGGGAAACTTGGGCCAGGGCCTCCCCACCCTCACAGGAAAACATTTCCTCCTAAGATCTCATTTCAATCCCCCCTCTTTCAGCTGAAAACAAGCTGGGGTCCTTGCCCTCAGGTGTTATTAATATACAAGGATGAAACACTAATCACTTTAACAAGATAATGTGGGAAAGAAGCCTGTTTTCCTCTAAAAACCACAAGAGCCTCCTATCTGTGTTCTCGTCAGAAAACCTGATTATAGGTTTGCTTTTCTTTTTTTCCCACACTTACTTCAATCTTTATTAAAATTCTCTTCTGAAAGCTGGAGGCATGAATTTCATTTCCCCCCTGCCGGATGTGACATTTATCCCTTGGCAAGTCTGAAAACCTCGGGCAGTTCTAACAAGGGGTCCACTTGAGTTCCATGTGGTGGGTGAGGCATTATGTCGTGGGCCATTTCAAGATGGCCTTGTTTTCAAGCTTCCTAAAGCAGATTTAATCAATAATTACAACCAACATAGGCATGTGAGGCCCTGGAGTTTTATTTCTAGTCCGATCACATCGCTCTGTGACCGAGAGCAATATACAGTAGTTTAGCCTGTTGGAAAATAAATCATATTACATTTTTGCATGCACATGTAGTTAAGCCTTATCTTCTTTAGTCGTGGAGGAACAAGAATTTCTTCTGAAATTGACTCTTTCATCTACATTTAGTAATCTTAATATTTGGGACATAAAATTATTTCCAAGCCAGGTTTGCCAGTTGGGTTTTAATCCTTTGAGTATTTTAATTTGGAAACCTATACGATGATGTTAATTTGCAGAAGTGAGATTAAAAAAAAAACAACAGAGATTTCCATGTCTGAGTATTGGAATGAATAAATACATATTTATTTGAACTTCTGCCCAGGGAACCATAGAACTGTTTGGTTGGAAAAGACCTCTGAGATCATCGAGTCCAACCATCCCTGTCCACTGCTAAACCAGATCCCTGAGCACCTCATCCACCCGGCTTTTAAACCCCTCCAGGGATGGGGACTCCACCCCCTCCCTGGCAGCCTCTGGCAGGGCCTGAGAACCCTTTCCATGAAGAAATGTTTCCTGATGTCCAATCTGACCCTGCCCTGGTGCCACTTGAGGCCATTTCCTCTCCTCCCATCCCCTGTCACTGGGGAGAAGAGACCAACCCCCACCTCCCCACAACCTCCTCTCAGGCAGTTGGAGACAGGGATGAGGTCTCCCCTCAGCCTCCTCTTCTCCAGGATAAACAGCCCCAGCTCCCTCAGCTGCTCCCACAACCCCTGTTCTCCAGCCCCTTCCCCAGCTCCGGTCCCTTCTCTGGACGCTCTCCAGCCCCTCAAGGTCCTTCTTGGAGTGAGGGGCCCAGAGCTGACCCCAGCACTCGAGGGGTGGCCTCCCCAGTGCCCAGTGCAGGGGCACAATCCCTGCCCTGCTCCTGCTGCCCACGCTGTGTCTGACACAGCCCAAGATGCCATTGGCCCTCTTGGCCCCCTGGGCCACTGCTGGCTCCTGTTCAGCCCCTGCCAACCAACACCCCCAGGGCCTTCTCCTCCAGGCAGCTCTCCAGCCACTCTGCCCCAAGCCTGGAACACTGCTTGGGGTTGTTGTGTCCCAAGTGCAGGACCCAGCACTTGGCCAAGTGGAGAAAGTCTCCTTCCTGATCAACATTATTAAATAGGTTCAAGTGTCTGTTCAGACTGGGAGGTTCCATGTCTTGAATGTGCATTTCCAGACATAGGAATGACAGGACAAAGAAATAAAAGGCACCACTACCATAGAAAGCACCTTCAAGCTGAAGGAGAATTGGAAGAGTTGATGAAGTTGAAAGTGAGTGACAGGTTTAAATGCTGTATCTGTTTCAAATATAGAGGGAATTAATAAATAATGAAGGTCATTAGCAGTGAATGCCTATCTCATTTCGTCACTAGAGATAAAGTTCAATACTACCTTCACATGTGGGAGCCTTAGTGGGCTCCTCGTGTTCGTTGCCAAGGATAAGGTTATCTGGATTGATAAATGAGTGATAAGAACAGAGAGAGAGTGCAATGGCATTGGACTGGGGCTGCAGTCCCTGCAACATACTCAGTGTTGAGACTCGGGGCTAGACCTGCTCCAGCATGGACAGAAGAGTTACCAGGAGAGAGACCCAAAAGTGATGCTGTAAGGATTGACAGTGGCTTTCTTTGTCACAGCTGCTCTGATGACACTCGGAGAGCAGAGCACTGGTGATGGTTGTTTTCTTGCAACACCAACATTGCAGTGGGATTGAAGGAGAAAGTGGAAACTGTCAGGGAGCTGTTTTTTGAATATTGGAGATAGCAGAGGCAAAATAGTAATGTCTGAAAGCATCTACTCAAGGTGGCTTCTTGATGGCTCAGCCAAGCATGTGAAGGTTTCTTATCTTTTAAAAAAAAAAGTCATGTTCTCCTTTTCAGTGTGAGGTCTTGAGCATTCTCCATAGGTTTGACCTTCTGTGGAGGGAATGCTTTCCTGTAGTATGAATGGAATTGGGTGGCCTAGGGAGGACAGTGATCTCCATGCTATACTGGTAGCATTTCATGTGTCATGACCTCGTTGTCCAGGCTACTGCTGCCATCTCTACGTTGGCACCCTTGCTGTGAGGGCAGGACTAACCATGGCCTCTGATGTTGAAGCTTTTTCACACTGTGTGAAGCCTTCAAAACACCAGCTGCATGGGAGCTGTGGTAGATGTTTCCACATAATTCCCTGGGGGATTAATTGATGTCAGCATCAGAAGCCCGGGGCATCTGGTGATTCCTGGTGGGCAGGGCTCTGGATTTCAGGGCAGAGATGGCTCTTACAGGAGGGAAGAGGCAGGGATTTTTTGTCGTGCCAAAGTGCCATCCAAACCCAAATGAGACCCGACATGGAGAGATGCAAACAACTGCATCTGCAGAGATACTTACCAGCAGAGATAAGGGCTGAGAAGTCGTTTCCAGAGCACACTGTTGTCCTGTAAAAGGTCTGAGGTTGGCAGTGCCAAGCACTCTGCCTGCACTGCCACAGCAGGACTTCCTGATGGCTTAGAAAGGCTGTGCATAAACTCAGACTGCAGATTACAAAGAGTTTGTAGAGTGGTGAACATCAAAGCTCTGGAGCAGCTTCTCAGTGCCATTGCCAGTCAGAGCCAAATCAAAGCAGCTTTAAATGCCATGTGACCAGTTTATGATCTCAGTGCATCTCCAGCCTGGGGACCTTACGTGGCCCCTGAAGGGGTCCTTGCACCCATTCTGCTCTTCCCTGTCCTCTGCAACAGGCTCGTGACCCTGCACCCATGCAAGTTACAGCACTGAGCAAGAAGTCTGCTGGGGACCTGCAGCAAGCGCCCAGCAGGGGAAGGTCAAGGAGATGAACACCTTTGGTGGTTTTCAGCAGCACCAGTGACCGAAAGTATCCCAGCTGGGGAGGAATAAGCATAAAACAGGGGTGAAAAGGCCACTTGCATGCAGACAGTTGGCTGGTCAGTGTGCTGGTCTGGCCACGCCTTGCGTCTGGCCAGCACGGCCTGCCCTGATTTCTTATCACATTCTGTTAAATTCCCAATTTCAGGTGTTTTTACATCAGGGGATGTGGCTCGTCGTCAGCTTTAAGTGGGAAGCCCTGCTGCAGGGTGCTCATCTCTGAGACGAGATGTTGCACATCTGGAAGGCTCCCTCTGAGGCCACTGGCGTGAGGCACTCATGCAAGCACAGGCAGCACAAGGACAATATAAAACCCACCATGTTTTAAAGTGTAAATCTTTATTATTATCATTGTTATTCATTAATTTGGACGTGTAGTTGTCCCACAAATTAACCCAAAAAAGCAAGAAGCCAAGCCAACCTCTAATCCCAAGAGAGAAACTCAAGTTTTTTAACCCAGAGAAGTATTTCCCTGCACTGAAAGAAATATTTGCAACTAATCCCCTTGAAAACTAAATGTGGTGCTATGGTGTTTGAATAAAATATGTGGAATCTGGCCCTAAACCAATTGTTTTGCGTGTGGGTGGCCTAAAACCAAGGAAATGTGATTGGAAAGTAATAGGCCCTCCCCTTTACAGGTCTGAAATCAACGTGTCAGTATTTGAAGTTTTGGAGCTCCCCATCAGTTGTTGTCAGGTGACCCCTTGGTTGACGATAAACATGCTGCAAAGTAGTTTTTAACTCTATAACAGGTGGAGTTTACCAGCTTGGGGATCATCCTTTGTTATTTTTAAGAAAGAGTCTTTAAGGAGGGCAAGTAAATGTTCCCATTTGAGAATCTGAATAGAGGGATTTGCTGTAATTCTCACCTAATCTGGGCTATGCACAATCATTAATGCTATCTCCTTGATTTAATATAACTTATGAAAAGAAGCTTAGTTATTGATATAATAGGGGTTTCTTTTTTGCAGATGAAAGCTTTCTGCGCTTCAGGAATATTGTTACATAAAAGTTAATGTGGAATAGATGATTCAATATCCTACAGCAAGTGTAGGAGCAAACAATGCCTGAATATTTAAAAAGCAAGAAGATAAGAACACCAAAGCTCACTAATATGGTCTGCACATATCTCACATCACTGATCTGTGTTCTTTAAGCCTGTACAAACAGCTCTGAATTCTCCTATTTACCAATTTAAGAGAGAGCTTCATAAAACCTGATATAACTGCTAAATGCTGAATGGAAATCCTTTAAGGGTTTATATTTGGAAAGTCATATTTATATTCAGGCAAAGACCAAAATTTCTCTTCTGTGTGCTGAGGCAAAAATACAAAGCAAGCAGCCTGTGCTGGATGTTTTCCAGAGCCTGGGGTGCAGCTGGGGTAGCTGATACTGAGCCTTTCCCCCACGGTCTGTGCCTCTCCTGGAAGCACTGGAGAAAGGTTCTACATCTCCCACTCCTCTTAACACCTCATCTCTCAGTACCTTCCAAGTCCTTGTAGTTTATCACAGTGGTCAGATGGTTTGTGAGTGAAAGGGACATTACTTATGCTGCATTGATCCTGCCCTTCCAGGAAAGGAAAAACCACGTTTGGACTCAAAGCACTGAACTGAAATGCAAAGAGCCAATCAAAGGCAATAGGTTTTCCACCTGCCTGGAGAAGAGAAGACTCCAAGGAGACCTCATAGTGGCCTTCCAGTACCTGAAGGGGTCTATAAGAAAGCTGTGGAGGGACTTTTTACAATGTCCAGTAGTGATAGGATGAGGGGAAATGGCTTAAAATTGGGAGGGGGACATTTAGATGAGACATTGGGAAGAAATTCTTCACAATGACAGTGGGGAGGCCCAGGTTGCCCAGGGAAGTTGTGGCTGCCCCATCCCTGGAGGTGTTCACAGCCAGGTTGGATGGCGCTTTGAGCCCCCTGATCCAGTGGGAGGTGTCCCTGCCCATGGCAGGGGGTTGGAACTGGATGATCTTTAAGGTCCCTTCCGATTCAAAACATTCTGTGACTCCAACCTGGCCTTGAACACCTCCAGGGAGGAAGCATCCACCACATAGGCAACCACACACCAGAGCAGTGAATTATCCCTATGGTAAGAAGCTAATTCAGCATGGAAAGGGAAGTCTCGGGTTTCCTTGGCTGACTTTCAATAACATGCAAGGCCATTTGAATCCAAGCTCTTGGTTGATGTATTCCAGCCAGGAGGGCCTTGGTGGCTACAACAAATTAAAAAGCTTTAGCAAACCAAAATCTGCTCAATTGCATGAAAGCAAAAGTATGGAGTGATGAGCTGGGTGTCTGCTCCCTCCTGGCCCTCAAAGAACCACCATCAAGAAGTTTCTGTTGTGGCTGCTTGCAAAACTGGGAGTGGTTGATCCAACACACCTTGGACAGGAAGCAGTGGTTGGTCCAACACACCTTGGACAGGAGGCAGTGGTTGGTCCAACGTACCATGGACAGGAGGCAGTGGTTGGTCCAACACACCTTGGACAGGAAATGGTGATTGATCCAACACACCTTGGACAGGAGGCAATGGTTGGTCCAACACACCTTGGACAGAAAATGGTGGTTGATCCAACACACCTTGGACAGGAGGCAATGGTTGATCCAACACACCTTGGACAGGAGGCAATGGTTGGTCCAACGCACCTTGGATAGGAAGCAGTGGTTGGTCCAACGCACCTTGGACGGGAAATGGTGGTTGATCCAACACACCTTGGACAGGAGGCAATGGTTGGTCCAACACACCTTGGACAGGAAACGGTGGTTGATCCAACACACCTTGGACAGGAGGCAGTGGTTGGTCCAACACACCTTGGACAGGAGGCAATGGTTGGTCCAACGCACCTTGGACAGGAGGCAATGGTTGATCCAACGCACCTTGGACAGGAGGCAATGGTTGGTCCAACACACCTTGGACAGGAGGCAGTGGTTAGTCCAACGCCCCTTGGATGAGGTCAGCAGCTCACAGCTGCCCTTCCCCTGGGGCAGAACACACAACCCAGGGAAGGCACTCTCAGAAGACTCAAAATGTGGTCATCATCTCAATCTCATTGGCAACCAGGAGCAGATCCCACACGTTGCTGCTGAAACCTATGGCAGGAAAATCTTTGCCGTGCTTTAAACAGGCGCTGCTGTTGCGGTTACAGGTTTCATCCTAATCGATGTGAAAGCTGCGTATTTCCTCAAGGATATTGGCAAAACTTCTAAAGGGAAAAAAACCTGTTAAATGAGGTTTCTGAGAAGTGCATTTTTTCCATTTTCCTTCCAACATGCTTACTTAGCGACCAGAATTCCTTCAGAAACTCCTGTTTACAACTCCCATCTACTGCTCTGTTTCCTTGACTCTTTGAGAGGTCCTGCTTTCAGAAATGAGCCCAATTTATTTGGGTTTTGTTGAAAAACAGATGCTTGTAAACAAAATTAAGCACTGATTCCCTGAGCTGCGAGGCAGTCACGAGGTTTGGAAACTGAACCATGTAGGATGCGTTTCACCTCATCATTTCCCTTCAGAATGAAGTCACAGAGCCGTGAATAAGAGCCATTTATAAGAAATTATTTCTTGTAATATGGGCTATTTGAGTAAAAAAAGATCAAAAGAAAGGAAACATTCGCAATCTCCGTGCTTATAGTGGGTGGGTTTTTTTAAAAAATGTAGTCCAATTTATTCTTTTTTTTGCTTCCTTTTGATGTTGGATTATTTTTTTCTGCCCAATGTCCTTATTTAGGCAAAGATACTTTCGATATCACTTCCTTTCATTTCCTGAATTGCAAAATTGAGGGAGAAGATTTGTCTTGATAAGTGAAATGCGATCAAAGTGGAGTGGGACTTGCCTGGGAGCAGGCTGAGCTCAGTAATTGCCACATTCTCCTCCCTGCGAGGTGCTGCAGGGTTCCTTCCTCTTCTGATGAAGGTGCTGATGTGCTGGGCAATCACCTGGCTGCAGAGGGGGGCACAGTGGGCACCACTCCTGTGCACAGCTCAGAGAATCATGGACTGGTTTGGGTGGGAAGGGACCTCAAAGCCCATCCAGTTCCAACTCCCCTGCCATGGTCAGGGACACCTCCCACTGGATCAGGGGGCTCAAAGCCCCATCCAGCCTGGCCTTGAACACCTCCAGGGATGGGGCAGCCACCACTGCTCTGGGAAACTTGGGCCAGGCCCACCCTCACAGCAAAACATTTCTTCCTAAGATCTCATCTCAATCTCTTTCAGCTCAAAACCCTTCCCCCTCATCCTATCCCTGCCCTCCCTGATCTAGAGCCCCTCCCCAGCTTTCCTGGAGGGCTCCAACACACAGAGTTACTCCAACACACAGAGTTACTCCAACACACAGAGCTACTGGAGCTCCCTGGGATGGGCCTCACGTTGACCAAACTGATCTGCATCACAGTCATTGAGGCCTTGCTCCCCCCTCTCCTGGTTAAACCATCCACACCTATGATTTTTTGCTGCCATAATTAGGATATTTGGCTCATTGGTGCTTCAGCAGGTCAGAAATGCAGAACTCAGCAACAGAACAAAACCCTTGAGGTTGGGGATTGCCTCCTAAGAAGCTTTAAGTACTGAGTCATTAAAAAAGGCTCAGCTTTTTTAAAGAGAGCTGTGAATTGCTCCGGTCTCTTTATTGTTGCTATTCTTAGCTCATGGGTGATCTGGTTAAGCTCCAGAAGCCCATATATCTTGGAAACATTTAACAAGGAGCAATCAAGTCTGGAGCAGCAAACTTTATTTCAAGGAGTCTATTCTGGTGCCAGGGAAGGTTTTGCCTCTCAGCTGCGGTTCCTCGGAGTATTGAAGTGATGAGTCATGACAAGGAACCCTTAAAACAGTCATTAAGAGAGTCACCTCGAGTACTGTTCAGAAGTGGCTGGGCTGTGGCTTGTGGTTGTTGAGTTCTGACTAGGGGTGGGCAGGAAGGTTTTCCAGTAATTCTGGACTTTGAATGCCATCCTGGGGACAGCCTGGGGGTTGCAAGACCCACAGGAGCCTCTATGGAGAGGTCACTGATATTTTTTCATTATCATTCTGCAGTGGGGCTTGCCAAGTAGATGAGCTTTTTCATTTTGGGTTGTTTGGGGTCTGTTCTAATGGACAGACAGGTGGCTCATGGCTGTAAGGGCTGGAGGGCAGAATCATAGAATTGGAAAGGCCCCACAAGGACCATCCAGTCCAACTGCTGTCCCTGCCCAGGACACTCCCAACACTCACCCCGTGGGACTGAGGGCAGTGGCCAAATGCTTCTGGAATGCTGGCAGAGCAGGGGCCCTGACTGCTTCCCTGGGGAGCTGTTCCAGTGCTCCACCACCCGCTGGGGGAAGAACCTCTTCCCAATGTCCAATCTCCCCCTGCCCTGGCACATCTTCCTGCCATTGCCTCCAGTCCTGTCCCAGGTCCCCAGAGAGCAGAGCTCAGCCTCTGCTCCTCATTGTGAGAAAGCTGTAACCTGCAATGAGGTCTCCTCTCAGTCTCCTCCAGGCTGAACAGACCAAGGGACTACAGCCACTCCTCATACGATTTCCCCTCCAGACCCTTCACCAACATTGATGAAATCATTAAAACCCCATGCTAGGATCTGGCATTCATCTTCTGAATTAAGAACAAGATATCATTTATCAAGAACAAACCATCACAGAGTAGAGGCAGGTTGGTGTCTGACTTGAACAAGCCACTGGATAAACCTGAAGAGAAACAGAGGCTGCTTAATTAGGATAAGAGTCTAGCATTGTACAAAGATTAAGTAAACAACTCAGCTTGTTGGCGTGGGCAATTAGTAACCAAGTGCTGACCCTCATGACTCAGGTGCAGCCTTTTCTCCCTGCAAAATGAGCTTCCTAATCCCTTGGCAGTCGTGATGCCTAAAGTCCTCCAGTCAAATGCATCATTAATTTAAGAATTGTTTAAATGACTGGGTTGGCGTAATTAATTCCTGATGTATTCATAATCCAGGCTAAAGTGAGTGGTAATGCATGAGTCTGTGTCAATTAGTCTGTTTAACTGGGTTAAGGAAGGAGCCAAAGTCACTTTTATCTGCAAGAGTCTTTGCTCAGATGCTCTGTTAGACACTGCCAGAGGCTGCCCAGGGATGGGGTGGGGTTCCCATCCCTGGAGGTGTTTAGAAGACAGGTAAATGAGTTTCTGAGCAACACAGTTTAGTAAGAGGACAGGTACAGTTGGACTCAATGATCTTGAGGTCTTTTCCAACCAGATGATTCTATGAAGCCACCCATAATCATTCATTTTAGTGGTAAGGTGGGGACAACACCCTGTGGGAAGGAGAAAGTGCTTAGTGCTCCACATAGGCTGCCCCACCCAGCTCATCAGTAGTGCAGGAACTCATAGGTCTTGGGGGAATGGGGTGACCTTTCAAAAGAAAACCAGACACCTAGAGAAAATATTGCCATCCATCTTAACGTGCACAGAACACTAAGTTTAAGAAGTTTGTCTCACAATGTGGAATATTTATGGAGTTCAGTGGTCCTACATGTGTATGCTTACGGAAAGACCAGGTTGGATGGGGCTTTGAGCCTTCTGATCCAGTGGGAGGACTCCCTGCCCATGGCAGAAGGGTTGGAACTGGATGGACTGCAAGGTCCCTTCCAACCCAAAGAATCCTGTGGCTCGATTCAACTATAAATGATTCTGCCTCTGCCTTAGCACCTACGATTCTTCTTATGGCACTGAACTTATAGATCAAAGTGTTGATACACATCACCCCTTCTATCACATCTGTCATATCATCCATGCTTTCACCAAGTAAAACCAAAACCCACAATTTTTGAAGCAGATATATAAATGCCATAACTCCCTGAGCATCCCATGTAAAATACCTTTCATTCCCTTATTTTCACTGTCGTGCACTGAAGTAGTTTGCTATTGGTTTTCATTCTACTGTGCTACTTTTATTACAGGTCATGCTGTACAGGCATTCTGCTGTAGGGAAAACACAAGGCTACTCAAAGGAGACAGATATTTCATATATTTTCATCTTTTTTATTAAATTGGACAGATAAATAATTTTAATTAAAATATTCAAAGCAATTCTAGTGCACTCGTGAGGTGGGAAAGAGTAAGAGGAGCCAGCAGATGAGATAGGACAGACACAATGTCTGCAAATAATTATACAGCTAGATAAACCATCATTTATCTTTAATAAATATTTTGCATCAGGTTTCTACATACTGGATAGACATATATATATATTTATAGCCTGGAGATGAGAAGGCTGAGCAGCAACCTCATTGCTCTAAAATGAGCTCTCTAAAACTGCCTGAGAGGAGGTTGTGGGGAGGTGGGGGTTGGTCTCTTCTCCCCAGTGACAGGGGATGGGAGGAGAGGAAATGGCCTCAAGTTGTGCCAGGACAGGTTCAGATTGGATATTAGGAAACATTTCTGAACTGACAGAGTGGTGAAGCCCTGGCAGAGGCTGCCCAGGGCAGTGGGGGAGTCTCCATCCCTGGAGGGGTTAAAAAGGTGTAGACATGGCATTTTGAGACATGGTTTAGTTGGCACGGTGGGGTTGGACTGGATGAGCTTAGAGGTCTTTCCCAACCCTTAATGATCCATTGTTTCCATAGCCCAGTAGGAGTGGTTTATCACTTGGAAAAAAAAGGCATATGAGATTGAACAGCTTGCACAGTAAAATTCCTTCTGTGCTAAGGATGGAAAAAGCAATCCAAACTAGGCAACTATAAAATGAGAGTTGTGAGGCAGTGGTTTAAGAAACAGCTATCTTTAGTTCTCTTTCAGTCTGGAAGTGCCTAAAAAGCATTGTCGCTGCATTTTCTCTTTGTCAGGACTGACAAACAGTGAGAAATGCTGTGCTGAAGCATTCATTAAACAAGAATTTCAAAGTGGGATTTGACTCAGAGCCGTTCCAATCTCTGACCACTCTCTCAGTGAAGAAATTCTTCCCAATGTCCAGTCTAACCCTGCCCTGGCACAACTTGTGGCCGTTCCCTCTCGTCCTATCGCTTGTCACTTGCCAGAAGAGAGCAGCACCCACCCCGTCACAGCCTCCTCTCAGGCAGTTGGAGACAGGGATGAGGTCTCCCCTCAGCCTCCTCTTCTCCAGGATAAACAGCCCCAGCTCCCTCAGCTGCTCCCACAACCCCTGTTCTCCAGCCCCTTCCCCAGCTCCGGTCCCTTCTCTGGATGCTCTCCAGCCCCTCAATGTCCTTCTTGGAGTGAGGGGCCCAGAACTGACCCCAGCACTCGAGGGGTGGCCTCCCCAGTGCCCAGGTCAGGGGCACAATCCCTGCCCTGCTCCTGCTGCCCACGCTGTGCCTGACACAGCCTAAGATGCCATTGGCCCTCTTGGCCCCCTGGGCCACTGCTGGCTCACGTTCAGCCCCTGCCAACCAACACCCCCAGGGCCTTCTCCTCCAGGCAGCTCTCCAGCCACTCTGCCCCAGGGCTGTAACACTGCTCAGGGTTGTTGTGTCCCAAGTGCAGGACTCAGCACTTGGCCTTGTTGACCCTCATCCCGTTGGTCTCAGCCCATGGATCCAGCCTGGCCAGATCCCTCTGCAGAGCCTCCCTTCCTTCAAGCACATCAACACTTGCACCCAGCTTGGTGTCATCCACAAACTTGCTCAGGGTGCACTCGATCCCCTCATCCAGATCATTGATAAAGATATTGAACAGGACTGGACCCAGCACTGAACTCTGGGGAACACCACTCGTGACCGGTTTCCAGCTGGATTTAACTCCATTCCCCACCACCCTCTGGGCCCAGCCATCCAGCCAGTTTTTCACCCAGCAGAGGGTGTGACTGTCCATGCCGATGGCAGCCGGTTTCTCAATCAAAATTACAACTGTTGAAGTCGTTATGGCCTTCCAAGTCTTCACGTCTCCTTTTGTTTGATGGGGACATCAATGGGCTTGCCTGCAGCCCCCTGTTCTACAGGAGAGCCAGCAAAAGGATCTGGAATTAGCAGCAAGCTAACAATTCCTTGACATTAAAGAAATACCAACATTGTGGAATCGTCCCTTAAAGAGAAGGGTGAGATGGGTTTGCCCCCACCTCTCACTGCTGATCAGTGCTTACAGCCCTCCTCGTTTGGAAACTGTTGGAAGCCCAGGAGCTGGAGGAGCTGGCACAGGCACCCCAGGGAGCACAGGGACTGCTGAACTCATCCATCTTCCTGTCATTTTCTGCAGTTTTCTGTTAAATCAGTGTTTTCAGCAACAGGAGTGAGAAGACTCAGTAAACACAAGGGCTCAGTGGGGTCCAGGACTCAGATAAGCAATTTATGGACTTTCTCATGGACTTGTAACCCAAAATAAGAGAAGTTGACATTGCAGCAACCACCACAGACTGATCAACGCGTGAGCCTCCAGTCTCAAGCACTGCTTGAATCTCTCATGGCCTGACATCATTTCAGGTTTGAGTTTGTTACAGCCAAACAGTCACAGAATTATTGCCACAAATATGTTTTAGTTCAAATTTAGCTCCATGAAATTATGTAGCATGTTGTTAATTAATGGGTTATTCTGCATGGAGTGAGCTACCTACGTCCCTTGGATCTGACCCAAGCTTTTTATCTTCCCAGGAGTTCTGGCACAGTGAGCAGGACATGGGTAGCATTGGGAATAGCTGGAGTCAGGGGAAAGACCCAGATTTGGGGAAGAGTGGCTGGAGAGCTGCCCAGGAGAAAAGGCCCTTGGGGTGCTGGTTGGCAGTGGCTGGGCATGAGCCAGCAGTGGCCCAGGTGGCCAAGAGGGCCACCAGCATCCTGGCTTGGATCTGCCAAGGTGTGGCCAGCAGGAGCATGGAAGGGGTTGTCCCCCTGGCCTGGTCACTGATGGGGCCACACCTTGAATCCTGGGGTCAGTTCTGGGCCCCTCACTCCAAGAAGGACCTTGAGGGGCTGGAGAGCATCCAGAGAAGGGAACAGAGCTGGGGAAGGGGCTGGAGAACAGGGGTTGTGGGAGCAGCTGAGGGAGCTGGGGCTGTTTATCCTGGAGAAGAGGAGGCTGAGGGGAGACCTCATCCCTGTCTCCAACTGCCTGAGAGGAGGTTGTGGGGAGGTGGGGGTTGGTCTCTTCTCCCCAGTGACAGGGGATGGGATGAGAGGAAATGGCCTCAAGTTGTGCCAGAGGAGGTTTAGATTGGATATTAGGAAAAATTCCTTCATGGAAAGGGCTGTCAAGCCCTGGCAGAGGCTGCCCAGGGCAGTGGTGAAATGTCCACCCCTGGAGGGGTTCAGTTAGCCTGTAGATGAGGCACTTTGGGACATGGTTTAGCAGACACTGTGGAACTGAGCTGGTGGTTGGGCTGGGTGATCTTAGGGGTCTTTTCCAGCCTTGATGATTCTGTGATTTCCAGTGTTCATCTCTTGTATCACCCTTGTGTGCCTTAAAGCACAAGGAGGGAAAAGTCTCACTGAGCTTTCAGCTGTTGTTTCCTAGCACAGGAAATCACTGTTCAATCTTGAGAGAGGGGAGATTATTATGCAAACCCTCAAACCACTAAAAAGTCGTTGCAGAGGCAACAAGAAAAGAATTAAAACAACGCAGCCAACACCCACTCACACAGAAAACCCACCCTAAAATAAATATCCTGAGAGTAGGGTACAACAGAGCTGTTATATTAACAGGGAATCATTCCACAGCACTAATCCAGCATCTGTTATCTCTAAAAACATTCTGCAATGAATTCCCTGTGCTCTGGAGGAAACTGTGATTTGAAAAATACCACTATTAATTGATTCCACAAATTAACAGCTAATCCAAGAGTCCTGATTATGATTAGTCTGCTAATCAATTTATTTGATAGAAAGCTTTCTAAATTTTCCAAATTACAGTTCAGCTCTTCTCTCCCTCTTTTTCACTCGTTTCATCTAATTAACTGGGTTTTTTCCTAGCAGTGAAAAGCAAGATCTTCCTTTCTTAATTGCCTCTTGACCCTTCCTCACTCTCCAATGTGGTTGCATTTAGAGGTTCTTCATCATGAGGAAATTAAAATGCTATCAACGGATTAAAAATATTGTTTGACCCAAAGGCAACTTCCCAGCATGTCTGTGAATCCTTGGCAGTTATATTTACGGAGCTTTGCTGGGGAAAGGCTGACTCCTCCGAACACTGGATTGCCCTTCAGTTAATGCATGTGGATGAGCAGCCTCCCTGGTGACTCTGCAAAGATCTGGCTCAGTATCTGCTGATTGCAACACCAGCAATGAGAAAACTGCAGTGCATGAGGGAGCTGTGGTGCCACTGGAGCAGGGCAGGTGTCCCCAACCAGCCAAGGGATCCTTGGGAAGATGTCCCAGCAAGTGGTAAAACTGATCTGACACACACAGGTGTATCCTGGAGAGCTGGGGCAGTGAGGAGGAGTGGCTGGGAAAGTATGCAGAAAGACATGAAGCTTGGGGAAGAGAGGCTGGAGAGCTGCCCAGCAGAAAAGGGCCTGGGGGTGCTGATTGACAGCACCTGAGTATGAGCCAGCACTGCCCAAGAAGGCCACCAGCATCCTGGCTTGGATCTGCCAAGGTGTGGCCAGCAGGAGGAGGGCAGGGATTGTCCCCCTACACTCAGCACTGGTGAGGTCACACCTTAAGTGCTGGGGTCAGTTCTGGGCCCCTCACTCCAAGAAGGACCTTGAGGGGCTGGAGAACAGGGAAGAGAACGGAGCTGGGGAAGGGGCTGGAGAACAGGGGTTGTGGGAGCAGCTGAGGGAGCTGGGGCTGTTTATCCTGGAGAAGAGGAGGCTGAGGGGAGACCTCATCCCTGTCTCCAACTGCCTGAGAGGAGGTTGTGGGGAGGTGGGGGTTGGTCTCTTCTCTCCAGTGACAGGGGATGGGAGGAGAGGCCTAAAATTGTGCCAAGGAGGTTTAGATTGGATATTGGGAAAGAATTCTGTACTGAAAGTGTTGTCAAAAACTGGAAGAGGCTGCCCAGGGAAGGGATGAAGGGTTTCAAATAGTGTGTAAAGTTGGCTCTTCAGGACATGGTCTGGAAGGCACAGTGGTGTTGGGCTGATGGTTGGACTCAAAGATCTTAGAGGTCTTTTCCAGCCTCCATGGTTCTATGATTCTATGAAGAAACAAAGCATGGTCCTTAGCTGCCACATCCATGAGCTTTAAGGTCCCTTTCAACACAAACCATTCTATGATTATTGAAATCAACTTCCACATGGTTTAACTATGTGGTCAGGTTATTTCTTCTCTCCTTCATCCTCCTTCTCTAGAGACTGGAAGATTTCCATTCAGGCTCCTCTGAAAGCTGCCTTCTTTGGGAACCTTCTCTGCTCTTGGCATAACACATGGCTGCTTGGTCAGAAATCCCTCCTTGATGCCCACACCTTGGGCTTTCACCCCCACAAGCTGCCTCCCTTTGTCTGAGTCTCACTCTGAAGAGGGAGACCTCGACCACAATGCACCACGGTGTAATTCCACCATGGATCAGCACTGAGGCTGGAATATAAGACCTTTTCCTTCAGACCTGTTTTTCTCATGCACAGCAGCTCTCCAGCAGGGCTGCAACCTCTTGGTGTCATTGTGATGTAAGTAAGCAGTGACAATCATCATGATTAAAAAGGCTATGGATTTTTCCAGAAGTACTGAGTCCTCCCTCCCTTTTCTTGACAAGTGGTTTTATAGTAGGTGGGCAATTCAAAAGCCATGTGAGAAGCACCTTTTTTTATATAAATACACTTTTTAAAATAGCAGGGTTTAGCAGCTGAGTGATGCCAGCTTTCTACCCGTGGATTTCAGAATATTTAGAATATTCTCTTAGTGCAAAGAGGAGAAGGCCATGAATGGAGAAGACTCAGGAGCTCACAGCTGGCGACAGGCAGCGCATTCAAGCACGCAGTGATCAATTACAGCTGAATGGAAGCTGAGTCATCCGATCGGTGTAAAAACTCTGAATGGCAGCAGTGTGCCAAAAGGACTTTTCTTTTTCTTGTAGCACACAGGGCAGTGATCCACGAGGTACAGGTGAGCAAACTGGGGGCCACGCTGCACCTACGCTTGCCAATCTGAGCCAGCTCTGACACCCTAGGAAGAAAATGGACTTTAAAAGTGTTCCAGCGCAGATTTGGGGGACTGTTTGCAATAGGAACAGAGATACAACTGGGTGGACATCAGATCTGTGCCTTCCCTTTTGTCTTGGCCTGTGTTGGCACAGCCACTGGTGCTGGCTCACTTCTCAGCCAGCCTCCAGTTCTGTGGGCTAACATCTCCAGCCTTGCCTCTACTCTCAGGAAGATTTAGATTAGATATTAGGCAGAAATTCTTCACAATAAGAGTGGGGAGGCCCTGGCCCAGGTTTCCCAGAGCAGTGGTGGCTGCCCCATCCCTGGAGGTGTTCAAGGCCAGGTTGGATGGGGCTTGGAGCCCCCTGATCCAGTGGGAGGTGTCCCTGCCCATGGCAGGGGGTGGAACTGGATGGGCTTTGAGGTCCCTTCCAACCCAAACCTGTCTGTGATTCCCCAGGCTGGTGTGGTGACCATCGTCCTTGCCACCTATTTGCCATGTGGTCCTTTCTCCTTGGAACCTTCTCCCTTGGCTTCCCTCCCCAGGATTTTGCTTCTTTCTTCTAAAACAAAAATGGCAAGAGGAGGAATAAGGTTAAACCTGTTGTTTCCTTTTCCTCACTCACAGCTTTCCAAATCCTTCTCATTCTTTCCTGCGCCTTTCCCTACCCTATCCCTCCCCATCACTGCATCAGCCTCCCACCTCCTCTCCTGTGTGTCCAAGGTCTGCTCTGGCTCTTCCTCCTGCAATTGCAACAAGATTTCCTTTCTCTTGTCTTAAGACAAAGCAAAGGAAAACCATATCCCTGTCTCTGCTTGGTTTTCCAGCCATCTCTCTGTGTCTGAGCTTCCTTTATCTTCCTTAGCACTTTGTCTGCATAGACCATAATTCTTGGTAAAGGCAGCAAGAACATTCCTGAGCAACCTGATTCAGTTGAAGATGTCCCTGCTCACTGCAGGGGGGTTGGACTGGATGACCTTCATGGTCCCCTTCCAACCCAAACCGTGCTATGGTTCTGTGATCACTTCCTCAAGACAGGCACTGGTTGGTATTTGTATGGGTCCAAGTACAGCTGACAGTTTCCTGTGGTGAAGAGGTCCAATACTGGCAGGACATCTCCAACTTGTGACTCGTTATCTTCTCTCTTGACTTCAACTGAGCTTTTGGACTCATTACCTTCTCCATGAAAAGATCTGGAAGGAGAAGGTATTGATCCAATACATTAAATACATTAGAGCACAACTAACGTGTCGTTTAAGACTAACCTACAGGTACAAATATGTTGTGGAATTCTAAAGCAAAACCACAAATTTCCACTCTTCTCAGGCAGCTTTTAACCCATCTACTCCTTTCCACCTCACTTTAGTTTCAGCTCACAGCCAGTCTGAGTTGCTCTGGCAAAACTCTTACGTCATGCTCAAGGGAAGTTATTGGGTTTCCCATTAACATTGGGATTGAAAAGCCACTCATTGATTTACCTTCATTATGAAGATAATCACTAGGTATTTCTCATTCAGGTGTTTCTAATGAAAAATGGCTTTCCCATTCATTAAGTTGTCAAATTCGAATGGACCTGTAGTTACAAGGATCTCACATACAAAAACCCAGTCCCTGCCTGGTGTACTTGCAGGTATGAAACACAGAGGATGCCACAACAGCACACTCAGGTCTCCATAAGGTTGCTTGGCTCATGGAGCAGCAGCACATCAAAGGAAAACACTGCCAAGGCCAATGAACCCTGCCTCATCCTTCTCAGGTGACACCTTACAGGCCCTATAACCTATGGGATGAGATAGTAACTGATGTGCTGCAGCCGTGCTTGTTGGGCTCTAAATTAAGCTATCTGAAAAAAACAAATTAGTCTTTTTTGTTGTATTCCAGCTTGGAGTGGTTTGCAGAAATGTCAGGATCCTGTCTATCGTGCTCCTGCATCAGTACATGGAATCATAGAACCATTAAGGTTGGAAAAGAACTCTTTGCTCATCCAGTCCAACCATCGGCCCCACATCACCGTGCTGGCTGAACCCAGTCTGGAAGAGCCACGGCCAGAATCACAGAATCACAGAATCATCAGGTTGGAAAAGACCTCTGAGATCGTCAAGTCCAACCGTTCCTGTCCACTGCTAAACCAGATTCCTGAGCACCTCATCCACCCATCTTTAAACCCCTCCAAGGATGGGGACTCCACCCCCTCCCTGGCAGCCTCTGACAGGGCCTGAGAACCCTTTCCATGAAGAAATGTTTCCTGATGTCCAATCTGACCCTGCCCTGGCACAACTTGAGGCCATTTCCTCTCCTCCCATCCCCTGTCCCTGGGGAGAAGAGACCAACCCCCACCTCCCCACAACCTCCTCTCAGGCAGTTGGAGACAGGGATGAGGTCTCCCCTCAGCCTCCTCTTCTCCAGGATAAACAGCCCCAGCTCCCTCAGCTGCTCCCACAACCCCTGTTCTCCAGCCCCTTCCCCAGCTCCGGTCCCTTCTCTGGATGCTCTCCAGCCCCTCAAGGTCCTTCTTGGAGTGAGGGGCCCAGAACTGACCCCAGCACTCGAGAGGTGGCCTCCCCAGTGCCCAGTGCAGGGGCACAATCCCTGCCCTGCTCCTGCTGCCCACGCTGTGTCTGACACAGCCCAAGATGCCATTGGCCCTCTTGGCCACCTGGGCACACTAAGAAGGCCAGTGACATCTTGGCCTGTACCAGACACAGCGTGGCCAGCAGGAGCAGGCAGGACCTGGCATGTTGACCAGGGCCAACAAGCCTGTGTCCACCATCTCTCTGGCTGGAGGGACCACGAGGTGAGAGGGTGTCCTAATGGCACGATTGCTATTGGTGTCATCGATCAAAGGTATTAGATTTCAC
This sequence comes from Tapera naevia, assembly GCA_033556795.1. Lineage (NCBI taxonomy): Eukaryota > Metazoa > Chordata > Aves > Cuculiformes > Neomorphidae > Tapera > Tapera naevia. The sequence continues at coordinate 804,589 of JAUMJJ010000307.1, forward strand.
CCCCTGGCCTAAACCTGAACAAGGTGTGGGAATCAGACACATTTCCTCCCCATCATTCCCCTGTAAACTTTGATTTCATTATAAAACCCCACAAACCTAGGAAAAAAAACCCAAAATGTCCCTAAGCCCACTGTTCTTTACTGTTGTCTCTTAGACAAAGAGGTGTCCACCCTGTTAATAACAGCCTGGGATGAGGTATGGTCTTGGTTCAACTAAAACCACTTAGAAGAAGTGCACAGAGTAAGGGTTTTAATCTTGGAGGCTTTTTGAAACTGGAGCCCTCGTCTCGCTACTACGCTACCTGGAGCAGAAAGCAATTTGATTTTCAATTTCTGGCCTTTGTAGCACGTTGACTAAACTCTTTCCTGGGAGGAAATCCGTGCGTGTACATACAGGCCCTGACTTTTACGAAGATCAGCAGTATTTCTGTCAAAGTCCCTGGAGCCAGACCAGGGCAGGGCTGGTGTTAACAAGAGAAAAATCCAGCAAAGCCGAAGGAAATGATCCAAATCCTCCATGTTTCCAAAGGGCATTAATTGACTGAAAGACCTTAAAAGCAGTGCTTTAGGAGGAAGTTCCAATTCTTTTACTTTCTGTTCTTCCTTTTTTTTTCTGAGGGTCAGTCTGTCCCTAAAGAGAAGAGGCAAACTCTCCCCTGGTGTCTCCTTACCCTTCATGAACATCCTCTGCCCTGGACATCCCTGTGGCTCCTCTCTCTCTTGACCTCATGAGGTTGAAGAAGGCCAAGTGCAAGGTCCTGCACCTGGGTCGGGGTAATTCCAAGCATAGATGCAGGCTGAGAGGAGAGCGGATTGAGAGCACTCCTGAAGAGAAGGACTTGGGGTGCAGGGGATGAGAAGCTCAACATGAGCTGCAATGTGTGCTGTAGGCCAGGAAACCCCTGTGTGCTGGGCTGCACCCAGAGCAGTGGGACCAGAGGGGAGGGAGGGGATTCTGCTCCTCTGCTCCGCTCTGGGGAGACCCAACTGGGGTCCTATGTCCAGTTCTGGAGTCCTCAGCACAGGAAGGACCTGGAGCTGTTTGAGTGAGTCCAGAGGAGGCCACGGAGATGATCTGAGGGCTGGAGCCCCTCTGCTATGAGGACAGGCTGAGAGAGTTGGGGTTGTTCAGCCTGGAGAAGAGAAGGCTCTGGGGAGACCTTAGAGCAGCCTCCCAGGACTGAAAGGGGCTCCAGGAAAGCTGGGGAGGGGCTCTTGATCAGGGATTGCAGGGACAGGAAGAGGGGGAAGGGTTTTTAGGTGAAAGAGGGGAGATTGAGATGAGATCTTGGGAAGAAATGTTTTGCTGTGAGGGTGGGGAGGCCCTGGCCCAGGTTGCCCAGAGCAGTGGTGGCTGCCCCATCCCTGGAGGTGTTCAAGGCCAGGTTGGATGGGGCTTGGAGCCCCCTGATCCAGTGGGAGGTGTCTCTGCCCATGGCAAGGGGTGGAACTGGATGGGCTTTGAGGCCCCTTCCAACCCAAACCATTCCATGATTCTGTGATTCTGTCCTCGTTTCTGTCATGACAGCAAATCCCCTCCTCATCCCCAGCATGAAGTACTCACAGATCTGTCATGTTTTCCCAGACAATTTTAGGAATATTGCTATTTTTAAAAACCAGGAAAACACTCCAGGAAAGCATCACTCCCCAAATAAAAAGCATTAATTTCCAAAGAAGAGTCCTTTTTCCTTGCTCTGACCTTGTCCTTATCGCAGCCCCTCTCAGCATAATTTCCAAACACGTGGATCATGGTTGGCACCCAACTGCTTATGCTTATTTTTTCTGTGGTCCTTTGTGCTGTATTAATTCACTTCTTCCTCAGGTTTCTTTCTTCCTCACCTTTCCAGGTCTGTGTATTGCCCAGCAGCTCTTTTTCCCTCCTCAATTAACCTCCTGTTATTTCTTTCCTCGGGAAAAAATACCTTATACTGCAAAACACATGTCCCTTCTGATACTGTTTGCTCTTCTAATAATTACTTCATTAAACTTTGTTTATATTTCATTTTTATGGGATGGCCAAAAGTCTCCCCAAAAAAGCACTCTAGTATTATTAATTAAATATAGCCTTAAAGAAACCTATACAAATCTAATGATATTTTTATGTGCAAAATTTAATTCTTATTGATTTTCCAGAGTAAGTTGCATGGGTTTTAATAAGAATTTTATTTTCTTGCTATGATGGTGGTTCAGGATTAGCAAATATTCTACAGGAAATACTTTACAGACTGCTGGGGCAAAAGAAAAAGGCACAAAAATGCAAAAACAACAACAAACTTAAGAGTGGGGCAAAGTGAAGGAAGGAAATGAATAAATAATGATGATGCCCAGACGTATATTTGAGATCCTAAATCATTATTTCATAGAATCATAGAATAGAATCATCATCAGAGAATGGTTTGGGTTGGAAGGTACCTTATGGAATCATTTGGTTGCAAAAGACCTTTGAGACCATCAAGTCCAACTTTATCTGTCCACTGCTAAACCAGATCCCTGAGACCTTAAAGACACGAATTCTCTGGGCAACCTTGGCCAGGGCCTCCCCACCCTCCTCGTGAAGAATTTCTTCCTGCTGTCTAACTTAAATCTCCTCCCTTTATTCGCTGGATAAGGAATTAAAAGCAGGAATATGGTGAGATATTGCTTTTTTTATTTGACTTTAATGTAAGGCTGGAGGACAGACCCGGGTGCAGTAACAAAAATAAGTGAATAAGCCAAAAAGCAGTCTGTTGAGAAATTAATCAGATTATTTTATAATGTAGGGAATGATGCCATCACATAACTTTTAGGAGCACTAACACTTTGTGTTTCAGGCATCTGGCCCTTTATGTGCTGCAGTATTTTTGCTTCCATCAACACTAATGTATAAAGTCAAGGAAAACAGCAGTAGGGTGAGATATATTTAATGATATGGATTAAGAGAAGTGATACCAGCTGAGGATTGGTGCTCGAATCATTAATCCTCTGCATTATATGTATAAATATGTATACAAGAGGACAGGGGCCATGTATAATGCCATGTACATGCATTTATGAAAAGACCTGGCTGTTGCCTTCACAGAGTGACAACAATTCACACCAGGTGAGAGTCTGCTTGGGGTAATATATGACAGTAACTAACACCTGAAATATGGTGAGGCTTTTCCCTGGAGTAAGCACTTTGGGGACAGCAGCAGCAGGCACTGTAAATCCACGGAGCTGTGCTGACAGCAGGGAAGCTGCCTATTAAAAACTGATCTCACTTGCAGCTTACTCAAGCCTTTAAACAAAGTTTCCAAGTCTGTGAGGTGGGACATGGCTGGCATCTCCAAGCTGGGAATTCTGCTTTGAGAAACCCTAATCTTCCTTAAGATGCACTGAGGTGGTTGCTAATCACATCACAATGGTACTTAACCACCCACTGATTTATGCACATGTACACACACATCTATCTGTAAATAGAGATGTACGTACTCCTCTTTATCACAGAATCACAGAATGGTTTGGGTTGGAAGGGCCCTTTAAGCCCATCCAGTCCAACCCCCCTGCTGTGAGCAGGGATGTCTTGACCACATCAGGATGCTCAAAGCCCCATCCAACCTGACCTTGAGTATCTGCAGGGATGGGGCATCCACAACTTCTCTGGGCAACCTGTGGAAGGGTTTCACCAGCCTCCTTGTGAAATATTTCTTCCTTATATCTAGTCTGAATCCCTCCTCCTTTAGTTTAAAACCAAATCCTCTTGTCCTATACAGTCAAATACATATATATATATACCTGGGGGCTCCAGAAAAGCTGGGGAGGGGCTCTTGATAAGGGATTGCAGGGATAGGAAGAAGGGGAATGGTTTGAAGCTGAAAGAGGAGAGATTGGGATGAGATCTTGGGTAGAAATTGTTCACACAGGCACAGGTTTCCCAGAGAAGCTGTGGCTGCCCCATCCCTGGAGGTGTTCAAGGCCAGGTTGGATGGGGCTTTGAGCACCTGATCCAGTGGGAGGTGTCCCTGTCCGTGGCAGGGGGGTGGAACTGGATGGGCTTTGAGATCTCTTCCAACCCAACCCATTCTGTGGTTCTATGATCCATGTGTATCTGGACACCTGCTGATGTGCTGGTGGGCACGTTGAAAATCTCCCACTTGTCTTCATCTGCTGGTGGGGTCTGGGCTTGTGTTTTTGCAGCTGGGGGAACGTTACGGCCTTCTTTGTGGCTACAGGTGAATGCGAAGAACCGCATTTCTCTTTTAATTCGTGCACGCTGCCACAAAGCACACGCTGGGAAGCTGATGAGTGATTAGTTATACATGGATGTTTTTATACTTCTGAAGAGATTTTAGGCAGAGTGGCTGCAACTGCATTTTGATTCGATAATTGGAGTTGAAGGACTCTTAAATCTATGAAAACGGTTTTCGGTCTTTAAAAAGGTGGTTTAAAGCCCCTTTATGTTTGATTTTGACAGCTGCTGGAATCATTGCAGTAAGAGATCAGATAATCAGCTGGGGAAGTTCTGGAGAAGTTTGATACAGTTGTTTACCAAGGAAATGCTGCTCACCAAGAATGTCTCAAAGTGTGCTGGATATTTATTCCATATTACTTTTTCACTAAAATCAAAATGAGATCATTTTTTGTTATAGAACCACAGAATCCTTAAGGTTGGAAAAGCCCTCTGAGCTCATCCAGTCCAACCCTCAGCCCAACCCCACCGTGCCTGCTGAACCATGATCTGAAGTGCCACGTCTGCACAGTTTTTGAGCCCCTCCTGGGATGGAGACTCCACCACTGCCCTGGGTGAAAGGGTCCAAAGCAAAGACCACACTGAAAAAATTAACTGTGCTGTGGAGAGCAGCCATGGGCCATGAATGTGTCTGGGAGGGATGGCCCAGGACAGAGCAGGTCCCAGGAACATCAGGACAGGGCACAAACTTGGGGTCTCAGGCTCTGGCTGCTCTCTGGTACTCAGTCTCTCTGTCTCCTGGGTTAGAAATTGGCACAGGCACTTTACTCTTTTTGTTCAAGCATCCAGGGACACGTGCAGAGAGAACAAGGCTAAAAAATCCTGCTTATCATAGAAATGTTGGTTGGAAGGGTTGACTTTGCCTACCTGACATTGAGATCATCGAGTTCAACCGTCCCTGTCCACTACTAAACCCTGTCCCTGAGCACCTCATCTGCCCATCCCTTAAACCCCTCCAGGGAAGGGAACTCCACCCCCTCCCTGGCAGCCTCTGACAGGGCCTGAGAACCCTTTCCATGAAGAAATGTTTCCTGATGTCCAATCTGACCCTGCCCTGGTGCCACTTGAGGCCATTTCCTCTCATCCCATCCCCTGTCACTGGGGAGAAGAGACCAACCCCCACCTCCCCACAACCTCCTCTCAGGCAGTTGCAGACAGGGATGAGGTCTCCCCTCAGCCTCCTCTTCTCCAGGATAAACAGCCCCAGCTCCCTCAGCTGCTCCCACAACCCCTGTTCTCCAGCCCCTTCCCCAGCTCTGTTCCCTTCTCTGGACTCTCTCCAGCCCCTCAAGGTCCTTCTTGGAGTGAGGGGCCCAGAACTGACCCCAGCACTCGAGGTGTGGCCTCCCCAGTGCCCAGGGCAGGGGCACAATCAAGGATCTTACGATTCAGGAGATGCTGCTTGCCAAATAAAAGTTCTGAGGCCACCTAATCCATAAGAGGGCACCAAAACATGGAGAGGAATCATGGGGCAAAATCTCCAGCCTGTGGGAGAATTAGAGCACTAAGTCACATGGGATGGCTGAACTCATTCCATCTGATCCCATTCAGACCTGTTGCATTGGGCTTTTGGCAGTCAAGGAAGGACAGTTACGGGAAGAGCCACCAACGTGCTGTGCTGTAAACCCAAAGGCAGGCACAGAAACGTGACCTGGTTCCAATTCTTGCAGGATCTGTGCCAGATCCTCAGCTGATTAAACGAGCAGAAGTTCATCAGCATCTCTGACAACAAGGACGCCTGATACACTTGAAATGAAGATGCTTGTGAAGTACCTACGAGTGTTCCCAGTGGGTCTAGAGGCTCTGCCTTGGAGAAGGAGAGAAAGTTCCTGAAGGTCAACTCATGAGCCTTGGGGACAAACTCACCCCCCTGCACAGGGACTTCACCTGAGGGATGGAGACCAGTCACTTTCCAGTGACCTCCAGTGAAGAGCTGGGAGGGGGTTAAAGGCCATTCTTGGGCCCATTGCTGAGCTGGATGGCTCCTTTAGTGCTGAATTTCATGTCAGATGAGCTGTTATTCTTAAAATTAACCATTAGGAAGGAAATGCCACCCAGGGGTAATGCACAGCTTAAATCCTCAGAGAAAAAGGTGTCATTTATAGAACCATAGAATGGTTTGGGTTGGAAGGGACCTCAAAGCCCAACCAGTTCCACCGCAGTGACACCTCGCACCGGATCAGGGGGCTCAAAGCCCCATCCAACCTGGCCTTGAACACCTCCAGGGATGGGGCAGCCACCACTGCTCTGGGCAACCTGGGCCAGGGCCTCCCCACCCTCATTTCTTCCTAATGTTTAATCTCAGTCTCTCCCCTTCCAATTTAAAGCCATTCCTCCTTGTCCTATCACTACAGGCCCTTGTAGAAAGACCCTCTCCAGCCCTAGGGATTCTATGATTAATGAAAACGGGGTAACCAAGCAGGGGAGGAGACTTCTGGTGTGAACAAAGACCCAAAACTTGAATCAAAGCATGTCTCACTCGCTTCCCACTGACCTCTGACCAAAGAGGACAGCATGACCTTGATGAATGCTGGTGCCTGCGATTCTTCTTCACGCCCATCCTTTGAACTTCTCCCCCAGGCTGGGCAGCCAGGGAACAGCATTCCCCTGCCTTGTGGATGTCCTTGTGAAGATTGCTGGGTTGAAACCATTCCTCATATTTTTTGGCTGTTATTTCCCCAGAAAATGGATGTATCATACGTTGCCTTCATCTTTTCTCTGGCCTCAGTAAAGGTAAAAGTCAATACAATCTGTATTTCTCCTAGAATTTATTGTGCAGTACAGACATATTTCAGGTAGAAACAAAATAAAATCGTTCAGACATCTCCTCTTCTCTGCCCAGTTCTTCCTGAGGTTCTTTCCTTCCTGTTCCCAGCCCTGACTCAAGTGTTTGCTTGGTTTTTAATTAAGGTCTCCACGCTCCTTCCTGATGGATGTTGTGGCTTCATCTCCTTGTCTGGTTGCAATGCAAACTGTGAGGAGACTTGTCTGGTGCTTAAGTTGCTATAAACACAGATTAGTGGTTTGTAGACTATGATACAGCAACACGCTGCTTTATTTGACAGGTGAGAAATGTTTTTATATTTGAAGATTAAAATAGAGAGAGGAAAATCCAGAAGATGATTCCTGAGATTTTTTTTTTTTTGTCAAGGCTCTGAAAAAATACAGTTTTCTTTAAAAATCTGATTCAAGCAATATTGATATTTAGGAAAGTGGACTCCAAGTTGTCTGTTTTCTCTTCTAAGTGAAGACTCAGCTTGAATATTTCGTTATTAAGACACAATGCATTGAATTAATTGCATTCAGGAATATGAAGCAATCTTCCTCCATGATGATAAAGAAACATCTCCTACTCCTCTGTTATTGCCCCAACATCTGTGTCCTGCAGGTTTGTAGCTGCTGTAGTGTGATCTGCTTCTTGGTGCAGAGGTACCAAGTCACTGAGAACCCCCCTTTGCATTCAGTCTTCTGCTACCCTTGAAGAACAGCTTCACCAGCAGTTTCTGGAATCATGGAATCATTAAGGTTGGAAAAGACCTCTGAGCTCATCCATTCCAACTGCCAGCCCGACCCACTGCACCTCCTAAACAATGCCCTAAAGAGCAGCCTCTACGCATCTTTTGAACCTCTCCAGGGATGGAGACTCCACCACTGCTCTGGGCAGCCTCTGACAGGGCCTCACCACTCTCTCAGGAGAGAAAGTTTTCCTAATATCCAACCTAACCCTGTCCTGGTGCAACTTGAGGCCTTTTATTTTCATCCCATCCCCTGTCACTGGGGAGAAGAGACCAACCCCCACCTCCCCACAACCTCCTCTCAGGCAGTTGCAGACAGGGATGAGGTCTCCCCTCAGCCTCCTCTTCTCCAGGATAAACAGCCCCAGCTCCCTCAGCTGCTCCCACAACCCCTGTTCTCCAGCCCCTTCCCCAGCTCCATTCCTTTCTCTGGACACTCTCCAGCCCCTCAAGGTCCTTCTTGGAGTGAGGGGCCCAGAACTGACCCCAGGATTCGAGGGGTGGCCTCCCCAGTGCCCAGTGCAGAGGGATGATCCCTGCCCTGCTCCTGCTGCCCACACCTTGGCTGATCCAAGCCAGGATGCTGTTGGCCTTTTTGGCCACCTGGGCCACTGCTGGCTCATGTTCAGCTGCTGTTGACCAGCACCCCCAGAGCCTTTTCCACTGGGCAGCTCTCCAGCCACTCTTCTCCAGGCCTGGAGCTGCACGGGGTCGTTGTGATCGAAATGCAGCAGCCAGCACTTGACCCTGCTGAGTCTCATGCAATTGGCCTCAGCCCATTGATCCAACCTGTTTGAAAAGAGAAAGGAAAAGACAAATATTTGGTACTTTCACACTTCTTTGCTGTACCTGAAGTCTGTAGGCTTTGCCTTGACTTCAGCTACGCTGAGCTGGACTCTCCAGCCTTACCCATACGATTTGAAAGACTCAGTGATGTTGGTAATGAGAACATAGAGGGCCACATCACACTCAAACTGTCCTGGTATTTCATTGTAATAGATCAGTATTTTATTCAAAGAATGCTTAAAAATACGGATTCAAATATCTTTTCTTTTTACTTTTTAGCTTCAATTTAATGCAAGCTCCATATTCTTTTCCTGAAGTTGATAATTGTCCAAAGAATCGAGGCTGCTTTAATCATTTCATAGCTCAGCGTGAGCCAACCATCAGCTGTTAGGAACAGCTTCACAAATACGTGCCTTATGCAAAGGAAGGAAATGAGCATACTCTGGCATGAGAAGACTAAAGAAAAGCTTTATGAAATGTTTTTCACAGTCAAAATATTGCACCCTGTGGAGCATATGCTCCCCAGAGACTATTCCATTCAAAGCCACTCAGTATGTGCTGTGCCTTCAGATTTGTCAAGTGTCGGAACACGTGTGAGGAGAGGGTAATCCAATTGATCCTGGCAATCTCATAGAGATTTTCCTCTTACAAGGATTTTGCCACCACTTCAAAATAGCCTCAACTCCAAGGCCGTGACTGACAGAAAAAATCCCCCCCCAAAAAAAAACCCAAACCACCAAACCCAACCCTCTATTGGTATTTCAATGAATTATCTGTTGCAGAATGGAGTTCTGGTGATAAAGTTGAAGAGCACCTTGTGTGGAGCTGATTCAACATTAGCAAAACTTTGCTCTTGATCAGAGAGTGCAGGGATAGGATGAGGGGAACAGTTTTCACCTGAAAGAGGGGAGATTGAGATGAGATCTTAGGGAGAAATGTTTTCCTGTGAGGGTGGGGAGGCCCTGGCCCAGGTTGCCCAGAGCAGTGGTGGCTGCCCCATCCCTGGAGGTGTTCAAGGCCAGGTTGGATGGGGCTTTGAGCCCCCTGATCCAGTGGGAGGTGTCCCTGCCCATGGCAGGGGGTTGGAACTGGATGGGCTTTGAGGTCCCTTCCAACCCAAACCATTCCATGTTTCTGTGAATCATAGAGAGGTTCAGATTAGACATTTCTTCACTGAAAGCATTCTCAGGCACTGGAAGAGGCTGGATGAGTCACCAATCCTGGAGGTGTTAAAAGGTGGGCAGATGAGGTGCTCAGGTCTTAGTTGGACTCAATGATCTCAAGGGTCTTTTCCAACCAAACAATTCTATGATTCTGTGAATATTCAAATGAATACTCAAAATGAACAATGTTTCTTGGCTGACGCCATATATTCCTCCTCATTTGGATAATAAAATCTCTTTAAGATGCCAATTGCCCACCTCTCTGGACACCTCCTCCTCTAATTTCAAGCAGTGGCTCACCTGAGCTGTGACTCCAGATTTCACTGGCAATCTGTCCAGCGTTGTGATCCCTGCCTTGATTGTCTCCCCTAAGTCCAATATCTCTGAAGCTAAAAAGAAATCACTCCATTGATAACTGTTTTAAACTGTTGCAAACATTTCTTTTCATATCTGAATCACTCCCTTTTTTAATTGACCTGCTTTTTTTCGCCCATCTCTGCATCTAAACACATAATTTTGAAATTTTGTGGTATTCTCTAGCTTACAAGCATGATTATTTTTCATGACACCGAACCCATTCCTTGGAATGAGGACCCTTTGTGCACTCAATGCAGCAGCAAATGTATTCCCAATTCACAGTACCCTACATTTTCCCCTTTCAAACCAGCTTTCTTTAATATCTGATTTTCCTTTTCTAAATTCTGAACAAAATGAGCATGCATGGCTAAAGTTACCTTCTTCATCCCAGCAGATCTTTCTCTCTCCAACAGCCAGAGATGATGCAACCGATTAAGCCGATTCTAATAGAAAAACTCAATTTGACTTCAGCAGATATTTATCTTTTCCATTTTTTTACCTGTTTTCTTTCTCCCTTTCTGTGTCCCTGCCCACATATGCACTTGTCAACTCAGGTGACAGCACCATATGCAAATGCTGATAAATAAGCAACAAAATAAGGATGATAATAGCTGGCCATGCACACTGCGTGCCCCTGGTGAGAAGAGTTCATTTCTATTTTGGTTTACAGCACTAATAGAATGGTTTGGGTTGGAAGGGGCCTCAAAGCCCATCCAGTTCCACCCCCTGCCATGGGCAGGGACACCTCCCACTGGATCAGGGGGCTCCAAGCCCCATCCAACCTGGCCTTGAACACCTCCAGGGATGGGGCAGCCACCACTGCTCTGGGCAACCTGGGCCAGGGCCTCCCCTCCCTCACAGGAAAACATTTCTCCCTAAGATCTCATCTAAATCTCCCCTCTTTCAGCTGAAAACCGTTCCCTCTCACTCTGTCCCTGCCCTCCCTGATCCAGAGCCCCTCCCCAGCTTTCCTGGAGCCCCTTTCAGTCCTGGGAGGCTGCTCTAAGGTCTCCCCAGAGCCTTCTCTTCTCCAGGCTGAACAACCCCAACTCTCTCAGCTTGTCCTCACAGCAGAGGGGCTCCAGCCCTTGGATCATCTCAGTGGCCTCCTCTGGACTTGCTCCAACAGCTCCAGGTCCTTCCCTTGCTGAAGTCTCCAGAACTGGACAGAGCCAACACAGCCCAGGTTCACCAAAACTGTCTGTTAGTATTTCATGGCTGTCAAATAATTCCATTGACTTGTGGGTTTATTGGGAATGTCTAAACCTAAACAAATGTCTAAATCCTGATGAAGCAGTATCTAATTTGGATGTAAGATGGAAGACCTTACTCTATAATTAATGTAATGTCAGGGAAACTAAATGCTAGTTCTGGCTCTTTGTGCAGGTGCTGCGTAAGTAGGGCTGCAAATATTGCTTCAGCATCAGAATTATATGGTTAACAGCTAAAACAAACAGGCAAAAAAAGAGAGTGTTATCACAATCCCCTGTCTTTTAAATCTACTCTCTAACTGCAACAGAATAGAATCAAAACCTTCAAAGCTACTGTTGGGATTTCAAATTTCAAAATACCAGTGAAATCTCAAACCAGCTTCCAATCTTTTCTTCAAAATTTGATGGCTTCTGCTTCTAGATTATTGATTCTTCCCTCTGCCCTCTTGTTCAGAAGTTTAATCATCTGCATGCATACTTCATAATTATATTTTGCCCCTCATAAGCAAATAATGATGGATTTACAAGATTTCAAGTCGCTGGGTTTCTGTGTTTATCTCTTTTCTTGCTTCAGTTGCCAACTACAGGCTGTTTTTCATTTCGTTTGGAGGTTTGCACATGCTGACACCATCTTCTGGCATTGAAGTTGCTAAAATAAACTCTTCTCATATTGCATGTTTTCCTCTCAGTTTGAGTATATCAGAAATATCAGTGGTGGAAAACATTCTTCCCTTTCCTGTCTCCCAACCACCTTCCTCTATAAGATCCATCTGCAAAACAGGAGGCAGGATGGAGAGGGCAAACCATGAACAAAGAACACCTTCTACTTGAACTTCCATCCTAGCCATTTTTGGAGTAGAAAATAACTCCAAACTACCAAATCAAAGCCAAATCAAGGCAAAAACACTGAAAAGATTTCAATAAAACTTGTAAATTTGCCTAATGGGAGATTCAGGACTTATAACTTGTGTTCATTTGGTGTCGCACCAGAGGAATTTGGCTGTTGCCTTTCAGGGTGAAACCACCACCATGGAGCAAAAAAAATCACAACAAAAAAAGACAATTTCAAAGGAGCAACTGTCTGTGTCTTTCAAACCCACCAGTAAACTAGCAATGGGAACTTAACTCCTTCCTAACCACAATCAGCCAAACCAACCTGAAGTGTCCATAGTCACTGCAGGCTGGGGGACACAGATGCTGCCCTCAGCTCAGCTGCTGCCTGGAGATGTGCTCAACTGTGGCTACTTGATAGGTACGAGCACCAAAACTCCAGTTATGATCCTATAAATACTGATCCAAAGGTATTTATGCAAGATATAATATCAGTATATGCATATATGAGGATCTGCATATGTATATGCACATATATATACGAGGAGGGATGGTTTTCAGCTGAAAGAGGGGAGATGGAGATGAGATCTTGGGAAAAACTGTTTTGCTGTGAGGGTGGGGAGGCCCTGGCCCAGTTTGCCCAGAGAAGCTGTGGCTGCCCCATCCCTGGAGGTGTTCAAGGCCAGGTTGGATGGGGCTTTGAGCCCCTGATCCAGTGGGAGGCGTCCCTGCCCATGGCAGGGGGTGGGACTGGATGGGCTTTGAGGTCCCTTTCAACCCAAACCATTCCATGATTCCATGATATATAAATATATAAAAATACATATATTTGTGTTTGTGCTGTTTGTATTTCCACATCTACACTATAGAACTGTCTCAGTCCTATTTTGCAATTTCCCAATGCAGTCTTTGCTGCTCAGTTGTGGCAGTCTCAGTTTTCAAGAGTTATTTTCAGTCTTTGGGCACCAAACTAACAATATTCCACCCCTTATTCAGAAACATTATGGGTTTCCAAGGAGTTTTAATTTTTCTTTCTCCCTGACAGAGATATAGATAAGAATTCCCCTCTTCTCGTGCCAATTGTTTTTGTTTTTCAGTGAGTCTGAATGTGGTTTTTTTTCTCCCTCTCCTCTTGTGATGGTTGAATAAGAAAGAAGATTAATGCCAAAAAGAAAATGAGACTGCTGCTGTTTCACATTTTGTACCTTATTTATATTAATAATTGATACATCTAAGATTACTTTTATTGAGGAAACAATAAATGTTTAATAAGTGAATGAGCAGTCCATCATAAAAGTAAGTGCTAGTTATAAGGCTTTTGAGAGGAGAAAACTGTTTTTGCTTTAAATCATCCCAGGGACACTTTATTACCATTGCTGTGTCATTAACACCACACATTATTCCGCAGTGGGATGAGGTAACTACAAAGATATAATGAGATTTTAGGAGAGACAATATGCAGTGCTGTAAAATGTGTGAGTTTTGGTGCTCAGATTGAGCTTGGAGGCTGATACAAAGCTTTTCCCAACCTGCAGCCACTCGTCCCTGGAAGGGAGGTGCTGCCAATCGCCGCTCGAGCTGCTTTTCCAGCTGGAATTAAGCAAACACCTCTTGTCAGGGCATCTCATGGAAAGTCTGAGACCCTGATTCACTGCAACAGCAACGTGGTTAATAATTGAAGGGGTGAGGAGAACGTCAATACCTTGCTGAGGACAAGGCAGGCTGGGTGAATTTTGAACCAGGCTTGCTGTCAGGGAGGAGAAGGATGAGCTGCAGCCCGAGGAAGCTGCAGAGAAAGCAAAATAAATTAAAAGCATATTAGCAATGTAAAGCAATTGGAAACACCCAGATAAAGAGAGAGCAAACATATTGGTGTTCAGTCCCTCGCTAATGCTTTTGGAAGTGCTCTGGAGGGATTTATCCTGTGTGTTTATACAATCACATAAAGAAAATACCCACTCCAAACAGCTCTTTGGTCAGGAATGCATTTAGAGAGGAGATGGGTGCCATTAACTCACCCCTCTCTGATGAACAGGTTGCCCAGAGAAGCTGTGGCTGCCCCATCCCTGGAGGTGTTCAAGGCCAGGTTGGATGGGGCTTGGAGCCCCCTGATCCATTGGGAGGTGTCCCTGCCCACGGCCGTGGGGGGGAACTGGATGGGCTCTGAGGTCCCTTCTGACACAAACTACTCTGTGATTCTATGGTTCTACAGTCCTACGGAATACTTAGCCAAGAATGAGTGAAAGACCTGCTCAGGGAGACTGATGGGTCTTAGTAATTGATTTGCAGCATTCCACACGTTCCTCATATGAACAAAACAGCCACAAACCCATTCCTGGTGATGCTGAATCGTAGAATCACAGAATCATCTGGTTGGAAAAGATCTCTGAGATCATAGATTCCAACCATCCCTGTCCACTACTGAACCACGTCCTTGAGAAACTCATCTGCCCATCTTTCAAACCCCTCCAGGACTCCACCCCCTCCCTGGGCAGCCTCTGCCAGTGTAGGATGGTTCCATCCAGGGACCTGGGGCTGCAGAGGAGCAGCTCTTCCCCAAGGTGCAGTTTGCTGAGGGCCCATTTCAGAGTGCTCCAAGATGAAGTGATTCCTGCTTTTTAAGGATGCTGGTTCCTCCAAGAACAACAGTGGTGTGAGGATCAGGTCCCACAAGCCTGTGGCTGAAAGGGGAGATACGTGGTGGCCACAAACAGCCTTTAGCCTGGTGTCTGCAGACTGGGGACCAATTTTGTATCTGGTGCCACTAAAACTACTTGGCAAGTGCTTCAAATGCCTGTTCTGACTTCACCCCAGGAAAAAAGATCTTTGCTACCAGAGCAAATCGCTCAGGAAATTGTTGCCTAGGGTTGGATAGTTTAGAAAGCCTGAAACTTCCCAGCTAGAGAGAGAGAGAGGGGATAAGAGCAGCGATTAAAATAAAACAGAAGCTTCTCCCTGCTGTGTCTCCTCAGCAAAATGCAGGAAGGAATCAGGTCGCAGCACTATTTGTGTTGTGCCAACAGGGAGGATGGGAGCCCATCGCGAGAGGGACTGCTGTGAGCCTCGGCAGGAGGCATCGGAAGATCTTACGTGGCACCTCCATGACAGGAAGGAGTTCTCTGAAGCAAAGTCATCCCTGCATCATTCCCATTTCAGAGCTTGCTCCTGAAGATTCCAAAGGACTGGTTAATCCTTGCCATGATTTTCTGAATGCAGTGGTCCAAGAATGACCTCTAAGAGCCAACGGAAGATCACTGTGGAGGGCAAGCCTGTGGTCAAGGAGATTAAATTCCTTTGGTGAGGGCCTCTTGATTACCAGGAGGCAGCAAAAAACTTAGTGAGCCCTTATCATAGTGTCATCAATTTTCTGATTAGCTAAAGCATTGCTAAAACAGAATGTTTAGAAGTAAAAATGTGCTTTTGCCATATTTCAAGATGATTGCTACAGCTCACCACAGAGCCACGTTTATAGCATTTTCTTCTTGATTCATTTCTATGAAACTCATCTTCTACTGAAAGTCCCCTGTGTCAAAGAAATGCCATGGTGTTGGGTGTGGGTCTGCAGCAGATGAAATGTGTAATTTTAAGGCAGTGGAACAACATCCCTGTCACCCTATGCTTTTGTCCCCACCAAACAAAGAGGACACTTGACCGTGTCCTCACCACCTTGGGAGTGCAGTCCTAAGCCTGTGCTCAAACCTCAGGAGAGCTAAGTCCTCACTGCCTGGAAACAAACCCACCCTCAAAATATTTGGTACTTTCATTACCCTCTAACATCAAAATGCCCCTTATTTGCCATGTGGGTACCACTTTGAGACTGATGCTGGAAGGCAGCTTGGCTCTAAAACTCCCTTAGAAGGACAACTTTGCTTGCTCTGTAGAGCCTGTAAGTGCTTTGCAGGCCCTGGGGAGTCTCACATGAGAAGCAAGCAACCTGTCCTTGGCAGAGTGGGTGCACACATCGTGGTAACAGGGCACATCACCCCCAAACCCTGCCTGAGAGCCTCTGCTTTGCTGGGCACTGTGTGACAGGGTCCTCCTCCTGCCTATCTTGGAAAGACTGTTGTCACCTGCAGTACCTTCCCTACATAATATGTAATTCAGAGCCTTCTGGTGCAGTGGAAACAGGAATTCTCACTTAAAAGCACATCTTCACACACATTTTCTTGATGTGCCTTGCTTCCAGAACACTAATGCCAGATTAGATCTGCTTGGGGGGGGGCTGGAATTTGTGACAGATGCCTCCTGATGTTATGAACATGAGCCCACATTTGCTGCTCCACAGGGACTTCTCCAACGCGCTCTCATCACTTATGCCAGGTTCCAGATTTAACCACCAATATGGAGCTTTTAATGGATCCCATAAATATGATTTCATGGCCATCAAATGTTGCTATTGGTGTCTATAGCTTTGGAAAGCGGTGTGAGAGCGTTATGAAGATGATAAATCTGTAAATCTGCTGAACCATCTAAAAAGGCTGGAAAAATAAGTAGATGTGATATATGCCTCCTCTTGCACAAGTATTTGCTGCCCAAAATAGATGTGAGTGCTGCTGATGGCTCCTCTTACCACTGCAGACTACAGGAATCACATGGAAAGGTCCTAAAATTGACAGATAGAGCTGGTATCTTCTGGTTTTTGCAGTTGGCAAGGCCGAGCTGCCCCGCTCTGAGTGCTCTTCTCTTTCGTTTTGCAGGGTCTGGAAGAGAAAGGGAGGTTTTACTACAAGACCTCTCTTTCCACCCTCTTTCAAGAGGTTGGATGGGACTTTGAGCCCCCTGATCCAGTGGGAGGTGTCCCTGCCCATGGCAGGGGGTGGAACTGGATGGGCTTGGAGGTCTCTTCCAACTCAAACCATTCCATGATTCTATGAATTGCAAATACTTGTCCGAGTCTTCAGTTGCAGGACCAGAGGTGTCTGTTCAGAAAGGAACAGGTCCAGGTGCAGATGGAGAAATGAGAATGTTGTGGCAGAAAAGATGATGTGTGGATATAACCAAAACAAACTACATGAGATGGGATAAATGAACATGTCCTGGGGGAAAAGACAGACCCTACAGTCAAGTCAGCAGCCCCACGGTCAGGAATGGTGTCAGGGTGCCTGAATTTCTGATTCAAAATTAGGGAGATGGGCTATGTATTCTCTGTGAGTCAGGCAAAATCATTCCTGCATCTGAGTGAATTCTTAGACATTTTCTCATCTCCAGGTATTCAACACTGTTATGGATTTTTGCATTAACTACTTAGGGGTAAAGTCCAGGGAAATCGAATCATAGGATCATGGAATGACCTGAGGTGGAAGGGACCCAGAAGGCTCATCCAGTCCAACTGCTGTCCCTGCACAGGACACTGCCAACACTCAGCCCGTGGGACTGAGGGCATTGGCCAAATGCTTCTGGAATGCTGGCAGAGCAGGGGCCCTGAATGCTTCCCTGGGAGAAATAAGGGGCAGACTGGAAATTTCACTTGAATGCCCTGGTCGAGATTTTAAAAGCACCGGTTACTCAGATGAGACAATTCTACCCCTTCATCCTGACTGAAATAATCCCTTGAGTTAATGAACTCATTTAAGCTTTTTTTGTTTACTTCTGCAGTGAAGGCAAAACTTGGGATATGTGGGGTTTGGGAAGAGCTGTCTTTTGAAAGGAATTCTTTTGGCAGCCCTTCAAAGCAAAACCAGCTGCCCATGCCTGGAAATGTTGTTCCACATCTTCAATCTCCAGTCTCCAAAGCTGGGTCTCTGCTAGAGATCCATGGCCATGGCACAAAACATGGAAACAGTGATGCCACCTTTATTGTCCTCTTCCAGAGTCAGAAATCAGTGGGAGGTGTCCCTGCCCATAGCAGGGGGTTGGAACTGGATGGGCTCTGAGGTCCTTTCCAACCCAAACCATCCTGTAATTCAGTGATTTTATGTTTGCTTGAACAACTCTTGAAGCCAGAAGGAGTTTTTGGCAATCACAGGTCTGGACACACCTGGTGTATGAACACAGGTAACTATGGATACATGAGACAGTTTCTGTGGCTGTCAGAACATCTCCTTCACCCTCAGGGATCTTTCACCTCCACTGCAGGGAGGTGTTTTTCTTTTCTGTTGATATCCATAATTTCCAGAAGTTCCCAGTCCAAAAGGTGCCTGGTCTGAGTGTTTATGGACTCAAACCCAGCAAATAATTTGCAGATGCTTTGACATTTGCATTTGGCTTTAGTTGCTAAATACAAAACAGTAGAGACATTACAGAAGCTGCATCGTGATGGAAATCATCTACCTTAGGGGAGGGCTGAGGACAACAATGGATGCAACCTGGAAATGTTAGCAATGGGTTTTGAAGATACTAAATTGAGAAGAAAGCAGTGCACAGGTGGAAGCAGGGCTTGTAGTGGGAGGAGATAGTGAATGTGGGTAATTAAGGATGGGATGGTCTGCTCACATCCTCTCTGACTTTGTTTTCTAAGGCTGTGGAAGCAAAGATGTTGGAGGCTGAAGTTTCTGCTGTTCCTGTTTCCAGTGTAAGTGTGTTATTGGAACTCTGACAGTGCAGAGTTAAATTGATGGTACTTTGACATGATGCTCTGACCTGCAGTGCCTTTATCCATAAGCTGTACCAGGAAAACATTGTGGAAGATCCACACAGAACCATAGAATCATAGAACCATCTGGTTAGAAAAGGCCTCTGAGATAATTGAGTCCAACTGTCCCTGTCCACCACTGACCCAGATCCCTGAGCACCTCATCCACCCGTCTTTTAAACCCCTCCAGGGATGGGGACTCCACCACCTCCCTGGGCAACTTCTGACAGGGCTTGAGAACCCTTTATGTGAATAAGATTTTCCTAATATCCAGTCTAAACCTCCCCTGGCACAACTTGAGGCCATTTCCTCTCCTCCCATCCCCTGTCACTGGGGAGAAGAGACCAACCCCCACCTCCCCACAACCTCCTCTCAGGCAGTTGCAGACAGGGATGAGGTCTCCCCTCAGCCTCCTCTTCTCCAGGATAAACAGCCCCAGCTCCTCAGAAAAAGCATAAAGGGAAAACTCTGATAGTAGAGAGGAACTGAGTTCAGTGGACCATATCCAGAAAGCCATGTGCTACTGTATTATACATAATTTCAACCCTTCACACTTACTAAGGATTTATTACCCAATATATCTCATTTCAGCCTCTTGGTTTCTGACTCTGGAAGAGGACAATAAATCAGTTTCCATGTTTTGTGCCATGGCCATGGATCTCTAGCAAACAGAGACCCAGCTTTGGAGACTGGAGATTGAAGATGTGGAACAACATTTCCAGGCATGGGCAGCTGGTTTTGCTTTGAAGGGCTGCCAAAAGAATTCCTTTCAAAAGACAGCTCTTCCCAAACCCCACATATCCCAAGTTTTGCCTTCACTGCAGAAATAAACAAAAAAAAGCTTAAATGAGTTCATTAACTCGAGGGATTATTTCAGTCAGGATGAAGGGGTAGAATTATCTCAGCTGAGTAACCGGTGCTTTTAAAATCTCGACCAGGGCATTCAAGTGAAATTTCCAGTCTGCCCCTTATTTCCCTGGACTTTACCCCTAAGTAGTTAATGCAAAAATCCATAACAGTGTTGAATACCTGGAGATGAGAAAATGTCTAAGAATTCACTCAGATGCAGGAATGATTTTGCCTGACTCACAGAGAATACATAGCCCATCTCCCTAATTTTGAATCAGAAATTCAGGCACCCTGACACCATTCCTGACCGTGGGGCTGCTGACTTTACTGTAGGGTCTGTCTTTTCCCCCAGGACATGCTCATTTATCCCATCTCATGTAATTTGTTTTGGTTATATCCACACATCATCTTTTCTGCCACAACATTCTCATTTCTCCATCTGCACCTGGACCTGTTCCTTTCTGAACAGACACCTCTGGTCCTGCAACTGAAATTGGACATGTATTAGAATCATGGAATGGTTTGAGTTGGAAGAGACCTCAAAGCCCATCAGTTCCACCCCCTGCCATGGGCAGGGACACCTCCCACTGGATCAGGGGGCTCAAAGCCCCATCCAACCTGGCCTTGAACACCTCCAGGGATGGGGCAGCCACCACTGCTCTGGGCAACCTGGGCCAGGGCCTCCCCACCCTCACAGGAAAACATTTCTCCCTAAAATCTCATCTCATTCTCCCCTCTCTCAACTGAAAACCATTCCCCCTCATCCTGCCCCTGCACTCCCCAGTAAAGAGCCCCTCCCCAGCTTTCCATCCTCCCATCTTTTATTCACATAACCAACCAACCTTTCCTCGGAACAGCTCTGCTCTCCCTTGCTCTGTTCAGTAGATGACATTCCATCACTGGCTGTTTTTCGATGGCATTGCTGGCTGCAGCCAGAGGAGATGACTGACAATAACTTACACTGAAACATTGCTTGGGAACAGTGAATAAATTCACTGAGGAACACTGAGGCGTGTGAGCAGAGCTATCCTGTGAGTTTGCTGACATAATTCAATCTCATTTCCAGAATGTAAGGCACAGAGTAATAACAGACAATGGTTGCTATGACCTACGCGTGATTATTTCCCTCAAGAAGACGTTGACTGCATCCCACTGCCCTTTTTCCTGGGGCTGTTCAGCACACTGGAGAAACCAAAGTCAGTGTAAGACAGTGATATGTACTCTTGGCTTCATTTAGTTCACGTCCCTGCAAGGTTTCTTCTTTAAAGAGTGCTTATTATTTTGGGAGAAGTGTTATAGTAACCCCATGACAGAGGTCAGCTCCAAGACAGGCTGAGAGAGCTGGGATTGTTCAACCTGGAGAGGAGAAGGCTCTGGGGTGACCTCAGAGCAGCCTCCCAGGACTGAAAGGGGCTCCAGATATACTGAGGAAGACTTTTTGCAAGCGCCTGGAGTGATGGGATGAGGCAGAAGGGCTTTAAATTGGAAGGGGGAGATTTAGATTGGGCATTAGGAAGAAATTCTTCAGGATGAGGGTGATGGATTGCCATCAAGTCTACTGAACAGAGCAAGGAAGAGCAGAGCTGTTTTGAGGAAGGGTTGGTTGGTTATATGAGTAAACAATGGGAAGATTGAATGCTGGGGAGGGGCTCTTGATCAGAGAGTGTAGGGAAAGGATGAGGGCAATGATTTTAAGCTGAAAGAGGGGAGATTGAGATGAAATCTTATTTTCTTCACAGTGAGGGTGGTGAGACACTGGCCCAAGTTGCCCAGAGCAGTGGTGGCTGCCCCATCCCTGGAGGTGTTCAAGGCCAGGTTGGATGGGTCTTGGAGCCCCCTGATCCAGTGGGAGGTGTCCCTTCCTTGGAACTGGATGGGCTTTGAGGTCCCTTCCAACCCCAACCATTCCATGATTCCATGAGAGCCCCACTACAACGGCCACCACACCAGCACAAACCTTTCCATTAAGTGCAATGAGCTCCAGGCTGGGCCTCATGGCATCATCTTTAACACATTTTAAGGACATCCTAGTCTCATCTCTTTGCTCCCAGCAAATATCCTGTGCAATTCCATTCTTCAGTTATGAAAAGAGATCATGTGCATTTTCTATTGCTGATTTACATCACAAAGGTGCAGCTTCCCTTTGTGTCTCCCTGAGATACAGAGTCCCAGGGCCTGTGCTGAAAGAGAGGAGAGATTAGTCCATATTGTCAGTCTATTTGGCAAATAAGCTTGTAGCTCCTCGTACACGACAAACAATCAATTGTTGTATAATTAGTTGCATTTTGTGCCATTGGCACTGAAGTTCACCAGGTCTTAACAACTTCCCTGTCCTTCCCTGTTCATTAGAGCCTCATTCACATTCCTCGCCCAACAGCTCAGTTTGCTTTTGACTTTTAATTAAAAAGGCAAACTTTTGGCATCTGCATGCTCTGAAAATGCAAACAGTTCTTAATTAAAGTGCAATATAGTGCCAAAAATAAGCATAATTAGTTGGGCAGTGCAGCAGTTAACAGCGTCCTCCGTTCTGTGTATACAAAACCATAAGAAACTGCAAAAATAGGAGCAGAGTTTAGTAACAGGAATAAAATAATCATAATAAATCCGTGTAGCACAGTTTTCAAACCCTTTATTTCCCTCATTACAATGATTCCTATGAGAATCATATCCATTCTCTCATGGTATTACATTAAAATCTTGATAGTGTGTCTTCACATTCGGCGGTA
Source organism: Tapera naevia (assembly GCA_033556795.1). Taxonomy (NCBI): domain Eukaryota; kingdom Metazoa; phylum Chordata; class Aves; order Cuculiformes; family Neomorphidae; genus Tapera; species Tapera naevia. Next base: position 826,804 of record JAUMJJ010000307.1, read on the forward strand.
TTAATAATCATACAACTGCATTTTTATCATTGCTTATTCATTCACATCTAATAAGGACCCGGGATGCTGGCAGCATTAGAGCTCTCTATTACACTGTGTTGGAGCAATAATCACGTCTGTGATTTCAGCTGTGGAAGATGGATCCACGTTGCAAAGCTGAGATCCGGGAACTGCATCTCCAAAAGCCCTTGACAGACGGATCCAGGGCTTCGCTCGGTCTTACCCGTGTAATTTCACAGTATCACAGTATCACAAGGTTGGAAAGGACCTCTGAGATCATCGAGTCCAACCTATAACCCAACACTAACACCAACCCATCATCTAAACCATGGCACTCAGTGCCTCATCCAGTCTCCCCTTAAACCCCTCCAGGGTCGGTGACTCCACCCCCTCCCTGGGCAGCCCATTCCAATGGCCAATCACCCTTTCAGTGAAGAACTTTTTCCTCACATCAAGCCTAAACTTTCCCTGACCAAGCTTGAGTCCCTGCCCTCTGGTTCTGTCCCTGGGCACCTGAGAGAAGAGACCAATCCCTGCCCGACTACAACCTCCTTTTAGGGAGTTAGTAATTTAAACAGCTCCTTCCTATGGTGAAGATTGATATGAACTTGGTTATCAAAAGTCTGGGGATAATTGTTCATTTCCTTAAATAGCAAAATCCAGCCAGAAACTCCATTATCTATAAGCCTCTAAATAGCTGATTTCATTCCTAGGTTCTTCCTTCCAGCTGCCTGGTCTAGTCGGAGGTGTTGGGACTGGATGATCTTTAAGTTCCTTTCCAATCCAAACCGTTCTCTGATTCTAACTCAAGGAGCAGATGAGGACTTGGGGCTGTTTATACTAGAGAAAAGGAGGCTGAGGAGACACTTTATGGCTGTCTCCAACAGTCTGAGAGGAGGTTGTGGGGAGGTGGGGGTTGGTCTCTTCTCCCCAGTGACAGGGGATGGGAGGAGAGGAAATGGCCTCAAGTGGCACCAGGGAAGGGTCAGATTGGACATCAGGAAACATTTCTTCATGGAAAGGGTTCTCAGGCTCTGTCAGAGGCTGCCAGGGAGGGGGTGGAGTCCCCATCCCTGGAGGGGTTTAAAAGATGGGCAGATGAGGTGCTCAGGGATCTGGTTCAACAGTGGATAGGGATGGTTGGACTTGATGATCTCAAAGGTCTTTTCCAACCAAACGATTCTGTGATTCTTTGAATTCAAACAACGGCATAAATATTAAGATTCTCCAACTGAAATTATTCTGGGGAATTCCACCTTTTTTACAAGTTCTGTGGCTCTATGATTATATGATTCTCGTTCCTTCACACTCTGTCTTTCTTGGAGTATCTGACAATTAAAGAAGTTTTTGTTTTGTTTGCAAAAAGTTCGATACAAAAGAAAGCACAGGAATTGGTGTTGGGGTCCCTGTGCAGGGACAGGAGTTGGACTCGATGATCCTTGTGGGTCCCTTCCAGCTCAGGACGTTCTATAATTCTGTGAGTACACAGACTATATCATAGAATCATAGAATCATAAGGTTGGAAGAGACCTCTGAGATCATCGAGTCCAACCGTGCCTGTCTCCCGACTAAACCATATCCCTAAGAACCTCATCTCCCCATCTTTGAAACACCTCCAGGGATGGAGACTCCACCACCTCCCTGGGCAATCTGTTCCAATGCCTGACCACTCTCTCAGTGAAGAAATTCTTCCTAGTATCATCTTGCCCTTCAGATGTGACAGAGCTGCCTCTTCTTTTGCCAGGTCTGCAGGGCAGGAGGATGCCACAAGGCTTTGCAGAAGGACAATGTCACCATGGCATGGTTTTCTTCTGCCTCTGGAGCATCACTCCAGTCCGAGAATGACGTTTGGAGATCCATTCTACTCCGAGTGACAGCACTAAGGAAGATAATCTAAACCCAACAGGTTCATTCAACCGAAATATATAATTAAGTCCTCAAGGGATCTTCTGATTTGGGTTGATTAAAGGCACCATCGCTTTTATGGGTCTTCATCTTAGGGTAACCATGGAAACAGTTGAAAAAAAAGGGTCCCAGTGAATGAGTGGGCTCTGTAATGTAATTTTCTGCATAAAGTACAGATTGCCTCACTTTCAGGGATCTGTCTTTCGTGGAGGATGGTTTGATATACTGAGGTGTGAGGGACTAAATCCTGCATGGGTTAGGAGGGGAGCTGGGTGCTGATTTGCAGCATTCAGAGTTCTTTCACTGCATCAGCCCCAGCTTCGGGTAAAACAAGTTGGTCACCCTGCGGTTGAGACTGCTGCTCTGCCCTCCCTGAGGGAGACAGAGCATTTCATATTGAAGATGCCCCCTGGATTTCATGAAGATCTTCCAAAATTTCCTTTCACATTCCACGTTTAACAATTAGAGAGGTAATGGTGGCTTCCACTAGAATCCATCTCAACAACGTTTAGTAACAAATCACCGTTTGCAGGAAGAATCCAGTTGCGTTGTTGGGGGGGTGGTTAATAGACCTTTTGATAAGAAGAGCAAAAAGAGAAGCTTTGAGGCTTTCATGCCTGACCTAGGAGTATAATTTTCAAAGCTAAATGCAAGTTGAGAGTGATTTTTCTGAACTGGACTGGATTTTTTGACAGCAGCCTTGACTCGAGGCCGGCAGCCGCCTTGGGTAGACCAGCAAGCTCATCGATGTGGAAGTATTAATGGCATCAGCCTTACGAAGAGGCAGAAGGCAGAAACAAATGCTGTGTGTTCCTGCATTCACATCTGCCGGGATGTGCTATTAATTAAATGATCTATGTCTTGATTAGATCTGTGCTTAACACGAAAGGACTTCAGAGGGACCCTTTCTGTATCTAAACAAAGGCAGAAGCGTAAGTGTTTTGTTAGGTTAGGGCTGTGGTTGTTTACAAAACCAAAGATTTAGGCCTGGTCTAAATGGAAATTTTTAAAAATCGAAGTGCTTAAATACACATTCAATTCCCAGATCAGACCTTGACATTTACTGGTTGCTGCATAGGACATAATCAGTGCTGAGTTCTAATTGCAAATATTAAAACAGTCTTAAAGGCAGAAGCGTGTGAGTGGTAACCTTTTCCAGGGGAAGTGAAGATGCTCTGCTTGCTTTCACTCTCTCAGTGCCCCATTATGCAGTATAATTTAGAGAATTATGGGATAATCATTATAGAACACAGAATCACAGAATGGTTTTGGTTGGAAAAGACCTTCAAGATCGTTCAGTCCAACCACGGATCCAGCCCTGCTAAGTCCATCACTGGACCACTCCCCCAAGTATGACATCTACTCATCTTTTAAGCACCTTCAAGGATGGGGACTCAACCACGTCCCTGGGCAGCCTCTGCCAGTGCCCAAGAACCCTGTCACTAAAGAAATCCCTCCTGGATGCCTCTAAATCTCCCCTGGTGCACCTTGAGGCCATTTGCCCTTGTCTTGCCATTGGCTGCCGGAGAAAAGAGACCAAGCCCCACCTCGCCACGACCTCCTTTCAGGCAGTTGTAGACAGTGATGAGGTCTCCCCTCAGCCTCCTCTAGACTAAACAACCCCAGCTCCCTCAGCTGCTCCTCATAAGCCTTGTGCTCTAAACCCTTCACCAGCCTTGTTGCCCTTCTCTGGATGTGCTCCAGCATCTCGATGTCCTTCTTCTAGTGAGGGTCCCAGAACTGAACACAATATTCAAGGGGATCTTCTTCTGATTAAATAAAAAATACAAAGGCAAAGCTGCTTCTCACCTCAACAACCTTGATTTTGTATGAACACACGGTTGTGATTATTCACCCTTTTCCAATATCAGTTTTTCAACCACCTTCTTTGCTTTCAGGTCACAAACCATGTTTGACACCTTAGGTCATTCTGGGATCAGAGAGAGACCACGTCTGATATTAAATGATGGAAACCCCTTGTCTGCTGGGCTTATTCCTCCTCCCTAAATGGCTCCTTTTGACACCTGGGGAAGGCTGTGATTTCAGGGTGAGTGTTTGAATGACCTTTCCAGGCAATATAATACTGGTAGGAGTACGCTGGCGTCTGTTTTTCTCGTACCACCCACCCGTCACGTTCGCACAGTTATTACAGGGCACGGATGTGGCCTCTGACCTCTGAGCCCCTGGAGGGAAAGCCTGGCAAGCTTTTAAGAAGGTAAAAAGACACCAAAGGGGCAGGTCAGCATTTCAGAGCATTAAGGAGAGTGTTATGTCAGTGATTCTAATTGAGGCTTTGTATGGTAAACATAGTCCCAGGGTTTCCCCCGTTCCCGTATGTTGTGCCTTCACTCAGGAATAAAGTATTTTACACTCATTCACACTAAATCCACCTGGACAGCCAGCACCAAGCACCTGGTTCACAGTAGCTGCTTTGTGCCTGAAACTCCTGAATATCTTGCAATATTTAGATATCTAGAGCCAACAGTGAGCCCTGGCAGCCAAGAGGGCAACCGTGTCCTGGGGGGCACCCAGCAGGGCATCGCCAGCTGGGAGAGGGAGGGGATTGTCCTGCTCTGCTCTGCACTGGAGAGGCCCCACCTGGAGCACTGGGGGCACTTTGGGCACCACAGGGTAAAAAGGACATCAAAGCACTGGAGAGTGTCCAGAGGAGGCTCCAAAGCTGGGGAAGGGTCTGGAGGGGAAGTGTGTGAGGAGAGGACATCTTCAGTGTGATACAGCAACACATGACATGGTCATCAGCAGTGGGGGAACATGAGAGAAATCTATTGGCCAGAGAATCACAGAGTCATAAAATGTTTTGGGTTGGAAGGGACCTCAAAGCCCATCCAGTTCCACCCCCTGCCATGGGCAGGGACACCTCCCACTGGATCAGGGGGCTCCAAGCCCCATCCAACCTGGCCTTGAACACCTCCAGGGATGGGGCAGCCACCACTGCTCTGGGCAACCTGGGCCAGGGCCTCCCCACCCTCACAGGAAAACATTTCTCCCTAAGATCTCATCTCAATCTCCCCTCTTTCAGCTGAAAACTCTTCCCCTTGTCCTGTCTCTGCACTCCCTGATAAAGAGGAGTCTCTCTGCCCTCTCTGCCTGTTCTTTCTCTGTCTTTGCCATCTCTGTGTGGTGCATTTTTGGTCTGAAATGTATTTTACACGGAGCTGCAGCAGGAAGAGAGCTTTATGCCCTGTGTAAGGACCAGACTGACTCTACTCCCTGGCATTCATTCTTTCCCCACTTGTCTAAACCAGGTGAAATTGCCATTGGTTGAAATCAGAGGAAAGTCACATTTCCTCAGTCAGCCCAACTTTTCATTCCAGAGCACAGAAACTGAGTTGCACAGAGGGAAAACTGCAAATAAAAGATGAATTTAAAAAAAAAAATCAAATCCTGGTGTCAGCAGAACATGTCTGGAAATACAAGAGTGCGGCAGGAGTAGCTTTTCCAGATTGCTGCATCCTGCTCTCCAGTCTGCAAATTCACAACAGTGATAAATGGGCAAGAGCCCTGCAGAAGGCTTGAATATGGATCTGGCTGAAAACTCTCCAAGTTAAAGCCATTTCAGTGGAAAATAGTAAAAGAAATGGATTTTTACAAGCAGAACAAAAGGTCCTAATTGGCTACTTAATCCAAAAACTAAAGGTGTGAGGCACTGCAACGGGTACAGCTCAGAGCAAGAGAAAACATCAGGCTGGAAATAAGGTGAACAGTGTTAATAATGAAGATGATTAACCACAGGAGCAGCCCCTCAGAGGGTGTTGTGGTTCCTCTGTCATCAGCAATTTTAAATCAGGATGGATAATTATTTGGTAAGTGCTGTGCTTTACTTCAGGGAAGGTCTGTGTTCCACTCTATGGTCCCAGTGGCCCCTTTGGCTCCACATCAGTGATGTGTGGGACGCCCAACGCAGAGGTTGGGTGACATCTCCCATCATTCTGTTTGTCCCAGCACTGCACCTCGTGGCTTTATTTAGCAGAGCCCCTTTTTCCCCCTCTCCTGCCAAAGGAATGTGCTCTTGTGCTAAAAATTATTTGACCAACTGCATAATTTCTTTATTTTTCATCATATTCAGGGCTTCTGCAACAATGCAGCTTGTATTCCAGAGGAACATAATTAGACATCTACTGATAGAGATTTGCTGCACAATGCTGCATAATTTAATTTAATTTTAGGTCTGGTTTTTCTTGCTGTACCTGACAAGAAGAAACCAAAGATTCTTCTCTCAGTCAGGCTGTCATCTCTGTAAGAGGATGACAGCTATGTCCTTTCTTAGAAATGCTGAGGGACCAATGGAAAAAAGGATTGAAGGGACTTTAAGGAATCATGTGGCCATTCCCTTCAGACAGTACTGCCTGAGCAGACCCTGCCAGGGGGAACTGGGGCTTTTAAGCACCTATAATTCTGGCCTCAAACTGGAAATAAAGTGCAGACTGTTCTAACTGGGACATCCAGGAGGTGGTGGCAAGTCCTTAGTGGGTTATGCTTTGGGTAGGTGCCATGTAGAAGCTGAGCAGACACAAAAGCACTCCTCATTGTGTGACTCCATCAGCCCCAGGGAGCTGGTCTGGCAGACAGGGAAATGCTGCAAGGAAAGTTGGGATAAGCTAAATTCTGTGTAGCTAAATGCAAATAAACATTTGGGGCCAAAACTTGTTTTCTAAGAAATCACAGAATCATAGAATGGTTTGGGTTGGAAGGGACCTCAAAGCCCATCCAGTCCCACTCCCTGCCATGGGCAGGGACACCTCCCACTGGATCAGGGGGCTCAAAGCCCCATCCAACCTGGCCTTGAACACCTCCAGGGATGGGGCAGCCACCACTGCTATGGGAAACCTGGGCCAGGGCCTCCCCATACCCCCAGGAAAACATTTCTTCTTAAGACCTCATCTCAATCTCCCCTCTTTCAGCTGAAAACCATTCCCCTCATCCTGTCCCTGCACTCCCTGATCCAGAGTCCCTCCCCAGCTTTCCTGGAGCCCCTTTCAGTCCTGGGAGGCTGCTCTAAGGTCTCCCCAGAGCCTTCTCTTCTCCAGGCTGAACAACCCCAACTCCCTCAGCCTGTCCTTGTGTGGGAAGTGCTACAGTCCTCTTGCCACCAAGGCATGTAGAGAAGCTGTCTCATTATGTGGAGTCCAAATCTGCCAGGAACTCCTGATCCTCTGCTCTCCTCTTTAAGTCTTATATTAAAAGCCTAACAAGGAAGCTGCTGGGCTTTGACCAAAAACGTATGTGGAAAATAGCAGCTATGAGGAGCAGTAAACACAAATAAAGCCTTTAGCCTGTGGAGTCTGGCAAGTTCATACCCAAATACCTGGGTTTGGGATATGTATTTAAAGTTTCTTTTGGTCCGTCATGTCCCCTCTTGCTCTGCTCCAGGAGACAGAAGGTAATGCAATGCTTTGCTGTAACTGTCCCAGTAAACCAGTAGTGGCTGTGATGGAGGACTATGCATCACTGTCCTTGTTCAGAGGGTGCTTCCACTAAGACCCTCATGAATCATGACTGAGACCAGACCAAGGGTGACAGCATCCTAAACAATGATATAAATTGATTTTGGTTTCTTAACACAAGCACACAGTCCAAAAAAAACCTTATGCATCTTAAATTCACCTGGGATTCCTCTTAGCACTTGGAAAACTCTCCAGCTACAGCAAATCTGCCTTGGTGCATTACCCAGATGGCCCCAGACTGTGCCTGCAAGAATCAGAAACACAGCAGAATGGCCCAAATCCCACGGGCTGAAACAGCACTACAATGCAGAAAAGAAATCAAGATTTATGGGAGTGAAAAAGGAGAGGGAGAAGCCAAAGAGCACTCAACGTTAGCACTGCAGCTGTAGGTCTAGGGACAGGGACACCTGGACTCTGGATCCTGCCTCCTTCAGCATTCCTGAATTTTCTGTCATGATTATTTAATACAAAATGTATAAATGAAGGCGGGTTGGGAGCAAGAACTCAGTTTCAGTGTCCCTGTGCCAGACACACAGTGGGAGACAGAGAAGGTCTTCCACTCAAATTCACCCAAACCTTTGTTACCAGCTCTCTCCTGGGAGGTGGAAGCAGTGTAGGGAAGGGAAAACAAAGCTGACAGTTCATGACTCACAAAACATTCTACCAGGTCTTTTTATTTCTGGGGTGAGAGCCTTAATCTCTGGGCTGATTTATAGAAGATGGCAAAGACTGTTTTTTTCCAGTGGGAGACCTGAACTTTACTTCTTCCATATCAGAGCAGGTCCTCTTTATCATCTCTAGGTATTTTTGGCTTCTTGCTTTTGTTTTGGTGTGGTGGAAGAAGGGATCAGTCTTTTGAAGAACCAGCCTCCCACAGGCTTTCTCACAAACGTGCAAACATCCTGGGCAAAGAGTCCAACTGGTGTAATGTGGGACCTCAGCAGCACAAAGCACCCTGTGTGTCTGAAGTGATGAGCCTGGCTTCCAGAAACATCTCCAGTGCTGACTCACATTTGAAGTGGTTGAAATCTTGTGGCTTGAAGTTCCCATTCAGACTCTCTTCATGTCTTACATACCAAGTACTGTTGTAGGATACTAACAGGTATAATCTATGTTCATAGATGTCTCCGTTACACATCCCTTTTTCCTATGGGTGGCTCTTGCAAGTGATTCCAATCAACAAAAGTCCAAACATTACTCCTTTGGTGATAATTGTTTGCCCACAACATCATTTTCCTTTTCATCCATCCAATGTAGAATCACAGAATCACAGAATCATCTGGTTGGAAAACACTCTGAGATCATCGAGTCCAACCGTCCCTGTCCACTACTAAACCACATCCCTCAGAAACTCATCTGCCCAGCTTTTAAACCCCTCCAGGGATGGTGGTGTTTTCTCCAGTTACCTTGACTTTCTGTACCAGAATTCAGCTCTAAAATTGATTGCTTGTGTTCTTCTTGATGCAACCCTGTGGGCCATCCATTTTAGTGGACTAAGATTGCACCAGATGTGGACATGATTTGTACCAAACCTGAATTCTACACAACCCCGTGTCAGATTTTCATTTAATTTACAGCCTCATTCACTTGGTTTGGTTCTCCATCCTGCTATGACCTTTTTGGGCAAGTTGGAAGAAAGATGGGGAAAACAAAAGGTCAACATAATTTGAAAAGACCTTAGAAAATGCAGAGGTCCTGGCAGAATCATTTGCCTTTGCTATACATCTTTATTTCTTCTTTTCAGGTTAGTTTTAGACTCTGTATTTCATATTAGAAAGGGGTAAGTTTGTGTTTAGGGACAAAGCTGAATGGCAGAGCATTGGGTGGTTGGACTGGGTGATCTTAGAAGTCTTTCCAAGCTTAATGCTTCAATGATTCTATGATTCTATGTTCAGAGAGTTTCACACATGCACAGAAACAGGTTCTGCTACGCTGCCCTTGGTGGTGAAACCTAACCATGTGAAGGATGATGGGAAAGAAAACATGGCCTTTGCAATTGGGAACAGAAACATCTGGAAACTGCCCTGAGTTGGCTGCCTTGACAGAGGCACTTGGGCAACATCACCAGTCCTGGTGGATGATGAGAACATCAATTATCAGAAGATTTCAGCACACATTGTGTTCTCAAACAAACTCAATTGGTCCAGGGTAAGGTGTGAATCCAGACTCCAGAGAAGGTTTGGGAGCTGGAACTACAAACCCAGCAAATCTGGTCGTCTCACGCCAGCGTGTTTTCCTCAGCTGAGGATATTTTTGCCAATCACCTGCATTTTGTACATAAAATAAATAATCTCTGTGATTAGAAAGTGAAACACTAACAAGACATTCCCAACATGGGTGCAGAATCAAAAAAATCATTGGTTTTAATTCATTACTCCATGGTTGAGGAGGAATGAGTCCTAAAGTGGAGTTGTCTCCAACAAGAAATGTAATAACAGTTCAATAAATAGGCATTGGATGTGCAATGTCTCACAAAGATAGTGAAGGTTGTTGCAAGCAGTGAATCATAAAGACTCTTATGGAGAAATCTCTCCAATCAGAGTCATGAAAAAGAAAACAGGACCAGATTTGGGATCGGACACCAGATGTGGGAGGGAAAAGTCATGGGTCTCTCTTCCACTCAAGACAAAGAGCTTGTGGTAGTACCTATGCTACTTGTTATGGACCAGAATTCCATTGCCCTGGGCTTGGTATTAAATATTAATAGAATCATAGAATCATGGAATGGTTTGGGTTGGAAGGGACCTCAAAGCCCATCCAGTTCCACCCCCCTGCCAAGGGCAGGGACACCTCCCACTGGATCAGGGGGCTCAAAGCCCCATCCAACCTGGCCATGGGATGGGGTATCCATGACTTCTCTGGGAAATCTGTGTCAAGAACTCCCCACCCTCACAGGAAAACATTTCTTCCTAAGATCTCAGCTCAATCTCCCCTCTTTCAGCTTCAAACTGTTCCCCTTCAAGCTATCCCTGCACTCCCTGATCAAGGGCCCCTCCCCAGCTGTAGCAATTGCAAGTCTTTACCCTAAATTGCCCACGGCACAGGGACAGTTGGTATTTCCCAGCGTAAATCCATTTTCAAGGCTCAAAAACCCTTTTTTCCCCCAAACTCATTATTTTGTGGTAGCAAATACCCCTCTACTTTTGCTTTTTTTGCTTCGACACCATAGGTAGTGCCCCTCAAGGACTTCTAGCACGTTAACAAAGTCTGAATAGCTTTTCTAGCAAAATACACTGGACCCTCTGTTTGCCAAACAACGTCTGAGAAAGATAAGATGTTGCGATGACTGTAGGTCATGTATTTAGGGATTAGCTGCTGTGTGTGGAATTCCCAATTCTCTCCCTATTATGGTACTGCAAGATAAGGCCCAGATTTTGCACCTCCTCTAATTTCTTTTCACTTACCATGCCCATGCAAAGAGAGATAACCTTTATTCTGCGATCAGGTATCAGCTGCTGTATCACATAATTGCAATCCTCTCAATTAGCATGTACCATAGCAGGAAGAACTAGGGATCACAGACCCATCTAGAAAGGTAAAGAGAACATTTCTGAGACCATGCAGCAAGGAGGAGAAGGATTAAAATGGTGCAAATGCAGTGGCTGTGTTAAGGAACAGCCAGCCTATGATCTCTCTGCTGGATCTATGGTTCATACGTGCTTTTTTTTTTACAGTGGGAAGAAAATTGATCCAGAAAACACTGTTTTGATCCTAGTTTAGCTGTGCCTGTTTAGCCACACACTTAGCTGAAGGTTGAGGGTTGGAAAGAGTGATTGGTCATTGGAATGGGCTGCCCAGGGAGGTGGTGGTGGAGTCACCGACCCTGGAGGTGTTTAAGGGGAGACTGGATGAGGCACTGAGTGCCATGGTTTAGATGATGGGTTGGTGTTGGTGTTGGTGTTGGTGTTAGTGTTAGTGTTGGGTTATAGGTTGGACTGGATGATCTCGGAGGTCCTTTCCAACCTTATGATACTGTGATACTGTGAAATGGCCAATGGAAGGACTGGAGGTGGTTGTGGACATCGTCTAAAGGCAAGCTGTGAAGATTTGAAGAGGCCAGGCCTTGAAATAGAAAGGTTAAGAAGGCTGGGACTGCACCAGCTTGTTAGGAGGCAATAATGATTTATTCTTCTATAGTGATAAATCCTTCTATAATGATATATCCTTTATATAATGATGCATACATAAAAAAATAACCCTTCTTATAAAGGGTTCATCAGCTCAATGGCTAACGAGGCCTCATCCTGCAGGGAGATGGGCTCTGCTGTGTGAGCATGTCATGGAGGCTGGGATGGGGTGGAGAGATGACTCATTTAAAGGGATTTAAAAACGTGCTGGCCACAGCAAGAGTGAGTTGGTTCCTCAGCAGTGAGCCTTGTCAACAGGCTGGCCGGGGGCCAGCTGTCACCAGAAGGAAGCTGTCACCTCCAAAGGAAGCCTTACAGCAGCAGGAGCCCGTAACAATTGACTGCAGAGACAAACAATGTATGGAACCCGGGGTTTTATATGAAGTAAATCCAACAGAGTTAAGGGTTTGTGTCATGAGGGTCTTACGTGCTTTGTATCTGGAAGGGTGGAAGGAAGCCTGGGGTGAAACATGCAGATTACCTGCAAAAGGAATATCAGAATTACAGTATCATAAGGTTGGAAAGGACCTCTGAGACCATCGAGTCCAACCTATAACCCAACACTAACACCAACACCAACACCAACCCATCATCTAACCCATGGCACTCAGTGCCTCATCCAGTCTCCCCTTAAACCCCTCCAGGGTCGGTGACTCCACCCCCTCCCTGGGCAGCCCATTCCAATGGCCAATCACCCTTTCAGTGAAGAACTTTTTCCTCACATCAAGTCTAAATTTTCCCTGATGAAGAATGGTTGGGAGAAAGACAGGAGCATAAAGAACAGACACTAAGGAGACAATTCACTTTTTAACAGCCTGCTCAGCCTGGAGATCTGTCCCTTCCTCACCGCTGGCACTACCCTCTCCTGAAGGACCGATGCTCCGTGCTCTTGGCAAGCCCCACGAGCCAGAAGCTGAAGGTACATCCTGTTTCGTGTACTTGACATTGTGTTTAGACAATGGGTCACACCGGGCTGCCAGATTTTAAATGCTGAAGCTGGTGATGGTCCCAGAAAGATCAGTTGGTGTGTGCACTGAATGTGATGTGGGAGCCCTGCTGTTCAAGGGATATTGCAGCTCCACGCAGCAGGCAGATGGAGTTAGTTTTGGGTCTACAGCCAGTACCCAAAGTATCATTATGTGTGCATTGGTCATTTTTCCAGACATCTGGCAGCTGAGAATTGTGGATAAACACCTAGGTGGGATGATCCACACTGCTTTTGTATTTCTTTATTGTGCATTTTTGTCAAGTGTTCCATAATGCCTCATGTTCTTCCCATCTGCTCCACTCTTGTGAGACCCCACCTGGAGTACTTTGTTCAGTTCTGGAATCACCAACTTAAGAAGGACATGGAACTGTTGGAGCGGGTTCAGAGGAGGCCACGGAGATGATCCAAGGGTTGGAGAACCTCTGCTGTGAGGACAAGCTGGGAGAGTGGGATTGTTCAGTCTGGAGAAGAGAAGTTTTTGGGTGGGCTTCATAGTAGCCTTCCAGTACCTGAAGGGGCTCCAGGAAAGCTGGGGAGGGACTTTTTACAAGAGTGTGTAGTGACAGGATGAGGGGGAACGACTTTAAATTGGAAGGGGGAAGATTTAGATGAGACATTAGGGAGAAATGTTTTGCTGTGAGGGTGGGGAGGCCCTGGCCCAGGTTTCCCAGAGCAGTGGTGGCTGCCCCCTCCCTGGAGGTGTTTAAGGACAGTTTGGATGGGGCTTTGAGCCCCTGATCCAGTGGGAGGTGTCCCTGCCCATGGCAGGGGGTGGGACTGGATGGGCTTTGAGGTCCTCTCTAACCCAAACCATTCTGTGATTCTGTGAGTCTATGTTGTACATGATAAATGATGGTTCCGGGGCCACAGAATAAAGTGATAAAGCACATCTCCTGTCTTGGATTACAGCACAAAAGAGAAAACACCTCCTTTAGAGTCAGAATCAGCTACAATGCTGTAAAACCTGGGAGCCTGCGGGACAGAGCTCTTTGGGCTCCATAAATACTTGGGAGCTGTCACAATCCGAGCCGCGGCGAGTTTATTAAGTCAGACTGGTACATCGATGCCCATCACAGAGATAGCTTTGACTGCAAGGAAACCACGTGCTGGGAGCCTTCAGTGGTGCAAAGATAAGGAAAAGGCTCATTTTCCCCAGCAGCAGCTCTCAGCCTTTTTTCCTTCCTGCATTGAATGACCGAGAAGCTCCTGGTGGAGTCACGGGGTGGTGTAGAGGCTGCCTTTGCACAGATTGTGAAGAAATCTGTTCATTCTGCCTTCCCTTCCCCGTTTTTTTTTTCCCCCCAAAGCACTGCAGAGCAGGCGTTCTCGGAGAAGAGGTTGAAAACCAGCGCTTAAGGTTCAGCAATTTATTACCGACTCCTGCCCTATAAAGGTAACAAAAGCTGGCACAGAAGACACAACAACAGTTGCTAAATGAGAAGATGGAGCAGCCCACGTGGAGCATGGAGGGAGAAGCACAGATGGCAGAGAAGGGCTTGCAGGAGGCCGCGGGGACGCGGTCGGAACGCGAACCCCAGCGAAGCATTTCGGTAAATAATTTGCCTAATAAAAAAGCAGTTTCGTTGTGAGAGTCCTGGAAGGCTTTTCATGTTCCTACCCCCACCCTCTCCCCACTGCACCCAAAGGGAAACTGGGAGAGAAACTGTGTCCTGTGGGGTGAGAATGGATTTCAGAGTGAATCCTGATTATGATGGGAGGGATAACGCCAGCTCTCGTGGAGGAATAAATAGTTCCTTCGTAATTCACAGAGAACCAGGAGCAGTTTCTGCTTTGAGGATGAGGCAAACGCTGCTCGGTCTCTGCCGTGGGGTTTGCTGCCTGGAAGGATGAGAGGAAGAAGGAAAGCAGGAGGGTGGAAGGAAGAGGGGGAGGAAGGGATAATAGAGGGAGGGAGGGAGGAAGGGAGGCAGGAAGGGAGGCAGGAAGGGAGGAAGGAAGGAAGGAAGGAAGGAAGGAAGGAAGGAAGGAAGGAAGGAAGGAAGGAAGGAAGGAAGGAAGGAAGGAAGGAAGGAAGGAAGGAAGGAAGGAAGGAAGGAAGGAAGGAAGGAAGGAAGGAAGGAAGGAAGGAAGGAAGGAAGGAAAAGAGGGAGGGATGGAGAGAGGGAGGAAGGAAGGGAGGAAGGAATAAAAAGAGGGAGGAAAGGAGGAAGAAAGAGAGGGAGGGAGGAATAAAAAGAGGGAGGGAGAGAGTGAGGGAGGAATGAAAAGAGGGAGGGAAGAAGGAAGGAAGGAAGGAATAGAAAGAGGAAGGGAGGGAAGGAGGGAGAAAGGGAGGAAGAACAAAAGGGAGGAAGGAATAAAAAGAGAGGAAGGGAGTAATAAAAAGAGGGAGGGACTAATGAATAAAAAGAGAGAGGGAGGAAGAAAGAGAGAGAGGGAGGGATGGAGAGAGGGAGGAAGGAAGGGGGGAAGGAAGGAAGGAAGGAAGGAAGGAAGGAAGGAAGGAAGGAAGGAAGGAAGGAAGGAAGGAAGGAAGGAAGGAAGGAAGGGAAGGGATGGGATGGGATGGGATGGGATGGGATGGGATGGGATGGGATGGGATGGGATGGGATGGGATGGGATGGGATGGGATGGGATGGGATGGGATGGGGTGGGATGGGATGGGATGGGATGGGATGGGATGGGATGGGATGGGATGGGATGGGGTGGGATGGGATGGGGTGGGATGGATTATTGCCACGGTTTAGACAACGAGTGGGTGCTGGTGTTGGGTCATGGGTTGGACTGGATGATCTCAGGGGTCTTTTCCAACCTTGTGATCCTGTGATCCTGTGATTTCAGTTGGAATGGAGTTCCAACGACCACGTAGTCCAACTGCCTGACCGCGGGGCTGACCAAGCCAAGGCCTGTTGTTAAGGACATTGTCCAAAAGCCTTTTCAACACTGACAGGATGTTTGATACACAGTGAATAAGAAAGGTTTTATTCTCTGCTGGCATTCAATTATGAAACTCCTGGGTTTAAGAGCCATACTCCGGTGTAGTTAGCAGTTAAAACTTGGGCTCCAGTGAAGACATCAATTAAACACCCATTGGTTTTAAAAAGGTCAGTTTTCACTTCATGTTTTTTACACAATATTAATGGATGGGATTTGACTGCAAAATTTAGGTATCTCCTCAAAAACAAGTGAAAGATTGTAGGAAAAGAACAAGTTAAAATAGTATTTTCTCATTAATTAATTTACCAATATAGAACAAATCCTTATCCCACTGCCTTGTTATTATGTGAAGAAGGCTTATTCTCTTTTTTTCTCCAAGACAGGCTCTGAGAATTTAAAATTAATTTTTAACTTCTTCTGAAGTTACAAATAATTCTTTGAAACAGAATGAAAATGCCACTTGGACAGGAATTTTCTACCTTTTCAATAAAAAATGAAGCTTTTAATGGTAAAAGCATTTAGTTTGGAAAGAACAGTTGGAAAACTGAAGTAAATGAGAGAAAATTATGAGGCTTTCACAAGCAGAGAAGCTTTACTTGTTGTTTGGGGTTTTTTTTACACTTTCTTCATTGGAAATTTGATTGTGAAAATCCCAAGGTGAATTCAGAATTTACTTTCTCAGATTAGAAGCAGCTGCTAAGCAGAAATGGAATATAATTGCACGTGGCTGAAACTAAAAAACCCATTGCTTGCCCTTTCCTTGTGAACTTCCCAAATGCATCATTGAAATTCTCTAGTATTCCGACCTCTGTTCCCTCCTTTAAAGAGGACCAACGACAGCTTCCCTCTCTCCCACCACACATCACA
The DNA here is from genome assembly GCA_033556795.1 of Tapera naevia. Lineage (NCBI taxonomy): Eukaryota > Metazoa > Chordata > Aves > Cuculiformes > Neomorphidae > Tapera > Tapera naevia. Next base: position 843,054 of record JAUMJJ010000307.1, read on the forward strand.
GAACCATGGAATGGGTTGGGTTGGAAGGAACTTCAAAGCCCATCCTGTTCCACCCCCTGCCATGGGCAGGGACACCTCCCACTGGATCAGGGGGCTCCAAGCCCCATCCAACCTGGCCTTGAACACCTCCAGGGATGGGGCAGCCACCACTGCTCTGGGAAACCTGGGCCAGGGCCTCCCCACCCTCACAGCAAAATATTTCTCCCTAAGATCTCATCTCAACTTCCCCTCTTTCAGCTGAAAACCCTTCCCCCTCATCCTATCCCTGCACTCCCTGATCCAGAGCCCCTCCCCAGCTTCCCTGGAGCCCCTTTCAGTCCTGGGAGGCTGCTCTAAGGTCTCCCCAGAGCCTTCTCTTCCCCAGACTGAACAACCCCAACTCTCTCACCCTGTCCTCAAAGCAGAGGGGCTCCATGTATGGGATGGACAGGTATCACAAAGAACACCCAATAGTGGTATTAATCTCCTTTTTACATCTGGGAAGGTGCTTTTTTTTGAAGTTCTCAATAATTCATTGGCTCCAGACTCAACTTAAATTACTCTTGAACTTAAATTACACTTGCAAAACCCACTACAGGATCTAAAATCAGAAATGCTTTGTAAAAGCCCAACTGGAAACGTGCCTCAATTGCATTAACAAGATTCCTGCTAAGGGCTCTGGCTTCTGCTCAGACCAAGGTCTGATTGGTAATTCTGCTCAAGCAACGACCTCCTTCTTGTCTGATGGTATAAATAGAGCATTTCTCCACAGAATGAATGCTAAATATTTACCTTCCTAAAATAGTGATTGCATAAAAGGAAAGGCCCAGGCTTGAAACCAAGACGCTCAGCGTGGTTCAACGTAAGCAATTCCCTGTGATCAGCTGAGAGGTGTAACAAAGCTGCCAGGTTTAACATGCACATGGGGATCCTGCTGGGGCAAAAGGCACAAATCCTGATCTTCACATTTGCAGTGAAGTGGAAAAGAAAATACAATGGTTCTTATGGACAGTGACAGCTTTGCCCTTGTCACTCAGCTCCTAACAATAACTGCTCTGAGATAGTGACTAGGAAAGTAATTGATAAATCTAAAGGCTAAATTTATTCATTTCTGCACTGGACTTATCTATTTTTATTCTGAGATAATGAAGAGTAAAATGTAGCAAATTTGACACTCAGTGAGCATTCATGCTTATAACTCATTTAAAGCAGAGAGGAAAGGTGGGTGAGTCTTTAGTCTCAAACTCCCCACATTATTTTGTCTATTTGCTGTATTTAAAAATGCACCTTTCTGCTCACAGTTGCCCAGGTTGCCTCTGCCAGAGGTTCTTCTCTGCAATTCATAAGAGGTGGATTGGGGAGGGGGCAATGTGCATCCTCATCTCCTGCAGCCTCGTGTTGGCTCGTGCTCCTGAGCTCTCCCAGCAGTAACACAACTATTACTGTGTCTCAGAACTCTTTGTTCCTGCTTCTCTTTGCTGCTGTTCCTGACCAGATGTGGGTTTTAGGAGGCTTTGAAAATGACTGATCACTGGGTTTCGAGGTCAGGAGGAAATTTTGCCTTTGGGATCTAAATTAAAATGATTGAGATGATATCTCAGGAAGAAATGTTCTCCTGTGAGGGTGGGGAGGCCCTGGCCCAGGTTTCCCAGAGCAGTGGTGGCTGCCCTATCCCTGGAGGTGTTCAAGGCCAGGTTGGATGGGGCTTGGAGCCCCCTGATCCAGTGGGAGGTGTCCCTGCCCATGGCAGGGGGTGGAACTGGATGGGCTTTGAGGTTCCTTCCAACCCAAACTGTTCTAAGATTCTATGATCTACAACATTTTTCACGCTGCTCTTGCATCAGCAGGAGGTCATAATTAAATCTATTATTTACTGGTTTGCAGGCTCTCACTGCTTACATCTGGTCCGTGGGGTTCAGGACTACGTTGTGTGCTGGAAAAAAGAGTCAGACCTAGACAATTTTCAAGCAGGAACCATCATCCCTTGGAGACTGGGAAAGGAAAATCTTCAGAGGCTGAGCAAACTCCTGCGAGGGGCTGCGGAACGTCTTGCTGAGGGTTAGGTGGTAAGAGCCCTTTTGCCACTGATTAATCATTTCAACAAAGTGCCATCCTATCATCAGCTACAAGTGCAATGAGAGCTTGGGAGCTGCGCCAGAGCATCCTGGATAGGCTTCAATTTTAGTTTGCTGCTTCATTTTTAGTAGAAGGATGCTTCTGAATTAATAACCTAGCAGGGCTTTTTTTTTCTTCCTTCAGCAGATGTCTAGAAAGGAAGAAGACACAGGAGAGGAGGGAGTGCATGCATATTAAAGGAAGAAGCTGATTTTATTTGATAATTCCTAGAACATCCATTTCTCTTTGTAAAATTGTGGTAAAGCAATGCATATATTGATTAGCACCAACCCTGGCGTGGCCCTGGTTTGGGAGGGTGACAAATAAACAAAGGCATTTGCCCTGCCAGATGATTTTCTGAAACAAAATGAGTTGTCAGCCTCGTTTCTCTTTGCGTGGTGACTCAGTGGCACTGAGGGGTTTGTATTAGTCTGCTGATTTGTTCAAGTACCCACGTTTTCCTGCATCATTGCGGTGATGCCATTTCTCCAGCGGCGCAGCCATGGGCACCGGCTCCCAAAGGGAAGCTTCTATCAACATTTATCTCAGTGACCCATTTTCAGCAGCATGGGAGCTGCAGCCTTGATGTCTCTGCTGTGCTCTCCCCTGGATCACTCACAGCCTCTGAAAAACCCCCTTTAAAGCCCCCAAGAAGCCAAAAAGGAATCACAGCTCACAAAGCTGATGGTTTGTGTAACAAACAGAAACATTTCACTAAGAACCAGTTTGCTCTAAGGAGCTTCCTACAGAGCAGCAGCATCTTTCTCTCAGAAGGCTTTTTCTCTTGCAAGGCTTTTACCTAAACACTCACTTCCCACAGGTATTTTTTTCTTAGAACAGGCACATCAGAAACGCTGTGATATCATTTGTAAGATTGAAGAATGCATTTATTTGTTGTATTTCCTGAACCAGATAATTATTTCACATAGGGTAATCCACAAAATTATAAATAATAATAAATTATACACTGGATTACACATATAGGATACAGGTATCCTATTTTTTTTCTCCTCTCTATTTTCTTGGCAGCCAGATTTTTTGTAAGAATAAATGTGAATGGCTCTCTTAAATTCATACATTGGAGCATCAGGATATGACACAGGGCTTGTGTTCAGGGTAATTTTATGGTGGGTGTTCATTTGCCAGTGCCAGCCTGCTTGGCTTTCCTTTCCAAACCAATTAATCCCCTAGGCACAAATCTTGCCCTTCTCAGTAGGTGGCTGGGTTTCAGCTCATTGTTCCCAGAAAGAGAAGGTGGGAGATCAAAAACTCTCTCCTGTGCTGGAAGCCCCTAACACTGTCTGTGCATTCCCAGAGAGGAAGACTGTATAGAGGAGTAGCTGACACCTGTTGGATGCTCTTCTGTTACTTCTCCTGGATTTCAGTAAGGCTCCATGGATCCCTTGATGGCGTAGCAGCACTCTGGAAAAGAAGCAACCCTGCACACAGATGATATGTGAAGTCCTCAGCTCAGGAAGGACATGGATCTGCTGGAGTGAGTCCAGAGGAGGCCACAGAGATGATCCAAGGCCTGCAGCTGTGAGGACAGGCTGAGAGAGTTGGGGTTGTTCAGCCTGGAGAAGAGAAGGCTCTGGGGAAACATTAGAGCAGCCTCCCAGGACTGAAAGGGGCTCCAGGAAAGCTGAGGAGGGGCTCTGGATCAGGGAGTGCAGGGACAGGATGAGAGGGAATGGTTTTGAGTTGAAAGAGGGGAGACTGAGATGAGATATTGGTAAGAAATATTTTCCTGTGAGGGTGGGGAGGCCCTGGCCCAGGTTGCCCAGAGCAGTGGTGGCTGCCCCATCCCTGGAGGTGTTCAAGGCCAGGTTGGATGGGGCTTTGAGCCCCCTGATCCAGTGGGAGGTGTCCCTGCCCATGGCAGGGGGGTGGAACTGGGTGGGCTGTGAGGTCCCTTCCAACCCAAACCATTCCATGATTCTATGACTCATTTCCAAGACAAAGCACCTCTAGAAATAGGAAGAGGCCACAGACAAGGTCTTCTCTTCACCAGATCTCAGAACAAAGGTCAAGGCCCATTTATAATACTTTAAAGGATTAGATAACTTTGTAAGCACAGGATGTGCATTGATTGTGTCATATTTATCCAAGTGCCTTTAATGCAAAGAAATACAAGAACCATCCTCAGAGGTGCCCTGTCTAATTCTGCTTCCAAATTACCAGCATGTGACTGTTGCAATGTAAAGTATTTGGGATGGGAGGAGCTATGATTTCACAGTACACTCTGCTCTTCCTTAGTCCTTGCTTTGTGTGCTCAGAGAGGCTTCAAGGTCACCACATCTACTGGAAACTCAATCCTAATTAATTTCACTGTTGAGGCAGCAGTCGCCGGAGTTTGCTGGGTAAAGAATACCCAAGATCAATGGTTTTGTGACACACAGAGTTATCTGCAAAAGAGTCAACTGAAAGAGGGCCTGGTGCATAAATGAAGTTTGAAAAGAGGTCTTTAAACAGCAAGAAGACCAACTGCTCAAACCTGTGCTGACCTTGTCTCTCAACCCGTGGCCTCTCCAGGGTCCTTCCTGCCATACAATCATAGAATCGTGTGGTTGAAAAAGACCTTTGAGATCATTGAGTCCAACCATACCTGGCCACCACTAAACCAGATCCCTGAGCACCTTGTCTGCCCCTCTTTGAAACCCTTCCAGGGATAGTAAATCCATCACTTCCCTTGGCAGCATCTGCTGGGGCCTGAGAACCCTTTCTCCCCTTCTTATGAGAGGAGTCAGCAAACCAGGAAGTACTTTCAGCTCCAGACAGTAGCTTGACCAGCACCAGAATGAAAATATCGTGTCTTTTTGTTACTTTATAGTGCTATTACTTACAGGAAGTCCAAACTGGGGATGGAGACATATCATGATTTAGTCTTGTGTCATTTAGATCCAGATTCCACAAGTCTTGCCTGTACAAAGAGGGACTGAACAATAGAGAAATACAAGCTCCAAATTCACTGGTTTATATTCTTCATTCTTTGTGCTACCAGGTTGTTTTTTCAAAAGCCCTTTCAGAAGCCCTAGAAGCAAGTGGCTATGATACAGCCCAGTGATGTTCCATCATCAATTCCCAGCCCAGGGAAATATTGCCTAAGCTGTTATATATTACACATGGCACGCACTAGCTGAGATATCAGGTTCATAGTATTAGAGAAAAGCAGGGCAAATTTCATGAAAATATATCCAGACATACTTTTAAGTGAATATTATGTATGAACAAGATTCAGCTCAGTCCTTGAGGTTGTATTCCAAAGGTAACCCATCAAGGTTTACTTGTAGATAAACAATGGAAGCGGCAAATGGAGAAGACCATAACCAGGGCTGCATCAAATGAAGCGTGGCCAGCAGGAAGAGGGAGGGGATTCTGCCCCTCTGCTCTGCTCTGGTGAGACCCCACCTGGAGTCCTGAGTTCAGTTCTGGAATCCTCAGCACAGGAAGGACCTGGATCTGTTGGAGTGAATCCATAGGAGGCCATGGAGATGATCCAAGGGTTGGAGGCCCTCTGCCATGAGGACAGGCTGTGAGAGTTGGGGTTGTTCATCCTGGAGAAGAGAAGGCTCTGGGGAGACCTTAGAGCAGCCTCCCAGGACTGAAAGGGGCTCCAGGAAAGCTGGGGAGGGAATTTTTACAAGGACTTGGAATGACAGGATGAGGGTTAATGGCTTTAAATTGGAAGGGGGACGATTTAGATGAAACATTTGGAAGAAATTCTTCATGATGAGGGTGGGGAGGCCCTGGCCCAGGTTGCCCAGAGAAGTGATGGCTGCCCCATCCCTGGAGGTGTTCAAGGCCAGGTTGGATGGGGCTTGGAGCCCCCTGATCCTATGGGAGGTGTCCCTGCCCATGGCAGGGGGGTGGAACTGGATGGGCTTTGAGGTCTCTTCCAGCCCAAACCATTCTGTGATTCTGTATCCCCGTTCAGATATTCTATAGGATTGGAGTCTATGTGCTGCAGTTATTTTTAATCTGTCTCCCATCTGAAATGCTTTATTGCATTTTTAAGAGGCTTTTTAAAAGCAGAGAAAGCAGTGCTGTTAGAGAGTGCTTTTATATTTCAGGTTGTCTTATGCTAAGCAGTAATATATGTTCAGGTTGTTATTTTACCTTGCGTTTTTACTGGGATGATGACAGTTTCTGTGTTCTGCTAAATTGCAAACCAGCCTCCCATAATGCCGAAATGTTTGTGTTAAGAGGCTTAGCTAAACAATCCACAACAGTAGATTGGCAAAGTTTATTTTAAATGTTCTCATGGAGGGTTATTTCTTCCGTGCTAGGCAGAGGTGCTTAGTTTGTCCTTGTATCTATTCCTCCACTTCCCGAAGCAGCCAGGTGGTTGTGGCAATATCCATGCAGGAAACTTGACTATTATTTATATATTTGCTTTAAAATCACAGAGTTATAGAATCATTAAATTTGGAAAAGGCCTCTAAGCTCATCCAGTCCAAACATCAGCCCAACAGCACTGTGCATAATAAACCATGTCCCAAAGTGCCACATCTACACGCGTTTGAACCCCTCCAGAGATGGAGACTCCCCCACTGCCCTGGGCAGCCTCTGCCAGGGCTTCACCACTCTGGCAGTGAAGAAATTTTTCCTAATATCCAATCTAAATCTCCCCTGGTGCAACCTGAGGCCTTTTCCTCATCCTTTCACCTGTCACTTTAGAGAAGACTTCAACACCCACCTCTCTCCAGCCTCCTCTCAGGGAGCTTCAGAGTGTGAGGAGGTCTCCCCTCAGCCTCCTCTTCTCCAGGCCTGCAGAATCATCTAAGTTAAAAATGAAACATGGGATATAAATGGGTGGGTTATGAGTTTTTGTGTCTTTATCAATTAAATAATTAACTTCTGCTTGACTGCTCAGATCTCACTTCCTGCTCAAAGCATCCCAAAGCTGATGCTACTTCTGTACATCAGCATTTGCATGTGTAAATCAGACAGTTATTAATTGTTATGGTCAAGTGGTATTATTGCAATAGGTAACTGTACTCTTAAAAGTAACCTTATTCCTACCAGCAATTGCAAACAGAAAATATTGAATGTTAAAATATAGACACAAAAATTAATTCGGTCTTCAGGTTTCTGCCTTTTCTACAGTCATTGCCATAAAAAGCAGGAGAGCAAGATTTACAGGCTTAAATCAACACATCTATTAGAAACATTTTTTCATCAGAATATGAGGTGGACAAGCATATTAACTTCAAAATGAGAAGACATCTAATTAAAATATGAGCAAATAGACCAGAACATTTCAAATGCATTTCTGCTGACACTGTTTCTGAAGCACAGGAGCCAGCAGGAGATTGCTAATTCACACCATGGGTCTGAGGGTGCTGGCCAAAGGCTGCTGGAATATTGTTCCCTGGGGAGCTGTTCCAGTGCTCCACCACCCGCTGGGGGAAGAACCTCTTCCCAATGTCCAATCTCCCCCTGCCCTGGCACATCTTCCTGCCATTGCCTCCAGTCCTGTCCCAGGTCCCCAGAGAGCAGAGCTCAGCCCCTGTTTCCCCTCCCTCCCTTGGGAGAAGGCACAAACAGCTCTGAGATCCCCTCTCAGGCTCCTCTTCTCCAGCTGAACAGCCCAAGGCCCTTCAGCCTCTCCTCACACACTTCCCCTCCAGACCCTTCCCCAGCTTTGGGGCCTCCTCTGGACACTCTCCAGTGCTTTGATGTCCTTTTTACCCTGTGGTGCCCAAAGTGCCCCCAGTGCTCCAGGTGGGGCCTCCCCAGTGCAGAGCAGAGCAGGACAATCCCCTCCCTCTCCCGGCTGGCGATGCCCTGCTGGATGCCCCCCAGGACACGGTTGCCCTCTTGGCTGCCAGGGCACTGCTGGCTCATGGTCATTCTCATTCTCTATTCACAAATAAACTGAATAGTTGACCATCAGAAAAGAAATGACTGGTCAAATAGTCTGGTCACTCACACAGAAAATTAATAGTGATAAATTACCATCAGTGGTAGAAAACCACATTCTTGTGAAAAGTGAACAGATTCCCAGTAGAGTTAATTCTTGGTAAATAGAAGTATATTAAGATCAATTTTTCTCAGGTTTAATTCATCTCTAACAAAGTGCAAAGTTTGTCTCTGCAAAAAAAAAAAGCACTCAGGGTGCTTAAAACTCTACAAATCAGTATTCTGAAAATTCAGCAGGTACCTAAGGCAATCATAGCTTTGCTTTGGCTCAGAGCCTGGAACTCGTAGGAAGGAGCATAAATAGAGAGTCTGAGCCTGGAGAGAAGAATGGATGGAGAAAGGGAAATTTTACTAATCAGAAATAGTTTTATTTAGCTTTTAAAAGACTAAAACTTTGTCTAGAAAAATAGGTGTTCCAATTTGCTCCATTTTGGCCACGATAACAAGACAGGATGCAATGTAAGTAACTTCATTTTCTTGAGTCTATAGAGTACTAGTTTACAAATATCAAGACAAGGTTGATTTTGGGTCTGCTTTCAATCCTCTTTCCTCACACCAGAACACTGTTATTCATAACCAATCAGCAGTTTATTCATCCACCTAGAACTACATGCCTGAATCATGAGCCTTCCATCAGGGTGCAATTACACACTGAAATATTTTCAGAGAATACTAAAATTGCAAAAAAAAACAAGTTTCCTGTAGGCTTCTTCAAATTTGATGCTGGTTGCCAGAAGCTCTGGTCTGGTTTAACCAACAGCTCCCTCTGAAAGGAAAGAGATACACATAGGGCATTTTATTCCCCTCACTCCAAGAAGGACCTTGAGGGGCTGGAGAGCATCCAGAGAAGGGACCGGAGCTGGGGAAGGGGCTGGAGAACAGGGGTTGTGGGAGCAGCTGAGGGAGCTGGGGCTGTTTATCCTGGAGAAGAGGAGGCTGAGGGGAGACCTCATCCCTGTCTCCAACTGCCTGAGAGGAGGTTGTGGGGAGGTGGGGGTTGGTCTCTTCTCCCCAGTGACAGGGGATGGGAGGAGAGGAAATGGCCTCAAGTGGCACCAGGGCAGGGTCAGATTGGACATCAGGAAACATTTCTTCATGGAAAAGGTTCTCAGGCCCTGTCAGAGGCTGCCGGGGAGGGGGTGGAGTCCCCATCCCTGGAGGGGTTTAAAAAGGTGGGTGGATGAGTTTCTCAGGGTTCTGGTTTAGTAGTGGACAGGGATGGTTGGACCAATGATCTCAGAGGTCTTTTCCAACCAGATGATTCCATGATTCCACTTTAGAATAAATGCTTGAAGTAGATGGGATAAATCACCTTTAGGCAAGGTCTGTCTTGTTTCATGCTCTGTAAAGGAAATGTAAGTGATATAGGGTGCGGAGGCCCTGGCATAGGTTGCCCAGAGCAGTGGTGGCTGCCCCATCCCTGAAGGTGTTCAAGACCAGGTTAGATGGGGCTTTGAGACCCCTGGTCCAGTGGGTTGGAATTGGATGGGCTTTGAGGTCCCTTCCAACCCAAATCATTCCATGATGCTATGATTTAAAATAGATGTCTAGCTTTCCAGCAACTAAAGTTGCATGAGTTGGATCTTTTTGTTCTTGTTGTGGGGGATTGTTTTGTTTTATTTGGTTTTATTTCAGCTGATCTTAAATAAAACCAGAACTATCACAGTCATTTACAGGTGAAAAATATTAATTTTTGTGGAGAAGAACAAAATCCTTAGGATGTCCCAGAGCCTTCGACCAATCCAGACCTTATAGCAAGCAGAGATTAGGTTTGAAAATGAGCTTAGCTCTAATTAGAGAGCTAATTATTAGTTAGAAAGGCTTCTCAAGATGAACAGTCACTTTCATTGAGATTCCTTCAGACTGTGTGAAATATTTGATAATTGGTCACCAGGACAAAGAAAGGGAGCTGGACTGCTCTCAAAGCTGAGGGTTTAAATGGTGCTCCATGAAGTTACTTCCAGTGCTTCTTTGCTTATTTGAATGGGTTTGATGTGGGCTGAAGGAGAATATTCCTGCTCACACAAGTACCAGGTGCTTCATGTGTTTCCCTGGAGAACACAAGCTCAATTTCTAACAGGCAGGAGAGGAACCATCCAGGATCTCCAGTCTTGGGCTGAGTCAATGCTTTGCCACCAGCTCCTTTCCAAGCAAGGCTCTGTATTTCTTCTCTTCTCATGTTTTGAGGCAAAGCAAGCACTGGAATTCCCTTCATGGAGCACCATTTAAACCCTCAGCTTCAAGAGCCGTCCCATTCCCTTTCTTTGTCCTGGTCACCACTTATCAAATATTTCCCACAGTCTGAAGCAATCTCAACAGAAGTGACTGTTCTGCTTCAAAGCACAAAAGAGAAAGAGCTATTTGGCCCACAGGCCTCTTGATTCCTGTTTTCCAATTTCAGTGCTAGAAATAGAAACTCCAGAAGCACACGGGGTGGGGACAGCAGGGATGTCCCACTCAGCGTGCCCATGAATACCTGGGAGCAGAGATGGTGCCTTCTGATGTGAAAACTCATCCTCTCTCCACACCTCCTTGGGTGACCATGGCAAGGGGAGACTCCATTGAGGATGGTTGACTTCTATTTGAGAAACTCAGCCACCCACCTTTGTTTTGTGCTGTGGCCACCTCCCGGTGTCCCGCGGTGATGGTGGGAATGGGAAACTCTTCCCAGCTCTTTGACAAAGTGCAGCGTGGGTGACCGTGGCCTTGGGTTTGGTCTGTAGCTGTCCTCACGTTTTCCCCCCTGCCCCCAAGAGGCTCCAAGACCTGCTCCCTCCCGGGTTCTCCTGCTGCAGCTCAAATCCAGTAGATGGCGACAGGATATAAAGCATTTTGTTAACTCTTCCATGAATTGGCGGGTTTTATGTCTAATTCATTATTACTTTCCCCCTCTTATATAAATTTATTTTCATGTTTCAAAATCATGGCTGCATTTGACTTCATTTATCTTCTGGAATTCTCTTTTGCTTCTCATGTCATACTACGAGTTCCATTGAGAGTCACAGCCAATCTCTTCTCTTCCTTGCAAATTTGGAGGAGATACTCCAGGTGCTCCTTGATTCTGCAGTCATCTGATGCCCCAGGACAAGGGATGCCACCAACATCATTACTTTGGGATTCTTGACCCACCTGATTTCACTTCTAAGTCTGCAACTTTACATCTCAGATCTGCAATTGATTTTCATGACCTCAGTAAGATTGCTGCAGCCACGTGGAAGGTCAGCCAGCGTGATGTTAGGGCTCAGAAGAGAACAGGAGGCATTCTCTTGGAAAGCTAAAGTTTTCCCCATAGGCACTTAAGTATTATTTACCTGTGAGCAACCAGCTTTTTCAATTTGGAAAGCTGAGGGCCTGTAGAATGGGAAAATGGGGAAAACCTAGCAAATCTGAATATTATAGGTCTTGTGGAAATTTCAGCTCTGAAACGACAACGTATTAGTGATGCAATCCCACACCTGCATCTTTAAGACCCTTGAAGGATGTCTATCCAAGTGGACATCCCCGACTGAGTCACATGGAAGGCACTCTCAAGAAGCAGAGCTTTCAATACACTTGCCTAGGTCTCTCTACTTGATGCACCTCTAGAGGTGGGACAGGCAAATTTTTTTGCCATTATTTAGGACGAAGCATCATTAGAAACATTCACTGAGGTGATTTCTAAAATCCTGGTTGTCATGGAGACAGGAACAGGCTGACAGCCTCCTGGTTGCCAAAGGAGAAAGTGGGCTACAGCTACTTCTCACCAAGAGACATCCCAAAGACTTTTGACATCTGCAAGTCTGACGTGGAAAAACTGTGTCACGGAGGGCAGTTGAACCATAACTCACCCAGGCACCTCCTGTAGTGGTGAAAGTGCACTTAAAAAATGGAAGAATATATCTTGTTTCTTATTCAGCACTCTTGACCAATTTGATAGCTGCAGAGGAAAGAGATAACGATGCACATATTTATCCACTTAATAACAAAAATCTAATGAAGGCAACAGTAATGACCTCCACTGAGCAAACAGATCCCGTGGGAGGTGTCCCTGCCTTTGGCAGGGGGTTGGAAGTGGATGGGCTTTAAGTTCCCTTCCACTCAAACCATGCCATGATTCCATGATTCACTGATTCTATCAGGTACCCTGGGGTAACACAAAGAATCAGAGGGGATGTCCATGTAAATCCTAACTCCTCCCTTTGTAGGAAAGGCCACCTCACATGTTTCAGAGAATCTAATGCAAGTAGCCAACAGCCAAATCTCCTGAGCACAGAAGGGCTTGCCAAGCCATTAGCCAGTTAATTGTGGTAATTGATAAACCAATAAGTACAATTTTTCCTACCATTAGTATAGAAAAGATTCATTGATCTCTTTTTTTCTTCGAAAGCACATGAAAGCTTTTATGGAATGCTTTATTGAAAACTTATTCACCACCTGGAAGCAGAGAAGCCACTTAACTTTTCCTTATGTAGAAAAAACATATTTACTTCTCATTTCACAGCATTGGCCTCATCCCTGTCTACAACTGCCTGAGAGGAGGATGTGGTGAGGTGAGTATTGGTCTCTTCTCCCAAATGACAGGATGAGAGGAAATGATCTCAATGATTGGAACAGGGCAGGTTCAGACTGGACTTCAAGAAAAATTACTTCACTGAAAGGGTTCTCAGGCCCTGTCAGCAGCTGCCAGGGAGGGGGTGGAGTCCCCATCCCTGGAGGGGTTTCAAAGTCGGGCAGATGAGGTGCTCAGGGACATAGTTTAGTGTGGTTGGGCTCGATGACCTCAAAGGTCTTTTCTAACCAAGTGATTTTATGGTTCTATGGTTTCTTCAGGTGTCACCAATGGCTGTGTAGTAGAGACACCCACCTGGCAGCAGTGTAGGAGCGCCTGTGGGAGGACTGGTGCCCCTCTGGTGTCGCAGGACTCGGGATTTGGGGGAATATGGCTTTAGGCAAAAATGTGCAGCTCAGATGGGGCTGTCTGAACAGTGAAGATGCAGCTCCTTCTGACAGAAACTTGTGCTGCATTTGGACCTGTGACAAGCTGGAGGAACCAGAGGTCTACGTGCACCAATCCTTCCAGGGCACTGTGTCAATCCTGGTAGGCACCAGTGCCCACTGCCACTGCCCGTGTGAGTGCAAGCCTTGAACACCACCTCTGATGTTTTGAGATACCACAACTGCTCTGACTTCAACCAAGCACAGAAGGAACAACTGACACCTCCCACAGCAGCCAGAAAGACCCATCCTTCAACAACTCGGAGCAACTTCCACTTTACTAACTGAAAGCAACCCAGGCTTTAACAAATCACAGCAACCCATACTTTAAGAAAGCAAACCCTGAACAAATGCCCAGTAATTTCACATGGATGAAAAGATGTGCACTGAATCCCAGGCACCTACTGATAAATTACTGCACTAGTTACAGCACTGCAACAGCTTCTTTGCCATAATAAGTGTGCTGAGCCAGCTGCTGAACTGCTTGAACCTTAACTACGCGCAGTTATTATCCCCAAACCTTCGTTTTCTAGCCAAGATCACACTCTTCTCTCCCTCCTACTGTCATTATTATTAGTGACTCATCCAAGTAAAGACTGAACCTTCCTGGCTGATGTTGAGAGCCTCAGCTGCAAGGGCCAAGTGAACGTAAGCACAAGAAGAACTCCAGGCAGATTAAAAATTTCACATAGGTGAAACCAGCCAAAGATAAGTGAGGAGAAGAAAAGGAAGGAGTTTCAGCCTGCTGCAATTTGAAATACAGATCAACTAATTCCCTGGATCGTTTACAGATGACAAATCTTGGAGCAGAAGTCTTGGCCTGACAGTTGCACACTGGGGCTTAAATGACATTTTTCTGACTTTAAACGCCAATCCTATGTTGCATTTGGCACAGAGCCCCTTCTGTCACCTGGGCCGAAGCAGCTCTGCTTGGTCACCTCTGCTACTGCTCCAGGGAAGCTCCCTGGCCTAGAGAGGTGAGGGATTTCATAGACTCATAGAATCATGTGGTTGGAAAAGGCCTTTGAGATCACTGAGTCCAACCATACCAATCCCCTTATTAAACCATGTCCCTGAGAAACTCATCTGCTTGGCTTTTAAACCCCTCCAGGGGTGGGGACTCCACCCCCTCCCTGGCAGCCTCTGACAGGCCCTGAGAACCCTTTCCATGAAGAAATGTTTCCTGATGTCCAATCTGACCCTGCCCTGGGGCAACTTGAGGCCATTTCCTCTCCTCCCATCCCCTGTCACTGGGGAGAAGAGACCAACCCCCACCTCCCCACAACCTCCTCTCAGGCAGTTGGAGACAGGGATGAGGTCTCCCCTCAGCCTCCTCTTCTCCAGGATAAACAGCCCCAGCTCCCTCAGCTGCTCCCACAACCCCTGTTCTCCAGCCCATTCCCCAGCTCCGGTCCCTTCTCTGGATGCTCTCCAGCCCCTCAAGGTCCTTCTTGGAGTGAGGGGCCCAGAACTGACCCCAGCACTCGAGGGGTGGCCTCCCCAGTGCCCAGGGCAGGGGCACAATCCCTGCCCTGCTCCTGCTGCCCACGCTGTGTCTGACACAGCCCAAGATGCCATTGGCCCTCTTGGCCACCTGGGCCGCCACTGATGCTAATTTCAGAGAAAAAGTTTTTTCTTGAGGAACTGAATCTCACATGTCCAGAGGTTTGGAATCTGTAGTGGAAAATAGATGCTTTCTCTTCACAAGCCTGGGCTAACGCAACCGTTTTCCTGCAGAGGAGTGGAGATTGATAGACTGGAGAAATGAAAGGAACAATAAAAATGGAACAAAAGCAGATGGAGCAACGGTTGAAGTGATTAATCGTGAATCAAGGAGTGGCAATTCATTTGTGCGTGTAATCTGCCATTTGCATAATCCCATACTGAAAGCCAAATTGTTCAGCCAGTCTGCATATTCGTGCTGGATTCAGGCAGACTCCACTTCTGCAGGATCTGAGCACCTGCTTATGAGACTTTGCCGAGCAAGGGGTTGGATAATTCATGTGTCTGAAGTTAAGCATGTCATTTGCTGAAAGAACAGCTATTTGAGATGGTATTTGGAGGAAGATTGCGTCTGATGTGATCATCTAGATGGTAAATCGGGTGAGTATAAGTCTCACTTTCTCCCTTCTAGTAGTAGAACCTGTACCAAGCAGATGGGTGAGGTTGGGAGAAACATAGAACCAGAATCAATAAGGTTGGAAAAGCTCTCTAAGCTCAACCAGCCCAACCCCACTGAGCCCGATAAACCATTTCCCAAAGTGCCACATCTACACAATTTTTGAACCCCTCCAGGGATGGAGACTCCCCCACTGCCCTGGGCAGTCTCTGCCAGGGCTTCACCACTCTGGCAGTAAAGACATTTTTCCTAATATCCAGTCTGAACCTGTCCTTGAGCAACTTGAGGCCATTTCTTCTCGTGCTGTTGCTTGTTTCTTTGGAGAAGAGACCAACCCCCACCTCCCCACAGCCTCCTCTCAGGCAGTTGGAGACAGGGATGAGGTCTCCCCTCAGCCTCCTCTTCTCTAGGATAAACAGCCCCAGCTCCCTCAGCTGCTCCCACAACCCCTGTTCTCCAGCCCCTTCCCCAGCTCCATTCCCTTCTCTGGATGCACCAGACCCTCAATGTCCTTAGAGTGAGGAGCCCAAACCTGAACACAAGAAGTCAAGCAGTGCTGGGCTTTTAGGAGGTAGAGGGGATAAAAAAAACAAAGAAAAGAATAAACAAGCAAAAGAGAAAGCAACAAAAAATCTTAATAAACAGGGGTGAGATAGGAACAGTTCCCAACTCAAAGCTTCAGTCCAAGTCTGCTCTCAGACATGGTGTCAGCCTTCGTGCAGCAGTGCTGTGATAAATCTGTGCATAGATTATGATTTAAAAAGCTCTTTTTACTTTAAAGAAGAATTAGCTGAACTGGAACCAATATATGAGTTGAAAAACTGGTTTCATCGAGAAACCACGCTGCAGCCCCTGGGTTTGTCATCGCTATTCAGTGCAATTAGGGAAAAAATGATACAAAGCAGTTTGGTTGCTGTGCTGGAAAGCAAGATGTGATGGGAATGGAGGAACACATTAAGGGCAAGTTTGTACCCAGACTGGGGTAAAAATAAGCTCTTTTGTTTATCCTGCCCATGGCAGTGGGTTTGAACTGGATGATCTTTAAGGGGGTCCAAAGCACACAAAGGGGATGGAAAGAGTAATGATAAAAAAATTCCATTTCCCAGACTAATTCACATAGTTTGGACCAGTGTAAAGGAACAGAGCTTATGTCATGACTTCTAGCAGACTAATCAGGTCAGTTGGTTTTTGCAGAACACACATATATTTGCCTGAAATCTTTGTAAATCAGGTAACAGAGAATTTTTTTTCTAAGATCATCCCTATTTATAATACAATAGCAACACTGAACTGTGATCTTTTAAAAGTTACCTTTAAAAACATTGTGATTCTGGTGATGTTATAACGTTACTGCAACATTAATCAATAGGACAAGTCAGGCACTAAGCATATCACAAAGGTATTAATCAATTACTGTTGCTTCACATGCACACACATATTATGTAGCTTATGGATTAAAATATCATGTTCAGAGAGAAAAGGTAATGCTTTATGGATAAGAGATCCTTGACATCCGTGCTTTATCTTGTTTTCCAAGCCAGAAAGATCAGCTGTAAATAAAGGAACAGCACAGGATTTGGCTTTTGTTGGTGAATATAATCCATGTTTCCTAATAAAGGATTCAGAGCAGCAATTCTGCCAATAAACAGCATTTAATGTAGCGTTAACATCTCCGTGAGGTTGGCAACAGGATGAATCCAGTTTATATCTAACAGGTTTTTGGATTTATCTAAATCAAGCTATTGATAAGCCTGGTTGTTGAAACCAACTGGAGTTAGGGACCATGCATTGAAACTCCATAAGGCTGCCAAGAGACTGGAACAGGTCCCTGGGGTTCCCTGGTGAAGGCTCTCCCTCCACCCAAGGCTGCTGCAATGCTCTGCCTCCTCCTCTTGGCACATGATCTCAGGCCCCATTTTGACAGAAAACAGCAAATCAGGAGCATGCATAGACCCAAACTGCTGAATTCAAGAGTAAGTACAAAGAAAGGTGGGACTCAGGAGAGCAGTCTGGGTCTGTGCTCTGAATAAAGCTGCTCAGAATTGAGAAAACATGTAAGTACCTATTTTTCTGATTTATAGAATCATAGAATCGTTAAGGTTGGAAAAGACCTCTGAGCTCATCCAGTCCAACCATCAGCCCAACCCCACAGTGCCTACTAAACCATGTCCTTTAAATGGCACATCTGCACGTTCTTTGAACCCCTCCAGGGATGGAGACTCCCCCACTGCCCTGGGCAGCCTCTGCCAGGGCTTCACCACCCTGTCAGTGAAGAAATTTTTCATAATAACCAATATAAACCTCCCCTGGTACCACCTGAGGCCATTTCCTCTTGTCCCATCACTTGTTACCTGGGACAAGAGACCAACACCCACCTCACCACAACCTTCTTTTAGGGAGCTGCAAAGAGCAATGAGGTCTCCCCTCAGCCTCCTCTTCTCTAGGATAAACAGCCCCAGCTCCCTCAGCCTCTCCCAGAACCCCTGTTCTCCAGCCCCTTCCCCAGCTCCATTCCCCTTTTTGGCCACCTGGGCCACTGCTGGCTCATGTTCAGCTACTGCTGACCAACACCCCCAGGACCTTTTCCACCAGGCAGCTCTACAGCCACTCTTCCCCAAGCCTGGAGCTGCACAGGGTTGTTGTGACCCAAGTGCAGGACCCAACACCTGGCTTTGCTGAATCTTGCACAATTAACCTCAACCCATGGATCTATCCTGTCCAGGGCCCCCTGCAGAGTCTTCCTGCCCTCAAGCAGATCAACGTTCCCACCTTTCCCTCCACACTCCAGGCACACAAAATTAGGCTCTGCACTTGGGAATCTGTGCTTTCTCATCAGATTAGCTCAGCTCCCACCCTTTCTGCAGGCGGGCACTGTTGAGGCTCTCCTCATTTTCCAGGAGCATTGTGAGACCCTGGTGAGTGGTTTGCAAATATGCTGAATATTCAAAAGGCAGAGGGTAGTGCACTTTGACTAAAAGGTGCTACATCCAGCTAAGCACCCTGTAACATCAGATCTGAGGTGTGCTCACCTGGGCATCCCAAATCGCTGAGTAACTGTAAATGCAATCTTATTTTGCCTCGCTTCCCTGTCTGAAAGCAAGGGTTAATAATTATCTCTTATCTCACTCCGGTGGCAAGAAAACAGCCAGATTGAATTTGTGAACTGTTCAGCCACTGCAGCAAGACATATTAGAGAAAAAACCTACAGGAAATTAATAACTGTCTTCAGAGCAAGGTTTGAAATGCGTGGAGCAAATTGAGCCTGGCTGAGACTGAGAAACATGAGAAAACAAAATATAGGATATCTGCTCAGTCAGTGGAGAGGGGTCCATCCTGGGTGAAATGGAGAAAAGCACTGCATGATTTCCATAGGACACATCATGTGATGAAAAGCTGAAGGCTGTCCCAAGGTGCTTGAATTTTTATCCCAGTCCTAATATGAAGGGCTCCATTTTGCAGTCTTGAAAACCATTATTTCAATTTAGAGACAGTTGTACACGTGTGAACTGTGCCAGACTGGCATCTGCCTTCTTTAGGGAGAGGCTTTTTTTCCCCAGAGCAATTTGTGCTCTTCCAAGATCCAATCATGGAATGGTTTGGGTTGGAAGGGACCTCAAAGCCCATCCAGTTCCAACCCCCTGCCATGGGCAGGGACACCTCCCACTGGATCAGGGGGATCAAAGCCCCATCCAACCTGGCCTTGAACACCTCCAGGGATGGGGCAGCCACCACTGCTCTGGGCAGCCTGGGCCAGAGCCTTGAGACCCTCACAGGAAAATATTTCTCCCTAAGATCTCATCTCAATCTCCCCTCTTTCAGCTGAAAACCCTTCCCCCTCATCCTGTCCCTGCACTCCCTGATCAAGAGCCCCTCCCCAGCTTTCCTGGAGCCCCTTTCAGTCCTGGGAGGCTGCTCTAAGGTCCCCCCAGAGCCTTCTCTTCTCCAGGCTGAACAACCCCAACTCTCACAGCCTCTCCTC
This sequence comes from Tapera naevia, assembly GCA_033556795.1. Classification (NCBI taxonomy): domain Eukaryota; kingdom Metazoa; phylum Chordata; class Aves; order Cuculiformes; family Neomorphidae; genus Tapera; species Tapera naevia. The sequence goes on from JAUMJJ010000307.1 coordinate 862,142, forward strand.
ATGGCAGAGGGCCTCCAGCCCTTGGATCATCTCTGTGGCCTCCTCCGGACTCGCTTCAACAGTTCCATCTCCTTCTTATCTTGGGGATTCCAGAATTGGACACGCGACTCCAGGTGGGATCTCCCCAGAGCAGAGCAGAGGGGTAGAATCCCTTCTCTTGTCCTGCTGGTCCCAGTCCTCTGGATGCAGCCGAGGACACGGGTGGCTTTCTGGGCTGTGAGCACACATTGCTGGCTCGTGTTGGTCACTCCCTAAGAGATGGATAACTCACCTGCAGAGCGGGATGAATCCTTCTCCAGAAACCTCTCACTCTCCTGCTCATCATCAAGGGAGGTCAGAGGAGGAGCTGGGGAAAGGCTTTTAACTTTTTTTCAGCCAAGTTTATAGGAGATGAACCACAACCTGTGTGGTTTTATAAATGAGTTTTAATTTACTGGATGAGTCAATGTTTAGTGGGTATTTGAAGTAACAGTGAACACTCTTATTCATAGGTATAAAAATATACTCTCACAAGCAAGGTGAAAGCGTTGCCTTCTGGACAGACATAAAACGTGATTTGTTTGATGCTCTGTGTGGTTTATAATAATGAATGCATTAGTGATGTCAAAGGTAAGCAGTACAACCCATTCAAAATGTTTTCCAACAGTGCCAAATAGGTTGTTTATGAACATGTGTTCATGAATGACGCCAGCAGCAAAGACAAATTGGCTTTGACAGCTGCCCAGAGGGAGAAAGAGTCAAAAAAAACCCCTCCAATCCCCTCATTTTGATGGGAATTTTGGCAGCAAAAGGCCTTATTCCCTCCAGGCTACCTGTGTGCTTCCTTCTCATAAGCAAATTTTTCATTCCCTTCGATGCAGCTCTGAATCTGGACGTCTTTTTGCAATGAGTAATTGATGCCAAATAATTAGTGGTTTAAGATGTTGCGTAATCTTTTACGCGTTACTTAGAAATACAGAATCATGGAGTCATTAAGTTTGGAAAAGCCCTCTCAGGTCATCAAGTCCAACCATCAGCCCAGCCCCACCGTGCCTGCTGAACCATGTCCTGAAATGCCAGGTCTACACACACTTTGAACCCCTCCAGGGATGGAGACTCCACCACTGCCCTGGACATCCTGTCCCAATGCTTTACCATTGTAGGAAAGGTCCCAATTCCTGCATTGGTTTTTAATTCTGGAAAGCCACAGTCTGAGCTGAACGTCTGACACTGGGAGAATTTTGAAATGGAGCTTCATGATCTGTCCTGAAGCCTTCCAGAGGAAGAAGGCATTTTGTGCAAGGCAAGGAGGGCATCTTGTAAGGCTTTCTTCTTGTCTTGTGTTGCAGGAAATACTGCAGTAGCCCAAGTGCACACAAGTGGGCTGGAAAGCCTAGGGGAATAACATTTCACAGTGACTGACTCCTGCTCAAGATCCACCACCAAATCTACTCATCTAAGCCAATAATAAATAAAGTCTATTATACCACTTCTTGATATCTCATCTGATTCATTACATAAGATTTTAATGATTGAGGTAAAGCCAGTTTCTCCCTTCCTGACAGGACTTAGGCACAAACTGTGAAAATTATACATCAGGGATTTGATTCAGTTGTAAATCACAGGGCAATTTATCAATTTCTATTTTTCCCTTTAAAGAGGCTGAATACTTTCTATCACCATTGCTAAACAGAGGAGCATATGCACATCTCCACTACATGAAAGAGCAAAAATCCCTCTCCTATGAAATACAGCTTCAGAGAAGCTTATCCCACAGTCTCAGACTCTCCCAGCTGTGCTTTTTTAGGCTCTGTAAGATCCTTGTGCTTCAAACATTAGAGACAGCTGTAGAGCTCATTCATTGGAGCTGCTGGAGGACGTGGGTTTGTGGATCTGGTCCCACACTGGGCATGCAAGAACAACTCTTCACAGCCCCCAAATGCTTTTTGCAGACATCATCCAGAGAAAAGAAGTGAAGATGGTGAACGAGTTGGAGAAGTCTTATGAGGGGTGGCTGAGGGGACTGGGGTTGTTCAGCCTGGAGAAGAGGAGGTTGAGGGCAGACCTTATTTACACCTGCCTCAAGGTTGTGGTGAGGTGGGGGTTGGTCTCTTCTCCCAGGTGACAGGTGATGGGATGAGAGGAAATGGCCTCAAGTTGCACCAGGGCAGGGTCAGATTGGACATCAGGAAAAATTTCTTCACCAAAGGGGTGAAGAGGCTGCCAGGGAGATGACTGAGTCCCCATCCCTAGAGGTGCTTTAAAGCTGGGCAGATGAGGTGCTCAGGGATCTGGTTTGGTGGTGGATAGGGATGGCTGGACTCAATGATCTCAAAGGTCTTTTCCAACCAGCAGTTCTATAATTCAACAACTCTCAAAGAGGTTTTCTTTGCTGCTTCCAGTTTCCAGTTTTATACCAAAGATTCCTCATGGGCTGAGCACTTGCACAATCGTAGAATGGTTTAGGTCAGAAGGGACCTTAAAGATCATCCACTTCCACCCTCTCCATCCTCGTAGTGAAGGTGCTCCGTGCGTAGCAGGGGGGCCAAAAGCCCTCAACACCTACTCCTCTTGGTGACCTGGCACCACACTGAAAGGCATGAGGAGTCCCCCCCACGCACTCCAGTGTGTGTTTGATGTGGGTTTGGGGATGGGAGCAGCAGTTTCTAACTGCTGACAGTGAAAAGAGGGGAAAGGAAAAGATTGGCTTGATGTAGTTCGAGTTCCAAATCCCCTGTACATCAGATTAATTACTTTAGAGGCTTTGATAACGTGGCTTAATCCTGTTCACTTTTAGCTCTACATCTGTTTTTTATTATTAGAGAAGAGAATTACAAAAAAGCTTTTTGTCCCCTCCATAATTGCCTCCTCAAACGAAAAATTCGCCGTCAAAATGATTTCTGATTCCTCAACTGGAAGCTGCAGATGGCCCTGGTGTAAGACGTAGCTTCGCATCATTACAGCAACAGATCAATAGATGATTAAATTGCTGGTTTAATTCCAAAGCTATTGTCTCCATTTCCTTCGTGTCAGAAAGCTGCTCGCATGTGAAGGTAAGGCTTAGCTGGAGGGTCCGTGCCAAGTTTGATGAGCAGAATGACATGTTGATTATAGAGAGGATAATTAGAAGAGCATTTAATGAATCTCAAGAGCCAGAGCTCAAACACCTTGGATCCCATTTTTATAACCCATGGACTTGTGATGAAGAATTTTTACCACAATTGCCTGTTTTGCTGGTGGATCGATGAAATTAGAATTTAAAAGCATGCAGGAGAGATGTCAAAAGTGTTTGCCTGACTGCACTGGAATGAGATCTGGGCTGGGACAGACTTTTTTTTCTTGCATTTCTGTTCTAGGAAAGGGATGGATAACTCAAGCAAAACATCACAACTCTGAGGACACGCTGAGATCATCCCCGGCAGGGCCTGAAGGCTTTGTGATTCCATCCAAACCATAAAAATGTAGAATTTGTGCAGAGACTCACAGAATCGTTTGGATTGGAAGGAACCTCAAAGCCCATCCAGTTCCACCCCCTGCCATGGGCAGGGACACCTCCCACTGGATCAGGGGGCTCAAAGCCCCATCCAACCTGGCCTTGAACACCTCCAGGGATGGGGCAGCCACCACTGCTCTGGGAAACCTGGGCCAGGGCCTCCCCACCCTCATGGTGAGGAATTTCTTCCTAAAGTCTGTTCTAAATCTCCCCCCTTCCAATTTAAACTGTTCCCCCCCATCCCATCACTCCAGGCCCTTGGAAAAATCCCCTCCTCAGCTTTCCTGGAGCCCCTTTCAGTCTTGGGAGGCTGCTCTAAGGTCTCCCCAGAGCCTTCTCTTCTCCAGGCTGAACAACCCCAACTATCCCAGCCTGTCCTCACTCCAGAGGGGCTCCAGCCCCTGGATCATCTCCGTGCCCTCCTCTGGAGCCACTCCCAACAGTTCCAGGTACCTCTCCCTCTAAATCTAAACAATAAATGCAGAGTAGAAAGGAATGGTAATAAATACAGTTAATTTAATTATGTCTCAGCTTCTCAACAATAAATTGATTCAAATAATGGGTGTTACATTACAGAAGTTATGGAACTTGGCGTAGGACAAGAGTTTCTTATTTGTAAAGGAAAATTGATATAATTAAGGTCAGTTCTAATTTGATCTACAGCGATTATTTTAAACGACGTGGAGGATTGCTGTGCATTACTCACCTTCAGTCCCAAACCAATAGATCTCAATTTATTTAGTCTATTTGTCCATTCAAGGCTGCAGATAATACGAGGTCAGGTGGGATCTTTGACCTACCTGAGGGTCCCTTACAATGTAAATCATTCTAAATCCAATATTAGAATCATAGAATTATAGAACCATCTGGGTTGGAAGAGACCTCCAGGATCATCAAGTCCAACTCTTAACCCAACACTCTCATGATTACCAGATCATGGCACTAAGTGCCACATCCAGTCTTATTTTAAAAACCTCCAGGGATGGTGACTCCACCCCCTCTCTGGACAGGCCATTACAAGGCCTGATTACTCGCTCTGTGAAGAACTTTTTCCTGATATCCAGCCTAAACCTTCCCTGGCAGAGTCTAAGCTCTTGTGCTGTTGCTGGCTGCCTGGGAGAAGAGTCCGACCCCCACCTGTGTACAACCTCCTTTCAGATATTGTAGAGAGTGATGAGGTCTCCCCTGAGCCTCCTCTTCTCCAGGCCAAACAACCCCAGCTCCCTCAGCCTCTCTTCACATGACTTGTGCTCAAGTCCCTTCACCAGTTTTGTTGCTCTTCTCTGGACCTGCTCCAGCACCTCAATATCTTTCTTGAACTGGGGGGCCCAGAGCTGAACACAAGACTCAAGGTGTGGCCTCACCAGTACCGAGTGCAGGGGAAGGATCACTTCCCTCACTCTGCTGGCCACACTATTCCTGATGCAGGCCAGGATGCCATTGGCCTTCTTGGCCACCTGGGCACACTGCTGGCTCATGTTTAGCCTCCTGTCAATCAGTACCCCCAGGTCCCTTTCCTCCTGACTGCTCTCCAGCCACTCTGTCCCCAGTCTGTGGCGCTGCGTGGGGTTGTTGTGGCCAAAGTGCAGGACTTGGCCTTGTTGAGCTCCATCCCGTTGGACTCAGCCCATCTCTCCAGCCTATCCAGGTCCCTCTGCAGAGCCCTCCTGCCCTCCAGCAGTTCAACACTCCCTCCCAACTTGGTGTCATCTGCAAATTTGCTTGTTATGGACTCAATAACATTGCACCCATCGTTTATAGGGCATCTTAGTGCTGGGAAAGATCCTGCCCTTAGTGATGGAGCTGGGAATGCCAATTCAACTGAAGGAATTCCATGGGGGGGGGGGGGAAATGCATGAAAAGACATTGAATTTCACATTATCACAGTATCACAAGTTTCATATGTCATATCAGATATTCTGATTCCTCCATCCCCATCAGGAGGGACTTTCCCAAGGAAGGAATGCCTGGCTTATGACCAGAATCTGCACCGTGGTCTCACCGGCTTCAAGGAGAAGGAAGGTTACAGCAGTTCAAAAGGATGATCCTGCCTTTAGACACTAAAACTAAACCAAAAAAATAAGACATTGCACGTGAACACAACAGAGTGGAAGAGCACAGGTCAAGACAGGGACAGCGCTCATCACCACCTGAGCAATTATCCCTGTGAGAAGCAAAATCATTTGGATCCTTCCAGGTAGAGCGTCGCATTGTTCTTTGTGTTGCCTCTGGCATCTCCAGCCTGAATGTTACCTTATTAAGCAATGAAATTTTAAATACTGTATTTATTGGCTCATTATTGGATTTTATGGTAGGAAATGGACTGGAAAATGTACAGAAAATGAGAATAAAACTATTTTATCTTTCCAGATACCATGGGATACCACTGTAAAGTCGACATGAGAGCCTCGTTACCTTCTTTCTCTTGCAAGGGTTATTTTACCAACTGCTAGGAGTTTGTTAATGGGTCACTGTGGCCTACTGAACAGTACTCTCAATACTTCTGCTTCTTGCAATTAAGGAAAGTGAGACAAAACGTGCTTAAGGCCTATGGCTTCTTCTCTGGGAGGCCTGGCTGGATATCAGGCTGGAAAAGGTTTCAAAAAATACCATTCTGCTGGTGCAGAGCAGTTCAGTGCACTCTATAAAAATATAGTGTATTATCATGGTGCTGGAGCCCTGCATTCAGTTTTGGAGCCCTCAGCACAGGGAAGACCTGGAGCTGTTGGAGCAGGAACAGAGGAGGCCACAGAGATGATCCAAAGGCTGGAGTCCCCCTGCTATGAGGACAGGCTGAGAGAGTTAGGGTTGTTCAGTCTGGAGATGAGAAGGCTCTGGGGGGATCTTAGAGCAGCCTCCCAGGGCTGAAAGGGGCTCCAGCAAAGCTGAGGAGGGGCTTCTTACAAGGGCCTGGAGTGATGGGATGGGGGGGGAACAGCTTTAAATTGGAAGGGGGGAGATTTAAATCAGACTTTAGGAAGAAATTCCTCACCATGAGGGTGGGGAGGCCCTGGCACAGGTTGCCCAGAGCAGTGGTGGCTGCCCCATCCCTGGAGGTGTTCAAGGCCAGGTTGGATGGGGCTTTGAGCCCCCTGATCCATGGCAGGGGGACTGGAACTGGACGGGCTTTAAGGTTCCTTCCAATCCAAATGATTCCATGATTCTATGAAATATTGAAGAGGAAAACCATCTTAGTACCTCTCGCACCAGTTTCTTCAAAATCACACGCAACTGAGAGGTTTTGCCAGCTCTGAAGGAGAACTGAAGTTCATCCTGGGTCTTTAAAAGCTGCCTCATGCCCAGCCAAGGGGACAGAGATGACCAGCAGGAACCATGGCTTTGTGAGAAGCATCACCCTTGAAGCTCTTGGTGCCAGCAAGATGTAGAGAATATTCTGAAAGCTTAGGTGTGGGGAAGGACCACAAGTTCTGCTCTTCCTCTGGCCAAGCCACGTGCAGTGTTTGCATCTCATGGAGCAAAAGCCATTTCCAGTTTTCAAATGGGAGTCTCTTCTTTTTTTCCTGTTACTTTACAGCTCCTTTCCCTCTCCCCTGTGATTCTCACAAACCTGTACCAATCACCCCCATCCCTGGGCCTCTTTTGCACTGAAAACTCAGCAGCTCCGTGTGGGACAGATCCAGCTCTGGTTTAAGCTGCGTGATTCAAATGATCCAGCGACTTCATTTGCACCAGGGCTGGAGGTGACTGTAATTGCCTGGAGGTGATGAATAGGGGACCCCACGCTGAGGCAATGTGGGTTGTGTTTTGGAAGATGGATAACTCTTTCAATCTAATAGCTCAAGTACAGCAGTTTAACCCTGGAGTGCATTTTTCCGATTGTTATACCTCGCTGTAGCCACACGATCCAATTGACTTTAATGGCAGCTGAGCAGCTAAAACTTCTGTGAAGCTCAGAAAATACATCCTCTAATGTCAAAAGAGAACGTGTGATACTGAAAGCAAATTAGGTATCTGTCCAAGCCACTTGAAATATGAAAAAACAGACAAAAGGAAAGATAATTTTGATCTTTCCCCCCCTCAGGAAACTACAGAGCAAAGCAAAGGAGTAAACCTGGCTTTCATCAGCAAAGCCCCTGTAACTGCACACAAATAAGATTTGTATTAATGAGTTCATCATAATCCCAGCCCTCCACTGTATTTAAACACCATATATATTTGGGCAGCTTTTAATTAGACATTTAATCAATGGCTTTTAATGGAAGAGGATTGCATTTATGCAGCATTAACAGATACCTCAGCATATCAGAGTTTTCCTACAACTGGTGCAACAAGTTGGGTTTGAATCAATTTTAATTTTATGGGTTTAATGTTTATTCATAAAAATGGGTCACCCGAAATAGAAGTTTGTCCTTTGCATAACTGGTAGTTTTACAAAAAGCTGTAATTGTGGCCCTACCATGAGAAGAAGCTTTGCAGGAAAGACACATCTACTGCCCATTGAAGTCAACAGGAGAGGCACTACCTGCTGAGATCATGATGAAAGACCTGAAAATGGAGAAAGGAGGGGGCAGAGATGATAGAAAAAGGCATAGCAGAGGGGGCAAAAATAATGGGGTTGAACTCGGCAGGAAGGACAGGCAAGGAGAGCAATGAAAGCAAACAGGAGCTATTTGCATGCCAAGAGAGGAAGAGAGCAGGGGGCAAGTTATGCAAAAGAAGGCTGTGGCTCCAAAGCCTCTGAGAGGGAGACTTGGATCTTTGTGGAATAGTCTTTATCACCAATAATGGAAAGACAGGTCTTCTGTGACCCACCTGCTTGAACCAAGTGGCTTCCACACCCACCAGCCACACCTATCACTCCACCCACCTGGAGTTACCAACCTGTGTGTTTGGAGCAGAACTTATAAACCAATGGGCCTTTTCTAAGAGAAGGCAAATGATGTTTATTTTAAAACTCCCTCTTTTTAAGGGGGGAGTCGAGAATGGACCCAGCCAAGGCACCCTATTAATATTAGAACAAGTCTTATGAGGAGACTTTTGTTCAGTTTTGGGCCCCTCACTCCAAGAAGGACCTTGAGGGGCTGGAGAGCATCCAGAGAAGGGACCGGAGCTGGGGAAGGGGCTGGAGAACAGGGGTTGTGGGAGCAGCTGAGGGAGCTGGGGCTGTTTATCCTGGAGAAGAGGAGGCTGAGGGGAGACCTCATCCCTGTCTCCAACTGCCTGAGAGGAGGTTGTGGGGGGGGGGGGGGGTTGGTCTCTTCTCCCCAGTGACAAGCGACAGGATGAGAGGAAATGGCCTCAAGTTGCTCAAGGATAGGTTCAGACTGGATATTAGGAAAAATGTCTTTACTGCAAGAGTGGTGAAGCCCTGGCAGAGGCTGCCCAGGGCAGTGGGGGAGTCTCCCTGGAGGGGCTCAAAAATTGTGTAGATGTTGCACTTCGGAACGTGGTTTACTAGCACAGTGGGGTTGGGCTGGTGGTTGGACTGGATGAGCTTGGAGGTTCTTTTTCAGCCTTAATAATTCTATTATTATTATTATTACTACTACTACTATTGCTATTATTGCTATTAGCATTATGGTTAATGTTGTAATTTATTTTAACATGCCCAATTTCTTGTGCCTTGAAGGCATGCCCAGATACAATGGTGAACATTTAGATATACCATGTGAAAAATACCTTCAGCAGTCAGAAACCAGCACAGGCTGCTCAAGTCAGCCTGAGTTCTGGCAGCTGAGGGCTTGACTCTTTACGTGTACAATCTTAAAATAAGAATGAACAACTCCATAATTTCTCTGAAACCCATTTCACCTCATCTGGGTTTGACTTGGAATCGTTTCATCCACAAATGCAATCACTATGCTGGACTCTCTGAGAAATACTCTGGCAAACTGCATCACCTTGAGGATCACAGCTAGGAAGAAAGGCTCTTTTGTATTTGTTTGGTTTACAATGTTTAGTCTCAGAGAGGACCCCTCTGTTGCACTTTATTGCTCACTGTCAGACACTCTCGCTTGACAGATAATCATCTGCTAGGGCTATCCATCATCTCCACCAAATGAAATGAGCTCTTTCAATTTTTCAGATGTCAGAGATGGACACAGAAGGAATTGTGTGCTTTATGTGTGTGCCTCAAGTTTAAGAACCTCAGGAAAAAATCCCTAAACCAGTAATATTACCATAAGAAGAATTGGAGAGTGAAATGAAACTTCAGGATGGAAGTTGAGTGCCAAACTCCCCGAGCAGCCAGCAGAATTCAAATTCAGAAAATAGAAGATTTAGCAGCACCCCAGAGGGTCCAGAAGGTGAGCAGCACCCTGTGTGGATGTGTCCCCACATACAGTCAAAGCACAGCACTTGAGAAACCAACCTTGTTTCTACCACAGCCATCAGGTTTTCACTCACCTGCCCCAAACTCCTATTCACAGACAACCTTGGACAAAGATCCATGTGGACAGTGCTGGTTCCCTGGTGAGACATCTGGACTGCTCAGCTCTCTGCCCAAGATGGGGAAAGCAAAGGGCTTGTTCACTTCAGCAGAGGTCGCAGCCTCTGCAGGAAGCTTTGGTGTGACCACGTGCTGGGTGCAATTGCCTTCTCCATCGTGCCAGCTGCCCAGAGAGACAGAAGATGGACTTGGGATTGCCCATGCCCTCTCTTCCAGTCGTTGTGTGCTGCTGAAAAGAAAGGCTGAGGAGGCTGAGAGGGGATCTCAGAGCTGTTTGTGCCTTCTGCCAAGGGAGGGAGGGCAAACAGGGGCTGAGCTCTGCTCTCTGGGGACCTGGGACAGGACTGGAGGCAATGGCAGGAAGATGTGCCAGGGCAGGGGGAGATTGGACATTGGGAAGAGGTTCTTCCCCCAGCGGGTGGTGGAGCACTGGAACAGCTCCCCAGGGAAGCAGTCAGGGCCCCTGCTCTGCCAGCATTCCAGAAGCATTTGGCCACTGCCCTCAGTCCCACGGGGTGAGTGTTGGCAGTGTCCTGTGCAGGGACAGCAGTTGGACTGGATGGTCCTTGTGGGTCCCTTCCAACTCAGGTGATTCTATGATTCTATGCACGGTATGTTCATGTGCTACAGAAACCAGTGAGAACTTCTCCAGCCATTAAAAAAAGGTTTCACGAGGACTGTAATTAACTACAAGATACCAATCCATGGGAAAATGGCTTTCATTCCTGCCTGTAACATGGATCTGTTTAACTTTCCTGCCCAATGTATGACCACTGTGCATTGTGCACCCCTTTCCCTTCTACTGCCACACTTCTGCATTAACCATGCATCTGATAATACAGCCCTGACTAGCAGGAAAATATCTGTCCTCTCTTTTCATGGAATTTCAAACACTAAATAATAACCCTTCCAGTACTGGGAGGGGCTCCAGGAAAGCTGGGGAGGGGCTCTTGATCAGGGAGTGCAGGGATAGGATGAGGGGAGTAGTTTGAAGCTGGAAGAGGGGAGATTGAGATGAGATCTTGGGGAGAAATGTTTTGCTGTGAGGGTGGGGAGGCCCAGGTTTCCCAGAGCAGTGGTGGCTGCCCCATCCCTGGAGGTGTTGAAGGCCAGGTTGGATGGGGCTTTGAGCCCCCTGATCCAGTGGGAGGTGTCCCTGCCCATGGCAGGGGTGTGGGACTGGTTGGGCTTTCAGGTCCCTTCCAATCCAAACCATAGGCATTGGACTCGATGATCCTTTTGGGTCCCTTACAGCTCAGGTAATTCTGTGATTCCATGATTCCATGATTCCACAATTCTATAATTCTGTGTCTCTCTGATTCAAGGAAGCAGGGTATTGCCTGAAGGAGCAGGAAGGGCCAGGTTTGTTCTCTCCCTGCAGCAGCCCTGGGAGCCCAGCAGCAGAGCAGTGATTCCCTCTGTGCTGTGCAGAGCTGAGGCTCCTGTTCAGAAGATGCTGCAAAAAACTGCATCATCGACCCCCACGCGACAGCCACTGCTGCCCATTCCCGAGTGCCACCTGCTGGTGCTTCAGCTCCTGCTTTGGATGGAACCGTAGTCCACGGTGGATGTCACTCAGTGATCCGACAGCTGACCCTGTGGCTTGCAGCATCCTTCCCCGTACCCTCACTTAATGCTGGACAGCATTTCCATTTCATCACGTTCTGAGGTTTCAAAAATTCAGTCATGTTCAACATCGGATAGAAATGTGCACAAAGGGCCAGATTCTGCTTCTCTTCCCTTTGCCTTATCCAGAGCTCTAATGTCCAACACAAAAAAGTCCCCCTGAGACTGCATTTGTAACTCTTTTTATTTAACAAATTAATAAAATCATCTGTGATCACCTTCAAAGTAGTTCCCTTCTGAGTTGACACACAACTGCTGCCAATATTCAAAGCAGTTCCCAAGGTTACTGACTATCATCTCCATCATTTTTGCTTTCACATCTTCCACCAATAAACAATGGGTTCCTTTGAGAACTGATTGGATCTTTGGGAAGAGGCAGGAACTGTAGGAAGCCAGGGCTGGCACAGGGATGTTATGAGCCAAAATATGCTTCACAGTCAAAGCACTGTGGGCTGGTGAGATGTGATGTGAACTCCTTGTTCACTCCTCCACACTGATGTTTTCCAACCGAGGGTAAGAAAAGGTCTCTATTTGAACACACGTCCACTCGTAGAGTGAAGCAATCAATCAAGTTGAGCCTTGTCTCACTGGGACAGATTAGAACATGTTCTATAACCATCTCTTTGCCTCTCCCCTCCCACTCTTGGTTCCTGAGCTATAGGGTTAGTCTTGGGGCTATTTTTGTGTTGGACCTCATGCACTCACTCCAAGCCACCCAGTACTAATTGTCCACTTGTCCTTCCACTCCTGCTCCACTCAAGTTATGGCATAAACTCAAGCTGTACCTGGTTTAACAATGCTCATAACCACATGTTTTAACTTCTGGTGAGCCCTGACATGGACAGGCAGTTGGACTGGGTGATCATTGTAGGTCCCTTCCAACTGAACTGAAAACTACAAGCACTTCAGTTGACCTTCAAAGACAGAGTCATAAAATGGATATGAAGTCAGTCTGGACTTCCCATCAAAAATGTGACAGAAATCCATGGAATCATCTGGTTGGAAAAGACCTCTGAGATCGAGTCCAACTGTCCCTGTCCCCTTATTAAACCATGTCCCTAAGAGATTCATCCACCCACCTTTTAAACCCCTCCAGGGATGGGGACTCCACCCTGGGCAGCCTCTGACAGGGCCTGGGAACCCTTTCCATGAAGAAATGTTTCCTGATGTCCAATCTGACCCTGCCCTGGGGCAACTTGAGGCCATTTCCTCTCCTCTCATCCCCTGTCACTGGGGAGAAGAGACCAACCCCCACCTCCCCACAACCTCCTCTCAGGCAGTTGGAGACAGGGATGAGGTCTCCCCTCAGCCTCCTCTTCTCCAGGATAAACAGCCCCAGCTCCCTCAGCTGCTCCCACAACCCCTGTTCTCCAGCCCCTTCCCCAGCTCCGGTCCCTTCTCTGGACAAGCTCCAGCCCCTCAAGGTCCTTCTTGGGGTGAGGGGCCCAGAACTGACCCCAGCACTCGAGGGGTGGCCTCCCCAGTGCTGAGTCCCTGCCCTGCTCCTGCTGCCCACGCTGTGTCTGACACAGCCCAAGATGCCATTCATACTCTCCATGAAACAGCCTGGCTTCAACGAAACATTGTGGTCAGCTCTGCAAGCTCCTGCATTGTTTTTGAGAGTGAGGACACCTTGGTGCCACAGCTGGAGATATCTGCTGCTGCTCCTCCACCGGGGCTGGCAGCAGCTGGAGCTGGGCTGGGTACCCTTCCCCAGAGCAGACCTCATGAAGAGCATTGCTCCTGGCACCGGCCACAAGCTGAGCAGTGCAGGTGAGGTAAAGTCCAGTTGACACACTCAGGGATCTCCTTCGACAGTGATACCTGGGGACAATGGCTGATTCTGCAGGAGCACCTTCAAGGCCAGAGTATGGGGTAGTGAAAGCCTGAAAGAGAAGGGATGACAGGAGAAAAGTGATGCCAATGGGACCAACCCTTTCCTACGAGAGCCTTCTGCCACAATCACAGAATGGTTTGGGTTGGAAGGGACCTGAAGACCTGAAAGCCCATCCAGTTCCACCCCTTGCCATGGGCAGGGACACCTCCCACTGGATCAGGGGGCTCAAAGCCCCATCCAACCTGGCCTTGAACACCTCCAGGGATGGGGCAGCCACCACTGCTCTGGGAAACCTGGGCCTCCCCACCCTCAGCTTGAAGAATTTCTTCCTCATGTCTCATCTAAATCTTCCCTCTTCCAATTTCAATCCATCCCCCCTCGTCCTATCAATCCATGCACTTTTTACAAGTCCCTCTCATGTTCACTGAAGACCATGCCAAGCTCCCACTGACTTCTGAGACAGCAGGGACAGGATTTTCCATCTCCCTTGCTGCCTCTCAAAGTGTATATATCCAGAATCTTCACCCATGGTACCAACCCCACATCTCCTGGTGCCAGACCTGGGCCCACAACAACCAGCGGCCACCTGGGAATCGAAGGCATTGCACATGAGCAACCACAATGGATGGTGGGCAGGGGACATCAGAGCACAGCTTTGCAGGGTGGTGTTAAAGTTGTGGGACATGTACAAGTGTGGGAGAGTTTGAAATGGCAGCACTGGGCAATATCCAGAGAGATGAAACCAGCAGGTCAGCTGCTGGGACCAAGAGCTGTTTTATGGTGGTTGGAAGAGAGCAGAATAAAGCTTTAAAGAAGATATAAAATATTTAATTACTTCACATTCTCATTTGAGTCAGTGAAGAGTTACATTTTCAAGTCCATCTGCCCACATTTCCATTAATAAAATAATTCAAAAAGTCATTTGAGAGAGAGAATGCCAGCGCAAAGCCAAAACCAAAGGACTCAGCAGTGACCCAATAATTAATTTCTCTCCTCCTGCTTCCCCTTAAATAAACTCGAGTTAAAAATCAACTTGCATCTTGTTCAGCCTTGGCTTTGTGAGCAAGGGCTGCACCAGATGAATGGATGTGCTGTTCAGAAGCACCTTTAGAAAATGCTGCCCTTCAGGTGTCCACACCAATACCAGAAGCTGCTGAAGAGTTATTTTTACCCAAAATTCTTAGAATCCAGAAACTATTTATTTATCTGGATCTGAATTCCATATCTTGCTAGGGAAATTAAAGAAATATATAATTACAAAAATTGTAGTTGCTCTTCTAAACACAAAAAGCTCTGGCACCCAGGGCTGAGTGTCGTGCTAACACAAGGGAGATAATCTACCAAGAGATGGTATCCAAGAGGATGAGGGCCCTGTGCTTTGAAGAAACCCTATGAAGCAACGTGTTTGTGCTCATGGGGACAGAAGTGTAATTCTGGGCACCTCAGTTCAAAGGTGTTGAGAAACTGGGAAGCAGCCAGTGGAGGGCTACGAAAATGGCCAGGATGCCAGGATCAGATCCTTTCTTAAGCTGAAAAAGGGGAGATTTAGGTAAGATCTTAGGAAGAATTGTTTTGCTCTGAGGGTGGGGAGGCCCTGGCCCAGGTTGCCAGAGAAGCTGTGGCTGCCCCATCCCTGGAGGTGTTCAAGGCCAGGTTGGATGGGGCTTTGAGCCCCCTGATCCAGTGGGAGGTGTCCCTGCCCGCGGCAGGGGGTGGGACTGGATGGGCTTTCAGGTCCCTTCCAACCCAAACCAGTCTATAATCCTGTCTTGGATCAGCCAAGATGTGGCAGCAGGAGCAGGGCAGGAATTGCCCCCCTGCCCTGGGCACTGGGGAGGCCACCCCTTGAGTGCTGGGGTCAGTTCTGGGCCCCTCACTCCAAGAAGGACCTTGAGGGGCTGGAGAGCATCCAGAGAAGGGACCGGAGCTGGGGAAGGGGCTGGAGAACAGGGGTTGTGGGAGCAGCTGAGGGAGCTGGGGCTGTTTATCCTGGAGAAGAGGAGGCTGAGGGGAGACCTCATCCCTGTCTCCAACTGCCTGAGAGGAGGTTGTGGGGAGGTGGGGGTTGGTCTCTTCTCCCCAGTGACAGGGGATGAGAGGAGAGGAAATGGCCTCAAGTGGCACCAGGGCAGAGTCAGATTGGATATTATGAAGTATTCCTTTACCAAAAGAGTGGTGAAGCCCTGGCAGAGGCTGCCAGGGCAGTGGTGGAGTCTCCATCCCTGGAGGGGTTTAAAGACAGAGTGGTTGTGGCCCTTCAGGACACAGTTCAGTCAGTCTGAAGGGGCTGGGCTGATGGTTGGATTGGACAATCTTAGAGGTCTTTTCCAACCCTTAATGATTCATGATTCTACTCCAGGATTCTATGAACTCTACCATCTCGGGTCTTTACCATCGTGGTAGGGAAGGACTTTTTCCTGGTGTTTTTGAATAAACAAGACTCTCAGTTTGATCAGGTGCTCCAGGTCGTTTCACTACAGTAGTTTCTGAATGGCACAAGAGAAAACTTGGGGAAAGATAATGTCTTCTTTCAGCACTGTTGTCATTAGAATTGACATTCCAAGCGTCAGAAAAGTCAATTTCTGATGAGTTGGGACACACAGTAATTAATTTCAAGTACAATTCTGTATAATAATGAAAATTCATGCTAGAGAAGCTGGCAACAGAATATTTTAATTACAATAAAGAAACTACCAAACTGCAGCAAAAAAGAGTTACTCTCCCCCAGCAATTACCCAGTTGTACAACACTTCACAAATGCTGCAAGCTTTTAAACTTTATTGGTGCCATCCAGGGTCTCTCCCTCCTCTCTTTTCTTTTTTTAAGACTCCTTTTAAGCAGGTTCCGTGCAGATGAGGTGAAGGGAAAAAAAAAAATCATTCTAATTATAAATGTATTTACTTTTGAATTGTCCTTTAAACTGCAAATTTCCAAGTCATCACACCTATATAAAAAAAAACCACTTAAGCCAGGGTTTAAAGTAGTTGCACTACTGCTGCCTCATTTTCAGGTCATGCTTTTATCTCAGCTCATCTTGCTGGTGAAAGGATAATTTCAATCAGAGTGGAGGGGTGTATAACATTATTCAGGAGCAAGCACTGGGATTATATTTAATGTTGGTTATTTCATTTGCTGAAAGCATCCTTACAAGTATAATTCTTTTAAAAAATGCATTTTGACTTTCTGTAAAATACCTGAATTATCAATTTCAGCCTGAAGTTTTAAGAAAAGTAGATTAATATTTCACATATTGCAAAATCCTCAAAATATAAAAGGATTACTTACTTTGTTTTAGAAAAGGAAGGGAATCAGCTGCCTCTTTGGTTGCCCCTCTGCTCTGGTGAGACCCCACCTCGAATCCTGAGTCCAGGTCTGGAGTCCTCAGCACAGGGAGGATCTGGAGCTGTTGGAGTGAGTCCAGAGGAGGCCACGGAGATGATCCAAGGGCTGGAGCCCCTGTGCCATGAGGACAGACTGAGAGAGTTGGGGTTGTTCAGCCTGGAGAAGAGAAGGCTCTGGGGAGACCTTAGAGCAGCCTCCCAGGACTGAAAGGGGCTCCAGGAAAGCTGGGGAGGGGCTCTGGATCAGAGAGTGCAGGGACAGGATGAGGGGGAAGGGTTTTCAGCTGAAAGAGGGGAGATTGAGATGACATCTTAGGGAGAAATGTTTTGCTCTGAGGGTGGGGAGGCCCTGGCCCAGGTTGCCCAGAGCAGTGGTGGCTGCCCCATCCCTGGAGGTGTTCAAGACCAGGTTGGATGGGGCTTTGAGCCCCCTGATCCAGTGGGAGGTGTCCCTGCCCATGGCAGGGGGTTGGAACTGGATGGGCTTTGAGGTCCCTTCCAACACAAACCATTCCGTGATTCAGTGAAATCCTCCCTCATTTTAGATCAGCTGTCTTTGTGCTGAGTTTTCAACTCTTGATTGTGGTTTCCAACAAAAATTAAAGGGTAAATATTTACAGAAAATATCCCCTTTCATCCAAATTAATGGCAATAACGTTACAAGATGAGAATGAAAAAACAAAAAAGGTGGATATTTCATATCACAATTATCAAGTCTGTAATTTTCAGTGCATTTCTAAAGGTTCTTTATCCTAAGGGAAAAAGCCCTACAGACATTTTTTTAATATGGCTTTTTTTTTTAAGTCCTTTGATGTGTTTTTTGTCGAAAGAGTTTAATGAATCAAAGACCAGATAAAAGTCTTTAAACAATCCATTCTATTTTCATCAGAAATAATGTACCTGTGGCTGGCTGAAATGCTGTGTGTTTGAGAGCTGGGTTCTGCTTGGGGCAATTGCTCAGCTGGGAATATTGAGAGATAAAATCACTGAATCATTAAGGTTGGAAAAGACCTCTAAGCTCACCCAGTCCCACCACCAGCCCAGCATCACTGTGCCTGCTAAATTGCCTTCTGTCAGATAGAAGGATAAGCAGAAGATGCTATAATTATGTCTCTGTGTGATGTGTACCCGTTGCAGAAAATAGTTAAGATTATTTTCAGTCAAAATTATTTAAGCTGCAGGGGCAAAGCCAAATTGTAGGCACAAAATTGCTGACTGTTACCTGATTTTTAACATATTTAAATATATTTTAATGCTATATGTGTATTTAATAAATTTAAATATATTTTTACATTTATTTTAGTATCATTTTAATTAAGATTTCAAACTGCATGTTTCCTTATTCACTAACATGTAGCTGGGAGCATATCTGACCAGTAGAATAAGGTGAAGGCAAAGATTAACTGGGGTCAGTTAGAGAGAAATCCGATCACTGCAACTCAGTGCTTCAGTGACAACATTGCAAAAATAATCACCAAAAGGATGAGGGCCCCTAAATCAATCAGGTATTCTTGGAATACTGTGATGCCAAAGCTTGAATACTCTCAAATGATGGAAGCTGAACTGATCCCAGAACAGATTCAGGCTGCAGAGACACGAGCAGAAGCAGTGCCAGGTGTCCCAAAATGACTGCAGAGATACCAAGGCTGATGCTTTGAAACTGGGAAAGATGAGAATTTTTAAATGAAGCCCTGTTGGTGGGAAAAGCTAATGATTTTTATTAGATCATCTGATGGTCTTAAGTCTGATAAAGATCAATAAGAAAAGCAGAGATCTATTGGAGGCACAGATCATCCTTCAGAGCATCCTCATTGCTTGCAAAGGGAAAGGCCAACCCATTACACCAGGGCTTTGGTTTCCAAGTCATTCAGGAGTTACCTACTTGCCTATAGTCTTAGAAGAGAATAAATCAGTCCATCTCCAAGAGGTTTAAACAAAAGGAAAGTCTGTGATAAAAAGAACCTGCAGCATGAACTCTCCCTCTCTCAGAGAAGCTCTCCCAGAAATGTTATCTGTTTTTTTCTCTCCTAACTGAAAGCCAGGATTTTCACCACAGAAGCTGCCAGGAAACAGAAAAGAAGTTGAAAAGAAAAAGTCCAGTGAAATGCTTTATAAAGACACAAAGAAGAGAGTCTGAAAGAAAGCAACCAGCAAAGACCACATTAAGTCTTTCCAAAGGGTAATAAAAGTTTCTTGTAAAACAGCTTCCAGTTTGGAAGCCAAGGACTTTTCAGGCTCCTCTGCTCTGCCCACGGGGAGGTGAACAAGAAGGTGGAGGGAACACAGCCAGGATGTCTGACCCAGGCTGGCCAAAGGGATATTCCATATCATAAAGCAGCACACCCAGTACAGAATCACAAGAGTCATCTGGTTGAAAAAGACCTCTGAGATCATCGAGTACAACTGTCCCTGTCCATGACTAAACCAGATCCCTGAGCACCACATCTGCCCAGCTTTTAAACCACAACAGGGATGGGGACTCCACCCTGGGCAGCCTCTGACAGGGCCTGAGAACCCTTTCCATGAAGAAATGTTTCCTGATGTCCAATCTGACCCTGCCCTGGGGCAACTTGAGGCCATTTCCTCTCCTCCCATCCCCTGTCACTGGGGAGAAGAGACCAACCCCCACCTCCCCACAACCTCCTCTCAGGCAGTTGGAGACAGGGATGAGGTCTCCCCTCAGCCTCCTCTTCTCCAGGATAAACAGCCCCAGCTCCCTCAGCTGCTCCCACAACCCCTGTTCTCCAGCCCCTTCCCCAGCTCCGGTCCCTTCTCTGGATGCTCTCCAGCCCCTCAAGGTCCTTCTTGGAGTGAGGGGCCCAGAACTGACCCCAGCACTCGAGGGGTGGCCTCCCCAGTGCTGAGCTCAGGGGTAAATAATAATAATAGTAATAATAGTAATAATAGTAATAACAATAATAATAACAATAATACAATAATAAATAACAACAATAATAACAACAACAATAATAATATTATATAAACTGGGATCAGTGCTTCGGCATGAGCACGGGTCAGTGGGTGGGCAACTGCATTGAGCATCACTCGTTCTAAATATTCTTTGCCCAGTATTATTATTATGACTACTGTCTCTTCTTTCACTGTCCCATTAAACTCTCTTTATCTCCACCCAAGAGCCTCACATTTGTTTTTCCCCCCTCTCCCACTGGGCAGGGTGACTCAACCAACGTTACACAACTCATTCACCTCTGCCTGCCTGGCATCCTATAAAACCCTCCCCACCCGAAATGTGGGAGATCTTAATTCATAGGAAGAAAATTATTGATCCATGGTGTTCAAACAGAAAAATGGAAGGAAAAAAAGAACAAACAAGGGATAATTTTAAACAAAATACTGATGTGGTAATAATGAAGCATTTAGAATTTTTATTACTGTGTAAAACACTACCTGAATGAACATCTTTTTGCTTTGGCACAGGGAGCTGCAGCTTGATGCTGGACTACGTGTCAAGTATTTCTCATCTCTCTGATTGAACATTTTCAATGTACTGAGTACATTTACCAAGCAATGCCTGGAATAAAAAGTGTGTTTGCAGACAACATTCCATTGGATATTCAATATTTAATAATGAATTTACAGCCAGCCTGTGGTTTTAAGTTGCCTTGATGTTTTGGGTGCTTAACCTCTATATTTTCATCCATTAAAGGGAGTGCAGGAACGGTTGAGGCAATGCTTCCTTTCACTGCCTCACTGTTTTGATAAATCATAATCTATTCTCACTGCTGTTACTCTGCAGGCAAAAAAAATTCCTCAGGCAAGATATCATGAACAGTGATTTCCTTCCCCTCCACAAGCTGTTTACTGGATTCTCATTAAGCAATGCCCACTGAACCCTGGCTGGCTGACATTGTCAATAAAAGTCCATAAGTTCAAATGTTTATAAAGGGTTTTTCCTTCTGGGAGTGCTGCAAGTTCCGAAAAGAAGCCCAAAATTTCTAGAGCCTGGGATCAACCTGAAAATATTATTTTTGATGACATGGAATCCTGGAATGGTTTGGGTTGGAAGGGACCTCAAAGCCCACCCAGTTCTACCCCCCCTGTCATGGACAGGGACACCTCCCACTGGATCGGGGGGCTCCAAGCCACATCCAGCCTGGCCTTGGATTTACTGCTTCATTCCTTTGGAGATGCAACCAAAACTCTTTCACTAAGCCTGGTTGGAAAATGCACAAGGCACAGATTACCAAGTCCTCTCAAGAAAACTCTGACATGCTGAGAGAACAGCAATTTGCTTTTAAGCCAGAAGTTACTGCTCAAACTGCCTTGCCTGGCCCCTTTTTCACCCTACATCTCTCCTTCCCCCAACAAGTTCTGCACTGAACCCAACACCACACAGCTGAACTAAAGCCTCTCTCCTAGAAAGACATCACATTCCAGTTCCTAAATTTCCAAATGTCACAGTATCACAGTACCATAAGTTTGGAAAGGACCTCTGAGATCATCAAGTCCAACCTATAACCCAACACCAACACCAACCCATCATCTAAACCATGGCACTCAGTGCCTCATCCAGTCTCCCCTTAAACACCTCCAGGGTCAGTGACTCCACCCCCTCCCTGGGCAGCCCATTCCAATGGCCAATCACATGTCACCTCCACCTTGTACCTGTCAGCCTTCCCGACCACCTCTCACAGCTGTTTTCTCCTCCACCTCCACAGCTCCTTCTCCTCTCCTCAGCTCCTCGCCTGCTTTTGCCTTTGCCATCCCACCTCCCACCCAGCTGATGTGCTGGAACTGTAACTTCCCTCTCGTGTCACCTCATCCCTGATTTATTTTATTTAAGAGCTGCAGAAGAAGGAGTAGAGCACCACCAATTAGGCCCACGAATTCTTGTAGGAGTATCATTTAGCATGGAAAGAAGCTTCTAATTAAACTTTTGTATGCAATTTCCCTCCTATTGTAACACTTCATCAGAACCTCCACGTCTTAAAATAAACCAGCTGGTGACTAACGACTTGCTTTGTTTTCAGGGTTATCCCTCTGGATAACACCATCATTTTCCTTCTGGAAAAAGTGGATATGCAGTGGTGCAGGGATAGGACAAGGGGGGTGGTTTTCAGCTAAAAGAGGGGAGATTGAGATGAGATCTTAGGGAGAAATGTTTCCCTGAGAGGGGGGAGGCCCTGGCCCAGGCTGCCCAGAGAAGTGGTGGCTGCCCCATCCCTGGAGGTGTTCAAGGATCTGGTTTAGCAGTGGACAGGTATGGTTGGGTTTGAAGACCTCAAAGGTCTTTTCCAACCAAACAGTTCTATGATTCTATGATTTAAAATAGCAAATTAGAAAACCACAATATGAAAAGAATCCAAATCTACTGGACTGTCCACAAGAAGGAGGAGGCCACAGAAGTGGTGAACAGTTTAGAGGGGAAGTCGTATGAGGAGTGGCTGGACTCACTTAGTCTGTTCAGCTGGAGAAGAGGAGCCTGAGAGGGGATCTCAGAGCTGTTTGTGCCTTCTCCCAGGGGAGGGAGGGGAAACAGGGGCTGAGCTCTGCTCTCTGGGGACCTGGGACAGGACTGGAGGCAATGGCAGGAAGATGTGCCAGGGCAGGGGGAGATTGGGCATTGGGAAGAGGTTCTTCCCCCAGCGGGTGGTGGAGCACTGGAACAGCTCCCCAGGGAAGCAGTCAGGGCCCCTGCTCTGCCAGCATTCCAGAAGCATTTGGCCACTGCCCTCAGTCCCACGGGGTGAGTGTTGGCAGTGTCCTGGGCAGGGACTGCAGTTGAACTGGATGATCCTTGTGGGTCCCTTCCAACTCAAGTCATTTTATGATTCTCTTCATACAGAAAATCCATTCAAAGTGTGTTTGGCAGCTCTCCCCCCATGTCCTGTCTCTCTTTTCCACAGGAGCCCCTGTGCTGTAACACAGTTTTTACCTGGACACGGGCTGTCAGCAGTTCCCAGCTCCTCCTGAGGCATCAGGACCCTTTCTGTTAAAGAAACAGGGTTGATAGAGAGATATCTCAGCTGTGGGTGTTCACAATAGGGGGAGTCCCTCCTCCTGGAAGAGCCATCCAGCCCATGGAGTTGTTTTCTCCAGGTGACCTTGCACTTGCTGTATTTTCTGGTGGAAACAAAGCTCCCTCTCAGCAGCTTTTTGCTTTTCCCTCCTGTACAATCCAGTTCTTACAAAGCCCCATTCAAATCACTGTTGTTATCACTGAAGAATGACAGAACACCTGATCCATTGTAAAATTTTTGCTTTACCAAAAAGCAGCAACCCTTCTGACTGCAATAGAGCTACAGCCAACCCGAGTTTGGCAATGCAAGGCTGGCAGCTGAATTTAACTCTTTGCATACTCCTTAAAATCTCCTTTGATTTGCACCTCTGCATAGGGCCAAGAGGTGATCCTCAAGCCCTGAGACCACCAAGACAAGCTGGCTGCTTACTCCTTCATCTCCAGGACCAGAATTGGTGCCAAGAGGTGATCCTCAAGCCCTGGGACCACCAAGACAAGCTGGCTGCTTACTCCTTCATCTCCAGGACCAGAATTGGTGCCAAGAGGTGATCCTCAAGCCCTGAGACCACCAAGACAAGCTGGCTGCTTACTCCTTCATCTCCAGGACCAGCACCATCAACATGTGGGCAATTGGGTCAACGCAGAGCACGAGTTGCTTTACCTGGAGGTGGTGCCAGGTGAGATCTGGAGACTCCAAGTTTTTCTTTGTTCAGTGGCTTGGGCTGCAACTCAACCACAATTTGAGGAAATATGAGCCAACTGACATTCAGTCTCTATTTATATTCTTCCTCATCCACAACACCCTTCTCCCTAAATTGGAGAGATATCCAAAAGGATGCCCCATCCCTGGAGGTGTTCAAGGCCAGGTTAGGGTTTTGAGCCCCCTGATCCAGTGGGAGGGGTCCCTGCCCATGGCAGTGGGGGTGGATGATCTTTAAGGTCCCTTCCAACCCAACTATTCTATAATTCATCCAAAATTACACACCTTAATCCCTCTACATTCCACAAGAGAAAAGGAAAAGGGAGCCTTAAAACCATCTAGAAACACTTCTTAGGTGTCTGTACTGTAAAAAGAACTCTAATACTGCAATTCACATCCCTCCAAGCTTTATTTTTAAAGCATTGAGGTATAATTCACATCTACTATCTTCACATATGGCCATGAAACCCAATTTATTTTCATCTCCCATTTAAAACCAGGCTGCTGCACAATTCATTTTCCCAGGTGCTTCCAGACGTGACGCTTTCAGAAATCTTTTCAAAACTATTTGTCCCATAAAACAAACCAAAAGAAAAAAAGAAAGAAAAAAGGGAAGAGGCCAATATTTCTATTTCCCTTGGCAGCAAAAGCGGTAGCAAATTGCAGAGAGCTCTCCACCACCTCACTTTCCCCACGTTATTGTGAACCCTGGTGCAATTTCTGAGCTGTGGATGCTCCAGCTGCTACCGAGCTCCGAGTACCAGGTGCACTGCAAATTATTCATCTCTTTCTTTTGCCATCTGAATGTTACCCCTTCCAATGCTTTGCTGCTGTCGAGCCTTCAGCCTCATGTGAGTGAATGTTTCTCCGTGAAGAGCTGTTTGGTTTTCTCCCAGTGACTGCCTTGCCTGCTCAGCCCTCTTTTGTATCACAGTGTCATAAGGTTGGAAAGGACCTCTGAGATCATCGAGTCCAACCTATAACCTAACACTAACACCAACACCAACACCAACCCATCATCTAACCCATGGCACTCAGTGCCTCATCCAGTCTCCCCTTAAACACCTCCAGGGTCGGTGACTCCACCCCCTCCCTGGGCAGCCCATTCCAATGGCCAATCACCCTTTCAGTGAAGAACTTTTTCCTCACATCCAGTCTAAACTTTCCCTGATGAAGCTTGAGTCCCTGCCCTCTAGTTCTGTCCCTGGTCACCTGAGAGAAGAGACCAACCCCTGCCCCACTACAACCTCCTTTTAGGGAGTTGTAGAGAGCAATGAGGCTGTCTGTCTGCTTTCAGTTCTCGACCGAACAAACACATTTACAGGCAAAGATGTCTTTTCTAAAAATGAACATGAAATGAATATCTTTTCCAATTGCTCCAGTAATCACCAGCGTTCGCGGGGGAAACCCCAGCCCGAGCCTCACACGGTCAGTGGACAAGAATAATATCAGGGCATAGAAGAGTCCTGTGAAACACCTCCTGTTCTGAAAGGCAAATATTGAACTCCCAGCACTGTGTTTGCAGTAAATGGTGTGTGAGCTGAAACATGTTTGATTTATACCTCGAAGCTCTGAGCCATCACCACTTTAGACTTTCTTTGCACTGCTTCAGCAAACACAGACATATCTCTCTCTCTCTCTTTTTTTTTAGCTAAATAGACCGTGAGGCAAAGGCCATCCACAGCAGGAGAAACCCTGGTCCCTGCATCCCTTGGGAGAAGGCACTGTGGTGTCCACTGGCCATCTGCCACTGGCTGGGGAGCTTTCTGGCACAGTGGTGGTGGCTGATACCCAGGGAACCTTCTTGCCCCCCCATCCTAACAGCTGGTTAGATGTCTGCAAGGAACCACCAGACGTACCACAGCCCAGCCACCCAAACACAGTGACAGGGCTGCATTTGGTGGAGCTCGTTTCAAGCCACCTCCTTCACATCACCCCAACTTTACCAACCTTACCATGTTGGCAGAATGGGGCCCAGAGCAGGGCACTCTCTCAAAGAATGTGCCAATCCACTTGTTGACACAAAAGGATGTGAATGCATCCTGGACATCAATGTCAGGAAACTGATGCTGGAAACCCTGAAGAGAAGGACTTGGGACTATTCATGGAGGAGAAGCTCAACATGACCCGTGAAATTGTGCTTGTAGCCCAGAAAGCCAACTCTGTCCTGGGCTGCATCCAAAGCAGCAGGACCAGAGGGGAGGGAGGGGGTTCTGCCCTGCTGCTCCGCTCTGGGGAAACCCCACCTGGAGCCCTGTGTCCAGTTCTGGAGTCCTCAGCATAGGAAGGACCTGGAGCTGTTGGAGCAAGCCCAGAGGAGGCCACGGAGATGATCCAAGGGCTGGAGCCCCTCTGCTGTGAGGACAGGCTGAGAGAGTTGGGGTTGAAGAAGAGAAGTTGGGGTTAGAGAAGAAGTTGGGGTTGGAGAAGAGAAAGCTCTTGCGAGCCCTTAGAGCAGCCTCCAAGTACTGAAAGGGGCTCCAGGAAAGCTGGGGAGGGGCTCTTGATCAGGGAGGGCAGGGACAGGATGAGGGGGAAGGGGTTTGAGCTGCAAGAGGGGAGATTGAGATGAGATCTTAGGAAGAAATGTTTTGCTGTGAGGGTGGGGAGGCCCTGGCCCAGGTTTCCCAGAGCAGTGGTGGTTGCCCCATCCCTGGAGGTGTTCAAGGCCAGGTTGGATGGGGCTTTGAGCCCCCTGATCCAGTGGGAGGTGTCCCTGCCCATGACAGAGGGTGGAACTGGATGATGTTTAAGGTCCCTTCCAACCCAAACCATTCTGTGGTTCTATATAAAGATCTGTATCACTTACAAGAGGAACAGAACAAGGCAGAGGGGCCTCATGGGGCACAGGCATCTGACCTGGCTCCATCATCCCTTTCCAACCAGGAACATTGACCTGCACAAAATAAAGTGTGCAAGAACCAACTTTGCTCAGACTGGAGCAGGACCACAAGTGAAGAGGTGCATCCACAGGAGACCTGGCTCTTTCAGGAGGCTGTAAGGAATCGTGTGATGGTGCTGACAGATCAGTTCAGCTGCACGTGAGCCCCTGGGCCCGGAAGGAGTCCACTCACCTTTGCACGGTGTTGCTAATAAGCTCTGCTTTCCGATCTGAGCTGCAGATTTACCAGCCATCTGACCAGAAAATCTAGTTTGCTGAAATTTAATCTTGGCTCAGCCTCAGGAAGGCTTTGGAATATCAGATCCATACTCTATTGAACAGTTCTGTCATCTCTCATAGCCATGAAGCGCTGATTTTTTCCTTCGTAGTGACAAGTAAGAAAAGGAGTCACAGAAAATACTTCCTTTACCTTATCTCTTGTAAGGAAAAATCTTAGTGAAAATGCTCAGCCTACATCTTTACACCAAGTAGTATTTATCAACAGGATGCTACTTCTCACCAGCTAGGCTTCCCCAGCATTTCTAAATGCAGCTGCTCTTAGATAACCAAGCCCTCACTTGCACGTACGGGTCCTGGTCTACTGGGAGGTGTCCCTGCCCATGGCAAGAGGGGTTGGAATTGGATGGTCCCTTTCAACCCAAACCATTCTATGAGTCTATGCATGGTCAGCAATTCTCCTCTTCATGGTTCATCCATATGTTAGAGTAAAACAAAGACACAGCAGAAAAGTCATTCCACGAAGGTGATCTGAGGGTTGGAGGACCTCCCACGCAAGGACAGGCTGGGGGAGTTGGGGTTGTTCAGCCTGGACAAGGAAAGGCTTCAGGGAGAACTTAGAGCAGTCTCCCAGGACTGAAAGGGGCTCCAGGAAAGCTGGGGAGGGGCTCTGGATCAGGGAGTGCAGGGACAGGATGAGGGGGAATGGTTTTGAGGTGAAAGAGGGGAGATTGAGATGAGATCTTAGGGAGAAATGTTTTGCTGTGAGGGTGGGGAGGCCCTGGCCCAGGTTTCCCAGAGCAGTGGTGGCTGCCCCATCCCTGGAGGTGTTCAAGGCCAGGTTGGATGGGGCTTGGAGGCCCCTGATCCAGTGGGAGGTGTCCCTGCCCACGGCAGGGGGTTGGACATGGATGGGCCTTGAGGACCCTTCCAAACAAAACCATTCCATGTTTGTTTGATACTAAAAGCAGAATTTCTACATTGCAGGTGTACGCAGCTTACGTTTCTTGGGAGCAAAACTGATGAGTAACTGCTTAACAAACAGCTGAGCTCAGCATCTACAGTTTGTTAAAGGAGCAATGAGAATTTAAGGAGATACCTGTGGCATTGTAGTTTTTGATGTGCAGACTACAAATGCCCAAATTAGCTTTGAAAGGTTTATTATTTCTAAGGATTAACCAATATGTATTATAAAGGAAGCAGTGAATTAGTTAATTTCTTTGGATTCAAGCTGCACTGCTTTTTCACAAGTGTTCAGTAACCTCTTGCTACCTGTGTTGTTCTCTGAATAAAGGAATTTGGATGATTGATGTGTTTTGAATCAATTCTGTTGTTAGAGGAAAGGGAATAGGTCAGAATCCCTGGTTTATTGGCCAGGTGTCTCAGAGCATTTGGTATCAATACTGCCCAGGGGAGTACCTGAGAGTGCATCAGGGTGAGCAGAAGTAAAAGGCAATGGGAAAATGAGACCTGAGGAAAAGAAATGAGCAGAGTTATTTTCATAAGCCTGTGGAAACAGGCTCCATTTCCCTATTTTGATCTGGTTTGCTTCCTTGCAGGGTGCAGAGATGCAGGTAACCATGGTAATTAGGGATAGCTGCAGTTTGGAGAAGAAGGAGACAAACCTGGGTAGGAATGGTTTCCCATCACTGCCCATATGGAAAAGATTATTAATCCAGGAGGAAAAAAAAGAATCCCAGGCCAAAAATGACAATCAGTAATGCACAGGAAGAAGTATCAGCCCTTGAGCCACGAGAGCACTTACCACTGCTCTGGATCCAAATCTCTCTTGTAGGCACCTACCACAGAGCCAACAGCCAAGAAGAGTCCAGCAGGTTAAAGCTTGCAGGATTTCCTGATCTGCTGTCAAGGAGCAGCTGATTAGAGCCCATCAAGCTCTTGATGGAACAGCCAAGGGAAATTTCCCCAATTAGCTCATTAGCACAAATCCCATCGCTCTGCCAGCTTTGGCATCGTAAACAGAGGCAGAAATAAAGTCTGATTCTGCTTGTTTGTTTGAAGTTCCATCTATTTTACAAGTCTCCTGCCTTTTCCACAGGCAACAAGTGGTGTAAAGAGCCAAGGAACTGAAGAAAGCACAGCAAAGTGTGAGACACCCCTTGCACAGACCTCCCCACGCAATTCCACAGCCATTGGAGTGTTCTTAATCCTGGGGGCTGTGTCTTTACACCAGCATCTGTTCACTAGTGTCACATTCTCCTCTCAAATTAGAGAACCCACAGGAGTTGGAACTGGATGATCTTTGAAGTCCCTTCCAACCCAAACCATTCTATGGTTCTACGATTCTGTGACTTGAGCAGCTCACAAACTCTGTGGCCAGCCCAGTATTTCAGGGTAGGAATTCAAGCCTGCCAGGTGGGCAGGTTTGGTGGGCCCAAACCTTGTGTCCTTCCAAGAGCCACGGACCTCATTAGAGTAAGCCCTTTGGATGAAATAATAGAAAATGCCTCCTTTATGCTTGCAGCTCAGATTTTTTTCCTGGGTTTGGCCGTTCCAGGAGCTTCCTCCAGCCAGCATTAATTCAAGGGGATTTAGTGGGAGCCAGAGCACTCCCCTCACATCTTCATTAGCATCACTCATTACAGCACGGGTTGCCAGGTCATTTGATGAGAAGAGACGAAGCCGTTGTGCCATCCCATCCCATTTCCAGCACGTCTACACGTGAACCTGAACCCTCCCCATCACACGTGGTGGTGGTGGGAGCAGACCTAGCAATTAAAAGCCAACCTGGTTTCTCTGTGTTCATTACATTCTGCCCTTTAGCTTATTGCATTTTGTGGCTGTAGACAGAAACGGGTCTCCCACCGTGACCCTTTCCATGCTCCAGAACCACCCTCATTCTCTGCACTTCTGGTCTGATGTAATTGGCATTAACAGAGCGTTAACGAATGGCCAAGGGGCAGCCAAATACTCTCCGTGAACCACCACGAGGGCTTAAGGGCACGTGTACAAAACAGAATTAAAAGGATTTCCAATCAAGCTGGTTCCCAGCCTGATTAAGCGAATAGTGGTGTCAGGAGCCACTTTGCCTTGAGGGGAAAAAAAATCAAGGCACTGTCCTGGCAATGTCAGCAGAATAGTGACGAGCTGCACCTTGCTGCAGTCTCTCTGCTCCAGCTGCAGCTGCTTCCCCAGGAGATCTGCTCTCCCCCCAGGGAGGACCTGCACGCTGCTCCCAGGAGCGTTGTCATCAGCTGAAATATCTGTCTGGAGAAAGGCACACGGGAGTAGTTTCTCTTGTTCCTTGGACATGCAGAGCCTGGGAAGGATATCTTCAATTTAACAAACAAATCAAAGGAGCTCTGGTGAAGGAGCTCACAGGAGGAGTAATATATTTGGCAGCCAAAAATACCCTTAGTACTGAAGCAAGAAGACACTAAAGGTGTCCTCTGTATTATTAATTAATCCTTTCCACTTCTGAAAGGGGCTTCAGGAAAGTTGGGGAGGGGCTCTTGATCAGGGAGTGCAGGGATAGGATGAGGGGGAAGGGTTTTCAGCTGAAAGAGGGGAGATTGAGATGACATCTTAGGCAGAAATGTTTTCCTGTGAGGGTGGGGAGGCCCTGGCCCACGTTGCTCAGAGCAGTGGTGGCTGCCCCATCCCTGGAGGTGTTCAAGGCCAGGCTGGATGGGGCTTTGAGCCCCCTGATCCAGTGGGAGGTGTCCCTGCCCATGGCAGGGGGTGGAACTGGATGGGCTTCAAGGTCCCTTCCAACCCAAACCATTCTGTGATTCTATGAAATCCTCCCCCATTTCAGATTAGATCTGTTTGTGCTGAGTTTTCATTCTTGATTGTGATTTCCAACAAAAATTAAAGGGTAAACACACAAAATATATCCCCTTTCATCCAAATTAATGGCAATAATGCCACAAGACGAGAATGAAAAAAATAAAAAGTGGATGTTTCATATCACAATAATCAAGCCTGTCATTTAATTTGTCCTTCACAGTTGTTTCATGCAAATGAAGAAATACAAGTCTCTAATTGCCACCTTTGCCACAGAAGCCATCTGTAACCCTGGATGGGTCCCTTTACACAGCTGCCCCACCTTGGTAGAGCGAGGATGAGGTGAGGGTTGCTGTGTCTGCAGTGCCCAGACTTCCTCTGTGTGTGTGCAAGCAAACCCTAAGCAGCAGAGCTTTTGCTGGGGCCTCTGGAGGTGTTACAGCACTTGTACTGTAAACAACAGTGACGATTTGCAGCTGCCACAGCATCGTGGCAGAGCAGTTGCTAAACTGGCAGGCTGGTAAGTGCTGCTACTGGGACCTGCCCTGAGCAAGCTGGGCTGCTGCTGCGTGCTACTGACAGCCAGGGCAGGCCCCTCTTTGCAGGAGGAGACCCTTTCCTACATGACATTTGCAGGCAAAGCTCAGGGCAACTGGTGTGAAAGTGCTCCCTCTGCAGCCCCTCGAGAAGGAAAATGCAAGGAAAAGCCCCCTCAAGAAGGAAAATCCTGAACAACAAAGCCATGAAGGACTTGAAGGTTTATTGATGTTTGCTGATGATACCAAACTGGGGGAATTGTCAACACTCCTGGGGGCAAAGAAGCCCTCCAGAGGGATCTGGACAGACTGGAGAGCTGGACAATCACCAGCTGTGTGAGATTAAACAAGGGCAAGTGCCAGGTTCTGCCCCTGGGACACAGCAACCCTGGACACACGGACAGCCTGGGCTGGGAGAGGCTGGAGAGCAGCCCTGGGGAGAGGGACCTGGGGGCTCTGGGCCATGGCAAGCTGGCCATGAGCCAGCAGTGCCCTGGCAGCCAAGAGGGCAACCGTGTCCTGGGGGGCATCCAGCAGGGCATCGCCAGCCGGGAGAGGGAGGGGATTGTCCTGCTCTGCTCTGCACTGGGGAGGCCCCACCTGGAGCACTGGGGGCACTTTGGGCACCACAGGGTAAAAAGGACATCAAAGCACTGGAGAGTGTCCAGAGGAGGCCCCAAAGCTGGGGAAGGGTCTGGAGGGGAAGTGTGTGAGGAGAGGCTGAAGGGCCTTGGGCTGTTCAGCTGGAGAAGAGGAGCCTGAGAGGGGATCTCAGAGCTGTTTGTGCCTTCTCCCAAGGGAGGGAGGGGAAACAGGGGCTGAGCTCTGCTCTCTGGGGACCTGGGACAGGACTGGAGGCAATGGCAGGAAGATGTGCCAGGGCAGGGGGAGATTGGGCATTGGGAAGAGGTTCTTCCCCCAGCGGGTGGTGGAGCACTGGAACAGCTCCCCAGGGAAGCAGTCAGGGCCCCTGCTCTGCCAGCATTCCAGAAGCATTTGGCCACTGCCCTCAGTGCCACGGGGTGAGTGTTGGCAGTGTTCTGTGCAGGGACAGCAATTGGACTGGATGGTCCTTTGGGGTCCCTTCCAACCTGGGTAATTCTGAGAATCTATGAAACAGTGTGCAGGGGTTTGTGCAACACAAACAAGCCATCTTGAAAAATTCCTGGAGTATATCAGCTATTTGCAGAGCTCTTCTGCAGTTCCAGATGCCCTGCTTGATGTTACCACGTACAGGGCCCAGC
Organism: Tapera naevia; assembly: GCA_033556795.1. Taxonomy (NCBI): domain Eukaryota; kingdom Metazoa; phylum Chordata; class Aves; order Cuculiformes; family Neomorphidae; genus Tapera; species Tapera naevia. The sequence goes on from JAUMJJ010000307.1 coordinate 894,152, forward strand.
TGCCACAGGCACTGAGCTCTCAGTGAGCACAGCTGTGCTGCCTTGGGCAGCCTCCAGAAGGTCTGCTGGGCACTGCCTCTCTGAACACATCAGGTCCTTCTGAACTCGGCTTGGCAACCTTTATTTAAATGCCTGACGCTGTTCCCTTGAGATGCAACCAGGCTTTCAGGTTCCATGGTTGATCTGAAATCAGTAGCTCTGGGTCTGGGGAGAGCCATCTGTCGGGAACACTGCAGCCAGGCCCTCAATATCTCCTTTTTCAGCACATAATTTCCTACAATGTTTCCCAAACTGACTGAACTGTCATAACCTTTACAAATTCCTAAATTGTTGTCAAGGGTTCCTGGGCATTTACAGCACTTGGTCTATTGAAGAGGAGCCTTCTGATTCATAGGATCACAGAATCATGGAATGGTTTGGCTTGGAAAGGATCATAAAGCCCATCCAGTTCCAAGCCCTCTGCCAAGGGCAGGGACACCTCCCACTGGATCAGGGGGCTCAAAGCCCCATCCATCCTTATTTTAAATGTAGACTGAGAGAAGCAGAAATTGGTTGATTGATCTGTACCTTGGACAAACTTCTAATGGTCTCTTCTCCCAAGTAACGAGTGATTAGATGAGAGGAAATGGCCTCAAGTTGCACCAGGGGAGGTTCAGGTTGGATACTAGGAAAAATTTCTCTAACGAAGGAGTGGTGAAGCCCTGGCAGAGGCTGCCCAGGGCAGTGGTGGAGTCTCCATCCCTGGAGGGGTTCAAAATGTGTGTGACCATGGCACTTGGGGACAGGGTACAGCAGGCACAGTGGGGTTGTGTTGATGGTTGGACTGGATGAGCTTAGAGGGCTTCTCCAGCCTTAACAATTCTTTGGTTCTATAATTCTATGACTTCTCCTTTGCCAGAATCCTCTTCACTTCCAGCCATGCACCAAAACCCTTCTGCCTGCTGACACCATCTCTGAGGGCCAGAACAAGGCAGACTGTGCTTTCATCGTTCAGACCAGTGGTTACAAATGTTTATCTTCTGTGATCCTCATAGTTGGTGATGGTTTGACTTTTTTTTCCATTTAATCTACACTTTCATCCAACATCCTAATTGTTTGCCTTCTAAAATACACGGTTTCATTAATTTAATCTTGTGCTGCAGCAAATTTTATAAAATCTTAAAGAAACTCCATACTGTGCGTTAATTTCTTTCCATATAATTGTATTTATATTTCAACAAACAGACTGGAAGTACATTATTATTCTAAAATGAGTGCTAATGGGTTTCAGCACTTTCATGCAGCTAATCGAGCATTTATTTCACAGCTTTGATGGCTCACAAAGACTTCCATTTCTTCATTTACATGAAACAACTGTGAAGGATAAATTAAATGACTGCTTATTCATCTACAGATTTTCCCCTGCAAACTTTACACAAACAGTGCACAGTTGGTGTACAACGAATAATTCCTTTGGAAGAGGCAGAGCCCTGTCAGGAAGACAATTCCATAAATGAATCACAGAACCATGGAATGGTTTGGGTTGGAAGGGACCTCAAAGCCTGTCCTGTTCCACCCCCCTGCCATGGGCAGGGACACTTCCCAGGATCAGGGGGCTCAAAGCCCCATCCAACCTGGCCTTGAACACCTCCAGGGATGGGGCAGCCACAACTTCCCTGGGCAACCTGGGCCAGGGCCTCCCCACCCTCATTGTGAAGAATTTCATTTCAATGTCTAATCTAAGTCTTCCTTCTTCCAATTTAAAGCCTCTCATCCTGTCCTGCACTCCCTGATCAAGATCCCCTCTTGTGCTTTCCTGGAACCCCTTTCAGTACTGGAAAGCTGCTCTAGGTTCTCCATGGAACCTTCTCTTCCCTACTTGCTTCCTTGCCTTTGTTCAGCCATCATTATTGGTTTTAATGAATCTGAGGCTTTCTGGTTTGTGCTTGTTCAGTGCTCAGGCCCAGAGGTCTCAACCCCAGCTGAGACCACCAGCTACGACCACACAACTGGCTTTCTCCAAGGGATACTCTTGCCAGTGGACATTAAGAGGATGTCCTGCGAGACAACTGAGCCCAACCCACCTGAATGCAGAGACAGCAAATCCCAACCAAAGCAGCTTGCATTTGGATATGCTCCACAGAGGTTACTTGGCTGTACATGCAGCAATGGAAAATTATCTGGGAGACCCTTTTGGTGTAAGCTGAGACACTTCTTCCTCCTGCTCCAGATGTCAGTATTTGAATCACCAAGGTCCAGACTGAATCAGAGAATCAGAGAATGACTTGAGTTGGAAGGGACCCACAAGGACCATCCAGTCCAACTGCTGTCCCTGCACAGGACACTGCCAACACTCACCCCGTGGCACTGAGGGCAGTGGCCAAATGCTTCTGGAATGCTGGCAGAGCAGGGGCCCTGACTGCTTCCCTGGGGAGCTGTTCCAGTGCTCCACCACCCGCTGGGGGAAGAACCTCTTCCCAATGTCCAATCTCCCCCTGCCCTGGCACATCTTCCTGCCATTGCCTCCAGTCCTGTCCCAGGTCCCCAGAGAGCAGAGCTCAGCCCCTGTTTCCCCTCCCTCCCTTGTGACTGGAGCGACGTCTGAGCCTGAGACACTTTCAAAGGGATCATGGAGGCCACCCCTGACTTTGGAGAGGAGTTCCAATGAGTTGCCTTCTTTGGGCAGGAGAATGGGAGATTGTGCAACACCACCAACAGCAAAATAGCTTCCATTACTCTCTACAAACAATTAACAACATGATTCTCACCTCCTTGTGCCTACAGGAAATACCCCAGGAGATATGGACCTTCATCTGAAATGCTACAGCAACAGGACTAATGCTTGTGGTGCTCTGGAGAGGGAAGGAAGCTCCCAGCCTTTGAAAAGACCAAATTTGGGCCATTTATACACCTTTCTCAAGCCATGGAATCACCTGCCTTCCATTGAAATGGCCCGACCTTTAGCCTGGTAGCACACTTCTACCTGGTCTCTCTTTCATGGCCAGCTTTTTTTCCAATGAACTCAAAATATTTCATGTCAGATAATGATTATTTTTTCTCATTCTTGAAGAAAAATGGAGAGGATGAACTAATCGACAACAACATTGATGAGGGGAAGAAGAGTTAATTGAAAAATATAATGAAAGCACTGAGCTCATTCCACCCCGTGCAAACAATGGAAATACTGGTGTTGACAAAAGAAAGTTAGAATGTGCTACAGAGATCAAAAACACCATTAATAAAAGTATGATTATAATGCACAGGATCCTTGCTAAGGAGCCTGAGGGCACTCACTAGGCTTATGCAAATTTTATGGAAAACTACAATATTAAATATTCCATATTCTACTTTTAAGCAAACTGGGTTTGGTAAACACCTTGGCCTAAGTTCTGCTTAACTTGAGGGATGTTTTCATGCCATCAGGGGAAATCAAGGGAAGTAAGTGGAATCCTACCAGGAGGGAAGGGCCTTTTCTGGTTGAGAGCAGCTCTCCCACATCCCACGTGATGGACTTTCCTGTGGCCAGCAGGGCTCTGCCAGAGGGTGTTTCTGTTCACAGTGTGATTAACACAGCCCCTTAGGCCACTGTTCCACAGCACAATCCAGCAGAGCCTTTGCACTGCCATAAAATATTCACGTGGCCAGATGGGAAGGTGCTAAAGTGATCACTCTTCCCTACCCAGCCTTTAGGGTTTGCTCCTGGCCAGGGCTAAGAATCAGAATGAAAGAACACAGCCAAAAATCGACTGAGAAGCTTGAACACCTCCAGGGATGGGGCAGCCACAGCTTCTCTGGACAACCTGGGCCAGGGCCTCCCCACCCTCACAGGAAAACATTTCTTCCCAAGATCTCATCTCAATCTCCCCTCTTTCACCCTCATCCTCACCCTGCACTCCCTGATCAAGAGCCCCTCCCCAGCTTTCCTGGAGCCCCTTTCAGTCCTGGGAGGCTGCTCTAAGGTCTCCCCAGAGCCTTCTCTTCTCCAGGCTGAACAACCCCAACTCTCTCAGCCTGTCCTCACAGCAGAGGTGCTCCAGGCCTTGGATCATCTCCGTGGCCTCCTCTGGACTTGCTCCAACAGTTCCAGGTCCTCCCTGTGCTGAGGACTCCAGAACTGGACTCAGGGCTCCAGGTGGGGTCTCACCAGAGCAGAGCAGAGCAGAGGGGAAGAATCCCCTCCCTCCCCTCTGGTCCCACTGCTTTGGATGCAGCCCAAGAGGCTGTTTGCTTTCTGGGCTGCAAGCTCACATTGCCAACTCAATAATCCAAGCCTCACTCCAACTCAATTAACCAAGCCTTACTCCAAGACAATAATCCAACCCTCACTCCAACTCAACAAGCCAACCCTCACTCCAACTCAATAATCCAACCCTCACTCCAACTCAACAAGCCAACCCTCACTCCAACTCAACAAGCCAACCCTCACTCCAACTCAATAATCCTACCCTCACTCCAACTCAATAAGCCAAGGCTTAATCCATCTCAATAATTCAACCCTCACTCCAACTCAATAAGCCAAGGCTTACTCCATCTCAATAATCCAACCCTCACTCCAACTCAATAAGCCAAGGCTTACTCCATCTCAATAATCCAACCCTCACTCCAACTCAATAAGCCAAGGCTTAATCCATCTCAATAATTCAACCCTCACTCCAACTCAATAAGCCAAGGCTTACTCCATCTCAATAATCCAACCCTCACTCCAAGTCAATAAGCCAAGCCTTGCTCCAACTCAATAAGCCAAGCCTTACTCCATCTCAATAAGCCAAGCCTTACTCCAACTCAATAATCCAACCCTCACTCCAACTCAACAAGCCAACCCTCACTCCAACTCAACAAGCCAACCCTCACTCCAACTCAACAAGCCAACCCTCACTCCAACTCAACAAGCCAACCCTCACTCCAACTCAGTAATCCAACCATCACTCCAACTCAATAAGCCAAGACTTACTCCAACTCAATAAGCCAAGCCTTGCTCCAACTCAATAATTCAACCCTCACTCCAACTCAACAAGCCAACCCTCACTCCAACTCAATAATCCAACCCTCACTCCAACTCAACAAGCTAACCCTCACTCCAACTCAATAATCCAACCCTCACTCCAACTCAACAAGCCAACCCTCACTCCAACTCAACAAGCCAACCCTCACTCCAACTCAATAATCCAACCCTTGCTCCAACTCAATAAGCCAAGCCTTGCTCCAGCTCAGTAAGCCAAGCCTCGGAGAAGCTGCTGCGTTGAGTCCTGCAGTGAAGCACCCACTGCTCCCACGAGGAGCAGGAGGACCAGATGAGCACTTCCCTCACTCCACGCTCCCACGTGCCAAAGCCTTGGTCAGCAAACGCTGTGCTGAAAGGACAAATCCCATTTCCCACAAAGTTTAGTCCCACAACAACAGTTTTTCCTTTCTCATTCTGAATCAGCTTTGAAGCTCTCCTTTAACAAAGCTTCATCATTCCTGGCTGTGTGACTATGACATGCAGGAAGAGAAAGGCAAGAAGCCTTTCTCCACACAACCATTGACTCCTATAATGTCTAAGTTGGGTATTCTCTAACCTTGCCCAATTAATTTTGTGTTCAGTGGCTTTTTTTTTTCCCGAACACAGAGTTTTAAAAAAGCTCTGCTGAGAAATTCATTAAGTTCACAACGGGGCTGGACTTACTCCAGCCAAATTATTGCACTTCTGTAGTGCTAAAAATAAAGCCCTGTATAATAGAAACAGCCCCCACACAGAGCACGATTTCCCTCTGTAAGGAAAGCAAACGCTGGGTAAGCTGCACCGTGCAACACAGCATTTCACATCATTAATGCATAATAAGAAATGTTACATATATTCAAATAGACTCCCTGCAGGTAATAAATTGCACATCACAACTGCATGTCTGGCAGTTGACACTCTCATATATTTAATGGGTAAATGCAAACCCAACAATTTTTAAGCTGTAGCACAGCTGCAGCGTTTGGACAGTGCTTGAGCCACTGATTTCTCTCCAATCTGTCCTGTTCCCTCTGAGCCACAAAATACCTCATTGCAAACCTCTATTTACAGCATTTTATTTCATTCCTCATCTCTGGCAAACCTCTGCTCTGATGCTCTCTCAGGTCAGAGAGAGCTTCATCTCCCAATGGCACCCTCCAAACCTTGCTGTCTGCTTGTGCCTCTGCAGCACAATCACCACCTCCTTGAACTCTTTCTTAGCCAAATCATGTTCTAAAACCATAGGATTTAGTGCAGGGAAGGGATCATCCCCTGCACTGGGCACTGGGGAGGCCACACCTCAAATCCTGGGGTCAGTTCTGGGCCCCTCACTCCAAGAAGGACCTTGATGGGCTGGAAAGCATCCAGAGAAGGGAACGGAGCTGGGGAAGGGGCTGGAGAACAGGAGTTGTGAGAGAGGCTGAGGGAGCTGGGGCTGTTTATCCTGGAGAAGAGGAGGCTGAGGGGAGACCTCATCCCTGTCTCCAACTGCCTGAGAGGAGGTTGTGGGGAGGTGGGGGTTGGTCTCTTCTCCCCAGTGACAGAGCATGGGATGAGAGGAAATGGCCTCAAGTTGGATCAGGGCAGGGTCAGACTGGATATTAGGAAAAATGTCTTTACTGACAGAGTGGTGAAGCCCTGGCAGAGGTTGCCCAGGGCACTGGGGGAGTCTCCATCCCTGGAGAGGTTCAAAATTGAGTAGACATGGCAGTTCTGGACATGGATCAGCAGGCACGGTGGGGTTGTGTTGATAGTTGGAGTGGATGAGCTTAGAGGTCTTTTCCAGTCTTAACAATCTATGATTCTATGATTCCCAAAGGAGTTTAAGGCAGTTAAAGATATCATCTCCCATTAAAGAGAAATGCTACATGAATGCCTGATGCCTTTTCCTATTTGAAACCACCACCTTTGTGGCCCTGTTCCTCTCTCCCCATTAGGACATCCCCTCTGCCACACCGCCTTATCAAAGAGGCCATCTCTCTTGAACAGACACAGTGGAATGACAGACTGCACTCTATCAAAGGCTCTATTGTAAAGAGATATAACATGAAAGAAAAACCATTTTCTCAGGGCTGCTGTTCTTCGTGCCAGGTAGGTGGGTGAAAATTGATGAAATCAGCCCAATGTATGGATGAAGTGTTCATTTTGAAGCCAGTGAAACACCTTCCAACATAAACCAGAACTATCTGCCTTGCATTTCTGACTCTCCTGTCTCCTTAATTAACTCTTAACTACCAGGGAACCTGTTAAGTATTTTTCCTGTTCTGACTGTATTCACAAATATTCTTTTTTTTTTTTTATCTAATACTTCATATCACTCTTCTTTCATTAGGTCCTGCATCTTCTTTTATTAAGTAATCCCAAATTATATTAAAAATCATTTACAGCTCTTTTCATATAATCATAGAATCGTTAAGGTTGGAGAAGCCCTCTCAGCTCATCCAGTCCAACCATCAGCCCAACCCCATGGTGCCTGCTGAACCATGTCCTGAAATGGCACATCTGCACCTTCTTTGAGCCCCTCCAGGGATGGAGACTCCCCCACTGCCCTGGGCGGCCTCTGCCAGGGCTTCACCACTCTGTCAGTAAAGACATTTTTCCTAATATCCAGTCTGACCCTGCCCTGATCCAACTTGAGGCCATTTCCTCTCATCCCATGCCCTGTCACTGGGGAGAAGAGACCAACCCCCACCTCCCCACAACCTCCTCTCAGGCAGTTGGAGACAGGGATGAGGTCTCCCCTCAGCCTCCTCTTCTCCAGGATAAACAGCCCCAGCTCCCTCAGCTGCTCCCACAACCCCTGTTCTCCAGCCCCTTCCCCAGCTCCATTCCCTTCTCTGGATGCTCTCCAGCCCCTCAATGTCCTTCTTGGAGTGAGGGGCCCCAAATGACCCCAGGATTTACAGCCTAAGTAGTGCCCAGCACAGTGGCAACAATTTTTTATTCAGTGAGATCATCTCTGTCTGACTCTTGCATGTTTTGTCACAGCTTCCTTCTCTTTTCTTCACCACAGTGTTGTCTAGCACTGAGCATTTCTTTCTGACAAAGGGACCCCAAGCAGCTGAACAGTTTCCAGGCTTTGTTAACGTTTCCCCCTGCAGGTGTGTGTTCCCACCGAGTCACACTTCCTGCTGCTCCAGGCTCCAGGGAGGCAGCTCTCCCTCACTGCCCTGTTCTTTGGGCACAAGGAAATGCAGCAAGAACAGGGCTATCGCTCCCCAAGAACACTCTTACATTCAAATCAGTGATAAATGTAATCCAACTCCACCAACTCCACTGGATCTCCAGCCTAAGTTTACCCAGCCCAGAACTGTAATTATTTATAATATATTTGCTATGGGCTACGTGGAACACAGCAAATTGTTCCATGTCAGGGTGATATAGGTTAGACATTCGGAAGAAATTCTTCATGCTGAGGGTGGGGAGGCCCTGGCCCAGGTTGCCCAGAGCAGTGGTGGCTGCCCCATCCCTGGAGGTGTTCAAGGCCAGGTTGGATGGGGCTTGGAGCCCCCTGATCCAGTGGGAGGTGTCCCTGCCCATGGCAGGGGGTGGAACTGGATGGGCTTTGAGGTCCCTTCCAACCCAAACCATTCCATCATTCTATTATTCTATCTAAAAGACTTCACATGCCAGCTCTGTTTTCTCCTCCAATATGTTGTGAAGAGATGCTTAGGAAGCCACCTCATCCTGCTGCAATAATTAAAGTCTTGCCAAGCATTTTTTGTTCCACCTAGTAGAACCTTCACCCCTGAATTTCACGGTGCTGTGGTCACGAATGTTCTGCAACAAGAACAGTGCTGGTGCTGGATGTCCATCCCCAAAAGCCTTTGCTCTTGATATGAGGCAAACTAAGGTGCTGTGAAACCTCTCCCTTTCCATAATGGAAGTTCCTTGCTTATCTTTGGTATTTGCTGCCCTCTTTCTAAAGGGTCAGTGTGGATTTCTAAGGCAGTTACAGTATCACAGTATCACAGTATCACAAGGTTGGAAAGGACCTCTGAGATCATCGAGTCCAACCTGTAACCCTACACCAACACCAACACCAACCCATCATCTAAACCATGGCACTCAGTGCCTCATCCAGTCTCCCCTTAAACCCCTCCAGGGTCGGTGACTCCACCCCCTCCCTGGGCAGCCCATTCCAATGGCCAATCACCCTTTCAGTGAAGAATTTTTTCCTCATATCAAGTCTAAACTTTCCCTGACGAAGCTTAAGTCCATGCCCTCTGGTTCTGCCACTGAGTTGTGTAGCTCTCTCTTCCTGCTTCCTTTCTCTATTTCCTAAGCCTTGCAGGGCAGTGGATTTGTGCTGGTTGGGTCACAAACAGCCCAGTATAACTTGTCATCAGATGCAGTCCTTATGCCCAAGTTACTCCCTATTTTCTTCATTGCAGACAGAAACTGTTTGTCCATTTGTCTCCAGCCTACTGGGGAACATTCCAGTGCTTCACGAGGAGTCTTCAGGGAGGAGCACATTCCCACAGCAGTTCAATGTGCTTTTCTGATCCCATCTGTGCTCAGCTGAGCAACAGCTCTCAGTTGCTTTTTCTGCTCCCTACAGGACCCTTTGTTGAGTTGGGCCTTCATTATGCTGCTTCCAGTGATCTAACTCAGCACACAGCAGCAATTTGGATCGTTCACCTTCGAGCTCTTCCCTGGCATTCTGCTGATTCTGGTGGTCTGCGTTTTGCTGTCCTTATTTCTCAAAGTCACTGGCCTTTAGTGCCTCCCCTGCGAGAGCTGGAGCTGCAGCAAATGATCTGTGAATGTTTTGTGACATTTCACAAGGCAGCCTTTTCCTGACCTCAAGGCTCCAAAACTTAAATCTCCAACTCAAGTTTGCTTCTCAGGCAAACATTTCCTTGTCTCTTTCAGCAAAATTCAAAATATTCTGTATCTGAAACTGCTCTGGTTTGAGCTGAAATAGAATCAGGTTTCTAATTTCAGCTCAGTCTTGTCTGAGTGTTTTGATTTTCTGAGAGTTAACTGCACATCTTTGAGACAGTGTTTGTCTCTAGCAGTGATAACACAGGCACTGGGATGCAGAAAGGCCATTGCTGCCACTCCTAAGGAAACCAGGGCCATCCTGGAGCTGGTGGAGCCATAAGTGACAGAGGTGAAAAGGGGTGGCCTCTGCAGGGAGGAGCAGACAGTGACCAACAGAGAATCCCATCCCATAAAATAAAACTGAGGGATCATGAAGGTCTCACTCTCTTCATCAATGGCCAATATTCAGGGAGGAACTTCTCTGTCTCTTTGCCCTGGATCCCTGTGTTCCTGAATCCAGTTCATCAGTTCAGCTCCCTCCTAGCCAGGGACCCTTCCCTGTGCCTGCTCTGCAGCATCTCTGGTGAGGTATTGTCACGAGGGGTGGGGGGACACAATTTCATATATCTTGATATATTTGATTATTTTCTTATCAATAGTATATTATTATTATTTCTGTTATTATAATTATTTCATTAAAGCTGTTTTAGTTTCCAACCCACAAGTCTTTTCCTCTCATTTCCCTCTCCCTGGGATGAGGGGAAGGGAATTGGGGTCACAACTGTTCATGTTTGGCTGCCAAATTGGGCCAGCCCAGGGCTAACTCACAGCAATAAAGCACAACAGAGAGAGGACCTGCCTTCCATCCTGTGTTACTGAAATCAAAACAACCCTATGAAGTGAAGTCTCCAGATCTCCTCTGTGATCCCTTCTGATGTCACCTGTTTGCAGTTACTGTTCAAATGACCTCTGCTTCGCTGGGCTCAGTGCTGGCCTTTCCTTCCTCTTCATTAAAGCTCACAGCTCAAGTTCAAACAGGGCAGCCCTGGCCACACACCTGGAACAAAGCATTTGAGAATCAAAGCTGCTTCCCAAAAATCAGCAAGAAGGGACCCAGAGGAATGGCTGGTTCAGCCACCTCAAAGACCTGAGATCAGCAGACTGCTCCTGAGAGCAGAACCTGGAAGGGGTAAGTGAGGAGATGCTGCCAGGACTGAAATCCACTGCATGGTACCCCCCTCCCAGACTGATCTCAGTATCTCTCCTGACCTGCAGCAGCTGAGGGAGCTGGGGCTGTTTATCCTGGAGAAGAGGAGGCTGAGGGGAGACCTCATCCCTGTCTCCAACTGCCTGAGAGGAGGTTGTGGGGAGGTGGGGGTTGGTCTCTTCTCCCCAGTGACAGGGGATGGGAGGAGAGGAAATGGCCTCAAGTGGCACCAGGGCAGGGTCAGATTGGACATCAGGAAACATTTCTTCATGGAAAGGGTTCTCAGGCCCTGCCAGAGGCTGCCAGGGAGGGGATATTTAAAAGGTGGCTGGATGAGGTGCTCAAGGATCTGGTTTAGTAAGGGCACAGGGATGGTTGGATTCAATGATCTCAAAACTCTTTTCCACCCACATCATTCTATGATTATTTTATGAAATATCTTTCAGTAAGCATCATTCAGTTCCTGTTTGCTTTTGAATTTTGCTGCTGTGTTGAAAATGGGTGGCAAAACAAGAACTACAGGAGAAACACCAAATGAAACACTTGGTCAAAGTGTAGTCAGAACAATGAAGTTTTTTTAGAAGCAGGATTTGAAGGGAAGGTAAAATATTCATCCACAAGTTGAACACAAAGTGGAAAAGGGAGATAGAATAGGTTGGTATAGTATAGACACCATGGTATGGTACTAGTATAGTGAAGTTTGGGGGTGCTGGTTGGCAGGGGCTGAACATGAGCCAGCAGTGGCCCAGGGGGCCAAGAGGGCCAATGGCATCTTGGGCTGTGTCAGACACAGCGTGGGCAGCAGGAGCAGGGCAGGGATTGTGCCCCTGCCCTGGGCACTGGGGAGGCCACCCCTCGAGTGCTGGGGTCAGTTCTGGGCCCCTCACTCCAAGAAGGACCTTGAGGGGCTGGAGAGCATCCAGAGAAGGGAACGGAGCTGGGGAAGGGGCTGGAGAACAGGGGTTGTGGGAGCAGCTGAGGGAGCTGGGGCTGTTTATCCTGGAGAAGAGGAGGCTGAGGGGAGACCTCATTATTCCCTGAGAGGAGGTTGTGGGGAGGTGGGGGTTGGTCTCTTCTCCCCAGTGACAGGGGATGGGAGGAGAGGAAATGGCCTCAAGTGGCACCAGGGCAGGGTCAGATTGGACATCAGGGAAAATATCTTTCAGTTGAGAAAGATGCAGAGCTTGGCTTGTACACTTGGAGCTGCACTGCCCCGAGCAGATCTGGTTAGAAAGGGTTTGTCAATAAACCCTCCACTTAACGTGCACAATTCCATGCAGATATTTTGTCTCTCAAAGAGGCAAAACCCAGTCTCTCCTTTATAAACAAAGATATAGAAACATGCAATAAGGAACAGGCAGGGGGAAGGTGAGAATGCTTTCAGCTGTCTCTTGTGAAACCAGAGACAATATTTTGCTCTCCTAAGACAGGGCCTGAACCCCCATTGCATGAGACAGAACAAGGAACTGGTTCAACCTCTCGATTTCTGTCCTCCTCCTCCTGTTTGGTCTCCATTCAAGCCCTGCTTCTCAGCAAATCTTTGTTTAGACTGGCATTTATCAGTTTTAATTAAGGAAATGGTAAGGAGGAAAGAAAGGGAAAAAAGTCTAAAAGGCATCGTTAGTGCTTTCTCTCCAATTCACAGCTGGTTTTGGCATTTATGAAGAGAGAAGAAGTTGGGGTTGTGGACGTTTGTACTTGAAAGAAGCATTCTTTACTGACCAAAGACAGAGCTCACAGTGCCATTAAAGCAAATGCTTTAAGCAATCCATGGGCAGAGACCAACCACAGACCATTCAGTGGATGAAAAGCTAAAGCTCAGAGCCTACCGGTAAATAAATCACCAACAGGCAAATTGTCAAAATTCGGTGCTTTGGGTTGTTGGGTTTCTTTTTGTCTTTGCCCAGCTCTATTCAAATCAGATCTGTCAGCAGCTCCCTGGGGCAACCCTGTTTGTTTGGCTTTGTGATGGGAATCATCACAATGTGGCAAAAACCTCAATACACTGTTTATTACACGGAACCATTGAGTACAATGAGCAAGTGGTTCCTGTGATGCTGGGCTTGTGCCCAGGCAAAGTACCTATAAACTGGCAAGAAATTCATTGGACAGTCAAAAGACAAAGATATCAAGCTGACCAAAGGTCCTCTGTTAAACTTATAAATATCTGTTATTCCAAGAAATCAGAGAAAGACTTGGGATGGATAGGGAATATGGCAAAAAGACACTGATAAGAGCCCAACCTAAACCAAAATCAAATCAATATTGGATATTAGGAAGAAATTCTTCACACTGAGGGTGGGGAGGCCCTGGCCAAGGTTCCCCAGAGAAGTGGTGGCTGCTCCATCCCTGGAGGTGTTCAAGGCCAAGCTGGATGGGCCTTGAGCCCCTTGATCCAGTGGGAGGTGTCCCTGCCCATGGCAGGGGAGTTGGGATTGGATGAGCTATAAGGTCCCTTCTAACCCAGACAATTCTGATCTGGGGGCTCTGGGGATTGTCCTGCTCTGCTCTGCACTGGGGAGGCCCCACCTGGAGCACTGGGGGCACTTTGGGCACCACAGGGTAAAAAGGACATCAAAGCACTGGAGAGTGTCCAGAGGAGGCCCCAAAGCTGGGGAAGGGTCTGGAGGGGAAGTGTGTGAGGAGAGGCTGAAGGGCCTTGGGCTGTTCAGCTGGAGAAGAGGAGCCTGAGAGGGGATCTCAGAGCTGTTTGTGCCTTCTCCCAAGGGAGGGAGGGGAAACAGGGGCTGAGCTCTGCTCTCTGGGGACCTGGGACAGGACTGGAGGCAATGGCAGGAAGATGTGCCAGGGCAGGGGGAGACTGGACATTGGGAAGAGGTTCTTCCCCCAGCGGGTGGTGGAGCACTGGAACAGCTCCCCAGGGAAGCAGTCAGGGCCCCTGCTCTGCCAGCATTCCAGAAGCATTTGGCCACTGCCCTCAGTCCCACGGGGTGAGTGTTGGCAGTGCCCTGTGCAGGGGACAGGAGTTGGACTCCATGGTCCTTGTGGGTCCCTTCCAGCTCAGGTAATTCTATGATTAATATACTTGCAAATGTTCTGCTTCTTTCACAGAAATAACAGAGCCAAACTAAGGGAGGCTAAAAATAAACCACCATCGAGGGCCAGTGCGACACAGAGTCATTTTATAACAGTACTCCAAACTATTTAGTCAGATAAATATGGTTAATTAGTTGTGCCAGCGTAGGGGAGAAAACAATGGCTTCATTTCTTAGTTATTTTCTGAAAGGGTGTTATTTGGGACATGTTTTATTTAGTCAGAATTCTCTATTGTATCTGCATTTTAGGTCTGACTCTCAAGAGGCATCTCAAGAGGCAGGAGTCGTTGCACTAATTACAGTGGAACTTATGAGAATATCACCAGCTGAGCCTCTCTTACACGATTTCTAAGTACATTGGAACACAGAAATACTTCAGGAAAAACAATTTGATTTCGAAAGCAGTTTCTGCATTTATTTAGAATCGTAGAATCATGGAATCATTGAGGTTGGAGAAGACCTTTAAGCTCATCCAGTCCAAACCCCAGCCCAACAAACCATGTCCCCAAGTGCCACGTCTTTTTGAAGCCCTCCAAGGATGGAGACTCCCCCACTGTCCTGAGCAGCCACTTCCAATGCTTTCAGCAAAGGAGTTTTTCCTACTTAGCCAATCTAAACTTCCCCTGGTGGGTTAATTATATTGACTTGGAAACAAAGATTTTGGAGAGTTTTATCCATACAGGCACTGACATCAGGAGTTGGCCCAAACCAAGCTGTGGTGTCCAAAGCACCATTGGTTTCCAGTTTATCCAAACATCCTGGGATGTGATGCCATTTCCTCACTATCATTTAAAAAGATCAATGCTAAGTACGAGTGGGCATTGAGTCAGACCCACAAAGAACATCTCTAAGTAAATGTACAAAATAGCTTCAAGGAAATGATCTCAAAGAGATAGAATGCAGAAGGAATCAAAGCCCAACTGCTGCCGTGCCACTGGTCAGCACTGACCTCTGCAGAGCCACACAAAAGAAGAAAGGCAACACACAGAGGCAAGATGGAAGGGTCTGTAGGGATAAAAGAGGCACAAGAGGCCTGAATGTGTGGTTTTCCTGGGCTGTCACGGGCTGAAGCTGTAATAAAAGCCAAGTGTTTATGCAAAAGCTGATTTTTAATCATCATTTGTAAAGCTTGTTATGAATCCTGGAATGGTTTGGGTTGGAAGGGACCTCAAAGCCCATCCAGTTCCACCCCCTGCCATGGGTAGGGACACCTCCCACTGGATCAGGGGGCTCAAAGCCCCATCCAACCTGGCCTTGAACACCTCCAGGGATGGGGCAGCCACCACTGCTCTGGGCAACCTGTAAGATTGACAGCATTCATTAATCTAGGATTTCCCTTTAATTCCAGAGATCTTGTGATCCACCTAAGGATCCAGATCTCCTACCTTGGCCTGGACAGTCAGCAAGGTGAGCTCCAGCCTGCGCCGTGCTGTTTGCCCACCAAATAGCTCTCAACTAATCATCAATCCCAGCTAAATCCAAGGGGTTGCAGCAGAACCACACAGACCTTCTCTTGCCCAGAGAAGAGATGATACAAAAGGAGCAGTTGATTTTCCCCTCCTTAAGAGGTTTCTGGTGTGGTATTGCCAAGCCAGGTATGGCAAGAGAGATGGGACCTTGGCAATGCATTCAAGTACTCCCATCACATCCAGGAGAGTCCCTCAGTGGTCAGAAGTGAGCTTGACTTCTGTCATCTTCTCTTGACCTCAGATGGTAAATGCTGGCTCAGGATGCTCCACACTCTATTTTCTATACCCTCAGTCTCAGTTTAACACTGAATCTGGTTCCTCACTGGCACCAGCCTCTCAACAGACAAAATGACTTAAGATCCAGCAGGTGTGATGTTTTCTGAGGTTTGTTCCCTGAAACTTGCTCTTTTTAACTTTCTTTTAGTCTCACTAAGTGCCTACACACATGCAGCAATCACATCCAGCAAGCAGGACACTCAGAGTTGCTCTGAATTTAGCCTGGCCAGGCAGTTCTCCAGACTGCATCAGTCAAACTAATGACAGCAAAGGAGATTAAAAAAGAAAGCAGGAGGAGGAGGAGGATGCTCCAGGAGATGAAAATTGAGGAACTACGAGAACCTTCATTGAGTTCATCAGCAAATTTGCAGATGATACCAAGCTGGGAGGAAGAGTTGATCTGTTAGAGGGTAGGATGGCCCTACAGAGGGACCTGGACAGACTGGAGAGCTGGGCCGATTCTAATGGGATGATGTTTAATGAGTCCAAATGTTGGGTACTTCATTTTGGACACAACAATCCCATGCAGAGCTACAGACTGGGGACAGAGTGGCTGGAGAGGAGTCAGGCAGAAAGGGACCTGGGAGTGCTGGTGGCCAGGAAGCTCACCATGAGCCAGCAGTGTGCCCAGGTGGCCAAGAAGGCCAATGGCATCCTGGCCTGCATCAGGAATAGTGTGGCCAGCAGGACCAGAGGAGTTATCGTCCCCCTGTACTGGGCACTGGTCAGGCCTCACCTTGAATACTGTGTCCAGTTCTGGGCCCCCCAGTTTGGGAAAGATGTCAGGATGCTGGAGAGTGTCCAGAGGAGGGCAACGAAGATGGGGAAGGGGCTGGAGCACAAGCCCTACGAGGAGAGACTGAGGGAGCTGGGGCTGTTTAGTCTGGAGAAGAGGAGGCTCAGGGGAGACCTCATTGCTCTCTACAACTCCCTAAAAGGAGGTTGTAGTGGGGCAGGGGTTGGTCTCTTCTCTCAGGTGACCAGGGACAGAACTGGAGGGCAGGGACTCAAGCTTCATCAGGGAAAGTTTAGACTTGATGTGAGGAAAAAGTTCTTCACTGAAAGGGTGATTGGCCATTGGAATGGGCTGCCCAGGGAGGGGGTGGAGTCACCGACCCTGGAGGGGTTTAAAGGGAGACTGGATGAGGCACTGAGTGCCATGGGTTAGATGATGGGTTGGTGTTGGTGTTAGTGTTGGGTTATAGGCTGGACTTGATGATCTCAGAGGTCCTTTCCAACCTTATGATACTGTGATACTGTGATACTTTTTGACAATTTCCAGCCAAAAGGCCTAGCAGGTATTTTATCACCTGCTTAACCCTTCACATCTCCTCTCTACGTCCAGTCCCACACCAACCATTTGGAGTTCCCAAAGTACCCCAACACAGCTCTATCCAACAAGCTGTTGCCTACCTTGGTGAGTAGTTTCAGGTGAGCAGTTGCTGGGAGCCAAGCAGGGGAAATCCATTCTTCTTCAAACGCCCAGTCCATCACAAAGCAACCAAGGCCACAGTGACTCAGAGCCCAGGCACAGTTCTTCTAAGAGAGTGGCCTGAGATGGACCAGCCAAGCATCAGCAGTTGAGTAGAACAACTCCAGAGCAGCCCAGTGTGAGGAGAGTGTTTCCTACCTGATCTGAGGTCTTCTCAATGTGTTGACCTTAATTACCACTCTGTGATTAGAGGCCTCTCTCTGAGAAATGGGTCCCACATGGTGTGATGACTCTTCCTATGAAGAATTAAATGAAGAGAGAAGGTAAATTCTTCCCAAGTCGCTGACTCCATTGTCTTGCTGCTCCTGCCCTGCTCTTGGCTTTGCTTGGTCTGATCTTTGTTGCTTCTGCTTTTTTATTCATTGCTTTCCTCACCTGCTGCTGATGCCTGGTAACTGCCTTAATCCAAGAAATCCAACAATGTTTGGAACAGTTTTTTCCTGTAATTGTAGGGATTTTATTTTATTTTCCATACCTAAAAAGACACTGTCAGAGTTTGTTCCTGCTGCTTCTTAAGCATAATCTTCCTGTTCTATTTTTTAAATATTATAAAGTTTGGTTGGAAAAGACCTCTGAGATCATCGAGTCCAACCATCCCTGTCCACACCTGAACCAGATCCCTGAGACACGCATCTCCCCATCTTTTAAACCCCTCCAGGGATGGGGACTCCACCCCCTCCCTGGCAGCCTCTGACAGGGCCTCAGAACCCTTTCCATGAAGAAATGTTTCCTGATGTCCAATCTGACCCTGCCCTGGCACAACTTGAGGCCATTTCCTCTCCTCCCATCCCCTGTCACTGGGGAGAAGAGACCAACCCCCACCTCCCCACAACCTCCTCTCAGGCAGTTGGAGACAGGGATGAGGTCTCCCCTCAGCCTCCTCTTCTCCAGGATAAACAGCCCCAGCTCCCTCAGCTGCTCCCACAACCCCTGTTCTCCAGCCCCTTCCCCAGCTCCGGTCCCTTCTCTGGACACTCTCCAGCCCCTCAGTGTCAATTCATTGATAAACTCAATATATTGCTATCAATATATTTCTAAGCAGCTCTGTAGGTGGGTATTTTCAAGAGCAGAATATTTCAGCTTGTGCCCATGAACATCAAACACATCTGGGGTAGGATCTGATAAACAGAATGATGAGCAATATTAATATTTTCTGGAACAGGCAGTTCACCACAGCCACCACAGAGCTATACAGAATCTTACAATCATAGAATCACAGAATGGTTTGGGTTGGAAGGGACCTCAAAGCCCATCAGGGCTCCAACCCCCTGCCATGGGCAGGGACACCTCCCACTGGATCAGGGGGCTCCAAGCCCCATCCAACCTGCCCTTGATATACATATCTGTACACATCATTAAATCAGCTGGAGGGGTTGTTACTTACAGCAAATTACTTGAGTCTGTACCTCTTGATTTCTCTGCTGCTCTTCCAGTGCTGCAGGAGCACAGAGGTTTCAAGGTGACAGGGAGCTGAGGTGATCACAGCTCTGCAATGACTTTGATTTGTAAGTAAACTGAAGAAATGATACAGAGAAATGAAAGCTGACTTTTATCTTTATGAGTGCAAAAGAGCCCTAATTAGATGGGTTAAATCATAGAATTACCTGAGTTGGAAGGGACCCAAAAGGATCATCGAGTCGTGTCCCAGTCTGTGGAGGGAAGAAACACTCATCTGTTATTCTTGTAGGAGAAGCCCAAGGAGCTGCTGGAGTGAGTCCAGAGGAGACCACAGAGATGATCTGAGGACTGGAGCATCTCTGCTATGAGGACAGGCTGAGAGAGTTGGGGTTGTTCAGACTGGAGAAGAGAAGGCTCTGGGGAGACCTTAGAGCAGCCTCCCAGGACTGAAAGGGGCTCCAGGAGAGCTGGGGAGGGGCTTTTTAGCAAGGCCTGCTGTGACAGGACAAGGAGTAATGGTTTTAAACTAAGGGAGGGGAGATTTAGACTGGATATAAGGAAGAGATTTTTTATACAATAAAGGTGGTGGAACACTGGCCCAGGTTGCCCAGGGAGGTAATGGAGGCCCCATGCCTGGAAACATTCAAAGTCAGGTTGGACGGGGCTGTGAGCAACCTGTTGGAGTTAAAGATATCTCTGCTCCTGCAGAGGGGTTGGATTGGATGACCTGTAAAGATCCTTTCTATGAATCTATGATTCCATGCAGCTCAGGCCTTCATCCCCAGCTCTTGCTGGGTGTTTTTAGGCTGAACTGCTCATACAGAGAAGTTTTAGGATTAACCCTTCACCCAGCTGTTGGATTGATACAGAGAAATGTAGGGAGCCACTGGTTTGAGTGGAAGAGCTCATTTCTCCTGAAGAAGTGTAATAAATGAGGAAAATAAGTGGAATACAGGCACAGTCTCCTCTACCACAGAAGGGAGTCTCAACCATTTCTGTAAGCTGATGATCCTTGATGAAAAATCTCAGATCCCAGGTAAGGCCTTCGAAATCAATCTGCACACAAATTATTTTGGGGCCAGAATTCAGGGGGAAACATCCTCCTATATACACGGGCTGCAAATCAGGCACTCTGTGCTAGACTTTCAATCTGTGCTACAACCCAGTAACTTCATAATCCAGGAGACTGAGATGTTCAAGTTCGAAGCAACTTCATTACCCAAGGGACTTCTCCAGCCTAACACTGTTATCATCCTTCCCATTCAGAGACTATGGACCTTCCAAACAAGCTCCCCTGGCCTAGGAACAGTTCTGATTTGAGTCAGATTTAACATATTAAGTTGTGGAGGCAGTAGACTTAGTAAATTCAGGGCTGGCTTCTCTACATCAATTATTATAAAGATCACTATCTCCAAATTCTGCTTCCATAGCTGCCTCTTTAATACAATTCTCCTGCAGCAAAAAACCAAGCATCAGCAAATGGAATCTGGCAAGAAATGAATCAGATAAACTTAAAATATTGTCATGGTTCCTCTACTAAATTTCATTTGACTGAAGCTGTGCATCTGAGAACCCTACTAAAAGAGAAAAGAATTGATGACATCAGCAATTTACCTCATTATTTCACTATACGATGATAAATAATATTTTCTCCAAGTCCTTCTGAGTTCATGTGAAGTGGTTTTAAGGATTGTAGGCAGTGTATTTGTGCTTAGATTATTCTACTTGCAGAGTCCTGGAGAGCTGAGGCAGCAGGGCACCATTCGTGGGACAGTTTGAGAGATTATCTTAATGGTTTTAATATTGCTGCAATTGGCATCTTGCTTCCTACAAGACACAGAAGTAATGTTGCATTTGAAGCCCTCTTACTGAGCATGCTCATCCTCCTCCTCCTCAGACTGGATCTTTTTTGTAGGAGACAAAACTTCCCCTCAAATCTGAGAGGCTTTTGTCATTGAGCTCAATGACAGCAGCACCAGGAGGGGTTTCTTGATTTTCCTCACTGGTGCTTAAAAGTGCTTCTTGTCCTTCCTCACCAGGGCTCTTTAGCTGCTCCTCCTCTTCTTGATCAAACCCAGTTGAGTGAGAATCCCAGAACCATAGAATGATTTGGGTTGGAAGGGACATTAAAGATCACCCAGCTCCATCCCCTCCCTGCCATGGGCAGGGACACCTCCCACTGGATCAGGGGGCTCCAAGCCCCATCCAACCTGGCCTTGAACACCTCCAGGGATGGGGCAGCCACCACTGCTCTGGGCAACCTGGGCCAGGGCCTCCCCACCCTCAATGTGAAGAATTTCTTCCTAATTTCACATATGAGTTCTTTTCTTATTTTGCTGCATTCCAGCCACCAGGGGTGGGAAGAAGGCTTGTTCTTTACTCCAACACACGGGGTGAGTGCGTTTACAGTAGGAGTGTGCTCTTATTCTGGAGAGGATGCTCATTCCAGCAACATCCCTTATGCCTTGAACTGGAATAATTTAGTATCACAGTATTACAAGGTTGGAAAGGACCTCTGAGATCATCGAGTCCAACCTATAACCCAACACCAACACCAACACCAACCCATCATCTAAATCATGGCACTCAGTGCCTCATCCAGTCTCCCCTTAAACACCTCCAGGGTCGGTGACTCCACCCCCTCCCTGGGCAGCCCATTCCAATGGCCAATCACCCTTTCAGGGAAGAACTTTTTCCTCACATCAAGCCTAAGCTTTCCCTGACCAAGCTTGAGTCCCTGCCCTCTAGTTCTGTCCCTGGGCACCTGAGAGAAGAGACCAACCCCTGCCCCACTCCAACCTCCTTTTAGGGAGTTGTAGAGAGCAATGAGGTCTCCCCTGAGCCTCCTCTTCTCCAGACTAAACAGCCCCAACTCCCTCAGTCTCTCCTCGTAGGGCTTGTGCTCCAGCCCCTTCCCCATCTTCGTTGCCCTCCTCTGGACACTCTCCAGTATCCTGACATCTTTCCCAAATTGGGGGGCCCAGAACTGGACACAGTATTCAAGGTGAGGCCTGACCAGTGCCCAGTACAGGGGGACGATAACTCCTCTGGTCCTGCTGGCCACACTATTCCTGATGCAGGCCAGGATGCCATTGGCCTTCTTGGCCACCTGGGCACACTGCTGGCTCATGGTGAGCTTCCTGGCCACCAGCACTCCCAGGTCCCTTTCTGCCTGACTCCTCTCCAGCCACTCTGTCCCCAGTCTGTAGCTCTGCATGGGATTGTTGTGTCCAAAATGAAGTACCCGACATTTGGACTCATTAAACATCATCCCATTAGAATCAGCCCAGCTCTCCAGTCTGTCCAGGTCCCTCTGTAGGGCCATCCTACCCTCTAAGAGATCAACCCTTCCTCCCAGCTTGGTATCATCTGCAAACTTGCTGATGATGGACTCAATCCCCTCATCCAGATCATCAATAAAGAGATTAGTAATCAGTAGTTTCCTAAAACAAATTTTTCAAATATATGCACATCATAATTCACTATATTTATAACAGTGGCCATTACTCCATAATTTCTGGGAATTAATTTCTTCCCTGCTCTCATTGGCTGGAGAGCTGCCTGGAGGAGAAGGCCCTGGGGGTGTTGGTTGGCAGGGGCTGAACAGGAGCCAGCAGTGGCCCAGGGGGCCAAGAGGGCCAAGGGCATCTTGGGCTGTGTCAGACACAGCGTGGGCAGCAGGAGCAGGGCAGGGATTGTGCCCCTGCACTGGGCACTGGGGAGGCCACCCCTCGAGTGCTGGGGTCAGTTCTGGGCCCCTCACTCCAAGAAGGACATTGAGGGGCTGGAGAGCATCCAGAGAAGGGACCGGAGCTGGGGAAGGGGCTGGAGAACAGGGGTTGTGGGAGCAGCTGAGGGAGCTGGGGCTGTTTATCCTGGAGAAGAGGAGGCTGAGGGGAGACCTCATCCCTGTCTGCAACTGCCTGAGAGGAGGTTGTGGGGAGGTGGGGGTTGGTCTCTTCTCGCCAGTGACAGGGGATGGGAGGAGAGGGAATGGCCTCAAGTGGCACCAGGGCAGGGTCAGATGGGACATCAGGAAACATTTCTTCATGGAAAGGGTTCTGAGGCCCTGTCAGAGGCTGCCAGGGAGGGGGTGGAGTCCCCATCCCTGGAGGGGTTTAAAAGATGGGTGGGTGAGGAGCTCAGGGATCTGTTTTAGTAGTGGACAGGGATGGTTGGACTCGATGATCTCCGAGGTCTTTTCCAACCAGATGACTCTCTGATTCTGTGATGCATTAGATCTATCCTGTCAGGTGTCTTTTTACCTAAATCAAACAAGACTTTCTAGTGAAGAGAAAACCACAGCAGAGACTGTAACACTTCTACAAACTACGTGCTGCTACGACTGCTTCACTCTTTAAATGCCTGTTTTTTCTCTCTTTAGTCTAAATAATTTGGTATTTCATGAAACGTGAAGTAACCTGGATTTTAACAACGAGCAGCACAAAGAGTTCTTATGTTTTCTTTTCAAGGCAAGCGAAAGAGTGGGAGCAGCAGCTCCGCATTGCTCAAACACTTTCATTTCTGTTAAAAAGGACTGGCAGTTTGTTTTCCTTCACACGCTGCAAACCCCCTTTTCATCGAGCTTGCATACTGGCAGTGAAAGCCTGGGAGACAAATCCCAACCCGTTGATGAAAGTGGCTTTCAATTTTTGATGAAAATGCAAAGGGGAGCATCAAAAACCGAGAGTTACACTCTCAAGGAATGAAAAGGAAAGCGTTCTTATAAGAAAATAGTGAAAATTGAATGGTTTCTGCTCTGGAAAACTCTGTTTAGTAGTCAAAAGTGTGAAATCCAGTGCTGGAGAAGAGTCCCAGCCACTCACATAAATGTCAGTGTTGATGTATGATGTGAAACACCACTAGTTTTCTCAGAAATCCCTTCTGTACAGTTTGTTTTCCATCACTTCAGAGGCATAAACAAGCACACACACAAGCCTCTACGAATGTCTATAAATAAATATATGTATATAATTTATGAGGAGAAAATGAGGTTTGTTTTGCCTGTTAGCTCCAAATATATTCACCTTTGTTATTGTTCTATCACTGGTTTCCAAACTACACATTTCTCACTTGTGTAATTTGACTTATTGTGGAGTTGTATTTCTTTAGACTAAAATTCTTGTTACCAGTCAGGATATTTGTCAAGAAAATAGAACTCTTTCATTAAGGGGATAAAATTCCCTTTTTGCCCATTCATTGTTGTTTTAAGTTGTGACAACTGCCAGTAAGGAAGGACCTCCCTTACTACTGTGCTCTTGAATGGCTTGGATTCTTTTAAGATCTGGAGAAAATCAGTTTCATTAATTAAAGTAAAAGCATGGAATATAAATCTGAACAAAAAGTTCTTAAAAAAAATGACCAGTTTTAAATAAAGGGGGGAAAAGGAGTGGGTTTTACAAAAATGTTCTCTTTGACTGAGGAAACTACTGAAGCAGAGATCAGAGCAGCTCTGTGGTCGTGCGAGAAGTCCCAGCTTCGTGATGGGCAAAATGAAATGGATTGCTGCATTGAAATTGAGTCAGCTGAAAATGCCTGAAGCAAGAAAATAAATGTACTACCTTCTTAATAAAGATAATCAGGGCTATGTAAAATCAATCTGTCTATGAGTGCTCCAAGCCCCATCCAACCTGGCCTTGAGCACCTCCAGGGATGGGGCAGCCACCACTGCTCTGGGCAACCTGGGCCAGGGCCTCCCCACCCTCACAGCAAAACATTTCTCCCCAAGATCTCATCTCAATCTCCCCTCTTTCAGCTGAAAACCCTTCCCCCTCATCCTGTCCCTGCACTCCCTGATCAAGAGCCCCTCCCCAGCGTTCTGGAACCCCTTTCAGCACTAGAAGGTCACTGTCTATCTTTCAAGATCACAGAGGTGAAACCATGTTTTCCAAACTTCTCTGCCCACAGCATTTGTAGATGAACTCAATTTAAAACTCTGCAGCTGAGTCTTTACAGGGAACATCTTTTTTTTAACATTGCCAAGTCTTTCATGCACAAGTTGTTTTTGTTTAATCGTTAGGTTGACCTTCCAATCTAACTCACTCTTGCATTCACTTTCCAAAGGTCATGTCTGCAGAATGCCCACTCAGGGCACCTTGCAGGGTGTCAGTATGGTTTTTTATCAGATTCTAGGCCCTGATTACACTCTGTTTGTTCTGCATGAGATCAACGAGGCAGGTGGAAAACCATCCTCACAGGGCAGCTGATGGTTCTCCACAAGTACCATGAGAGGAATGAGAGTTGCATATGGATTTCTGCCCACCAGTGAGGAGAAGGAATGTGCTGTGTGGGTCAATGCAGCTGACTTGGCTCTGTTACATTATCCACACCATCAGAGTGGCCATCCAGGCTTCTCACTGGGCAGTGGGAAGAGAGGAATCTCCAGGGAATGCTTGCACCTTTAGAGGGAACAAAGAGAGGAGCTCTCAGCTTAGAGAAGAGGAGGCTGAGGGGAGACCTCATCACTATCTACAACTTTCCTCTTGTCCTATCCCCTGTCACTGGGGAGAAGAGACCAACCCCCACCTCCCCACAACCTCCTCTCAGGCAGTTGGAGACAGGGATGAGGTCTCCCCTCAGCCTCCTCTTCTCCAGGATAAACAGCCCCAGCTCCCTCAGCTGCTCCCACAACCCCTGTTCTCCAGCCCCTTCCCCAGCTCCATTCCCTTCCCTGTTCTCCAGCCCCTCAGTGTCCTTCTTGGATTGAGGGGCCCAGAACTGAACACCACAGAACATCACAGAATCATAGTTTCTAGAAGTCCAGAGAAACCTAATTCAGTTTTAGCTCATTCTAACTTCATAGAATAATAAAATCTTAGAATCCTTAAGATTGGAAAAGACCTTTAAGATCATCCAATCCAACCATCAGCCCAACCCCCCTGTGCCTACTAAACCCTGTCCCAAAGTGCCACGGCCACATGTTTTTTGAACCCCTCCAGGGATGGAGACTCTCCCACTGCCATGGGCAGAATGTTTCAATGCTTTACCACTCTTTCAGTGCAGAAATTTTTTCTAATATCCAACCTAAACCTCTCCTGGTGCAACTTGAGGCCATTTCCTCTCTTCCTGTGACTTGTTGTGTGGGAGAAGAGACCGGCACCCATCTCAAAACAGCCTCCTTTTAGGGAGCTGTAGAAGATAACAAAGTCCTGCTCTGCTCCACCACTGCCACCGGCTGCCTCTGCACAAGGTGTGGGCAAAGCTTCAGGAAAGCAGGAGGGCTTTTCCAAGCCTCATGTCCTCTCCTGTCAGGTAGAGATGAGATCCTATGGAGGTGATATAGAGAACAAATAATTATCCTCAACTCCACCTCTACCAGCCCAACCCTGCTTTATTCCTCCTACAAAATCTGTGGGGTTTAGCTTTCTTTCTTAAGTGGGACAAATCTTGGACCTATTCCATTTTCCTTTCCTACAGCCCTGCAGAAACACTGGAGGCCACAGGGAGCAAGTCCAACGCTTGTTAATACCAACTCAGAAAGTGCCAAAGGGCTTTAGATCCAAAACCCTGTTTCCAAGGATCATCTCATTTGGTATCCAGGGTGTCTGGATGAGATCACCCCAGATACAGCCTCGCTCCTCTAACATTTGACCAGTTCTGGACTCCTTCACATGCTAAAGATTCGCTCAGAATTTGCATCCAAATCCCCTTTTAAGGTCAGCAAACACACGGAATAATTCATACAACTGGGCCAGAATCCATGGAAGATTTATGAGCATCAAGTGTCTTTGTGCATTATCCCCAAACCAAAGCCACAGCACAACCTTTCAGAGAGTTTAATTTGGGCCACAGCAGTCAGTGTCATGTTGGTGATCTGGAATGGGTTTATTGGAGTTGTTTTAAACCAAAAATGCTTAATGAGAGTGGAAAAAGCCTGCAATTGCTGGGTTTCAACAGGGTAAGGCTCCATATCATATAATTTTCTTTGCTGTTCTCTACTTTCTGTTCTCCCCATTTTCTTCCTCTACTATTACCTCTATGAAGTGTTATTAGAATTGGCTTCTCTTTGCTCTGCCACAACTGTGGAGACAAAAATGACCTTACCCTTTCTCTGAAAAGAAGAACTGTTGAATGCTGCTTTCTTGGGCTCAGTTTATGAAACAACATCAGAGTCTGACTATATCAAAGATTATAAAAAACTACATGTAATACTGAAAAGTGTTGTAAAATACCTTGTAGAGCATAATGAAAGGCTCAAAATCTCTTCTTTTTTTCAGATGCTGGATTTCATTTTGTTTTGAGAAATATACTATTTTTTCTCCTTTGGTAACTTAAGGAGTGGTGGAGCAGACTTTGAACTGAAGATTTATCCCAGTATGAGACCAGCAGAAGTAACAGTAAGAAGCACATCTGAACAGAGATGTTCAGATCATGGAATAATAGGATGGCCTGGGTTGGAAGAGACCTTAGAGATCACCCAGTTCCACCCCCTGCCATGGGCAGGGACACCTCCCACTGGATCAGGGGGCTCAAAGCCCCATCCAACCTGGCCTTGAACACCTCCAGGGATGGGGCAGCCACAGCTTCTCTGGGCAACCTGGGCCAGAACCTCCCCATCCTCACAGCAAAACATTTCTCCCTAAGATCTCACCTCAATCTCCCCTCTTTCAGCTGAAAACCCTTCCCCCTCATCCTGTCCCTGCACTCCCTGATCCATAGCCCCTCCCCAGCTTTCCTGGAGCCCCTTTCAGTCCTGGGAGGCTGCTCTAAGGTCTCCCCACAGCCTTCTCTTCTCCAGGCTGAACAACCCCATCTCTCTCAGCCTGTCCTCACAGCAGAGGGGCTCCAGCCCTGGGATCATCCCTGTGTCCTCCTCTGGACTCACTCCAACAGCTCCATGAACAGAACAGCTGGTCTGGAATAAGAAGCAGAAGGTGGTGAACGTTACAACCATCTGACATGGAAAGTTGCATTGTCACTTGTTTGGTTCACAGACCACATCTCGATGATATCACCACTGGGGTTCAGCCACACTGAGTGGTATTTATGGTAGTATAAAATGTAATAGTGTAGCCCACAGAACACTCAGGCACCTGGGGAACCCCTGCTAAAGCAGGTGGGCACTCTGAAGACCACAGCTCACTAGAGAAACCTTCAGCACATGCAAGACCGAGCTGTGGCATTTCTTATTCCACATTCCAGACTCCCAGCAAGCATTCTGCAGGAAGAGTCTCAAACATCTAGATGTATTTGCAGTTGTTTTGACATCCACACCACAATTATTTTGGCAATTGATTCAGGTGGGAGATGCTGAATCCTATTTCAGAGTCAAGAAGGAATCTATTGGGATGCAAAAGACTTTTGCTATTGCCTTTCCCTTATAGCAGGGACTTAGAGGGAGGAAAGGTGTTTGTTTCCTTCCCTTTATCTTGAGCAGCCTGGGTACACTGTCTGCTCCCAGACCAGTCCAGAGGAGATGCTTCACGTTAGACTTTTGCAGTTGCTCCCTCACAGTGTGTTCACAGTAAGATAGAGGGGGAAAAACCCCAAGCCCCAGCAGGCAGATATCCTACCACTTCTATCTGGTTGTGCAAACATAAGATTACCTGGGCTCTCAGTAGTAGATGGAGAGAATCATAGAATCACAGAATCATCTGGTTGGAAAAGACCTCGGAGATCATCGAGTCCAACTGTCCCTGTGCACTATTAACCCAGATCCCTGAGAAACTCATCTGCCCATCTCAGAGGTCTTTTCCAACCAGAAGATTCTATGATGATTCTGTGACTCTAAGGCTGTGGGCAAGTACCACAGGTGATCTCCTGAGAGCCTCCCAGGACAGGTAATGCACACAGGAGTCTTGATGCTGTTTAGGCCATGGCAGCCTACAGCACTGCCAGAGGTTTGCTGCCTCAGTAAAACTCACACAGCTTTATAGCCCATGTGGGACAACCCTTCCCCTCCAGCCCAAAGCACCTACAGCTCCCTCATGGAGGAACAGGAGAGGGAGCAGAGCTGAGGGAACCAGAGATGAGTTACTCTGGCTTCAGGACAATTTAAAATGCTGAAAGCAACCCCAAATTCCTTTGAGAAATATGTGCCAATTCACCCCTTTCCTGACCACAGGAATGTGCTTTCCTTTTCCTGGTGACTTCGCTCTCCCAAGCCAGAGGGTCGTGTTGACCTTTATTTCTGCACTCAGTTTCTATAATGAGCACACTTTAAGCACATGCACGGGGAGAAAATTAAGTGAAGCCTCTGCTGCCATGTTTATTTTTAGCCATCCCAGAGGCACAAAGCAGGTTGCAGATTTTTCTGTGAGTATTCCCTTTCCAAACAAACATATCTACATCTGTTGATTAAACCCACAATCCTGCACGTTTTACCTACCCGTGCATCTCTAGCAGGGCTCAAACTAAGCCTTGTAACAATGATTGTGGCCACTCAGGGGAAACAGCCCTTATGCTTTCTATTTGCTTTCTCAATAAGCTAAAGTTTTAGGGGGGAAAAAAAAGCAGTGTTCACTGCAACTTCTTCGTTTGTTAAGAAATTCAAGTCTTTAGACAGCCTGGGGAGAGCAAAACCTTGTGAAAAATCTGCCCAAGAGCATAAAAGCAGAGGAGGTTTAGGACTGCGATCTTAACATGAAAGCTAAAACATAAAAGAAGAGATTCTTTATGAACAGATTCTCCTTTGCAGAGTCTGAGAATTGGGGAAGAGCTGATCAGAGCTCCCCGACTCTGTTTTCTTTAGGTCAAAGTTCATATAACCATGGAATGGTTTGGATTGGAAGAGACCTTAAAGCCCATCCAGTTCCAACCCCCAGCCATGGGCAGGGACACCTCCCACTGGATCAGGGGGCTCAAAGCCCCATCCAACCTGGCCTTGAACCCCTCCAGGGATGGGGCAGCCACCACTGCTCTGGGCAACCTGGGCCAGGGCCTCCCCACCCTCAGCTTGAAGAATTTCTTCCTGATGTCGACTCTAAATCTTCCTCCTTCCAATTTAAATCTGTTTCCCCTCATCCTGTCACTCCAGGCACTTGTAAAAAGCCCCTCCCCAGCTTTTTTTGGAGCCCCTTTCAGTACTGGAAGGCCGATATGAGCCTCCTCTTCTCCAGGGTGAACAACCCCAAATCTCTCTTCCATATATTAAATCACAGCCTTGGCCGAGGGTTCAAGGTGAGTTTAACAGCACACGAGGACAAGTGCTTCAGTCTGAGTGTTGTCCCAGGGACAAACCCCATCCAGTTGTACATTGAGGAAAATCAAATAAATCTATAAGCATTTCAGTGGAAACAAGTGCACAGATTTCCACCCACAGGACCGTGCAGATTCACACTGGAAATCACTCACAATGCCGTTCACCTCATCTAATTTCACAGTCTCAAAGCCAACATTTCCCTGAAATGAACCTTAGCTGATACCTCTGCACAATCTGGCAGTGGAGAGGGATGAGCACATACCCCAGGACAGGGAGTAGTCAAGGGCTTCCTTCGACGACAGGCTGAATGTCCTCTCAAATATCACTTTATATAAATACAAGACCTGAGTGCAACCATTTTGCATGTGAAATGTTCATGAAAGAGAGGAGACTGAGATGAGACCTTAGGAAGGATCTCTGGTGAAGGAGTTCACAGTAGGAACAACATATTTGGCAGCCAAAAATACCCTTAGTACTGAAGCAAGAAGATACTCAAGGTTCCCTCTATACTTTTACTTCACGCTTTCCAGTACTGAAAAGGGGCTCCAGGAAAGCTGTGGAGGGGCTCTTGATCAGGGAGTGCAGGGACAGGATGAGGGGGAAGGGTTTTCAGCTGAAAGAGGGGAGACTGAGATGAGATTTTAGGGAGAAATGTTTTGCTGTGAGGGTGGGGAGGCCCTGGCCCAGGTTGCCCAGAGAAGCTGTGGCTGCCCCATCCCTGGAGGTGTTCAAGGCCAGGTTGGATGGGGCTTTGAGCCCCCTGATCCAGTGGGAGGTGTCCCTGCCCGTGGCAGAGGGGTTGGAACTGAATGGGCTTTGAGGTCCCTTCCAACCCAAAGCATTCCATGACTCCATGATTTATGAAGCAGCCGGACAACCGGAATGAGAAATTTCGGGATCCTCTGCAGGCAAGGGCAGTGCAAGCAGCTCCCATCGAGCACTGGCAGGACAAACACCAGCCTGGCAAGCTCACAGGTTTGGATCTGTGAGGGACACACTTGTCACAAGAACCATTCATGAAAAATAACCTCACCAGGAAACGATCCCTAATGTTGGAATCCTTTTTAATGAACCCTTTCTCAGTGGTACATGCAGACAGCCACGCTATTTTGCCAATTCACAGCATCTTGTCAGATTTCTCACACCAGATGAAGTCTGAAAACAGGGCTGCACCACGAGAGGAAGAGTTTGTTCTGACAAACCAAATGAAATGTCTCAATTTTTCTGCTGTTCCAGTGGTTCTGTTTTGAAATTGTCTTTCCATTTGTGTAATAAAAACATTAACCTCTGCTTTCAATCAGAAAACTTTACTCTGGTGTCAGAAAAGAAGATAATTAAGTATATATTTTGGAATTATTTTGAAGAGGGATTTTTTTACTCAATAATGTAAAAGTTTTCAATCAATCCGATACTCTCAAAATACTGAATAGTCAAACAAATGGGAAAATCTGTTGTTTTCATAATACTAACACTAAACACCAGGACACCTCACAGCTCTAGTTAAATGCCTTCATGCAGTGTTTTGGTTTCATGTTTTCAGATAAATATTTGTGGTGGTGACTACAAACAGTGTACACAAATTAACTGCTTCCAACAGTAAAACGTAAGTGATTGTGATTCATGTGCCATATGTTCTGACATGTTATAAGGAAAATAAGCATTAAAACAAATTTGTCTTCAGTAATTGTTTCTTGCTGAGGCAGTGGCATAACTGTGATTTCTGGTAATACAGTGTGAAACAAGGAATTGTGATTTTAATGCACATAAATAGTCAAAGAAGTATTGGATAACTGAGAAACTGAGGCCTACCTGTCTACACCACACTTGCTTGAAGTCTCAAAGGATTGGGGATTTCTCTTATCTCTAAGTGGGTCTTCACCTGAAATTCCCAACTGACCAAACCCAGGGCACTGACAGGCTGAGAGAGTTGGGGTTGTTCAACCTGGAGAAGAGAAGGCTCTGGGGAGACCTTAGAGCAGCCTCCCAGGACTGAAAGGGGCTCCAGGAAGGCTGGGGAGGGGCTCTGGATCAGGAAGTGCAGGGAGAGGATGAAGTGGAAGGGTTTTGAGCTGGAAGAGGGGAGATTGAGATGAGATCTTAGGGAGAAATGTTTTGCTGTGAGGGTGGGGAGGCCCTGGCCCAGGTTGCCCAGAGAAGCTGTGGCTGCCCCATCCCTGGAGGTGTTCAAGGCCAGGTTGGATGGGGCTTTGAGCCCCCTGATCCAGTGGGAGGTGTCCCTGCCCATGGCAGGGGGTGGAGCTGGATGGGCTTTGAGGTCCCTTCTAACCCAAACCATTCCAGGATTCCGAGATGTGTCACACATCACTGCATGTCATTTATTGAATTAAAACCAAACTAATAGGGTCTCAAGCAAGACTGAACAAAGCAGATCATTAAATATCTAAAGAGACCATCAGAAACCCATTCTGCATCATTGAAACTATTGAAATAGGATTATTAAAACCACTGGAAATATCCAGTCCCTTTACCAGGCTGGATTGTCAGCAGACTCCCAGCTCTCACTCTGAAACCAGGAAGCACACAGCAACTTCAGGAGCGGAATAGCAATGGGTTTTATTTACTCCTTCTCATCAAACCCTTTCGCATCTGTAAATTCCATACTAACGAGGCACTGGGCGAAACTCCTTGTGCTTTGCTCCACGGAAGTTTCCTACAATGAAGATGAAAGAGGTGCTCATTGGAAGTCTTTTTGGTTTTGTTTAGCAAACATAAATGAGGTTTTTTTATTTAATATTATAGTAGCGCAGTGATCGTGTAACACAGAGAGAGTTTTCTCTAATTGCTCTGCGTATCCGGAGCTTTGAAGTTAGTCCATATAAATATCTCTGAGATTTAACAAACACTGCTTTTGATTTCCACCCAAGGC
Source organism: Tapera naevia (assembly GCA_033556795.1). Classification (NCBI taxonomy): domain Eukaryota; kingdom Metazoa; phylum Chordata; class Aves; order Cuculiformes; family Neomorphidae; genus Tapera; species Tapera naevia. Next base: position 926,804 of record JAUMJJ010000307.1, read on the forward strand.
AAAACAAACAATTTTATTCTCTAGCGTGGATGGATTCGAGGCCGTGTTTCGTGCTAGGAAAACCTCAGAAGTAAAAATTCTTATCCAGCTGCTCTCTATAGCACAGAAATTAAAAAAAAGAAATTAGAAACAATCTGTGATTCAGGATTTATTGGCAATTTGCTAGCACAGTTATCTGCAGCAACACAAGCAACACGCACAGAGCAGCTTGATCTGTGGGCCTCCAGGAAAGGCAGTTTGAGAACGTGCTGCAGAATCACAGAATGGTTTGGGTTGGAAGGGACCTTAAAGCCCATCCAGATGCTTCAACAACCATTGAAGTATGCAGCGAAATGGTACAGGGAACAAAGTGTCTGCAAAGCAAGAACTGTCCAAATCATGGAATCATGGAATGGTTTGGGTTGGAAGGGACCTTAAAGCCCATCCAGTTCCACCCCCTGCCATGGGCAGGGACACCTCCCACTGGATCAGGGGGCTCCAAGCCCCATCCAACCTGGCCTTGAACATCTCCAAGGTTGGGATCTGGGGGTTCTGGTTGAGAGCAAGTTAGAATCATGGAACCATGGAATGGTTGGGATTGGAAGGGACCTTAAAGCCCATCCAGTTCCACCCCCTGCCATGGGTAAGGACACCTCCCACTGGATCAGGGGGCTCCAAGCCCCATCCAACTTGACCCTGAACACCTCCAAGCATGAGGCAGCCACAACTTCTCTGGGCAACCTGGGCCAGGGCCTCCCCACCCTTAACGTGAAGAATTTCTTCCTAATGTCTAACTTAAATCTTCTCCCTTCCAATTTAAAGCCATTCCCCCCCATCCCATCACTCCACACCCTCGTAAAAGGTCCCTCCCCAGAGCAGCAAAAGCATTAAGCTCAAGCAGGACTAGAGCAAAGTTATCTTGGCAAGGGCAGCAAAGCCAGACAACTCTTCTCCTTGTTAGCAAAGCCCCTGGTGATGGAAGGGGGAGGGAAATCCTGAGCATGGCTGGAGAAAAATGGAATTGTATTTTCTTTGTTAAATGAAGCTTCTGTTTTTAAATCATAGTAAATACCTCATCTGTAATTCTTTGAGAGATATGATACTGCTTTGTTCTGGATTTCCTGGGTGATGGAACTCAGCTGAGTTATCCTTTGTAAACAGATGTGGGTTGGAAATACACTACCAAGGCCCTTTAACGGCACCGTCGGGTGGCTGTGGAGATGAGGCCAGCTGTGTCTCCTCACCAGTTCAGCTCCCCAAACAGATGTCCCTTGCACATCATCACCTTTGAGAAGTGTCACTATGGAAAAACACCGAGACATCCATCATCCTGACATTTTCTTTTCCTAACCGAGAGCAAAATTGCAGGAGGATCATAGAATCGTGGAACAGTTTGGGTTGGAAGGGACCTTAAAGCTCATCCGGTTCCAACCCCTGTGCCATGGGCAAGGACACCTCCCACTGGATCAGGGGGCTCACTGCATAGTATCAATTATGGGATGGATCCTCCTCACGTTTACTGTGAGCTAAATCAGGGGAGACTTGACTTCAGCCATGCCAGTGTGCCTATGGTATTCCAGGGAAGTCCTAACCATGAAGGTTGATTTTATTTGTTCACCTGTAGAAGGGCTGACTTGCTGTAAGAATCAGTCTGAAGGACAGTATTTGCCTCAACATCACCATCAGAGACTTGGAGAGATACCAAGAACTTCACACCCTGAGGGAAATTCTATGAGGAATGCCCCTATATCTTGTTATCCAATTGTTACTGATGTTATCATTTTTGAAGTTGGTAATTCCCTGAGGGAAACAGTGTGGTACAGGTAGTGCTGCTCTTCCTGGGACTGTTGCATCACTGCTGGCCAGTGGATGGACATCACCTGCTGCATCAGCCAAGCTCAGCCCACCTCCTCCCTGCTTCTAAGGCCAACAAAGAGGAGCACACGCCGAGGTTCTCAGAGGGTCTTGAGATCACCCAGCAGACACGAGAGGATGATGATGTGAGGAAGTAAAAGACCCCCAAACATGAGGTGGCGCAGGTGCAGATAAGTTTTGGGGAGTGAAGTGGGAATTTTTGGGCCTGTGCAGTTCAGTCTGGATTGTGAAAGGAAGGCAGAGATTGGCCACAACCCACGGGGAGAGGAGGTGTGAGGAGCTGGTGCTCCTAACGGAGCTTGGCTGGGATCTCCCCACCACAGGATCCTGATGAGGACCCTCAGGACACTGTTTGGGACCTGGGACCACAGGGAAGCCTTGGACCCCTGGTGGGAGCTCCAATCCTCTGTCCTCCCTTTCACTTTATCTTGTCTTTCCCTTTTCCCCACTCTGCCCATCCTGTGCCACTCCACAGGCAAAACAGTGAAGTTCCACTGTTTGATGGAAGTGGAACCTCTTGGCATTTTGGTCACCTCAATTGGAGCTTCGAGATGGTGGTAAATGAATCATCACGAGCCCACCAAGTGGACTGTGACACATGCCAAGCTCAACTAAGGCCACTGAAATGAATCTGTGACTCTAAGAGATGAACCCTTCCAGCCAAATGCAACTTTGGTTGTGTCTCTGCTTTCTTGGGGCAGTCACTCAACCCAGAAACATCCCAGATTCCCTCTGACTTGAACCTTTCCATATTTCCAAGTGATAGAAGATCCTGTTGCATCACTCTGCCACACAATTAATGCAGTACACCTGGTCTTTCCTTCTGCATTAATGACCCAAAGCTCAAGAAAAAGAATCCACATTCTGCATTACAAGGACCTAGAATGTCTGATAAACATAAAAGGCAGTGCAGAGTATCTGCAATTTATAGGTTAACTCCATCCTGGCTGCAACTTGACTTTTATGCCAGCAGCAGACGTGGTTGACAGGGAAAACAGATCCTAAATGCCTGACTGACACATTGAATGTGATGGCTCTGCAATGCAGGCAGCGTGAGCAGCAGCAAAGGCCCTGCTATGTATTTGCCTAAGATTCCCAAGGTACTGGGTTTTACAGCCTGCTTGGAGCCAAGCGACAAGAATCTTTTAAAACTGCAAAGCCAAAAATAGCTCTGACATCCCAGTTAAAATGAACTGCAGATAATCTCTCGTGGCAAAACTATGGAGTGCAGCCTAGTGAAAGCAAAGCAAATTCCAAAGGGCACTCCTGTGCCTCCTGCATGCAGGCTTCATGATTTTTCAGGTAGCACTGCATTATCCTGTTTAACTTGAATGATCTCTCTTCTTCTTCCCAGGGATCTGACCTTGCACAAACCCTTGGGCAATAGTTTTTCAGTGAAAGAATTTTGTGTCTTGTTTCACGCTGGTTTGATTGTGGAATAACCTGTTCTGATCATGGAATGGTTTGGGTTGGAAGGGACCTCAAAGCTCATCCAGTCCCACCCCCTGCCATGGGCAGGGACACCTCCCACTGGATCAGGGGGCTCCAAGCCCCATCCAACCTGGCCTTGAACACCTCCAGGGATGGGGCAGCCACCACTGCTCTGGGAAACCTGGGCCAGAGTTTCACCAGCCTCACAAGAAAATATTTCTGCCTAAGATCTCATCTCAGTCTCCCCTCTTTCAGCTGAAAACCCTTCCCCCTCGTCCTACCCCTGCACTCCCACAAAGAGCCTCTCCCCAGCTTTTTGGCTCTACAACCTGCTTGGTCTCTGCAAAGCCCAACCTGCCAGAACAACGGGGCTTCACCAGGAATGGGATGAAACACAAGGAATTGCCACTGCAGCTTGGAAAGACCATTTCCCTTTGAAAAGTCAACAAAGTCATGGAAGGGTTTGGTCTTTAATAAAGACACTGAAGTAATGACCTTGGCAATGGATGTCACCAGGCATCAAGCTTAAGGAAGTGATGTGCCAGTTTCAAATCACCCACTGAGGGCCCATACTGAGCCTCACTGCAGGATGCCTGGAGCTTAAAGTTCTACCTGGCCACACGGGCTGTGAAGGAAACTCATTCCCTCATCTCAGCTGTGATTTTGAGTGTGAGAGAATGAGGTGCTCAAACCAATGAGACTTGAAGTGCTGTGGCTTTTACCATCAAGGTCTAATGGAGTGTGTCTCCAGCTATCTCTCCTTTGTATTGCAACGCAGTGCAGAGCCACCATTGACTCAGGGGAGTTTAATTTGTCTTTATTACACAGGTGCGTGTCCTGTTCACACACAGCCTTTCTGAAAAGAGCTGTAAATGACTTTTTATGAAAAACAGCCACTCGCCTACGTCTTCTTTTTGTGTCTAAGAAAAATGAGCCTTTTCATTTAATTTGCTCCAATTTCTCCTTTCAGCCCTCCCAATTACAGACCTGTAGACTGCAATTATTGTCTGCTTTATCTGCTCCCACAAAAGGGTAGAAGAAATCAGCACCACAAGTCTCACAAGGTGTGGGGTAAGGAGAAGCTCTGCTCTCAAAAGTACATTATGAGCTCAGCCACTTCTAACCTGTTGGTTGCAGCAAGGGGGACACAGATCTGGACCAGCTTTGAATGAGAACATTAGTCTTAAAACACAAACACTCCTGCTTATGTAGCCAGGGTGCAGCACAACTTTTCTCTGCTTTCTGGCTCTTTACACTCACCTGCTGACCCAACCCCCCTTGAGAAGTAAATGTAATGATCCTCACAGTGGGGTTGGTTGCTCAGCTGGTAGGTTTTTCTGTCCCCTAAAACAGCCCCTCATCTGGCCCAGATCAGTGTTGCTCCATAGGGATTGTTTGAGCAGGGTGAGTTTGGTTCTGCTGAGACTCCTCCTCTTACAGCCCTGGAAATGAGTATTCCAAGGCCATACAGGTGCTATTCAGCAACCTACAGGGCATTACAGCATTTCTTTCTCTGGTAAAGCCTCACCTGGACTCCTGTCTCCAGTTCTGGAGCCCTCAGCACAGGGAGGACCTGGAGCTGTTGGAGCAAGTCCAGAGGAAGCCGTGGAAATGATCTGAGGGCTGGAGCCCCTCTGCTGTGAGGACAGGCTGAGAGAGTTGGGTTGTTCAGCCTGGAGAAGAGAAGGCTCTGGGGAGACCTTAGAGCAGCCTCCCAGGACTGAAAGGGGCTCCAGGAAAGCTGGGGAGGAGCTCTTGATCAGGGAGTTCAGGGACAGGATGAGGGGGAAGGGTTTTCAGCTGAAAGAGGGGAGATTGAGATAAGACCTTGGAAGAAATGTTTTGCTGTGAGGGTGGGGAGGCCCTGGCCCAGGTTGCCCAGAGCAGTGGTGGCTGCCCCATCGCTGGAGGTGTTCAAGGCCAGGCTGAATGGGGCTCTGAGCAGCCTGATTGAGTTAAAGATCTCCCTGCTCCTGCAGGGAGGTTGGGCTGGATGACTGTAAAGGTCCCTTCCAATCCAAATCTTTCTATGGTTCTACAAATCATTCACAGATGATGCTCTACCAGCACTAATTAGACTTTGAAACTTCAAGGGTAAATCCAGAAACTCAACATCTTACTCCAAGTAAACCTGATACAGGTTTATTTAACATTTAAATTTCAGCTTTTGACCAGGCTAATCACCTCAATAGACCAGAGATATTACAAAGAGAGGAGAAAAGGAAGGAGAAAAAGCAATTTTTTAAACTTCATTCCACTTTTCCATTGTGATATCCAGGCAGACCTTGGCAGCTACCAGATAGTCAGGAGGTGTTTTTTTGTTTTACTAGGGAGAAACTGGACCAAGGAGAGCCAAGCATAAAGTCTCAAAGCAGTGAACAACATTGTATTTGTTTTATTTGAGACACTGGATGCCTCTTTGCTAGCAGAGTCTTGCCTGAGCCTCGAGCAATCCTTTTAGAGCAGAAAGACCTGAAAGTGAATGTATTGAAGGACAAGGTTTTATATGTGTCTTTTAAATCCCTGATTAATGAAAAACAGGCCCCTTGCTCTAAGAAATAAACAATGGTGTTCTGGAGCTCTGTGATCCATTCCTTTCTTAACAAAAGACTGGGTTTCCTGCAAGAGTTGATTTTGGCAGCAGTAGGTGCAGTCTTCCAGATGAAGCAGGCAGTGCAAGGAGCTCCCTCAGAACCCCTGGGTGACAATGTGACCCATCTCTAGGACACGCAGGCGGAGAAAACTGGGTTCAGCTTTGTAAGAATTGGTTAAGAACCACTCGCTGGGTAAAAGCCAAAAACTCTGCCGAGATCACTCCCAGGAGGTAATTTAAGTTAACGAGGCAATTTGGGCCAATATTCAAGCAGGAAGGGATGTGAGGCCTCCCAACCTTTCTTTGAAGTTACAGATATGTATGAACACATGAAGAACATCTTTGATAGGCTTCCACCTTTTGAAAATGGAAGTTTCTGTAATCACACTTGAAAACCGTTTTGAAAATAATCATCCCATCAAAGTGTCCTTTTATGGCTTCTCATGTCAGGCTGGGTCAGCAGCACCACGCTGTGGTCTGCAGCATGGCCTGAAATCAGAGAGTGGGGTATCTTAACTGCAAATAGCAAATATTAAGCAGGGGAAAGGAATACACGGCGCTGCGCTGACCCTTGTGCTCCTATGTTTTCCTTGATTGCTCAACCTGGCCAAGCTTTCTTCCCTTGGCCCCACCACATTCCTCCCTAATGAGTGCTGGAGCAGCTGAAAGGCCTTGCCTTTAGAAAGCCAGAGTTTTAACAGGGGGAAAACACAAATACACCAGAAAAGATATTCCATGAAGATGATATGAGGGCTGGAGAACCTCCGACACAAGGACAGGCTGGGAGAGCTGGGGTTCTTCAGCCTGGAGAAGGGAAGGCTCTGGGGAGACCTTAGAGCAGCCTCCCAGGACTGAAAGGGGCTCCAGGAAAGCTGGGGAGGGGCTCTTGATCAGGGAGTGCAGGGACAGGATGAGGGGGAAGGGTTTTCAGCTGAAAGAGACTGAGATGAGATCTTGGGAAGAAATGTTTTGCTGTGAGGGTGGGGAGGCCCTGGCCCAGGTTGCCCAGAGCAGTGGTGGCTGCCCCATCCCTGGAGGTGTTCAAGGCCAGGTTGGATGGGGCTTGGAGCCCCCTGATCCAGTGGGAGGTGTCCCTGCCCATGGCAGGGAGGTGGAACTGGATGGGCTTTAAGGTCCTTTCCAACCCATCCCATTCCATGATTCTATATCCATGCTACATCAAGCCTGCTGAACCCCAAGAGCCAGCCTGGGGTAAAGCAGGGGCAGTCTTAGCTTTCTTGAACCTCTCTATCTGTTGTTTTCTCTGCTTCCCTCTTACAGCAAAAGCAAAAGGGCCTCCTTACCTTGCTTACAACACTGGTTGGGGGAGTAATCCTGAGACTTTCAGATCCTGAGCAGGACCTCAGCTGCAAACTGCGGAAACGCAGCGCCAGGGAAACACATCTTTGGTCCTTACACAGCATCCCCACAGGGCTGGGACTGCAGGATTCACCTCTGTCCCATGAGCTGCTCCTTCAGCAAAACAAGATCCCTTATGCTTTCAATTTCTCATTTTCTCCCTCTTCATCCAAGATGACACAAATGTACTAAAGCTCAGAGCAGAGGAAATTGTTCCCTCTACACATAGAGGCTGCAGCTTGATCACAGCTGTGTGAAAGATGCATTACACTAATGGAGTTTTCTTGTTTTTCCACTCTAGATCAAGTAAATCCACAGTAGAGCTGCAGCTGATTTCTAATCCATTAGTCTCCTCTTGCCCCTGTTGGAAAACACTGAGTTATGTTCTCCGTCTCCCATCTCCTTTAACGTTCACTTCCAGCTTAAGCCACTTCCAACTTTGCTGGTTTTAGCTGCAACTGTGCTTTGCATCACAACTTTTCCAGGTCCTGGTTCTTCTTGGGTCTGCTTCAAATGGAGAAACACCCTGGGGACAGATGCTTTGTAATCAGGACTGCAGGATGTGGCCACTTGCTGTGTCCCAGGTGTTTGGCACTGTGCATCAGAATCATAGAATCATAGAATGACCCAAGTTGGAAGGGCCCCACCAGGACCATGGAGTCCAACTGCTGTCCCTGCCCAGGACACTCCCAACACTCACCCCGTGGGACTGAGGGCAGTGGCCAAATGCTTCTGGAATGCTGGCAGAGCAGGGGCCCTGACTGCTTCCCTGGGGAGCTGTTCCAGTGCTCCACCACCCGCTGGGGGAAGAACCTCTTCCCAATGTCCAATCTCCCCCTGCCCTGGCACATCTTCCTGCCATTGCCTCCAGTCCTGTCCCAGGTCCCCAGAGAGCAGAACTCAGCCCCTGTTTCCCCTCCCTCCCTTGGGAGAAGGCACAAACAGCTCTGAGATCCCCTCTCAGGCTCCTCTTCTCCAGCTGAACAGACCAAGGCACTTCAGCCTCTCCTCACACACTTCCCCTCCAGACCCTTCCCCAGCTTTGTATCCCAGGCATTTGGCCTTTGATGTCCAGCATGAGAAACTTCAAACTGTTACACCTTCCATTTGAAAACACACTTAAATGTCAATGAATTGGCAGCTAGAGAAACTGCCAAATTGCCAGCAGGAGCAGGGCAGGGATTGTGCCCCTGCACTGGGCACTGGGGAGGCCACCCCTCGAGTGCTGGGGTCAGTTCTGGGCCCCTCACTCCAAGAAGGACCTTGAGGGGCTGGAGAGCGTCCAGAGAAGGGACCGGAGCTGGGGAAGGGGCTGGAGAACAGGGGTTGTGGGAGCAGCTGAGGGAGCTGGGGCTGTTTATCCTGGAGAAGAGGAGGCTGAGGGGAGACCTCATCCCTGTCTCCAACTGCCTGAGAGGAGGTTGTGGGGAGGTGGGGGTTGGTCTCTTCTCCCCAGTGACAGGGGATGGGAGGAGAGGAAACTTCTGATCCATTCTCTGTGTGCTTCTTCCTACCAAGTGCTAACACCACCATTGCAGAGGTCACCAAGAGTTCAGTGCTCTCAAGAATCCCCTCCTTTGTTTTCCTTGGTACCACTGACACAAGAGCATCACTTAAATTCTATTCTCTTAAAAAGAAAAAGACAACTCTGCCTCTCAGTACAAGATTTCAGGCATGTTTGTTGGTCAATAATTACTCTTAACTCATCATGACCCCTGTGAAATAATCTTGTTCCTCACTGATAATGATCTGTTTTAGGAATGATTACATTATGGTTTCAATAAGAATGTTCACAAATTGATTTGTTTTCTATTAACCAATGAAAAAATGCAATGCATCATTGCAGGAAGGATAAAACAATGCCAGGCAAAATCTTGTCCTCACTTTTAGCCTCTAAATAATTACCTCCTAATAATTACAGCAGCAAACTCTTACTCAGTTTCTTCCATGAGCTGTTTTCCCATTTGTTTACTACTTATTTCATGTCGTTCCAGGTCATCCCATGCTTCATTTTACCCTCTGGGCCTGCACTTAGTGGCAAGACATGCAAAAATACAGATTTTCTCTTTTGATCAGCAGAAAACCCACAATAACAATGAAACAAGAGCACAGACCCAGCATGAAGTGAACGGACAAGAATAATTTAGTTGGGTACTTCCATCCTCCACGATAGGAAGAGATTGCCCAGAGAGGTTGTGGCTGCCCCATCCCTGGAGGTGTTCAAGGCCAGGTTGGATGGGGCTTGGAGCCCCCTGATCCAGAGGGAGGTGTCCCTGCCCATGGCAGGGGATGGAAACGGATGGGCTTTGAGGTCCTTTAAGGTGGAAATTTTTTTACATGTGAATATACCTCATCATTTTCTTATTAATAATATTTTCATTATTACTATAATTGTTTCATTAAAGCTGGTTTAGCTGTAGTTTCAAACCCACAAGTTTTTATACTCCTATTTCCCTTTCCCTGTGGAAGGGAACTGGGTTATATCTGTTCCTGTTTGGCTGCCAGGCAGGCTGGGCTGGGACTAAACTGTGACAAGCAGAAAAGCCAATGTCTTTTGGAAAAATAAAAATTTGCCGCTCATAAAATCAAATTAAATAACCAAACATGGTATTTTTCAAAAGCAATGCAAGGATTCACATGCCTAGTTATCTAGTCAAGGTGAGGATCAGATCTAAGCAGACTTTAGAGGTTCTCATGGTCCCACCAAGGTGAAGAGAGCTCATTATTGTTGACACAAAGTCAGAATCCCTTCGGGGCTGTGGACAGTTACAGAATCATAGATTCATTGACTGGTTTGGGTTGGAACCAACCTGGCCTTGGACACCTCCAGGGATGGGGCAGCCACCACTGCTCTGGGAAACCTGGGCCAGGGCCTCCCCACCCTCACAGCAAAACATTTCTTCCCAAGATCTCATCTCAATCTCCCCTCTTTCAGCTGAAAACCCTTCCCCCTCATCCTGTCCCGGCCCTCCCTGATCAAGAGCCCCTCCCCAGCTTTCCTGGAGCCCCTTTCAGTCTAAGGTCTCCCCAGAGCCTTCTCCTCTCCAGGCTGAACAACCCCAACTCTCCCACCCTGTCCTCACAGCAGAGGGGCTCCAGCCCTTGGATCATCTCTGTGCCCTCCTCTGGCCCCATTCCATGAGTTCCATCTCCTTCTTATGTTGTTGATTCCAGACCTGGACACAGGGCCCCAGGTGGGGTCTCCCCAGAGCGGAGCAGAGGGGCAGAATCCCCTCCCTCTCCCTGCTGGTCCCACTGCTTTGGAATCAGCCCAGGACACTTTTGACTGTCTGGGCTAAAGCTAAGTAACTTTCCTCTTCTTAGTATTTATCTCTGCCCTGCAAAGTATTGTTTTAAAATCTAAACAAGCAAGCAAGCTGTGCTGTTGTGTTTGGAGATTGCTTATTCCTGGTCACATTGTTCCTGTGGAAAGATGAACTTGTTCAGCAAGAGCAACTAAGGGGATAATCTGGAATTTAAAATGAGGTGTTGGAAGCAAGGAGGGACTGGTTTTAGTGCATCCTCAATGCATCTGATTAAGGAGTATGTACTGAAAAGGAATGATGTATCCTTGTGTTTAACACAGCAGCTGTGTGGGATTTGGAGATTCAAGAGCAATCCTTACACCTCAGACATAATCTCTTGATTAAATGCTGGATTTGGAAATGCCCCAGGTTATAACACAAAGGTCTGTATGGAGAGAAGAAAAGACAGTCCGTTTGGTGTCTGTGCTGGCATAAATTGCACATTTTCAGGGAAGAGGCAGCAAAATAGTAATTTATTCAGCATGATTTCTTATCAGGAAATTGCCTATTTTTAAGCAAGAATAATGTTCAGTGCTGTGGATTTGCAGCTGCTGGTAATGATGAACACCTACCTAATCATTTATAAAAATTTGTATCATTGTGCCTTCCTCTATTGTTTCCTAACAGCCCTGTTGATTCAGTTTCAGATAGTCTGAGAGTAAATATTTGCTAATGTGGAAAGGATACAGTGTTCACACAGTCGTGAATTATTGAATACTGATTCTTGCTTCACTTATCGAGGTATTTACTGTTTGTCTTTTTGGACTACATAAACAGAGATTTCAGCAAAAGCTTCTGTGCAACAAGAATGATTCAAGAGAGCAGCATCAGCCAACCTTGCCCTGGGCTGCATCACAAGAAGCATTGCCAGAAGGGAAAGGGAGGGGATTCTGCCCCTCGGCTCCGCTCTTTGTGAGACCCCACCTGGAGTCTTGTGTCCAGTTCTGGAATCTCCAACATAAAAAGGAGATGGAATTGTTGGAGTGAGTCCAGAGGAGGCCACAAATATGATCCAAGTGCTGGAGCCCCTGTGCTGACAGGCTGAGAGAGTTGGGGTTGTTCAGCCTGGAGAAGAGAAGGCTCTGGGGAGACCTTAGAGCAGCCTCCCAGGACTGAAAGGGGCTCCAGGAAAGCTGGAGAGGGGCTCTGGATCAGGGAGTGCAGAGAGAGGATGAGGAGGAATGGTTTTCAACTGAAAGAGAGGAGATTGAGATGAGATCTGAGGGAGAAATGTTTTGCTGTGAGGATGGGGAGGCCCTGGCCCAGGTTGCCCAGAGCAGTGGTGGCTGCCCCATCCCTGGAGGTGTTCAAGGCCAGGTTGGATGGGGCTTTGAGCCCCCTGATCCAGAGGGAGGTGTCCCTGCCCATGGCAGGGGGACAAGAACTGGATGGGCTTTGAGGTCCCCTCTAGCCTAAACCTCATCAACAGCCACATGGATACAGGCCAATGGCCTCATAGCAAACGCTGTCCCAGGAGAATAAAGATCACAGCTCTTGGTCTGTCGTGGGTTCCTCAAATACTCTCTCTGACATTGCTTAGAGGAAAAAAAAAAATAGGTCCCATTCCCTGCAGGAAACACAGGAAAGCAGCATCTGAGTTATAACCAACAGCACTATGTCACTTAAATCATGATTTTAAGAGGCTGCTGATCAGCCTCAGAAGCTTACCCACCTCCTTTTCTTTTGCTCCTGAAGCACCTGAGCTCCTCATAATCTTTGACAGATTTAAGGCAATAGCATGGCTTGCTATGAATTTTCCCCATTTTACAGAGAAAAACACGAGTGACAGTGATAGTAAGGGCCTAATTTTTCAGCTGTGATGGTGGTCACCTGCTCGACCTCCTCACAGAAAGTCTGTTTCAGCTCTTCCCAAACACTTGCAACTGCTGTTACCCAGAGCAGTGCTCAGACACCTTCACTGATGGAGGGAGATATTCCCACCTCCCCATTCAAAACCCACTGGATTTTGGAGACTGATCCCTCTCCCTTCCTACTATCCATATCTGTAACTTATTGCACTGGAGATGGAAAATGAGTATTTTCTCTCTCTGGCAATATTTTAAATATTAAACTCTCATGTATCTCCCCTCTGCCTTCTGTTCTCTGAACTAAAGAAGCCAAACTCTTTCATAGCATCAAAGGATGGTTTAATTTGGAAGGGACCTTGAAGTTCATCTGTAGGCAGGGACACCTTCCATGAGACCACATTGCTCAAAGCCCCATCCAACCTGCCCTTGAATCTTCATGTTTTCTAGACTCCTAGTAATTTTTCTCCCCACCCTGGACCACCTCCCATTACTTCATGTCTGTCTTTCTTGCTTCCCAGGGGCCATATCTGGACAACCGAGACCTCTCCATAATTGTACAGAAGGAAGGATTTATCATACACCCTGTTCACATATTCCAGGGCCATAGAATCATGGAATGGTTTGGGTTGGAAGGGACCTCAAAGCCCATCCAGTTCCAACCCCCCTGCCATGGGAAAGGACACCTCCCACTGGATCAGGGGGCTCAAAGTCCCATCCAATTTCTCTTTCATAATGATTTTTTCAAAGCATTCTGAGGTTTCCTCCTCTGATTCTTTGCAGACTCTTCATCCAGCTGTCCCCGTGTATGTGTAAGCAATTGCTTGTGCCACAACATAACAGATCTCCAATTTGTCCAGGTTGTTCACATGTACAATAAAGTGCCTCTGAAAACACCTTCCATTGAGGAGAAGGCACTGAGCTCTTCTCTCTGATCACCTATGGTAGGGCTGGAGGGAATGGCAGGAAGATGTGCCAGGGCAGGGGGAGATTGGACATTGGGAAGAGGTTCTTCCCCCAGCGGGTGGTGGAGCACTGGAACAGCTCCCCAGGGAAGCAGTCAGGGCCCCTGCTCTGCCAGCATTCCAGAAGCATTTGGCCACTGCCCTCAGTGCCACGGGGTGAGTGTTGGGAGTGTCCTGGGCAGGGACAGCAGTTGGACTCCATGGTCCTTGTGGGTCCCTTCCAAACCAGGATATTCTATGAGTCAGGCACAACATCACTGAGGATTTCAGATTCATTCCAGTTTCTCCAGTGCATCTCCAGAAATGCAGATTTTCTGACCCATGGTCTCACTTCCCTTTCCTACCTCTTTCTAAATACAGCTACACTTTCTGATCTGTCACAGCCTTTTGGCCTCTCTCCTGTTCCTCACAGAGGGAAGGTGCTAACAGCTGAGAACTTTGACGTCGTTCCTGCTGGACTCATGAATATTCTCAGGCAAATACCAGCAGGTCCTCTCAGTATTTAAAATGCCTCAGTGCTTTATGATTCATGTAGTATTTTTAGAACTGTCTACATGACAGTTTTATGGGATTTTAGATGCCAAGGTGATCAATTAGAGACATAAGATGTTTTTTGGAACCTAAACATAACCAAGTATCTTTCTAGGCAAGTAAGAAGCCTAGAAAATTCCACCAGGACCCAAAATCTTCAAGATGTTTAGCACCCTAAGAGTGTAAATGAGGACTTAGGACATAGGGGATGGACAGCAAAAGGAATTAAGAGTCATGTGCCCTGGCTGTATCCAGACTGAGCTGTAGGTATCTCCCTTTAGGACTCTAAGTGACTTTCATGGGGTGGCACAGATGAACATGGAATAAAACACCATTGCCTCAAGTCCAACAGTAACATTTCAAGTTTTGTACTACACTTTCCTTCCAGAGAGCTGTGATTCCCAGGCACAATTTCAGCACAAAGATTGCTTGAGTCTTGTAAAACGCAATTTTTTCACTTATGAGAAATCAAATAAGATCACAGAATTATAGAATCACCTAGTCAGAAAAGACCTCTCAGATCATTGAGTCCAACTGTCCCTGTCCCCTTACATGGAATCATGGAATCTTCTGAACAAGACCATGGGGCATCCAGCAGGGCATCACCAGCCAGGAGAGGGAGGGGATTGTCCTGCTCTGCTCTGCACTGGGGAGGCCCCACCTGGAGCACTGGGGGCACTTTGGGCACCACAGGGTAAAAAGGACATCAAACCCCTGGAGAGTGTCCAGAGGAGGCCCCAAAGCTGGGGAAGGGTCTGGAGGGGAAGTGTGTGAGGAGAGGCTGAAGTGCCTTGGGCTGTTCAGCTGGAGAAGAGGAGCCTGAGAGGGGATCTCAGAGCTGTTTGTGCCTTCTCCCAAGGGAGGGAGGGGAAACAGGGGCTGAGCTCTGCTCTCTGGGGACCTGGGACAGGACTGGAGGCAATGGCAGGAAGATGTGCCAGGGCAGGGGGAGATTGGACATTGGGAAGAGGTTCTTCCCCCAGCGGGTGGTGGAGCACTGGAACAGCTCCCCAGGGAAGCAGTCAGGGCCCCTGCTCTGCCAGCATTCCAGAAGCATTTGGCCACTGCCCTCAGCCCCACGGGGTGAGTGTTGGGAGTGTCCTGTGCAGGGACAGGAGCTGGACTGGATGGTCCTTGTGGGTCCCTTCCAACTGGGTCATTCTGTGATTTCATAACCCACAGCAGTCACACCAATATCTAACAGCTCAGTAAATCTGACTCTGTCCCAATCTGTCCTCCCCATCAACCCTTGTCAACCAGGAGGATACTTCTTAAATAAAGCTAGGAGAAAGGAAGAGTTATGATGCCACATTTCCAGCCATAAATGCAGGACAAAGGGTGATTGAGGTTCTGTTGATGTGCAGCTTAATATCTTGCTTAAGGGAAGTAGATTTTTTCCAAGTCCATGTTCCAAGAACATGAAAGAGTTGATTTTGAGCCAACATCATTGAAGAACAAGTGAGGGATGTCACTGCAGTATCAGTGACATCCACAAACCACCTTTTTCTGCCTACAGCCAAATTCCAGTGATTGCAAACACAGCCTCAATTCTGAGGTGCTTGAGAGGCAACGGAAGTGGGACTCCACTTCCCACCTTTTAGACTTTCTCATTCACCATGAAGTTTACTGGAGGAAAAATTAAACATGCAATTAATGTCAAATCAGCTCAGCTGATTTAGATATTCTGCATACACTCGACAGAAACTGGCACTGTGTGTGAACACCCACTTCCTGAGACAGCACAATTTTGTTTCTGCCTGAACAGAACTGTCATATCTTCTTATTTATTTTCTGAGTTAAATGAAATGTGACCAAATTGAGTCAAATGCCAGTTACACTACTTCATCTGACAGTGTTTCAGGTGCACAGTCATAACACTTTAACAGCTTACAGCATCTTCATTCAGCTCTAGCTTATTGCCTCGAGAGGAGATGGGTCTGAGAAACACTGAGGATCTTCAGTATTATGGAATCATGGAATGATTTGAGTTGGAAGAGACCTCAAAGCCCACCCAGTTCCACGCCCTGCCATGGGCAGGGACACCTCCCACTGGGTCAGGGGGCTCAAAGCCCCATCCAGCCTGGCCTTGAACACCTCCACTTCCCTGGGAAACCTGGGCCAGGGCCTCCCCACCCTCATAGTGAAGAATTTCTCTGTAATGTCTCATCTAAATCTCCCCCCTTTTAGTTTAAAGCCATCCCCCCTCATCCTATCCTTGCACTCCCTGATCAAGAGCTCCTCCCCAGCTTTCCTGGAGCCCCTTTCAGTCCTGGGAGGCTGCTCTGATGTGTCCCCAGAGCCTTCTCTTCTCCCAACTCTCTCAGCCTGTCCTCACAGCAGAGGGGCTCCAGCCCTTGCATTGGGGATTCCAGAACTGGACACAGGACTCCAAGTGTGGTCTCAAATATAGGTAAAATGTGTCTAAATGTGAAGGCAATTAATTTTTCTCCACCAAACTAAATTATCACCTCTAAGATATCATTTGTCTTTTAGAGAAACATCTTTAACTGTAATTTCAATGAAGCAGGAAGCTGAAGAGTCCTCTCTGGTGAATGTTTGCATGAACATGAGATGAGCAGTCTGCCCTGGGAGCAGAGCAGCAATAACTGATATATCCCCTCAGTGCAGAGTTCTGCTGTACCCAGTCAGCTCAGCTTCCTCCTTACATTTCTGTGATTTACACTACTGAATGAACTTGTTGATCTCAGGCTGCACAAAGGAGCCCCGGAGGCTCCAGGTGGATCAGAGGTTTTATTTATTACATGGTGCACAAATGCAAAGGAATCAATTGCTGCACAGAAAAGCTTTCATTGCAAAGCTGAGAATTGTTTTAGAAGCAGCTCAACAGCTTCAGTAGAGTTGCCAGTCATCTGGGTGTCCCTGCTGATTGTCTCTTTCCAAGTTTCTTTTATTGCCCAGAACAATCATTCGGAAATAGCAAAAGAAAGAAATATAGAGGAAAAAAACAACCCAAAGAACTCCTCCTTTGTCAAGATTTGCAGTTATCCAACAGCCTGTGAGGAGAAAGTCATGCCTAGAAGTTGCAGACATTCCCTCTGTCCATGCTGTTGGATCAGTCTCAGTGTGCAGGGTGAGGTCAGAGGGGCTGGAGAGCGTCCAGAGAAGGGAGCGGAGCTGGGGAAGGGGCTGGAGAACAGGGGTTGTGGGAGCAGCTGAGGGAGCTGGGGCTGTTTATCCTGGAGAAGAGGAGGCTGAGGGGAGACCTCATCCCTGTCTCCAACTGCCTGAGAGGAGGTTGTGGGGAGGTGGGGGTTGGTCTCTTCTCCCCAGTGACAGGGGATGGGAGGAGAGGAAATGGCCTCAAGTGGTCAGATTGGACATCAGGAAACATTTCTTCATGGAAAGGATTCTCAGGCCCTGTCAGAGGCTGCCAGGGAGGGGGTGGAGTCCCCATCCCTGGAGGGGTTTAAAAGATGGGCAGATGAGGTGCTCAGGGATCTCGTTTAGTTGTGGACAGGGACAGCTGGACTCGATGATCTCAAAGGTCTTTTCCAATCAGATGGTTCTATGATAATGCAAAGCACCACAGGACTTTCTCCCTTGCCATTGTATTAGAAAGATGCTCAAATTTTTTCAAAATAAGTTTGTAATAAAAGATTTTATGTATTGGGTTCACCAATTTTGAACACATTTCTCAGAAATAAATTTTGAGTTCTCCAAGTATTTCCCACAGTCTTAGAGGAAGATTCAAATGTCTGTCCACTCGTTTCCAAAGGGTATTCCTGAGATAACTTGCAGAATAACTCACATGTTTTTTTGTAAACTACAAATCAAGAGTCATAGACAATGTTCAGTGAGTGCAAGTAGGACTGGCACAACTTTCTTGGATGAAATACCTGCTACTACGTAATAAAATGCAATTCTCCTTTTTCAAGCCTCTCTGCAATGAGATGAAATAGATTTCCCTATTGTCAAACCAGGGATAAATTCAGTTTTTGAATCTCAAAAGTACAGAGGAATCTTTGTTTCTATTTCAGAATAAAAAGTGGCATTTGATGGACCACAATGTTAAGAAGCATTTGGCCACTGCCCTCAGTGCCACGGGGTGAGTGCTGGGAGTGTCCTGTGCAGGGAGAGGACTTGGACTCGATGGTCCTTGTGGGTCCCCTCAACTCAGCTCATTCCATGATTCTATGGTTCTAATGTCCCCCTTGCTTCGTTCCTGAAGCCAGGTTGGAAAAGGAAGAGGATGTAACAGACCATTTCCATCCACACAAAACATTCCCTTTAGATGAAGCAGCCCAAAAGCTGCCGCACGGAAACGTCGTGTTAGAAACACTTAACTTCCCCTGCAGTGTGATTTAAAGGCTGCAATTTCAAAAGCCAATTTTATCTGGGTGGTTACCTTCCCTGCAAGTGACCTGGAGCACAGAAGGAAGCAGAGCTCTGCTCATGGAGAGCAGGGAAATCTTCCTCCATTGACATATGCTTGGAGCACATGTAATTTGGGAGGGGAAAACAGACCCAGGAGGAGGGCAATATTGACCCAAGGGTAGGAGAATTAATTGCACACATATCTCTTTTTCACAAGACTGTGAAGTTGAAGATGCACTGTTTTACACTGGGCTGCTCAAGCCACTGAAGGGATGCATCTTTCACACACATCTATATCACTGAGGTTTAACTACTTCCCATCTTAGGTTACTTGAACACCTTAACTTAAGGTAAATTAAAGTGGTTTTAGAATGAAAAATGAATGTTCAAAATGGGATTGGTTCCAGTTTAATGGGATCATTTGAAATTCAGACTTTTAATTAACCTCTGCCAATCCCTGAGACTAAAATGCCTCGTGTTTCAGTGATGGCTCCACAATTACTTTCCTATCTCACTCCCCTGGCTCCTCTCACTCAACGCATCCCGAGTCATTGTGAAGCACCTCCTCCCACTTATAGAGCCATGGAATGGTTTGGGATGGAAGGGACCTCGAAGCCCACCCAGTTCCACCCCCTGCCATGGGCAGGGACACCTCCCACTGGATCAGGGGCTCAAAGCCCCATCCAACCTGGCCTTGAACACCTCCAGGGATGGGGCAGCCACCACTGCTCTGGGAAACCTGGGCCAAGGCCTCCCCACCCTCACAGCAAAACATTTCTCCCTAAGATCTCATCTCAATCACCCCTCTTGAAGCTGAAAACCCTTCCCCCTCATCCCATCCCTGCACTCCCTGATCAAAAATCTTCTCTTCTGCCTTCCTGTGATGAGGGCCACGAGAAATGGACTTGGAACAAGTATTTGGGAAACCCTCTGAAGTCTTTGCATGGTTTACAAACAAAACCAGCTCCAACCAGGCCAGAGCAGAAGGAACTGTAACTGTTCTTGTATTTTTACATCCCAGTCACCACAGACCATCAGGAACTCTTAGATTATTTAACCTGACTTTATCTTTTCTGTCCTGCAAGCTGTGTGATGCTCCTCAGAAGACCTTCCTAAAATAATCAACATGTTGTTTTCAAAACTACCTCACCAGTTTACACATTTCCAGGGATGTATATATTCTATTTATATGTTTCCCAACACCCAGCCAGTGGGCCCATTGCTTAATTTACTCTCATCACCAGGCGTGTATTTTATTTCTACTCTTAATTTGTCTAATTTCAGCTTCCAACCACTAGATCTTGTTACAAATGCGCCTGAAAGACTCAAGAGCCCATTATCTTAATTTCTATTCCCCGTGTTGGTACTTACTTGTTATGATCAAGTCCTCTTTTAATCTCTTTTTAAATTACCCACATTGTGCTCCTGCAGCCTGTTGATACCAGGGCACATTTTCCTATATTTTCAACATTTGTTTAGTTTCAGCATGAGCCTTGTTTCACCTCTTAACCTTCTCCTGGAGCTGTGGACAAAGGACATAATGCAGTAATCCCACTACATGGCATCAGCACCAAGTACCAACACAACAGAAACGCTTTGCACCTCCTCGATACTTCCCTGTCTTTGTATCCTAGGATTTCACAGAATCATGGAATCATTGAGGTTGGGGAAGACCTCTAACATCACCCAGTCCAACCTTCAGACCAACCTCACCATGCCAGCTAAACCACAGCCCCGAGGGTCACATCTACATGTTTCCTGAACCCCTCCAGGGATGGAGACTCCCCCACTGCCCTGGGCAGCCTCTGCCACTCTTTTGGTAAAGGAATACTTCATAATATCCAATCTGACCCTGCTCTGGTGCAACTGAGACCATTCCCTCTCCTCCCATCCCCTGTCACTGGGGAGAAGAGACCAACCCCCACCTCCCCACAACCTCCTCTCAGGCAGTTGGAGACAGGGATGAGGTCTCCCCTCAGCCTCCTCTTCTCCAGGATAAACAGCCCCAGCTCCCTCAGCTGCTCCCACAACCCCTGTTCTCCAGCCCCTTCCCCAGCTCCGGTCCCTTCTCTGGACGCTCTCCAGCCCCTCAATGTCCTTCTTGGAGTGAGGAGCCCAGAACCGAGCCCAGCACTCGAGGGGTGGCCTCACCAGCAGCAAGTCCAGGGGGACGATCCCTTCCCTGCTCCTGCTGCCCACACCTTGGTTGATCCAAGCCAGGATGCTGGTGGCTTTCTTGGCCACCTGAGCACACTCCACCACCCCATTTCTACTAAAGCACTGAACAGCGAGATCTTGTCCACCTGATTACCTATCACCTACTTTTCCAATCACTGCTTTCTGGAATAAAATTCTCAGAGGATCTTTTTCACAATGCAGGTTTTTGCAAAGTGTTATTAAGGCACATTCTACTGCTGCTCTTCCTCTTGTTTACCATCTGATATACAATACTCTTCATCAGTGGATTGCCCTTTTAATTTTTCTCAAATAGATTGTTTTTAACTGTGTGCAGTGGCACAGTCTTCCAATGGAGACTCTGGCCTGAGAGCCACAGCAGATGCTGGGTGAGAGAGAACAAAACTAAGCCAACTTTCATTGTATGCCTATAAGCCATGTCCACATCATTTTGTTTTCTGCCATCCTCATTTAGCTCCGTAAATGGATTTAGCTTTAAATGATGAGTTCAAAGAGAAGAAAATAAATACATGTATATATTCCAGGCATTCATTTACTGTAGCTTGTGAACTGGCAAAATCCAAACAGTAATGCACTCTATCTTCAAAATTGCTGGCTGAAAGCCAGCCTGGAGGAGCAGCATTTGTAATCAGTGATGGTTGGTACATATGCATGGCTTTGTCTGTATAATGTGGCACTGCTGCTCACTGCAAAGCCAGAGAGAAATAGTAACTCAGTGTTGAGAATAAAAATAAGTTTGGAGGAAGCTGGGGAGGGACTTTTTACAAGGGCCTGTAGTGATAGGACAAGGGGGAATGGCTTTAAATTGGAAGAGGAAAGATTTAGATTAGACATTAGGGAGAAATTCTTCACACTGAGGGTGGGGAGGCCCTTTCCCAAGTTGCCCAGAGAAGCTGTGGCTGTCCCATCCCTGGAGGTGTTCAAGGCCAGGTTGGGTGGGGCTTGGAGCCCCCTGATCCAGTGGGAGGTGTCCCTGCCCATGGCAGGGGGTGGAACTGGATGGGCTTTGAGGTCTCTTCCAACCCAACCCATTCTATAATTCGATGAAAACTCCCAGGCTTGGCAGAGGAAAGCAGAAAAGCCCATGCCTGCCCGGCCTCTGAATTTCAAACGGCATCGCTGTGGCTGCCCACCTGTCTCACTGCCTCCTGACAACACACTGAGAGCTTGCTCAAGGTTTCTCCATGAGAAGGCAACTCTTCAGCCTCAGAGGCTTTCTGCAATTTCCCTTCTACAGAGAGATCCCAATTCTACCTCCCAGAATTTCCCCCTAGGCTCGGCAACTCCACTTCCCTTACCCCTGCCAAGAGCCTGGTCACCTTCTTGACATAAATTATCCTCTCTGCTCAGGGACTTGGTAGCACGGGGACAGAGATTTAATTTGCTGCTGCAGGTGGAAATCTTTACAATCTCTCTTTGGACTTTATCACTAGAGAAGTACTCCGGGCTTGGACGGACAAGTGAAAGCAGTGACTTATCACTGCTTAATAAATGTATCACTGTCAGCCAGGCTGAAGTAATTACCCACCTCTGTGCCATGGTGGGCAGGCAGAGCTCGTTTGTTCCAAACACCTGCACCAGCACTTGCTCAGCTGCAAAAAACCCAGCGTTCCGCAGTCGTTTGTTCATATCCACTTTTGCTTTCTCTCCCGGGCATGCAGTCAATGTGTTCCTCCACTTTGCAGCTCCAGAGTTTGCTGTGAAAAAAATCCACTCTCTCAGCAGTCCCACAGCGTTTTCCTTCCATGTTTCATTTCTGTAGAGTGCTTTAAGCTGTCACAGTTTTAACAAGGACCTCAAAACAACGAGCGTGCGCCAAACCCTCACTGCGATTGTCGCTGCTCCTCAGAAACATTGGTTTTACCTCCCCGCACTTGCTCTTTCCTGACAGCTCTCTGCTTTGCTTCTTTTTTTTCAGAGGCTCAGGATATATTTAGCCTATTTACAAGGAGACCTTGAATCCATCTCTAAACCCTAACTGGTTTTCTTCCCCAAATCCCTGCTGTACCTCACCTAGGAGTGATGCAGGTTACAAGGTGAGCACCTGTGACCCAGGAGATGCCTGAAGTCACGTTGGATGTTTCCACAAGCCTGACCTTAATGACTCTGTCAGTCAATCACAACTAACACCATTAATTTCTTCTGTGTCAAGCTCAAGCTCTCCAAATACCTTCCTTTATTTTGTGGATTCTGTGTTTACCTTCAAGACAAGCACAGCACGTCTGTAGGGAGCATCATTAATAACGTATTCCCAGATATGCTTAGACAAATACATGTTCCCAGACAGCTGAACTGGACATAATAAGAAAAGCACAGAGTTGTTTGCTGCAAATCTCTATTCTAGGGCATGTTTATACTGCTTCAAACAATATTATCGTGGCGCTTTTCCAAGTGTTGTCTGCACTGGCAAGTTGTGGACAAGTCATGTTTCCCCAGGCTGCATGAACGAGGCACTGGAAGGAGAGCTCCTGGGCTACAACTGGGACATTCCCTCCTGAAACAGCCAGCTTGCCTTGCCAGATGATGTGTTTGGACCTGCTTGAGCAGGTCCAGAGGAGGCCACAAAGATGATCAGGGGGCTGGAGCCCCTCTGCTGTGAGGACAGGCTGAGAGAGTTGGGGTTGTTCAGCCTGGAGAAGGCTCCAGGGAGAACTTAGAGCAGCCTCCCAGGACTGAAAGGGAGCTGGTAGGATTCATTATCAGGGAACATAATGATAGGACAAGGGGCTTCCTGCTGAAAAATGGTAGATTGAGATGAGATCTTAGGGAGAAATGTTTTCCTGTGAGGGTGGGGAGGCCCTGGCCCAGACTGCCCAGGGAGGTTGTGGCTACTCCATCCCTGGGAGTGTTCAAGGCCAGGTTGGATGGGGCTTTGAGCCCCATGATCCAGTGGGAGCTATCTCTGCCTATGGCAGGGGAGTGGGAACTGGATGATTTTTAAGATCCCTTCCAACACAAACCATCCTCTGATTTTATGAGTCTATGATTTTCTGGTCTGAACCACCCAGGAAAATCTCATTTGCGCTGGGTTTGAAGCATTGCTGCAGAGATGTTGAATAAATGCCTGGTAAGAAGGTTCTTGCAATGTCTGACAATGTTTTGAAGACAAAGATGCTTTCTTACTGACAAAGTAGGAATCATGTTGCAGTTATCTCCTGTCAGTCCTGGTGAGCTGTGCAGTCTCCTTGATGTAGCTTGATTACCCCTGACATTACACAGCCTGCTTTCAAACCTGTGCTGAAGTCAAAAACTCCCCAAACCTCCTGTGAAGGAAAATGTAGAGCCAGGGAGAACCAGAGGCAGAAGAGTATCTGTGACTGGATGCTGAGCTGAGTTTTAAAAACTGCAGTTGTACACTTTCCTTTCAATGAATGAATACTTAATTCATTAAGTGTCTCTCCCTGAGAACAGTGAGCAAGAACACAGCTGCAAGGAAAATAGCTGCAACTCACCTCTGCTACCATGCTTTGCAGGTTTCCTCATTGTTCACAGGAAGTGATTTTTTATTTGTTTATCATAAAGATCCATCTCTTAAGTAGCATAAGCTGTTAACAAAATATTGTAAAAAAGGGAAAAGGATGTTAAAGTCTGCTCTGCTCTTCACCTGTTTCACAACAGTGATTAACTGAGCATAAAGCACAAGAAAAACACAAAGCAATAGCTGGCTGTCTTCTCCTTCAAAAAGCCAACACAGCTGTACAAAATAAGAATTCCTCAAACACAAAGTTGATCTGTACTCTGTGAGTAGAAAGCTGCTCATATATTAAACATTACACTGGAGAGAAAGGGCTGTTCATTTTACCAATGGGGAGATCAAAGTGCGACGTCCAGAAACACAACGACCAAAGAAGCAGTGGGGAAAAAAGAAGATACTCACATGAATTAAATAAAATAAGAACAGTAAAAGATATTAGGAAGAAATGTATAGAAAAAAATTAAAGCCCATCCCGTTCCACCTCCCACTGGATCAGGGGGATCCAAGCCCCATCCAACCTGGCCTTGAACAACTCCAGGGATGGGGCAGCCACAGCTTCTCTGGGAAACCCGGGCAGGGCCTCCCCACCCTCACAGCAAAACATTTCTCTCTAAGATCTCATCTCATTCTCCCTCTTTCAGTTTAAACCCCTTCCCCCTCATCCTATCCCTGTAATTCCTGGTCAAGAGTCCCTCCCCAGCTTTCCTGGAGCCCCTTTCAGTCCTGGGAGGCTGCTCTAAGGTCCCCTCAGAGCCTTCTCTTCTCCAGGCTGAACAACCCCAACTCTCTCAGCCTGTCCTCACAGCAGAGGGGCTCCAGCCCCTGGACCTCTAATCCAGGACATAATCTTAACAGCACCTCCTAAGCCCCTGTTCCACTTTTCTCCCCCCACATTACCCAGCCCAGACACCACTGCTCTCTTCTTTCTCACCTCCCTCCACACACAGACGTAGAGTGCAGCACCCCATGGTAGAGATAAAAACCAGATTTAATCATGCCCATTAACTTCTCTAGAAACACACACTGACATCCTCTATTAACTGTTCCTCTTTGGACATTTTTCATTTACAGTGTCCAATTCCTGATTCTAAGGCATTTAATTACACTCACTTTGTTATAAGACGCTACTAAATCTCTTGACTTATGCAATGCACCATAAATAAGACCTTTATTTCTGGTTACTTTATGAGGGCCCAGGTTTGTTGAAGACATCTGCATAAAGTTTTATGGGATTTTTACACTCCACATCTTTCTTGTGTACAGTTTTTCCTATGAATCAGAACTGGCAATCAATGTCCTAAGGACCACACAATGTAATTACCCACAGTATTAGTCTCTGCATGTATTTCTCTTCCTTTTTCCTCAGTCCTGGCATCAGAAGTGCCCATTTATGAGTTATTGTGATTACCTGCAAAATAGGATTAAGGCACGAGGCAAGATTGATTCAGTAAATTACTCATCAGTCTACCAAGGAAGAAGGCCAGGAACTTCATTAAAACAGATTCATAGAATCATGTAGTTGGAAAAGACCTCTGAGATTATCAAGTCCAACCGTCCATGTCCACTACTAAACCAGAGCCCTGAGAAACTCATTTACCTGCCTTTTAAACCCCTCCAGGGATGGGGACTCCACCCCCTCCCTGGCAGCCTCTGACAGGGCCTCAGAACACTTTCAGTGAAGGATTTTTTCCTGATGTCCAATCTGACCCTGCCCTGGGGCAACTTGAGGCCATTTCCTCTCCTCCCATCCCCTGTCACTGGGGAGAAGAGACCAACCCCCACCTCCCCACAACCTCCTCTCAGGCAGTTGGAGACAGGGATGAGGTCTCCCCTCAGCCTCCTCTTCTCCAGGATAAACAGCCCCAGCTCCCTCAGCTGCTCCCACAACCCCTGTTCTCCAGCCCCTTCCCCAGCTCTGTTCCCTTCTCTGGACGCTCTCCAGCCCCTCAAGGTCCTTCCTGGAGTGAGGGGCCCAGAACTGAGCCCAGCACTCGAGGGGTGGCCTCCCCAGTGCTGAGCACAGGGCCACAATCCCTGCCTTAATTACTGTAGATTAATGTAGAACAACTGTTATCTAATAAGATTAGAAGCCACCAGCACCTTCTTGCTCATTGTGGAAATACCCTGCTACCACGTGTTATTCGTGGGAGCAACAAAAGCTACATTAGAAACATTGCAATCACAGCCTGGGACGTGACAGGAGACAGATTCTCTTTAGCCACTCCAGCCACTGATAAATTAGTTCTTGCCTGGAATTGGCATTCTGTCAGTGGGCTGGAGGGGAGGGCAGCAAGGACTGCAATTAGTGCTCCCCACGGAGCGAAGGCAATGACAGCGCTGCCGCCTGCGACGCTGCCCAGAATTCCTGCCCTAGTTTATTATGCAGCCTTTACGGTTTATCCACTCCACTCCAGGCTCCAGGGAACAGCCTGGATAATAATTCTGTAACTTGAGTACTTAACCTGCTTGCTTGGTTTGCAAAGCCAAGTGACTCATGGAGAGTTCCACTTGGAGACAGGTTGAGAAGCGTATGTTGAGTGGCACGGGCAGAATTTGTATTGGGGCAATTGCATTTCTCCTTCCCTGCCTTCCATTAACCATTTAATAGAATCACAGAATGGTTTGGGTCAGAAGGGACCTTAAACCCCATCCAGTTCCACCCCCTGCCATGGGCAGGGACACCTCCCACTGGATCAGGGGGCTCCAAGCCCCATCCAACCTGGCCTTGAACACCTCCAGGGATGGGGCAGCCACCTCTGCTCTGGGAAACCTGGGCCAGGGCCTCCCCACCCTCACAGCAAAACATTTCTTCCTGAGATCTCATCTCAATCTTCCCTCTTTCAGATGAAACCTATTACCCCTCATCCTGTCCCTGGTCAAGAGCCCCTCCCCAGCTTTCCTGGAGCCCCTTTCAGCACTGGGAGGCTGCTCTAAGGTCTCCCCAGAGCCTTCTCTTCTCCAGGCTGAACAACCCCATCTCTCCCAGCCTGTCCTCACAGCAGAGGGGCTCCAATCTCTCCTCTTTCAGCTTCAAACCCTTCCCCCTCATCCTGTCCCTGCACTCCCTGATCAAGAATCCCTCCCCAGCTTTCCTGTAATGAAAGAAAAATAAGTATTCATAACAAACTTGATTTCTGCAGTCAATCAGATGTGATTTTAATCACTAAGGAGAATGTGGTTGCCTTAACAACGGTGCCTTTGTTTTACCTTGTCCAAACCATTGCTGCAGAGATCTGTCCATCTTGTTCTGACTGAGGATCCTGATTTTCTCATGAGATCCTTTCCTTTCTCTTTTTGACGTTATTAGGATATATTATTTGAATGTCCTGTTTCATGTGGTGGCACACTGAAGTGCAAAAATTGGAGCAGGGCTATGTGTGTTAGGCAGTACAAAGAGTTACACAGAACAGAGATGTTCCCAGCCACAAAAGAATTAAGATCTGAGCACACAAAGCATAAAATGGGCAAAGGAAGCATGCAAAAAAAAAAAAAATTTAAGATAATTTTGGTCAACACCATAACCCAAGGTCTCATTTTATCATCTTTCTCATAGTTAAGCAGTTTTGAGGACATTGCAGCAAAGATAAAGCCTCAGGAGCAGATGATCTCCCATCTCTGCATAAGTGGTTTCCCAGCTCCTCACACACAATCACAGAATGTTTTGTGTTGGAAAGGACCTCAAAGCCCATCCAGTTCCAACCCCCCTGCCATAGGCAGGGACACCTCCTACTGGATCAGGGGGCTCAAAGCCCCATCCAACCTGGCCCTGAACACCTCTGGTCTTCAAGGTCCCTTCCAAACCAAACCATTTCTTGATTCTAAGTTTGGTAAGTTTTCTGAATGAGATGATAAAACACTGCTATTCAAAAATTAAGGGGAGGTTTGGAGGGACAGCTCTAGATTTCTATACCAGTTCAGGTCTGTGGTGTCCCGTGTGTTGGATGTGTGTCTCAGTCCACCATCCCCCTTTGCACACAGCGCTTTCCTCTGTGCCAGAGCAGCAAACTTAATAAATTATAAACAACAGTAATAATTCTCATGATTCCTATTTCATTTTACAGTTTATTATTGGCTTTTCCCATAAGAGCCTGGCTTGCTGGAGCTCGGAGATAAGCTTATTAGAAAACATAGCACAATACTTTGAACACATGATTTATGTGTTTTTCAGGCCACCACTGGTTAATCAGCTTATTCTGGATCCCATCCAGCCAACTTTGCTTGTACTTTAATCAGAGCAGCTGTGATCCACCTGGACCAGAGGTTTCTAGAAACTTGTCTCATCACACTGAGCCAGATTCTCAAAGGTTTGAATCAGCTTCCTACCTCTGGCAAAGCTGGAGTATTGCTGATTTACAGCACCAATCTGTCTGTAGTTCACAAGTAGAGCAGAGCAAGCACCATTAATAAAAGTTGGGCAGGTAATAATTTATTTTAATGAATGGGGTTGATGCCTGGTGTAATTGTTTGAATTCATCAAAACCAGTATTTAGAACTTAATGCAGCAATGATGTATAAGGTATTGTAAATAAAATCCCTACCAATTAGTTCACCCCCTGAATAAGAAAAGCACTTCAACATGGACTTTCTGCAATGCACACACCAAAATGCTTTGCTGCATCCTCATTTTAAAGTCACACTTGCTTAGACAAAGAAGTGAACGTCCTTAGACTTCTGACCCAAGGATTCCTGCAAGGACATCTGCTCATCACCTTACTATCATTTATGGGAATGAAAAGGAGATTTAGAAAGGAGTTATTTATAGCCAAGACTTCATTGTTTCACATTTTTGCTGCACTCCTTGTTCTCTGTGGACAGCAATTTGGTCATCTTCTCATTTTGTGGTGTCCAACCGCTAACTCCACGCTCAAAGTCCAGATTACGTGACAATAAAGAGTCTATGGTAGAGTCCTCTATTCCTGCTATGGAGAAATCTGGGTCCCTTGAAGGTAATTGGTGAGGAATTTTATGTATGCCAGTATTTCTGGAGCATGAAGGCAAAAAAATATGGTCAAGCAGTGTTTCTTAAACATTTGCAGGGAAGGCTGTTGTGTTCAAAACTCTGAAATGGGAAATCATCTTCTGCAGCTCAATGATGAGGAATGAAGGAAGATGTTCCTCACTGAGATCAAACCAACACCAGAAACCTGCATTACAAAGAAACACTTCTCTGAGAATCTGACTTCTTTTGATATGGTGAGTCCTTGACAAGGGGATCATGACCTTAGAGCAACCTTCCAGTACTGAAAGGGGCTCCAGGAAAGCTGGGGAGGGCAGTGACAGGATGAGAGGGAATGGTTTTAAGCTGAAAGAGGAGAAATTTAGGTGTGATCTTGGGAAGAAAAGTTTTCCTGTGAGGGTGGGGAGGCCCTGGCCCAGGTTTCCCAGAGAAGCTGTGGCTGCCCCATCCCTGGAGGTGTTGAAGGCCAGGTTGGATGGGGCTTGGAGCCCCCTGATCCAGTGGGAGGTGTCCCTGCCCTTGGCAGGGGGTGGAACTGGGTGGGCTTTGAAGTCCCTTCCAACCCAAACTATTTTATGATTCTATGAATCTTAACCTCAATAAAAATGAGGTCTGTAACCACATTTTTTCAAAGATCCTTCTAGAATCTGGCAGTGTTTACAGCAATACCCTTAGTCAGGAGGTTTCTCCTCCCTCTTGCCACAGTGCAGGGCCAGCTCTGCTCCTCAGCACCCAGAGGATCCAATCACAAGAAGCCCCTTCCCAGGCACCTCACAACCTACAGTACAGCTGGCCTTTTGCCTCAGCTCTGGTATTTTGCCTTCTCTTTACATCCATTGTATTTGCACAGGTTGGCAGAGCCGCTCTGATTTCACAGACTCTGGTTCCTCTGATGCCCCACAGGATTTCTCATTGGCTCATCTTTATTCAGCCTCCACAGGCTTCCTTTCACTGAGATGATCTGAAGATACCAAGATAAGAGATCAGTTTCTATGCAGATGACATGCAGATTTATGTGAAGTTTATTCCTAATTATTCTTTCTTTTCTTCTGTTTTATTAGTTTGTCTTCAAGGCCTGGAGGCGTAGATGTCTTTTTTTTTCCTGGGCTGTATTTAATAATCCTAAAACTAAAATCTAAATTATCAGTTTCAGGCATTGGCTTAAATATGCTGCTTCTTTCTTAATACCTGATGAATATGATAACAGTTATCACGGCCGGCCAGGGCACTGCACAGTTCATCCCCTTCCAGCACAGCCCTTGTGACAGTCACAAATCAGATCACAGAATCAGTGAATCACCTGAGCTGGAAGGGCCCCACAAGGACCATCCAGTCCAACTGCTGTCCCTGCACAGGACACTGCCAACACTCACCCCGTGGGACTGAGGGCAGTGGCCAAATGCTTCTGGAATGCTGGCAGAGCAGGGGCCCTGACTGCTTCCCTGGGGAGCTGTTCCAGTGCTCCACCACCCGCTGGGGGAAGAACCTCTTCCCAATGTCCAATCTCCCCCTGCCCTGGCACATCTTCCTGCCATTGCCTCCAGTCCTGTCCCAGGTCCCCAGAGAGCAGAGCTCAGCCCCTGTTTCCCCTCCCTCCCTTGGGAGAAGGCACAAACAGCTCTGAGATCCCCTCTCAGGCTCCTCTTCTCCAGCTGAACAGCCCAAGGCCCTTCAGCCTCTCCTCACACACTTCCCCTCCAGACCCTTCCCCAGCTTTGGGGCCTCCTCTGGACACTCTCCAGTGCTTTGATGTCCTTTTTACCCTGTGGTGCCCAAAGTGCCCCCAGTGCTCCAGGTGGGGCCTCCCCAGTGCAGAGCAGAGCAGGACAATCCCCTCCCTCTCCTGGCTGGTGATGCCCTGCTGGATGCCCCATGGTCTTGTTCAGAAGATTCCATGATTCCATGTAAGGGGACAGGGACAGTTGGACTCAATGATCTGAGAGGTCTTTTCTGACTAGGTGATTCTATAATTCTGTGATCTATTTTGATTTCTCATAAGTGAAAAAATTGCGTTTTACAAGACTCAAGCAATCTTTGTGCTGAAATTGTGCCTGGGAATCACAGCTCTCTGGAAGGAAAGTGTAGTACAAAACTTGAAATGTTACTGTTGGACTTGAGACAATGGTGTTTTATTCCATGTTCATCTGTGCCCCCCAGGACACGGTTGCCCTCTTGGCTGCCAGGGCACTGCTGGCTCATGGCCAGCTTGCCATGGCCCAGAGCCCCCAGGTCCCTCTCCCCAGGGCTGCTCTCCAGCCTCTCCCAGCCCAGGCTGTACTGATCACTACTGATGCCATCATTGCAACTACACCAGCTGCAAATCCAGGTTCATTTAGTCCTTGCTTTAGATACTTCTACTTTTTTAATGAGGAAATGCCAAAATATTAACACCATGGAAGTGTATTTTTAGATTCCATTCTAGAAAAAAAAGGGAGATGTTAGCCAGTGCCGTAATAGTTCTCCAAATAGTTTTTAGGCAACCTACATTTATTGGTATTTCAATCCTTTCCAACAACAACCTGACATCAGAAGAAAACATGACGACTGCAATTCCTTCTAACAGCAGCAAATTCCAGCAATGTCTTCCAGTTTTGATCTCAGCACACAAATCACTGGTAGGTGCTATAAACAAATGCAACAAGATGTATGGCTCATTCAAAAATTGCAGCTGAGCCACATCTCGAGGTTTCTGACGCAATATATTCTTAAGGGCTTCTTTTTCTGGTATCTCCTGATGAAAAATGGATTAACGCTTCTGTTCATGTGCTGTGACACGTTACAGCTAAAGAATTGCCATTCCAGATGCTAAAATAACCACTGCCCTGAAATTTAGTGTCTGCTCAGCCATGGTTGAAACTCAATACTGAGCAATCCTGGGTCACTCCCATATGATTTGATAAATAGCTTTGTGCAGATGAGATGTCCAACAGGACAATCGAGAGGGCTGGAGCCCCTCTGCGATGAGGCCAGGCTGAGAGAGTTGGGGATGTTCACCTGGAGAAGAGAATGCTCTGGGGAGACCTTAGAGCAGCCTCCCAGGACTGGAAAGGGGCTCCAGGAAAGCTGGGGAGAGGCTTTCCACAAGGGCTTGGAGTGACAGGATGAGGAAGAATGGCTTTAAACTGGAAGAGCAGAGACTGAGATTAGATGGTAGGGAGATCTTCACAAAGATGGTGGGGAGGCCCTGGCCCAGGTTTCCCAGAGCAGTGGTGGCTGCCCCATCCCTGGAGGTGTTCAAGGCCAGGTTGGATGGGGCTTGGAGCCCCCTGATCCAGTGGGAGGTGTCCCTGCCCATGGCAGGAGGGCGGAACCAGACGAGCTTTGAGGTCCCTTCTGACCCAAACCATTCCATGATTCTACAATTCTATGACTTTAATACATCAGTAGCCAGTAACAAGCAGAATCTTTTTAGTAAGTCAATATTTCTCTAAGTTCCTGCTAACACTCCCAAAAATAGCAACATGTGGAACCTTTATAAATTATCAAGTTGCCATGAGTATTAAAAGCAGCTCATGAGCTGGTTTCAAGATTATGACTCATTTTGCCAGGGAACTCTATTATTAAAGTGAGGGGGTTTTGCTTTAGAAAGAACAATGTAAGAATTACAGAGCAGTCATTCAGCTGCTTCCTTTTCCTTTACAGAACCTGAAAGCCTTATATTCATCATCTTTTCACTTTGCTATCCAGTGACTGTAACATATGTGTCAGGGGAGGTTTGGATTGGATATTAGGAAGAATGTCTTTACAGAAAGAGTGGTGAAGCCCTGGCAGAGGCTGCCCAGGGATTTGATGGAGTCTCCATCCCTGGAGTGGCTAAAAAAATGTGTGGCCATGGCATTTCAGGATGTGGTTTAATGGACATGGAGGGGTTGGGCTGATGGTTGGACTGGATGAGCTTAGAGGTCTTTTCCAAACTTAAAGGATTTTGTGATTCTAAGAGGGAGTTAATAACATGTTGTGGCCCAGTTTGTCCAGAGATATCATGGCTGCCCCATCCTTGGAGGTGTTCAAGGCCAGGTTGGATGGGGCTTTGAGCCCCCTGATGCAGTGGGAGGTGTCCCTGCCCATGGCAGGGGGGTAGAACTGGATGGGCTTTGAGGTCCCTTTCATCCCACACCATTCCATGATTCCATAATTCTATTTAAGAAGGGCTTTGCTGCAAACTCAGAAAAAGATTTATCTAAATTGAGCATCAGAACAAGCAGCCTTTCTTCTACAACATTCAATGTAATGTCTCCAGGAGAGACAGAAGCTCTGGACCACTGAATTACTCAACTAGAAAATGAATGGCAGAAATAACACCACTAAATATTATTTCTTCCTCATGACTAGCGTGGTATTACAAGCCAGAGAAGATTGGACAGATGGATGGGAGATTCACAAAGCTGCATTAGTCATTTGCCATTTTCAATCTCTGTGTGTCCCCAGGTGATTGAGAAGAAATACGCAGGGCAAAAACCTCAGATAGAGGAAATCAGCATCTTTCCCTGGGCTTAATCGAGCTCTGCTGATTTACTGGCACCCAACACTCAGGCACACTGTTTCCTGTAAAATAATATTTATAGAGCAGCTGAGAAATCAAATGCCATCGGCGTGAAATGTAATTGAATTTGATAGCATTACTAGGAATGGAAATGGCACCGAGTTTATTCAGACACACCTTGCTGGGGTTTGTTTTGCCCCGCGTCCACGTCTCGAGAATAAGTCTGAAAGCAACTTGGAAATGAGTGATGGATGTTGGAGAATGGCTCAGAGCCTTCCATTTTTTTTTTTTTTAGACCAGTAAATATGAATCCTGCGGGTTTTGGGTTTTTTTCTTTTTCCCACAGGGTCATTTATTCAGCTGGAGCTCAGCCAGGAGCAGCTCTGAACAACTTGCTCCCTTGAAATGACACTGGGTGACACTTTGGTCCCTCTGCTCATCTTGAGAAGTCGTTTACTCACTCAAGAGTCTCATTAAAATCAGCATCACTAAGCACAAGGTCAGAGGCATTTTAGCGGGACGATGATAAGAACCTGAGTTCTTGGATACTGGAGTTACCCACAGATAAAAAACAGAGGTCACTTTTTTTCCCATCAGATAATATGAGTTTTCTTAAAATAGAAATATTTAATGGAAGCCAAATTCACTGTTTTTCTCTGGGGAAAGGGGATCAAACCAATTTAGATTAAAAGTTTCTATTCGCACTTACTTCTTTTATCTTATGTTTGTTGGCATTTATTAATTCTTGCAGTTAATTTTTGCTTATTGTACTTTATATTCATGTTGTAGCTGATGTTCTGAGTTGTGCTGGGGAGAGCAATCCAGAAGATTTATACTTTTCACTGTCTTAATATTGAATATTATATTAATACTTTCCCCAATATTGATTGCTTTGAATTCATTTGTTGAACTAGATTTGGACATTTCCACTTTTCCTTCTGATTTGTGAAGGAAGTAGTTTTTTCAAGCTCTAAACTTTTGGAGGGCAGTTTTCTGACTGATGCTATTCCTAAAACAAGTTGGTGAAAACCTCTTGGTAACATAAATTCTGTTTTAGCTTGTTCATCAAGTGGGCTCATTTTGAGCATCTTTCCCATCATCCAGCCAGGACTGACTCTACTGAAATGAGTTTTCTTGGAGAAAATGAATTTTGAAAGCAAATTCTGAATTTACACACAGCAGTTCATGCCGAAACTGAGCTTTGAAATTCACTTTTATCCAGAAAAAGAACAGGATCATGGGATTATAGAATGGTTTAAACTGGAAGGATCTCAAAGCCCATCCAGTTCTAACCCATGGCAGGGACACCTCCCACTGGATCAGGGGGCTCAAGGCCCCATCCAAACCTGGCTTTGGACACCTCCAGGGATGGGGCAGCCACCACTGCTCTGGGCAACCTGGGCCAGGGTCTCCCCAACCTCACAGCAAAACATTTCTCCCAAAGATCTCATCTCAATCTCCTCTCTTTCAGCTGAAAACCCTTCCCCTGGTCCTGTCCCTGCACTCCCTGATCAAGAGCCCCTCCCCAGCTTTCCTGGAGCCCCTTTCAGTCCTGGGAGGCTGCTCTAAGGTCTCCCCAGAGCCTTCTCTTCTCCAGCCTGAACAACCCCAACTCTCTCAGCCTGTCCTCCTAAGGGAGATGCTCCAGTCCTCTCATCATCTTCATGGCCTCCTCTGGACCTGCTCCAACAGTTCAATCTCCTTCTTATGTTGGGGATTCCAGAACTGGACACAGGACTCCAGGTGGGGTCTCACCAGAGTGAAACAGAGGGGGACAATCAGCCCCCTTGACCTGCTTTGTATGCAGCCCACAATACATCAAAAGAAGAATGTTCCCAGCCTTGGCCTCTTGCCTAACTCCCTGTTCCAAGCTGCACACCCCAATATTCTTCTCCTAATGGACAAGCCCACCCTGAGTCTTTATATAACAGAAAAAAGGCCAAAGGGAATTTTAATGGGCTCCTTTATGCCTTTCGTTTTTCTGAAGCAATCTTATTCGCACGGGCACTTGGAAGAATTTCTGTGAGCTCAAGAGGATCAATTACAATGAAGAGATGATTAAAGAATAGATAAAGGTTTTTAATAAATTATAAACTTCTCACAGAAGTAGTTTAACAAAATGAAGTTACGATGGCGGTGATGATACTGCCTTATGATCATTTCCCATTCATAAAGAGGAGATTAGATAAAGATTAGTGAAACAATGGAGAAATAGGAAATATGAAATTAAGGTTTAAATGCATAAGAATACTACAGTGAGAATAGCAATCATGTCAAAATCAGAAAATACATCATTTGTGTGGTGCCCTCCCTTATTCACTAGAAGATTCTGTAAATTAGACCGTGGACAGCATAATATGTGGAAACACTTAGATTTTTTGATATTCAAACTGCAAGTTGTGTTGTTGGACACTTGGATCTGTTGGAGTGAGTCCAGAGGAGGCCACAAATAGGATTCGGGGGCTGGAGCCCCTCTGCTATGAGGACAGAGCTGAGAGAGTTGGGGTTGTTCAGCCTGGAGAAGAGAAGGCTCTGGGGGGACCTTAGAGCAGCCTCCCAGGACTGAAAGGGGCTCCAGGAAAGCTGGGGAGGGGCTCTTGATCAGGGAGTGCAGGGACAGGATGAGGGGAAAAAGTCTTCACCTGAAAGAGGGGAGATTGGGATGAGATCTTAGGGAAAATGTTTTGCTGTGAAGGTGGGGAGGCCCTGGCCCAGGTTGCCCAGAGCAGTGGTGGCTGCCCCATCCCTGGAGGTGTTCAAGGCCAGGCTGGATGGGGCTTTGAGCCCCCTGATCCAGTGGGAGGTGTCCCTGGCCATGGCAGGGGGGTGGAACTGGATGGGCTTTGAGGTCCCTTCCAACACAAAGCATTCCATCATTCCATGACCTGATGGCAACGTGGCCACACACACAAGGGAGCAGAGCAGATGTCACAGATAAAGCCTCCAACAGGCAGGGGAACACTGAGGAAGGAAGAGATGAGGTCTGGAAGCTCACACTGAGCAGGGACTGAGGCCAGAAGAAGTTTTAAGAGCTGTAAAAGCTGAGATGGAGATCTTCCCTGCTAAACATACCACCTGCTTGGGAACCCTGAGTCGAAGTTCTTGGGGAGTGTGGGAACAAGTTGTTCATGGGATATTGTGCCTTCCACCAGCTGCAGAGCTTACAAATGTCTGCTCGCTGCAGGATCAAAAAGGAAAAGTGTGTTGGTGAACTGCAAGTGGAAAAAAACCCCACGTTGAAAGGCTGGGCTCCTGCCAGGCTTTGAGTTTGCTGGATCATTAGCTGTCGGCGCAGCACAAGTTCAAAGGCAGCTTTCACTGAAAAGAAGCACCCAGACTTCAGATCATTACCTGGACCTTCTCAGAAAAGCTGAAAGCAAAAAACTTCAGCTGAGGAGCTGAATTACCTTCCCTATAAGACCCTCTCTACTTCTATTTCAGGTGAGCTGTGTGAAAAATAGCTTCTATTTCTCATGAGGTTACCATTCTCAAAATTAGGTCTTCAAATATTAAAACAAACCCATGAAAAATTATCACAAAATTGATTTATCTTCAGATTTTTTCATGCTTTTCAAGAAAAAAAAAACCCATGCCACCAGTTCTTATTTCTGTCTCAGTTCAGAAACTTAATTTATTTCTCATGTCCAAACTTCTTCTCTGGAAAAGTTTTCTTGAAACTTGTTTTTTTAATCAAAGCTGACTTTCACTTTCTGTCTTTTGGTTAAAGCAGAAGGAACTTTCAGAAGAACAGATTTCAAGAGCTGCATGGAACAATTGAGTCAGATTTGGGGATGTTTTAATACCTTTCCTAATTTATCTGAGAGTTGCTGAATTTCTCTGCGTTTTTATAAGTTTGGTTCCTGTCGTTGGAGGGATCTGAAAAAACAAGACCTGCATTTGATTAGATTTTGGACTCATTTGAATAGGAAAAAACTAGGAAAGCTCCGTGCAGACTCAGTTCTAATAAAGTGCCACACCAGGAGGGGTGTTTTTCCAACTTTATTCAAATCCTTTCCTCCATCCTCGTCCAAACACATTGGTAGCTCCACAATATAGTGAATTATTTTATAGCCTTGACCCAGCAAAACCCTGAGCAGGAGCAGAACACTTGAAGGTGTTCAAGGCCAGGATGGATGGGGCTTGGAGCCCCCTGATGCAGTGGGAGGTGTCCCTGCCCATGGCAGGGGGTGGAACTGGATGGGCTTTGAGGTCCTTTCCAACCCAAACCATTCCATGATTCTACGATAGGGGTTGGAGCACAGGTCTTTTGAAAAGTGGCTGAGGGAGCTGGGGCTGTTTATCCTGGAGAAGAGGAGGCTGAGGGGAGACCTCATCCCTGTCTCCAACTGCCTGAGAGGAGGTTGTGGGGAGGTGGGGGTTGGTCTCTTCTCCCCAGTAACAGGGGATGGGAGGAGAGGAAATGGCCTCAAGTGGCACCAGGGCAGGGTCAGATTGGACATCAGGAAACATTTCTTCATGGAAAGGGTTCTCAGGCCCTGTCAGAGGCTGCCAGGGAGGGGGTGGAGTCCCCATCCCTGGAGGGGTTTTAAAAACAGGCAGGTGAGTTTCTCAGAGACTTGTTTTAGTAAGGGGACAGGTACAGCTGGACTCTGTGGTCTCAGAGATCTTTTACAACCAGATGTTTCTATGATTCTATGAGTGAAGCCGTTGCTCTGACCACAGTTGTGTTTTCCAGCCAACCAAGATGCAAGTTCCCATTCCCACTGGGAATTCCCATTCCCAGTTCTTCAAGACAAGGGAAATCTGCAGCCCCTGAGCTCCACTTTAGGGGATTCTGCTGAATTGTTCAAGTTTTTATTCAGGTCTCTTCCTTTATTAAATGCAGAGGGCTTAAAATATCCGTCTCTCCATAAATCCACTGATACTTACAAATTATCAATGTTTGAATAATTTCCCCCAGGCTGTTCAGCCTGGAGAAGAGGAGGCTGAGGGGAGGCCTCATCCCTGTCTCCAACTGCCTGAGAGGAGGTTGTGGGGAGGTGGGGGTTGGTCTCTTCTCCCCAGTGACAGGGGATGGGAGGAGAGGAAATGGCCTCAAGTTGTGCCAGAGGAGGTTTAGCTTGGGTATTAGGAAAACTTTCTTCCCTGAAAGAGTGAAGCCCTGGCAGAGGCTGCCCAGGGAGGGGGTGGAGTCTCCATCCCTTGAGGTGTTCAAAAAATGTGTAGCTGTGGCACTTTGGGCACAGTTTAGCAGGCACCTTGGGGTTGGGTTGATGCTTGGACTTGATCTCAGAGGTCTTTTCCACACGATTCCATGATCCTAAGAACGCTGGCCACAGGAATCTCAATTTCTGTTTAGAGAAGTGCTTCAATGAGCAGGGTTGGATGGAGAACAACAACAACAACGTGGCACCCTTGGGCAGAAACTCAACCAGCCTGGCAGAAATGTGGAGCAGTCAGGAGGAGCTTCCAGAAATGGGCTCTGATGGTTTGTGTAACCAGCACGCAGCCCGAGGCTGCCTCAGTGACTTGGGCACCGCGCTTCCTCGGGGATTTTTAAATAAGAGCAACTGAATTAGCAGAGAAATTAGATGGGGAGTGCAAGATGTGGAGCTGAAAAGCTGAAATGCTCCTGTTTTTCCAGACCACAAATTTTCCTGTTTCTCATGTTGGCACTAATTGGAGGTGACATGAGCTCCCATAATGAGATGCTTTGTGTCATAACTTAGTTAATAATGCCCAACTAATTGGCAAGTACATGTTCTGTGAAACAGGAGCGAGGCACCCTGCTCACCACCAAAACCTTTGGAAATGCTGCTCCTCTCCATAATTCATGCAGGCCATCCTGGTCTTTCACCTGACCTGCAGGGATGGAGCCAGAGGCACAAACATATCACAAACTGAATGCCACAACACCATGACACATGCAAGGCTTAGATCCTGGCTACTGAAACCTTCCAAGATGCTTTTCTCCTGCAACCATTCTTCAAAGCCATCCAAGCCTGGAACCATCAACGTTCCAAAAATGCTTTTGTTCTACACAGCAGTAGTGGGAAACTGTTCCCTATTGCACAAGGTGTCCCACCCTGAGAAGACTTTTCCTCTGACAAAGCTGCTCTGGCTGCCCTGGGAAATCCACGTGGCCAGGGAAGCCTTGGGTGGGTAAATGGAAAGGTGTTGGAAGAGCAGGTTCCCTGCTGCTGGTTTTAAAGATTATCATCAAATCAGTGAATCACCTGAGTTGGAAGGGGCCCATCAGGACCATCCAGTCCAACTGCTGTCCCTGCACAGGACACTGCCAACACTCACCCCGTGGGACTGAGGGCAGTGGCCAAATGCTTCTGGAATGCTGGCAGAGCAGGGGCCCTGACTGCTTCCCTGGGGAGCTGTTCCAGTGCTCCACCACCCGCTGGGGGAAGAACCTCTTCCCAATGTCCAATCTCCCCCTGCCCTGGCACATCTTCCTGCCATTGCCTCCAGTCCTGTCCCAGGTCCCCAGAGAGCAGAGCTCAGCCCCTGTTTCCCCTCCCTCCCTTGGGAGAAGGCACAAACAGCTCTGAGATCCCCTCTCAGGCTCCTCTTCTCCAGCTGAACAGCCCAAGGCACTTCAGCCTCTCCTCACACACTTCCCCTCCAGACCCTTCCCCAGCTTTGGGGCCTCCTCTGGACACTCTCCAGTGCTTTGATGTCCTTTTTACCCTGTGGTGCCCAAAGTGCCCCCAGTGCTCCAGGTGGGGCCTCCCCAGTGCAGAGCAGAGCAGGACAATCCCCTCCCTCTCCCGGCTGGCCATGCCCTGCTGGATGCCCCCCAGGACACGCTTGCCCTCTTGGCTGCCAGGGCTCTGTTGCTGATACAAATCAGCTGCTCAATTTCTCATCAAAATTGAAGATTAGATGTTGGGTTGAGGACTTGCAAGGACTGACAGAAGGAGGGGGAGCTGCATTCCCTGGACACAATAGGGCATTGGTGAAAGAGCATTTCTGAAGCTCAAAGAACATGAGGCTGCATTATTTGTGTGAAAGACTCTAACGACAGCTTTGACTCTAAAATGAGAGGGAAAACTGGTGGCAGACTTGGTGTTATTTATTACAGGTATCACAGAGGCACTTTCAGACTCACTGAACACCTCGAGCGTGTTGCCTCCTCTGCAGCGTGTTCCCTGTAATTGTTACAAGGTGGATGTGGCTCTGCAGTTGTCTTGTATTTACACAGATTTATTGCAATAAATGAAGGTCTTGTAACACACATGACATGACCTTTGCGAACGAGGATCAATCAGGTGGAAAGCAGAGCTCCAGCAGCTTCTACCTGCTTCGGAGACAGGCAGCTGTGCAAAGAGCATAGAAATATGGGAGTGATTTGTCTGTGTTCAGAAGAGGTTGGAAAATGTGGGGTTAAATCTTTGTTCCCCAAAACCTGCTCCCTGCACAGCGCTTCACCCGCAACGGTAGATTCAGCAA
This sequence comes from Tapera naevia, assembly GCA_033556795.1. Taxonomy (NCBI): domain Eukaryota; kingdom Metazoa; phylum Chordata; class Aves; order Cuculiformes; family Neomorphidae; genus Tapera; species Tapera naevia. The sequence goes on from JAUMJJ010000307.1 coordinate 967,515, forward strand.
CGGGACAAAACCCACCCAACTGATGTTCTTAGAATCATAGAATGGCTTGGGTTGGAAGGGACCCTAAAGATCATCCAGTTCTACCCCCCTGCCATGGGCAGGGACACCTCCCACTGGATCAGGGGCTCAAAGCCCAATTGTATAATCAAACTCAACAATCAAACGAGGCATTGTTTAAGAGCAACACAAGACTTGGATTTACCTTCTTAGTTATCTAGTAGAGGTGGAAATCAGATTCAAGCAACCTTTAAAGATTCCCATGGTCCCATCAAGGTGCAGAGAGCTCATTATAGTGGATGTAAAGCCAGAATCCCTCAGGGTCTGTAAATGCGTGACAGAGCAGTTTGGGTTGGAAGGGACATCAAAGCCCACCCTTTTCCATCCCCCTGCCATGGGCAGGGACACCTCCCACTGGATCAGGGGGCTCCAAGCCCCATCCAACCTGGCCTTGAACACCTCCAGGGATGGGGCAGCCACAGCTTCTCTGGGAAACCTGGGCCAGGGCCTCCCCACCCTCACAGGAAAACATTTCTTCCCAAGATCTCATCTCAATGTCCCCTCTTTCAGCTGAAAACCCTTCCCCCTCATCCTGTCCCTGCACTCCCTGATCAAGAGCCCCTCCCCAGCTTTCCTGGAGCCCCTTTCAGTCCTGGGAGGCTGCTCTAAGGTCTCCCCAGAGCCTTCTCTTCTCCAGGCTGAACAACCCCAACTCTCTCAGCCTGTCCTCACACCAGAGGGGCTCCAGCCTTTGGATCACCTTCCAGTTTACAGGTTCTGAAGAAGTTCCCCAAGCCCTTCTGGGGAGATGATCCTCTCCATGGCACAGACTCCTCCATCTCTCACCCAGTTTTTGGTCCCACAGTGCTACTTTTGCAGGGAAGTGTGGCTGCTGACACTTTTGCACGTGCAGCACTGAAGTATTAAGAGTTGTTAGACCAGCCTCAACCCATTGCTGGCACATCCCAAAATCTAACTGCTGGGCTATTAATTTGTGGCAGTTTCAGCAGCAGCAGAGCACATGTTTTCCAACCCAAATACCTTGAAAACAAGTTGTGCCTTATGTTTGAATGTCAATGGAGACGTGATCTAAAGGAACAGATGTTGTTTTCAGTGAAATTCCATCTCTGCATGCAAATTTGTGGAAGACTTGAGTGACTCCATGGAAATACCCTCTGCTTAATACATACACTGTGACAGAGCTTCAGCCTGTATATACCAGATGGAGCAAACCTTAATAGGGGAGACCTTTTAGCCTTCTACAACTGCCTGAAAGGAGGCTGTGGTGAGGTGGGTGCTGGCCTCTTCTCCCCAGTGGCAGGTGATGGGATGAGAGGAAACAGCCTCAAGTGTCACCAGGGGAGTTTTAGATTGGATATTAGGAAGAATGTCTTTACAAAAAGAGTAGTGAAGCCCTGGCAGAGGCTGCCCAGGACAGTGGTGCAGTCTCTATCCCTGGAGGGGTTCAAAGTATATGTAGGTGTGGCACTTTGGGACATGGTTTAGTAGGCACAGTGGGGTTGGGTTGGACTTGATGGTCTTAGGGGTCTTTTCCAGTCTTAATGATTCAATGAGGAGCCGAGCCTGTAGGCAAATACACAAATCAAGACCCTATGAACTGCAAGGTAGGGTTTAGTTTCATGCCTAAATCCAATGAAGGGCACAAGGGCTTGCAATGGGCTTGGAGCTTTTGCTCCAACCTTCTCTTCTCCCCTTATTGTTTCTTCACAGTCTGAGTTTGCATTCAGTGGCACTTGCGCTTTCCAACACAGAGGAGGCAACTTCAGAGAGCAAATCTTGGACATTTAAAAATATCTCCCTTTCCGGTGGACTGTAAAAACTCCCTCAGGGAAAGAGAGAGGGAATTGTGCAGCAATTTTAATCAGGCAAAAACTGAAGCAAAGGACTGATTACGGAGTTATTTAGATGATAGACTTCTGACTACAGCTTTGTAATCACACGGCAGCCACCGTTCAACCATGTAATAACCAGACGACTGTACATCTGCCTTGCTGTGCACATTGATAAAGAATGCATGGCTAACACTTATTTACCTTTATTAGCTGCATTCTCCATAATTAGCTCAGCTGCTTGCGGTAGTTCTCAGTGCCTGGATCAGCTGCAATTGTGTTTACATTAAAGTTACTGAATCTTTCAACGTCCTCTTGGGCAAATCACAGAATGGTTTTGGTTGGAAAAGAGCTTTAAGGTCATCAAGTCCAACCATGGATCCAGCCCTGCTAATTCTTCCACCAGACCATGTCCCCAAGTACAACATCTGCTTGTCTTTTAAACCCCTCCAGGGTTGGGGACTCAACCCCCTCTCTGGCAGCCCCTGACTGGGCCTGAGAACCCTTTCTTGTAAAGAAATTCCTTCTAATACCCATCCTAAATCTCCTCTGGTGCAACTTGAGGTCATTTCCCCTTGTCCTTTTGCTTATTACTTGGGAAAAGAGACCAACCCCCCCCTCCCCACAGCCTCCTCTCAGGCAGTTGGAGACAGGGATGAGGTCTCCCCTCAGCCTCCTCTTCTCCAGGATAAACAGCCCCAGCTCCCTCAGCTGCTCCCACAACCCCTGTTCTCCAGCCCCTTCCCCAGCTCTGGTCCCTTCTCTGGATGCTCTCCAGCCCCTCAAGGTCCTTCTTGGAGTGAGTGACCCAGAACTGAGCCCAGGATTCAAGATGAGGATTTATCAAAAGCAAAAAGTACCCATAGCATAATCTCAGAATAAATGGACACGTCAAGAAAGTTAAGTTTCCAGAAACCTAAGTTTATCGGAGCCAAACTGGTGTCTGCGGTGGGAAGTGTTTTGGTGCTCTCTGTGGGATGTCACTCAGCCAGAGAAAGAGGCCAGCCTCCTGCTGGGTGTTACAAATAGATGAAGCAGGCAAAAAGTGACAGCAGCCTGGAAACTGGTGTGTGAGGCCTTGCTGACTTGCTGGGGTACATGAGTACCCTGGGAGGAAGGGTGATGGATGCTGATCGCCTTGGATCTAAGACAGGCTGCATGTCTAAGACTGTATCCTGGGCTGCATCTAAAGAATCGTGGCCAGCAGGGTGAGGGAGGGGATTCTGCCCCTCTGCTGTGCTCTGGTGAGACTCCACCTGGAGCCCTGTGTCCAGGGCTGGAGTCCCCAACTTAAGAAGGATATGGAACTGTTGGAATGGGAGGACACAGAGATGATGGGAGCACTGGAGCCCCTCTGCTATGAGGACAGGCTGAGAGTTGGAGTTGTTCAGCCTGGTGAAGAAAAGGCTCTGGGGAGACCTTAGAGCAGCCTCCCAGGACTGAAAGGGGCTCCAGGGAAGCTGGGGAGGGGCTCTGGATCAGGGATAAGATGAGGAGGAACAGTTTTCAGCTGAAAGAGGGGAGATTGAGACTAGATCTTAGGGAGAAATGTTTTTGTGCTTTCAGAAGCATTTGGCCAATGCCCTCAGTCCCACGGGGTGAGTGTTGGGAGTGTCCTGTGCAGGGACAGAAGTTGGACTGGATGGTCCTTTTGGATCCCTCCTACTCTGGTAGTTCTATGATTCCATGATTCCACGATTCTATGACCACTTGCCACCTCCCCATGGAAGTAGCACCAGTTGCCCACTCTCACCCAACCCAAGCAAGAATTTGTCTTTCCAATACAGTGTTTACAGGGCTTAGAGGAAGCAATCTTGCCCTGCCCTTGTAAATGGGTGTCTCTGCTCAACACTGAAAGCATCAGTAGGTTAAAGAGAAAAAAGCTGCCTGTGTCACTAACAGATAGATAGTTTGACTGTCTTAATTTACCTCCTAGAGATCACAGTATCATAAGGTTGGAAAAGCCCTTTGAGATCATTGAGCCCAACCTAAAGATGGGAGCCTCTGCTATATTTATAAATCCACTTTTTGCCAAAGAGAAAAGCAACTTAGAGAGAAAGTGTCCTGTCATGAAATTAATTGAAATCATTCAGCTCATAATGTTCATTAGGCATTGCCTTCAGGAACTTAATGAATACTATGGACACCACAAAAGACTACACTAAGTGTGTGCTGATTTAGTGAGCATCTGTGGGTCTTATTTACAACTGAAAAGAAAACTGATAAGGATATAACATCAACAATTAAAATGAAGGAAGGAAAAGAGATGAAGCTGTGTATGCAGATTCAGCCTCTGAGTGGAGCTGTTTCTGATTTATCTTCATCTTTAATTATATCTTTATCTGTAATTGTATATTTATATCTATATCTTTAATATAATATCTTTATGTTTATCTTTCTATCTCTAATTTCACAATCACATGGCATTTTTATTCTCAGGTCCTCTGCCTCATTCCTCACACACAGAACAGAGACCATTCCCTTAACAAGAGAAAATCAATATTTTCCTTTTCAGCATTGTGCAGCATGTGATCTACATCCTGATTTATTGTGTGCTCTCCAAACTCTGCTCCAAAAGCAGATGTATTTACCTACAAATTTAATTTTCTATATGAAGGAGGAGTGGTTTTACAGACTGGGAGCAGCTGCACAGAGTGCTCAGGGTTGAAAGTCTCCACTAACTGTGGGCATCAGTTTTGAAATATCAATTACAGTATTTTTAGCCCACTTAGCATTATTTCCATGTTCTGGGATGCCATACACAGCTGTGAACGCTCAGTGCTTGGGCAAATCTGCCACCAGGGTCACGGGACAAGCAGCCAGAAACCAGGGAGCACAAAGATGGAGACCACTCAGAGCCTCATGAGCCAAATCCCACAAAGCACGCAGACCTGGGCTTCACACAGTGAAACACAGAAGCCACAATGTTCTGCTGTGTGGGAGGAAAATCAGGCACCAGAGAAAGGTAACCCCAAAATCACAGAATCACAGAATGGTTTGGGTTGGAAGGGACCTTAAAGCCCACACAATCCCACCCCCCTGCCATGGGCAGAGACACCTCCGACTGAATCATCTGGTTGGAAAAGACCTGCAAGACCATTGAGTCCAACTGTCCCTGTCCACTACTAAACCAGATTCCTGAGAAACTCATCCACCCATCTTTTAAACCCCTCCAGGGATGGGGACTCCACCCCCTCCCTGGCAGCCTCTGACAGGGCCTGAGAACCCTTTCCATGAAGAAATGTTTCCTGATGTCCAATCTGACCCTGCCCTGGTGCCACTTGAGGCCATTTCCTCTCCTCCCATCCCCTGTCACTGGCGAGAAGAGACCAACCCCCACCTCCCCACAACCTCCTCTCAGGCAGTTGGAGACAGGGATGAGGTCTCCCCTCAGCCTCCTCTTCTCCAGGATAAACAGCCCCAGCTCCCTCAGCTGCTCCCACAACCCCTGTTCTCCAGCCCCTTCCCCAGCTCCAGCCCCTCAAGGTCCTTCTTGGAGTGAGGGGCCCAGATCTGAACGCATCTTAAAACACCTTATATCAACACCTTAAAAACAGTGAAAGATTTGGAGGACTTGTGGAGCAACCAGAGACATACAGTGACCGTAGTCTGGAGGTCTAACATTCAAATGCAAACCCATAGCCTATGTTATCATCCCTGTTAATGGCATCCTGAAAATAGGAACACTGGCAGAGGCTGCCAGGGCAGTGGTGGAGTCTCTATCCCTGGAGGGGTTCAAAAAGTGTGTAGACATGGCTCTTTGGGACATGGTTTAGTAGCCACGGTGGGGTTGAGCTGATGGTTGGACTCGATGACCTCAGAGGTCTCTTCCAAACTCACTGTTTCTATGAAAAGCCAACCCCTTCTTGCAGGTATTGTGTGCTGAAGAGTTCAGGTTTGAAACAGCCAGGGGGAAATGGTTCAGCTTTACCTTTCTGGAAGGTAATTATTTCTGCAGCTGCAGAACTTAGCCATTTGTGTCCTCTATTCTCACAGCCTTCAACAACTCAGGGATGAGGGCAAGTGCGTGCGTGACACGAGTGACTGTAAATCAGCTCCTCTGCTCCATCCATCACAGCACTGGGTGACAGCAATGGGTGTCCTGCCTCTGACTCCCCTTGCCTGAGCAAAACCCAGGCTCTGAGCAGGTTCTCAGCACGTCCTTACTCTTTCACCCTTCTCCTTGCATTAGCAGAAGGATGTCAGGTTAAGCCGCTTCCCCAGGGCCTCTGGAGATACAACATGAAGAGCTGTGTCAAAGACACAATGTAGATTGAAGCAGCCCTGTAACAAGAACTCTCCTCTCCAGGGGAAATCCTTTTGGAAAGGCTGCTCTTTGTGTGTGAGAGCAAAAGTTGTAAACAACAGCAGCGACCAGCACAAGCAGAGGTGATGAAGAGGCTCGAAAACCTTTAATAATTGAAGGGTTTTCTCACTCATTCTAACCCCAGTAGACAGCAAGACATTCCTTACACATCCCCTGTGCCACTCCCAATGCTCAGACTCCACAGCTGATCTGCCACTTTCCTCTGACAATCCATTCCCAAGGGCTTGATTGCCCAGAGCAGTGGTGGCTGCCCCATCCCTGGAGGTGTTCAAGGCCAGGTTGGATGGGGCTCGGAGCCCCCTGATCCAGTGAGAGGTGTCCCTGTCCCTGGATGGGCTTTGAGGCCCCTTCCAACCCAAACAATTCTCTAATCACACGATTCAAGACCCAAAGTGTAGAGTGGGAAATGTCTCACTGATTTTCATGGGTTTGATTCCAGACCTGTTTTATCATTATCTCAGAGCAGAAATCTGAAGGTGTGAAGAGTGTGAATTTCTTAGTTCTGAGAGGACCTACATGTGATGCCTACATTTCCTCCCATGGCCATGGAATTTGGCACTACAGAAGGAGTCCTCACAGAACCCTGGAATGGTTTGGGTTGGAAGGAACCTTAAACCTCATCGAGCTCCAACCCCCCTGCCATGGGCAGAGACATCTCCCACTGGATCAGAGGGCTCAAAGCCTCATCCAACCCAGCCTTGATCAACCTCCAGGGATGGGGCAGCCACCACTGCTCTGGGCAACCTGGGCCAGGGCCTCCACACCCTCACAGCAAAATATTTCTCCCTAACATCTCATCTCAATCTCCCCTCTTTCAGCTTAATACTCCACCCCTTATCATATCCCTGATCAAAAGCCCCTCCCCAGCTTTCCTGGAGCCCCTTTCAGTCCTGGAAGGCTGCTACAAGGTCTCCCTGGAGATTTCTCTACAGCCTTTGAGAAAAAGCCCAACCAAATCTTCTGATAGAAAAGATGGGAATCTTGACTGGTTCCATATCTTTTTTCTCATACAATGGAATTAAAGTTTCTTGGATTTTAGTCTCTAAAATTCAAGCTTCTGATCAAAACTGCATACCTACCCTCCCTCTCTACAGCAGAGTAAAACAGAACTTCAATAGGTGATTCATCCAAAGCTGAGACAAGAAGAATGAACCACTCTGCAGATGCTCCAGACAGAGCTTCTTTCCTAAAGGATCCCAGGTACAGCCCATGAAACTCCTCAGGTGACATTTTACACCAGTTGCCCTGTACAGTCCAACCCCAATAAAATCCAGCCACTTATTGCCCATGACCTTGCAGATTGTCCAGTCTTTATTGGAGAAACATCCTCATGAAAGATCAGTTTGGAACAACTGAAAAGCCCTATTTCACACTTTCCTGACACCTCATGAAGCTCTCATGCATTTACTGTCCAGTGCAGAAATATCATATCAGAAACTCATGAAATGGAATCAGAGGTCCAAAAGAAGCCAACAGAGCAAACAGAGTCCCCTTCCCTGGAGGTGTTCAAAAGATGGGTGGATGAGTTTCTCAGGGACATGGTTTAGTAGTGACAGGGATGGTTGGACTCAATGATCTTAAAGGTCTTTTCCAACCAGATGATTCTATGATTATTCCCATCTGGTCCCATAACACACACGTATCTCAAATGACTTCTGGTTTCCTCTGTCCACTTGGGATGGACAGAGGAATAATCTTGTAGCACTGTCTTTGGAACAAAAGTGTCTGGGTTTTCTTAGGTGATGTCTGCAAACTTCCTACCACTGCAAATTTTACATTATTCTCCCAAGGGATGGAGGGGAAACAGGGGCAGAGCTCTGCTCTCTGGGGACCTGGGACAGGACTGGAGGCAATGGCAGGAAGATGTGCCAGGGCAGGGGGAGATTGGACATTGGGAAGAGGTTCTTCCCCCAGCGGGTGGTGGAGCACTGGAACAGCTCCCCAGGGAAGCAGTCAGGGCCCCTGCTCTGCCAGCATTCCAGAAGCATTTGGCCACTGCCCTCAGTCCCACGGGGTGAGTGTTGGCAGTGTCCTGGGCAGGGACAGCAGTTGGACTCCATGGTCCTTGTGGGGCCCTTCCAACTCAAGTAACTCTATGATTCTGTGAAAATCAGTGTTCATTTAATGCAGACGAGGCAAACAACTTCTGTAAGTGTCAAGTAAAGGCTTTAAGGGGGAAACAGGACAAAAAACAACTGAAACACTCAGTTGTACAAAGCAAATACTCTGGGGCTGAAGCAAGAATAAATGCCCATTGATTATTTCCAGTGTAATACCCTCAGGTACTGCTGGCACAAAAGGCACTGCTAATGAAGACATTCCTATTTGGATACACACCACAACATTTATTTTGCTTCCCTAATTAAACTTTCATACAGGATCTTGGGTTTGATTGGTTTCTATGTTTATGCTGTGTTGGGAATTCCTTCTGACTCTGAAATATTTACAGCTACATGGACCAAATTCCTCCAATGTTCTGCACTCCATCTCTTTCACAACAGTAACTTTTGCCAATGCACTTCTGCATCTCTTGTTTATCTGCATGGAGAAGCACAAGAGTGAGAAGAGTTCCAGCCCCTTGCCTGCAGGTGGACAAAGTTTGGAACAAGCAACGTGGTGATTTTTTTTCTCCCTGACTAGAGTGTTAACAAAACTGAAGTTGATGGCTTGATTTAATAACCCTCCAGCCATGACAACTTGTAGCTTATTTTCACCTTCAGAGATGCTTTTTTGCTAAAGAATGGGCAGGAGGGAGGTTGGAGGTTGTCACAGTTGGTCTTGATGCTGTCATGTTGCTATGCCCATTGCGTGTCAGAAAGTCTGTTTTATACCCCTCCTTGCTTTTACCAGACCTGACTTTTGATTTTCACAGGGAAGAAAATGAAGTTCTACTGCCTGTGTTTCAGGCCAAGAAGCAGGAAAATGAAAGAGTCTGGGAAGTTGTGAGGCCACTGAATGCGCACAGCCCAACAGGGAACACATTGTGTGCAGCACCAAAGCTAAGATTATGATATTTTTACCCACTTGGCATGTCTTTTAATGTGTAATATGTTCCCACAGTGCTGTTATATGGACCAATAGAAAGTGTAATTTGTCATTAAATGTGACCATAAAGCTCATTCCTGCATGGAATCCCAGGGGCTTTGTGGCCATTTCTGATTCCTTGCTAAGAGTTTTCATAGAATCACAGAATGGTTTGGGTTGGAAGGGACCTGAAACCCACCCAGTTCCACCCCCTGCCACTGGCAGGGACACCTCCCACTGGATCAGCAGGCTCCAAGCCCCATCCAACCTGGCCTTGAACACCTCCAGGGATGGGGCAGCCACCACTGCTCTGGGCAACCTGGACCAGGGCCTCCCCACCCTCACATTTCCTCCTAAAATCTCCTCTAAATCTCCCTTCTTTCAGCTTAAATTTGTTCCCTCCCCATCCCTGCCCTCCTTGTGTTGTTCTCAGCCTAAAGTAAAGTCTCCAGCACTGGTCACCTTCATCCTTTTCCTCTGGGAGTCTGTTCCACAGTTCTGTCCATCCCACCCTACAAGTCCCTTGCGACTGCTCAGTTGCATCCCCATCATTTATCCCATCAGGTTTCTCTTTGACTTTCACAGCTTACATCAGACAATTTTTTTTCCTCCTTTCTTTTTTTTAATGTTCTTTTGTATTTAGTGAAAAAAAATGACAAACATAAGGTTGCACAGCAATTATCTTGCTGCAAAACAGGACCTTCTGCAACCTTCTTCTGAGCATCCCATTGGTATTAACACCAATGCCAGCCATCTGCCTGCGAGAAATTGTGCTGCCTGTCCCCACTAAGCTGATGGATTCAATAACCTTTCCAAAAATCACTGCATCATGGCTTGTTTTTCTTGTTTACAGGTGCCCATCACTGGGGAGCGGGGAGTATTTACCACTCTTATTCAGCTGTGTAAATAGGGATATTTCTGACTTCTGTAATTTTTTAATCTGCTTCACCAGGGGGGTTGTTTGTTTATTTTTACAGCTACTCAAACCCATACAGCAAAGGAGCTGGGAGACAGAGCTGCTCAAAAGACTGGTTCATATTAACATAAGACATACTCTTATTAAGTAGTTGATGTGTTTCATCACGAAAAGATCCTAAAGCTGCTGTTGATATAACGTCCCAAAAATATGTAAAAAAATTCCTCAGTTCAACAAATGTGGGGAAATATATTTGAATATAATGCACTGAAGCCTTGACTAGAAAAGTGAGGTGCTTCTGGAGGACTACTCTTGTCAGGATTTATTGGGGACACAACGCAATATATCAAAGAAGGACTCCAAGGAGCCTTTTTACGATTGTAAAATGGCCTTGAAGAGGGAATTTGTTGCATGTAAAACAGAAAAGCTACCTGCCACTTATCTTATGCTGGAAATAGCCCAGTGTTCAATTTGGATGGTGATAGAAACAGCGGAAGGGAAACGAAATGGCTCAGGGAAGAACCTGGTCCACAAATGAAAGCCCAGAAAATGCTACAGGTACTTCACAAGATCAATTCTGACTAACTGACAGCTCCAGTGTTTTTTCCACCTTCTCTCTTCCTATTCTTCTTTATTTTGTTTTGTCGGCTTCAACCAAAGCTGTTTTCTTACTAAGATCTTAGTGAGAACAACAAAACTTCCCTTGTGTCAAGCTGCTGAAGAAACACACAGGCTGTCATCACCTGTCAGTGGCACAGAATCCTGGAATCATGGGATGACTCAAGCTGGAAGGGACCCACAAGAACCATCGAGTGCAACTGCTGTCCCCTGCACAGGACACTGCCAACACTCACCCCGTGGCACTGAGGGCAGTGGCCAAATGCTTCTGGAATGCTGGCAGAGCAGGGGCCCTGACTGCTTCCCTGGGGAGCTGTTCCAGTGCTCCACCACCCGCTGGGGGAAGAACCTCTTCCCAATGTCCAGTCTCCCCCTGCCCTGGCACATCTTCCTGCCATTGCCTCCAGTCCTGTCCCAGGTCCCCAGAGAGCAGAGCTCAGCCCATGTTTCCCCTCCCTGTTTGAGTTGGAAGGGACCTCAGAGCCCATCCAGTTCCACCCCCTGCCATGGGCAGGGACACCTCCCACTGGATCAGGGGGCTCAAAGCCCCATCCAACTTGGCCTTGAACACCTCCAGGGATGGGGCAGCCACCACTGCTCTGGGCAACCTGGGCCAGGGCCTCCCCACCCTCACAGGAAAATCTTTCCTTCTCCTCTGATGAAGCCATCACTGCCCCTTCTGCCACTCATAACACCTTTTGACCTTTCCACCTCACCCTTTCCTGGGGTGATGCCACTCTCTGAGGTACTCAAACACCCCAAGTGAACCATATCCAACTAGGAAAAAAATATTAAAGTTATATGTCTTGATTTATATCTCTGGGGTGCATTGGGGTGAAAGAAGGAAATCCTGGTTTCAGGCTCAGGAAGGGTTAAAGAAAATAAAGCCAATGAATCAAGGAAAAGGAAGTCTCTGATGAAAGTCTTTGTCCCTCCTTGTAAATACAAAGTGAGCAGAGCCACAGGTAGATCCTACAGAAGCAGAAACAGAATTACAGTGTTTGAGCTGAGAAAAGCTCACTCAGTCATTTGTGTCTGTCTCATATAAGAGAAACCACCAAATTTCACCTTTTTTTAACCCTAATAATTTATGCTTCTCTCAAGTGTAGCTTCATTCCAAAGTTTTCAAGTCCCTGAGTAACGCAGAGGCGATGTGAGATGGGACACAGCCAGCACACTGAGCCATCCTTTCATCTCCCTTGGCTTTTGCCATCACACCAGGAACAACACAACAGTGATGGGAGAGAAACCTGGGCCGATTCCTTCGACTGCAGGTGCCTGGAGTGATGTGGTGGCACCACAAAGCATCCTGCAATTATGAAGATGATCCTCCTTAACTCATCACAGTCTTCCACCCCTTTCATTAAGCCAACAAGGGAATAAAGTTGTGTATAAAGGTAAAAAGCCACTGCTTAAAACCTTCTTTTAACAGAAGTGTTACAGCTTAATGTTCTTGGAAGCACAACACATCAATCACTACAAGGATAAACACAAAATAAGCAGTCAAAGCTCATATTAACTCTTTCCCTCCCTCTTACCTGTGGCGAGGTGTGAGGTTACAGCACTTCACTACCCTGGGGAGGGAGAAAACTCATCACAAAAAGGTGAACCAGCTCGGTCACCAACTGAATTGTACACTGGACTCCTGACTAATGTGACTGTCACATAAATACTTGCACTTCCAGGAAGGGGATGCATTGCTGATGCTCCCACCATGTTTTTTAATAACTGCCTTTAGATGCTAATCTGTGCTGAGCTCCCTGCTTTGCTCCACACGGTGCCCTGGGATCAGAAAGTCATGAGATGATAGAATCATAGAATGACTTGGTTGGAAAAGACTTTTGAGATCATCGAGTCCAACTGTCCCTGTTCACTACTGAACCAGATCCCTGAGATATCCTCGGTGAGCCTCCCTGTACAGGTCATGCTGGAAGGAGTCAGATCAAACTGTGAAATAGAAGGGGAAAACTCAAATGGCCAAGGTCCAGTTGTCTCCTTTGCCAAGCAAGGGCAGATTAGGACATCCCCTAGAGCACTGTGACTTGGAGAGTTGTCCAGCAGCACCAAGCACCTCATTGGGGCCAACATGGCCTTGAGGTTTCCACAGATTATGGCAGGGAGAGTGCTATGTTATCTGTTAACTGTGTAAATCAGGAAAGAAAAGGCCTTTTGCATAAATCACAGAATCATGGAATGCTTTGGGTTGGAGGGGACCTCAAAGCCCATCCAGTTCCACCCCTGCCATGGGCAGGGACACCTCCCACTGGATCAGGGGGCTCCAAGCCCCATCCAACCTGGCCTTCAACACCTCCAGGGATGGGGCAGCCACAGCTTCTCTGGGAAACCTGTGCCAGGGCCTCTCCACCCTCACAGGAAAACATTTCTCCCTAAGATCTGATCTCAGTCTCCCCTCTTTCAGCTCAAAACCCTTCCCCCTCATCCTATTCCTGCACTCCCTGATCAAAAGCCCCTCCCCAGCTTTCCTGGAGCCCCTTTCAGTCCTGGGAGGCTGCTCTAAGGTCTCCCCAGAGCCTTCTCTTCTCCAGGCTGAACAACCCCAACTCTCTCAGCCTGTCCTCACACCAGAGGGGCTCCAGCCCTCAGATCATCTCTGTGGCCTCCTCTGGACTCGCTCCAACTGCTCCAGGTCCTTCCTGAGCTGAGGACTCCTGCACTGGGCACAGAGCTCCAGCTGAGTCCTCATGAGAGTGGAACAGAAGGGAAGACTCCCCTCCTGGCCCTGCTGATCACACAGAGACAAATCTTCTGTTTGTTGATGTCTGTGATCAGCTGCAAGAGAGTTTGGTTCTCCAAATCTCACACTGAAAACAATACCTCCTGCTAAGTTCCTGGAGCAAACCAGTCCTCAACTCAGGGTTTGGCGGCTGGAATTGCAACCCCTTGAGCTGTGCCTCTGTTAAAACCACATTGATCTGAGTTTCAACAAAACCAGCCCAAGGACTGTGCTGCAAAGCCTCCAAAATTCATTGATCCACACCTCAAAGAGGAGACTGCTGTGGTCTTATCAAAAGCAGAATAAATCAAGTTAACACACTACAAATACACAAAGGCTGCAGGTTTATCGCTGGTTTAATTTATGTTATTACTAACAAAAAATGATGCTTGAGCAGAGCTCTAAAAGAGTAATCTAGTAAAAGCTCTGTCCCAAGGGATTTGCAGGCCAAAAATAGCTGAACTTTAACATCTCAGCTGCAGAGCTAAGTGTGCTGTGTGGGGAATTAGAAGTGTGCCAGATATGAAACTGGTCCCACTGTGAACAGAAGTTTACTCTTTGCTGACCGTGACCAGGCTAAGTGCTGGCACAGGAGGCTGTTTGCAGGTGTGCAGCCCCAAAACCCCTCCATCAGAGGGGAGGGGACACTTTCTGCCACAGGGACAGTCGTGCTTGGTCTGCTGGCTGGGGCTCTGCTCCACCCTTGTTCCAGGCCCAGCACCACACGGCTTCCAGTAGTGAGAAAATTATGGAAGGCATTTAACATTTTATGAAACCATTAAGGAAATAAGAAATAGCAGGTGGCTTTCCCACAACAAAGATATTCTAATTTGGTTTCATTAGGAGACAAAGCTATTCTTTGGTGTATTCTCACCTTGCTATTAAGAGTGCAAATAGAAATTGGGGAACATGCAGAGAGCAAATTGTCTGGCTTGATCCAGATTGTATCAGGCAGCCCACAGAATTCCTTAGGGGCTGGTTAATCATGTATGTCTATGTGGAAAAAAGGGGCAGAGAGCTCCCAAATGCCACAAGGACTTGGTGCTGCCTCAAGAAGGAAGAAGCATCCTTTATTCTGGAAGCTGTTGATAGAATTAATTCCCCTTTACAGCCACTCTCTGATTTAACCCTCATCTTCTTGATTTCCTTTTCTCTCTGTTCTTCATAACATTCACAGCTATATTGCTATTGTTTCCTCCCACAGATTTCCTCCTTTCTGGAACTGGAGCTGTTGGAGCGAGTCCAGAGGAGGCCACAGAGATGATGCAAGAGCTGGAGTCCCTCTGCTGTGAGGACAGGCTGAGAGAGTTGGGGTTGTTCAGCCTGGAGAAGAGAAGGCTCTGGGGAGACCTTAGAGCAGCCTCCCAGGACTGAAAGGGCTCCAGGAAAATGGGGAGGGGCTCTTGATCAGGGATTGCAGGGACAGGATGAGGGGGAATGGTTTTCAACTGAAAGAGGGGAGATTGAGATGAGATCTTAGGGGGAAATATTCTCCTGTGAGGGTGGGGAGGCCCTGGCCCAGGTTGCCCAGAGCAGTGGTGGCTGCCCCATCCCTGGAGATGTTCAAGGCCAGGTTGGATGGGGCTTGGAGCCCCCTGATCCATTGGGAGGTGTCCCTGCCCATGGCAGGGGGTGGAACTGGATGGGCTTTGAGGTCCCTTCCAACCCAAACCATTCTGTGATTCTGTGATCAGTCCCCAGTACCTTAGTTCTGTTCCTTCTGACTCCAGAAAACTTTCAAGGGACCCTCCTCTCTCTCTGACACTTCACTGACAGCTATTAGCTTCTAATAGGAGCTTTGAGCACATATTAGGGTTAAATGACAACACAAGGCAGAAGAAATCCATCTTGTCTTGTTCAGATTACAGGAATTGCATCATTATGTATCTGTGTAGTGCCTGACACAATGGAATTTCAGCCTCAGTCATAGCAAAGCAGAAGAAGAATGAGCACTGCAAGATGCCTCTTGTCAAAAACCAAAGAACTGCATCCATTAGCTTAACACAGGATTAACAAAGGTTTCTGCAAGCTGACAGACCACCAGCCAGCTGCTGAGTGTCACTCCCTTACAAATCCATCTATAACTGAAGCCCACAAATCCAACAATTGTGTTTTGCTAAAATAACATTCCAGAATTAAGTCAGAAAAGCAAATGAATTCATGAACAAAGCTGAACTCACTTAATTTCCAGTTCTTGGTTAATGATGATCTTAAGACCCTTCTCTGGTGCTGGAGCACATCCAGAGAAGGGAACAGAGCTGGGGAAGGGGCTGGAGAACAGGGGTTGTGGGAGCAGCTGAGGGAGCTGGGGCTGTTTATCCTGGAGAAGAGGAGGCTGAGGGGAGACCTCATCCCTGTCTCCAACTGCCTGAGAGGAGGCTGTGGGGAGGTGGGGGTTGGTCTCTTCTCCCCAGTGACAGGGGATGGGAGGAGAGGAAATGGCCTCAAGTTGTGCCAGGGCAGGGTCAGATTGGACATCAGGAAACATTTCTTCATGGAAAGGGTTCTCAGGCCCTGTCAGAGGCTGCCAGGGAGGGGGTGGAGTCCCCATCCCTGGAGGGGTTTAAAAGATGGGGAGATGAGGTGCTCAGGGATCTGGTTTAGTAGTGGACAGGGATGGTTGGACCAATGATCTCAGGTCTTTTCCAAAGGTTCTATGATTTTCCAAGTGGGTCTATGATTACAACACAATGAACGCACGGTTCACCTTAGCTTCTCCTGCCCTTTGGACTTGGTGCTGGTTGTCTGAGATGGTTCAACATTACTTTTTCAGGTTATTTCTGTGCAGATTTGCCCACAGAATCACAGACTAAACCTATGCAAGGGCACTTTGTAACCCAGCTGTGTGCTTTTTGCTGGTGCTGACGTTCATCACAGATTACTTTGAAACCAAATGCCACGAGTGGCCAGCGGTGCGATGCCAGCGAGCTCTATGTGAGGGGTTGAGCACCAGCAAACGAGCACCCAGAACATGAAATAGATTTCACCTTTCCTAGATGAAATATAATTTGACTGCCTATTTAGTCATGCATGCAAGACAGCAGAGAGAAAGACAACGCATCAACCAAGGGAGACTTTCCACAAATAGGTGATGGGCAGCAACTTGAACCCAGGGAGCAGCCACCTTCTCCTGGCTCGCAGGATGAATTCCAGCAGTCCCAGGTGATGTGCTCAGCACTACTGCTGGCAGACACCCAGCTCCACAGCAACCAATGCCTGGATGAGCTTATCTAGATGGGATCTGGCCTGGGATCCAGCGTGGATGGTGCCCCAAGCATCAGCCATGCAAACCACTACTAAAGGAACTGATCTGCTAGTGTGGGGACTGGCAGACTGGTTGCTGTGTCTCGAGTGAGACACCAGCCTGTCAGGCTTGGAGCCCCCTGATCCAGTGGGAGGTGTCCCTGCCCATGGCAGGGGGATTGGAGCTGCATGGGCTTTAGGCTTCCTTCCAACACAAACCATTCCATGATTCTGAGGGGACCAGGAGAAACCTGCAGGGGCAGTGCCAGATGGTTCACATTGCTCCCAGACACTGCAGAGAACAGGGCAGAGCTGGGATACTGCAGCCTTTCCTTATAACATCTGGTGATTGGGGCTGAGGGCAGTGGCCCCTCACTTTCTGCAGCACCTTCTCCTTTATCCCAGTTGCTGTCAGCCCATCTCTATTGGTCTTAGCAGAGGGATTGGAACCCAAAGGGCTTTAAGGTCCCTTCCACTCCAAACCATTCTATGATTCTATGATCTCTCCAGAGGGGACCAGTGGCTGAGTGGCTGACTCAGTAATTCTCACTCCTCCCAGCCCATCATGCTCAATGCATGAATTAAATTGCCTACAAAAAGCTGGAGAGCCACCAGTGAGAGGGAAGATTTCCCCCAAATCTGCTTTCTTCATCAACAGAGCCAACAGCTCCACAGGAAGGTCACCAGGCCTTGTGCTTGGAACTTGCTTTGGTGGGTAGACTGTGTCCTTAATGACTCCTCCACATCTCCCCAGGCTTGTACAGCCTCATTAATGGATGGAAACCCCCTCCTGCCTGGCAACGTTGCAAGGCACAAGGCTGACTGCTGGAGCTCATTACACATCTCCAATATCTATCCCAGCGCTACGTAAATATGAGAGACAGGAATATATTTAATAGCAAAGACTCATTATCTGACTTCCTCGTTTTCTCTGTGTGCAGGAGGTCATTGCACTGCTGTTTCGGGGGTCACACTATCTCCATTGCAAACACATTCCCTTTAGAAACCACTCTTTTTGGTCATTCCACAAAAATCCCAGCGATTACTCCGTCGCAAACAAACCCACTGCGCTGCATACTAACACCAGCCTTAGGTTTCACCTCCCTTTAAGTCTTCATTTGTAGCCTGGCATTGCAGGGCATAATTTGAATTTATAATGCCATCATTCAAGACCGATTTTATGGATTATAGTTCCATTTGGAGCCTTCTCAGTCATAGCAGAGTAAATACTGGATCATCTTTGCGAGAAACTTCCAAATTAATATATCTGCCAAACTTCTGGACTGAATACAAATGAGTTGCTATTACTGGGAACTACAACGACCTCTGTTCCAGACACAAAGGGGGGGAAAAAAAAAAAGAGGAAAGAAAACAAAACTCCAGTGTTTCTCTCTCTTTTCTCTTTGGTGTTAGATTTACTGACAGCCACTCAGTTCTGGTGAGGAAACCACCCTTTAAGTTGTCACTTCTGCGCTGTCTCGGTGGCTTTGCCCATCGGCAGCGTTGGCTGGTGCACGTCAAAGCTGCTTTGCCATCTCTCCTCCTTGGCAGAAAGGCTTCTCATGCTCTCTGCCCACTGCAAAACGTTCAGGGTGACACCTTGAACTCCACAGGCTTCAGCTCCAATGAATTGTCTGGTTTAGTCACAGCTGCTTTGATTTACAGTAGCTGAAAGTCTCTCACTTTGTCTCTCTGGCAGGGGCATTTGGGCAGCAACGTGACAGGTGTGTTTACATGGCTTTCACTCAATGTTGCTCCAGCATCCCCTCTTGTACCAAAGCTGTTGCCCTGATTTGATAAGGGAAGGCAGCCCCAAGCACCATCAATTCCTATATCAGCTTCCAAATCCGAGAGGACACCTTTCTTTAAATAAATCATAGAATCGTTTGGTTGGATAAGACCTTTGAGACCACTGAGTCCATCCATACCTGTCCACCACTAAACCATGTCCCTGAGAAACTCATCTGCCTGGCTTTTAAACCCCTCCAGGGATGGGGTTTATATATTTCATATATTTGTATATATTTTACTACTACTACTACTACTTCCATTTTTATTATTACTATTATTATTGCATTAAAGCTGTGGGTTTAGCTTCCAGCCCACGAGCCTTTTCCTCTCATTTCCCTTTCCTTTGGCAGGGAACTGAATGGAGAGCCCAACGGCTTGGTTTTTGGCTGGTCCAGAGTTAAACTGGCCAAGAAATTTGGTTGAGCAGTTGACTCTCTGGAGAGCAGGGAGGCCCTGCAGAGGGATCTGGACAGACTGGAGAGCTGGACAATCACCAGCTGTGTGAGATTAAACAAGGGCAAGGGCCGGGTGCTGCCCCTGGGACACAGCAACCCTGGACACACGGACAGCCTGGGCTTGGAGAGGCTGGAGAGCAGCCCTGGGGAGAGGGACCTGGGGGCTCTGGGCCATGGCAAGCTGGCCATGAGCCAGCAGTGCCCTGGCAGCCAAGAGGGCAACCGTGTCCTGGGGGGCACCCAGCAGGGCATCGCCAGCCGTGAGAGGGAGGGGATTGTCCTGCTCTGCTCTGCACTGGGGAGGCCCCACCTGGAGCACTGGGGGCACTTTGGGCACCACAGGGTAAAAAGGACATCAAAGCACTGGAGAGTGTCCAGAGGAGGCCCCAAAGCTGGGGAAGGGTCTGGAGGGGAAGTGTGTGAGGAGAGGCTGAAGTGCCTTGGGCTGTTCAGCTGGAGAAGAGGAGCCTGAGAGGGGATCTCAGAGCTGTTTGTGCCTTCTCCCAAGGGAGGGAGGGGAAACAGGGGCTGAGCTCTGCTCTCTGGGGACCTGGGACAGGACTGGAGGCAATGGCAGGAAGATGTGCCAGGGCAGGGGGAGATTGGACATTGGGAAGAGGTTCTTCCCCCAGCGGGTGGTGGAGCACTGGAACAGCTCCCCAGGGAAGCAGTCAGGGCCCCTGCTCTGCCAGCATTCCAGAAGCATTTGGCCACTGCCCTCAGTCCCACGGGGTGAGTGTTGGCAGTGTCCTGGGCAGGGACAGCAGTTGGACTGGATGGTCCTTGTGGGGTGCTTCCAAATCAGGGCATTCCATGAAAATTCTATGAAATTACATGGTGACAGAACTGTACAAGCTGAGCCCACAAACCTCTGCACTGACTTGTGAAGGAGGAATTTTCTCCTTCCCACTCCACACTTCTTTGCCAGGGCACCTTTTCTACAACAAAACTGTTTACTCTCTCGTTGGCAGGTGAGATCCAGCAGCTGCCTTCCTCACGTCACCTCATCCATCACCTGCAGCATCGTGCACGTACCTGGGGAGGCAGGTTCAGCAATGCCAGACTAATTAGTTGAGCAAAGACTGAAAGGCAAACCCTGATCTTTTCTACAGCTTTGAAAACATGATCGAACCACACAAAAGCAGGAGGTACCTTGGGAATGCCCCTAAATTGAAACGGGGAGGTGAGGGGGGGAGGAGGATTTCCAGTAATGCAATTGTCACACTGCTCAAATGGCAAATCTCAGACGAGCAGCAGCTGGGATTTATTACTATTTCATTTGCTATGTAAATCAAAGTGAAGGCAGCAGAAGGAACAAAGGGAGTGAGGGGAAATGCTGTTCAGAAGGTGTCATGGACTAATCAAATGTAATCCTTTATTCAACACTTAGTAGGGAAGAAACAGAAATTCTGTCATCCAGGTTTGAAATACATAGAAACACTGAGTAAGACAAGACAGGGCCCCTATGGGTCTGTATGAGCAGAGGTAAATTTGTATATCAGACACGTACAAATGCTAATCCAGACCAAATATGCCAATGCTAAAACTATGAGGCATTACATTCTGGATTTGATAAAGAATAACAGAAAAACAGGACTGGATGCAGTCTTCCCCTCTACTCCACTCTCATGAGACCTCACCTGGAGCCCTGGAGTCCTCAGCAAAGGAAGGACTGAGTACAGAGGAGGCCATGAAAGATGATCTGAGGTCTGGAGCCCCTCTGCTGTGAGGACAGGCTGGGAGAGTTGGGGTTGTTCAGCCTGGAGAAGAGAAGGCTCCAGGGAGACCTTAGAGCAGCCTCCCTGGAGGTGTTGAAGGCCAGGTTGGATGGGGCTTTGAGCCCCCTGATCCAGTGGGAGGTGTCCCTGCCCATGGCAGGGGGTTGGAACTGGATGGGCTTTGAGGTCCCTTCCAACCCAAACCACTCCATGATTCTGTGAATCTATAATACTATAATTCTATGATTCTGTGATTTGGGGAGTTCATCTCCTCTCTTTACATGCCCTACATAACCAAAATTGTGGGAGAAACAGCAAGATGACAAACACCTTTCTGTTGCAACCAGCCTTTTGACCTCATTGTACATTATTTTAATTTCAGATCTCAATGCCAACAGTGGCTTGCAATGTCTTCTCCTAATCTCATACAGAACTGTTGGGCAATAAAACAGTGACAGCCCCATTGGGTTACAGTTGAGTTCTTGAGGCACGAACTTGCCCAAAGATCAAGTAAGAGAGCTGGGAGTTGTCACCTGCACAGAAGTCCTTCACCCTGGCAGATGACACCAGGCCAGCGACTAAGGAAGGGGAAGGTCTGGTGTTGCAGGATCAGGTCTCCTTGATCTGGATGCTCTTTGATGTCAAAGTCCTTATATCTATAGGAAGGAAAGCCCCGAAAGCCAGAGGATTTTAGCCTTTGTAGGGGGTTAGAGACAAATATTCTGGGATTTAGAAAAGGAGAAAGAATAAAAGATTTGAGAGATGACAGGAGAATTGTGCCCTGAGAGGGAGAGATCTTTAATGAGCATCTGTAAGGAAAGGCTGCCATAGAAAACTCTATAAATCTTCTCTTTTTCATGTATTTTAGTGTCCCAAAACATGGGTCAATAAATATTGCTTTCACTGGGGTGTTTAATGTTTAATAGAATCTCTCCTTTGCCACTTTATTTTGTGGCAGTGACACGACAACGGGAAACTCCGCCTGAAACTTCAGCAGAGGCAACAAGCATTTCTCATAAAACTTCAAGCCCCACAAGGTATCTTCCACATCAAGGTATCTTTGAACTTGTTCGTGTGCTACATGAGATGACCCTCAGCACCTGCAAGTGAGAGTAACACAAAAGCTCACGTGCACTAAATACAAAGCCACCCAAGCTGTGTAACGGCCTCAGGCAGCCTCTCCCAGAGCATCCCGGGCCACTGCAACGTGATTTAGCAAAGAGAAATAGCTCTGTGTTCTGCTGGGTGTCCTCTCCTGAGCTTGTCTCACACACATCTGGGTCAGGGCAACCCCTGGTATCAATACAGGATGGGGAATGATGTGATTGAGGGCAGCCCTGAGGAGAAGGACCTGGGGTGCTGGGGCAGGAGAAGCTCAACATGAGCAGCAACAAGTGCTCCCAGCCCAGAAACCACCCTGTGCTGGGCTGCACCCAGAGCACTGGGACCAGAAGGGAGGGAGGGGATTCTGCCCCTCTGCTCTGCTCTGGGGAGACCCCACCTGGAGCCCTGTGCCCAGTTCTGGAATCCCCAACATAAGAAAGATAGGGAGCTGTTGGAGTGGGTCCAGACGAGGCCATGGAGATGATCCAAGGGCTGGAGGACCTCTGCTATAAGGACAGGCTGAGGGAGCTGGGGTTGTTCAGCCTGAAGATGTCTCTGGGTTGACCTTAGAGCAGCCTCCCAGGACTGAAAGGGGCTCCAGGAAAGCTGGGGAGGGGCTTTTTACAAGGACCTGGAGTGACAGGACGAGGGGGAACAGCTTTAAATTGGAAGGGGGAAGATTTAGACGAGACATTAGGAAGAAATTCTTCACTATGAGGGTGGGGAGGCCCTGGCCCAGGTTACCCAGAGCAGTGGTGGCTGCCCCATCCCTGGAGGTGTTCAAGGCCAGGTTGGATGGGGCTTGGAGCCCCCTGATCCAGTGGGAGGTGTCCCTGCCCATGGCAGTTGGAACTGGATGATTTTTAAGGTCTCTTCCAACCCAAACTGTTCCATGATTCTAATATTCTACTCCTACCATGTGCTTGGTTAAAGTCTCCGAGGAAAGAGAATGAATTCTTCCATGTTTTAGTTAACATAGGGAAGATGCCAGAGTAGTGAGTAGAAACTGAAGTTCTCAGACCTACAAGAGCATCAGTTCCTCTGTCCCTGAGGTGTTACGAGGATGGAGCAGGTCTCTTTCTCTCCTCTCTCATTTCTCTGCCTGTTTTCTCTTGGTGTAGTTGCATGACAGCATCAAAGGGAGAAAACCAGTTCAGTGACAGCTTCAAAGGGGGAAAAAACACCTCACATGAGGAAAACATAGAATCATAGAATGGTTTGAGTTGGAAGGGACCTTAAAGATTGTCTAGTTTATCTGCTAATGCTACCTGAGCCCCCAAGTTGCTCTCCAGTGGCAACAATTTTCAGCTTCTCCTGACTTTGGTTGGGTTTCAGCCCAAATCCTGCCATTGTGGGAAAGAATGGAAACCTTCTTCCAGTCAATGTGCTGTGCTTAAATCTGATCCTTATATCTGATCCTTAAATAGTAATCCTTTTGCTGGTTTCTGTCTGCAGTGGTTCACCAGCTGCTACAGGGAAATTCCTGCTATGCTGACACCGTGCCTTTGTGTCACCAGCCAGATGAAAGAATGTGAGATGCCTCCAGGAGTGAATTTCCAAAAAGCTGTGGAGCATTTCATTGTGTGACTCCCTTTAGAGTTAATGGAACTATAAACCTCTACATTAATAGCAAAATGTGTCCTGTAGGCAGTGAGAGCTTGACAAGAACACCCGTTGCAAGCCCTCTACCCTCTTCTACTGTCTGTTACAGGGATCTTATTGCAACACTCTACTCATCCCAATGGCTTTCACAGGAAGTGACTTTGGGGTGAGGCACTTGAGAGAAAATGGAGCAGCCTAACTGGGAGGGCAGTAAGAGATTAGGAAACCTCTCTGTAGAAGGAAGGTCTTTATAGGGAGATAAAAAATTACACAGCCCAGGGATTGCACAGCCCAATAGTGCAACAGGGTCGTGTCACTCATATGCTCAGACTCATCTTTGGTGGTGTAATAGTTAAAAAATTAAGCATTAACCACTAAAGTAAAGAAGAAAGAACAAATGAAACATTAACCACTAAAGCAAAGAAGAAAATTGAAGCCTCACTCTCAGGCTGCAAACAGCTGATTAGAAGTGTCCAGTTCCCAAAACCCCTCCATCCACTCCAGCACTGATTTGCTTTGTTATTAACTAATATGGGGCCTTCCCATAGAAAGCTGATCTTTAAATGCTCTCTCTTTTGAAAGCTGATCAATGGTAGAAGTCAAGGTGATGCTTTTTTTATTCGACCTCCTACAAGGAGATGTCTAATTCAGCAGGCACCAAACACAAGCTGAAGAGCAGCCTTTGGCAGGACAACAGTACGGATTCACCTGTCGTGTCCCACATCTTCAACATCACAGGAGGAATGGTCTTTCTAACAGGGATGCTGGCAGCCAAGGCTGGAAGACTGGAAGGTGCCACAGTACCTGAGTTGGGTCCCTCACTCCAAGAAGGATCTTGAGGGGCTGGAGAGCGTCCAGAGAAGGGAATGGAGCTGGGGAAGGGGCTGGAGAACAGGGGTTGTGGGAGCAGCTGAGGGAGCTGGGGCTGTTTATCCTGGAGAAGAGGAGGCTGAGGGGAGACCTCATCCCTGTCTCCAACTGCCTGAGAGGAGGTTGTGGGGAGGTGGGGGTTGGTCTCTTCTCCCCAGTGACAGGGGATGGGAGGAGAGGAAATGGCCTTGAGTTGCACCAGGGCAGGGTCAGATTGGACATCAGGAAAAAATCCTTCCCTGAAAGTGTTCTCAGGCCCTGCCAGAGGCTGCCAGGGAGGGGGTGGAGTCCCCATGCCTGAAGGGATTTAAAAGCTGGGCAGATGAGTTTCTCACGGATCTGGCTTAGTTGTGGACAGGGACAGCTGGACTCTGTGGTCTCAGAGGTCTTTTCCAACCTGATGATTCCATGATTCTGTGCTGCCTCCTCACGTGGTGTTGGAGCCTGTTGCTAACAGCAGTCTTGGTTCCTGATCCTTGGCACCCCTCCTATGGTTTCTGTGGCCCCGCGCCGTCAGCGTCTGGAACGCGCCTCGCGTTTTCACGGTCGGCTTGCCCTGCACAAGGCAGCTCACCCTGACATTGTCCCCACATGGTGCCTTTCGAGTTTTCAAAGTGAATTTGTAACAGTCACCATGCTTGCTCCAAGCAGCATCTTCAACCTGAGAGGATCTGAGGTTTAGGAAAGGAGAAGGAACATCTTCATTTCTCTGGTTGCCAAGAATTATTGGAGCTCCTCTGCTCGCTTCTCATTGACTGTGTTTGTTTACCCTGCCTGCTTTGCCCCTCAATTAGCAAAGCCATTTATCCTGCTAAATTTTACGTGCAGGAGAAGAAACAAATGGGATAAAAGTCCTTCTTGCCATCTGTCAAATAACCCTCTGTCCCTTCCAGCCTGGTGTCTCCAGACGGATGGCTCGAGAGCCAAGGGCACATCACATGGACATCCCCCAGGTCAAACAAGATCTGTGAGGTTGTTTCTCTGGGTCCATTTTCAACAAGTTTTAGAGGACAAGGGAGGAAAATAAACATTTTGTGCCCTTCCCTGAGGTCCTTGATCTGTGCTCTCAGCTAGGAGTGATCTCAGCAGCCCAGCTCAGCAGAAACCCTGCTCCTAAATGATATCTGGCTCAAAATAGGTTCAAGAGATGCAAAAAAACCCACGTTCCTCCACCTGGCTGCAAATGGGAGGGTTTTCTCCACAGCTTCCTTCAATGGACAGAAATGAAACACATCAAGCTCTGCCACAGCCTGCCTGGTCTTGGCTTTTAAGACCAGTCCCAACATGTGTCACTGCTCCTTGCACCCTTTTCTCTGCAGACACAGGGCAATGGGTCATTGGGCACTTCTATTAATTTTGGAGTGGTGTGTGCTTCCTAGATGTCTTTTTGGAATAAGTTAGATGTGTGAAAACCTTTCTAATAACTGACTTTATTTAGAAATGGGCCTTTAAAATCCCTCTGTCCAAAGTAACAACAACTTGTCTGAGTTTTGCTTTGCTTAGGGCATCATTAACCTTTAGCTAGAACCATCCAAGCAAATCAGCCACTCATTTGGATTGACATCAGCTCTGTCCTTAAAAGCAGGAGGTGGTGCCTCTGCTGGGCCCTTGTTATGTTTGAATCCCATCTGTTAGCACAGCATAAAATTTCCACAGAAAATTTGGTCAATACACAGATCAAGTTAAAACAAAAAAAAGAGGAAACGACAAAACATAATTTTACCCAGGTTTTTTAGGGTGTAATTCTGAGTTTCCAAATCCTAAGGAGAACTGGTTTCTTCAATGAAGAACAAACTACCTAATTCCAAACTCAATTTTCAGTTCACAAATATTCACAAATACTCAGCCAACACCCATTCAACCAGAGCAAAATTCCTACTTTTCAGCCCAGAAGTAGACTATCAGCCTTTCAGAGCCAGGGAGACCAAAGAGGCAAAGGTAGATCATAGAATCATGGAATCATGGAATGGTTTGAGTTAGAGGGTACCTTATAGCTCATCCAATCCCAATCCCCCTGCCTTGGGCAGAGACACCTCCCACTGGACCAAGGGGCTGAAATCCCCATCCAACCTGACCTTGAACACCTCCAGGGATGGGGCAGCCACCACTGCTCTGGGCAAACTGGGCCAGGGCCTCCCCACCCTCACAGGAAAACACTTCTTCCAAATATCTAGGATCCAAGAACCTTTCCTCCAGCAGCCACGATGTACCACACCATGTTATGTTTGTTGATGGGAGTGCTTTAAATTAAACTTACACCCAAAAAACTGTTTACCACTCTGTGTTTGCAGCATTGCATGGCATTAAAGAGCTTATAATTGAGGAATACTAGAGACAGAGAGTTTTGGAAACAAAGCTCTTGGAGACTTCTCAAGGTCACCTTGATTTTATCTTAAAAGGAGCTGATGTTCAGCCAAGACCCTAGAGCAGAGCCCAATTCAATGTTGTCCAGCCAATGAGCAAAATGAACAGATCTCCAAAGCTTTCAGTCCTGGATCTCTTAACTTGCCCCCCTGCACCAAATGCCAAGCCTCATTTCAGCTTTCCACAAATCCTACTCAGCACCCTGACCCTGCTCCCACATCCCATCACTCACAGAAACATAGAATAGGTTCAAAAAATCATCAGGGTTGGAAAAGACCTCTGAGTTCATCCAGTCCAGCCATCAACACGATACCAACATGCCCATGAAACCATGTCCTGAGGTGCCACATCTATGTGTTTTTTTGAATCCCTCCAGGGATGGTGACTTCACCACTGCCCTGGGCAGCCTCTGCCAGGGCTTCAACACTCTTTCCATAATTTTCTTAACATCCAATCTGACCCTGCCCTGGTGCCACTTGAGGCCATTTCCTCCCCTCCCATCCCCTGTCACTGGGGAGAAGAGACCAACCCCCACCTCCCCACAACCTCCTCTCAGGCAGTTGCAGACAGGGATGAGGTCTCCCCTCAGCCTCCTCTTCTCCAGGATAAACAGCCCCAGCTGCTCCCACAAGCCCTGTTCTCCAGCCCCTTCTCCAGCCTCGTTGCCCTCCTCTGGATGCATTCGAGGCCCTCGATGTCTTCCTGTGCTGAGGAGCTCTTGTGCAGAGCCCTGCACTCCCATGTGCGGTCGAGCCTTTTTCTCTACAGCCCCATCCTTCATGTAGACACAGTTGTCTCTCTGGAAATGACGCCTCAGCACTTGGGGGGAGACCCCCTGATCCAACACAGATCCCTCACCCTGAAAGCAGGAACCCCACAGACTCCTGAATCACCAGTGTTTGAATAATTTCCCCCAGGCTGTTCAGCCTGGAGAAGAGGAGGCTGAGGGGAGACCTCATCCCTGTCTCCAACTGCCTGAGAGGAGGTTGTGGGGAGGTGGGGGTTGGTCTCTTCTCCCCAGTGACAGGGGATGGGAGGAGAGGAAATGGCCTCAAGTGGCCCCAGGGCAGGGTCAGATTGGACATCAGGAAACATTTCTTCATGGAAAGGGTTCTGAGGCCCTGGCAGAGGCTGCCAGGGAGGGGGTGGAGTCCCCATCCCTGGTTTAAAAGCTGGGCAGATGAGTTTCTCAGGGATCTGGTTCAGTAGTGGACAGGGATGGTTGGACTCGATGATCTCGAAGATCTTTTCCAACCAGGTGATTCTACAATCCTATGATTTTTCACTTGTGCAAAGCCTATGAACAGGAGGGAGTGGAAATAACATTCCAAACCATCTTCCTCCTGTCTCCTCTCCTGCCTCCCCTGGGCTCATACGTATCTCTTAGCTCTCCACACAGGTTTAACAAGCTCATATTTTTAATCAATGAAATCACCCACTTGTAATTAACCAGAAAACATCAGCCTTGTCAACTGACCTTTCTGTGTGATGGAACAAATATAATTACACTGTCACTTCAGTCTGGTTTAACAAACAGCCAGAAAATGTTCTCTAATAAGCTGCCACCCTGAGATGGTGGTTTATGATGGTTTAAAAGAATGTTTAATCTTAGTTAATTAATACTGTCTAATCTACCAGAACTAATGAACTTCCAACTACAATAGCAGGTCACTGCCATTGTACTCAATGACATGTAAACATTACAAGTTGCAAATTTATCAAAGCACAAATTCTGAAGAATAGAAGTAAAATGTGACCTTTACTAAATTTATATCTATTTTAAAGTTCTTCCTATAATTATGCACTAAGAATAAGGAAAGCAACGACCTACTTAAACACTGCAGAACGTTGTCAGTGTTGGAACCCTACGAATGCAGGGAGACAAAGCACTAAAATTAACAACCAATAATGTATTATTATTGATAATGACTATTTATTAAATCATCTAACATTCCCCCACCCACTCACACAATCCCACCTATTATGGATGGCACAACAAGACAAAAGGGAAAGGAAGAGAAAGCGATGGAGGGAACTGCCAGCGGCGCCTAAGGGACGTGGGAAGAGGATCACGCTTTCCTGACAGCCCACCTGAGGCACGGGCCACAAAATCACACTGCTCCTCACACCCTGCTACCTCCTCGTGCTCCTCCTTTGTCACCATTCCCAGTTCCATAGTGGGAAATGCAGAAGAAGAAGTCAGCCCCCCACCGTGGGCAGCGGGACAGGGGCTGCCCAGAACCTCAGAAATATCTTTTGGGCTGTGAGCAGGACCTGAGCATCACCTTTGGAACAGTACCAAGTATTCACGTCCAGAGGTGCTGCTGAAACCTGTTCCAGGTCATTCAAAGACAAAACCAGCAGAGGAAAATTAAGCAAACTCAGGCAAATTTCATGGAATCACAGAATCATGGAATGGATGGGTTGGAAGGGAGCTTAAAGATCATCCAGTTCCACCACCTGCCATGGGCAGGGACACCTCCCACTGGATCAGGGGGCTCCAAGCCCCATCCAACCTGGCCTTGAACACCTCCAGGGATGGGGCAGCCACAGCTTCTCTGGGCAACCTGGGCCAGGGCCTCCCCACCCTTACAGGAGAACATTTCCTTCTAAAATCTCATCTCAACTCTCCTCTTTCAGCTGAAATCCCTTCCCCCTCATCCTGTCCCTGCACTCCCTGATCAAGAGCCCCTCCCCAGCTTTCCTGGAGCCCCTTTCAGTCCTGGGAGGCTGCTCTAAGGTCTCCCCACAGCCTTCTCTTCTCCAGGCTGAACAACCCCACCTCTCTCAGCCTGTCCTCATAGCAGAGGGGCTCCAGCCCTTGGATCATCTCCGTGGCCTCCTCTGGACTTGCTCCAACAGCTCCAGGTCCTTCTTTTGCTGAGGATTCCAGAACTGGACACAGGACTCCAGGTGGGATCTCCTCAGAGCAGAGCAGAGGGGCAGAATCCCCTCCCTCCCCTCTGGTCCCACTGCTCTGGGTGCAGCCCAGGACATGGGTGGTTTCTGGGCTGGGATCATACGTTCCCACCTCACATTGAGCTCCTCACCCACCAGCACCCGAAGTCCTTCTCTTCAGGGCTTCTCTCAATCCCTTTCAGTTAAGAATTCCCCCCAAAAAAAGTTACTTGACAAAATCTCTTCCCCACTGCTATTAAGTCTTAATAAATATGACAAAACATATCAAGTTCTAGAGAACTGGAAAAGTCTGAATGTGGTGTTAGCATTCAAAAAAGCAGTTGTGATGAAACAAGTAACTTAGAGGCTGATTAATCTGCCCTCAGTCCCAGGCAAAATAATGAGGAAGCTGATATGGAAATCAATAAGGATTAAAAGATAGGGTTGTAATTAATTCCAGACAACAGCTTTTCATGAAAAATAAGTCATGTCAGACAAATCTGATTTCATTCTTTTATGAGCTTATAAAATTTGTGAATAAAGGTATTTGCATGGGAGCGATACAGATTTTGCAACAGGCATTACAAAAACCATGGTTACTTAGCACGAGCTGATACTCTGCTACACTATTGGCAGTGGACACCATGAAAGATGATAAGGAGATTATTTCTAAAATATTATAACCACCTTTGGTTACCTGTGCTCAGGGAAAAAGAGAATGGTTTGAATCCCTCCAGAGATGGAGACTTCACCACTGCCCTGGGCACCCTCTGCCAGGGCTTCTCCACTATTTCCTAGTAATTTTTTTTTGTAACATCCAACTGAAACCTCCCCTGGTGCAACTTGAGGCTGTTTCCTCTCATACTAAATGTTTGATGTTGATCTCTCCCTCCACCTTCCTCCTACCAGATGTGATACTGGCAAGGGAAGGAGGAGGAGCAGGCACTCTGCTCTCTGGTGACCTGGGACAGGACTGGAGGCAATGGCAGGAAGATGTGCCAGGGCAGGGGGAGATTGGACATTGGGAAGAGGTTCTTCCCCCAGTGGGTGGTGGAGCACTGGAACAGCTCCCCAGGGAAGCAGTCAGGGCCCCTGCTCTGCCAGCATTCCAGAAGCATTTGGCCACTGCCCTCAGTCCCACGGGGTGAGTGTTGGCAGTGTCCTGGGCAGGGACAGCAGTTGCACTTGACAATTCCTGTGGGTCCCTTCCCACTCAGGTCATTCTATGAGTCTGTGATTCTGGTCAGTCATTCATCACCAATATTGTCATTTCTCAGGCCACTTACAACCCAAGGAGACCCAACACCTGCCAGGGGCAGTGAAAGGATGTAAAGGAAATCCAAGCACTCCTTTGAAAGCAGCAGCACCAGGGAGGGAAAGGCTGGAGGAGTGGAGGGTGAAGAACATGGCAGATCTGTCTTGTGTTTCTATGATCCTGTGCTTCCTTAAAAGAGAAATGAAGTCTTATTTGGCCCTTAGCAGAGGGTCATACTTCTACATGAAGACAGAGATAGAAAAACAGAGGAATGGCTTGGCCTTTGTTGAAAGAGAGTTGGAGATATTCCACCTGCCTTGACTGAGTGATTGACAAACTGACGGATCATTGTCCATTAGCTTCCAGATTTCAAAGCTGGGAGTCAGAGATGGGAAACCAGATACAGGGGTCAGCAATATCAAGAGATGGTCAGTAGCACAGCACCTGGGCTACACTGCAATTCTTGTTTTATTCTCCTCATTTCTCCCCCAGCATTGGGAGAGGTTGCAGATTTGGGAGCAGAGAGAGCACCCTGAGAGTTACAATCTCTGGCTTTAGAAGGGAAGCTTAGTGAGCATCAGAATAAAAGGCTTCAGTCCTATGGAGGAAGTGGAGTTGCCACTTTATGAATCCAGTGGAGTTATGAGGCTCTCAGCTGAGGCTGTTCCCCAAGTCAAAGCCAAAACCACATCACAAGTACCCAGAAGCTGGGTTTCTCATAGGATACGTGGCCAAATGTAGTCATTTGGAAAAGGCATGTTATGAACAATCTCTACACCATCAAACTCTGACCCCAGGTTTGAAGACTCCTGAGCCAGGCAATGAGAGGTATTGCCCATCTGCACCTTTGGAAGGAGCTCAGTGGGTCATATCCCAGACGCTGGAGAATGAAGATGGTTCAGGATTGATGCAAAAGGAAGAATATAAATATAATATTGACATTACAAAGGCTGTGGGACAGTGCAAGCAGCATGTGAGTGCCTTTGGCACAGATGGGGACATCATTCATCCACATGGTCTCATTGCCACATCTCTACAGCAGAAGAGACAGTCCTTCCCTCACCAGCTGGGACCGGGATGTCCCTGTAGCAGACAAGATTTCTTCCAGCACTGAGATCATCCAGAAAGCCTGTTCACTCAAGGTTCACTTTCCAAAATCATCCATCTCTTTTGTACCTCCCTCCATCCTACCAGCACCTCACCTCTAGGAGACAAACATCTCACGCCAGACAAGCTGTCAAGGTCTCTTCACCAGCTGTAGACAAAGCCAGGATTACAGATTTAGGACAAGTGGCAATTTTTAAGATGGCTAAGCTAGGTTTAATGAATGCCACTAAGGATAATTAAGGATAAAAATGAAAGTAGGTCTCTAGGCTGAAGTAAATGAGATTTTTTTTATTATTATTATCCTTTTTACCTCCTTAAAGTTCATCATTGCATAAAGTTTGAAACCTTACTGTCAGGATCAGCTTTGATTACTCTCATTCGATTTTCCAACTACACTTTTTCTCCTTCACTTCTCTTATTCAGTGTGTTATTATATCCTTAAAAGATATTTTAAATTAATTTACTGCACTCTGTGAACAGTAGTAAAAATATTAGCTTTCAAAGAGTTATGTCAATGAGGAAAGCATGTTCATTCTTCCTTGAAGGAAGTATATTATGAAAACTGTAACCCATAAAACAAAAACTTACTCGCATTTTTCTGCTCTTTAAATCCATCCCTGAGCTAATGCAAGGAAATTTAGCCCTTAATTTATAATAAATATGCATGGAAAAGAAGAGAACACCTCGCAAAATAGACATATTTATAGTGTCAGCCGGGAGGAAATCATTAGTATTTCAAAGGAAATGGTCACGCTCGGCAGCAAATACAAAGGGTGCAGATGCAAATTTGTATGAAAATGATTTCTTTTCTAATTTTACTCTGGAAAACCACAACACTGCAGGTGACCACACCACTGCAGCTCTAATTTCAGCACAAAAACACAAATCAACTACTAAAATTTTTACCTTGCAGGCTGCAAATTTTCTACCACGAAATTTAAGACTTGGACAACTTTGTAAACAACTGGGCTGGACAGAAAGTAAATTCTTTTTATTCAGGGATAGCAGAGTCAAGGTGGTTTTCGTGTGTTTGCTGAAAGGAGGAGGTGATGAACCCAGAATCCAGAATTCCATCGTTCTTCTCATTCCTTTTCTTCCTCTCTTTCCTAATTTTCATAGAATCATGGAATGGGTTCCACTGGGTTGGGTTAAGTTGGAAGCAACCACAAAGCCCACCCAGATCCATCCCCTGCCATGGGCAGGGACACCTCCCATGGGATCAGGGGGCTCCAAGCCCCATCCAGCCTGGCCTTGAACACCTCCAGGGATGGGGCAGCCACCACTGCTCTGGGCAACCTGGGCCAGGGCCTCCCCACCCTCACAGCAAAACATTTCTTCCCAAGATCTCATCTCAATCTCCCCTCTTTCAGCTCAAAGCCATTTCTCCTTGTCTTATCCCTGCATTCCCTGATCCAGAGCCCCTCCCCAGCTTTCCTGGAGCCTCTTTCAGTCCTGTGAGGCTGCTCTAAGGTCTCCTCAGAGCCTTCTCTTCTCCAGCCCCAACTCTCTCAGCCTGTCCTTGTACAGAAGGAGCTCCAGACCTTGGATGATGTCCATGGCCTCCTCTGGACTCGGGAATATCATCCTTACATCACTCACCAAAAAAAATGATGTAGAAGGTGCTTCTGATTCTGTTCAAGGCCAGGGTGGATGGGGCTTTGAGCACCCTGATCCAGTGGAAGGTGTCCCTGGAACTGGATGGGCATTAAGGTCCCTTCCAACCCAGACCATTCCATGACTCTCTGGTCAGCACAGAGGCTGTATTGCCACATGAATGAGGTGTATTTGAACGTGGGATCCGCAGCTTCGAGCCCATCACACTGCACACACTGGCTTTTAAACCCTGAATGACTGAATTCCAGTCTGAAGTGACAAAGCTGTGTTTCATACTGGTGGAAAAGGACAAAGTGGAAAGAAAGCAAAACTTCCTTTTAGCATATCAGTAAACTAATGGATATTGTGACTGACTTGTGAAATTGCTTTCAGCACACTCTGCTCACACAAGTATCTTAAAATCTATCAATACTCCAAATTCAGCCTCAAGTTACTATTCATAGCCCAATAAAGCTGTCAGAATAAAATGTTTTTAAAAGAAATTTCCATTGGAAGTTGTCTTCTGCCAGAGTCTTAAAAGTACAATTGTTTTATCCAAGTCCATAGCAGCACAGGAACTGAATGCAAAATGATTTGCAAGGAAAATATGCCAAGGCTGTAATTCTCTTTCTCCAAGCAAATGGATTCCTTTTAATAGGCAAAGAGTGCCAGTGTCATTAATTAAGACACTGCAGACAGGAGAGGAGTTGGGTTTAGAAGGCTGTGAGATCAGTGACAATGTATTAGGTTTGATGCCAATGCAAATTATTTCAGTAAAAGGCTTTGAAACAGATCTTGTTTCTTCATCCTCTGCTTCCTACATTTTGAAAAAGAACAAACCTGTCCCAGAAAAGGAGCAACCTTTTGGTCTGTCTTTGAAACCCCTGAAATAGGGGTGTTTTTTGTTAAAAATGACAACTGAAACCCCTCATGATAATCCAGTCAGCAGGAAAATAAAGAGAACCTCTCTTTTACTGAACATAAAAGGCACTTTCTCTGGAGTAGTCGTGTTTGTAAGAATGCAGTCGAGTGGCAGCCTGAAAAGCATTAAACCTCCACAGTTGTTTCCATTGAAAGGATCATCCTGAAAGTTCTAGCACAGCCTTCACCAAGCTATCATAGAATCATGGAATGCTTTGGGTTGGAAGGGACCTCAAAGTCCATCCAGTTCCAACCCCTCTGCCATGGGCAGGGACACCTCCCACTGGATCAGGGGGCTCAAAGCCCCATCCAACCTGGCCTTGAACACCTCCAGGGATGGGGCAGCCACCACTGCTCTCGGCAACCTGGGCCAGGGCCTCCCCACCCACACAGGAAGACATTTCTCCCTAAGATCTCATCTAAATCTCTCCTCTTTCAGCTGAAAACCCTTCCCCCTCATCCTGTCCCTGCCCTCCCTGATCCAGAGCCCCTCCCCAGCTTTCCTGGAGCCCCTTTCAGTTCTGGGAGGCTGCTCTAAGGTCTCTCCAGAGCCTTCTCTTCTCCAGGCTGAACAACCCCAACTCTCTCAGCCTGTCCTCACACCAGAGGGGCTCCAGTCCTCAGATCATCTCTGTGGCCTCCTCTGGACTCACTCCAACAGCTCCAGGTCCTTCCTGTGCTGAGGACTCCAGAACTGGACACAGGGCTCCAGGTGGGTTCTCCCCAGAGCAGAGCAGAGGAGCAGAATCCCCTCCCTTGCTCTGCAGGTCCCATTGCTCTGGGTGCAGCCCAGGACACACCTGACTTTCTGGGCTGCAAGCTCACATTGCTGGGTCATATTTAGCTTCTCATCCACCAGCAGCCTAAGCCCTTCTCTTAGAAGAGGTGGTAATTTTAATTGTAGGTGAAGGAAATTATCCACGTAGTGTAATTTTAAGAGAAATTACAATAGGTCAGTTGGTATCCTAGTTTAAAGGCATTGGAATTTCAACCAGTTCCTTGCAGAATGCCTACAGTTCCTCTCCTGTAAAAACCCAGCTATAATTTGTTTATCCCATCTTAAAGGACAGCATCCTGTTGAAATACTGATAACACGAATATTAGAGGAAACAAGAAAAAAAGGTTTGCTCTTACAAGCTCTCCTTATTTCTGGTGGAATTGTTCCTTCCTTTGCAATGCATCTCAAAGTATTCTCCAAAAACCTATTAATGATGGAGGTTTCCCCCTCAGTACTTTAATAGGAGCACAACAATTCTGGAAGGAAAAGGACAGCAAAGCCAAGAACTGCACTGTTTTACTTAAATCTGCCACTGTTCTGGTTGCTTTTTGAAACTGGAGTGAAGGAAGGAAATAGTCACATTGATCTCTTTGGAAAAAGGATAAGGTTCACATGGAAAGCAGATAAAAGGCAAACTCCAACTTTTTCTCAGTTTCCTTTTTTGCCTCACTCCTTGCTGTCTCTTCAGATTTTAAGAGACATTCTGCTTCAAGTTACCATTTTTTTCATTTCTACATATGAATATTTTCTAGGTTTCTAGCCAGATCATCAAAAGGATTAGATTTAATTGGTATGGCCATGCATGAAATTATTTCTTTTCAGGCAAGTAATGTCACCAATTGACATCAAGAGAAGAAATTATTAGCTCTAAAGCTGGTGAAATGTATGAAGTTAAAACCTTTTTGACTCCACAGTAGCTACACAAGTTCTTTGACTTATTTCTGGAGGAAATAACCAGTAGAAGTTTAATTTCTGTCTGTGCTTGTAAGAACAGTCTACCTACTAGAAATAAAACATTCAGCTCTGGAAAGGAAATTGCACACAAATGTAGTGTCTTGTCTCTTGGCTTTCAAGAACTGGTCAAAAAGGCAAGGGTGAAAAAGCCTCCTATAGATGCATCAGTTTCCAGATGACACCAAGCTGGGTGGAAGTGTTGGTCTGCTTGAAGGAAGGGAGGTTCTGCAGAGGGATCTGGCCAGGCTGGATCCATGGGCTGAGACCAACGAGATGAAGGTCAACAAGGCCAAGTGCTGAGTCCTGCACCTGGGACACAACAACCCTGAGCAGTGTTCCAGGCTTGGGGCAGAGTGGCTGGAGAGCTGCCTGGAGGAGAAGGCCCTGGGGGTGTTGGTTGGCAGGGGCTGAACAGGAGCCAGCAGTGGCCCAGGGGGCCAAGAGGGCCAATGGCATCTTGGGCTGTGTCAGACACAGCGTGGGCAGCAGGAGCAGGGCAGGGATTGTGCCCCTGCCCTGGGCACTGGGGAGGCCACCCCTCGAGTGCTGGGGTCAGTTCTGGGCCCCTCACTCCAAGAAGGACCTTGAGGGGCTGGAGAGCATCCAGAGAAGGGACCGGAGCTGGGGAAGGGGCTGGAGAACAGGGGTTGTGGGAGCAGCTGAGGGAGCTGGGGCTGTTTATCCTGGAGAAGAGGAGGCTGAGGGGAGACCTCATCCCTGTCTCCAACTGCCTGAGAGGAGGTTGTGGGGAGGTGGGGGTTGGTCTCTTCTCCCCAGTGACAGGGGATGGGAGGAGAGGAAATGGCCTCAAGTGGCACCAGGGCTGGGTCAGATTGGACATCAGGAAAAATCACTTTCCGAAAAGGTTCTCAGGCCCTGTCAGAAGCTGGCAGGGAGGGGGTGGGAGTCCCCACCCCTGGAGGGGTTTAAAAGATGGGTAGATGAGTTTCTCAGAGACTTGTTTTAGTAAGGGGACAGGTACAGCTGGACTCTGTGGTCTCAGAGATCTTTTACAACCAGACGTTTCTATGATTCTATGAGTGAAGCCGTTGCTCTGACCACAGTTGTGTTGTCCAGCCAACCAAGATGCAAGTTCTCATTCCCACTGGGAATTCCCATTCCCAGTTCTTCAAGACAAGGGAAATCTGCAGCCCCTGAGCTCCACTTCAGGGGATTCTGCTGAATTGTTCAAGTTTTTATTCAGGTCTCTTCCTTTATTAAATGCAGAGGGCTTAAAATATCCGTCTCTCCATAAATCCACTGATACTTACAAATACCCTGAACATTTTACATTCAGTAAATGACAAAGCCAGACTGGGCACACAGAAATCCTTAGTTTGGTTTTGTTATAAGACAAAAACTAAGAAAAAACTTGTGCCTTTCCCAGAAAGGACTCAAACTATTGCAACCACACAGCACTAAGATCTCCAGATGCAAAATTGAGCTAAGAAAAACAAATGCTCTCAAAACTTACAGGGAAATTTGTTTGGAGATTAAATACAGAGCACAATCTGATTCAAAACATTAGAGATAATGCAATCTGTCTCCGCACATATTGAACAAGCTGGAGCTGCCAGGGACCATCCTGCACTGATCTATGTGATGCAGAATAAATTGTAACTGGGGAAAGCACATTCTTGAGAGCAGCAAACAAAATGTTACTGGAGATTACTCAAGAATAATCTCCTAATACTGTCAAAGATCAGTGCGAATGCCACTAAATCTGTTTTACATCAAGAAAACAGTAAGTGTCTGGCTTGTTTTTATGAAGGTGGAGAGTTTATATTACTCTTGGTAACACTATAAAGTATAAACAGGATCTAAAGCTACTGGAGAGTGTCCAGAGGAAGCTATGAAATTGGTGATGGGTTTAGAGGAGAAGCCGTATGTGGAGCAGCTGAAGCCCCTTGGTCTGTTCAGCTGCAGAAGAGGAGCCTGAGAGGGGATGTCAGAGCTGTTTGTGCCTTCTCCCAAGGGAGGGAGGGGAAACAGGGGCTGAGCTCTGCTCTCTGGGGACCTGGGACAGGACTGGAGGCAATGGCAGGAAGATGTGCCAGGGCAGGGGGAGATTGGACATTGGGAAGAGGTTCTTCCCCCAGCGGGTGGTGGAGCACTGGAACAGCTCCCCAGGGAAGCAGTCAGGGCCCCTGCTCTGCCAGCATTCCAGAAGCATTTGGCCACTGCCCTCAGTGCCACGGGGTGAGTGTTGGCAGTGTCCTGGGCAGGGGACAGGAGTTGGACTGGATGGTCCTTG
Source organism: Tapera naevia (assembly GCA_033556795.1). Taxonomy (NCBI): domain Eukaryota; kingdom Metazoa; phylum Chordata; class Aves; order Cuculiformes; family Neomorphidae; genus Tapera; species Tapera naevia. The sequence goes on from JAUMJJ010000307.1 coordinate 1,005,888, forward strand.
TGGGTCCCTTCCAACTCAGGACATTCTGTGTTTCTGTGATTCTACGGTTTGCTGTGCCCTCTCTCCCAAGCAGTAAATGTTTAAAGGTGGGATTATTCAGTGTGGATAAACATCCAAACATCAGAGCTGCTTTGTGATGGCAATGGGAGGAATGGAAATTTCCTAAAACAGCTTTGTCCTCATGGGCTCTGCTCCACGTTCTGCTGCTTTGCTGGATTAGAAATACAACGAAATGCAGGCTGCCCTCAGCAAAGGGGACTCCTGCACTCACAAAGCCAGGACATCAGCTTTTGGCCTGTGCTTGAGTGGCTTCAGGGAACAAACCCACTGTCACTGCTACAGAGAGGTGGGTGAATAAGAGCAAGCAGTAGGCTGCACTCAAATAACATGATAATAGAAGCCCTTTGATATAGAGGGTGTGTTTAGAGGGAAACTGGAACAGACACACATGGCTGCTCCATCCCTGGAGGTGTTCTAGGCCAGGTTGGATGTGGCTTTGAGCCCCCTGATCCAGTGGGAGGTGTCCCTGCCCTTGGCAGGGGGGGTGGGATTGCGTGGGCTTTAAGGTCCCTTCCAACCCAAAGCATTCCATGATTCTGTGTCCTACAAGACCCATCATCTCTGTCACACTTCTGTTTTGTGGATAAAACCCTGCTAACAGCATCACTGCCACTCTACAGCTCATGAAAACCCAGGATCAGTTTATGAATGTACCTGAAATACAACTGCAATTACAAATTCATACTTGCTGCACCCTTGCAGAGCAGGAGGTTCTGTGCTTCCTCAAAGCTATTATTTACACAAACCCCTTAATATCTAAAAGGGGAAGATCTAAATGATCTTTCCTAGTTTGTTCCAAGTTCCAAATTTCTGTATTCCATTTCTTTCCAGTCAAATCTTTAGAAGATGCTGCAATTTCTTGCCTGACATTCATATTTTGATCTGGCTGAAAAACACTGGGCAGTTGCACAAGATTAGAGCAATACAGCACTATTGATGGAATCTAATGACTTGTTAATGGCCACAGATGGAAACTTTTGGCCACAACTCATGGCAGTTGTCTTTTCAGTAAGATTTGATGTGCTAGACCGTGGATGGGGCTGGAAATTATTTTAAGGTAAACTATACAGCAATTATAATCCCATCAGGGAATATCAGGCAGAATTCACACAATTAGAGTAGAAATTATGAGTGCTGTCAGGAACCATGCCAGTTTATGCCAAACAGTTTTTATGCTCCTATAAGAATGAATTAGGAATTAAATTCTTTATTTTTATTAGCAGTGATGGGCATTCATTGATACAGAATCCTAGAATGGTTTGGGTTGAAAGGGACCTTAAAGCCCATCCAGTTCCAAACTCTCTGACATAGATAAGATAAAGTGAACAGACACTCTCTGAATAGCAAGAATTAGACAAATGAAAAAAAAAAAACAAAACAAAAAAGGAGGGTTAAATGCAAATTTAAAGAAAAGCCAAATGTATTTATCATATGAGGACCTTGGAGTAACTCCAATTTATTTCACCAGCTTTGGAGTGCCAAGAGGGGTTGGTGAACTTATCTTACAGCCTAATGTGTGATATGCTTTCAGATGATGAGGGAGTGATGGTTCCATAAAGAAAAGCCAGTTTAAATGTGTCCATGGCTCTTCCTCCTTATTTTGCAGAAACTGTGGGGCAGTAAAGTGGAAAAGGTCTTTGGAAAGTCATGTCGATTCCAGGGCGCTGGAAAGTGTTTTGCAGCCTTTGGGGTTTGGCAGCTTTTAGAAGGGATGCTCTGTGGATTCTTCTGGATGAGATACCCACTACCAGCTTGTCTGCAAGTTCCGAAGCCGTGATTCAGTGACTCTGAGTATCCCCTTCAATCCCACCTGCTCCAAGTACAGTCCTACTGCCCTGCCTAGTTACTGTCCTCCAGCAACAAATGGAAGGGAAAAATATCTCATGGCTACAGCTGTGTGTAGAATCATGGAATCATAAATCATTTGGTTGGAAAAGACCTTTGAGATCATTGAGTCCAGCCGTCCCTGTCCATGACCAAACCCTGTCCCTCAGAAACTCCTGCACCCGCCTTTTAAGCCCCTCCAGGGATGGGGACTCCACCACCTCCCTGGTAGCCTCTGCCAGGACCTGAGAACCCTTTCAGGGAAGAAATTTTTCCTGATATCCAATCTGAACCTCCTCTGGCACAACTTGAGGCCACTTCTTCTCATCCCATCACTTGCTACCAAGCACCCACCTCACTACAACCTCCTTTCAGATAGCTGTAGTCATTGATGAGGTCACCATATGGGACATACAATTTACAAGAATTTAGGGCCGTTATCAAACTGCACTCCTTCCCCTGTTGTGAAATCACAGCTCAGTGATGCAGAGATTTGCCTCAGCAGAACTTGGAAGCTTTCACCACTTGGTTGTATCACACAGTATCATAAGGTTGGAAAGGACCTCTGAGATCATCAAGTCCAACCTATAACCCAACACCAACACCAACACCAACCCATCATCTAACCCATGGCACTCAGTGCCTCATCCAGTCTCCCCTTAAACGCCTCCAGGGTCGGTGACTCCACCCCCTCCCTGGGCAGCCCATTCCCAAGGCCAATCACCCTTTCAGTGAAGAACTTTTTCCTCACATCAAGCCTAAACTTTCCCTGACAAAGCTTGAGTCCCTGCCCTCTAGTTCTGTCCCTGGTCACCTGAGAGAAGAGACCAACCCCTGCCCCACTACAACCTCCTTTTAGGGAGTTGTAGAGAGCAATGAGGTCTCCCCTGAGCCTCCTCTTCTCCAGACTAAACAGCCCCAGCTCCCTCAGTCTCTCCTCGTAGGGCTTGTGCTCCAGCCCCTTCACCATCTTCGTTGCCCTCCTCTGGACACTCTCCAGCATCCTGACATCTTTCCCAAACTGGGGGGCCCAGAACTGGACACAGTATTCAAGGTGAGGCCTGACCAGTGCCCAGTACAGGGGGACGATAACTCCTCTGGTCCTGCTGGCCACACTATTCCTGATGCAGGCCAGGATGCCATTGGCCTTCTTGGCCACCTGGGCACACTGCTGGCTCATGGTGAGCTTCCTGTCCACCAGCACTCCCAGGTCCCTTTCTGCCTGACTCCTCTCCAGCCACTCTGTCCCCAGTCTGTAGCTCTGCATGGGATTGTTGTGTCCAAAATGTCCTTTCTTTACTCTTCCTCCTGCTTCACTCACTGGCTGAGGGCCACAAATGTGCTCCAGACAGCAAGAGATGACCTTGAAAATATTCACTTCTCCTTAACCTGCTTAAAACTGAGTTATTGTTGCACATACCGCTTTCATGATGACCATGTTTAACAGTTTAATCTAACCTTTTTGGGCCATATTTCATTCTTTTTTACTGTAAGCCATTTGCAGCAAGGGTCACCAGTCCCTGAGAAATTGCTAAAAGCAAGAAAGGCTGGGGATTTAAAAGGAAAAAAAGAAAAATAAAGGTCATTCTCATAGGAGAAGACATACATCTTATAAATCAATTACAGATCTTTCACGCTGCAGCTCGTTCAGCTTAGTGACACGTCACCCTCATCCTCTGTCACTTTAGAGCTTCTCACTAAAAAAAGTTAGTTCTTTGGCAGCTGTGTACGAAGAGGTCTTACACGAGCTGCAAATCAGCTTTATTGATCCACACATCCTGAGAAACTCACAACAACTGGAAACAAACCTAAAGCTAAAATGGAGGTGACCATCTTTCTGTGTGTCATGACAGTCTGAGCTATCCTGAAAACCTTCTGATTAAAGGTGAAGTTTCAGATTAAGCAGTTTTCCAGGAAATTTGCAATTATTAACTATGTACGTGACCCCAGATAAAACCAAGTCCTGATAGAACACCAGGATGTAAACTCTAGTAAATTAATTGTATTTCTTAACTTATTGGTGTGTTCATAGAATCATAGAATCATCTGGCTGGAAAAGACCTCTGAGATTGAGTCCAACTGTACCTGTCCTGTAGGGGTTGGTCTCTTCTCCCCAGTGACAGGGGATGGGAGGAGAGGAAATGGCCTCAAGTTGCACTGGGGAGGTTCAGATTGGACATCAGGAGGGATTTCTTCACTGAAAGGGTTCTCAAGCTCTGGCAGAGGCTGCCAGGGAGGTGATGGAGTCCCCACCCCTGGAGGGGTTTAAAAGGTGGGAAGATGAGTTTCTGAGGGACATGGTTTAATAAGGGGACAGGTGGACTCGATGATCTCAGAGGTCTTTTGCAACCAGATGATTCCATGATTCTATGATCATCTGGCTGTGGGTTTGAAGAACTATTCATGTAATTCAATGAAATATCAGATCCATGCAAGGATCCATGGTTTGGTACTGGACAGGGATGGTTGGACTCAATGATCTCAGAGGTCTTTTCCAACCAGATGATTCTATGATTCTACAAGTTGAGGCAAATACCTGGAAATCCAGCCTTTCTTTCCACAGTGGCTGTTTGTACAAGCACCACTTGTAGAAACAACCAGGTCTCTAACTCAGATAGAATGATTTATTTTGAATTAAAATCTGTGCCCAAGGTATCAGCTGCAAGGACGTTAGGAAACTGCTAGAAGCCCCATTTTTCATCCAAGTGAGCTAATAAGAATATCCAATGCTTTTTCATATGTATTTTAGTGATACTTGATTTGTTCATCTATTTGTCTTTGCACAGCGCAGTAATAACTTGTCTGTGTCTGGCTCATACAAAGATGTTTCAATATTCTACTTGTTAGCACTACAATATGATTAAGAGAAATGGCTCCAAAACATAATTCTTGACATATAAAAATGTCTTCATTTTTAAACAGTCGACTCTGTTTATCACAGAATCACAGAATGGTTTCGGTTGGAAAAGACCTATAAGATCAGAGTCCAATCATTGAATCAGCCCTGCTGAGTCCAGCACCAGACCATGTCTCCAAGCACAACATCTGCCCATCTTTTCAACCCCTCCAGGGATGGAGATTCCACCACCTCCCTGGCAGCCTCTGACAGTGCTTCACAACCCTTTCTGTAAAGAAAGTCTTCCTAACACCCAGCCTAAATCTCCTCTGGTACATCCTGAGGCTGTTTCCTGTCACTGGCTACCAGGGAGAAGAGACCAACCTCCAACCTCCTCTCAGGCAGTTGGAGACAGGGATGAGGTCTCCCCTCAGCCTCCTCTTCTCCAGGATAAACAGCCCCAGCTCCCTCAGCTGCTCCCACAACCCCTGTTCTCCAGCCCCTTCCCCAGCTCCGGTCCCTTCTCTGGACGCTCTCCAGCCCCTCAAGGTCCTTCTTGGAGTGAGGGGCCCAGAACTGAACCCAGGACTTGAGGTGTGGCCTCACCAGCACTGAGTCCAGGAGACAATCCCTTCCCTGCTCCTGCTGCCACACCTTGGCTGATCCAAGCCAGGATGCTGGTGGCCTTCTTGGCCACTGCTGGCTCATGTTCAGCCACTGTTGACCAACCTTCAGGTTCTTTTCCACCGGGAAGCTCTCCAGCCACTCTTCCTCAAGCATTGCACAGGGTTGATGTGACCCAAGTGCAGGACCCAGCACTTGGCCTTGTTGAACTTCATGCACTTGGCCCCAGCCCATCGATCCTGCCTGTCCAATCCCTCTCTAGAGCAATATCAGCAATAAAAATTTTCAGGGTTTTTTGCTTTCTCTAGTTGGAAAAAGAAGGGATAAAACCTGTCAATAAAGAGAATCTAGAGCTTAATAAAATTAGTAAGCAAGAAGTAGACATCAAACTATGTGATTACATTGTCACATATCACCCTCAGCCTTCGTTTCTGCCGCACCAACCAGACGAGCGCGCTCTGCCCCCGAGGTGAGGCACAATTAATCAACGTGGTTAAAGCACAATTAAATTAACATCTTACAAATCCTCCTGCTAACCTATTTAACTTAATAATCCTGGGAAATATCCAGAGGAGCAGATACCCAGCGCCCTCGTGGCGTGTTCAACCTCACCACGCACAATACCACAAAGGCTGGGTCTGCGCAAACCCCGCGACAGCGATTCCAATAGACCACGGATAATTTACATCCACTGAGGATCTGCTTCAATTATCCAGACCAAGAAGAATTTGCAGGCGAGGAGCACGGAAATTCCCAGGCTGGAGCAGAGCCAAGTGACTGACTTCGAGCAGTTACCAGCAGAGGGGACTTTTAAAGGGAGTTTTAGTCTGAAGAAGAGGAGGCTCAGGGGAGACCTCATTGCTCTCTACAACTCCCTAAAAGGAGGTTGGAGTCGGACAGGGGTTGGTCTCTTCTCTCAGGTGACCAGGGACAGAACTGGAGGGCAGGGACTCAAGCTTGGTCAGGGAAAGTTTAGCCTTGATGTGAGGAAAAAGTTCTTCACTGAAAGGGTGATTGGCCATTGGAATGGGCTGCCCAGGGAGGGGGTGGAGTCACCAACCCTGGGGGGGTTTAAGGGGAGACTGGATGAGGCACTGAGTGCCATGGTTTAGATGATGGGTTGGTGTTGGTGTTAGTGTTGGGTTATAGGTTGGACTCTATGATCTCAGAGGTCCTTTCCAACCTTAGGATACTGTGATACTGAGAGTTACATTGAGCACCACTAACGGGCAGGTGGAATAACCAGCTGCTGACAAGAAGTTTCAGGCTCATCCTAGAAGATGCGGAATGGTTTAAATGCCATCAGTAAGGATTCCCCATCACTACCGAACGTAGTGGATTGACTTTTGGATTTTTCAGATCTTCCTTAAAAAAATGGCCTTTATAGGTCTTCCTTTACAGCAGAGGTCAGGATCCACAGAAATATTCCATATCTTCCTTTAACATAACATAACTTATTTATAAGGTGTAGATAAGTGGGTTGGCTCTCTTCTTCTTCCGGCAAGCTGGAGATCAGGAGCTCTTTGCTGCTGGTCCTGTCTGGAGCTGAGGCCTGCAGCAGCTGCTGTTTGCCCATGTGTGGGGGGAGAGTCCTGGGTCAGATTGAGCTGTTCTGCTTTCCTCAAGGAAAGTGGTGAGATTTTGCTAGTTCTTTACTTCGTTAGTTACTGGGTGTTATAGTTGTATGCCAGGTGTTATATAGATCTTTTTTGTCCTTTTTCCCATTTTCCCTTCCCCTTTCCCCTTCTTGGGAGTTTTGCGTGATATCCTTACTGTAGGTAGTTCTTTGTATTTAGAAAAATATAGAAATATATATTAATATAATGTATATAATATATATTATATTATTATTCTTTATTATATGCATTATTAGTAATATATTATTATATATTATTATTTATATTATTTTTATATATTAATATATATTAACATATAGAGAAATATATAGAAAATATAGAAAATATAGAAATATATATATATATTCACTGAAAGGGTGATTGGCCATTGGAATGGGCTGCCCAGGGAGGGGGTGGAGTCACCAACCCTGGAGGTGTTTAAGGGGAGACTGGATGAGGCACTGAGTGCCATGGTTTAGATGATGGGTTGGTGTTGGTGTTGGTGTTGGGTTATAGGTTGGACTTGATGATCTCAGAGGTCCTTTCTAACCTTGTGATACTGTGAAACTGTGATAGTGTGATTTTGTTTTTTCTATAGTTTTTCTCCTTTGAAAGGGGGAAGTTTTGGGACAGAGGCAGACTGAGCGGTTGCAGAGCTTGGGAAAGCTAACTCAAACCAACTCACCACAGCAGGAGCTACCAGAGAGACACCAGGGCTCTTCCTCAGGGAGTGCAGGGACAGGATAAGGCAAAATAATTTTAAGATGAAAGAGGGGAGATTTAGGTGAGCTCTTAGGAAGACAATGATAAGAACTCCAGCTGTTTTAATTATCCAGCAAAGCCCACATTTGGTAATGCTGATTCGAGCTTCAGTCGCATCATTTGGTGGTTCCACAGGCTCAGTATAACCTAAGTCTTTTTTTCCCCTCTCAGCATTTCTTGCTTTTCAGTTCCATTGAATCTCCTCTCCTTGTGGATGATACTCATGTTTTCACACTGTGCCCCTTGGACCAGCCCTTACAGACACCCTCACACCTTATGCCCCCTCCAAGAACAAGGTGCATTCAGGTGCTCTTCAGAGCAGAAGTCTGCTTACCTCAGCCTTTGTCTTGCTCTTCTTAACCCTTTCTAATTCTGCAATAACTTTTTAACAAACACCATCTAGGGCTCCCATCCAAGCTACACCATCGATTTCAGATACTTTGTGAGGTTGGCCCTGAAGGTCTCTCTTCCAGCCCTTTCTTATCCTGTTTTTTTTCCACTAACCCCACTGAGCAGAGGCTTTCACTGCAGCATCCACAGTAACAATTTGGTCCCGTTACTGAAAGAGTAAAATCCTTAAATCCTACAAATTGTTAAAGTTGTGCTTCAGCCAACTCAATGCCACCAGGTGTCCCAGAGTCCTCAGATCCCTGATGTCCCACCAATCCTTTCTCAATGTGACTACCCGGAAAAAGAAGGAAAAAATAGTTTGTTCACTTGGATGTTTTGCAAGCTCAGAGTTTACCTTTCCAATTATTGTTACTTATTAATATATTTCTTATGGTTTTAAGGGGAGGATTACTAAGAAATGGATCAAAACACAAAGCCTTTGGTATAGAACACTGCAGATTCTACGTAATCATTTTGCCATGGTAAGAATGAGTTTGCAATTCTTAACCCTCTCGTTAGGACCTTGCCTGAGATATTTTTCCCAGGACAAGTGGCCAGCAGACCACCATAGCTACAGAGCCATTGTCCCATTCCACTTTTTTAAAACCCACCTGGAGTCCTGTGTCCAGTTCTGGAATCCCAACTTAACAAGAATATGGAGCTGTTGGAGTGACTCCAGAGGAGGCCACGGAGATGATCCGAGGGCTGGAGCCCCTCTGCTGTGAGGACAGGCTGAGAGAGTTGGGGTTGTTCAGCCTGGAGAAGAGAAGGCTGTGGGGAGACCTTAGAGCAGCTTCCCAGGACTGAAAGGGGCTCCAGGAAAACTGGGGAGGGGCTCTTGATCAGGGAGTGCAGGGATGGGATGATGAGGAAGGGTTTTGAGGTGAAAGAGGGGAGATTGATGTGAGATCCTTGAAATGTTTTCCTGTGAGGGTGGGGAGGCCCTGGCCCAGGTTGCCCAGAGCAGTGGTGGCTGCCCCATCCCTGGAGGTGTTGAAGGCCAGGTTGGAAGGGGCTTGGATCCCCCTGATCCAGTGGGAGGTGTCCCTGCCCACGGCAGGGGAGTGGAACTGGATGGGCTTTGAAATCCCTTCCAACCCAAACCTTTTCATAATTCTACCATTTCCCCACATGTTTCTGTTCCTCTATGAAAGGAGAAAAATCAGCTCACAAAGCCTTGTTTAGCCTTGCACAGAGTTCACAAAGGATTGCTGCATATACAGAAGTCATTTGTACTCAGAAGAGCTGGAGACAGGAAGAGCTTTGAAGGAGAAAAATATTAATTTAGATATTCAGGTGTAATATTTGTGTCTTCCTCCAGGCACTCATTCAGGTTTCTTTTTTGTGCCCTTGCCTGGGCACTCATTTAAGGACACGGTTGGAGATGGCAATACCAAAACAGATGAATCTTTGATCCCAACCACTGGAAGCCTTGTTTTTATTAGGCCGTGTTCTGCTTCCTTACATGATAAAATCCCCTTTGAGAATGTGTTTTCAATATTTCTTAGCAAGACAATGCAACAATGAGAACTTTTGAATACAGAATCATAGGTTGGAAAAGACCTCTAAGACCATCAAGTTAAGAGACAGACTCCTTTTCCCCACAATACTGCCTTGAAATTAATTATTTCTGCCTATTAGCAATAAAACCCCCTATTTTTTTCTTACTAACAAAGAATCATAGATCAGATCACCCACTTTTTGAAGAGAAGCCTTTTTCTTTTAAATCCTGCTCAGTTAAAGCTGTCTTTTCCTAATGCAGACTGTAAAATATTCATTCCTTAATAGCAGATTCAGCTCTCTTCAAAGCCAATATAGCCTTATGCAGATGAGTTCCATTTTTGCAGACATCATGGAAAAGGGATTCAATGCTATATGGTAAAAACTTGGGAATGCTTGAAATATGAGAATATTATAATTGTACTTTAATATGCTAATGGGAACTGGGAAGAATTCAAGTAATTTGCCCATATATTACTATACCCCCTGTGGCTGGGTAATATGGGAATTTAGACATTGTTATTAATTGGAAGCATTGCCCAGAGTTTTTTTGGATATAAGCAAAAAATGGAGGTATTTCTTGAGGCTGAGAATAATGAACTCCCAAAATTCAGTTTACTTTATCAAATTGTTTCTTAAAAACTGCTTCAATCACCAAAAAAAGCATCTGAAAATACCATTAATCAAAAGAAAAGGTTTTTATTTGGTGTGTTGGATCTTTCAAGGTGAAAAAGATAGAAACTACACTCAGAGCATCACTATTAACTACTGAAATTCACATGTATACACAACCTGAGATCATGGAATGATTTATGTTGGAAAGGAGTCCAAAGCCCATCCAGTTCCACCCCCTGCCATGGGCAGGGACACCTCCCACTGGATCAGGGGCTCAAAGTCCCATCCAACCTGGCCTTGAACACCTCCAGAGATGGGGCAGCCAACACTGCTCTGGGAAACCTGGGTCAGGGCCTCCCCACCCTCATAGGAGAACATTTCTTCCTAAGATCTCATCTCAATCTCCCCTCTTTCAGCTGAAAACCCTTCCCCCTCATCCTGTCCCTGCACTCCCTGATCCAGAGCCCCTCCCCAGCTTTCCTGGAGCCCCTTTCAGTCCTGGGAGGCTGCTCTAAGGTCTCCCCAGAGCCTTCTCTTCTCCAGGCTGAACAACCCCAACTCTCTCAGCCTGTCCTCCTCTGGGAGATGCTCCAGCCTTTGGGTCATCTTTGTGGCTCCCCTGGACCCACACCCACTCATCGTTGTCCTTCCTGTGCTGAGGACTCCAGAACTGAATATGAGTCTCCAGGTGAGGTCTCACAATTGTGGAGTAGAGCAGCAGAATCCCCTCCCTCGCCCTGCTGGCCTCACTTCTTTTGATGCAGCCCAGGATAGGATTGGCTTGAATTCCATACACAAATATAAAACTGCCAGAATTTCACAAAAGGAAGTCCTTGGGATTTTTTCCCTTTGTGTCCTCCTGGGAAGCAACCTCAAACACGAGCTCTGTGAGGGCATCAGCATGGTTGCCTGCTCTGCCTGGCATTGTTTTCCGAGCCATCCCTGCCTTTACTCACTGGATGATGGCACATTGCAGGGAATCCCAGGCTCAGCACAGTATTGATCAAGTCAGTGCTGATATAGCAGAAAGATCTAGGAAGCAAGCACAAAAAAACTGTGCCTGGGACTGCAGCCTGCACTGCAGGCTCCTGCGCACGGAACAGGGGAAGGAAGAAGCTGGGTGGATGCAGAAGATTCCTCTGCTATTCTTTTTGCCACAGCAGGAGCACAGCACCAAGATTTATCCTCTTATCCTATATTCCACACATAGTTCTACTCCTTCCAAGAGAGTGCCTGCAATGCCTGCACTTGATCCGGGGAGCAAGAGCCCCTCCCCAGCTTTCCTGGAGCCCCTTTCAGTCCTGGGAGGCTGCTCTAAGGTCTCCCCAGAGCCTTTTCTTCTCCAGGCTGAACAACCCCAACTCTCTCACCCTGTCCTCACAGCAGAGGGGCTCCAGCCCTTGGATCATCTCCGTGGTCTCCTCTGGATTGACTCCAACAGCTCCAGGTCCTTCCAGTGCTGAGGACTCCAGAACTGGACACAGGACTCCAGATGATGTCTCACCAGAGCAGAGAAGAGGGACAGAATCCCCTCCCTCCCCTCTGGAGTCACTCTTTGGGTGCAGCCCAGCACATGGGGAGTTTCTGGGCTGGGAGTGCTCATTGCTGCTCATGTGGAGCTTCTCCTCCCCCAGCACCCCAAGCCCTTCTCTTCAGCCCAGCTCTCAATCCATTCTCCACTCACCCTGTAACAGTGCTTGGGATGGCCCTGTCCCAGGTGCAGGACCTTGCACTTGGCCTTATTGAACTTCATACCTGTATTTTTCTGATGCCCAAGTTACAGCAACAGTGACCTCCTAAAGTAAAAAGAAATCACTCATTTCATTTGAGTCTTTGGTTTTTTTTGTTCTTAAATGTTGCAGTTCCCATAGGGTGTTCTCATCCCTCCTTAGCACAGAGACTCTCCCATGCCTAAGCACGCAACTCCCACCTCATTCCCTGCTTCGTATCACTGGGATGCCTGTGATAATTTAATGAGAAATTGAATCAATCCAAATTACACTGAGAATTTTTCCCTGATGTTCTGACAGTCCTTTTGCTTATCCAGGAGGCTTTTTGAGTATGCTCATAAACAGAGCTGCAATGCCTTTCTCGCGCATCAGATGTCTGATGAAGATATTGCTGCTTGTCCCTCAGGACCCTGATCAGCAGTTTCTTTCAACTTGAAGAGCTGCAGAAGATGTTTGAGAGCTCACAGGATCAAAAATTGATCTCAGTGTGAATTACAGGATGGGAGCTACAACTTCCAAACCATTCCATGATTCCACAAGTTTGACTTAAATCACTCATTCTTGTCTTCTTTGCTCACACCATGAGGGGCCTTAGAGCAGCCTCCCAGGACTGAAAGGGGCTCCAGGAAAGCTGGGGAGGGGCTCTGGATCAGGGAGGGCAGGGATAGGATGAGGGGGAAGGGTTTTCAGCTGAAAGAGGGGAGATTGAGATGAGATCTTAGGGAGAAATGTTTTGCTGTGAGGGTGGGAGGCCCTGGCCCAGGTTTCCCAGAGAAGCTGTGGCTGCCCCATCCCTGGAGGTGTTCAAGGCCAGGTTGGATGGGGCTTTGAGCCCCCTGATCCAGTGGGAGGTGTCCCTGCCCATGGCAGGGGGTTGGAACTGGATGGGCTTTGATATCCCTTCCAACCCAAACCATTCTGTGATTCTATGACCCTTAGCTTGTATTTTAATCCATGCTCATGGGAGTTCTAGACAACTCCTACCCCTCAGGAAAGAATTGCCTCCCTGAATCTGACTTCCTTTGTGAAAATGATATGTTCTGTGCCTCCAAAATAACTATTACTCTTTCATCATAGGTGGAAGAAAGAACAAGCTGATCAAGCCGATTCTTTTCAAAGGACTTTGTTTCCCTTTGTTTTTGTGGTGCTGCTACCATAAAAACCTCCTACTTCCTCTTAAAAGATGTTCAAGAAAAGTAAGCTCAATTGAATTTGCTTACTCTCACACGTAAGAGTGAGATTCTGCTGCCATGTCAGCATCTTCTTACGGCAAAGATCACTTGGCCAGCCTGAATATTTTTAAAGCCAGGTGTCACAGAATGGTTTGGGTTGGACGGGACCTCAAAGCTCCCCCCCAGTTCCAAACCAACACCTCCTACCAGACCAGGCTGCTCAAGACCCCATCCAACCTGGCCTTGAACACCTCCAGGGATGGGGAAGCCACAGCTTCTCTGTTCAGCATCGCTCTCTAGAGAAGGAAGTTTCTCTTCCTCACACGCCGAGGATCCATTGCAAGAAAAGGAAGGATTACCCAAACATTTTATTCCAGGGTTGCAGACCAGGAGGGCAAGAATAGGACAATCTGGTCACTGTGCCCTTTCCATGTGGGAGAACAGACATCAGCTTTGCTTTGTCTAGAGAGGCATTCAAACACCCTGAGAATCACTGGGTTGTGAGAGACACAGAATATATTTGCAGATTGGGTTTTCTGTACCTTTGAGCAAACTCTACGGGCTTTGGAACTGGAAGGGAAATGAGACTGTGTAGAAATCAGTGATGGTTGTGCATAGGGATATCCACTTCTCCACAAGCTCAGTCCTTGCTGATGACCCAGGAGGCACAAAGGGGCTCCCAGCCAACCACCATCCCATCGTGTGACTGCTGTGGGCACATCACTGAGGCAACAACTCAGCCAAAAGGGAGGTCCTAGCCACTCTCCCCAAGATAAGCCAAGAGATTCTGTTGGTCTGCAACCAAATATTAGGAATCATGGTTTCTCCAGAGGACAAAAGCTCTCCCTGATGCCACCGCAGGGCTGCCTCGCTGCACCCCAAGTCCAATTCACTCTACGAAGAAAACATAGAGCTAAACTGTCTCATGTCCCACAGGGGGATTTCTGCTGCCTTCAGCAGTTCCCCCACGCAAGGCCTCGTTGGAAAAAGCACTTTACACGTTGGCTGTGCAATGTTTCAGTTCAATGGCACATTTGTTTCAAAAACCCTGACTTTGACTGCCTGTAAATTGTTCTGCTGACACTTCCCTCGTTCTGCTCCTAACAAGCAGCATCTTTCAAATGGGAAACAGCCAAAATGAGAGGGGAGTGAAACACCAAAAAGAAAACCTTCAATCTCATCTAATCCACAAAGCACAGGCTCCTAGCGGAGACCATCGGTCAAAGGGGATCGAAAACACAGGCTCCAGACAAACTCCACATGCAAACACCAAGTGTAAAAAGCCCTGAGCAAACAGGATGATAGAATGCTTTGAGTTGGAAGGGACCTCAAGGCTCATTCAGTTTAAGCCTCCCTGTGATAGGCAGGGATACCTCCCACTGGATCAGGGGGCTCCAAGCCCCATCCAACCTGGCCTTGAACACCTCCAGGGATGGGGCAGCCACCACTGCTCTGGGAAACCTGGGCCAGGGCCTCACCAACATCATCATGAAGAATTTCTTCCTAATGTCTCGTCTAAATCTCCCCCTTCCAATTTAAAGTCATTCCCCCTCATCCTGTCCCTGCACTCCCTGATCAAAAGCCCCTCCCCAGCTTTCCTGCTGCCCCTTTCAGTCCTGGGAGGCTGCTCTAAGGTCTCTCCAGAGCCTTCTCTTCTCCAGGCTGAACAACCCCAACTCTCTCAGCCTGTCCTCATAGCAGAGGTCCTCCAGCCTTTGGATCATCTCCGTGGCCTCCTCTGGACCCATTCCAATATTTCCATGTCCTTCTGATGTTGGATATTCCAGAACTGGACACAACACTCCTACAATTTACAGCACCTCCACCGTGTCTGCAACTACAAAGACATTTCAACCACCTGTAACAAAGCCTCAGCCCCTGCCCACTGCAGGGAGCTTCCACCTCTGACCCAGGTGTGCACAGAGCTCTCTTTGACAGTTCTGCAGGGATGTTCCATGTCTAAAGTCAGATGCCCCTGGTCCCAGCACTCCAAAGGTTAAACACCAGGTTAAATGCCTTGTTTTCTAAATATTCTTCACTCAAGTCAATAACCTTTCACAACAAATAAGGCAACAAATGTCACGGGCCGTTAGAAAATGTGTCAATGCAGGTGAACATATGAGCAGGTGAGTCCTGTAGTACAGAGCTCCAGAGCAGAAATGTCCTGGGATTGAAAGGACACACAGAAAATAGTTAAGTGACCACAACAGTCCAGCGAGGAAATCAGAGAATCACAGAGTGGTTTGGGTTGGAAGGGACCTCAAAGGCCATCCAGTTCCACCCCCTGCCATGGGCAGGGACACCTCCCACTGGATCAGGGGGCTCCAAGCCCCATCCAACCTGGCTTTGAACACCTCCAGGGATGGGGCAGCCACCACTGCTCTGGGCAACCTGGGCCAGGGCCTCCCCACCCTCACAGCAAAACATTTCTCCCCAAGATCTCACCTCAATCTCCCCTCTTTCACCTCAAAACCCTTCCCCCTCATCCTATCCCTGCACTCCCTGATCCAGAGCCCCTCTCCAGCTTTCCTGGAGCCCCTTTCAGTCCTGGGAGGCTGCTCTAAGGTCTCCCCAGAGCCTTCTCTTCTCCAGGCTGAACAACCCCAACTCTCTCAGTCTGTCCTCATAGCAGAGGGGCTCCAGTCCTTGGATCATCTTCGTGGCTTCCTCTGGACTCCAGGTCATACCTGTGCTGAGGACTCCAGCCCTGGACACAGGACTCCAGGTGGGGTCTCCCCAGAGCAGAGCAGAGGGGCAGAATCCCCTCCCTCTCCCTGCTGGCAATGCTCCTTTGGGTGCAGCCCAGCACACGGTGGTTTCTGGGTTATGAGCACTCGTTGCTGGCTCATGTTGAGCTTCTCATCCACAAGCACCCCAAATCCTTCTCCTCAGGGCTGCTCTCAACCAGTTCCTTAGCAACTAGAAGTGCCTCATGATATTTAAACAGAAGGGGTTTGCCCGCTCCACTTTTTCCACTTTACAGGAGCATTAGCCAAGCCATAAAGAACTCGAGAAAACTAAATACAAAGCGCTTCCAGAATCACAGAGAATCCTAATGCCCAGGCCAGCACTTTGTGTATATAAAGATGAAACAAAAAGAGGCAGTGAAGATCAAATAGCTGCCTGCAGAGCCTGGTACAAACTCTAGCCTTTTTGTTGATACAGTCCCTTGAGAAGAAGAAGCTCAGGAGGAAAAACTTTAAACGTAAAGCCTGGCAGGGAAGGACAGAGAGAGATGCTTTTGCTTGGACCCTCAACCTCTTTTTTCATTGCATAAGACCACAAAGAATATTCCTGTAAGATGCTAGGAAGGGTTGTGGAGGGAAGATTTAGATTAGATATTAGGAAGAAATTCTTCATGCTGAGGGTGGGGAGCCCCTGGCACAGGTTGCCCAGGGAAGCTGTGGCTGCCCCATCCCTGGAGGTGTCCAAGGCCAGGTTGGATGGGGCTTTGAGCCCCCTGATCCAGTGGGAGGTGTCCCTGTCCATGACAGGGAGGTGGAACTGGATGGGCTTTGAGGTCTCTTCCAACCCAAACCATTCCATGATTCTATGGTTCTCCATTCAAGCTGTCTCTCTTTTCTCAGATATAAGAAGCAACACTGCCAGGTTACCATGGCACCCTTCCCAGACTAATATTCACTGTTTCTCAGCAAGACTACGTGACACAAACAAAATGCCACCTCAACAAGCTGGAAATACCCCAAGCATCAACTAATTCATGGTCAGCTCAGGTCTGGCTGCTCAGTTCTGCACTGTCAAAAAGCCCTTTATAGGATGACTCCAAAGAGATTCCAACAGATACCAATGCTATGTCTGAAAAGATCAAGCACATCCTTGCCTCTGCTCTTCAGTCCTCCCCAAGAAGCAGCAGTAAGTTCACATCAGCAAATCCAAACACCCCTTTCCAGGAGTAACACAGGAAACAGACCCCTCTGGTCATCTCTCCATAGGTGACCCGCACCCATCTCAAAGCTCAGACCTCCAGAGCAGAGAAGAAGAGTGGGAATTCTGACTCCTCTTCTTCAGGTTCATTTCAAAAAGAGACAACACAGGTTTTAAGCTCCGACCCAAACCATTCCATGATTCTGTGAAAAAGAAGGCTCACACCCCCCTATCTGTGTGAAAGCCACAGAGTCAGTAAATTCACAGAGAGCAGTGAAATGCAAACACCAAAGGGAAGGAACTAGGCAGAGGAACTGACAGCTGAGCCAGGCTGTGCTCAGCCACCAGGATTCAGCAAGCTTGGAGCAGCCTTGGGTCAGCGTTGCTCCGGGCCACCAGCACGAGGGAGATCATCACACCCAACCACGGTCCAGAGGGAAACACAGGTATAAACACAGGCGTCTGCAGCAGAAACACACAGGCTGCAAGCACTACCTGTGCCAGAAAACCAGCAGCCAGAGCCAACACTGACATCTTCTGACACACAGGCAGCAGAGAGCTGATGCACGAGGACGGCATCAAGTGCCCGAGGTGGTGCCAACACCCATACAACAACGCCACGTCGGCACAGCAGGCACCGGTCAGCCAAGACAATGGGAAAGGCAGATTTCCAGCAGGTTAAATGTCAGCAACCTCTGACCCAAGCAGATGGAGATTAATCAGCACCTGCTCGTGCCTCAGGCTGGGAGAGAAGGACACATTAGTTTGAAGGCTTTGGTACAACACTGGAGTGTTGTGCCTCCACTATCATCCATCAACCCCTCTGCAGGAGCTGTGCAGGTACATGAGCTTAGCCCACATCCATGCAAACCAAAGGCATTTAACAATTCTTTTCATTACCAGACCTGAGAAAGATGAATTCTTGGTGTTTACCACAGCTTGGGGCCACAGATGGGAGTTGTACCTGTAATAGTTTGTTAATCTGCAAAAGCTTTATCTATGTTTCAGACCAGAGATATCAGTTAATGGTAAGAGCTATAGGTATCTAACACTCTCTGTTGGAAATAAGCAGCTGGGATGATAGATTTGGTCAGACAAACTCGCCAACTTTAACCAGACACTTCAATGAAGTCTTTGCAGACCAAATTTCTGCAGAGGAAGAGAAACTTGATGTAAATATTTGTCTTCTTCCAGGGCCCTGAAAATGGTAATCACCTTATATATCATAGAATAATATAATGGTTTGGGTTGGAGGGGAACTTAAAGCCCATCCAGTACCAACCCTGACTCCAGTTCCACACATCCCACTGGATTAAGGGGCTCAAAGCCCCATCCAACCTGGCCTTGAACACCTCCAGGGATGGGGCAGCCACAGCTTCTCTGGGAAACCTGGGCCAGGGCCTCCCCACCCTCACAGGAAAACATTTCCTCCTAAGAACTCATCTCAATCTTCCCTTTTTAAGCTTAAAACCATTTCCTCTCACCTGGTCCCTGCCCTCCCTGACCAAGAGCCCCTCCCCAGCTTTCCTGGAGCCCCTTTCAGTCCTGGGAGGCTGCTCTAAGGTCTCCCTGGAGCCTTCTCTCCTCCAGGCTGAACAACCCCAACTCTCCCAGCCTGGTGAAATAGGAGTGATCCAGAATGCCCAGGCTCAGGGACTCAGTTAAACAGCAATGTACAAACACAGAATTATTTTCCCTAGTTCTGAACATCACTTATACTGTTCAGGAGTGAAATATGTTTGACACAGATAGCAGCAAAAGCCGAGCACCACACAGTTTAGCTACTGTATTTCTTCAACCACAAAAGCAGCATTTGGGGAAGATAGGATTAAATTCACTGCACTGTGTTGTGCAAAGTTCTTCACTGGGCTTTGGGGTCTGAACAGCTGAGTCAGGATATCTGCCTTCTGAGCTGAGGATAAAAAGCATTAACTTAAGGAGTCGACAAAAAGGCCAAGGATAAAGCTGTGATGCTAATCCAGCCTCAGCAAGATTTAAAAAAAACCCCAGGAATCGACAAGTAATTTCTTGTGCCAGGTCCTTATTCAGGTTTGAAATACAGTAATTGCATGTGTTCTCACACTGGTCCTGATAGCCCTGTGCAAACTGAATGCCTTCAATGAGTTCTACTGCTCAACAACTATTGTTTGTATGCAACAATCTTTGCACCCTGGATGCCCATGGATACCACCAGAGCACAGTAAAGTCTTTAAAAGTCAGCCCAATCGCATCCCTCTGCCTGTGAATTAGAGAACATCAAAGAATTCACCGGCTCAGTATGTAGATGCCTTTTCACAGAAATACTTCAGAGCTGTTCAACAGTGACTTTAGCAACTTGACTCGCTGTCAAGACTCACCCTGAGTTTTTAACCCAACGAATTCAGTTGCCAAGATCTTTCAGGTTTGTAATACAGAAACAAAACAAAACAGAACAAAAAAAAGACAGCAGTCCTGGATCTGTCTTCCCCCCACCCCCCCAGATCAAAAGAAACAAGGCAGCCTTTGAAAACTGAGCACAGATTTGGCCTTTTGAAATCCATCACCTTGGCAACCCCAGTCACAGCCAACGGAAAACTGTAATTGCCGACCTCGGGATCTGCTGAAGTCTGCCCAGCCACCCCACATCAAAGGTTGGGCATGATGGGCAGCTCCTTCAAAGGGCACACGTCTGCCCCACGACACGCTCACGTGCAGAGCAGCACAGAAACACATACAGTGTAGGTTCTTCATTCCCAGAGGCCAGATTCTGTGAGAGGGATTTATTGCAAGGTAACCAAAGCCCAGACCCACAGCTCCTTCAGCAGAGCTGCAGTGGGAGGTCTGTCTGCACGAGTTTCTAGGACCACGCTGGTGTTTTCCAGCAAAAGGAGATGATAACTCTCTCTTTGTTCTCTAGAGAAGTTCTAAAGCAAAATTTCTGCCTGCTGATGAGCTGGAGATGCACCCCAAAATCTGTGGAATGATCATAAAACCATAGAATGGGTTGGGTTGGGAGAGACCTCAAAGCCCATTCAGTTCCAACCCCCCTGCCATGGGCAGGGACACCTCCCACTGAATCAGGGGGCTCAAAGCCCCATCCAACCTGGCCTTGGACATCTCCAGGATGGGGCAGCCACAGCTTCTCTGGGCAACCTGGGCCAGGGCCTCCCCACCCTCAGCATGAAGAATTTCTTCCTAATGTCTCATCTAAATCTTCCCCCTCCCAATTTGAAGCAATTTCTTTGGTCCTATATAGCCTAAAACAAGAGGAACTACCACAACATGGAAAGTTATGAGATAGCTGCTCTCCTTTTATACAATAGACTTTATTGAGGATTTTTCCTGGCTGAGGCTGATCTAGATAACACTGGTGTAATTATTAATTACCGTGACTTCCTTCTCTGCTCTGGATAATGAGTTTCTCATTTCATACATAACTTGTAGGTTTTTCTGCAGTTAAATCAGTTGCCTTAAAACAACCATAGAATCATTAAGGTTGGAAAAGGCATCTAAGATGATCAAGCTCAACATCACCATGCCCCAAAAGTCACTTGGAGACACCTTGGTTCGCTGCATGAAGCAGGATCTGTTGTACCTCGGAGATTTCATTTTAGAAGTTTGCAGTCCTTTGAAATCTTATAAAGTGGCTGAGTCTCTTTAGTCCAGAAGTTGTATTTTTCTATTAAAATAATCAAATGAATAGATACACACAGACAACCTAACAAAACAAATAAAAATCCTTGCAATAAGCACCGTTTAAAGTCACTCACATCAGCCAAAGCCACGCTCTGCCGATGCTTCTGGTTCATCAACCAAATTCATGGTCATGCTACCACTTATTCCACACCTCCTTCCCTGCCAGGTGTCACCGTAGCCCCATCCATCAAGATGATGCCACCTCCAGGACAAAATAAGTCAGTGTTGGCTGGCAGTGTATGACTACACAACATCACCCTTCCCTCCTGTCCTTCTCCATCACTAAAGGTCCAGGCCAACAGCAGCTATAGATGATGGACACAGGCTGAGTCGCTTGTGCACCCACCAAAGCCACCACTAGGGCCTTGTTGCTCAAGGAAATGGTTAGCTGAGGGTTGACTGAAGGCTGAGAAAACAGGAAAGGCAGTTTTCCACCCAATTAGTGGACATACTCAAAAGTAGCAGCATGCCATCCCTTCCAGGTCATACCAAAGTTTACTTCATGAGCAATTGACAGAAAACATTAATTCTCTGATTGTAACAGCAAAATTCCAGACACATTTTGGATAGGTGGCTGTCACACTCATGTATCTGAAACATAATTAATAGTTGGAATAAAAAGAACTCTCCTGACCTCACCATCACAGGGACAGAAAACCCAGAGCATGGTCACTGCTGCTCAGTGCCTCTTGCCTTAATCTAAAGTAGCAATAGGGCAAAGGGTGATGATTTTAAACTAAAAGAAGAGAACTTTAGATTAGATATTAGGAAGAAATTTTTCATGATGAGGGTGGGGAGGCCCTGGCACAGGTTGCCCAGAGCAGTGATGGATGCTCCACCTCTGGAAACAATCAAGGTCAGGTTGGATGGGGCTCAGAGCAACCTGGTCTGATTGAAGAGGTCCCTGCTCACTGCAGGGGGGGTTGGACTGGATGACCTGTGAAGGTCCCTTCCAACCCAAACCCTTCTATGAATCTACAACTCCATGATTCTATGAAATCCTAACATCAGGTGGAGGTTACACGGTGCTACACCAGGGTGAGGGCAATCCCCAGTATCAATACAGGATGGGGGATGGTGTGATTGAGAGCAGCCCTTAAGAGAACGACTCATTGATGAGAAGCTCCATACAAGCTGGCAAGGAGCTCTTACAGCCCAGAAACTCCCCGTGTGCTGGGCTGCACCCAAAGGAGCATTGTCAGCAGGGAGAGGGAGGGGATTCTGCCCCTCTGCTCTGCTCTGGGGAGACCCCACCTGGAGTCCTGTGTCCAGGGCTGGAATCCCCAACTTAAGAAGGATATGGAACTGTTGGAGTGGGTCAAGATGATGATCTGAGGGCTGGAGCCCTTCTGCTATAAGGACAGGGTGAGAAAGTTGGAGTTGTTCAGCCTGGAGAAGAGAAGGCTCTGGGGAGACCTTAGAGCAGCCTCCCAGGACTGAAAGGGGCTCCAGGAAAGCTGGGGAGGGGCTCTTGATCAGGGAGGGCAGGGATAGGATGAGGGGGAGTGGCTTTAAATTGGAAGGGAGAAGATTTAGATTGGACATTATGAAGAAATTCTTCATAATGAGGGTGGGGAGGCCCTGGCCCAGGTTGCCCAGAGCAGTGGTGGCTGCCCCATCCCTGGAGGTGTTCAAGGCCAGGTTGGATGGGGCTTTGATCCCCCTGATCCAGTGGGAGGTGTCCCTGCCCATGGCAGAGGGGTTGGAACTGGATGGGCTTTGAGGTCCCTTCCAACACAAACCATCCCATGATTCTATGAAACACAGACACTTATCACGAGACAGACAGAGGTCTCAGCAGGTTGCCTGTAGTTGCCAGGAAGGTCTCTTCTCAGCAAAGACATTTCACATGCTTATTTGCAGACAAGAGGAAGGAGAAAGCATGATGTGTGTGTTCGAATACATTAATCTGGGAGTGAAGGGCAGGACTGTTTCACAGATCTTGGCCCTGAGAACATAATACAAAGCAAGTTGTCTTTCACTGCTCAAATGAGATATTTCAGCTCAGAACCCCTCAGCAACGCAACGCAGGGAGCAAAGCTCTGCTTGACTCTGTAGCTCCTGTGCAGGAGATGCACCCCTTGCTTTGAGGTGCTTGTTCAGCCTGACCAATGCTCATACCTGAGCCTGTGACATCAGCTGGGAGACACAGATTTTAGCCCTGCAACATTGAAGCTGAATGGTTTGAAGAGAAATAGCGTTTCTCAAAGGGCAAGGTAGCCAAATCCCAGAGAGAAATGGGCTGGATGATGGGTGGTCACTACCAAGCCCTCCCCCACACTGCTCCAGGGTCCAGGGATGACCTCCAACAACGCCACATCCCACAGAGGAGGGTCTCTGTGGAGGGTCTCTCTATCTCTACAGCAGCGGCCCCAGCAGCGCCAGCGCGTGGTTGCATCTCCACCCCTTCCTCCCAGCTAGACTCCAAGATGCAGCTTCACCTGGTTTGGCTCTTAGGATGCACTTTGCTTCTCCCATGGCCAACATCTGGCCTGTCAGCCTGGGGTGAAGCTCATCCTCCTCCAAATCATTTCTGCTTGATTTCTACCATCCTTCCTCTTGCCCAGGTGAAGCACCTGCATCTCCACAGCGTCTCTGAGCGCTCGCAGAACCATCCCACAGGCTGTTTTTCAAGGAGAGTACAAGTCAACAACCTCCTAACAAGACAGAAAACGGTTCCTGAGATAAGTTCCCTGGATCAGAGATAAAATATAATATTTTAATGGATCATTCCCACTCCAGTCTAGAATCAGCAGTCAAAGCAAACTTGTATTTAAAAGCCAACCGAACATACATGAGTAATATTTCTGGCTCTTCATTAGCTTCTTCTCTGTGACCTCTCTCAGAGCACTTTTCAGGCAGAACTCAAAGCATTTCTAATTTTTAACCACACTTGTTTCAAATCAGTGTTGATATTTTAATTTAATTAAGTTTTTGGGGGGTTGGGTTGGGTTTTTTTAACAAATGCAGGCCCTCCACCCCAAAGGGCACGGTGCTGTGCACAAACATTTGCAGGCAACCAGAACTGAACCTCAGCTGTGTTCTGCTCATATTCAAGCCTCCCAAAGATCAAAGGATTATTTTTAACCAGGAGCTTTGTCTTTATTAAAACAGCACTGATGGCTAAAGATGTCTCTGTCCAAACGGCTGGGTTTGTATCACGGCTCTATAACATCATTGGAGGCAGCAGATGACTCAGAGAGCTGATGACTCTCCCTGAGCAAGACTCAGTAGCTTAAAATCAATGTAGATGGACAGGACAAGCTGATCTATTGCTGCAGGAGATGCCAAACCCCATGAAAAGGCACTGACTGCTCTACCAGAAACAGCACTGAGGGAGCTATGGAGCACAGTCTATATAAAGACTCATCCCAAGTTGTGTTGGTAACTAATCCCAAAGGCAAGAAACCTACTGCTGCCTTTGCTTGCTTGCACAAACAAATGAAGAAGATGGAGAAGTATCTATAACTGCTTTTCTCCTCTGGCACCATCCCCTAAGGGTAGATTTGAATTGTCACAAGGAGTTTTTTTCTGTGGAGATAACACCATCTCCTCCCCTCATCCACAAAAGCCACCTCCGACCAGTGCGACTGTGGCCGCCTCCAGGCTCCTCCTGCAGCAGTTGTGTCTCTGCTGCTCACAACACACATTAAAGCCCATCATGCAGAAAGGCAGAATATTGCCTTTCTCAAGTACTTTCATCATTTGGGCCCTGGCAGAGGCTGCCAGGGACGGGGTGGGGTCCCCATCCCTGGAGGGGCTTAAAAACCGAGCAGATGAGGTGCTCAGGGATCTGGTTTAGTCGTGGACAGGGACAGCTGGACTCGAAGATCTCAGAGGCCTTTTCCAAACAGAGGATTCTATAATTCTATGATTTCCGTGCTTCAGAGAATGTGATTTGGGAGCCAAGTCTTCAGCTGGCAGAAACCAGTGTCTTTGACTACCAGGGGCCCTGACCTGGTCTCTGCCCGGACTCTTGTGAGCCCAGAAGACATCACTCAGGACGGGAAAGGCTGCTGGATTTGAATCACCACATGTCTGTACTTCTCATCACTCAACTTACTCCTCTTTCAAGTATCCTTTTAATCCATAGATCCCATTTCCTTAAATTTGGGATTTGGGGGAGTCTCTTTTCTTTTTCGCAGACGTGGGAAGAAACTCAGCAATTCAGGTTTCTTTTACTGTTTAGCTACTTTTTACTTTTCTCAGAGAAGAGCAGAAGCTGTCTTGCACCTTTTGGACAAGAGCTGTAACTGGGTGACAGCAGTGAGAAGATCTGTTCAATAAATACCAAGAAACTTTTACAGGCAGTGTCCCAATAGGTCTGAAGATCTCATTTTTGTGGTGTACTCGTGTTTTGCCTGCCCTGACACATTCCACCTTCCCCTTTGGTCTCGGTGTTATGTATCTATTTATCATCCTGTCACAGATTTATTTCCCATTCAAACACTGCCAAGGAAATGGGGTGGAGTTCTGATAAGGAATTTGCTGCCACATGTGTCTTGAGGTAGTGATCAAAGATATAAGCCTGGTATTTTAATCCAGGTACAGTCATCCCAGCTCTTCTTTTAACAAAGCTACCCCAGAAATCAGAAAGATGTTAGATTTCTCTCCTTTTTTTCCCCCCCTTCCTCCAGTCAAAAGCTGAAGTTTTGCAGAAAAGACTTCCCTTTTAACTGAATATTTATTAAACCTTATGTCAGCTCATTTCAAAAATCATAGGCTGAGATGAGAGGAAATAATAGCACCCCTTTCCCAACCAGTTCTCTTCCGTGGTGCCGTGCCCTGCACACACCCTGAGATGAGGAAGAAAATTAGCTCCCTGCAAGCTGAGTATTGACAAGGTAAAAGAAAAATGAAACCTTCTTTGAAGATTTATTTGGGATATACTCAAAGATCTCAGGAAAATAAGTATATAAAAGGTTATGTTCATTTCTGTTGACTCCCTGTGATTATGGGAAGGATACAAAGCTTTCCTGTACCAGCAATATAGCCTTGCATTTGTTAAACCCTGTGTGAAGCATTCCAGGAGGAAACAGTAACATCCTCTGTCTTGTCCCATGGCAAAAGAAAGGGTTGGGGAGTATAAGGTGAGCCTCAGTTTACAGAATGAAAGGCATCACTCCAGGGTGATGAAGCGAGATGCTCAGCTGACTCATATGGATGGGCCAGTGCAATTCCCTCTTGGAAACTGTCTGAGAGCCCATGTAATCCATCCTGCCCGAGGCATCGTGTCAAAGCCATGAAAGAGCTTGTGAAGCATCACAAGGAATTCGTATTAAATTGTCAGGGATCTTTGCACTTGAGTCAGACTTCCAATATTTTCTGGCTGATGCTGCCTCCTTTACATGCAGCACATGGGGACTGCACTGCAAACCGAGGCAGCAGGGAAGACGGGATGGATCTCTGCTGCCACGGCTACCAGACTTTGTTGGAAGAGCTCTCAGAGCTGTTACTGCCTTCTCACAATGGAAAGAGGGGAAAAGAGGGGCTGAGCTCTGCTCTCTGAGACCTGGGACAGGACTGGAGGCAATGGCAGGAAGATGTGCCAGGGCAGGGGGAGATTGGACATTGGGAAGAGGTTCTTCCCCCAGCGGGTGGTGGAGCACTGGAACAGCTCCCCAGGGAAGCAGTCAGGGCCCCTGCTCTGCCA
Organism: Tapera naevia; assembly: GCA_033556795.1. Lineage (NCBI taxonomy): Eukaryota > Metazoa > Chordata > Aves > Cuculiformes > Neomorphidae > Tapera > Tapera naevia. The sequence continues at coordinate 1,032,230 of JAUMJJ010000307.1, forward strand.
GCATTCCAGAAGCATTTGGCCACTGCCCTCAGTCCCACGGGGTGAGTGTTGGCAGTGTCCTGTGCAGGGACAGCAGTTGGACTGGATGGTCCTTTGGGGCCCTTCCAGCTCAGGCCATTCTATGATTCTATGACTCTGCCAGCTTCCCCTCCAACCTCCTCAATCCTTCCTAGATAAAGACGCAAGCAAGGATAAGTAACAAGATGACCTGGGATGACCTCCCAAATAGCATGGGCCAAGGTCCCCCAAACTCCAGGAGCACAGGGGCAGGAGGGACAAGCACATATTTTCAGAGGGAGTGGAAGACTTTCTGCCCAACTTCCTGAAAGACACAGATCTGTTACAGTGAGTCCAGAGAAGACCACAGAGATGATCCGGGGGCTGAGGCAGCTCCCAAATGAGGACAGGCTGGGAGAGTTGGGGTTGTTCAGCCTGGAGAAGAGAAGGCTCTGGGGACACATCAGAGCAGCCTCCCAGGACTGAAAGGGGCTCCAGCAAAGCTGGGGAGGGGCTTTTGATCAGGGAGTGCAGGGACAGGATGAGGGGGAAGGGGTTTGAGCTGCAAGAGGGGAGATTGAGATGAGATCTTAGGAAGAAATGTTTTGCTGTGAGGATGGGGAGGCCCTGGCCCAGGTTTCCCAGAGAAGCTGTGGCTGCCCCATCCCTGGAGGTGTTCAAGGCCAGGTTGGATGGGGCTTGGAGCCCCCTGATCCAGTGGGAGGTGTCCCTGCCCAGGGCAGGGGGGTGGAACTGGAAGGGCTTTGTGGACCCTTCCAAACAAAACCATTCCATGATTCTATGAAACACAGCAAGCACAAAAAGGAGGGAGAGCCCAAGCAAGACAGGGAGTTTCCAAGCTGCTTTCAAGCCCACTAACGCACTTAAAAATAAGACTTCTATCTAGATTAACAAATTGCCTTTGGTGGAAGAAGCAAACCCTTGCGTAATTTTCCAAGGGAATTCACTTCATTTGGTAACATTCCCTCCTCATAAGCGTTGCAAAGAAAAAGCAGGTTGTTCTCTAAGCCTGTGTTCTGCTATAATTCAGCAAATCCAGGTGTAAATTAATGATGATCTAATGAACTAGACAAGGGGGAGACGCACCTGCTAACACCCTGTCTGCAGCAAGGGAAGAAAACTCCGTTGTTTATGTGCCTCCCATTTCCTTGTGCATAGTGTGGTATAATTTAAGAGATTTTATTTCAACTGTTTGCTTATCTCTAATTACCATATGCTGTGCTTGTGTATTATTTCAGCAGCAACTCCTCTCAAATACCTAACGAGGAGTCGTTTTGTCAGCAAGTCGTGGTACAGGAGCTCTGTGTGTTCTCCTGTAATCACAGAGCAGCAAGCTGGAGGGGGCTGAAAGGAAAAGTTTTCACTGCTCACACCATCAGGTGATGAAACCCCTTGCTTTGTGCACTGTGGGGTCTCCAGATTTGAAGTAATGAATAATTTGGGGTTGTTCAGCCTAGTAGAAGAGAGCGTTCCGGGGATTCTGCCCCTCTGCTCCGATCTGGTGAGACCCCACCTGGAGCCTTGTGTCCAGTTCTGGAGTCCTCAGTACAGGAAGGACCTGGAGCTGTTGGAGTGAGTCCAGAGGAGGCCACGGAGATGATCTGAGAGCTGGAGCACCTCTGCTGAGAGGGCAGGCTGAGAGAGTTGGGGTTGTTCAGCCTGGAGAAGAGAAGGCTCTGGGGAGACCTTAGAGCAGCCTCCCAGGACTGAAAGGGGCTCCAGGAAAGCTGGGGAGGGGCTCTTGATCAGGGAGTGCAGGGACAGGATGAAGGGAAGGGTTTTCAGCTGAAACAGGAGAGGTGGAAAAGGGCTTGGAGTGATAGGATAAAGCAGAATGGCTTTAAATTGTAAGAGGAGAGATTAGGGAGAACTTCTTCACAATGAGGGTCAGGAGGCCCTGGCCCAGGTTGCCCAGAGCAGTGGTGGTTGCCCCATCCCTGGAGGTGCTCAAGGCCAGGTTGGATGGGGCTTTGAGCCCCCTGATCCAGTGGGAGGTGTCCCTGCCCATGGTAGGGGGTAGAACAGGATGGGCTTTGAGGCCCCTTCACACCCAAACTATTCTGTGATTTTAAAATTTGAGATAAATCAGACTCATTGCTTTTTAGGAAAGTTTACAATATCTGGAGGCAGACATTGACCAGAAGAGAAAAGGTAATTTGTTGCTGACCATAACAGTGCTAAATCACCAAAGGAGAGGGACTCTTCCCTGTGCAGGTTATTGTTCTTGTCAGACCAAGCCAGAAACGTCCTGCACAAAATCAATTATCTATATATAAAAAACAGTATGGAAGTGGAAACATGACTGAGGCACCGTAAAAAAGACAATTATGGTTTATAGGCATGATTATTTATCACAGAAAACATGTTTAATGAGACCAAGTGCTGCCACCAAGGCTCTTAGCCAGCACAGCAGGGCTGGAGCAGTTAATGTTCTACGGTCACGTGTTGGCAGGAGCAAAATTCATCCAAATTCACACCTTAGGATGCAATCAGGCCAATTATCCTAATTCAGGGCAAGTGGATACTGCCTTTGGCTTGCCCTGTGCTGCTGACTCATAAAATAATCTGGACAGATAAGACCTCTGAGATCATCAAATCCAACCGTCCCTGTCCACTACTAAACCAGATCCCTGAGAAACTCATCTGCCCAGCTTTAAAACCCCTCCAGGGATGGGGACTCCACCCCCTCCCTGGTAGCCTCTGACAGGGCCTCAGAACCCTTTCCATGAAGAAATGTTTCCTGATGTCCAATCTGACCCTGCCCTGGGGCAACTCGAGGCCATTTCCTCTCCTCCCATCCCCTGTCACTGGGGAGAAGAGACCAACCCCCACCTCCCCACAACCTCCTCTCAGGCAGTTGCAGACAGGGATGAGGTCTCCCCTCAGCCTCCTCTTCTCCAGGATAAACAGCCCCAGCTCCCTCAGCTGCTCCCACAACCCCTGTTCTCCAGCCCCTTCCCCAGCTCCGGTCCCTTCTCTGGATGCTCTCCAGCCCCTCAAGGTCCTTCTTGGAGTGAGGGGCCCAGAACTGAACACACTGAGTGCCACAGCCCTGTTTAAAGAGCATGAACAGGGCATGGGTGAGCGTTCCAGGCACACCAAGTGCTTCCAGATGAACCTATCAACATAAGCATTAGTTTGGGCCACTGTGCCCAAGGTCAATGTGCTGGGAGTGAGACAGTTGCAGAAGCAGGTTTCTACTTTTGGTCTCTCTGCTTTCTTGCCTAAAAGGCATAGTTGACTAAAAGGAGTGGTATTTCCACTAGGGTTGTGATGGGAGAAGTAGTATTTTCTTTCATTGACTAAAACATTTTAAGAGGAAAATGCACAATGTAGAAAGAGTTGAATTCCTTCCCATTTTAGGAAATCCTGTGGTAATGGATGGGCCAGGATATACACCCTTTGTGTCCTGGGCTGCATCCAAAGAAGAGTTGCCAGGAGGGTCAGGGAGAGGATTCTGCTCCTCTGCTTTGATGAGACTTGTTCTCCAGCCCCTTCCCCAGCTCCATTCCCTCATCTGGATATGCTCCATTCCCTCAATGTCCTTCTTGGAGTGAGGGGCCCCAACCTTTCTCAGTGACCCTACATCAATGGCTGCTGTGCCCTGCCTGCCACCAGCCCCCCACCGGCCCCACAAGTCACCACACAATGGGCCCAGACCCCCCAGCTCCAGGTGGCACCTCTGCGTGCTGACAGGGCTGCTGAGCTGTGCTCACCTCCTGTGCCCACCCCAGTCTCCCCCCTGGTTTGCTTCAGAGCCCCTTTGGCACATCCTCCCTGATGGTGGCACATCCACACAGAGCAGATAACTGAGCAAGGAGGGACTCAAAGCCTTTCATTAATGCCAACATCAAGGCCCATCTCTAGCACCAACACAAAGACACAAGTTTTTGAACCACAAAAGCTCAAGCCAGAAGCAGAGAGCATGGCTTGGAAGGAAACCTTCTTGTTGGAAGTCATGGAAAGGACGTGCTACTCGGCCATCTGGCCTCCATCCCAATCGCTGATGTCCATTCACCAGAATAACAGCAATCACAGCCACCACATTTTAAGAACAGTTCACCAAACCACAGCCAGCCCCATCAGGAATAAATTAACATTGAAAAAGGATGGAAAATGTTGATTATTCTCATGGCAAATGAAAGAAACACCGTTGGGTTTATAATGGACTATCCAGACCAGTAGTAAAGTCTTTTCACTCACCCATCGGATGCTGAATCCTCCCTCATGCCAGCTGGCACCCAGGAGCTGCCAGACAACAGTGGCTCCAGTCTCCCACTGGCCTCACCAGCTTCAGCTGCAGATCACTCTGGTCATCCCTCTCAAGAAAGGCATTTGTTTGACAGTAATAAAACGTAGCTCTTCCTCCCCAAGGTTCTCCTACGTTTTAATTCTGAACATTTTGACCTGAAAAAAATAGAAATAAGACAATTACAGCTGCCAGAAACAGGGGTGGGAAAGGTTCACCTAGAGCTTATCTAACTTTATTTCTGTAATTGTCTGAGCAGCTTAGGTCGTTGTCGTGCACGAATCCACGGAGATAGCAAATTCCTTTCCATGACCCCATTTCACTTTAGTTCATTGCACACTTAACTGTGCAGAAATTAGGACTTGTCAGCCCTGGGATCCAGCACAGCTACTGCTGCTTTGCTCCTTCTGTCAGCCAACAGGCAAGAATCTAGAAGTGTGCAGCTATTTCCTGCAGCAGCCTCCTCACAACCAGGAGCTGAAGAGCAGCACTTCACTTAAGTCTCCACTTGCACAGCTGGAGTTACATCAAAGCCCTGCTTCACTTGCTTTAAATGTGCTGCCAATTCACACCCCGGTGGCCACCGTGCAGATGGAGACATGAAAACAGCTTCTGCTGTAAGCAAACACTACACAACACTAAAACCAGAAATGTCTTTTGGAGTTAAGGAACCTTCCAATACCCAACCACAACAACAGTTCCTCTTCTCAACTCCCATTTCTCCACTTTTACTCCGTTTACCATAGCAAGGAACACAGCTGGATGTGCCGAGGGCAGGGACAGGACTGTGGGAAGGGTTTTCAGCCAAGAGAGGAGGATTGAGATGAGATCTTAGGAAGAAATGTTTTCCTTTGAGGGTGGGGAGGCCCTGGCCCAGGTTGCCCAGAGAAGCTGTGGCTGCCCCATCCCTGGAGGTGTTCAAGGCCAGGTTGGATGGGGTTTGGCAGGGGGGTTGGAACTGGATGGGCTTTGAGGTCCCTTCCAAGCCAAATCATTCTGTGATTCCAGAGTGGAAACAGGATTTGTGACTGGTGCTTGTGCCTTCTGGGCTATTTTGGTGTTTTCTCTCAGCTCTCTCTTTGGACTTGCCTGCCCTCTCACTCCCAAATGCACACGGGGTAACCTGTCTAGTCAACACGTTACTGGAAGTTCAAGACATCTCAGCAGGCATAAAAGAAGACTAGTAAATGTGCTCTGGGAGCTGAAGTCTCCTTATCATCCATGGATAGAAATCAAGTGAGTGTTTTGCCTCCTGGCTGTATGAGACCTCCTATGTCTGATCAAGTATCACAGTGTCATAAGGTTGGAAAGGACCTCTGAGATCATCGAGTCCAACCTGCAACCCAACACTAACACCAACACCAACCCATCATCTAACCCATGGCACTCAGTGCCTCATCCAGGCTCCCCTTAAACACCTCCAGGGTCGGTGACTCCACCCCCTCCCTGGGCAGCCCATTCCAATGGCCAATCACCCTTTCAGGGAAGAACTTTTTCCTAACATCAAGTCTAAACTTTCCCTGACGAAGTGCCCCAAACCACTGTGCCCTTACGCTGAGCAGCAGAGTTCCTTGAGAAAAGAGACACCATGAGACAAACCACGAGTGCTGGTTATGGAAGCAGCACTGCAGCAGAGCAGTTCAGACCCTCATGAGTATTTGGGGAGCTCCTACCGAGGAGTTCTGCATGACTGAGCCACCCCTCCTTTAAAAATACACCCTTTATTTCTGAAAAGTCCTGTGGTTTCCAATGTTTTGTGTTTGCACCTTTTCAAGTGGGCAAAAATTATGATGAAAAAGGGCTTGAGTTTTCTGGTTTGTAACCAAAAGCCCAGTTCTATTAAGCTGGTCAAGAATTAAGAAGAAAACCCTGGTGGAAATGACTTGCAAAGAATGCCTGGGATTTCTGTACATGTAGTCAAAGCTCCACTGAAGTCCTGTAGAACCACAGAATCACTTGGTTGGAAAAGGCCTCTGAGAACACCAATTCCAACCATACCTGTCCACTATTAAACCAGATCCCCAAGCACTTCATCTACCTGTCTTTTAAACATCTCCAGGGATGGTCAGATTGTTCCACTTTACCTATGCTGGACTTCACCTGCTCCAAAGAGAACAATGCTGAGAACCCAACAGACCAATTTGAGCGGGAGCATCACAAACAGGCCCTCCCCACATGCATCACCTCTCCTCTGGCTGCTGCTAATCCAACCTGCTCCCCACAGACACAGAATGAAGCCTGAGGTTTTTGCCAGTGTGGACAAAGGATTTCCTGCCAACATTATGCTTCTAGACAACATCTTTCACTCTTTCTGAAGCACAGCCAGCTGCCAAGGTACATGGAATTAGACCAGCTCCCCAGCTGCATCATTTATATTTCTACCCAGAAAAATATCCCTCCAAACACAGGTAAAAGCATATTTTCATTGTGAAAAATGTGTTTTCAACAAGCAGGGCTCAAAAGCATCACCAAAACCACCCAGTGGCTGCGGGAGCACTCAAATACCAACGGGAACAAATAGAACTTAATGCTCTGCTTTTATTCTGGTAAACATTGCTGGATCTGGATTTCCATTATTCATGCAGCACGAGGTGACCAATCCACTAATGCTACATTAAGTAGGACACAGAGTAGGAATGTGTCCCTGCACTTATTTAAATAACTTAAATATTTCAGGACCACGATACTTTCATGAAGAATCAAACTGAGACAGACTAATACCAGGTTTTCCAAGGGCATCTGCGGGTCTGGATTATCCTTAAAGCCATCCTGGGGAAGAGGACAGCTTGCTTAGCACCCTGCAGAATTAATCCTGGAGATGTATGTGTCAACATTAAATTGTTTTATTCATCTATTAACCTCGATGAAAAATTAAACCCTCATTATCTTATTCATTTATAATTTGGGAGCGATCAGGAGTGAATAGCTGCTCGGCTGACAAAAATAGCTCTTTGTATTTTCATTGGGCTTGAAGGTAAGTAATAGGAGCTCAGCTTACCCAGACACTTCTCCCTTTCTCCTGGCCTTCAAAACAAAAGCAGACTTTTCCCAAATCTACCTCTCTCTCTCTGTCCCCTTCCAGGGATGTTTCAGTCCTTTAATCACTCGGTGGCCTCCTCTAGGCCTGCTCCATATCTGTATTAAGTTGGGAATTCCAGAACTGGACACAGGACTCCAGGTGGAGTCTTACCAGAGAAGAGCAGAGGAGCAGAATCCCCTCCCTGACCTTCCTGGCAACTCTTCTTTGGATGCAGCCCAGGACACAAAGGGTGTATATCCTGGCCCATCCATTACCACAGGATTTCCTAAAATGGGAAGGAATTCAACTCTTTCTACATTGTGCATTTTCCTCTTAAAATGTTTTAGTCAATGAAAGAAAATACTACACCTCCCATCACAACCCTAGTGGAAATACCACTCCTTTTAGTCAACTATGCCTTTTAGGCAAGAAAGCAGAGAGACCAAAAGTAGAAACCTGCTTCTGCAACTGTCTCACTCCCAGCACAATGACCTTGGGCACAGTGGCCCAAACTAATGCTTATGTTGATAGGTTCATCTGGAAGCACTTGGTGTGCCTGGAACGCTCACCCATCTCCTGTTCATGCTCTTTAAACAGGGCTGTGGCACTCAGTGTGTTCAGTTCTGGGCCCCTCACTCCAAGAAGGACCTTGAGGGGCTGGAGAGCGTCCAGAGAAGGGACCGGAGCTGGGGAAGGGGCTGGAGAACAGGGGTTGTGGGAGCAGCTGAGGGAGCTGGGGCTGTTTATCCTGGAGAAGAGGAGGCTGAGGGGAGACCTCATCCCTGTCTCCAACTGCCTGAGAGGAGGTTGTGGGGAGGTGGGGGTTGGTCTCTTCTCCCCAGTGACAGGGGATGGGAGGAGAGGAAATGGCCTCAAGTGGCCCTAGGGCAGGGTCAGATTGGACATCAGGAAACATTTCTTCATGGAAAGTGTTCTCAGCCCTGTCAGAGGCTGCCAGGGAGGGGGTGGAGTCCCCATCCCTGGAGGTGTTTAAAAGCCGGGTGGATGAGGTGCTCAGGGTTTAGCAGTGGACAGGGAAGGTTGGACTTGATGATCTCAAAGGTCTTTTCCAAGCAGATGATTCTGTAACAGCCCAGGACCAGGCTGAGCTGCTGCTGTGCATGCCTGGAGGAGCCCTTATGGGTCAAGAGGAGACCCTCTGGGTTTGTTTGGGTGCCACGTGGGGGAACAAATGGCCACGTATGATCTGACCCTCATGCTGCTGGCTGCTGTCAAACAGCTTTAGTGGCATCAGGGGAAGGGAACACTACACAGAAGGAAGGGATTTAAGGACAGAATTTTTCCATTCAGTTGTATTTTCACTGAAAATATGACTTTTGAAATAAAGAAAAACATCGTGGGAAACAATCTGCATCATGGAGTGTCACATTTCCAGAACAGGAAAAAGCCAAAAGCCCCATCCACAGATAAATTTTTCAGGTTTCAATCTGCCTTTCTTTTACATCTTATTTTCAAGGCAAGAAACAAATCAGGTTTTGGGTTCTCTATCAGTAAAAACTCCTTGGTTTAGCTAAAAGAAAATAATAATGTTTTTCATCTCCTCCAGTAATGCAAGCAGAAGGCAGTCCTGCAGAAAACACAGCAGAGAAGGTGATGGGTCTTGTTTTGTTTAAACCCAGCCAGGCAGTGAATGGTGAGATTGTTGCTGCACTCTTTTGTTTGAGTTCCCTGTCACAAAACCTTACCCTAACTCACAGGAAAATGTACAATAAGACAAAAGCTTTCAACATTTTCTGTGGAAGAACAGAACTGAAGCAACAAATGGCATTTTCCAGCCAATTCTAATTGCAGGTTATTATCCTCAAGCCTGTAATGCAGAAGGAACGTTGTTGTGGAGTCATTTACGTAACAGGCTGCAATCGAATTCAGCCCTGGATGAAGCAGAAGATGTGCTCAGGATTAGTTCTTCACAAGAGCAAACAGCGAAGAGAACCTGCTGAGGACTTTGAACCCCATTATTACATCAATAACTAAGCCCTTGTATAACACAGAAGTGCTTTTGAGTTATCCATGGGATCACAGATGAAGGCTCCATATGGAAATGTTTACTACTGGACCTGATGTTTATCACAAAGAGAAATCTCCCTTCCCTTGACAGGTGATAAGTGTTGATTGAACTTAGGACTCTGACAGATGCTTTCCATTTTACCAATAACGGAGATCATCTCCAACTGATGAGAGGGCTTATGGAGAGACAAAAATAGGGAACTGAAGCTGGAAAAACACAGAATCCTGGGGGCAAAAGCACGTTTCCATCACCCCATTTTAATTTTATGGTGACTCCATTAGCACACAAGAAAGTGAAAAGACAACAAGAAGGGTCAAGCCTCTGTCAGCAGAACAGATCCTTGTGATGTGAATCCTACTAAATGTTCTCTGACCCAAAAGGAGCTTCACCCAAACATAAGCTAATGAAGTGTTTTAGACTAAGAAATGCCAGTCTGCTGCTTCCCTTTGATATGGAATTCATTGCTAAAAACTTAAGGAATGCATTTATCTCCCTTTATAATTTAGTCCTTCGAGAGGCATAAAGCTGTCATAAAGGCTGTGTGGGTTTTAAATGACACCTTAATGACTGTAGTAGAAGAATCAGCCCTTTTCAAAAGAATTCCAACATTAAAAGAAAGACAGACCTGAATTATTCAGCCTGCCTGCAGCATTGAGAACTGATTGCAGGTTATGGAGTTTAAAAAAATACAGGTATTGCAATAATCCTAATTTATCGTTGGATAGATCTTGAGCTCTGGCTCCTAGAAACATTAAATTAGCTGACTTATTCATAATATTTGTTTCTTTATAGATTCGGTGGGTGTTTCCTTTAAAATAAGACCCAGAAGACTGGGAGATGGGAGAAGGATTCTTAGAGTGACCTTAAGTTTTCCCTTTCCACCACTCATTGGGATTCCCAATATTTTGCATTTCTGTTTTCAAAGTTCCCACTTTGAAAGAAGAAGAAAGGACTTTGAAATAATTTTACTGTTAACAGCTTTAAATAGTGCTACCTCAATTTTTTCTTGACAGTAATAAATAGCTTGTGCTTTTGATGAGGTACCAAGACAGGGAAATTATGCAATAGAATTAGGCAGGACAGGGAAAAAGGCAACAGCATTAAAAACTAAGATTAATTAACTTTGTATTGCATTTCATGCATCAGAATTAAAGAGGTGTTTTCATTTTAAATAGTAAAATACAAATTAGATTATTTTTCTATAAAACCTGACTTTTAAGGACTGATGAAAGATTACAGTCAAACTTTGGGGTTATCCACATGCTTATAAGTAGAAAAATACCAAATGATTGTCGCTGCTGGCTTAGATTATTTCAGTCCTACCAGATGCCAAGAGGCCATCAGTTCTGTTGGTTCTTGTGACCCTACTGCAACTCTTAAGAGTGAGGTGAATAGGTCCATGAAAGGCCAGGAAACTCTGCCCGTGGTAAGGGGGTTAAAACTGGATGATCTTTAAGGTCTCTTCCAGCCTGAATGGTTCTATCATTCTGTAATTCTGAGGTATGTTTACAAGACTGCTGAATCCCAGTCCTTCAGGCCTCATCACAAACAAAAAGAGCCATAAGTTGTTTAAAAAATTAAAATATTAGTCTTGATTTCTGTCTCGGTAATGTTTGCAGATGGAAGCCTCAACCAAGAGGCACCCAAGCCAAGAACAAGCAAGGGGTTCTCACCCATGCACAAACACATATTTGAGGTGGGTGCTGGAAAGCTGTTCTCCCCCACACTGCAACAGGAGGTGCTGGAGCTGAGGACACCTCTCAGCTGCCTCCAGACCCAACGGTGCTTCAGGCTTCCAGAGCTGCAAGCCACCTCTTCCCATGGGATGGGCAAAGATTCTGAACCCTGTCAGGTGTAGCCAGAGACACCTGGATCATCGAGCACCTCTGCTCCCCTCTCCCTCCAGGTCAGCCAAGCACTTTCCCCTTCTGTATTTTTGGCAGGCCCTATTTTTTGGCCCTGTTGCTTCATCAACATCCTCACTGCATCCTCACCCTCTCTTGCAGGCAGAAGATAAATGTGACACTGCGTTGCCTAAATCTCCTGCTCTGCACTCCAAGCCTGGTTTCTTCCTGCAGAAATCAATTCTACAAAAATCCCTGGAAAACAGGAAAAGTTACGGCTCCACGTGGGACAATTGAAGTCTTACTCTAGGGGGAGAAAGAATACTCTGCATAATTAATTTTGAAAGAGAACAAATGACATCACTCCCTCTCTCACTCCAGATACTTTGTTCTTAGCAGTGAAAGATGAGAGCTGAATTTGCACAGATTTTTGATGACTCCTGTTTGGTCTGGATCTCAGCAGGACAGCAATTAAATAGACTGTTGATTTCACACATTGGATTGCAGTCTCATTAAAAAGAGGGGGAGAGAAAGAGAGAGCACCAACCCCTTCTTCCATGCCATGTTCCTCAATATTGAGCCACAGAAAGGAAAGACTTCTCTGGGGATGGCTCCTGCAGACCGGTTTCCCATCAAGACAACCCAGGAGCACGGCAGCATTGCCCCATGCTTAGCAAGGAAGCAATGCCAGGCACTGCAAGTTAAGATCTGGCACTACCATGTTATTTCTTTCCTGCCCAAATCTGCCTCACTCCCCACATCAGCACCACCCAATGTCACTTCATAGAATCATCTGGTTGGAAAAGACCTCTGAGACCATCGAGTCCAACTGTACCTGTCCCCTTACTAAACCATGTCCCTGAGACACTCATCTGCCCAGCTTTTAAACCCCTCCAGGGATGGGGACTCCACCCCCTCCCTGGCAGCCTCTGACAGGGCCTCAGAACACTTTCCATGAAGAAATGTTTCCTGATGTCCAATCTGACCCTGCCCTGGTGCCACTTGAGGCCATTTCCTCTCCTCCCATCCCCTGTCACTGGGGAGAAGAGACCAACCCCCACCTCCCCACAACCTCCTCTCAGGCAGTTGGAGACAGGGATGAGGTCTCCCCTCAGCCTCCTCTTCTTCAGGATAAACAGCCCCAGCTCCCTCAGCTGCTCCCACAACCCTTGTTCTCCAGCCCCTTCCCCAGCTCTGTTCCCTTCTCTGGATGCTCTCCAGCCCCTCAAGGTCCTTCTTGGAGTGAGGGGCCCAGAACTGACCCCAGCACTCGAGGGGTGGCCTCCCCAGTGCCCAGGGCAGGGGCACAATCCCTGCCCTGCTCCTGCTGCCCACGCTGTGTCTGACACAGCCCAAGATGCCATTGGCCCTCTTGGCCCCCTGGGCCACTGCTGGCTCCTGTTCAGCCCCTGCCAACCAACACCCCCAGGGCCTTCTCCTCCAGGCAGCTCTCCAGCCACTCTGCCCCAAGCCTGGAGCACTGCTCGGATGGCTGCCCCATCCCTGGAGTTGTTCAAGGCCAGGTTGGATGGGGCTTTGAGCCCCCTGATGCACTGGGAGCTGTCCCTGCCCATGGCAGGGGTGGAACTGGATAGGCTTTGAGGTCCCTTTCAACCCAAACCATTCTCTGATTCTCTGATACCCTCTTATCGAACCAGAAAAGATGGATTTGTATAACACAGCAAGGTCATTTGGTGTCAGTGCTCACTATTATCCTGAAGTCATTTAAGTGATTTAAGTGAACAAATTAAACTGGGCACTCAGTTACCTGGCAGAGCTGTAGGTACTTTCTTAGCAGTCTCAGACAGACAAGAGATACTTTCCAACAGTAACTAAAAAAGAAAGGACGATGACTTCTTTATTGGCTCGTAAATTACGAACTCTTTAAGAATTAATTACATTTGAAAAGTGAGCTACAAGACATAAAAGCAGCAGGGTTCTTTGGATTTATTTTAAACAAGATTTTGACTCCTGAGACATTCTGATGAAATTAACTCAACGTCCCAGAAAATGAAATAAATACCTTGAATGTTAATTTTAAGGAAGTTCCAAGAATTCCCTGAGAGAAAAAAAAAAAAGGAGTGATTAGAAATGTGCTGCATAGGGATTAAATGGACTTTATGTTCAGGGAGCAGAGAGGCTGGCAAGATAAATTCACAGAGAAGTTAAGCAGGAGAAAAGCAAGGCTGCAGCTAATTTCAAACCTACCCAAGCCTGGCAGCCTTTTAGGTTTCATCCTTTCAGGGAGTTATGGGGAGAACAGACAATATAATGCATCTGATCTGAGCAAACACTTCTCCCCTTGTTCTCAAATTGTAGTTTTTATCAGGGCTCACCCAGATCACTTACACAAGGGCAGCAGAGAGCAAAGGAAACAACAGCACAGCCTGAAGGGGATTAAACCTTTCGGATTCCTCTCTCCTTACAGCGGCCGCAAGATGAAGTCAAGTCTCACCCAGACAGCCCACACGGACACATCTCTGGGACAGTTTTAATAGGATCCTGAAATCACAGGACCATGGAATGGTTTGGGTTGGAAGGGAACTCAAAGTCCATCCAGTCCCATAGGCAGGGACACCTCCCACTGCATCAGGGGGCTCAAAGCCCCATCCAACCTGGCCTTGAACACCTCCAGGGATGGGGCAGCTCTGGGAAACCTGGGCCAGGGCCTTCCGACCCCCAAAGGAATCAAAGAATCACCTGAGTTGGAAGGGCCCCACAAGGACCATGGAGTCCAACTGCTGTCCCTGCACAGGACACTCCCAACACTCCCCCCGTGGGACTGAGGGCAGTGGCCAAATGCTTCTGGAATGCTGGCAGAGCAGGGGCCCTGACTGCTTCCCTGGGGAGCTGTTCCAGTGCTCCACCACCCGCTGGGGGAAGAACCTCTTCCCAATGTCCAATCTCCCCCTGCCCTGGCACATCTTCCTGCCATTGCCTCCAGTCCTGTCCCAGGTCCCCAGAGAGCAGAGCTCAGCCCCTGTTTCCCCTCCCTCCCTTGGGAGAAGGCACAAACAGCTCTGAGATCCCCTCTCAGTCTCTTTGTTCCCTAAGATCTCATCTCAAACTCTCCTTTTTCAGCTTCAAACCCACCCCCTCATCCTATCCCGGCGCTCCCTGATAAAGAGCCCATCCCAACCATTTCTGCAAGCAAATCCAAGCTGGTAACACTTCTGCCCACCAAGTATTTTCACAAACTGCCTCTCTCAGACCCGAGGGAATCATCAAAGGATTCTGAAGAAGCTCAAAGACTGCACTGCATCAGAAAATACTGTCCTTGGTGGCCAAAGCTCAGCTTTTTGTGATAAAGGAACAGCTTCAGTGCCTCCTGGAACATGGTGAACCAAGGACCACTGATGGCCCCCAAACATCTTTTGCTCTCCAAAACTCCCAGCTCACACCACAGTGAGTTGAACTTCCAGCTTGAAGGTCCTACTGGGAAGAAAGAAGCCAATTTTGGTAAATGGAGAGGAGCTGTGGGGTTTCCACTGGCTTTAGGACTCTCAGTAGCTACTGATTTGCCTGCTTCAAGACAATTCCTTACACAGCTTCTTGCAAGTAACAGGTTTAAACACTCCCATTGGTTTCAGAAAGATTTAGTGAAGATTACCTACCCACTAAACAGGATTCACCAGCTCCTAAATGGAAACCTTTGCTCCTCTGTAAAGTGTTTTATCTTTAGCAATGCTTCACTAAGGCAGGATTGACTAAGAACTTAAAGAAAAAGATGCCCCAAAGACAGACCTCCAGTTCGAAGATAATTTTTCTTAAAGCTCTTTAAAGGGAGGCTTAGGAATGAAACTCCAGTCTAAACCAGCCATTGTTATTTCATCCACGTACTAGGACCCTCTCTGGTCTTTATTGAGGAAAGAGAATTCAGCAACCTTCGAGAGGGATTTTCATCCATGCATCTCTAGCACCTGACACAGTGGTATGAGCAGGTCACAGCCCTGAACCTCCTCCAGGCTATTGCTGTTTACAGCTGGGACACTCACTGCTTTCATTTCCTCAAGTTCGAAGCTTTCAGGAGCTGGAGATCAGATAACTTGTCCTTCCACAACCAAAAACATCCCTTTCACTCTCACCATGTTTTCAGAAAACCAGAAATAAGAGGGTTTGGGCTGGAAGGGACCTTAAAACCCACCCAGTCCCACCCCCCTGCCATGGGCAGGGACACCTCCCACTGGATCAGGAGGATCAAAGCCTCATCCAACCTGGCCTTGAACACCTCCAGGGATGGGGCAGCCACCACTGCTCTGGGCAACCTGGGCCAGGGCCTCCCCACCCTCACAGGAAAACATTTCTTCCTAAGTTCTCACCTCAATCTCCCCTCTTTCAGCTGAAAACCCTTCCCCCTCATCCTGTCCCTGCACTCCCTGATCCAGAGCCCCTCCCCAGCTTTCCTGGAGCCCCTTTCAGTCCTGGGAGGCTGCTCTAAGGTCTCCCCAGAGCCTTCTCCTCTCCAGGCTGAACAACCCCAACTCTCTCAGCAGAGGGGCTCAAGCCCTTGGATCATCTCTGTGGCCTCCTCTGGATTTGTTCCAACAGTTCCAGGTCCTTCCTGTGCTGAGGGCTCCAGAACTGGACACAGGATTCCAGGTGGGGTCTCACCAGGGCAGAGCAGAGGGGCAGAATCCTCTCCCTCCCCTCTGGTCCCAGTGCTCTGGGTGCAGCCCAGCACGCAGTGGTTCCTGGGCTGGGAGCGCTCATTGCTGGCTCCTGTTGAGCTTCTCATCAATCAGCACCCCAAGTCCTTCTCCTCAGGGCTGCTCCCAATCCATTCTCCACCCAGCCTGGATTTGTGCTTTGGATTGCCCAAATAAACAACACCAAATTACTGCAGGCAAAAGAACCCATGAACATGATTTCTACCAGAGCATCTCTGCAGTGACTTCACTGATACTCAACTGCTCATAGCCCAGCCCCAAGAAAGGCAGAACAGGCTGTATATTTGGCCAAAGGTAGCCAATACCTTTAGTCAAATGCATCACAAATTAATTGCAAGAGTATTTTTTTTCACCTAGACATTTCCAAACAGACAGGCAGTGAAAATCACTTGCTTCCTTACAACTATTCATCAAGTTATTTAATACCTTTGTTAACTGAGAAGGCTCTCTGCTATCAGGTGTTACCTCCAACCAAAATATCAAGTTGAGGGAACAAACTTCTTAAAAAATAAGTAAATAAATGCCACAAGTTTTCAAATGTTTTTGCTGGCTTAAGAAATGAGATCTGTTCTTCTGATGCCTGGAAAGTTGATTAGTTCCTTGCCTTTCTGTTCCCTTTGCTGGAGGTTAATGTGGTCCTGCCTGCTGATTTGGAAATTCAGGGGCACCGAAGCAGGAAAACTGCTGTGGGACTCCCTCTCCTTTTGCACCAGCTGAAGGAGTAATATTTCCATCAGATGGTGATGGACCTGGCAGCCCCGAGGTGGTTGCTCTTGTCTGATGGAGACAGGGTGAAAGAAGATGCTGCTGCAGACAAGAAGATTGACACCTCTGTGGGACCAGAGATGAAGTCATTCATCATCCCTGGGGAATTACTCTTGGATCTCATTGCCCAGTACACCAATAAGCAATAAAGTTTGCTGAGCATTTGGGTAGAACCTTCCTGGTGAAGGAAACTTGACATATCTAATAATATCCCAACTTGCAGTGGGACCCCCCTTGAGTCTGAAGGTAAATTCCCTTCCTCTTTGAAGTGGAAGGCATTATGCCTGCTTCCACGGTTTCCGCTCTCTGAATGAGTTTCACAGCTCACCTGAGTGCAAGATAAAAGGTTTGGAAATTCAGAAAGCATTTTACAAAATGTTTTCTTCTATTATGCAGTAAGTTTAAGGAATGAGAAGCTTTTGAGCGAGGCAAAGTACTAAAGGATGTGCAGACAGAGGAGAAGCAAACGGAGACAGTGTTACAGAGGTGCTTCCAGCAAAAGAACAACTTTCTAACAATCTTCTGAGGTCTTTGGTCCAGCAGAGCCCAGAGAAAAAAAAATTCTATGCCTTTCCCCCTAACCACAATCAGAGCCTTTGGATTTAACAGTGTAAAATTAAACAGTAGTCATGAAATCATAAAGGTGGGAAATACCTCTAAGATGATCAAGTCCAACACCACTGTCCCTACAAAACCCTGTCACCAAGTGACTCAGCCACATGTTTTTGAACCCCTCCAGGGATGGAGGCTCCACCTCTGCTCTGGGCAGCCCCTGCCAGGGCTTCACTGCTATTTTGATAAAGGAATGTTTCCTAATATCCAGCCTAAACCCAACCTGGTGCAACTTGAGGCCATTTCCTCTCATCCTGTCCACTACTAAACCACATCCCTGAGAAAGTCATCTGCCCATCTTTTAAACCCCTCCAGGGATGGGGACTCCACCCCCTCCCTGGCAGCCTCTGGCAGGGCCTGAGAACCCTTTCCATGAAGAAATGTTTCCTGATGTCCAATCTGACCCTGCCCTGGGGCAACTTGAGGCCATTTCCTCTCCTCCCATCCCCTGTCACTGGGGAGAAGAGACCAACCCCCACCTCCCCACAACCTCCTCTCAGGCAGTTGCAGACAGGGATGAGGTCTCCCCTCAGCCTCCTCTTCTCCAGGATAAACAGCCCCAGCTCCCTCAGCCGCTCCCACAACCCCTGTTCTCCAGCCCCTTCCCCAGCTCCGGTCCCTTCTCTGGACGCTCTCCAGCCCCTCAAGGTCCTTCTTGGAGTGAGGGGCCCAGAACTGACCCCAGGACTCAAGATGCCACCTCACCAGCATTAAGTCAAGCATTGATGAACCTAAACATTGCCCTTTTACTTCTCTTGCCCATAGACTGAGGGATTCCATAGATCTGGAAAGCTTAAACAGACCTTGAGAGATCATTTCCCTGGGCCGCAGACTGCTTCGCTGCACAGAAAAGGCAGAGCAGAGCCAAGTGGGAACTCCAGGGAGGATTTTAACTTCCATTCTAAAAGCCTGAGGGCATCTGGCCTGTTCTCCACCAGCAAAGAAACTTTATAGTGGGAGTGATGCAAACGCTGTCGACAAGTCTGAGACAGGTAAAAGATGCGAGGAGGGAAGCAGAGCAGGGCCTGGCACAGGAGAACAGCACACACAGGTCAAAAAGTGAAACACAGCCGTATCTCCAAAGACTACCTGTCAGAGAACATCTGCTTTAATGCTCCAGAATGAAGCAGAATTGCTCCATTTCACTTACAACCTGTTAAATAACAGAGCAGCACTGTCTGTTGTGTATAAACACAGCCATAAAAGCAGATTAATGTAAAACCAAGCAGCAATATCCAGCTCGACTTCAAAAGTTATCTGTTCCTTAAAGAATGAAATCCCCAACTTAAGAAGGATATGGAACTGTTGGAGCTGGACCAGAGGAGGCCATGGAGATGATCTGAGGGCTGGAGCCCCTCTACTGTGAGGGCAGGATGAGAGAGTTGGGGTTGTTCAGCTTGGAGAAGAGACGGCTCTGGGGAGACCTTAGAGCAGCCTCCCAGGACTGAAAGGGGCTCCAGGAATGCTGGGGAGGGCTTTTTGCAAGGTCTTGGAGTGATGGGACAAGGGGGAATGACTTCAAATTGGAAAGGGGAAGAGTTAGATGAGACACCAGGAAGAAATTCTTCACTATGAGGATGGGGAGGCCCTGGCCCAGGTTGCCCAGAGCGGTGGTGGCTGCCCCATCCCTGGAGGTGTTCATGGCCAGGTTGGATGGGGCTTGGAGCCCCCTGATCCAGTGGGAGGTGTCCCTGCCCAGGGCAGGGGGGTGGAACTGGATGGGCTTTGAGGTCCCTTCCAACCCAAACCTCTCTATGTTTCTACAGCAATTAGGTCCCCCAGTCAACAGGCTGAAAGTTTTAGCCAACCCCTTCATCACCCACCTTCTGCCAAACCCTCCTTAAAGGCTGAAAAATCATTCAGAGAAAACACACAAGAATTAGAACTAACTTTACAGCAGTTTACAGAACAATAATGAGTAAAACAGATCTGTAAAGACTTTATTCCCATTTTACCACTATCTGTATCACACCTAGGGAAAAGAGATATAAAATAAACTACCAAACAGTGCTGGAGTGCTAAGTGAAACATCACACAGGTATTGGGACTTGCCAAGTCTCTTTACAGAGTGGTTCATACCCTATTGAAGGATCCTCTCACACATCAACACGAGAGATAACTGCAAGCTCCCCCTTTATGCAGCCATACCCAAACTCTTCCTCTCCACCCCCAAGACTGCCAGCAGATAGACCTGCTTCTCATAAATGCAAAAGGATTTTCACAAGTCCTCTACACTGACAGTTTTTGTGTTCTTTGAGCACTGGTAAAAAGACCACGACACATTGGAGAAAAAAAAAAGAAGAGCAGCAATAAATTTTTCATAGAAATTCATCACAAGTTCGGCGTGATCGCTGTGAACACAGGCAAGGTGGATCTTGCTTTATTCAGCAGCTCATTTCTGACTTGTAAAACACAATGTGAGACAGCAAACACATGAACACTGAGGTACCACAGAGAAGGCAGCAGAACCCAACCACAGGGGAGGGCAACGAAGATGGTGAAGGGGCTGGAGCACAAGCCCTACGAGGAGCGACTGAGGGAGTTGGGGCTGTTTAGTCTGAAGAAGAGGAGGCTCAGGGGAGACCTCATTGCTCTCTACAACTCCCTAAAAGGAGGTTGTAGAGGGGCAGGGGTTGGTCTCTTCTCTCAGGTGACCAGGGACAGAACTAGAGGGCATGGACTCAAGCTTCATCAGGGAAAGTTTAGGCTTGATGTGAGGAAAAAGTTCTTCACTGAAAGGGTGATTGGTCATTGGAATGGGCTGCCCAGGGAGGGGGTGGAGTCACCGACCCTGGAGGTGTTTAAGGGGAGACTGGATGAGGCACTGAGTGCCATGGTTTAGATGATGGGTTGGTGTTAGTGTTGGTGTTATGTTGGGTTATAGGTTGGACTCAATATCAGAGGTCCTTTCCAACCTTATGATACTGTGATACCTGCTGAATGCTCACAACGAGCAAAGCTGAGGTATTTTCAACACACAGGACCTCAACTACAGCTCCTTCTTGTGGGGGGTGAGAAGGACCCTTCATGGGGCACTCCCTTATGGCTACGTTGTGCTGTAAAAGGACTGGAGGCAATGGCAGGAAGATGTGCCAGGGCAGGGGGAGATTGGACATTGGGAAGAGGTTCTTCCCCCAGCGGGTGGTGGAGCACTGGAACAGCTCCCCAGGGAAGCAGTCAGGGCCCCTGCTCTGCCAGCATTCCAGAAGCATTTGGCCACTGCCCTCAGTCCCACGGGGTGAGTGTTGGCAGTGTCCTGGGCAGGGACAGCAGTTGGACTCCATGGTCCTTGTGGGTCACTGCCAACTTGGGTGATTCTTATGATTCTATGAACATTGCTTAATGGTAACTTGTGGAGCTGGAACAGCCTCTGCAGTTCCTCCTTTCCCTCATGCTGCACATCCACCATACCAGGATCTCATCTCCTGAGGTTCAAGGCTCAGGGAGCTTCAAATTTTCACTGAGATAACCAACAGGAGATGGTTATTTTATCAGCATTTTTCCCCTTCCTTGATTTTCCACCTCTGACATTGTGGGCTCACAGCCCCGAAAGCCAAATATATCTGGGCTTCATCTAAAGAAACGTGGCCAATGGTGCAAAGGAGAGGATTCTGACCCTCTGCTCTCATATGACCTCACTTGGAGCCCTACATTCAGTTCTGGAGTCCTCAGCACAGGAAGAATGTGGATCTGTTGGAATGAGTCCAGAGGAGGCCACAGAGATGATCCAAAGGCTGGAGCCCCTCTGCTGTGAGGACAGGCTGAGAGAGTTGGGGTTGTTCAGCCTGGAGAAGAGAAGGCTCTGGGGAGACCTTAGAGCAGCCTCCCAGGACTGAAAGGGGCTCCAGGAAAGCTGGGGAGGGGCTCTTGATCAGAAGTGCAGGGACAGGATGAGGGGGAAGGGGGTTGAGATGAAAGAGGGGAGACTGAGATGAGATCTTAAGAAGAAATATTTTCCTGTGAGTGTGGGGAGGCCCTGGCCCAGGTTGCCCAGAGCAGTGGTGGCTGCCCCATCCCTGGAGGTGTTCAAGGCCAGGTTGGATGGGGCTTTGAGCCCCCTGATCCCGTGGGACGTGTCTCTGCCCATGGCAGGGGTTTGGAACTGGATGATTTTTATGGTCTCTTCCAACCCAAAGCATTCTATGAATTAAATCCCCCATGGGAAATTACAAAGGATGATACACCCATAGATTTTTCACCTGCCTTAAACATTTACACTGTGATTCTCTTAAAAGAACATAATAAAGACATACAACTTGAGGCTGGTATAGGGAAGAGAAAGACTAATATGACCAGATGGCTTTTTTGTAGCTTTTACAGATGAGTCAAGGTGCATTTCATATAACGACAAATGGACAGAGCAGCCAAGTAATGACTTCTTTGTGCCCAGAATTCAAATGCTGGTCCCTTTGAGGTCGTTTCCTCAAGCACTCAAGTGTGGGCTGTTCCTTTTGTTGGATGATTCCTTCAATAATACAGAAAAAAAAAGGAGAATACAGAACTATGAGAGTATAGAGAGTGGAAAAAAAAACCAGCAGCAAAGGGAAGAGGCAAGCAGGAAAAAATGCAATGCTGTATAAAAGAGCATTTTTCTTAGAAAGGTCCAACCACCCCTGTTTCTTGACCAGTTCTGGCTTCATGCATTCAAGCAGTGGTTCTCTTTCTCTGCCCTTCCACGGCCTCTTTGGGCTCAAATGCCCTTTGCATTTATGTGCATCTCCTACACAAAGCTCCTTGGGCTTCTGCCAAAAGCCCCATCTTTTACGTATAAATCATTTTAATAATGATTTAATTATTCTTAGGAGCAGGAGGGGAAATGTTTGTGTCCTATGACAAGCACTGGGAAGAGGTAAAGCTGAAAGCTGATGGTCTGGAGGAAAGACTAACTCAAAGCAGCAGCTGGGAGCAGCTGAGAGGATTCTGATTCCATTTACTCCTGAAAATTCAGGGAATAACTGCTTCCAGCACAGCCACTGCCTTCAACACACACTGCCAGCTGGCAAGCAGAGTGGTAAATTCATTCTATGAAGTTCTGGATTTCTTTAACACAGCTTGACAAATGGAGCATGCATCGTGCACCAGAGCCAGGAAACATCATTCCTATTAAAAGGGAAGGGGAAAGCACCTGTAACTTTATGAAAAGCATTAATTTGTGACTGAACCAGACTTTTGCTTTGTACCCTTCTCCTTGGCTGCTCACAGCACAGGGCTCTGGGACTGGCTTTGCACACAGGTTTCATAAGGGGGGAAATAATTACATTTACATCTGGATTTCCTGTAATTAAATACAGCCTGACAAAGGCACTGGCAGGACGGTCAGGCAATTTGGATGTTTTATTGTCTGGTTTGGGCATGCAATTGCCTTTTTTTTTTTTGCACAAAGGGGTGTAGGATGTAAATCTGCACCATCTGGAGAAACGTGGAACCAGCAGCCTTATTTGAAACAATTGCATTTTTGAGGAAAGAGGGCACATTTCCTCAGCTTTCCACAAGCCTCTTAAAACACTTCTGCAGACAAAAGCATTTCCTGCACCATGCTTGAATGACCAGTTTGTGCTAAAGCCAATGTCAATGGGAATTAATCTCTACTTTTTACATCCCAGGCCAAATTCAGCTCAAGTTCAAAACTCACCTACACCAAGTGAAAAGCTGAATTTATAGCTTGTCTGGGCAAAAGTGTAGCAACAAGAAAATGTGTCAGCAAAGGGAAATTTTTCCTTCCTGTTTCCAGAGGAAAAATAGCAACAGCAGCCTGACTTGCAGCCCAACCACAGGCAGAGAGCCTGGATAAAAAGAGGCTCCTTTCCCTGGGTTAAGGAGCTCACGGAGAACACAGAATATTCAACTACCTTTAAGAGAGCCCCAAAGTTCTGCCATTTGCTTTCTTCAGCACAAATTCCTCCCCCCTGAAAAACAAGAACCTCCTTTGCCTTAAATTCAAATAATTTGCTTTTTGCTTAAAAAACAGTTTTCTTAAAAGCATGGCAATGCTGATTAGAGCTAGAATATAACACAAGGAAAACTTTGCTTTCTCCCTACCACCAAGCCTGACCTGGATCTGAGGAGCAGCATCCAGGACCTCCTGAACCACGGGCAATGGAGAATAACTAGACAATAACAGGTTACAATCACCAGATGAGCTGGACCAGTCCTAACCAGGTCATATCCACCTGGGATGCAGCAGAAGTGTGTAGAGATACCAGAGGAGGGAAGAAATAAGGGCAATCCTCCTCACGTTAACACAAAATGCTGCTTCTGAGCAGCTCAGAGCTGACACATTGGGCTCTGCCTCCAGACACAATATTTTTTTTCTGAAAAAGATTGGGTAAAATCAGCCAGTAGGTGAATAAAGCCTTCAGTAAATCACAGGTACCCAAATTCCATGGCTTCCCTGACACTACGGAGAGCAAACCCCTCCTTCTCTCCCTCCAGCCATGGAGAAGTTTGATGCCTGGTTGGATCCTGCCACCTGGACTCCTCTTCACAGCAGGTGGAGAGGTGCAATAAGTCACTCCCTGCAGGCACCTGGCAAGGACCTGTCTGTAAGAGGGGATGAGTCACTGCCTGGCTGTGCCCTCAGTGCTTGCCTTTCATCGCTGATGTCAACCAGGAGGAATGAGATCAGCAGAGCCAGGGTCAGCCCACCAGCAGCATGTCCTGCACTGCTTGACAGCCCCCACGCTGGGGGCTGAGCAGGAAAACAACCTGCAGCTGCACAGGTGAAGAGGGAAAGAGGCTCCTAAGTGATGGGAGAGGAGATGGTGTGGATGACACAACCATATCTCTCTGAGAACAGCCAGTGGTGGAGCTTTAAAGGTGCTCCCATCCAAGCAGGCAGTGCAAAGACAAAGGAGAACTCAGCAAGGAAAGACAATTCCACAAGCCATCGGCCAACAGCTGCCCAGGGAGGTGGCTGAGCCACCAACCCTGGAGGTGTTTAGAAGATGGGCAGATGAGGTGCTCAATGATCTGGTTTAGTGGACAGGGACAGTTGGAAGCCTTTTCCAAGCAGATGATTCTATGCTGGCGTTGCAATCCACCCCATTTCAATACCACCTCTGCCTCAACCTCCCTTTCAAAGCTACCACATTTTCACAGCTGTCTTCTTGCACCAAACATTTTACCAGTCATTTTGCAGGCTCTTTCATTAAGCTCTTCTGTTGGTGTTGCAAGAAATAATCACACATTATCACCATCCCTCGTCACAATGTGCAACCACACGCTCCATTTTCCATCAACAAACTGATTTCATAGCAACGACATCATCTGCACTTCAGCCTTCCAAAAACAGGGACAATTACAACATCATTTCTCCACTTGAGAGGGAAAAGGCAAAGCGGGGCCATCGAGGCTGGGGATGTGCCCAGTGGGGACAGCAGGAGAGAGGCCACCTCCTTCTGCAAAAGGATGGGGAGACACATCTCATTCTGAAACACCTCAAGAGCAGTGCAAGCAGCAGCATCCAGTGTAGGGGGACCTGGATTCACCCCAACCATTTGAGGGACTCAAACCTCACCATAGATGCACAAGGACACTGCATGGCACTGCCACCCTGAGCCTGTGTCCAGTAACTAAGCTGCCCACACAAATCACAACACTGGGCAGCAGCCACCCAACAGGAGCACCTCAAGAGTCATCAATGGTCCAGAAGCTGCCAACTTTGCTTCACAGCTCTGCAAACCCAAACTGGGGTTTATACATGGTGACCTGAATGTGCACTCAAAACCCCACCAGGCTCCAAAACTCCTCCTATTCCAGGGGGATGAAACACTGTCACAGAATCATAGAATGGATTGGAAGAAACCTTAAAGCCCATACAGTTCCACCCCCCTGCCATGGGCAGGGACACCTCCCACTGGATCAGGGGGCTCAAAGCCCCATCCAACCTGGCCTTGAACACCTCCAGGGATGGGGCAGCCACCACTTCACTGGGCAACCCGATCCAGGACCTCCCCACCCTCACAGCAAAACATTTCTCCCTCAGATCTCATCGCAATCTCCCCTCTTTCAACTGAAAAACCCTTCCCCTTCATCCTGTCCCTGCAATCCCTGATCAAGAGCCCCTCCCCAGCTTCCCTGGGAAATGATGTAAGGAAAGTTGGGACGAGCTAAATTCTATGTAGCTAAATGCAAAGAAACATTTGGGGCCAAAACCTGTTTTCTAAGAAATCACAGATTCATAGAATGGTTTGGGTTGGAAGGAACCTCAAACCCCATCCCATTTCACTCCCCCTGCCATGGGCAGAGACACATCCAATGGGATCAGAGGGCTCAAAGCCCCGTCCAACCCGGCCTTGAACACCTCCAGGGATGGGGCAGCCACAGCTTCTCTGGGCAACCTGTGCCAGGGCCTCCCCACCCTCACAGCAAAACATTTCTTCCTAATATTGAATCTAAATCTCCCCTCTTTCAGCTTAAGTACCCTTTTTCATCTTAAAAGAGAGTACTGTCAAATTACCACAGCTCAGTGAGCTGCTACCCAGAACATGAGTTGTTAAAACCAGCCATGTGCATCCCCCTGGATCATGAGAAAGATGAATCATCTCACATAGTGCAATTCTTGCTCATTGCAGCTCAGACCATGGAAAATTGCCTCTTTCTGTTGCAAGCTTAGCATTCACACAGTGGCAGCAACTTAGGCTCTGCTGACACACAATGGTTTGCTAATCTCTAATTATCTACCTATACTCTTAGAGCTGCAATAGCTGTGCATTGATTGTTTTATACATTTGTGTTTCTACCTGCTTGTTAGGGCATTTCTTCTCTTCCCTCCACAATACAGACAGGGCTTCTGAAACCTTAGAAAAGCCTTGCAAAGCCCCAGTTAATGACTGTCATTTTAATCAAAGATTCACCAGAAAGATACTCAAGCAAGAAACCTTAATCATTACAACCAACACAAACAATGACCACAGCTTTGCTTTGAAAAGCACCACACCATTAGGCCAGGAAAAACCTACATATCTTCGTGTTACAGCAAATTGTTCATTAATGGCTCCTTAAAAGAAAAAGAGAGAGGGACAGATCTGAAAGAAGGAAAGGCACTTGGAGACAGATGATGGAAGCAAGAGGTTCAGCAACAGAAAACACAAGTCATGCAAACTTTTGAGAGCAGGAGGAGCCCTTGCAATACTCCAAGCTGTCAAACTGTCATGGGCTGGACACACAGAGTGCAGGGACATGACAAGGGGGAGCAGTTTTCAACTGGAAAAGAGGAGATTGAGATGAGATCTGAGGGAGAAACATTTTCCTGTGAGGGTGGGGAGGCCCTGGCCCAGGTTGCCCAGAGAAGCTGTGGTTGTCCCATCCCTGGAGGTGTTCAAGGCCAGGCTGGATGGGGCTGGATCCAGTGGGAGGCTTCCCTGCCCATGACCAGGGGGGTTGGAACTGGCTTGGCTTTGAGGTCCCTTCCAACCCAAACCATTCTGTGATTCTATGTCTGAGCTGACCCACAAGTAGAGTCAGAAATCCCCCGTGCTTAGGCCGCTGCCATTTTCCTACAGCAGGCAGTGCCCTCTGGTCCCTCCACGGCTGTCCCAGCACTCCCAGCCTCCAGCACACCAACCCTTCCCATATCAGCATGAGGGATTTGCCCACAAAGCTTTCCCAAACAACTCACTCTTCCCAGACCTGCTAATTCCCACCCACCACACAATACCCACAGGCTCTCCCTACACCAAAGCAATACAACTGCACAGTAATGCTCCTTTCCTTCAAGAAGCAGTTTCCCCTTCCCTTCCTCCAAGCCCTTCCTTCCTCTACCAAGGCAGCTGCAGGCTGCACAGTCCCTCCCATCTCGTTAATTAGGTGTCTGAGATAATTATGTCCCTATAGTTTCCTTCTGCATAACCTGCTCCCAGCAGTATCTGAATTTTCATGCCTGAATCTCTTATTTACTCTAATTTTCCAACCCCTCCTCTCCCACTGAGAAAGAGTTAAAGTGAAAAAGTTCCTTCCCAGACTCAGCTCGGGTTTTGACCCTCTCCCATCATTTATTGAACACCCCCCGAGGTAGCAAGCCTCTCTATCCCTTCCAAGCTAAAATATCTCTTAAGTCTTTCACGCACCCAGATTTTCCCCAAATCCTGCCAGTTTTGCAAATCCAGTCATCCCAGAGGAATGGCCCTCGTCATTTCCCAAGGAAACCTCATCAAAACATTTGCCAGATATTTGTAGACCAGATGAACCTTAAGACTTCTCCAAACACCCTGCAAGGCCCCAGTCTGAGGCCCCCCTTGCACAGGGTGCAGCAGCTCCATCAGGAGGTCCCACAGTGGAAAGAAGGATGCCAGAGTTTACTGCTCCCTCTCTTCTATTCAAGATCCTCCTCTCTTGTCAAATTAACTCTCCCTGTAAATTCTCCTGTCCTGACACTGTCTCTTAACAAGCTCCAAGTTTTAATGAAGACAGTTTTCTCCACCATCATTTTCCCCTCCTGATTGTTCAGGGTTTTCCCCCTACAGCTCCCTATTAAGCTAACTCCATGCATTCATGCAGTAAACAACCCTCTAACCAGGTCAATGCACATTATCCATTAACTCTTCCAGAGCTCTGCTGCAGTCTGGTTCATTTTTCCTCCCATTTTCAATCCCCTGGTCCCCTTTTGAGCAAGGAAGGAGCAGTTCCCATGCTGCCGGTTGCCCGTTAGTAAGCCCTTGAGTGCCCACAGCAAGAACTGTGTAGCTCTGCCTCACAGCACCAGCAAAACCAGCTCCTTCCAGTGGCCCTTAACCACCCCTCCTTGGGAAGCCAAGATGCTTCAGCCCCAGTGAATCCAACCAGGTCAAACCACCAACCACTCACTGCTACCCCAGTGGCTGCCAGCTGGAACTCAGAGAAACCTCCTTCTGCCATTGTACTTCTGGAAACTAAGTGTGCAGATGACACCAAACTGGGGGAGTTGTCAACACTCCTGGGGACAAAAAGGCCCTGCAGAGGGATCTGGACAGACTGGAGAGCTGGACAATCACCAGCTGTGTGAGATTAAACAAGGGCAAGGGCCGGGTGCTGCCCCTGGGACACAGCAACCCTGGACACACGGACAGCCTGGGCTGGGAGAGGCTGGAGAGCAGCCCTGGGGAGAGGGACCTGGGGGCTCTGGGCCATGGCAAGCTGGCCATGAGCCAGCAGTGCCCTGGCAGCCAAGAGGGCAACCGTGTCCTGGGGGGCACCCAGCAGGGCATCGCCAGCCGGGAGAGGGAGGGGATTGTCCTGCTCTGCTCTGCACTGGGGAGGCCCCACCTGGAGCACTGGGGGCACTTTGGGCACCACAGGGTAAAAAGGACATCAAAGCACTGGAGAGTGTCCAGAGGAGGCCCCAAAGCTGGGGAAGGGTCTGGAGGGGAAGTGTGTGAGGAGAGGCTGAAGGGCCTTGGGCTGTTCAGCTGGAGAAGAGGAGCCTGAGAGGGGATCTCAGAGCTGTTTGTGCCTTCTCCCAAGGGAGGGAGGGGAAACAGGGGCTGAGCTCTGCTCTCTGGGGACCTGGGACAGGACTGGAGGCAATGGCAGGAAGATGTGCCAGGGCAGGGGGAGATTGGACATTGGGAAGAGGTTCTTCCCCCAGCGGGTGGTGGAGCACTGGAACAGCTCCCCAGGGAAGCAGTCAGGGCCCCTGCTCTGCCAGCATTCCAGAAGCATTTGGCCACTGCCCTCAGTCCCACGGGGTGAGTGTTGGCAGTGTCCTGGGCAGGGACAGCAGTTGCACTTGACAATTCCTGTGGGTCCCTTCCCACTCAGGTCATTCTATGAGTCTGTGATTCTGGTCAGTCATTCATCACCAATATTGTCATTTCTCAGGCCACTTACAACCCACGGAGACCCAACACCTGCCAGGGGCAGTGAAAGGATGTAAACGAAATCCAAGCACTCCTTTGAAACCAGCAGCACCAGCGAGGGAAAGGCTGGAGGAGTAGAGTGAAGAACACATTAGAGTTGACTTTGTGCTTCAATTTGAGGAGAAAAACAAGGCGTAACTATTTTTAGGCCAAAGTGGGGCTTCCCTGTTCATTGCAATCTCCAGCTGTGAATTTGTCTGACACATTCTAAATGAGCCCCTGGAAAGCTTAGCTGGATCCATCTGCCCCACGCTGTGTGCTCCCACACATACTCATCATGGGAGAACAACCAACCACCACCTCTTCTAAGAATGCAGTGGCCCTTTTGCTACAGAAATGAACTTTACAAACAAGAGGATGGTCATCACCACATTTATGAAGTTTCCTTCTAGAACCCTTCAGCTTGAAGTTCAGGCAGCTGTAGTCCTGAAGGTCACAAAACCAGGTGAGATGCTGGGTCCCTGTGACATCCTTAATCAACTGAGCTTTTTCTTGGGTTTATATTTTACTTAGAGGGTAAAATTCCTTGACTTTTCCCTCAGTGCCTGGCCCAAGGAGAGTAAATTTGCTCACTGAATTTTGAACTCAGCATGGAGCAGCCAATACTACTTGGGATACTACTTGGGTATATTCATGGTCCAAATCAGTTGCCACCTTCCCCCCTCAGCATGAAAGGTAATGAGAGAAAGCAAAAAGTTGCTGGTGTAGAAAAAAAAAAGAAGTTAAAACCAGGAAATATTACAACGAGCTATCAAATCCATCACAATTCAAATTCACATGTTCCAGAGCTTATCCTGAAAAGTGGAGCTGCTCCTAGGAGAGTGTGTTTAGTAATACAGAGCTGAGGGACCTGGAGGTGAGGCTAAAGGAAAGCAGCAATGAAGGACACAATGATGTAGAAGACCAAGGGATGAGTCCAGGGGCAATTCTGGACCATAATTTACTGGGATTAGGCCAGAGTAAAAAGGTCAAAAACTGACAAAGCCCTGTTTGGAAACACCTGAGGATGCCTACATACACCTCACACCTGAGTTACCCCACTCCCAAAACATCCACCTGATACTTCCCTTAAATCACAGCTGGGATGGGTGGCAGCTGCCCTTATTGCTGGGTGTAAAACCAAACAACATTTCAAAGGCCTTGGGGGGCAAGGACAAAAAAAAACAGTACCCTAGTTCCCAGGGTGATGGGGTGTTACAAGTCCTCTACTCTGACCTCAGCTTTCAGGAAAGAAAGAAGCCAGATACTTTGGTGCTTTCCTTTCAGCTGGTTTTCTGAGCACCTCAGGGCTGTGGTCTCATCAGTTTTAACTCTGCTGTCCTGCTTAAAGTGTCTCTAAATCAGGACCTACAACCCTTCACTGAACAAGCAGCTTATTGCTGTTTGCCACTGGTGGTTAAGCCTCAATGCATCCCTGATAAAGTCTTTCCAGGGTAAGTCAACTGTTGGAAAGTGCTCCATCTCCTTCTCCATCCTCCTCTGCTTTTGCTGCACCGCTTGTAAGCTTGCACCTTCTCCTGTGACCATTACATTGCAGAAACCAGACCAGACTCTGGATATTGTGCATCTTCCTCTGCCATCTGCAAGCCATCACCTCCCCCTGTGTTTCACTCAAAGCTTCCTCTGCCACTCGGTGCTTTGGCAGCTTCAGAAGGAGGCGCCGGCAGAGGCTGCCCAGGGAGGTGGTGGAGTCACCATCCCTGGAGGGGTTTAAAAGATGGGAAAAGGAGGTGCTCAGAGATCTGGATAATAATGGACAGGTGCAATTTAACTTTATGATCTCAAAACTTTTCCAACCAAATGATTCTTTGAATCTATGAGAGGAGCTCTTGCTGGAGCTCCACCCTGTTGACTCTACTCCTCTTTTTGAGAAGCTCATCTTCAAGGACTTCACCCTGACTTAGAAATCACACCTGCCTGATTTTCTGCCAGTAGGAAGAAGCTGTCAGCCCATATTCTCCTCTTGTACAGATTATTTTTTGCATTCATGCAAAACAGTGGGCTTTGAGCTCCAGAGTGGTGCTAAACATCCTCCTCCTGCTTTAAACCCTTGGCCTCTCGTGCTAATTCCTTTAGCATGCAGAGCTAAAGGGGAAGGTGCTCAACACATGTTCTGCTTTCACTCCCAAGGTGTACACACAGATTGTTTGATGCCAGCCCTGCCCTCCTGCCCAGCACAAGCACCAGAGCTCATTCCCCTTTGAAATCCTCCTTCCCAACTCTCTGCAAGAACAGCTGGTTAAAAACCAACTGAAGGTTCTCCTTAGGGTTAAACTCTGGCACTGCCTAAATTCAGTAACAGTCTCTTTCCTGCAGGGCTTTTCCTCTTCCCTGACGCTTCATATCAGTAGCGGAGACTTCTCCTGGCTTGTTATTTCAGATGGGCTGGGACTGGAGCATCTATCGTGCCAGGTGCCCTTGAGTACTCAATAAATTAAACAGCAGTTACACCTTCACACAGTCTGAACACGAGGGAGCCACACACATTTTACATTTTTTCTTGAAGTATTGCCTTCCTGCACTTGCAGAAATTATATTGCAGCACAAAATGACTGTATTAGAAGTGCTGTGATTACTTCATTGGGAGAGACTGCAGAGCCAGCCTCAAATAAAGACGTATCATTTTGGCACTTGGTTAATGCACCAAGCGTGGGCACCACGGCCCAGCAGCACTGCTTTTCAGCAGCATTGCTGAACTCCTGATGACATGGGCTGAGTAAATAAAGACCTCAGACTGTTTTAAAGAATTGCAATTAAATTTAGACACAACTTTGAATTCAAACCCTTGTGCAGACCCTGCCTATGCACCCATCGATTTTTTTATGCTCTGCATAAGAACAAGAACCAGAACTATGGCACAAGAACACATCCAAATGCTACCTCCATCTGCATTGCATTAGGAAACAAGAAGGAATTTGAAGCCATGCTGCCTCCTTCTCTCTTTTCAGACTTTCCAACACTCATTGACCAAGCAACGCTGATACAACACTAAGTTCCCTCAGGGCGCGGTTCTCAGTCTTCTCTCTCTCCTTCTCAGTGACTGTCAGCAGTTGTCTCCCAAAAACCATTCACTCCAGAGTTTCAGAAAGTCCCTCCCCACCTCTTTTGAAGCACATTTAAGGGATCTGTGGGGCCTTACGGCCTAGAGCTCCTAAAACACCTGGACTGGTGCTCAGATGGTGCCAGCAGAAGTTGGCTGCCCACACATCTGCATGGATGCAGCACCAACATTTTCAACACTATCAGTGCAGGAGACCAGGCTGACCCATGAAAGAACCTCCTTAAGGGTTTCCCAGTAAACCATGAGACAAAAAAAATCAGTGTTTCTACTACAATGTTTCTGTGATGTGAAGGGTGGAGTGGATTTGACCCACACAGAGAAATCATGCTGAAATTAAAACAATCAAGAATATGTATAGGAACACTAAAAAAAGCCACCCTATAAATCAAAAAGACACCCTATAAATTAATAGTGTGGGAAGGAGCTTAATCAGGCCCTACAGAAGTTGAAGTTCCTTCCCCACTCAACAATCTCCCTGGGCTCCCATCCTTTTTCTCTGCTCAAAGGCACATCCACCCCCACCACACCGAGCCAGGCTGCTCTCCCAAACCCCACAAGCAAAGAGAAACCTTTGGGGAAATACAAATATGCCAAGAATCCTTCTAGGACAGACAGCAACACCCAACCACCTCCCCTTGACTGCAGTTGTTTAGGACAGGAACTATCTTTGCTGCACTGAGTGAAGAGAAGCACGTGAGCTCAACAAAAGTGCAATCCATAACCAAGAACAACAAGAACATAGTTCACTTAATGAGCCCCAAAAACTGCTCTTTCCATTCCCCCCCCCTGTGCATTTTAACATGGGTTGATACACTGGTAAATTGGACATTTTACCAGTGGGTCAAAAGCCTCTTGGGCTTGGTGAAACTAATAAATAAGCAAATACGTGAAGTGAATAAACAGCTCCCCGCAGGTAAGTAAGCACTGCATGTGCACTGGTGGCTGGAATTGTTTTACTTAGGAAACAGTTCACATTTTCTCTCCAAAACCCTTGGTAACCTCACAATAATCAAATCTGGGGGGAGTAAAAGGAAAAAAAGATAAGGAAAACAAGGCAGAAAATCTCATAGTTATAGCAGGGAACCTGAACAACCAGTCACAGGCTGGGAAAAAATTTGCATTTCCACTCAGAATCATCAGTCACCATCACAACCTCTAATCTGGAGGGATCTGGGAGAGATTTCCTAGACCAGATACTCCATCTAAAAGCATGTTCATGTCCTCTGGATTCACGATTGCAGAGAACAAGTGAAACAGTAATTGCTGGCCATTTGTTTTGATGTCTCACCTATCATATTGCTTTTTGCCCAAACTCTGGAAAACGACTTTCACGTTAATTTTTAAGGATTTAACAAGACTGTTGTTGCACCATCCATCACAGATGGTTATCAAAAGGAACTGGAAGCCTCAGAGTGATGAGAACAAAGCAAAGGAGCTTGCCCTCAGGAAGCACCACATGAAAATCCTGCTCTAGGCAGCAAACTCCAACCAAAGCACAAGGGTTTGGGGCAAGCTGAGATCCTCAGGTAGCAAACCAAGCTGCCAATACTGTGTTTTACTCTATGCCCAGAATTATAAATAATCCATATTTGCTCCTGGTGAAGCCTTTCTGATGTTTCAGTCACATGGTAGAGCTACAAGCTGTTACTGGGTGTTACTGTCCAGATGGAGACTCGTGATGAGTGGGGCCCTCAGGGGTTCTTACTGGGACCAGTGTTGGTTAATGTTTTCATTAATGGTATGACAGCAGGACCCAGAGCAGCCTCAGCAAGTCTGAGGATGATACCAAGCTGAGTGGGGAAGTTGTGACACCAGAAGGATGGGAAGACATCCAGAGGGACCTGGGCAGGATGGAGAGGTGGGGCAGTCTGAACCTCGTGGGGTTGAACAAGGTGAAGGTTCAACAAGGTCAAAGTTCAAACAGGTCCCGTACCTGGGTCAGGGCAGGCCCCAGTATCAATCCAGGCTGGGGGACGTTGTGACAGGGAGCAGCCCTGAGGAGAACAACCTGGGTGCTCATTGATGAGAAGCTCAACATGAGCAGCAACGAGCGTTCACAGCCCAGAAACCACCGTGTGCTGGGCTGCACCCAAAGGAGCATTGCCAGCAGGGAGAGGGAGGGGATTCTGTCCCTCTGCTCTGCTCTGGGGAGACCCCACCTGGAGTCCTGTGTCCAGGGCTGGAATCCCCAACATAAGGAGGAGATGGAACTGTTGGAATGGGTCCAGAAGAGGCCACAAAAATGGTCCGAGGGCTGGAGCCCCTCTGCTATGAGGACAGACAGAGTTGGGGTTGTTCAGCCTGGAGAAGAGAAGGCTGTGGGGAGACCTTAGAGCAGCCTCCCAGGACTGAAAGGGGCTCCAGGAGAGCTGGGGACGGACTTTTTACAAGGGCCTGGAGTGACAGGATGAGGGGGAATAGATTTAAATTGGAAAGGGAGAAGATTTAAATGAGACATTAGGAAGAAATTCTTCATACTGAGGGTGGGGAGGCCCTGGCCCAGGCTGCCCAGAGCAGTGGTGGCTGCCCCATTCCTAGAGGTGTTCAAGGCCAGGTTGGATGGGGCTTGGAGCCCCCTGATCCAGTGGGAGGTGTCCCTGCCCATGGCATTGGGGTTTGGAATTGGATGGGCTTTGAGGTCCCTTCCATCCCAAACCATTCCATGGTTCTGTCACTCTAAACACCTCTTGACACATCAGTGCATTCAAGGGGCTGGAAGGGTGCT
Source organism: Tapera naevia (assembly GCA_033556795.1). Lineage (NCBI taxonomy): Eukaryota > Metazoa > Chordata > Aves > Cuculiformes > Neomorphidae > Tapera > Tapera naevia. Next base: position 1,067,053 of record JAUMJJ010000307.1, read on the forward strand.
CACATCTCTATACCAGCAGTGGCAAGAGAGGGTCTAGGAAACAGAAGGCTGGGATATCTGCTGCCAACCCTAAGGAAAACAATGGAAAGGTTGTCTTGAGAGCCAAAAAATTAATTAGACAGTGATTTCCAGCAATACATCAAAACCTGAAGGTAGTTAAGCATGCACTGGGAGAGGATGGTAGGACCTGAACAACAGAGCAGCAGCAGCAGGTGAAGTTTTGGCTGTGGGATTGCTAGACTGGATGATTTCAAAGTCTCATCCAACCTTAATGATTCTACTCCATCCAACAGTACCAGGCTTGACGCTCACTTTACTCAACTGCCTCATTAAAGCCACGGTCTGCTCAAAAACTCCCATCTCTGAGCAATGGAATCTTTTCCATCTTTATCCACATACAGCAAAAAAATCAAAATCACCTTTCTTCATGAATCTTCAACCTAAACAAATCAGCTTTTCCTGACAGTTTGACACAGCTGTAACAGTGAAGGGTTTGTTATCTGTTAAATTCCTGTGGAAAACTTCAGGCTAACAAGCACATTATCACAGTTTTGTGCATGTGTAAGGCACACATTTCCTGAGACACCTTCCTCAAAAAAGACAGTTTCTTTCATTTGCCCAGAACTGATATTGTAGAAACCCTACTTTACCGAGTTGCAAAGACAACAGGGTGAATCCATTATTTCAGAGCAGGACATGTTATAATCCAACACAATGCATTACACAGTCTCCACTTGCAATAACAAAAATACACATTTATAATCCAAGGCAATCTAAAAATCATAATGATTTGGGTTGGAAGGACCTCAAAGCCCATCCAGTTCCACCCCCTGCCATGGGCAGGGACACCTCCCACTGCATCAGGGGGCTCCAAGCCCCATCCAACCTGGCCTTCAACACCTCCAGGGATGGGGCAGCCACCACTGCTCTGGGAAACCTGGGCCAGGACCTCCCCACCTTCACAGGAAAACATTTCTCCCTGAGATTTCATCTCAATCTCCCCTCTTTCAGCTCAAAATCATTCCCTTTCATCCTGTCCCTGCACTCCCTGATCAAGAGCCCCTCCCCAGCTTTCCTGGAGACCCTTTCAGTACTGGATGTACCTGGAGCCTTTTCTGCTCCAGGCTGAACAATCCCAACTCTCCCAGCCTGTCCTTGTGTGGAAGGAGCTCCAGCCCTCAGATTATCTCAGTGGCCTCCTCTGGACTCACTCCATGTCTTTCCTGTGCTCAGGACTCCAGAACTAGACACAGGACTTCAGTTGGGGTCTCACCAGAGTGGAGTAGAGGAGCAGAATCACCTCCCTGGCCCTACTGCTTTGGATGCAACTCAGGACATGCCTGGGTTTGTGGCATTTTTAGACAAGGGGCCACGCTGACATTGGTAAAGGCATCTGCCCTTGGAAACAATCTCTAACACCACGATAGACCTCATAGTGATTTCTATCAGAGCAGCTCCTCTCTGGAGCAATGCACAGCTCTTACCTGGGTCTCACACAGCACCTCCTCAGGGCACAGAACTACAATCCCTTTGCAGTTACTTCACTGCAGTGCCTGGTGTTACAGTGAGGGCTGTGCTGCAGGCTGCCACAGTGGGCTTTTCAAGGCACAAGAAGGTTGCACATTGGATACGTGGGGAGCCCTACAATAATCCAAATGTGCTGAGGCAGTCTCAGAGGACTGGGAGAACACGCAGGAGCTTGGTGCTTGTACTGCCTCCATGCTCCTAGCACCCAGGAGAACACCTGGGTTGGATCACACCTTCAAAGACACCCCAGCAGCAAAGCAACACATGTGCCCATGGGATATTAAAGCATAGGGATTCCAAGAGCAAATTAAGGAGATGAGGTAAGGGCAGCATCACTGCCTGAGACAGAAGCTATAGGCTCTTTAGTGGATGCAACCAATACAACCAAACCTGGTCCCATGCACCTCCCTCAACCCTAAGCAAAAACCAGTTCCCAGCATCAACCCCACAAGTCACCACCATTTGTGTAGCTTAAACTTACTTTTTAAGGCTTTCACATCACCTCAGGAGAACCTCAGCTTCACACAAGGTCCTGAACTCTATGATGAATTAACCATGATTCCTTAGTGAGGCACTGGCAGTAAATCAAAAACACCCCAACATGCAAGGAGAGAAGGCTCTGGGGAGACCTTAGAGCAGCCTCCCAGGACTGAAAGGGGCTCCAGGAAAGCTGGGGAGGGGCTCTTGACCAGGGAAGGCAGGGACAGGATGAAAAGGAAGGGTTTTCAGCTGAAAGAGGGGAGATTGAGAGGAGATTTTAGGGAGAAACATTCTCCTGTGAGGGTGGGGAGGCCCTGTCCCAGGTTGCCCAGAGCAGTGGTGGCTGCCCCATCCCTGGAGGTGTTCCAGGCCAGGTTGGATGGGGCTTGGAACCCCCTGATCCAATGGGAGGAGTCCCTGCCCATGGCAGGGGGTGGAACTGAATGGCCCTTGAGGTCTTTTCCAACCCAAATCATTCTGTGATTCTACATGTCCAGTGTCTGTCACCTAGAAATTACATCACAGCTAAACTTCACACTTTTGCCACCCAGCACCGGTCCAAGAGCTCAGTTCAAAATAACCCACTCCCACCATCACACACACTAATGGAGAAGTTATTCTATTTCCCCACTTCTCATGGAACTTGTGTGTCCATCACCCTGTCAGGGGACAGGAGATTTAGATTTTTTAGCTCTGACCTAGCATAAGTACAATTCCTTCAAATAATTGCCATTTAATTGGCACAAATGACCACCAAGTCCTCTCACAAAATCCCATCTATTGTATTTCATTGAGCTGCTGTTACACAGAGCTCAAATAATTGTGTGACTGAAGAATAACAACATTTTGGAAAAAGTACACTTTAAAAACAGATTTTTCATCACTAGTGCTAGAAAGGCTTCAACAGAAGTCAACAGTTACTCTAGTGGTTAACCAAAAGTGTCTATAAAAAAAAATCAGGTCTAATTTGTGTTCAAATTTTTATTCCTTCAGCTCCCAACTATTGGTGCTTTCTCTCCTTTTACTCAATTAAGATGACTTTCAGAGCCAATATAGCTTCACCAGGAAGTCACTTAGATTAAATCACTTTTATCTCTTTTTTTTTGATGAACTACACAGGTTGTGTTCCTGAGGTTTCCTCCTAAAACACATTTTCCACAGCTCCTAGGCCCTTCTGGGGATCTTTTTGCCCTTTTCCTGCCAATTTTTCAATGATTTTTAAAAAAAATTGAGTCATCACAACTAAGCACTGTATCATAACATCAGTCAAACCATCACCTTTTCAGAAGGATGAATGTCAATGAGGGGACTGCTCGGGTAGAGAGCGAGCCTGACTTTAAACAATGGTGCTTGTGAGAGATTTAATTCCTGCAGAATCACCCAAACTAGGGCCAAAGGGTGAAAAAAACCACAAATCCAGTGTGATATTCCCAAGGAGGAATTGCCCAAAACACAATCACAATTTTCAAAACATATAAAAAGACTGGAGTGACAAAGGTTTGGCCTGTAATATGCAAAAGATACTGGGACCACAATCAGAGGAGGACAACAACACTGGGGAAGAGTCTGGAGAACAAGGCTTATCAGGAGCAGCTGAGGGAGCTGTTTATCCTGGAGAGGAGGAGACCTCTGCAGCTCCCTGAAAGGAGGTTGTGGTGAGGTGGGGGTTGGTCTCTTCTCCCAAGGAAGAAGTAATATGAAAAGAGGAAACAGCCCCAAGTTGTGCTATAGGAGGTTCAGATTGGATATTAGGAAATACTTGCCAAAGGAGTGGTGAAGCCCTGGCAGAGGCTGCTCAAGAAAGTGGTGGCTTCTCCATCCCTGGAGGAGTTCAAAAAACACGTGGTTGTAGCACTTTGGGATATGGTTTAGTAGGCACAGGGGGTTGGCTTGTCAGTTGGACTGGATGATCTTAGAGGTCTTTTCCAATCTTAATTTCCATAGAATAATAGAGCCATTAAAAGCCTGGGCAAAAAACATCTACAAACCAAAAGTTTTGAAAGATGCTACTAAAAATACAGCCTTTAAGACTGAAGTCAACCTCAAGTTCGTAGAAATAAAAATAGCTTTGAAAGTTGACATTTCCCAATCTAGATTTATGGTTCTGACAAGTGATGCTGCCAGTGGTGGGATGGCTTTTATTTTCAGGCCCCAGAAGTATAACAGAAACTGAACTTCATTTTCTTTTGAGCTTCCTCCTGCCTAGACAACATTAAAGATGAGACTATTTGTGTTTTTAAATCAACTCAGAAAAACTGCACTCGGGCAACAGTTCCTCAATTGTGTTTATATGCAATCACCTGTTTGTTACCCAACCTTCCAGTACCCCCAGCCTCCCAGGACTGAAAGGGGCTCCAGGAAAGCTGGGGAGGGGCTCTGGATCAGGAAGTGCAGGGATAGGATGAGGGGGAAGGGTTTTAAGCTGAAAGCGAGGAGATTGAGATGAGATCTTAGGGAAAAATGTTTTGCTGTGAGGGTGGGGAGGCCCTGGCCCAGGTTGCCCAGAGCAGTGGTGGCTGCCCCATCCCTGGAGGTGTTCAAAGCCAGGTTGGATGGGGCTTTGAGCCCCTTGATCCAGTGGGAGGTGTCCCTGCCCATGGCAGGGGGTGGAACTGGATGGGCTTTGAGGTCCCTCCCAACCCAAACCATTCTGTGATTCTGTATATTTTTCTACAAGTGTGTTGAAGAGGGAGCAAGGGTCCATTTTTTTTTGGGTTGAAAAGACTAATTTCAGAAAAAAAATGAGTCCCATAACAGCACTTTACACTTTCTTGAAATGGCTCCCACATTAAAAGCAAGAGGCTCCTGCTCTGGAAATCAGATGCCAAGGCAAATGCCCAAACTCCCTTTAATCTACCTGGGGAGGGCAGGGTGGCTGAACACCAGCTGCACAGCTCTAAAACTGAGAGGGGATTTTCAGCAGGGAGAGGTTTATGCCATCCAAGGAAGAATAAAATCCTAGAAGGACCTGTCTTTCATTCAGTCTTTGATTGCTTGTACTGGACTACATTTAGACATCTCTTCCAAATAAAGATTGAGCACAAAAGTCTGTTGCACTTAGGCATTTAAATCATCATATTTAGGTGCAGACAAACAGCTCAGTTTTCAGCTCATTTGCTGGAAAGAGCAGCTTGCAGCAAAAGCAGATTAGAGGAAGAGAAAAAGGAAGTTACTCCTCAAATAAAGGGGATTTCTGACTTCAACAGATAAGCCTCAGACTACATCTGTCAAAGGCTCCAGGAATTCAATGTTTCTTCAGATTCCATCAACTCCAACTCCACATACTTTGATTTTTGCCTACTGAAAATTCCCAATTTGTAAACTGTCCTTATCTAGTGAAATACTACCACAGTCTTGGAAGGCCATATGAACATCCACAAAGGCAGCTGCACACTTGGCACTGTATTTCTGTCAGGGAAGTCTGATAGTGCACAAGAATCATGGCATGTCTTGAGTTGGAAGGTTCCCACAAGGACCATCCAGTCCAACTCCTGTCTTTGCACAGGACACTCAAACATTCACACCGTGGGACTGAAGGCATTGGCCAAAACCTTCTGGAATATTGTCAGGTTGTGGCTTCTTCCCTGGGGAGCTGTTCCAGTGCTCCACCACCCTCTGGAGGGAAGAACCCCTTCCCCAACACCCAACCTACCCCTTCCCCAGCACATCATCTTACCATTCCCTCCAGTCCTGTCATTGGTCACCAGAGAGATCAGCACCTGCTCCTCCTTCTCCTCCCCTGTGAGGAAGCTGAGGAGGACCTGAAGTTCTCTGAAAACCCAAATACCACATTTTGGGTAATGAGCAAGTCTTGCTGCTGGCACTGCACACAGCAAGATATCACAATTTGTTCCCCAAAATGCATTCTAAGCAGATGTTCCTGCACTGAGACAAATGTATGTATCTCCACACATGCCAGATTGTACACTGAAAGCTGGGATCATAAAACTACCAGCAACCAGAAGTATCTATTTGAAATGGAAATCTCTCTGAATATCAGCTCCGGTACCAGCACAAACATAGTAAGTTTTCCAAAATAAGTCTTGATTATTTCTCTAAAGGAAACCACACAGATTTGTTTATGCTACAAGACAGACCATTCCTTTTTCAGAAATGGAAACTAATGCCTCTGTTGAATGCAGATACAAAGACATTTGCAGTATCTCTGAGCTCCAACTCCTCCATTTATTTATGCAAATAGCCATTTGAGCCTGCGTGTCTTGCACACACCAAGGTGTTTACAGATACACTTTCTGCTCAAGTAAACTCAGCACTCAGGGTAAAATACATTCACAGTATCACAGTATAAGGTTGGAAAGGACCTCTGAGATCATCAAGTCCAACCTATAACCCAACACCAACCCATCATCTAACCCATGGCACTCAGTGCCTCATCCAGTCTCCCCTTAAACACCTCCAGGGTCAGTGACTCCACCCCCTCCCTGGGCAGCCCATTCCAATGGCCAATCACCCTTTCAGGGAAGAACTTTTTCCTCACATCAAGTCTAAACTTTCCCTGATGAAGCTTGAGTCCCTGCCCTCTAGTTCTGTCCCTGGTCACCTGAGAGAAGAGACCAACCCCTGCCCCACTACAACCTCCTTTTAGGGAGTTGTAGAGAGCAATGAGGTCTCCCCTGAGCCTCCTCTTCTCCAGACTAAACAGCCCCAGCTCCCTCAGTCGCTCCTCGTAGGGCTTGTGCTCCAGCCCCTTCCCCATCTTCGTTGCCCTCTTCTGGACACTCTCCAGCATCCTGACATCTTTCCCAAACTGGGGGGCCCAGAACTGGACACAATATTCAAGGTGAGGCCTGACCAGTGCCCAGTACAGGGGGACGATAACTCCTCTGGTCCTGCTGGCCACACTATTCCTGATGCAGGCCAGGATGCCATTGGCCTTCTTGGCCACCTGGGCACACTGCTGGCTCATGGTGAGCTTCCTGGCCACCAGCACTCCCAGGTCCCTTTCTGCCTGACTCCTCTCCAGCCACTCTGTCCCCAGTCTGTAGCTCTGCACGGGATTGTTGTGTCCAAAATATATTCCATATTCCCAGCCTGTACAAAGCCTTCACTTGAAAGAGCAAACTTACATGAGTTAAGAACAACACTTTCATCTCTTAAAATCTATCTATTTGTAGATGTGGGGGAATAATGCATAATAGATGTTTTACTCAGCATCCAGACTCTAGTTATGCCTAAATCCATCTCTCTGAAAGAGTTCTGAGCATCCCAGCACTTTTGCTGCCTCTTCTGCCCAAAGTCATTCATTAGAAATTGTTGCTAAATTAATAAAATACATAAGATTTCTAAAAAATACCCAGTATTAATAGGTATCTTGCCAATTCTGAGAGTATAATGAGGGTCTGATTAGGCAGTTTAAGCATCTATGCCTCAGTGTTCTTGATTGCCATTAACACCTCATCCAGTGTTGCAGTCAGACCCACAGAGTGTGAATTGTGGGTGCAACCCCATCCCTGGATAAATATGTTTAAGTAATCCTGCAGCACCACAATGTTGACTGGAGGAAAAAATTAGTTCATACAACAAAACCAAACTGAAAAATGATTGATTAAAATTGCAGACCAACAACACACTCAAATGCAGATCTCTTTTTTTAACATGTTACCCAATGGTTTTCTAAGATGAACTCTCCCAGTAGAAAAATTTCAAAGATACCACACGTGCCCTGAAATTCAACCACCACAGATATAATTGAATGGGTGACCAACACCAATAGCCCTGCTCCTCTCTGGACACCAACACATGAAGGGAGGAAAACAAGCAAGAGACATTTCACTAATTAAGGCTCTCCATAGACTCATGGGGGAAGGACTCAAGATCTCAGTTTAGTCTCTCTGCTTCCCTTCTGGTAGGAAGCACTTGAATTGCCTTTACAGAAGAGAGTTTTTTATTATTCACTTCTCTCAGGAGGTATTACTTTACCATGTCATATTTATCAATCAATACTGGCCTCTTCCAACTGGTTTACAGCTCTTGAAAGCAAGCCTTAGTGGTCTGCAATGTCTCAGTCCCCTGAACTCTTTAAATTAATTCCTCCAATACTAATCTAAATGAAGACTTATCTCCTTTAATGACTGGGTTATTTCAGATTGGAGGTTTTGTAGGGTTCGAGTAGATAGCAGGCACCTGGGCTTAAGAATTCATTTTATCACTTCCCTCTAAACATTTTTATTGACAATATATTTTAGTATTGTTTTCCCTTCATAAAGCCTCCAATACAAGAAATTTTCAAAGCTGCATCATGTGCAAATGATACAATTACACTGCATTTTTCTGTTCCAGTTCCTGAAAATGCTTTGGTTTTTTGCAACACATTGATATTTGTGTTTCTTGAAGAAAATCATTTTTCCTCTATGAAATTGGACATTTTTTCCCTTTTGTGTCTCTCCTACTGACTACAAAGGAAGATTAGAAAGCAAGCTTTCAGATTCCTAAAGCCTTTTTCAGTATATGTTTGCTGTGTATCTCTAACACAGCATCTTTAAAAAAATAGCCATTCCACCTACAAGTGTTTTACCTTTTGAGCTGTTTCTTTCTGTCAAAGGTGCCTTTTCTGTACACACAATAACCACAAGGCACTGAATATGAAAGCATTCTGGCCTTTATGACAAAGGTATCTCTTGAACCAGATCCAATGCACAAGCCTGGGTACAATGGGAACTCTTCAAAGATGGTAACACTTCAATCCACATCTCCACAGCCCAATTTAAGAGACCTCACTTTCCTTTAGGGCTCTGACCTGATGTGCCAGGGCAGGGGGAGATTGGACATTGGGAAGAGGTTCTTCCCCCAGCGGGTGGTGGAGCACTGGAACAGCTCCCCAGGGAAGCAGTCAGGGCCCCTGCTCTGCCAGCATTCCAGAAGCATTTGGCCACTGCCCTCAGTCCCACAGGGTGAGTGTTGGCAGTGTCCTGTGCAGGGACAGGAGTTGGACTGGATGGTCCCTGTGGGGCCCTTCCAACTCTGGTGATTCTATGAAGGCACAAGGCATTTCTTCTCATCTTATACCCAGTGCTTCATCAAGACTTCTCCCAACAGCTGGTTATCAAAACACCCCTTAAAGCAGCCATTCTGATGCTGAATTCATGCAAGAAGACTCTACAATGAGTGACACAATCTGCATTGAGGCTGCTAATATCACACAGACCTCAACATTGTGGTCCTGGGCTGCCAGGGGGAGCCACTTGATTTGTGGATCTCTGCCTTAAGTAGTTCTTGGAACCCTTAGGAAGTAACTAACCATGTAATAACAACACAATTCTCCAGTTGTTAGACATGAGCAATAATACTTTCTCCCCCAATATTCACCTGACTTGTCTGCCTTATGCTAACATTTTAGTGCAAACAATCTCATGCTATTTTCACCACCATTTAAACACTCGTAGGAGTGAAGCAGATTGCACAGAGCTGTGAGGATAATTGATTTCTTTGGCTTGTTAGTCAAACCAATGACACTCACTGAGGGCCAGAGAGAAACTTACTCCAGGTTAAATATAAATTTCTTTTGACAGTCAATAAGAGTAGAAGAAACCCAGCAGGAAGAATTACCTGAGCTGACAGCGTGACTTCAGTTCAAACCCCTTTTCTACTGGGTCCTTTCAGAAGATATTTGAGCCAAAGTCCTTCTGCTTTCCTCTTAAATAGTTATCAAAAGAATCATAGAATCATTAAGGTTGGAAAACACCTCTAAGCTCATCCAGTCCAACCCAACCCCACCATGCCTGCTGAACCATGTCCTGAAGTGACACAGCCACACACTTTTTGAATCCCTCCAAGGATGGAGACTCCACCACTGCCCTGGGCAGTCTGAGGTTTTTTTTTTCCCCACAGGAAACTAAAAGCTTCCTCAACTATTTCTTAATCCTTCTCCTCATGACTATTGTATAACAATGGCTGCAGCTGTGACCTGCATTACCCTAACCCAGATTATTGCCTTTACCTAGTCTAGGAACTCACCCTCCTTCACAGCTTCAGAAAGTAAGTTCTGCTTCACATAACTGTGCAAAAGAAACCATCTCAACAGCTAACAGAGAAAGGGACACATTATGGTTTAAAACCTGCCTCAAATTCAGATCTGAAACAGCATCTTCTACATCCTGGATAAAAAAAAACAAGCAGGGAAACCAGCCACACTCATTTGTTTGAGAATCATAACAACAATTCAGAGCCTACATGCCAAGCAAGTCTCCATGCATGGAGCTCAGCACATGGGCTCCAGCTAACCTAGATGGAAAAGTGACAGACTGAGCTGTGACTGAGCAGCTGAACAGGAATAAAAATCTATGAATCTCACATGGCACTTGTGGGAGGATTTCCCAGGTAAGCTTCAAGTAGTAGATAAAGCTGAATAAGCACTGCTCCCTGCCCAGCACCTACAAGGAAAAGCCCAACTCATACCATAGAACCATCTGGTTGGAAAAGACCTCTGAGACCATCGAGTCCAACTGTACCTGTCTATGACTAAACCAGATCCCTGAGAAACTCAGCTGCCCAGCTTTTAAACCTCTCCAGGGATGGGGACTCCACCCTCTCCCTGGCAGCCTCTGACAGGGCCTGAGAACCCTTTCAAGGAAGAAACATCTGACCCTGCCCTGGTGCCACTTGAGGCCATTTCCTCTCCTCCCATCCCCTGTCACTGGGGAGAAGAGACCAACCCCCACCTCTCCACAGCCTCCTCTCAGGCAGTTGGAGACAGGGATGAGGTCTCCCCTCAGCCTTCTCTTCTCCAGGATAAACAGCCCCAGCTCCCTCAGCTGCTCCCACAACCCCTGTTCTCCAGCCCCTTCCCCAGCTCCCTTCCCTTCTCTGGATGCTCTCCAGCCCCTCAAGGTCCTTCTTGGAGTGAGGGGCCCAGAACTGACCCCAGAACTCGAGGGGTGGCCTCCCCAGTGCAGGGGCACAATCCCTGCCCTGCTCCTGCTGCCCACGCTGTGTCTGACACAGCCCAAGATGCCATTGGCCCTCTTGGCCCCCTGGGCCACTGCTGGCTCCTGTTCAGCCCCTGCCAACCAACACCCCCAGGGCCTTCTCCTCCAGGCAGCTCTCCAGCCACTCTTCCCCAAGCCTGTGATGCTGCCTGGGGTTGTTGTGTCCCAAGTGCAAGACTCAGCATTTGGTCTTGTTAAACCTCATCCCATTGGTCCCAGCCTGGCCAGATCCCTCTGCAGAGCCTCCCTTCCTCCAAGCAGGTCAACACTGCCACCCAGCTTGGTGTCATCCACAGAACTCCTAGTGTCTATGTCCCATCTCAAAAAACCCAAGGAGAAAGAGTGGTCAGCTGCAAACTGCCCAGGAACCAGGCTGTTGCACACACTGCCTTGGGCCATCCAGCCCTGGCTGGGGCACAAAGCTGTGCAAGGGACATCCCAGCATCTACAACAGAGAAGGGTCTGCTGTGACCTAAAGGGTCACCTGGTCTGTGGGTGTAGAGATCATCAGTCATGGGTTCATAGAATTCCTTAAATAATGAAAGGGGCTTCTAGCCTCTTAATTCCTCTATTTCAGTTTACTACAAACAGCCACAAAATTCACCACTAGCAAATGTATCTATGATCAATAAAGTAAATATATAGACCAAGCTACTATGAATTACCATCAACAATTAATAATATAGTATCCAACCAACAGCATGGCAGCAGTTAATATTAGCAGCAATAAATCAAACAGCAGGAACCAAATAGGTTTATACTATTATGGGTTGCTCCAAACTTATTAATGAAGCAAATTAATATATGGCTATCACATCTGCTGTTATAAGTAATCTAAACCCAGCATTAGGGCAATTAGGTTTCAAAAGGGGTCAAATCATCCCAAGGGGAAGGATGATGCATGCAGTTCCCACAGCCTTGGTGTCTAAACCTAGACTCTAGATGAGATCCAGGCATCCAGAAGCTGCTTCCAAGACTCTTGGTGCACTGATCCAAGGACCCATAGCCTTGAGGCAGCAGGATGAGCCACTCTGTGTGCAGGAGACTCATCCTCCAACACCACTGAGGCAGCAGATCCGCCTCTCTTTCACACATCTCTCTTCTGTTGGTTGCCCTCATGGTAAATTTTAAGCATTAAAGAACCCCCAAACCCACCACCCACACCTGGCTCTCACTCCACCTCTCCCCTGAATCTCTAACAACAAGGGATGCCCACCTGGCATAAGACTGACATCACATTCCACTATGGCAGAGGACCTTGATGCTCTCAGCTCCTGTGTAAAGCATCAACCTTGGATGCTGTTTGGGAAATCTGAGGATGTCCATCAAAACCTGAGTGCCAGGCACTGCTCCAGCAAGACTAAGTCCAGCACAATGTTTGATGTAATAGGAGAAGCAGGTGCCCTGGGACTAATAAAGGAACAGAAACAGCTGGGCATGAGGTCTGAGAGTAGATTTCCCAGGTCAGTGCAGAAGAAACACCACTGGACTCCACTGATATTAAGATGATGCAGAAGGGGTGTAGAAAGAAGCATCACATCACCCTTGCTACTAAGTATATTAAATATGGAGTTCCAAGCATCCTTTGGCCATGAGGGAGGACTTCAAATTTAACAAGACTTTGTGTCCCAAGTTTTCTCTACTCAACTGTTGAGCAAAAATTGGAACCATACCAGAAGCACACTTCAAAATATTAGAAATAAACACTCACCAAGGGCCATGCTTTAGGTTGGAAGAGAAGAGATTGTGATGAGATCTTAGGAAGTGTTGTGCCATGAGAGCAAGGAGGCCCTGACCCAGGTTTCCCAGGGAAGTGGTGGCTGCCCCATCCCTGGAGGTGTTCAAGGCCAGGTTGGATGGGGCTTTGAGCCCCCTGATCCAGTGGGAGGTGTCCCTGCCCATGGCAGGGGGTGGAACTGGATGGGCTTTGAGGTTCACTCTAACTGACATCATTCCATGGTGGGGCTGGAACTGAATAGAGCTCTGTTTCCTGAAGGTTAAATGAAATGAACCCATGTGTTAGATATTGCTTTGGATACATGGAAAGATCTAAACTTCCTGAGCTTTATTTCCTCAGGAAAAGAGAAAAAAAGCATGCACAGAACTTCAGTGAAATTTCACATTATTTCCCAAATACACAGTGTCATTCATATTTTTTTATGAAGAAATCTGAGTCTGACATACAAATTAGGGTAATTATTAAACCAGGATAAAGAAATTAGATTGGCTTAAAATTTAGGTAATGTCTTGAGAAAAAGCTCAGTCCACGAAGGATTTAAAATCTCTGCAATTATTCAAAGAATTAAGATGACCAGGCTGGATTTATCAATTACAGAAAGTCCAAATACTATTTAATACCTTCCTAGAAACCAAGAAACAAACATTTTAACAAAGTCAATGAAATACACTGGTAGATTTGTTTCATACTCTCAGCGTCAGCCATGAATATTTGTAGAGTATAAGTTACAACCATGGAATGATTTCAGTCAGAATGAACCTGAAAGCCCATCCAGCTCCACTCCCCCTGCCACAGGCAGGGACACCTCCTACTGGATCAGGGGCTCAAAGCCCCATCCAACCTGGCCTTGAACACCTCCAGGGATGAGGCAGCCACCACTGCTCTGGGAAACCTGGGCCAGGGCCTCCCCACCCTCACAGGAAAACATTTCTTCCTAAAATCTCATCTCAATCTCCCCTCTTTCAGCTGAAAACCCTTCCCCCTCATCCTATCCCTGATCAAGAGCCCCTCCCCAGCTCTCCTGGAGCCCCTTTCAGTCCTGGGAGGCTGCTCTAAGGTCTCCCCTAGAGCCTTCTCTTCTCCAGGCTGAACCCCAACTCTCCCAGCCTGTCCTCACAGCAGAGAGGTTCCAGCCCTTGGATCATCTCCATGGCTTCCTCTGGACCTGCTCCAACAGCTCCAGGTCCTCCCTGTGCTGAGGACTTCAGAACTGAACGCAGAACTCCAGGTGAGGTCTCACAAGAGCAGAGGGGCAGAATCCCCTCCCTTGTCCTCCTGGTTATTTCTGTACAGGTGAAATCGAGATAGGAGTACTGCAAAATGGAACTGAAGAGAACTCCAGACCCCCTGGGTTTGGTGTGTGAGGTCAGGCCCCAGTGCAGCACACACAAGGCGGACTCTCACAGCTGGGTGGTTGCTACCAGCAGCAAGGTCTCCCCTTGACCTGAAAGCATGACAACACATTACTTTCTCCCCACTCCCCTCTGCCTGCAGCAGACAAAGGTGACACATTCCACATCCCTGCCTTAAATGAGCACTGGCAGCAACATTATTTTAAGCTCTCAAGTACTAAAGGCATTTTATTCATAATTTAATTCACAAAAGCAGCCTCCAGGGCTTCTGACCACACAGGCTTTACATTCCTCCACAATGCAAACATTTCAGAGACACAACTCCCCAGCTCTCACACAGAACAGTCAGGGTACCTTTTATTTTTTGATATAGAAATATTATCATCCTTCTGTGCCATATAAGCTCAGAAGGACTTTTATAAAAACAACAGCATAGAGGATTCAGGAGGATCCAGATGGATGTCTTCCACTTCCCTTTCCACAGGCACAGCAGTCATTAGAAATAAGTGGCCCATCAGGATTTAGACACTACCCATTGCCATCAAAGACACCACGTTAGGCAGGACAGGTTCTCTTAAGTTTCATGGCAATGGATATAAAAATGGATATAAAAATCAGCCAATGAGGCCATGGGAATTTTTAGAGGCAAGAAAACCTCATGAAGTTTGACAGAGAAGTTAAAAGGTGGGAGAGGAATCCAGCCAGCAGGACAGAAACCGCAGAGGAACAGACTTTCACTGCAAGGTTTCCTGTGCTTTTGAGGTGTTAAGAGCAAGGAGTAAATAAACAGCTGAAACGTTTCGCTTCTATTTTCAGTGTTCACATTTCTGGTTGCTGGAAAGCACTGTCAAGGACAAGCAACACAGACACAACCACAGACACAAAACCTTGCTATCGAATCATTTCTCAGTGTGAAGATTCAGTGCAATGGATTATGGCCATTAAGGAAGACTGAACCTGGATGATTTTTAATCCTGGATGAGGACTGGAAATTAGTCTTATTTTCCCTGGGTCCAGATGTGCAATAAAAACATGGCAAAAAGTGGTAGTTCTTATACAAACCATGAGCACCTCCCATAGGGCAGGCTGAGAGAGTTGGGGTTGTTCAGCCTGGAGAAGAGAAGGCTCTGGGGAGACCTTAGAGCAGCCTCCCAGGACTGAAAGGGGCTCCAGGAAAGCTGGGGAGGGGCTCTTGATCAGGGAGGGCAGGGATAGGATGAGGGGGAAGGATTTTGAGGTGAAAGAGGGGAGATTGAGATGAGATCTTAGGAAGAAATGTTTTCCTGTGAGGGTGGGGAGGCCCTGGCCCAGGTTGCCCAGAGCAGTGGTGGCTGCCCCACCCCTGGAGGTGTTCAAGGCCAGGTTGGATGGGGCTTTGATCCCCCTGATCCAGTGGGAGGTGTCCCTGCCCATGGCAGGGGGGTTGGAAATGGGGGGGGCTTTGATGTCCTCTCCAAATCAGACCATTCCATGGTTCTATGTTTGGAATCGCTGAGTACCACCTGTCTTTTCTGATTTTTCTGTGGTTGTAGGAACCATAGATGTATCTGAGATATCTTGCTGGGTTGGGTAAAGGTCTGAGTACCCATGCTTTTGGTTTTCATATGTTTCAGCCTTTCACCCTGCCGACCTGGAGCTGAAACAGGGGCTGAGCTCTGCTCTCTGGGGACCTGGGACAGGACTGGAGGCAATGGCAGGAAGATGTGCCAGGGCAGGGGGAGATTGGACATTGGGAAGAGGTTCTTCCCCCAGCGGGTGGTGGAGCACTGGAACAGCTCCCCAGGGAAGCAGTCAGGGCCCCTGCTCTGCCAGCATTCCAGAAGCATTTGGCCACTGCCCTCAGTCCCACGGGGTGAATAATTCTATGGTTTCACAAGAGAAGTAGCTCAGTGATTCTACAAAAAGCCAGGTCATATCCCTGTCAAAGGTAAATGATAACATTTAAAGAGCATCTATGAGCATAGCTATGATGAACAGATGTGCAAGCACAGCTTGCAGACTTTCTCTCAGTGTAACCCAGGAGCATTCAAACCACAGGGGCATTTGTATCATGACCAGAGCACTCGAGGGTAGCACAAAAGCACCTGTCTGACACGCAGCATCCTTTGTTTCTGAAGCAGAAACATCAGTTTTCCTACAAAAAAACTCCAGGTTCCTAAAACAAGGCACACTGTCACCTGCTGGGAAATGATTCACTGCACCCACCTGCAGCACTGCAGTGTGAGCTGCAATCCCTCACCACACTGGAGCACAGAGCAGCCCCTCTCAATAATTCAGTTATTGAACCCAGCTCATAAATCTGATGGGCCACGGCTGGATCTCAGCCAGCTTAAAAGTGACCCAGGAGTTCCTCCCCTCACAGACCTTCCTGCAGGCAGCACCCCCAAGACCTCTCCTGTCTCTGAAAAAGGGCTGGATTGTTTGCAATGAGGTGTTTTGCATATTGCATGAGGCAATTACTTGACATTCTTCACTTCAGAAAACTCTTCTGGAGATACTTCAGCTCCACAAAAAACCCTTCACTACCTCCCAAAGGACCAGCCAATTAATCCTTGTGTCCAGCAAGGCACAGCTTTTCCCTGCTGCTTACAGTGTCTTTGGGCAAGACTGCCAGCAAGATTATACAAGAAGTTGTTGTTTAACAGCATGGACCTCTCTAATGACAAAGGTCTTGACACTTCAATACTCATAAGTTCTTAGCACATGCAGTAATCAGGCTTAATTACCCACAGATATTGGAACATCTGAACTGAGACTGTTGCACGAGGCACCAAGGCCCAGCGACTCTGCTGTCATGAGACCCCACCTGGAGCCCTGTGTCCAGTTCTGAAATCCCCAACTTAAGGAGATGGAACTGTTGGAGCAGTTCCAGAGGAGGCCACAGAGATCATCTGAGGGCTGGAGCAACTCTGCTGTGAGGACAGGGTGAAGGAGTTGGGGTTGTTCAGCCTGGGGAGACCTTAGAGCAGCCTCCAGTACTGAAAGGGGCTCCAGGAAAGCTGGGGAGGGGCTCTTGATCAGGGAGTGCAGGGACAGGATGAGGGGGAAGGGTTTTCAGCTGAAAGAGGGGAGATTGAGATGGGATCTTAGGAGGAAATGTTCTCCTGTGAGGGTGGGGAGGCCCTGGCCCAGGTTGCCCAGAGAAGCTGTGGCTGCCCCATCCCTGGAGGTGTTCAAGGCCAGGTTGGATGGAGCTTTGACCCCCCTGATCCAGTGGGAGGTGTCCCTGTCCACAGCACAGGGTTTGAATTGGATGGGCTTTAAGGTCCTTACCAACCCAATCCACTCTGATTCTGTAATTCTACAACTTCTCTGCACTCATTCTCTGTCACAACCTCTGAGCCTTTGCTCCTGTACCCACACCAAACACCTCACAGCTCTGCAATAAGAAATAGCCAACAAGTTCCTGTCACACCTAGCAAAAAAAGCCAAATGATGCTACTAAATATGAGAATTGGAGTTGTGTTTGAATCCACTTTTGTTAACAAGGCAGATCAGCCAATTTAATAGCTTGTATTTCTATTAGCAGTCACATAATAAACTCAATCAGAAACCTAATGCTTCATCTGGATCAGCTCCTTCCTTCAGAACTTTAAGACCATGCCAGGGAGAATAAGAATAAGAGCAAAAACCACAAACAAAACCCAGAGAGACCATTTCCATTCACTGTGCCAACACCAAGAAAGAGCTAACAAAAGGAAACCAGGCAAAAACACGCATTGGATTAATGCCTAAAAACCTTTAGCAACTAAGCTATCAGTCAGGTTTGTCTAGATCTGTGCCGAGACTTTATCAGTGCCATCACTTGGCTTTCTCACTTGCCTTGCCTTCTGTATATATTTTGAGGCTTTTATAGTTAGGTGATCTCCTGATGAATTCAAACGTCTCATGGACCAGACTATTAGCATATCTTGAATATAGATGCAGGCTCTGTTATGGGATTCAATTTCTCTCTGAATTTTAATTCCAAAGCTGTTCTTTTCTGCATTGTTCATATGAATAATCAGAATTTTAATCATTTTCATGCACCTCTGAGCACACTGAGATGGGACAGCAGAAAAAGACACAGCCAAAAGAAGTTTTTCATTGTCAAGCTTCTCCAAGACAAAATTGGCATCGCAGGCAGAATTCTCCACACAGCTTCCTGCTGCAAACAGTTCTAATGACCACAAACCCAGATACTACACCAACACCCAGAAGCTGGTGTTGGCAATTCATCCTGGCTAAACACTCAACAGGAAATGTAAATGGTGAAAGCCCAAAGTCATTTGTGTGCCTCTTCATCCAAGTGACCTGTACAGTCATCAATGGTTTGGGTTGGAAGGGAACTCAAAGGTCATCCAGTTCCAACCCCGCTCACGAAGCAACCTGTCACAGCAGGGGTTAATAATGGCTTTAGCTAAATACAAGCAACACCATAACAAGACCTACACCATCCCAGAAAGGGTCCAGGAAAAATAGTTCAGGATAGGACTGGGAAGTAATTATTCATTTGAGATGCATCAGTTGGTGAGAAGATAAGGAAAGGAACAAGAAGTAGGAGAGGAGCAGAGAACAGGGCTTGGACAAAAGCATAGGGATGAGAAGGTGTGAGTGGAATGGTTCAAAGTGAGCAGTGACACAGGAACAGCAGGAGGTGGAAAAGCATCAGAGGCAGGAGAAGATGAACTCAGTACAAGGAGGACCTTGAGGGGCTGGAGCAGGTCCAGAGAAGGGACCGGAGCTGGGGAAGGGGCTGGAGAACAGGGGTTGTGGGAGCAGCTGAGGGAGCTGGGGCTGTTTATCCTGGAGAAGAGGAGGCTGAGGGGAGACCTCATCCCTGTCTCCAACTGCCTGAGAGGAGGCTGTGGGGAGGTGGGGGTTGGTCTCTTCTCCCCAGTGACAGGGGATGGGAGGAGAGGAAATGGCCTCAAGTTGCACCAGGGCAGGGTCAGATTGGACATCAGGAAACATTTCTTCATGGAAAGGGTTCTGAGGCCCTGTCAGAGGCTGCCAGGGAGGGAGTGGAGTCCCCATCCCTAGAGTGGCTTAAAAGACAGGTGGATGAGGTGCTCAGGGATCTGATTTAGTATTGGACAGGGACTGTTGGACTCAATCTCAGAGATCTTATCCTACCAGATGATTCTATGATTTGCTACTCCTCAGTTTTCCATCTTAAGTGGCTGCTGAAGGGACAGGCACCACCTTCACATGAACAGTTTCCTCACCAAGGACTCTGCACAGAGGCTGTGACAATCACCCTCTCTCCACCCACACACACAAGCAAGGACTTTTCAGGAGAACTGGGCACTCAAGCCCCATTACATCTCCAGCTGAAATCATCTTCCTTGAACACTGCCGTCTCCACCCTTCAGGGAAACACAATCTCTAGTTCAGAATTTGCCTTTTCAGATCATTCTTGGAGCATATTAACCCAAAAGGGAGGAAGAGGAGAGAAGGGCTTCACAGATACGTGCTGCAAGGGGTCTCCATGGGTATAAGTCAATCAAAGACCAGCCAGCAGAATAATCTTAATCAAAATTGACTCTTCCAAGCAGGTGAATCAAATACAAATAAATTTCCTTAGTGTGACACCAGTCATTTAGCACTTTGATTAGGAAGTTATAAAGAAAGTATTTCTTTTTTAATATATGAAGCAGAAATTCTGTCTGTATTTTCCTTTTTCTTTCTTTCAGGGTAAGGAAGTACAGTAGGCCCAGAGAAACCTGTCCCATGGTGGCAGAAATTAGATGTTTAAGGAAAATAAGGCATATCTAGGGATCTTTTAACCCAGATACCCAGGGGCTAGTGACTTTCTTTTTAGCTTGCTACTGGGAAATTATGCTCCAGTCCTGCTGGATCTTGTACCCAGCCTGGTGATGCTGAATTTCTCTCCATTACTCATGGCCTGAAGCTCCTTACTTTCCAAAGGATTTCCAGGGTAAAGGAATAATCAGGTAGCCAGGTCAATTTAGAAAGTTACAACACAGCAGGCATGAAAGCAAAAAATAATTTAGCAAACCACTACTGCAAAGGTACTCATTAGATAGACTTTTGATGAAAAAGGGGTGTAGATTTGAATAGGAAAGTCTTTCTAGGTAACAAAACAAGAAAATATAAGAGCTCTTGTTTCTGGAGTGAGTTGGATTTATTTAAAGCTCTAATACTAAGAAAAATTCACCACCTGAGCATTACCCACCAGACCCAGTTCACCATTGATTTAACAGTACAGCACTCCAGCCCAAAGTTCCCTGTCCTAACCAAAACTATTTACTCACCTCGCAGCACACAGTTCAAAGTTCATTAGGTCTTTGATTCTCTGTTTTAATTGCCCAGCTTGCTGAGACAAATCACTGTCTCAGCCCCCCAGAAAATCCAACACAAATTATAAACCACATCATTCATTATACACACACTTCAAGCAAAAACTCTTATAGAATAATTAAGGTTGAAAAGGACCTCTTAGATCAAGTCCAGCCACCAGCCCAACAGTTATCTACCATTTCAATAAGCCCTCACACACAGAGGAAGGAAAGGATGTGAAGATCCTATTTCTTTCATGAATCTCTTCAACTTGCTTGATATTAGGAAGAGGTTCTTCCCCCAGCGGGTGGTGGAGCACTGGAACAGCTCCCCAGGGAAGCAGTCAGGGCCCCTGCTCTGCCAGCATTCCAGAAGCATTTGGCCACTGCCCTCAGTGCCACGGGGTGAGTGTTGGGAGTGTCCTGGGCAGGGATTGGAGTTGGACTCCATGGTCCTTGTGGGTCCCTTCCAGCTTGGGTGATTCTTATGATTCTATGAACATTGCTTAATGGTAACTTGTGGAGCTGGAACAGCCTCTGCAGTTCCTCCTTTCCCTCATGCTGCACATCCACCATACCAGGATCTCATCTCCTGAAGTTCAAGGCTCAGGGAGCTTCAAATTTTCACTGAGATAACCAACAGGAGATGGTTATTTTATCAGCATTTTTCCCCTTCCTTTATTTTCCACCTCTGACATTGTGGGCTCACAGCCCCAAAAGCCAACCATATCTGGGCTTCATCTAAAGAAACGTGGCCAATGGTGCACAGGAGGGGATGTTGGGAGTGTCCTATGTAGGGACAGGAGTTGGCCTCGATGGTCCTTTTGGGTCCAACTCAAGTAATTCTATACTGCACAAATTAATCTTTAAGCAGAAAGAGCCAGTCTGTCCAGTGACCACCACTGTTGGCATTTTCAGGGCTAAAAACCCTTCAGACTGACTGCACCAGCTTGACAAAGCCAGGAAACTGGGATCAGAGCAGGCTTTGAAGCACCACATACTCAGTGCTGGCTGCACATCACCAGCTGTTTGCACTGCCTGGGAGATTTGGGTGGGCTCCAAGCAAGCAACAGCTGAAGAAAATAAATACCAAATTCAGAAAAACAGCTGGCCCAGAGAAACCTGTCCCATGGTGGCAGGAATTAGATGTTTAAGGAAAATAAGGCATATCTAGGGAACTTTTAACCCAGATACCCAGGGGCTAGTGACTTTCTTTTTGGCTTGCTACTGGGAAATTACACTCCAGTCCTGCTGGATCTTGTACCCAGCCTGGTGATGCTGAATTTCTCTCCATTACTCATGGCCTGAAGCTCCTTACTTCCCAAAGGATTTCCTGGGTAAAGGAATAATCAGGTAGCCAGGTCAATTTAGAAAGTTACAACACAGCAGGCATGAAAGCAAAAAATAATTTAGCAAACCACTATTGCAAATTTTTAACTGAAAGCACATTTAAGGGCTTTAATAAGGGATCACAGCACTGTCAGAGCCTGTATTGAGCAAATGAGATGCACCAAGGTTCTGAAGATTATCTTTACAAGCTTCAATTTAAATGAGTAAATGGCCAGGTGGTTTGGAAAAAACAAGAGCTTGGAAAGTAATAGGGTGGACAATGATAGCCAAGGGCTGCCAAGGTTAAAAATGCAAAGAGGCTCAGTCAGAAACACAACAGCACTGGAGATTCATCTCTTTGTCCATTGTGGATTCAGCATAAAAACTGTTTCTACAGCATCAACGACCTCCTTCTGGATGCTGCCTCCACCCAGCTCTGTACTTCTGCTTAAAAAATGCATTTGTGCAATTCACCCGTGGAGAAATAATCAATCACTGGTCTGCAGCTTCTCACTGGACTCCCCAATGCAGCAGAAAACATCCAGCAAGCAAGACACAGATGTAAGGAAGATGTTTTTTACTGGAGTGGTGGTGAATTTTCACAGAGAAATGGGAAATTTAAAAAGATTTTATGTCCCAAGTTTTCTCTACTCAACTGTTGAGCAAAAATTGGAACCATACCAGAAGCACACTTCAAAATATTAGAAATAAACACTCACCAAGGGCCATGCTTTGGGCTGGAAGAGGGGAGATTGTGATGAGATCTTAGGGAGAAATGTTGTGCCATGAGGACAAGGAGGCCCTGGCCCAGGTTGCCCAGAGAAGCTGTGGCTGCCCCATCCCTGGAGGTGTTCAAGGCCAGGTTGGATGGGGCTTGGAGCCCCCTGATCCAGTGGGAGGTGTCCCTGCCCATGGCAGGGGGTGGAACTGGATGGGCTTTGAGGCTCCTTCCACCCCAAACCATTCTATGATTGAAACAAGACAAAAGTTCAGCCCACAACACAGAGGACTCACCCACCTCCAGATCCTGTGCCACCTTCTACCAGCAAGCAGCTCCACTCCTGGCCTGCAGATGATGATTCCATCAGAGCTACTTCAGGATCTGCCTACCTGGGCCACTGCAAACCCCCTCTGCCAAGCTCAGCTGGCTTAGCAGCCAGCCTTTAAGCAACAGGTCTTTGTTAACCTGATTAATTTTGCCTGAGGCAATTAAGGAGGGCTGACAAAGGCCATTTCTATGGGAGGGGCAGCAAAAGCAGAGGTTCCCTCAGGTGTTGGGCAGTGCACAGGTGCAGCCTGTCTCTCTATGAACTCCATGACTTTGCTCTCCACCACCTGTGCCACAAATGCCACCTCCTAACAGAGGCTGCTGGAAGATGAGAGAGAAAATGGGGCAAGATTTATGATATCTGATGATTTTTTCACTGGTATCAGGTCTTGCTGTAAATATTCTCTATTGTACTACAGGTGAGCCAGCGTCTCCCTGTTCTCTCACCACAACCTGCTGGGAGCGCAAAATGGTTTTTGCTGGGATCAAGCAAGCCCTGGGAAGAAATTGCAAAATCTGGTGCAAGTCCTATTAATTTGTTTGGCTAAGAAATAGGTCCTAATCATAGAATATTCTGGTTGGAAAAGATCTTTGAGATCATCAAGTCCAACCATCATCCGCTAAACCATGTCTCTCAAAAACTCATCTCCCTGTTTTTTAAACCCCTCCAGGGATGGGGACTCAACCACCTCCCTGAGCACCTGTGCCAGGGCCTAACCACTCTTTTGGTAAAGAAATTCTTCCCAATATCCAGTCTGAAGCTCCCCTGGCACAACTTGAGGCCATTTCCTCTCCTCCCATCCCCTGTCACTGGGGAGAAGAGACCAACCCCCACCTCCCCACAACCTCCTCTCAGGCAGTTGGAGACAGGGATGAGGTCTCCCCTCAGCCTCCTCTTCTCCAGGATAAACAGCCCCAGCTCCCTCAGCTGCTCCCACAACCCCTGTTCTCCAGCCCCTTCCCCAGCTCCCTTCCCTTCTCTGGATGCTCTCCAGACCCTCAAGGTCCTTCTTGGAGTGAGGGGCCCAGAACTGACCCCAGCACTCGAGGGGTGGCCTCCCCAGTGCCCAGTGCAGGGGCACAATCCCTGCCCTGCTCCTGCTGCCCACGCTGTGTCTGACACAGCCCAAGATGCCATTGGCCCTCTTGGCCCCCTGGGCCACTGCTGGCTCATGTTCAGCCCCTGCCAACCAACACCCCCAGGGCCTTCTCCTCCAGGCAGCTCTCCAGCCACTCTGCCCCAAGCCTGGAACACTGCTCAGGGCTGTTGTGTCCCAAGTGCAGGACTCAGCATTTGGTCTTGATCCCCCAGTTGCAGTGGGCAGAGGGGGTGAATAAGGAATTGGGCTCCCACAGAGCTCAGCCATCCTGTTTGGAAGAGTCTGCAGCAGCGACAGCCGCAGCGCTGACAGGACAACCCAGGGATGCCAGCAGGGATGCACCCAGCCAACACTTAGCAAGACACTGGCCAATGCCATATAAGTACATTATTTATTACCTCATCAGCTCTAAAAGAGGTCAGTCTAAAACATAACCAGTGGGGAAGCTGCACTAACAGGATGCCAGGGGTGCATCATGTGCAGGGAGGAGGTGCAGGGAGGAGGAATGCTGCTTAGGAGTGGTTTGAGTGCTGAAATTCCGTGGGTTTCTGATCTGGGGTTTGATCTCTGAATGTTGAGAGGTATTTCTGCCTAGCACAGCAGAACTGGCTATGTTTTAGTTATTATTTTAATTCTAGACACATTGGATCACTTGGTTGGAAAAGGCCTTCGAGATCATCGAGTCCAACCATCCCTGTCCATCGCTAAACCAGATCCCTGAGCAACTCATCTGCCCATCTTTTGAACACCTCCAGGGTATTCTCTGTTAGGATGGGTTTCCCTTTAGAAATCCTCTTCCAACATGAAGTAGAGCAAACCAGAGGGGGAAACTTCAGCGCTGTACCAAGGAGATGGGACTGTTGTGAAGCAGAGCAGGGCTGGCAAGATTTACTGGCTGTGTTGCCATTTCTATTAGGGGAAAAACAGGGGGAATGGTCATTTAGACAAAACCAAATGTGTCCCCTGGAGGAGAAAAGGCTCTGGGGAGACCTTAGAGCAGCCTCCCAGGACTGAAAGGGGCTCCAGGAAAGCTGGGGAGGGGCTCTTGATCAGGGAGTGCAGGGATGGGATGAGGGGGAAGAGTTTGAAGCTGAAAGAGGGGAGATTGAGATGAGATCTTAGGGAGAAATATTTTCCTGTGAGGGTGGGGAGGCCCTGGCCCAGGTTGCCCAGAGAAGCTGTGGCTGCCCCATCTCTGGAGGTGTTCAAGGCCAGGTTGGATGGGGCTTTGAGCCCCCTGTCCCTGCCCATGGCAGGGGGATGGAACTGGATGGGCTTTAAGTCCAACCCAAACCATTCTGTGATTGTATGGAACACTCTGAGGACAGAACAGATGCTCTTTTGAGACAGAGCTCTGGGATAGGACTACTCTCTGTGTGTGAAAAATGCTGATCAGTCTGGAGTGACCTCAGTTTCTCCAGGGTAAGACTAATGGACCTTGTTCTCTATATCCTCCTGGCTGAAAACCTGGTTTCTGGCTCCAAACACAGAAACCTGATGTTCTTTCTTACTACTAACGCTCATAGAATGATAGAATGGCTTGGGTTAGAAGGGACCTTTACAAGTCACCCAGTCCAACCCACTTGCACTAAGCAGAGTCATCTTCAACCTGATCAGGCTGCCCAGAGCCTCATCCAACCTGACCTTGATTTTTTCCAGGGATGGGGCATATTTCTTCACAGCAGTGATCCAACAAGAGTGGGCATGTGAGACTCTAAATATCTGGCTGATACAAGAGAGAAAGGAGAACTGATGAGCAGTATTACCAGCACCATGGTAGGAAAGGGATAGTGAGGCAAGTCCAAATAAAACCCTTTGAAGGTCTCCAGATGGCCAAAAGTCCCAGCTTTGTCAATTCATGCAGTGATTTCCTCGGGAATCCTTACCCATCTCCTTCTGCAGCTCCCCAATCCCAGTCAAAGCCAAAGTCAAGGGGACAGGGAGTCTTGGGGTCCTGTTCTCTCCCTGACTTCCCAGTCCTCTACTTTGTGTTTCACACAGTTTCACAGTATCATAAGGTTGGAAAGGACCTCTGAGATCATCAAGTCCAACCTGTAACCCAACACTAACACCAACCCATCATCTAGACCATGGCACTCAGTGCCTCATCCAGGCTCCCCTTAAACACCTCCAGGGTCTGTGACTCCACCCCCTCCCTGGGCAGCCCATTCCAATGGCCAATCACCCTTTCAGTGAAGAACTTTTCCCTCACATCCAGTCTAAACTTTCCCTGATGAAGCTTGAGTCCCTGCCCTCTGGTTCTGTCCCTGGGCACCTGAGAGAAGAGACCAACCCCTGCCCCACTACAACCTCCTTTTAGGGAGTTGTAGAGAGCAATGAGGTCTCCCCTGAGCCTCCTCTTCTTCAGACTAAACAGCCCCAGCTCCCTCAGTCGCTCCTCGTACGGCTTGTGCTCCAGCCCCTTCCCCATCTTCGTTGCCCTCCTCTGGACACTCTCCAGCATCCTGACATCTTTCCCAAACTGGGGGCCCAGAACTGGACACAGTATTCAAGGTGAGGCCTGACCAGTGCCGAGTACAGGGGGACGATAACTCCTCTGGTCCTGCTGGCCACACTATTCCTGATGCAGGCCAGGATGCCATTGGCCTTCTTGGCCACCTGGGCACACTGCTGGCTCATGTTGAGCTTCCTGGCCACCAGCACTCCCAGGTCCCTTTCTGCCTGACTCCTCTCCAGCCACTCTGTCCCCAGTCTGTAGCTCTGCATGGGATTGTTGTGTCCAAAATGAAGTACCCGACATTTGGACTCATTAAACATCATCCCATTAGAATCAGCCCAGCTCTCCAGTCTGTCCAGGTCCCTCTGTAGGGCCATCCTACCCTCTAACAGATCAACCCTTCCTCCCAGCTTGGTATCATCTGCAAACTTGCTGATGATGGACTCAATCCCCTCATCCAGATCATCAATAAAGATATTAAACAGGACTGGACCCAACACCAATCCCTGGGGACACCACTGGTGACCAACTGGATGAGACACCATTGACCACCACTCTCTGGGCTCCATCCAGCCAATTCCTGACCCAGCACAGAGTGCTCCCATCTAAGCTGCCAGCTTCTCCAGGAGTCTCCTGTGGGGGACAGTGTCAAAGGCCTTGCTGAAGTCCAGGTATCCCACATCCACAGCCTTCCTCTCATCCACCAGGCGAGTCACATGATCATAAAAGGAGATCAGGTTGGTCAGGCAGGACCCCAAGCTGCTCTCCCCCAAGCTGGCTTTTGTGTTCCTAATGCCACCTCTGCCTTCCTGTGCCAACTGAGCACAGTTCATGCCCTGCTCTTGATCAATACTGATCTCTGCTCAGGCTTGGGAGCAGCGAGAGTTCCTGTTGATGGAAGGAGTCAGAAGGAGTTGTTCTCAGGGGAAATGTGAGGCTACACAAAACAGAGCTTAATTTTTTTCTCCTTCTTTTGGAAACTTAAATATTTGGAAGAACTGGATTATCCTGCCTAAAGTAGGACTTGAATGCAATCAAAAACGTTCATTGTTTCAATCCTTTTCTTTTCATTTGCAGCAAGTGACTTGACACCACCACTCATCATACTGGTTCTTCTAACAACATTTTTTCCTCTCTAATGTCATTTCTCCCACATTTCCCATCAAGTGAGATATCACTTCACTTATCTTACTGCGGGAAGATAATAGGTTAGTCTAGCACAATCAGCCTTTTCCCATCCATCACATCGGGTCTTCCCTGGTTTTTATTTCCCTTGATGCCATGAGCTTGTAGAATACCAAGGTCAGACCAAGTAGGCTACAACCACCCACATCACTTTTTGTCTTTTCTAAATCAAAGGAGTCGAGTACTGTGGTGGCTGTTCTCCAGTTATACTCTACCATCCCTGATCTGAGAAAATTCATAAAAGTCCTTGGTGCCAGACTTATAATTGGTGATTCACTTGGCTACCCAGTCTCTCTCTCAAGTCTAATTGAGCTTGAGTTGAGCAAGGTCTCCTTTCAAGTCATGACCTCTCTCTGATCTCTGAGATTGTTTTTTATTGCTGGTCAGTCCCCTTTACTCTTTACTTACTCCTAATGGTCTTTCCAAGACAGCTATGCCCTGTCACTACAAAAACCCCTTTCACTTGTGACACAAATGTTAAGTAGTTTTTGTACCTTCAGCTTCCAAAGCTCAGTGTCTCATCCACAGTGAAACCACTTCACTCCCACCTCACTCTTCCCTCCAGATGATTTCACTGCTTCTCTTCTTTCCTTCTTCTACTCTTGAAAGAAAAGACAAACCTCTATTTTATTTCTCAGTTTCACCAGTTCATGTCCACCAGGTTATTTGTTCTGGTCAGCTCTTCTGCAGTGTTTCCTTGACCAAAGTGAAACCTACAAACACTGCCTTCACTCATCATTTTTGCAGTGGCTGATGAAGATCCCCACCAGCTTTCTCTGTACAGACACCCTGCTAGCCACTATCAGCCACACAAGGACCTCTCCTGGGTGATGTCCACCCTCTCGGTCCTCCTAAGGTGTAGGGAAGTGGTACCACTTGTTTTATGGCCACAGTTGCTGATCATTGCATAAACCCAAGTTATACCAGTTTTCCCTGCAGAAGCTCATGGTGGATCACAGGCTGCTTTCCTCAGTCATTCCTCAGTGTGCCCATTACTACTAAAACCAATCCTGAATTGCTCACCATGGACCAGCCCTCCAAAGATAACCAGCAGCCCACCACGGAGGGGCCACTGGCCCCCCAGCTCTTCCTCACGCTGCTGATGTTGCTTCAGCTGGACCATCTCACCTTGGCTGGGAAGGGCAGAAGGACACAAAGGGAAGGAATTAAAACCCAAAATAACATCTTTCTCACCTGAATTGCCAAAACATCATAAGATCATGTGTTATGGTTTGAGTTAACTGGGGTCACTCCTGATTCTGGCTCGGCCTTAGTCTAAAGTAACTACACTTTCTAAGCACATTTGGGGACCACCACCTCATACAAGGGGTGATGGGGACACAGTGGCTGGAGAGGAGTCAGGCAGAAAGGGACCTGGGAGTGCTGGTGGACAGGAAGCTCACCATGAGCCAGCAGTGTGCCCAGGTGGCCAAGAAGGCCAATGGCATCCTGGCCTGCATCAGGAATAGTGTGGCCAGCAGGACCAGAGGAGTTATCGTCCCCCTGTACTGGGCACTGGTCAGGCCTCACCTTGAATACTGTGTCCAGTTCTGGGCCCCCCAGTTTGGGAAAGATGTCAGGATGCTGGAGAGTGTCCAGAGGAGGGCAACAAAGATGGTGAAGGGGCTGGAGCACAAGCCCTATGAGGAGAGACTGAGGGAGCTGGGGCTGTTTAGTCTGGAGAAGAGGAGGCTCAGGGGAGACCTCATTGCTCTCTACAACTCCCTAAAAGGAGGTTGTAGTGGGGCAGGGGTTGGTCTCTTCTCTCAGGTGCCCAGGGACAGAACTAGAGGGCAGGGACTCAAGCTTCATCAGGGAAAGTTTAGACTGGATGTGAGGAAAAAGTTCTTCACTGAAAGGGTGATTGGTCATTGGAATGGGCTGCCCAGGGAGGGGGTGGAGTCACCGACCCTGGAGGTGTTTAAGGGGAGACTGGATGAGGCACTGAGTGCCATGGTCTAGATGATGGTTGGTGTTGGTGTTAGTGTTGGGTTATAGGCTGGACTCAATGATCTCAGTGGTCCTTTCCAACCTTATGATACTGTGATGGGGTAATGGTTTTAAACCAGAAGAGGACACATTTAAACCAGATATTAGGAAGAACTTGTTCATGCTGAAGGTGGTGAAAGACTGGCACATGTTGCCCGGAGAGGTGGTGGCTGCCCCATCCCTGGAGGTGTTCAAGGCCAGGTTGGATGGGGCTTTGAGCACCCTGATCCAGTGGAAGATGTTCTTGCTCACTGCAGGGGAGGTTGGACTGGATGACCATGGTCTCTTCCAACCCAAACCATTCTATGATTCTAATATGTTGGGAAATCTTCTGCAGCCGTTAAATCAAAGCTACACACTGCAGCTTGATTTTGAGGCACCAGCCCATCGATGCACTCGGCATCTTTGAAAACATAATCTTGCACAAAACCTGGTGCCAGGATATC
Source organism: Tapera naevia (assembly GCA_033556795.1). Taxonomy (NCBI): domain Eukaryota; kingdom Metazoa; phylum Chordata; class Aves; order Cuculiformes; family Neomorphidae; genus Tapera; species Tapera naevia. Next base: position 1,096,931 of record JAUMJJ010000307.1, read on the forward strand.
CCCAAAAATCAAGGAAGTGAGGGAGTGGCTTTCAGAGGAACCAAACTCATTTAGGAGAGGCGTGGTGGCCTCCTGGACCTCGTAATCAAATTGGAGCACAACTGACAGATAAAATGCAGTTCCAGAAGAGGCTCTGAGGCAAATTTCATCATAACATGCTGGGAATCAGGTGTGCAGGTGCCCTTCATAATACAGGAACCACATGTCTAATTTCCTGCCTATTGAGTTAAAAGCTGCCTCCTGATTTTGTGACGTTATCTAGATGTTATTTCATTTAAGGTGCTTTCTCTTTCACCCACGTGCATTTTTACTGCAGTCACTATTTATTTTCTTCCAACTCATCTTCTGCATTAACATCATTTTTACCAGGTGGAATTAAAGCAATAATTCAATCTGAGTTAGGTTCCAGGAAGGACCTGTGGCCCGGGTGTCCGCTGGGGCTTGGAAAATTGATTTCTTGGCTTGCAACAGGCACTAAATTCTCCTTATAAACCACTGAGCATCTTCTTATGAGATGTGAATTGTTGGTGTCACTGCAGGTGCAGTTTGCCTGATAAACATAATCACTATCAGAGCTGGACAGCGTGGGCATTTGGACAGGAATCAGCAAGCCAGGTTATTTGATTTCTGTGCTTTGGAGGCAAAGCGTGAAGAAGGCAGAACGGGAATAGCTTTTTCTTACAGCCAAGGGACAGAAGAAAGTGGAGGAGGGGGAAAGGAAGGAAAAAGAAACCAAATATCAACTCTTTTATGAACAAATCCAACTTAGAAGACAAGTCTGTGATATGTAGGTCGCCTTACCTGGAGGCTTGCAAGATCCCCAACGCTTTACAGGTTCTTTTCAAAACTCAGCTGAAGGCATCTTTATTCATGATGAAGCTCATCAAAGAAAAGCGTGGGCGACCCGTCAGATAAACTGGAGTTTCCCTTGGAATACTCTGAATATAAATATATAAAGCCAATTAAGTTTTAGGGATTAATTTCCCAAACTGCCAGATAAACTGGCAAATGCTAAGCTTGAAGGATGTGGTTTCCATTAACCAGATCTTCAAAGAAGGCTTTTACTGAAGGAAAGATAGCTTTTGCTACCTGAGTTGAATTTGGTCTAGTGTTTAGGGTAGAAGCTTGGCTTTTAGTAGCTTATAGTTCTGCTGCAAAATATGTTTGGGACAACTATGGAATGAGTCTCACTTTCAGTGAAATGACTGGGGTTTGGTTGATTAAAAGTTCTACAGTGATTCGAGGGGAAAAAAAAGTCAATCGAGAAAAATCCCTAATGAACAGCTCAAAAAAATATATCTCTGGTTTCTAAAATTGAAATATGGCAAATGTTCATTCATTGATGAGGTGTAACTATTTTGAGGGTAGTACTTTCATAAAAAGAGATAAAATAATCAAAGTGAAAAAAAAAGAGTTCAGAATATGCCTGCACTTAGAATCACAGAATCATGGAATGGTTCAGGTTGGAAGGGATCTCAAAGCCCATCCAGATCCACCCCCTGCCATGGGCAGGGACACCTCCCACTGGATCAGGGGGCTCCAAGCCCCATCCAACCTGGCCTTCAACACCTTCTTCAACACTTGAAGGTTTCTTGGGTAACTTGTTCAACTCCCTTGGTTTAAGCATTTCCCATACATTTACATTTTATATACTGCCGAATTTCCTTCTGCAATATTGTTTTTCGTTCTCATTTGATCTTAAATCAAAATTATCTTTCTATTTTGAAATCGTACTTGATTTATCTGCTCATAATTCAGGATCATAGAACCACAGAATCATTAAAGTTGGAAAAGACCTCTAAGATCATTCAGTTTAACCACCAGCACAACCCCATTGTGCTTACTAAACCAGGTCCACATGGCTTTTTGAAACCCTCCAGGGATGGAGACTCCACCACTGCCCTGGCAGCCTCTGCCAGTGTTTTATCACTTCACAAATTTTTCCTAATATCCAATCTAAACTTCCCCTGGCACCACTTGAAGCCATTTCCTCTCGTCCTATCTCTTGTTACTTGGTTGAAGAGACCAACACCCACCTCACCACAACCTCCTTTCAGGAGCCCTGGAGAGTGATGAGGTTTCCCCTCAGCCTCCTCTTCTCCGGGATAAACAATCCCTGTTGATGTCAAGCTCTGCTGTCCCACAGAGCTCCTCTGCCCATGCTACTGGTGCCAATTTAACAAGGAACCCTGCTTCACAGGGACACATCTGTCCTATTGGCTTTGGTTCAGGAGTATCAAAAGGAAACATTTATGTCTGAACTAGAAAGAACTAGAAACAGAGAAAGTGAGTGCTCAGAGGGAAATGCCACGGGACACCTCCTCAGGAGGATACAAGCCAAGCTTCACAACGCAGAGAAAGAACTGAGGCAGCTCACTGGCTTTTAACTCTGCTTCATTGCAGCTTGTCCACACAGAGGACAAAACTCACATCTGCTTCACAAATACCTTAAAATCCATTGCAGCAGCTTTTCTATGGGGAAGTCAGATTCATCTGGTCTGGAAGGGTCTATAGACTGGGGACAGAGTGGCTGGAGAGGAGTCAGGCAGAAAGGGACCTGGGAGTGCTGGTGGACAGGAAGCTCACCATGAGCCAGCAGTGTGCCCAGGTGGCCAAGAAGGCCAATGGCATCCTGGCCTGCATCAGGAATAGTGTGGCCAGCAGGACCAGAGGAGTTATCGTCCCCCTGTACTCGGCACTGGTCAGGCCTCCCCTTGAATATTGTGTCCAGTTCTGGGCCCCCCAGTTTGGGAAAGATGTCAGGATGCTGGAGAGTGTCCAGAGGAGGGCAACGAAGATGGGGAAGGGGCTGGAGCACAAGCCCTACGAGGAGCGACTGAGGGAGTTGGGGCTGTTTAGTCAGGAGAAGAGGAGGCTCAGGGGAGACCTCATTGCTCTCTACAACTCCCTAAAAGGAGGTTGTAGTGGGGCAGGGGTTGGTCTCTTCTCTCAGGTGACCAGGGACAGAACTAGAGGGCAGGGACTCAAGCTTTGTAAGGGAAAGTTTAGGCTTGATGTGAGGAAAAAGTTCTTCACTGAAAGGGTGATTGGCCATTGGAATGGGCTGCCCAGGGAGGGGGTGGAGTCACTGACCCTGGAGGTGTTTAAGGGGAGACTGGATGGCACTGAGCGCCATGGTTTAGATGATGGGTTGGTGTTGGTGTTGGTGTTTGTGTTGGGTTATAGGTTGGACTCGATCTCAGAGGTCCTTTCCAACCTTATGATACTGTGATACTTCAACTCGTGAAAACCAAGCTCATGGCAGGGCTCCCACCTCCCTCCTAAAACCACTGCGAGGTTTTGCCCTCTCCTGGCTTTCGTCTCTCTCTCCACTGATGGAAAACCAGGTGTAAACAACCAGCTAATGGGCAAAGTGGGAAGAGTCATTTCCAGGAACTTGAAATGATCCATGGTGTCCCCATGAGGCAGGACAAAAAAAAAGCTGGGGGGCACCTTAACTGTTGATTTCCTCTAAGTAGATAAATTAGCATTTGTTCTAATGACCATCCTAACTCTTAACAAATACTGGTACCCTGAGTAGCTCATCCTCTAGAATCATAGAATCACTGAGGTTGGAAAAGATGTCTAAGATCATCCATCAGCCCAACCCCACTGTGCCTCCTGAACTATGTCCCCTAGTGCCAAGTCTAAACACTCATTGAACCCCTCCAGGGATGGAGACTCCACCACTGCCCTGGGCAGCCTCTGCCAGGGCTTCACCACTCTGTCAGTAAAGAGATTGTCCCTAATATCCAATCTAAGCCTCCCCTGGCAGAACTTGAGGCCCTTTGCTCTCATCCTGTCACCCGGGAGATGAGACCAACCCCCACCTCCCCACAACCTCCTCTCAGGCAGTTGGAGACAGGGATGAGGTCTCCCCTCAGCCTCCTCTTCTCCAGGATAAACAGCCCCAGCTCCCTCAGCTGCTCCCACAACCCCTGTTCTCCAGCCCCTTCCCCAGCTCCGGTCCCTTCTCTGGATGCTCTCCAGCAACTCAGTGTCCTGGGAAGATTTTTAATCTTCAGTGATGAACACACGCCTTCAGCCACAACTCCAGATCCATATAGACTTTTGCCTGAAAACTTCCTTCTGCCACAAAACAATCAATATTCTGATTCATTAACAAGATACCCAGAAAAATCCTTCCATGCTATATTTCCAGTCAGTGGAAAACATGCACTGCAAGCTTTTAAAATATCTCTGTCTTACAGCTATTTATAAATACACGTATTTATATATTGCTGTTAACTTTAGGAGAAGATTCACTGGTATCTCCTGGCTGTGACAGAGCTTTCTCATCACTTTATGTTGCTGCAGGAATTAAAATCAATCAAAAGTCTTTGGTGAATTAGCGTTATCTTCAGCATCTAATGTAGAGCTTACTCCTGCCAGATATTAAGTGATGTGATGACAGCATCTACCACACAGTTAAAGGGTTTGAGTGTCTCTATCTCTCAATATTAATCATATGAAAGGCACTTCAGATTCCTGAGCTATGTATTTCTTACCAGCTCATAGATTTCTCTTTAATGTAAATGCCAGCTGAAACTTTCCTGAGTTTATAATTCTTGATTACGAAGTACTTAGTGAACTACATAATTAATCTCTTTTTCTGCATTTCTTGCTGAATTTTCTTACACAAGGGAACTTCGGGATTCATAGAATCACAGAGTGGTTTAGATTGGAAAGGCTCTTAAAGCCCATCCAGTTCCACCTCCCTGCCATGGGCAGGGACACCTCCTACTGGATCACGGGGCTCAAAGCCCCATCCAAGCTGGCCTTGAACACCTCCAGAGATGGGGCTTCCACAACCCAAACTGAGCTTCCCAGCAAAGCCTAAACAAACAAACTCACTCAAAAGCCCAAACAAATGAATGGGAATTATAAGACTAAATCGTTCTGAGAGTAAAAATTTCCCCTCTTGTTTATTGTTACTGACTTGCAAGTCATTAAAAACCAGCATCAGTGGCTTCTTCATAGAAGAGGGAATGAGAGAACAAAGTTGAAGACAAAACACACAAGCAGAGAGGTCTCAGCCATCCCATCAAATCCTGGTTAGAATATGAATGATATGTGACACATAGAAGGCAGCCAGTTCTGGAATTCCCAACATGAGAAGATCATGGATCTGTTGGAGAGAGTCCAGGAGGCCACAGAGATGATCCAAGGACTGGAACCCCTCTGCTATGAGGACAGACTGAGAGAGTTGGGGTTGTTCAGCCTGGAGAAGAGAAGGCTCTGGGGAGACTTTAGAGCAGCCTCCCAGGACTGAAAGGGGCTCCAGGAAAGCTGGGGAGGGGCTTTTTACAAGGGCCTGGAGTGACAGGATGAGGGGGAATGGCTTTAGATTGGAAGGGGGAAGATTTAGATGAGACATTAGGAAGAAAGTCCTCATGATGAACATGGGGAGGCCCTGGCCCAGGTTGCCCAGGGAAGCTGTGGCTGCCCCATCCCTGGAGGTGTTCAAGGCCAGGCTGGATGGGGCTTTGAGCCCCCTGATCCAGTGGGAGGTGTCCCTGCCCATGGCAGGGGGTGGAACTGGATGGGCTTTGAGGTCTCTTCCAACCCAAACCATTCCATGATTCTATCATTCTGTATTTTTCACATTCTGCTCTCTCCAGTTCTTTCAGAGTTCATAATGGCTGATGGAGGGACAGGGAGTGATGTCTTCTGCCTGCTAAAGAGTGCTAAATGTGCCATTGTTAAAGCTTTTCAACAATCAACATTCACCTTTCCACTGATTAGGCAGCTGCTCCAGAATGGCAGATTTCTCAGCACCGTGCACACACCTCCTCAAATATCAGGTTCAGGGAGCAAGAAGAATGCCTAATTCTTATGTTGCAAGGCTCTGAGGACAAAATAGGGTCATCAGTCAAGAGCCATCTCGAAAGCACGCACTGCCCATGAATTGTCATCATTGAGCCACAGCCTGCTCTCCTGTGGCAGCTTTGGGGGCAACTCTGTAATGTTCTGAAATGAGTGGAGTCGACAACCTGGGCCAGGGCCTCTCCCCCCTCACAGGAAAACATTTCTTCTTAAGATCTCATCTCAATCTCCCATCTTTCAGCAAAAAACCCTTCCCCCTCATCCTGTCCCTGCACTCCCTGATCAAGAGCCCCTCCCCAGCTTCCCTGGAGCCCCTTTCAGTCCTGGGAGGCTGCTCTAAGGTCTCCCCAGAGCCCTCTCTTCTCCAGGATGAACAACCCCAGCTCTCCCAGCCTGTCATATATCCAGGTGTTTATCAATCCCATCGAGGAGTTATCAACTGTATCTGTGAACCACCCTTCAAGTTCCCTTCCTCTCACCTCTCAGCAGTGTTTGTATTTTTGAGGGTCCTTGTGCACGTGAAGATGTTGGTGTAGGGGCTGTAAGGACAGGATTGTTGGCTCTGCTAGGGCTAAACAAAAAGAACAGGTTATAAATTACTGTTTGCCGTTTTTCACTTTGATCTCATATTTAAGTGGCTTGAGATTTAGAGTCCACTCAGTAGTTGAGATGTTGCCTAGTTACCATTTTTGATATCGCAGGGAAAGAATAAATAAAATGACATTTCAATATTAAATGCTGTGACTTGAGAATTGCAGATATGCTCCCTGTGCATCAGGCAGCCGAGTCAGAAATCCTCTTTTGAAGAAGCTCCAGTTCTTCCCAGGAGACTTTGAAAACTGTCCTTTTTTAATCTAAATTTTATTTATTTATTTTCTACAACAGGCCCTGCCTTGCATTTCATCTGCAGTAGGGAATGTGAGAGAAGGAATTTTTTTTGGCTGGGCCGTTAACCCCAAATATAAATTCTTCGTACTGAGCTGTGATGTTCTGGGCACAGAAAGGTCAACACTGAGTACCCATCACCCTCGGTGCTGCTCACTGTTGTGGTGTCCTGGTTTGCAGGGCTCTGTTTTAAACAACCCCACGAGACTCCACCTGGAGTCCTGTGTCCAGTTCTGGAATCCCCAACATAAGAAGGAGATGGAAGTGTTGGAATGGATCCGGAGGAGGCTACAAAAATGACCTGAGGGCTGGAGCCCCTCTGCTGTGAGGAGACTTTAGGGGGACTTCATAGCAGCTTTCCAGTACTGACAGGAGCTCCAGAAAAGCTGTGGAGGGGCTCCTTACAAGGGTCTGGAGTGACAGGACGAGTGGGAATGGGTTTAAATTGAAAAGGGGAATGATTTAGATTAGAAATTAGGAAGAAATTCTTCACAAAGAGAGTGGGGAGGCCCTGGCCCAGGTTTCCCAGAGCAGTGGTGGCTGCCCCATCCCTGGAGGTGTTCAAGGCCAGGTTGGATGGAGCTTTGAGCCCCCTGATCCCGAGGGAGGTATCCCTGCCCATGGCAGGGGGTTGGAACTGGATGGGCTTTAAGGTCCCTTTCAACCTAAACCACTCCAGGATTCTGTGCTGGCCCCAAAACAACTCTGCTGCTGGTTCACATCTCAACTGCTCAACTGGGATTTTTCAATAGGAGAAAGAGCAGACAAGTAGCAGTCATGAGGACTTCTCCAAACCCAATGTATAGTCCCATGTCTTGGTCATGCAGAGAGCTGCCCCTCCACAGAGGAAGGACCAAGACACAAGGACATTTATGCATCCATTTGGCACTGGTGTCCCACTGCTGTGTCACCACTGCCGATGAACAACCCATCCCCACTTCCCCCTCCAGGAACACACAGGCTCATTGCACATGGGAGCATTCAAACCACCAGTTGTTACCTGTGTTAAGCAGGACAACCACGAGGTCCACCTGGCCAGATGAACAAAGTGGAGGAGAAGTTTGGCTGATGAGCATCAGCTCTTCCTGAGGTCGCACCTGAAGGTTTTCCTGTGTTCTACTTCTGCTTTGAATCAAGCTTTGATTCATCTTGCTCTGTGCACTGGTGCATTGCTTTCTCCAGGTATGTCCTGCTTCATAAGGACTTGAATAATTAACACACAAATGAGGAGAAGTGGTAAAACCTGACATGCACCTCCCTTTTCTGCAGTGAAACCATTTAGCATGCAGCACATGGTATCACCACCTGCACTACTTTAAGCAGAGTTAGTCCCATTTCCATTCACAAAATGAGCTCCTTTTCTCAAGCAGATGACAGGGCTGAAGCAGATTTTGTTTGAGGAGATGCTGGAGACAACTGCTGTAAACACATTTTATTAATACAAAGAAAAGCAGCCACTTGTATCTTCTGACAGCCCCAGAGATATCCATGCCAGCTTATAAATCAGCTGCTCCAAGAGCTGTTTGCACTGAGGGATCAAAAATGCTACGAGTTTGAGAGTCCTTCATGGGGACAAGGAGAGAACAGCAGCAGTGTGAAAGATTCCAACAGCCTCTTTGGATTTCAGCAGCCCTTCTGAGTGACACAAACAGCCACAGAAAACAGTTTAGGGAGAGTTTTTGTCTTCCTAAAACACAGCTGACACGTGGGAATAATTTAACTTGCTAACGAACTTATTCCTGTCAGTTGATATTTCCACACCCCTCCCTCTCGTGTGCGTCTCCTGGTTGGATAACTGATAACTAATTGAGACAGGCACGGGAAGAGTTTGCCTGGCTGCTTCCAGGGTGGACCCTTGGAACTGCAAATACCAACTCCACAGCCAGGTAGGACTTGTGAAGGCAAGACATGTTCAACTTGAAGAGAAGGCTCTGGGGAGACCTCAGAGCAACCTTCCAGTACTGAAAGGGGCTCCAGGAAAGCTGGGGAGGGACTTTTTACAAGGAGTGACAGAATCATAGAATCATAGAATTATCTGGGTTGGAAGAGACCTCCAAGATCATCAAGTCCAACCCTAACGAGGGGGAATGGCTTTAAATTGGAAGGGGGAAGATTTAGATTAGATATTAGGAAAAAAATACTTCACAAGGAAGGTGGGGAGGCCCTGGCCCAGGTTGCCCAGAGAAGCTGTGGCTGCCCCATCCCTGGAGGTGTTCAAGGCCAGGTTGGATGGGGCTTGGAGCCCCCTGATCCAGTGGGAGGTGTCCCTGCTCACGGCAGGGTGGAACTGGATGGGCTTTGAGGTCCCTTTCAACCCAAATCATTCTATGGTTCCGTGATAAGGACTGTACCACTGCACAGAAGGAGCACACAGAAATAAACTTGTTAACCTGAGGAGATCAGCAGCACAAAAATGAAAAAACAGTCTGATGAGCTTTGGACAAATTAAGCCTATGTCTTGTCTTGGTCATTTTCCAAACACTGAACGTTAAAGCACCCATCATGATTCATTCAAATGAATAAACAATTTAGACAAAATGTGGGTCACTGGCTGAATTCACCACTCACACAATGACCCTATCCTAATCATGGAATACTTTGGGTTGGAAGGGACCTCAAAGCCCATCCAGTTCCACCCCCTGCCATGGGCAGGGACACCTCCCACTGGATCAGGGGGCTCAAAGCCCCATCCAACCTGGCCTTGAACACCTCCAGGGATGGGGCAGCCACAGCTTCTCTGGGAAACCTGGGCCAGGGCCTTACAGCAAACCATTTCTCCCTAAATGTCTACAAATAAATCACAAGTGCAAGAAGATTTTAGTTCCCTACCTATAGAGCTCAGATTATCTGATAAACCATTAAAACAACGCTTTCCCAATTAGTATTGTCTTCACCTAATTAAAGGTGAATACAGATAATAGTGGTCTTGCAAAACAGCAGTTCACTCAATTACAGGCACAGAACTGCTGCTTGCAGGTATTTGTGAAGGCACAAAAATAGCAGCTTGTTCCCAGACAATGCACAAACACAAAAAAAAGGAATTGAGTTCAACAACCTTTGTTCACAGAACAAAAATGGGATGATGAAAAGCTGTAGGGTTGGACACCTCAACATCACTGCAGATGATCCTCCCAGGTCCAGAGGGGTGGCACGAAGAGGGCCTAGGTAAAACCATGGAATCATGGAATCATTAAGGTTGGTAAAGACCTCTAAGCTCATCCATTCCAACCATCAGCCCAACCCCACCATGCCTGCTGAACCATGTCCTAAAGTGCCATCTCTACGTGCTTCTTGAACCCCTCTAGGGATGGAGATTCCACCACTGCCCTGGGCAGCCTCTTCCAATGCTTCACCAGTCTTTAAGTAAAAAAACAGCAAGGTCAGACAGCAAATATCCCTGCAATCAAGATGATTCATTTTGATAACTCGATATGAGTAGTTCTTGAAGAGTTTCATTTATTTTTATTTATTTATAAGCTGCAGCCATCATATTCTCTCTTAGGTACATGAGCACTGCGCCACAAAAAATAACTCTCTGCCAAGTGCAATCTCCAATTTATAGCTCAAATATTAATTTAAGCCCATAATGCATGCACATATCATTTTAAACTTAGGGAAAGACGCATGTATAATTGAAAATCTTTAGTAATTGTCCAAAGAATCCAATATCAGTGCCGTGGATTCATTTGTTAGGTGAGCTGTCTTGGGGAGGTACAGCTAATACAATGAGTAATTGTTAGGAGCTTGAACAGTTAAGGGACCTTTTCTTTACCCTGTAAATTACTTGAAAGTGCAAAAACTGCAAAGAAGCAAGGTCAGTTCTTCAATCCTGCTCCAGCTCCCAAGTAGTGATCCGCAGGAGATATAAAAGACCAGAGGGTTTTCCAGCCTAATTAACAGACAGCTCCGTTTCTGCACACTCCATTGGCTTTGGTGCTTAGGCAGGGGTTTCCTGTTGGAAGAAGAGGGTGATTTTTGCCCTCTAGACCCAGCAGCTCAACTGGCTCACTGGGAAATCTCAGAGCAGGTGAAAAACTGTTTAGATCAAACCATAGAATCATAGAATCATGGAATGGTCCAGGTTGGAAGAGATCTCAAAGCCCATCCAGTTCCACCCCCCAGCCATGGGCAGGGACACCTCCCACGGGATCAGGGGGCTCAAAGCCCCATCCCACCTGGCCTTGAACACCTCCAGGGATGGGGCAGCCACCACTGCTCTGGGAAACCTGGGCCAGGACCTCACCACCATCATCCTGAAGAATTTCTTCCCACTGTCCTATCTAAATCTTCCTCCTTCCAATTTAAAGCCATTCCCCCTCGTTCTGTCACTCCAGGCCCTTGGAAAAAGCTTTCCTGGAGCCCCTTTCAGTACTGGAAGCTGCTCTAAGGTCTCCCCAGAGCCTACTCTTCTCCAGGCTGTGTTCAGCCCAAATCTCTCAGCCTGTCCTCACAGCAAAGGGGCTCCAGCCCTCGGATCATCACCATGGCCTCCTCTGGACCTGTTCCAACAGTTCCACACCCTTCTTACATTGGGGATCCCAGAACTGGACACAAGACTCCAGGTGGGGTCTCACAAGAGCTTCCCCAAGAGACAGAGAAGCCAAGAGTTGGCAGAGCTGGGCAGACTCAGCCCCAGTGCCTGGGGTCCCTCTCCCATCCTGCTGGGTGCCCACAAACCACGAGCAACACCTTCCCATGGCACTGCTGAAAAGCTACTGATATGGGCACATCCGTGTTGGAAAAGGTGAGGCTGCCCATAAAAACCCACGGGCACCACATCTTTACTCAGGAAGGGAGAAAATCTATGACATTTCAGGGCCAGCAGTGATCCCACACACCGGCAAGCTGGGCAGGGAGAGAGCAACCACTGTGTTATGGCACTGAATCAGCCTTTTTTCTGCAGGAATAGCACAAATTCATTTTCTGCAGCACCATTCCTTGTGTAGCAACCTGCACAGGCTGACTCCAAGCAGGTACGAGAAGACAAACCCCAGCCCTCCTAAAGACACCACTCTTTACATTAAAATCAAAACTTTTAATACAATAAAGGACCTAAATGCAATTAAAACCTCTAACCCTCAGAGCACAGGAGACAATTACACAGCTTCTTTGCCATCTGTTAATGAAATGGGTGTCTGAGCACGGCGTTAAATTCAGCAAATAAAGCTGAAGTGTGTCTCCAGAGGTGGTGCTCAGCACAGGGCCCTCAGCACATCGTGGCTGTGGTTTGCCTGTGTATTCTGCTCTTAACTGTGCCTTGAAATTATCATATAAGGAAAAAATGGAGCAAAATACACACGTTGCCCAGGAAAAATGTGGTTGCTCCATCCCTGGAGGTGTTTAAGGCCAGGTTGGATGGGGCTTTGAGCCCCCTGATCCAGTGGGAGGTGTCCCTGCCCGTGGCAGGGGGTGGAACTGGATGGGCTTTGAGGTCCCTTCCAACCCAAACCACTCCATGATTCTATGATTCTATGATTCTACAAAACACAGGTAACCACTTCAGATGGCAAATATTTATTCCAAAATACCTCCTTTGCCTATTGTACTATGGGCCAATAAAAAAAAAGAAACAATTTAAAAATACATCCAGAAACAGTCTTTTTTAAAACATGGCTGCCTTTTAGCAATACAAACAGGTACCACAAACAAATGACTTTTCACACATCCTCACGCTGATTAAAGAATGATTTATATTAAGTTACACCATGAGGGTTGATCACATGATGTCTTTAATCCCACTCCCTGCCCTCCTCTAGCCTAATAATACACAACATCACCTCTGCGATAATGCGATGTTATGAATGGATCCTGAACTGCCACTTTGTTTGAGAGAAATCTTTGTTAAAGGGCTTGTGCTTCCCAAGATCAATATTATTAATTCTAGTAAATGAAGAGCAGAATAAAGTTGTGTCTTGGAAATTATATGGCATTTCCTATACATAACCAGCAGGTCAAGGGAGGTGATTCTGTGCCTCTTCTCTGCCCTCATTAGACCTCACCTGGAGCCCTGTGTCCAGTTCTGGAGTCCTCAGCACAGGAAGGACCTGGAGCTGTTGGAGTGAGTCCAGAGGAGGCCACGAGGATGACTCAAGGGCTGGAGCCCCTCTGGTGTGAGGACAGGCTGAGAGAGTTGGGGTTGCTCAGCCTGGAGAAGAGAAGGCTCTGGGGAGACTTTAAAGCAGCCTCCCAGGACGGAAAGGGGCTCCAGGAAAGCTGGGGAGGGGCTCTTGATCAGGGAGTGCAGGGACAGGATGAGGATGGTTTGAAGATGAAAGAGGGGAGATTGAGATGAGATCTTTGGGAGAAATGTTTTCCTGTGAGGGTGGGGAGGCCCTGGCCCAGGTTGCCCAGAGCAGTGGTGGCTGCCCCATCCCTGGAGGTGTTCAAGGCCAGGTTGGATGGGGCTTGGAGCCCCCTGATCCAGTGGGAGGTGTCCCTGCCCATGGCAGAGGGTTGGAACTGGATGTGCTTTAAGATTTCTTTAATCCAAATCATTCTTTCTGTGATTCTGTGATTCCCAACTAATTTGCTTGCAGTAATGCCATTTTTCTGGGTTTTTTTCCTATCAGCATTCACTCAAATGTCAGGTCTTTTGTTAAAATGTATTGAGTTATAGATAAACACAACTTCACGTTATGACATTGGAGAAATAATGAAAAACGAGTGGTTTATAGTTTGGAAACCATGTAAACACCATTGTGTCCTTATTGCTAGAAGGGGGGAAGGGTAAACCACTAAAATCAATGCAATCTTTAATTGAAGGAGTATTTTTATGATGTTTTCTGTTAATCTTCTGAAGATGTTTTCAGCGTATAAAAATATATTTGCAATAGGAAAGTCTTTATAGTATCAGTGATAAAACATTCTTTTGTGGGTTTCGCATCCATTGCATCGTTTGAATTTAGCAAACCTTGGTCCTTATGAGCAGAGCAATTATGACTATTATGGTATTAAACTGGGAAAATATTCTGTTTAATGAACAGCAAAGAATTACAACGCATCGCCGCCCTTGGGAAAAGCAATGTGTTCTGCTCACAAACAGCTCTAACAACCTCATCAACGCCAGATGTCCAATTTTCAAAAGTAGCTTCCTAAACTCCGAGCGCAGCGTTGAGGTTTCCGCTCCAACGCAGCCCCTTGCGCGAGCAGAAATGAAAAACCAATCGTGTGCCTGCACCACTTCCTATTAAATGCTGTGCTCTGGATGATTCTCCTTCGTTCCATTGAATAAAAGGAGCCAAGATTTGTGTGGTTCCACTCTGATTCCTGTCCTGTGCTTGCAGAAGCCACTTACTCCATCGCCTACGTGGCAGGACCATCATCACCAGGGCTTCCAGGTTATTAAAGCACTTCAGAACCAACCTGGAGAGTTCTCCTTAAATCTTGGCATTTTAGGAAGGAAGGGATCAGGAAAAAAATGCACTGCTTGGGTCCTCATTAGGTGCAGTACAGAGAGAAATGGGAATTCAGCCTCCCTTTCTGCACTTCCCTGCCCAGGACAGAGAAGCCCATGGTACCACATGTTGCAGGCAAGAATAGACTTCAGAAGGGCAAACCTAAGTGTGGTGGGAAAGGTGCTTTGAAAAGCATCAGCAAAAAATGCTTTTTAGTGTATCTTTTAATTAGAAAACAAAGTAGAATCATAGAATCATTAAGGCTGGAAAAGACTTCCAAGCACATCCAGTCTGACCATCAGCCCAATCCCACTGTGCCCACTAAATCGTGTCACCAAGTGCCACCTCTATGTGCTTTTTGAACCCCTCCATGGAGACTCCCCCACTGCCCTGGGCAGCCTCTGCCAGGGCTTCACCACTCCATCAGTAAAGAAATTTTCTCTAATACCCAATCTGAACCTCCCCTGGCAGGGGATCTACAACCACTTGGCTGTTGTACCTCCTAGTCTTGAGGAAGAAGATGGACATGGAGTCTCTCCTGCAGTCAATGCCAACAACAAACAAAACTGTCCATGCTGCTTTCATACTTGTGAGTTAACAAAACAAATACCAAAGACAGCACCCTGGAAAAAAAAAAAACACTATCCCCTAAATGTGGTGTTTTACCTCTCCAGCTCAGTTATTTCATCTCTCTTCTTCTTAATCCCATGTCCTCACGTTGCCCACTCGGCCAAGCGTGGCCCTGTGGAAGGATGTTGCCATCACCAGTTACAGGCCATAAGCTTTGCCCTAAGTTTGCATGGCCTCAGCTCTGCTTTGGTTGAACTTCTCCTGACCTGCCTGCAGCTTTCTCCTACTTGGTTTAGCTGTAACAGCAGTTTTTCTAATTGACCAGCTGTCTGTGGCTAATTTGTTTTACTTTTGTTTATCACTGTATGGTGCAACATAGACAGCAATAACAAGAGGTTCTTCTGGGTAGAGTGAGATATTTATCACTAAAACACTGATGAGAAGAGAAATCCAGACCTATTACAACAGCAGAGGCTTTGAGAGGTGGGAATCACGAATCTGGCATAAGGATGTCCAGGGCACAGGCTGGCACGGGACACCCCACACCCCACCCATGGACCATTGAAGAAATGCAGAGCTAAACCTGGACAAAACTGGTTTCTGAGGTAACCAAGAGAACAGCACCTCTGCTTTCTGCATTTCAGGCATTCTGAAATAGTATTAAACATGTCAAAAGGGACCACATAGAGTAAACCAGGATGTGACAAGGAGCTGAGGACCAATGATGTCCCCCAGGGATCAGTGTTGGGTCCAGTTCTGTTTAACATCTTCATTGCTGATTTAGATGAGGGGATTGAGTCCATCATAAGCAAATTTGCAGATGACACCAAGTTGGGAGGGAGTGTTGACCTGCCGGAGGGCAGGAGGGCTCTGCAGAGGGACCTGGATAGGCTGGAGAGATGGGCTGAGTCCAACGGGATGGAGCTCAACAAGGCCAAGGGCCGGGTCCTGCACTTTGGCCACAACAACCCCACGCAGCGCCACAGGCTGGGGACAGAGTGGCTGGAGAGCAGTCAGGTGGAAAGGGACCTGGGGGTGCTGATTGTCAGGAGGCTAAACATGAGCCAGCAGTGTGCCCAGGTGGCCAAGAAGGCCAATGGCATCCTGGCCTGCATCAGGAATAGTGTGGCCAGCAGGACGAGGGAAGTGATCCTTCCCCTGTACTCGGTACTGGTGAGGCCACACCTTGAGTCTTGTGTTCAGTTCTGGGCCCCCCAGTTCAAAAAAGATATTGAGGTGCTGGAGCAGGTCCAGAGAAGAGGAACAAAACTGGTGAAGGGACTTGAGCACAAGTCCTGTGAAGAGAGGCTGAGGGAGCTGGGGTTGTTTGGCCTGGAGAAGAGGAGGCTCAGGGGTGACCTCATCACTCTCTACAACTATCTGAAAGGAGGCTGTAGACAGGTGGGGGTCGGACTCTTCTCCCAGGCAACCAGAACGAGAGGGCACGAGCTTAGACTCTGCCAGGGAAGGTTTAGGCTGGATATCAGGAAAAAGTTCTTCACAGAACGAGTAATCAGGCCTTGGAATGGCCTGTCCAGAGAGGGGGTGGAGTCACCATCCCTGGAGGTTTTTAAAATAAGACTGGATGTGGCACTTAGTGCCATGATCTGGTAATCACGATAGTGTTGGATTAAGGGTTGGACTTGATGATCTTGGAGGTCTCTTCCAACCCAGATGATTCTATGAGTGCATCCTCCTTGCTCAGATATAAGGGTTTGAGAGTAGAAATACTGTGCGTGGCAGCCTGGCAGCTGTATTTCACGTCCTTCTACACAACACTCACTGATTTACCATTCTATGATTCTGTGATTCTATTATTTACACCCAGCAGCAATCACTTCTCTGGGTATCCCTCTTAATTTTGGTCCCACTGTAGGATCGTGGCTGCTTCCTTTCACGTGCTGAAGTTGATTTGAGTGCAGAGCACTCCTGAAGAGACCACCATTCCCCAGCAAGGAGACCATTAGGAACAACTCATGACTCTCCTACCAGTAATGTTTTCAATCAGAATCATGGAATCATAGAATCAAAGAATGGTTTGGATTGAAAGGGACCTTGAAGCCCCTCCAGTTCCACCTCCCTGCCACAGGCAGGAACACCTCCCACTGGATCAGGGCGCTCAAAGCCCCATCCAACCTGGCCTTGAAACACCTCCAGGGAGCTCTTGAGTTTAAAGATTAGAAAATCACAATTAAAAAAAGCTGTTGCTGCCCTCCTGAGTTTCAATAGGTGGCATGAAGCTGTCCTGCAGCACAGCTGGTCCGCAGTGAACAAACACCTGCTGCAAAGAGCAGAACTTGTGTTTAGTGCAGAGGTAGGGGACAGAGCCCTGCAGAGCCTTCCAGTCCTGGAGTTACTTTGGTTTGATTTCCAAGAGTATTTTGAACATAAACCTGGAGGAAAAGTTGTGGTAGACACAAGGACAGGTTCTTCATGCTAGAATTCACCCTCAGTCAGTTCTGGTGTTGGTTTTTCCTCGCCAAGCACTGCAGAGAGCATCAACCCAACACAGAAATTTTTCCTGCTTCATGGTCTCTACCAGCAAACCCATCACCCCTTACCACCAGGATTCTTCCTGAGCTTACGCACCAGTAAAACTTTTCCAAAGAGCTTCCAGGAAGATGTTAGCAATACCTATGAGCATCCCTGTCTGCGAGTGCAAGAGGAGCAGCTTTGCATTTGTATTCCCACCATCCCTTCAATTTTCTCCTGGCCCAAACCCAAGCACAGCCCCAGCCATGGAACTCAAACCACAGCCACGCTCTCTAGGATATTAATCACAAGCAGGGAACAAGGATCAGACATACTTTAGAGCCATTCAAGTCCTGTTCTTTAAGCAGTGGGCTGTTTTTTAAATTCAATTATTCCTTATTCTTTTATTTTAGCTTTAATTAGCATAACAAGGCTTTTTTTCCTCACTTAAACTCATTTCTAAAAAGACTGGTTATCTCTAAAAGATGCCATTGGCTATGCGATTCACCCAAATCCCCAATTATATTGCTCTACATGTAGGTAAATTTGAACTTGATTAAATTATATAAATGTAAAATAATCCTTATTTTCTTTCTGTGTTTACCTTGAGCTCTGCAGTATTGATGGGATATTCTCCTCCTGAATTTATTCAGAATTTAAGCCAGCAGATTCGTGCAACTGGAGTGAGTCAATGAATTTCAAACGAAGGTCTCTCTTTTGTGAATAGTAAATTTACCAAGGAGTCAAGTTTTGGTGAAACTGATGCTGATTTGAACTCAGGTCAAATTCATCAGAGAGTTCAGCCTGCAAATGAGCCAAGGAAAACTCCTTCATGTCAAAACAATTTATTTAATATTTTTTAAGGTGAAATATATTTCACCTGAGATTGATTAAGAAGTGAATGGGCTTTAAGGATGAGAAGGAAAAATAAAACATGTTTTTTATAGAATCACAGAAATAATGGTTTAGGTTAAAGAAACCTTAAAGCCCATCCAGTTCCAACTTCCTGCCACGGGCAGGGACACCTCCCACTGGATCAGGGGGCTCAAAGCCCCATCCAACCTGGCCTTGAACACCTCCAGGGATGGGGCAGCCACAGCTTCTCTGGGCAACCTGGGCCAGGGCCTCCCCACCCTCACAGCAAAATATTTCTTCCTAAGATCTCATCTCAATCTCTCCTCTTTCAGCTGAAAAAACTTCCCCCTCATCCTATCCTTGCCCTCCCTGATCGAGAGACCCTCCCCAGATTTCCTGTAGTCAAGAATCATTAGGGAAAATTCTTTTAAACAGTAATTGTAACAAAGTACTAAAACAGTTTGATGAGAAAAAGCTATGGAGAATTCATCACTGGAGGTATTTTAGGTATATGGGACCAGACTAGACATCTCTTCCAGCCTCTTTCCATTGTCAAGATCATTTCTAACATCCCATATCCCACTGCAAAGTTCTTCTGTCAGTGTCTGGTATCCAAAGAATGTTTGTATATAAATATAACCAACTTGTCACTATTTTAATTAAGGCAATCAAAGAATCACAGAATCATGGAATCTTTGATTGGAAAAGACCTTTGAGATCATTGAGTCCAATTGTCCCTGTCCACCTACTAAACCAGATCCCTGAGCACCTCATCTGCCCAGCTTTTAAACCCCTCCAGGGATGGGGACTCCAGCACCTCCCTGGGCAGCCTCTGCCAGTGCAATGGTACTGAAACTCCTGGGTTACAACGTAAGACCTGTTTGTTGCTATCAACAAGAGCACAGAAGCAGCCTCTAAAAAGCAACACAGGCACTCATTCTGTATTTTTTCCAAGGAAAAGAGGCAAGAAGAGGTCAAAAGTTAGATCCCCCCCCACCCTGTGATGGCTGTCTGAGGCTGGACCTGCTGTCCCCAGGGGTGCCAGTGTCCCCCATCCTCACGTGGATGGCCCTGGTGAGATGGTTGAGTAGCATGAGCTTGGTGATGGTTGTTGGAGATACAACCAGGGATGAAACTGATGTTGCTTTCTTCATTTTCCATACAAACAGAGCAGCCACGGACGCTCTCTCTGATAAGATCAGAAGGAGAAAATGAGGGAAAAGATGAAGTGCAGTGGTTTAAAATTTGTTCATGATGGTGGCTGCTCACGGCTGCTCTGAGATGTGTCTGACAGAGGCTGCCTTTCCTGCACACATAGCATATTCATCAGGCTTAATCAGATTTGGGTTGCCACCTTTTGATATTGTAAGGAATCAGGCCTGAAATATTCCCCTGGGGATGTTCCAAACCTGTGGAACCTTTGGGAGGAAGGGGGTGTGTGCACTGTTTCTTGCAAACACAGCTGAACTAGGGACCAGCTATTCCACACAGGGTCCTGGAGGAGGCAACAGCAATGTCCCCTCTTCCAGGTTCACCTCCAGGGAAAGAGCCTGGAGATACCCAAGGGAAAAGGTGCCAACAAAGCACATGACTGAAAATATCTCCTGGTTTGGGGTTTATTACTGATGTCATTCATTTTGAAGAAAGGTCACAGAATGGACATGGAGCTGTTGGAGTGAGTCCAAAAGGGGACTCGAAGATGATCCGAGGGCTTGAGCCCTTCTGCCATGAAGATAGGTTGAGAGTTGGGGTTGTTCAGCCTGGAGAAAAGAAGGCTCCAAAAAGACTTTAGAGCAGCCTCCCAGGACTGAAAGGGGCTCCAGGAAAGCTGGGGAGGGGCTCTTGATCAGGGAGTGCAGGGATAGGATGGGGGGGAGGGGTTTTGAGCTGAAAGAGGGGAGATTGAGATGAGATCTTAGGAAGAAATGTTTTGCTGTGAGGGTGGGAGGCCCTGGCCCAGGTTGCCCAGAGCAGTGGTGGCTGCCCCATCCCTGGAGGTGTTCAAGGCCAGGTTGGATGGGGCTTGGAGCCCCCTGATCCAGTGGGAGGTGTCCCTGCCCATGGCAGGGGGTGGAACTGGATGGGCTTTGAGGTCCCTTCCAACCCAAAGCATTTTGTGATTTTCAGATGCTATGAAAGAAGGATGCAGTTGCTTCCCTTGAAGGTTGCTCTGTAGTTGGTGCAAGAACAGTTTCCTCCATAGCAACAGGAAATTCAAAGGCATTTTGGTCACCACTTTTTTCACAGTAAAAAGTGCAGGTTCAGATACATCAAAATGTTTTGCAAATGCAGATTGGCTTCTCTGAAACTTCTGCCTGGGAAGAAAAGGCAGAAGAAAAAACCTAATAATCTGGGGAAGTGAAAACATTTCATTTTCCCATTTTGCAAATGAAATAACTTCGGGCTTTTATATTTTGAAAGAAATTTAAGGTTTGGGTTTTTTTATTTTATTTATTTTAAACAAATTCCCCTCAGCCATGTATCACAGTATCACAGTATCACAAGGTTGGAAAGGACCTCTGAGATCATCAAGTCCAACCTATAACCCAACACTAACACCAACACCAACCCATCATCTAAACCATGGCACTCAGTGCCTCATCCAGTCTCCCCTTAAACACCTCCAGGGTCGGCGACTCCTCCCTGGGCAGCCCATTCCAATGGCCAATCAATGTATCATCACAAAAGAAGCATCTTTTGCCCTTTTCTACCCTGTTAGTCTTTACTACTGAGCTCCTGCAGTGAAAACCCATAATCCAAAGATATTGTGAGGATAAAGAGTCCTTATGGCTCTCTACAACTCCCTGAAATGAGGTTGTCACGAAGAGGGTGCTGGTCTCTTCTCCCAAATAACAAGTGATAAGACAAGAAGAAATGGCCTCAAGTTGCACCAGGGGAGGCTTAGGTTGGATATTAGGAAATATTTCTTTACCAAAAGAGTGGAGAAGCATTTGGAAGACACTGTCCAGGGTAGTGGTGGAGTCTTCATCCATGGAGGCATTGAAAAAAAACACATAGCTCTGGCATTTCATGTTCAGCAGGCACGGTGGGGTTGGACTGGATGAGCTTAAGAGGTCTTTTCCAGCCTTAATGATTCCATGAGTCCATGACACACCATAGGAGAGCAGCTCCCTCACAACCTCCCCACAGAGCACGGGCTTGGGAAGGGGCACCTGGTGTACCCCCAGCCTCAGGAGGACAGCTGTGCCACCAAGCTGCTGTGGATACACCCTCCACATCCATCGCCAGAAGCTTGTGGGGATGTCCTGGCTCACAAGACACCACACCCCATGGACTGGGGTGCTCTTGCATCTCTCACTGCCCCCCTACACGGTGGCTGCAGCCCCAGCAACCTGCAGAGCATCCCACAATGCTCGAAAGAAAACATCTCTCTATATTTCCAGGCATGTTGGCTTCCCCACTACAAGGAAACACCTTATTACTATGAAATCCAGTTCTGATTTTCTAAATTAAGAGTTCCTGTGAAATGGAAAACCACGATGTCCAGCAAAGTCTATCAGCAACAGAAAAGGAATAAAGCAGGAACCTGCTCTCCTTATTTCTCCTTTTAATCTTTTCAGTAGGAAAAGAACAAGGAAAAAGCATTAAATGTAGTGGAAAAGCAGAGATATTCCTTTCCCAGTTCCCTCCTTGTGTGGGTTAAGGGGACTTTTTAACACCCTCCTTTTATTCCAATGGAAAAAGTAGCACAGGGTAAGCAAGAGAGAAAAAAAAGCAAGTGTCCTGAAACAAAAGCAGAAACATCATCATTCTGAGAAGGAGAAACAACGCTGTGCGTGCAAATGCAATGTGAGATCATTCCTGTCTCTGTTCCAAACTTTACAACTGAGATTAAAAATCCTGACTATGGATATTCTGCTGAACACATCCTGATGAGAGGAAATTTTAAACCATTTTGGAGGATTTGGGTGTTTAAGATATGCTGCCAATGTAAGTTTTATTCCTTCTAAAACCTACTTTGGTCCCCGGGAAAGGCAGTGAAGTGCAGCCCCAGCTGTGTTCACCCTGAAAATCAAATCCAGGCAGCAAAGCAGAGGAAAGGTGGATGGAGCCACACTGGGAAGAACAAGGTATTTGTATAAATGTATTTCCCTTCTCAGCAGAACAGGAGGAATGGGGCAAAACTCACAGAAGAGTTTATTCCCGTTTTGTAAATGCGAAGCAGGGTCAGGGCTTGGTGGGTGGATTTCAGTGCACAGAGGGATTAGACAATGCTGAGATGGTGATAGGACAAGGGGGAACCATTTTCAGCTGAAAAAGGGGAGATTGAGATGAGATCTTAGGGAGAAATGTTTTGCTGTGAGGGTGGGGAGGCCCTGGCCCAGGTTGCCCAGAGAAGCTGTGGCTGCCCCATCCCTGGAGGTGTTCAAGGCCAGGTTGGAAGGGGCTTTGAGCCCCTGATACAGTGGGAGGTGTCCCTGCCCATGGCAGGGGCTTGGAACTGGATGGGCTTTGAGGTCTCTTCGAACTTAAACCATTCCATCATTCCATGGTTCCTGCCAGGCACCTGCCCAGCATTAAATAAAGCAGCAGTTGCTTCCAAGAGGGACTCCTTTGTGAACAGCTTTCTCTCCCCACAACTCAGCCCACATTATACAGCTGCCCTCACAAAACAAAAATGCAGTGAGGAGTGAGAATATATATGATGCTTTGATGTATGAGCTGTTTACAGAGAGTAGCTCTTCTAATTAAAAATGACTGCTTGCTTTAAGCACATTGTTTTAATAGATTTGCTCAAGGACTGGGGTGCTGCTTCTCAAACTGCTGAAAAATGCTGCATGTTCCCACTTCACTGTCAGAAAACAGATTGATTTTATTTGTTCTTCTCTTAAATGAAACATAATTAAAGAGTGGGAATGTTCCCAGTCAAGGGAAAAAAAACAACATTCAATTAAAAAACAATCTACTTTATTAAGTTAAAATTCAATTTCAGGTTTTCATTACGTGCAGCTGCATTGAAGTACAATGCAGACAGTTTACATCTGCTCTGAGATGTTTGGATGCTGTTTTGCTTTTGCAGATGTGAATTCCTCAGTCTTCAGAGGGAAAAGGACAGACTTCGACATGTAATTTTATCACCTAATCCATCCTGTGTTGTAACCTCTACCAGCAATTAATGACTTGAGACACAAAAGCAAAGTGATGAGCCTATGATGAATTATACCTTCTGATGACACTTTCATTACGGAGAGCACTACAGATATTTACTGCAGACCTTTTACATTTGTTGGTAGTAGGTATTTCATCAAATTACATTTAAATACTACGTGGGGCTGTACGGTGCATTAACATGTTTTGCCTTAACTGCACTAATGCTTGGTGTGTGCATCCATCGAGCGTTTGTGAGAAGAACAGCAGAGCCACAGAGTCATTGAACAGAATCACAGGATTGCCCACGCTGGAAGGGACCCAAAAGCATCATTGAGTGCAACTCCTGTCCCTGCACAGGACACTGCCAACACTCACCCTCTGGGACTGAGGGCAGTGGCCAAATGCTTCTGGAATGCTGGCAGAGCAGGGGCCCTGACTGCTTCCCTGGGGAGCTGTTCCAGTGCTCCACCACCCGCTGGGGGAAGAACCTCTTCCCAATGTCCAATCTCAGTGCCTTCTGGTCAGGCCTCACCTTGAATACTGTGTCCAGTTCTGGGCCCCCCAATTTGGGAAGGATGTCAGGATACTGGAATGTGTTCAGAGGAGGGCAACGAAGATGCTGAAGGGGCTGGAGCACAAGCCCTACGAGGAGCGACTGAGGGAGCTGGGGCTGTTTAGTCTGAAGAAGAGGAGGCTCAGGGGAGACCTCATTGCTCTCTACAACTCCCTAAAAGGAGGTTGGAGTGGGGCAGGGGTTGGTCTCTTCTCTCAGGTGACCAGGGACAGAACTAGAGGGCAGGGACTCAAGCTTTGTCAGGGAAAGTTTAGACTTGATATGAGGAAAAAATTCTTCACTGAAAGGGTGATTGGCCATTGGAATGGGCTGCCCAGGGAGGGGGTGGAGTCACCGACCCTGGAGGTGTTTAAAGGGAGCCTGGATGAGGCACTGAGTGCCATGGTTTAGATGATGGTTTGGTGTTGGTGTTGGTGTTGGTGTTGGGTTATAGGTTGGACTCGATGGTCTCAGAGGTCCTTTCCAACCTTGTGATACTGTGATACTGTGATCTCCCCCTGCCCTGGCACATCTTCCTGCCATTGCCTCCAGTCCTGTCCCAGGTCCCCAGAGAGCAGAGCTCAGCCCCTGTTTCCCCTCCCTCCCTTGGCAGAAGGCACAAACAGCTCTGAGATCCCCTCTCAGGCTCCTCTTCTCCAGCTGAACAGACCAAGGCACTTCAGCCTCTCCTCACACACTTCCCCTCCAGACCCTTCCCCAGCTTTGGGGCCTCCTCTGGACACTCTCCAGGGGTTTGATGTCCTTTTTACCCTGTGGTGCCCAAAGTGCCCCCAGTGCTCCAGGTGGGGCCTCCCCAGTGCAGAGCAGAGCAGGACAATCCCCTCCCTCTCCCGGCTGGCGATGCCCTGCTGGATGCCCCCCAGGACACGGTTGCCCTCTTGGCTGCCAGGGCACTGCTGGCTCATGGCCAGCTTGCCATGGCCCAGAGCCCCCAGGTCCCTCTCCCCAGGGCTGCTCTCCAGCCTCTCCCAGCCCAGGCTGTCCGTGTGTCCAGGGTTGCTGTGTCCCAGGGGCAGCACCCGGCCCTTGCCCTTGTTTAATCTCACACAGCTGGTGATTGTTTCACAGTGAAGAAGGTGGAGAGGAACAACTTCTCAGGGTGAGAGTTTCCAGCAGTGAAGGACCTCCCTACTAACTCTGCTCTAATCATTATAAAGGTGTCAGTCCCTGAGTTCTTGACTCCAAGGAAAATATACACCTTGACTCCACTCTATCCAGGTGCTCAGAGTCTGGATGGACTACAAGAAACAAAAACCTGTTGTTTCAGACCCTCAGCACAGGCACGTGGCTGTAATTTTGCTGGGATTAGTGGAGTCTGCATGCATTTCTCTCTAAAATACAAGGAGGGATTTATCCCTTTTGACTTTCTTCACCAAACAAGAGTGGAGATCGAGATGGGATCTCAGGGAGAAATGTTTTCCTGTGAGGGTGGGGAGACCCTGGCCCAGGTTGCCCAGAGCAGTGGTGGCTGCCCCATCCCTGGAGGTGTTGAAGGCCAGGTTGGATGGGGCTTTGAGCCCCCTGATCCAGTGGGAGGTGTCCCTGCCCATGGCAGGGGGTGGAACTGGGTGGGCTTTGAGGTCCCTTCCAACCCAAACCGTTTCATGATTCTAAGATTCTATGACAAGCATGAGGTCAAATTTTCTCAACAAACAGGCATTGGGTAATGGAGGGACAGAGGCATTTTTAAAAGGCAACTCATGCAGCGCCACGAGAGGATAGGGCAGCACCCTGGAAGTGCCACCTCCTCTCTGCTGGCCCCAGAAAAGGATGATGACAAGAGCACACAGGAGATGCACACAGCTGTACATTGGGTTAAACAGGATGAGTGTTTCCCTCACAAAGTCTCTCCATTTCTCTACTCCAAAAAGATACAGAATATTAATCCCTTCCTAAGGGTCAGTTTTACACTGATGAAAGCGGCAGCAGCTTCTCTGATTTCTGAAACCAAAGCTGAAAAATTCAGCTTGGTATGAAGTGATGCAGAGGAGCTTTTGGAAGACAGAGAAGGAGAAAAGCCTTCAGGTCATAATCCTGTATTTATTTATAGGTGGAATTCTCTCTCCCAACTTTTCAGAACTGCAGAGATTGCTTCACACCATTATTGAAAAAAAAGAAAAGAGTGAGGTAAAGCTAAAACAAGATTATTTTGCATAGCTTTTAGACAGAAGAGACATCAGTAGATGCCCCTCTATACAAGAAAGACATTGAGCTGCTGGAGCACATCCAGAGGAGGGCAAAGGGCCTGAAGAACAAGTCTTATGAGGAGTAGCTGAGGGACCTGGGGTTGTTTAGTCTGGAGAAGAGGAGGCTGAATGAGATCTGATCGCTCTTTACCTGAAAGGAGGTGGTGATGAGGTGGGTGTTGGTCTCTTCTCCCAAGTAACAAATGATGAGATGAGAGGAAATGGCCTCAGTGTGTGCCAGGAGAGGTTTAGATTGGGTACCAGAAAAAAAATCTCTTTACTGGAGGAATGGTGAAAAATTAGAAGAGGCTGCCCAGGGCAGTGGTGGAGTCTCTGTCCCTGGCGGGGTTCAAAAAGCTTGTGGCTGTGGCACTTCGTGATTGGTTCAGCAGGCACGGTGGGGTTGGGCTGGATGAGCTGAGGGGGCTTTTCCAACCTGTATAATTCTGTGATTATACACCTGTAAGCAAAGCTGAAACATTGGCAGTGCCTGGGTGTAGGTAGCAAAGACCAGAGCCTCCTTCAAAGATTTGACCATCAAACGCAGCGGTCGCTGAGGGACATTACTATTTCAGTACCACAAAAATTAATTTAAACACCTTAACAGAACAGAAAGAAACAACTGAGAGATATAGTGGTATAAAACAGCTGGAAGAGTAGATATTAATGGCAAAAAAAAGACCTCTGTCACTGAAGGACAATGTTTCTTCAGGCCCTTTCTCAAGCATGTTAGCAGATACAAGCTCCTGACACACAGGGTCTAAGTCATTATGTACTTTCCAGGCTTGACACAAACCTCCCCCCAGGGAAAATCTCCCCACATTTGTTTAAAGATGGTCTCTTCTGGCTATTCCCAAGGCAGCACCCAGGTTGCCAACAATCCCTGAAAGGACACAAGCAGGATGGTCCCTGTGGCAGACCTGGCTGGTGTTCCCAGGTCTGCAAGCTTCCCCACCAGTGGCCAAAAACCCAGTGCAGAACCCCTTGTTCATCTGCCCCAAACCTCCCAGCAGTGGAGGCTGAAACCATCCAGCAGCTTCTTAAAAGTCCTTACCACTAAAAAATGGTAAAATTGGGTAATCCTCCCTCCCAACCCCTTCTCAGAAGTTTAATGTATCCCTGGGCTCTTGCAAGCCACCAGAGACAGACACTACACTGACTACAGGCTGTTGGAAGCCACCAGAAAGGTGTGAGAGTATTTTTAAAGCTCTGCTGCAGGAAAAAAAAAAGATAGTGCTGGGAAACCCAGAGCTGCAGAGCTGCAGAAAGAAAGTAGGCAGGGAACAGCCTGTTTGATGAACTTTGACTCGTTCAGCACACACGCAGCCTGCAGTTTCCTTGCATGGATCTGATATTTCATTGAATTAGATGAATAGTTCTTCAAACCCACAGCCAGATGATCATAGAATCATGGAATCATCTGGTTGCAAAAGACCTCTGAGATCATCGAGTCCACCTGTCCCCTTATTAAACCACGTCCCTCAGAAACTCAGCTACCTGTCTTTTGAACACCTCC
Organism: Tapera naevia; assembly: GCA_033556795.1. NCBI lineage: Eukaryota > Metazoa > Chordata > Aves > Cuculiformes > Neomorphidae > Tapera > Tapera naevia. The sequence goes on from JAUMJJ010000307.1 coordinate 1,124,321, forward strand.
AGGGATGGGGACTTCACCCCCTCCCTGGCAGCCTCTGACAGGGCTGAGAACACTTTCGGTGAAGGAATTTTTCCTGATGTCCAATCTGACCCTGCCCTGGGGCAACTTGAGGCCATTTCCTCTCCTCCCATCCCCTGTCACTGGGGAGAAGAGACCAACCCCCACCTCCCCACAACCTCCTCTCAGGCAGTTGGAGACAGGGATGAGGTCTCCCCTCAGCCTCCTCTTCTCCAGGATAAACAGCCCCAGCTCCCTCAGCTGCTCCCACAACCCCTGTTCTCCAGCCCCTTCCCCAGCTCCGGTCCCTTCTCTGGATGCTCTCCAGCCCCTCAAGGTCCTTCTTGGAGTGAGGGGCCCAGAACTGACCCCAGCACTCGAGGGGTGGCCTCCCCAGTGCCCAGGGCAGGGGCACAATCCCTGCCCTGCTCCTGCTGCCCACGCTGTGTCTGACACAGCCCAAGAAGCCATTGGGTGAGTCTGTGCCTGCCTGAATTTCTGGTGCCACCCCAAGGAAGCAGTGAAGAAGTCCCCAGTGTGTCTTCTTTGGAGCTGGTGGCTGATGGCCTTGAAAAGCCATTGCAGCAGCATCACCAAGTGAGCCCTCCCTCATTTTCCAAGCTCTCCCACAACACATCCCCGAACTCCACCTCTGCCCCATCATGTGGGACACAACTGGTGGCTTTGTCTCCACACCAAGTCCATGGGCTGAACCCAAAAGCTGGGTTCACTGGTTCATGACAGTGGTTTTGTACTGGGGAAAGCTACTCACATTAATGATTTAGCCAACTTTGCTAAATGCATCTCATTCTTGACATGGGCAGCATTAGCAATTCATTGCATTTCATTTTATGCTCTGTAGGGTGAAAGAATACTGTTGTAAATTGAATTAATGCTTGGTTTTCCTTTGAAATAGTAATACCAAATAAATAATTTAGTCCACGCAGAGAGATAATAGGAAGAAATTGAAGTCAGCTCTAATATGCATCACAAGAAGGGGTGTTCACTTCAGCCTTCCTAACTGTGAAAATGTTTTGTGGATTTAATTCCAAGGAAATTAAAACTTTTGTCCACAGTAAAAATGTTGTGTTAAAGATACAAAAAGTTTATGCTGTTAAAGCAATGTACCATTTAGCCTTCAGTTACAGCATTGGGAAGACAGGAATATTGCTGTGCAGCGGACTGGAGAGAACTTGAATTAGTTCAGTCAATTAAGTCATGATTAATTTATGTTAGATCTTGTTCTCTTGAGTCTATAAAAACAAAGACTTTAGTTAACTGGCAGCATTTAGTTTAATAAAAGTAAAGTCTTTAAAGATGACTTCGGGAGGGGGAGAAGAAACACTGCTGACAAAATCAATAGACAGCAAGATTCTTGTTTAATTTGTGTCAATGCAAGTTAAAATAACTTCAGAGACTAATACAAAAGGGATGCTCACTTCAAATGGAGAATTGGATTCTCCAGATCTCGGCTGGTGCAGCAAATCCAGCGGCTCCACTGGTTCGTGTGACAAATCACAAATGCAGAGAGCTCCCACATCCAGAATTGTAGAATCATAGAATGGTTTGGTTGGAAAAGACCTTTGAGATCGAGTCCAGCCATCCCTGTCCACTACTGAACCAGATCCCTGAGCACCTCATCCACCCATCTTTTAAACCCCTCCAGGGATAAAATGACCCCTCTCTCCCAAGACCAAAGTATCTGCTCCAGGAACACCAAGTGGACAGGAACATCCTCCACGATATTCACTGCAGTAGTGTCTCTGCTATCCCTTGTGTAGCCACTCTCCAAGCACAGAGAAAACCATGCTCAGTCTTCATGACACCTTTCCTTTCAGCTGCTAGCATGAGAGATTTCCCCCCTCAAAGAAAATGATGCAGTAGCTCCAATTATGTTATTTTTCAGCAGAAATTGCCACAATTTCCAGTGGTCCAGAAACTCAACAACCCTTTATTTTCCACACAGCATGTTCAAGCACAAGGCCAACTGCTCCATAGTGTTGAAGGGGTGCCTAAAACAGCATAAGGGCCAAAGAGACAAAGCAGGCTTTGGTGGTAAATTCTCAGGCCGAAAGAGTTCGGAGTTCAAAGAACAGCACAATGAGCTTGGGCTGGTTCAGAAGACCATGAAAGAAAACATGTGCAGGAGCTAAAACACCAGCTGCCAGAGAGAGAGAAACCAGGAGAGTCAATAAGCCCACAGGGCCACGTGTGCTGAGACAACCAGGAGGCTGGAGGGAAATCTGGGTGAATAACCTCCTGTGGTGATCTGGGCCCCTGGCTTTGGTGAGAAAAGCCCACGTCCTACTCATCAACGGGAATTTCTTGCTTCTTCCCACAGCTGTGTTTATACATCCTCTGTTGGGAGGTCTTGTCCCATTGCACATCACCAGTGAAGGGTTGGGAGATGTGGACCAGCAGAGACAATTCCACAGTCTCAAGGAGCATCTCTGTTCCCCTAACTCAGGTCATCTACACCTGCATTGCCCTGAGGGCACCAAAAGGCTTCATGGCCCTGACCAGCCTCACTGGGACCCTTAATCCAAGCACTTGGGCTGTTCAGCTGGAGAAGAGGAGCCTGAGAGGGGATCTCAGAGCTGTTTGTGCCTTCTCCCAAGGGAGGGAGGGGAAACAGGGGCTGAGCTCTGCTCTCTGGGGACCTGGGACAGGACTGGAGGCAATGGCAGGAAGATGTGCCAGGGCAGGGGGAGATTGGACATTGGGAAGAGGTTCTTCCCTCAGTAGGAGCACTGGAACAGCTCCCCAGGGAAGCAGTCAGGGCCCCTGCTCTGCCAGCATTCCAGAAGCATTTGGACAATGCCCTCAGTCCCACGGGGTGAGTGTTGGCAGTGTCCTGTGCAGGGACAGCAGTTGGACTGGATGGTCCTGGTGGGGCCCTTCTAACTCAGGTAGTTTTATGATTCCTTGATTCACCCTCTGCATGGGCACCCAGAGCTGCTCCCTAGGTGGGCCCATGGCCAGCTCCATCTTCTGGCTTACAGACTGGGCTTCCCTGGAGGCATCCCTATGCTACAGGCAGCTTCCCTGCAGCCCCATCTCCTCTGTCAGCTCAGTGTCTCTCTACTCTCTCTACTACTAACACTGTGATTTTTGCAATCTGTCACATCTTCAGCTGATCCCTCACCAGTTTTTACCTTATGGAAGGGAGAGCTGAGGGGCACCTCTACCACCTGCCTCGTATCTCTGCTGAGACAGGTTGAAATCCTTAAGCAAAGGTCTAAAATATCCCCCTGCTCCCCCTCCTTGCATCAGCTCAGGCAGCACTTGCCTAACAGCGTTTCAGGAGGCTGACAATGGTGTTCTCCTCTGTAGTACCTCCAAGAAATTGTTAGCTACTAAGAGGTTAATAGGAGGTCACTGCTGTGCTGCCTGGGTGAGGAAGCAGTGAGTGCCTTCCCCAGAATTAGAGAGGAATGAGGCCCTTCCTGCCCGCTGACTGCAGAGCCCTGCACACCCCCAGCTGCTGCCACCTTCTCTTGGCCCCACAAATGCAAACGGTTTTCCTCCCAGAAACAACAGGCACATCTGCCTGCACAGCTGGATGGGCAGCAGAGGTGCTGCAGGTAGCAGAGAACCCGAGAGAGGTGACAAAATATCATAGAATCATCAAATAGTTTGAGGTGGAAGGGACCTCAAAGCCCACCCAGTTCCACCCCCCTGCCATGGGCAGGGACACCTCCCACTGGATCAGGGGGCTCAAAGCCCCATCCAGCCTGGCCTTGAACACCTCCAGGGATGGGGCAGCCACAGCTTCTCTGGGCAACCTGGGCCAGGGCCTCCCCAATCTCACAGGAAAACATTTCTCCCTAAGATCTCCTCTCAATCTCCCCTCTTTCAGCTCAAAACCGTATCTCCTCATCCTGTCACTGGCAGGTCTGATATGTGTGGTGTGAGGTGTGAACGCTACTGGGCTGACCCCAGAATAGCTCACCTTTCCACGCCTCCTCAGCCCCACAGGAATGCCCAAATTACCTCCCAGCTGCAGGAGAGGAGCTTCTGCTTGAGCGTGGATGACCACAGAGTGGTGAAGAATAACTAAAACAGTTCAAATAAAGGCTCTATACATACAATTATTGTGTGCCAAGCATTAAAAGCCTGAATATTTATCCCAAGCAAAACATTTGGATATGGAACTGTTGGAGAGAGTCCAGAGGAGGCCATGGAGATGATCCAAGGCCTGGAGCCCCTCTGCTGTGAGGACAGGCTGAGAGAGTTGGGGTTGTTCAGCCTGGAGAAGAGAAGGCTCTGGGGAGACCTTAGAGCAGCCTCCCAGGACTGAAAGGGGCTCCAGGAAAGCTGGGGAGGGGCTCTTGATCAGGGAGGGCAGGGATAGGATGAGGGGGAAGGGTTTTGGTTTGAAAGAGGGGAGATTGAGATGAGATCTTAGGGAGAAATATTTTCCTGTGAGGGTGGGGAGGCCCTGGCCCAGGTTGCCCAGAGCAGTGGTGGCTGCCCCATCCCTGGAGGTGTTCAAGGACAAGTTGGATGGGACTTTGGAACTGAATAGACTTTAAGGTCCCTTGCAAACCAAACAATTCCAGGGTTCTATGATTCTATCTCAATTACACACAGGAAAGGAAGTAAAACGAAACAAGCCAAGTGATTTGAAACATAAGGTCAGAGGAGAGGTTTTTAGGAAGAAGCTGAATGTCAGCTCTCATGGGTCCTTTGTGGGACTACAGCCAAGCTACAAGCCCAAGGTTGGGTATCCAGGTCTTAACTGGGGATGCTGAGAAACTTATGGTATCTCCAGCCAGCAAGATGGATTCCTCTATAAACGCTTTTGGGCATAATTTTTTTCCTCTATACACATCTGGACTTCTCAGCTGCCACCTCAGAGGACCCTAAAAATGGGCAGCAAATCCTGCAGTGAACACATGTTGTTGTGGTGGATCCCCATCCCACGCCTGTCCCTCTGCCTCTAACTGCACAGCTGAGCCACCAGGATAAACACAACCAGGTTCCCTCCTGTTCACCCAAATTAACAGTTTATTTGTTACCAAAACATGTTTACACTCTCTGCACTAAAATCAATACTTTCCACCTGTGCCTACAGAGCAGAGCCTGGTTTTGTGAATAACTGTAAAGAAATTCAGTCTAAACAAAGTAAAACACAAATAAAGAAGCGATTTCTTCCCAAATGTATAGCACAAATCATCTTTATGTGCTTATTCACCAGCACTTACATAGGGATTTACAAACAAATGTCAACTTTTAGTGACTACTTTCTCCTGCTGAGTGTCCTGCATCGCTCATTCCTCATTAAGAAAAAACTGCTTTCCAAAGGGAAGTGTCTGAACTGCATCACACAGCTGGTTTCTGGCACATTTTGAGCTCCTCTGCACCACTTTGTGGTGCAGAGCTTACAGGGAGTCTGAACCACGGGTGCTTTCATGTGTGTGAAAGCCAGATCTATGCTTTTAGGACTGGTTAAAGATATTCATTTCTTTTCTTAGGGCTCTTCATGCTTATGGCAGAAAGGCTTTGCACCCCTAAAGAACTGGGGTAGGAGAAGAATGAGCTACAGACTGTAGAAAACACACCAAGAAGCTTGTTTCTTCCCCAAACATGAGGATGAAACCAGATGGATGAAGGCAGAGAGGAGGGCTTTGACCCTCTTATTATAGGGTGAAAGCTCTTTCTTTTTGTGCAGAGATAGCGGTGCCTCCTCTCCACCCAAATCACAGAAAGTACAATAAATGAGATTTAAAGGCCCAAGGGAAGGAGCTGTTATTAAGCAGTAATGAACACAATTAAACCCAAGGCATAACAGCAGCCCCGAGGGTTTGCAGAGGTGCTGGTTCTTACCTACCACAAGTCACCAGGGTCACCACACAACTCCAGGGGTGCCAAAGAGGCTCCCTCCCAGCATCACAGCGAAGCAGCACCAGCTCCACTGCACGAGCAGAGCCCGTGGCAGCTCAGGTACAAAACTTAGTGGGGAAGCAAAAAGCAAAAGCCTGACAGCTTCAATGGGAAAGCAAATCCTCAGGGACGCCCCGACTTGCTGATTTAACCAACTTCTCGGGCTCATTAGAGCAAAGCTCTCTTCACAGGAGAGGGGTACAATTGCATGCAGGTGATAAATCACAGCCCTTCCAAACTTCCCAGGTCTTAAAGAATGAAGTATGAGTGCCTGCAGCGGAAACCTCGCTGTGTCCCAGCCAGGAGCTCCAGCAACAAAGCACCAGGGAAGTTTATTGTAAAGACTTTGATGTCTGTAAAGCTTTCTTTGTGGTAAGGGAGTTATGCACTAGCACTAAATGCTGAAGTAGGTTTTCTCCCTCTCTTTACTTCTCTTCTTTGCCTCTCAGTCTAAACTTCAGTACAAAAGGAAAAATTCTAGTGCTTTTGAATCAAACTGACTTGCAGGTGCACGTGCCCCAGTGTCACCAGTGCAGTGACTAAGGATAAATGCTTTCTAAACAGCTCGCTCTCCCTTTGTTCACACAGTGCCATCCTTTGCCATCAGCACTGGTGGGATTATCTACCCCAGGAATAGCCATTCTGGGTTAAATCTGAGACCAGAGCCATCTAACCCAAAACCCTCCCCCTGGAAACAGGCCAATGAAACAGAGGCTTATATAATGACTGGATGAAATAGGGCAGGTAGAGAGCAGCCCTGCTTCTGGCCATGTCATCCTCTAATATTCAATCAACAAACTCATGATTATATCTTTAATGGATATAATAATCCCTCTCTAACCATGCCTTTTAACTTCATGTATCCAAAACAAAACTTTCAGAGGCATCAATTCAACACCCAACACCAGCCTTCAGCAGGTGCCTACTCTGACTAGTTTCACAGAAACCCGAAGGGGGCCTACAAGAAAGCTGGGGAGGGACTTTTTACAAAGGGTCTGGAGTGATGGGATGAGGGGGGGGTGGCTTTGAAAGTGGAAGGGGGAAGATTTAGATGAGACGTTACGAATAAATTCTTCACAATGAGGATGGGGAGGCCCTGGCCCAGGTTGCCCAGAGAGGTTGTGGCTGCCCCATCTCTGGAGGTGTTCAAGGCCAGGCTGGATGGAGTCTTGAGCAGCCTGGTCTAGTAGGAGGTGTCTCTGTCCATGGCAGAGGGGTTTGGAACTGGATGGGCTTTAAGGTCACTTCCAAGCCAAACCATTCTATGATTCTATGATTCAGGTTGGAAAAGACCTCTAAGACCATCCAGTCCAATCGTGAGCTCAAAATCACCATGGGTACTAGACCATGTCCCCATCTCCCACAGCTATGTGTTTTTCAACACCTCCAGGGATGGTGACTCCTACTATTTGCATCAGCCTCCTCCCCAGGTCTCTTCTCATTCTGCTTGCTTTGATCCCAACCACCACATTCCTCTTGCAGGGGGTAACTTTCCTTCCCACACCAGCCCTCGAATGAGTCATAGAGAATCATAGAGTCATCTGGTGGGAAAAGACCTTTGAGATCATCGGCTCCAACCATCCCTGTCCACTACTAAACCAGATCCCTGAGCAACTCACCCACCCATCTTTTAAACCCCTCCAGGGATGGGATGCCATCCCCTCCCTGGGCAGCCTCTGACAGGGCCTGAGAACCCTTTCAGTGAAGAAAGTTTTCACAGCATCGAATCTAAACCTTCCCTGGTGCAACTTGAGGCCATTTCCTTTCATCCAATGCTTGCATGAGGTGATGCTACATGTTAAACAGGAGCAAAAAGGGTAGAGGGGGGGGACACACGGCCAGATTAAGGTCTTTGTAACCTGCATGTGCCCCAAGCACCATGAGCACCCAGATTCACCTCCACCTGAGGTGCTGTCTGGAATCACCTCCCACCAGTAAGGTGAAATGGGCACCACTGGGATGTACTTAATGATGGGTTTGAATACTTGTTTTACTGCCTTCTCCCAAGGGAGGGAGGGGAAACAGGGGCTGAGCTCTGCTCTCTGGGGACCTGGGACAGGACTGGAGGCAATGGCAGGAAGATGTGCCAGGGCAGGGGGAGATTGGACATTGGGAAGAGGTTCTTCCCCCAGCGGGTGGTGGAGCACTGGAACAGCTCCCCAGGGAAGCAGTCAGGGCCCCTGCTCTGCCAGCATTCCAGAAGCATTTGGCCACTGCCCTCAGTCCCACGGGGTGAGTGTTGGGAGTGTCCTGGGCAGGGACAGCAGTTGGACTGGATGGTCCTTGTGGGTCCCTTCCAGCTCAGGTAATTCTATGATTCTGTGATCTGCAAGAGACTGCTGCTCCCTGAGACCTACATAAGGCACCCAGATGAACCTTTGCCCATCAGTGACACGAGTAGCTCATGTATTTCACAACTGGAAGCCAAGGACCAGATTGCATAGAGGTTGCCACAGGGGCAGCTTCTTTCATCCCAAACTTCTGCTTCTGGATCAGACCCTAAAGAGGTGCAACAAGGAGGAGGAATGCCATGAATTCACACCAAGTAGTAAAATCCAAGAGCTGCAGCTCAGTGTGAGCTTGTGACAACCTTCAGGTCTCCAAGACACCCCGACAGCTGCTGTCCCTGTATTGGGAAGAGCTTTGCTGCTTCCCATGAAGATTGATTTGACTTGGGATGCCTGGGGGGAAATGCAGTGAGTTTGCCTCTATGCAGCAACACCAAAATAAAGCACATCTGCCTCGCTCTCCACTTTACTGCAGTTGAACTCCAGCCACCGCACGGAATAATCTCATTGACAGCAGAAACTGAGAGATGGAATTACGCTTAATGAAACTGAGTGGGCTATTAAACAAAAAGATTCTTCCAAAATAGGATTATTTCAGCTTCTAAAGTGCTGCTTTGTGTTCTCCTTTTGCCTTACTAAGTACCAAGGTCTATATGAAACCAGGAATTGCACAGTACCTGGCTACAGACATCATTTATATCTGATTGCTTTTGGTTAAAGTAAAAGAATCCAAAAGGGGGTTTATTTTTTTGCTGTCTGGGAGAGCAAAAGAAAATATGCTGCCTGATGCTAATCTAGATTGACTTACAGACAACTGTTACAAGAAGGGATGTTCCTTAAATGTTTTTTAAATAAAAAAGAAACTATGGCAAAACCTCAATTTCTCCAACCCTGCTCCACGTTTATTAACTTCACAAAACTATTTGAAATGCAACAGTGAATTGAAACCTGTCTATTGAGAGCAGCCCTGTGGAAAAGGACTTGTGGGTGCTGGTTGATGAGAAGATAGACACGAGCCCATAATGTGTGCTCACAGCCCAGGAGGCCAACCATGACCAAGAATTGTGGCCAGCAAGGTGAGGGAGCAGATTCTCCCCCTCTATTTCACTCTTGTGAGACCCCACCTGGAGTCCTGTGTCCAGTTCTGGAATCTCAAACACAAGAAGGATATGGAACTGTTGGAATGAGTCCAGAGGAGACCACAAAGGTGATGAGAAGGGTGCAGCACCTCTGCTGTGAGGACAGGCTGAGAGAGTTGGGGTTGTTCAGCCTGGAGAAGAGAAGGCTCTGGGGAGACCTTAGAGCAGCCTCCCAGGACTGAAAGGGGCTCCAGGAAAGCTGGGGAGAGGATCTTGATAAAGGAGTGCAGGGACAGGATGAGGGAGAAGGGCTTTAAGCTGAAAGAGGGGAGATTGAGATGAGATCTTAGGGAGAAATGTTTTCCTGTGAGAGTGGGGAGGCCCTGGCCCAGGTTTCCCAGAGAAGCAGTGGCTGCCCCATCCCTGGAGGTGTTCAAGGCCAGGCTGGATGGGGCTTTGAGCCCCCTGATCCAGTGGGAGGTGTCCCTGCCCATGGCAGGGGGTTGGAACTGGGTGGGCTTTAAGGATCCTTCCAACTCAAACCATTCTGTAATTCTACCATGTCCAAGTTCTTGTCTGCAGCTGGGACAAAAGCTGGATGCTTGGAAAGAATGTTTAAAAATTCTGCAGTTGGCAAATAATGAATAATCCCTTTCTATACACATCCTTGTCCAATATTCTCAAAGCAGAGAAACAGCCTAGGCACAAGGTATGCTAAACAGAGTATCCTGTATGCCAAATATGCAAAGTAAATTGTACTCAGGACTGCAATTTCAATTTTAATGAAGGATTTTTTTGGGGGGAAAAATACATATTGCAAGACAAAACATGAAATATTTACACAGGAGATTCAAACCTGAGACAGCAGGAACTAATAGCCAGAATGTGCTTTGGGTTTTAAATCCTTCCAGGATGAAAGGAAAGGAGGAAAGATAGGTAAAGGCACATCTAATCTTAATTATTCTTAATCTTACATATTTTTTTAAATTTTCAGATGCTTTTTATAATGGTGAAACAATTCTGGATGTTTATACTAAATATATAACATATGCTTTGCTAAAGAGATGTTGCCAGTGAGACCCTTGCACAGGTTAAACATTGGAGTTTCCCACTGTGAGCCCGTTCAGTAACGATGAATGAATTGCAAGACAAGAAATATCTTGTCTTATATTGATTTCATCATATCTAATAAAGTCATTACAGTGTGTGCTCCAAACAAGCTGGGCAATTTATAAAGCTCTAACAGATGCTCAGCCACGATAGGAATATTCTCCTTGAAGGATGATGGATAAGCAATGTGCATTTTCAGATGCTGCACTGCAAGGAATGAAAAAGGAAACTGGGGAATGAGTTAATGGGTCAGTGTTCATGGAATGGTTTGGGTTAGAGGGGACCTCAAAGCCCATCCAGTTCCACCCCCTGCCATGGGCAGGGACACCTCCCAGTGGATCAGGGGGATCAAAGCCCCATCCAACCTGGCCTTGAACACCTCCAGGGATGGGGCAGCCACCACTGCTCTGGGAAACCAAGACCAGGGCCTGACCATCCTCAATGTGAAGAATTTCTTCCTGATGTCTCATCTAAATCTCCCCCGTTCCAATTTAAAGCCATTCCCCCCTCATCCTATCAATACAAGCCCCTGTAAAAAGCCCACATACACATTTCTGGAGCCCCCTTCAGCAACTGGAAGCCACTATGAGATCTCCACTTCTTTTGGGGCCATTTCCTCTCCTCCTATCCCCTGTCACTTGGGAGAAGAGACCAGCAGCCACCTCACCACAACCTCCTTTCAGGGAGCTGTAGACGGTGACAAGGTCTTGCCAGGCTCTAGAGCCACCCAAAGGGCAGCTCAAAGCTCCCCATCTGTCAAGGTTTTCTGTTGTACAAACCAAAGTGTGTTTTTGAGAAACAGATCAGGTATCCTTTCCTTCAGTTTCTCACTCTTCTTTAATCCAAATCACCAGATCCTGTGCCCATCACCTCCCATGCCACTGCCAAACTGCTAACACTTCCAGCTCCATGGAGCCACCCCAGCACATCATTCCCTAAAACCAGTTCAGGATCACTTTATGGCTCTGGGGCATGATAAGCATTGGTAATTTTTTAAAAAAAAAAGAAGGGAGTTCAAGGCTATTTCACCTCTCCTCAAGTCAAAGCACATTGGCACTGGCTCCTCATCCCTCCAAACGACTTCAGTTTTCATGCAGATTATAAAGTGAATCTCCCACTCCATAAAAAAAGATCTCTTTGCTCAGGCACAAATTAATGAAAATTAGACTCAGTGCTGTATATTACAGCGTCCCTTTCGAACAGAAAGAACTGGTTAAAGGTTTCCATTAGAAATGATTGGTTTTTTTGTGAAGCTAATAAATCAACATAATGCTAATTCCACAAAGATTCAATATATTGCTCGGACTTCCTAGAAATTAAAAATCTGTTCAATTGAAGGAGAAAATTAAGTGGCTTAGGTAAAAAAGGAGAGTATTTCAGATATTTGTTCTTTAACTTCCTTTTCCTGCTATTCGCTGACCAGGGAGGTGGTGCAGTCCCCATCCCTGGAGGTGTTTAAAAGATGAGTAGGTGAGGTGCTCAGGGATCTGGTTTAGTAGTGGACAGGGAAAGCTGGACTCAATGATTTCAAAGCTCCTTTCCAACCCAGCAATTCTATGCCACCATCCCTCTCTGGGTGTTTGCAAGGATTCGATAACTGCTCCCAATTATCAATGAATTTTTATCCTCGAGTGTAATTAACCTCATCATGCTTTGATTTACAACAACACTGAAATCAGAGCCAGGCTGCAGGAGCTCAGCAGCCAAGGTCTGAGTCTATCTGTGATCAAAGCACCCAGGAGATTATTTCTACCATTATCCTAAATCTCTACCTGCAACCTTACAAGTGATTTGCAGAGAGGGGGTGGACATCAATGTGAAGAGATTGCTAAAAATTGGGCTGTAGGTCCAGTGCACAAATTTCATGCAGAGCTACAGCTCATATTGTGTCTCCTGCTGAGAGAAAGTCAAATAATTCAACGTTAAATTTCCACTCAAATCAGAATAGTAAGTCAGAACCTCAACTCTGCAGTGAAAGGAAATACTCTGCAAACAGTTTCGTATTGTCCTTACACCTCTATTTATGATGAGGGCAGAACATTTCCTGTAGGTCACAATTTTTAGTTTCATTTCATTCTGCTTTTTTTTTGCCCTGGCTTTATCATTTTGACTTTTACATAAGGCACAGCATCCCTGAAGAGTTAAAATAACACAGTTGAAATAAAGCAGCCCGATGATGCCCTTAGGCGCTCGTGCAGAATAAGAATTTAAAAACACAGCAATAGGAAATCCTCCATCAGAAAAGCTCCAGCCCAGCTCTGCTCACCAGCAGGGGCTCCCAGTAACACTCACACAACTTTCCTCATCTACCACCGTGGGCCTGGAGCTCCCTTCAAAAGTTATTCCCACTAAGGAAAGTGTTTCTGGAAATTCAGCTTTTTTAATGCACTGCCATGAAATGTAATCTTTTACCAGTATGAAAGAGAGTAGATTATCTACATCTCCAAGGTCTGTCTGCATTGGTCACTTGGGAGACTGTACGTGCTTATGGAGTGAAGTTTATTGTCCACTGGTTAGAAATTAGGAAGAGGTTCTTCCCCCAGCGGGTGGTGGAGCACTGGAACAGCTCCCCAGGGAAGCAGTCAGGGCCCCTGCTCTGCCAGCATTCCAGAAGCATTTGGACAATGCCCTCAGTCCCACAGGGTGAGTGTTGGCAGTGTCCTGGGTGAGGACAGCAGTTGGACTCGAAGGTCCTTGTGTTTCCCTTCCAACTCAGGCCATTCTATGATTCTATTCTATGAAACACAGTTTGACAAAAAATCCTCTGTGTGAGGATCAGGTCTAAATAAAAGCAACCAATGACTTCACTTGTTCTTAATCATAAAACCATGGAATGGTCTGGGTCAGAAGGGACCTTAAGGCCCATCCAGTTCCAATCCCTCTGCCATGGGCAGGGACGCCTCCCACTGTCAGGACTCTTGTCCGACAGGAACGGTCTCTCAAGCTGAAAAGGAAGTTTGCACATTAAAACTTGGAGGATTAAATAACAGGTCTGTAGGTGACCACAGGGCCTTTGTGCTCTCTCGCTTTTTCTACTTCTTTCATTCTACGTTTCACTTCATAAGAATAGTAAAACTTAGAAGTATTCATGTTCCTGCAAGTCTCCACTACAGTCACACAACCAGGGCAACGAGGCCGGTGGAGGGGATGCAGCACAATGTTAGGAGGATTGGCTGCAGGCTCTGGGGCTGTTTATCCTGGAGAAAAGGAGGCTGAGGGGAGACCTCATCCCTGTCTCCAACTGCCTGAGAGGAGGCTGTGGGGAGGTGGGGGTTGGTCTCTTCTCCCCAGTGACAGGGGATGGGAGGAGAGGAAATGGCCTCAAGTGGCACCAGGGCAGGGTCAGATTGGACATCAGGAAACATTTCTTCATGGAAAGGGTTCTCAGGCCCTGTCAGAGGCTGCCAGGGAGGGGGTGGAGTCCCCATCCCTGGAGGGGTTTAAAAGATGGGTGGATGAGGTGCTCAGGGATCTGGTTTAGCAGTGGACAGGGACAGTTGGACTCAATGATCTCAGAGGTCTTTTCCAACCAGATGATTCTATGATTCTATGACCACAAGACCATTTTGGAGAGAAATCCTGAAGAAGCAAGTGTTTCTTCATCATATAGAGAAATCTTATCTAGATCTCTATACAAGATATAGAGAAATCATGGGGATATTGGCTATATTTTATGCTGCCATATTTTGTACCTTATTACTCTCCTGTGCACCTGGATTTCTCCTTGCAGCACTCCTGAGGCTCCCTCAGCTGCCATAAATACAGGAAAGCAAGCCCTATTGTCTCTATTTTATCATACCAGACCACCCCATTTCTACCAAAGTGGTCCAATTAAGATCAAATTATTTTCTGGAGCTACCTAAAGCCAGACCTGAGAGAGATGTCACCAGAGATGGTCCAAAATACTCTCCAATAGAGCAGGGTTTTCTTTCTTTAACAGAAAATGAGGAACAGGGCTGGAAGAGACCAGCAGGATCACTGAATTTTGCTGCCATTACAACCACTTATTTAATGCAAAAGATTCTTCAGGGAAATGAGCACCCAGCAGCAAGGAGGTCCTTGCTGTCCATATAACAGTGCTCAGCAGCATCAGGACAAGCTGCTGTCACCCAACATAGTGGAGTAAAACCGATCTGGAAACAAGCAGGACCAGTGGTGCCAGGATGAAGGGTTGGGTTAGGAGCCCTGTTAAAGCTCAGGGTCTTGGGACAGTTGGGTTTGGTGAAGCTGCCACAGCCCAAGGTTTGAGGATGGGCCATCACATCCCTTCTCCAGGCTGCCACAAGCCCTGCAGTTCTGAAGATGACGCCAGGACCAGGGCCACCAGCAGCACTGATGAGGAGATGTGTAAGGACAAGGCTATTTTTGGAATAGCCAGGAGGACAGAGAGGAGTTTGCAGATTAAGAAAGGCTTGATGAGCAAACAAGACAAAATCTCTGATCAAAAACAATTTAGGGGGGACTTGTAACATGCCAAGAACTGCTGAGTGCAAAACTGCATCTCTGCAGGGGAGAGGGCTGACCCCATCTGTGGGTCCTGACCCCTTTATGTCCAGAAAGGCTCTTCAGCCCTCCTCAGCTATGGAAAACACTGCAAACGTGTGAAAACAGCTGTTCTAGCTAAAAGCAACATAACTCTGAGCCTTATCCCCACCATCCGCTGCTCCTGGTTTGCCTTCCCAGTCATTACTCTTCATTAATCCTTCTGCCCTGTTCATCAGGCTGAGAATTCCTCCAGAGGCTTTGAATTAAGTAGGTGGTCTCCTTTAAGGATGGAGCTGGAACTGAATAAATTGGGAGAGTGCACTAGGAGAGCAGGGACGATGCGCAGCGCCGCATCCTCATTTATCTGATTCAAAGTTTGTTTGTCTGGGTTTGTTTTTTTTTTTTCACAGAAGTCTCAGCTGTTTAATTCTTTCCCCGTGGGCAAACTCCAGAGGTAATGGACAAAATGCCAGAGTGAACACAGAAAAATGATGACATCCCCCAACAGAATAAATACATTTTTTTTCTTTAACAAAAATAAAGAAATAAATAGAATTAGGAGTGGCTCTGCAGGCTGAAGATGTGCTCAGCCACCCAAGTGGAAGCAGGCTGAGAACACTGCACAAAACCTCTCTAGGAGCCAAAAAAGAGCAAGAGGAGCAAATGAGTTTGCAGTAGGAAAATGTGTCTGATGCAGCACGATTTTACAGGCACTGACTGTACTTGTGGGATGGGGTAGGATGGTGGAGAGTGAATTTATAAAGGTTTTCTGTGCTCTAAAACACTGGGGAGACACAGAGGATGCTCTGCCTGTGCCAACAGCATCCACAGAGCAGCAGTGTGGGCAATGAGAGGGGTAGAAATGAGGTTATTGCTACCAGGACGTGGTTGCCCCACGCAGAGGTGGGGAACTGGGGGAGAACAATGCCAGGATCAGTGTCTAAGGGGCACTGGTGCCCGTGGTCCTGTCTCACTGTCACTTGGGGGTGAAGGTATCCCTATGGCTCCTGGCACTCCTCATCCACTTATACCAAGAAGGGGACTGTGGGTTCTTGACTAGACAGCAAGATGGACACTAAAGCTGCAGATTGAGGTGGAAATCAGTGGAAATCGGTGTTGGGGCTGTGCACAACTCACAAGAGGCAGTGACTCCTCGAGTGTGAAAGCATGGAAGTCAGAAGTGCCAACCTTTCCAAAAATCACATGGCAGCTCTGCAGGAAATGTGGCCTCAATGCAAAAGTTGGCCCCTTCCTTCTATAGAAAGAAGCAAAACCAGACCAAAAGGCAGCTTTTTTTCTGAAGGTGGTGGAAATGGCCAAAGAGCAGGTCCAAAGGAGCAGCAGAAGCATCACTGTCATTACAAGGTAGGGTTGTGGCTCTTGCTGTGAAAGTTTCCCATCAGGACTGGGACATTTATGATGAAAAGCTCTTGGTCTCCCCATTGTTTTGGCTCCTGGCTCTCATCCTACAGCTCAAATACCAAGAAGGAACAACCCAAAAGGGATGGTCTGTGCTCAGCAGCACAGAAAGGAAAACATTGGGCTAAGAAACAAACAAGAATTACTGAAGGCATAAGAGATGGACAAACGTTCTGCATGATGGACTGCCTGAGTGGAAAGAGTGCTCACACCAGGCCCTGACTAAACCTCAGCAGAAAATAACTCTGATTACTATGGGGTGGGGAAGGGAAGAGGGTTCTTTCCCCTCTCTACAGCCAAATATAGAGCAGCAATAACAACGATCCTTTTCCTACATTGCTTGATCCTTCTTAGACATCACTTCCCACCTTCCTCCTTGCCAGAGAGCCCCTTTTATAGCTCCTGCCCTTTTCAGCTCTCCTGACCCATCTTGTCCTCTTGAACTGGTTCTTTGAGCCTGCAAGCGAGCACCCTGTGTTGTCACCAGGTCAGTGGGGAGGAGCCTGGACACTTGCACGGACAACGGGAAACCACCCAAGGAGCTCCTTGATTCTTTTTGCCCAGGTGACCAAGAGGGCCAATGGCATCTTGGGCTGTGTCAGACACAGCGTGGGCAGCAGGAGCAGGGCAGGGATTGTGCCCCTGCACTGGGCACTGGGGAGGCCACCCCTCGAGTGCTGGACTCAGTTCTGGGCCCCTCACTCCAAGAAGGACCTTGAGGGGCTGGAGAGCGTCCAGAGAAGGGACCGGAGCTGGGGAAGGGGCTGGAGAACAGGGGTTGTGGGAGCAGCTGAGGGAGCTGGGGCTGTTTATCCTGGAGAAGAGGAGGCTGAGGGGAGACCTCATCCCTGTCTGCAACTGCCTGAGAGGAGGTTGTGGGGAGGTGGGGGTTGGTCTCTTATCCCCAGTGACAGGGATGGGAGGAGAGGAAATGGCCTCAAGTGGCACCAGGGCAGGGTCAGATTGGACATCAGGAAACATTTCTTCATGGAAAGGGTTCTGAGGCCCTGTCAGAGGCTGCCAGGGAGGGGGTGGAGTCCCTATGCCTGGAGGGGTTTAAAGGCTGGGTGGATGAGGTGCTCAGGGATCTATTTAGTATTGGGCAGGTACTGTTGGACTCGATGATCTCAGAGGTCTTTTCCAACCAGATGATTCTGTGTTGCCCTGACCCCAGTGTTTGTGGCACAGGGAATTGAGTTTCACTAGAAAAATACTTCTCTATTGTTGTACGCTGAGTTGCTGGTGGAACTTCACATTGGGAGGAGATTGCCTGTAAAGCAGTAATTATATCACATTCTTCACTATACTGGGAACAGGGTCACCATTGCCTGGTGAGGAGAAGGAGCAATTTGTACCCAAAACTGAACATTACTCCATACATATGGAGTAGGTGGCTAGGTTCTTCTTGGTAATCTCAATGAGGCTGCAGTTACAGAAGGTGAATCTAGGAATTTCATTTTCCAAGAGTATTTCATTTTCCAAGGATCACAGACCACAGAGCTGCCTTCCAGATAAAGAAGCCAATGCCAGTGTCCAGGGTCAGATTTCTAAGGGATTAAGGATCTGACCAAGAGGAAGCAGGAGGGGAAAAAGTAAAATAATCCCTGAGCCACAAGGCTAGATGATGAATCATTCACAAACTATCTGTTAAAAACCCAGAGGATTTGTTTACCTCCTGTTCCTGAGAGTTATACAGTGATGTCACCTTGAACTCAGAGGGAAAAAAAAGCTACATTAGCACAAAAAACATTGTTATTTGTCACTGTAAAGCACATCCAGCCTTGTCACTTTGTTCATACCTTCACTTTTACTTGCAAATTGCTTAACCAGGTTTTTATTCCCTTCGAACTCACAGTCTGTTGTACCCAAGACTCAGACCAAGGTCTTGTCTCCCTCTCACTTTATGCACCAGCACACTTTGGCCGCGCTCCGGGTCTGCAGCCACACACGTTCTCCTGATGCACTCTGGCAGCAGCCAGAACGCTTTGGGAGTTATTGCTGAGCATTAAGCAACTGCAATTTAAATTCACAAAGTGAGGAGCAAGAGTTCTGTGGTATTGGAAGAGAGTAATTTAGAATACATGCTAGCAAAGCATCCGCATTGCACTGTCTCGTCACGCCGCTCATTGGAATTAAATGATTATTTCTATTCCATAGATCGTGTATTACTTTACTAAAGCTTTCTGTTAATGAGCCTTTACAAATTCACAGGGAGAGGTCTTATCTTCATTCCTTAAATTGAAGAGAAACAACTTAATGTTATGGCAAACAACGGATGGACTGCGAGGGAGTTCGCTGTGTGGAGACAAAGACTGGAAACCTCTCCCTTCGCGGTTCTGCTTTGTGCTGCTCATCAGGATCATAACTCTGTATGAGCACGGCCACGGATGAAGAGTGGATGTGGGATCAGGGCACAAAAGGTTAATTAAAACTCTCAGACAAGAACAAGGAAGACAATTGTAAAGCAACCCCAAGTAGCAGAGCTACCTTGAGCTGTATGGAATACTCTGCAGCCGGTCTTTGCTAAATGAAACACTATTTTCACATTGTTTTTCTCACTGCAGGATTTGCTGCATCGTTGTTTTCCTTCCATTCCAATATTTTGCTGGACTTCCTGGGCTCCTTGCAGTGCCTTTTGTTCCCCCCCCCCCCTTTTTTTGGCTGCGTTTTGCTGAGCTAAATCACTGCAGGGACTCTGCCAGCCGCTCACTTTGTGTTTATGGCTACGTGCCTCCTGCTAAGGACATTGGGCATATTTTGAGATCCGTCTTTCAAAAGCCCTAACCAGCTGTCATCTCGGCATTTCTCTTCTCCAACCAATCTCCTTCCCTACCTCCAGACACACAAACTCTCAGACAATCTGTTATAGAACTGTCCCTTGGTCCTCTGCTTCACAGTGCCCATCCCCATCACAGGAAGATGCCACGGAGCTAAAAAAGCTTTTGGTTTTCCCTTTTTTTTTCAACGTTAAAGGCTGTGCAGAAAGCCTGGGCTCTCCATTAACACAGGGATTATTATGGTCTCCCAAAGCCACATCAGCACAAGGTGCCAGGGAAGGATCTATTAACAGGGGGACCATCATGATCTCCCCACACCAGGCCACCACAGGGGGCCAGGGAAGGGTCATGGAATCGTTTGGTTGGAGAAGACCTCTGAGATCATCGAGTCCAACTGTACCTGTCCACTACTAAACTAAACCATAACTCTGCTCCCCTGGTGATAACACCTATCACATCCAGCTCCCAACACCAGCAGTTTTTGCCTCCTGCCCCAATCAACACAGTCGGAGAGGGAGGGTCTTTTGGTGTCTGCACAGCAAACTGGAGACTGACAGATCTCCCCAGGTAAATTCAAAGGAGAGTTTGATTTGGGCACAGCCAAAATAACAAATCAGATACTCAGGTTCACTCCCAGTTGCAACTTCTCAAGGGTGCAAAAAGCAGCCCTCAATCTGTTCAGACCCCAGTCTGATATCCTGAATCCAAAAAAAGGCAGCTGAACAAAAAACAACACCGCTCGGATTGGATCCCATGCACCACAGCACCATGGAAAAGAGATATAGGGAGAAGTCAGAGAGGAAAATAAGAGCAGCGTGGAGGAAGAGAAAAATAGTCACCACTCCATGAGGGCACAGCAGTTCCTCTGGAAAACCTGGTCTTCAGGAGCACATGGTCCTGTGGTTCTTCTGCAGCACACGTTCAGGCAGGTCCCACGGGGTGGTGGGTGAGCCTGGTGCCTTCTAGGCAGGGTCTACTTACAGGGCAAGCCCATGCTACATTGCCATATGAAGGGATGGTCCTGTGTGCTTGTGCTGAAGCTCCTAGGAGAAGCTTCTGGAATTGTGGTTGGGGGCTCCTGGGCTGGGGCAGTGCTTGCTGCTGCACCTCCTCCTCCCCCTCCTCCTTCTCCTCCTCTCCCCCTGCATCAGCACAGTCAGCACATCTCTTAACGAGTAGATTCAAGCGGTCTTTAAGACAACAATACCAGCAGAGTCAGTCTTCACACCCACCCCACACCATCCCTGCAGGGCTGAGTGGAAATCACTTTTTAGATCTTTCTCTTTGGAGGTTTCCTTTTTTTTTTTTCCCCATCCTCAGCCTTAATTCTGGCAACACAAAGCTCATCCCTTATGCCAAGTGAGCAATCCCAAAAGAGAAACCTGAAGCGTTTCGGGCACCCAAAAATCAAGTGCTTTGCAGGCCACCATTGAATATTAAGACTGAATCACTCCCAGAGTACTGAAATCCTACCTAAACCATGTAGGACTGAGACTTCCCTACATTTCCATTTCCAGTATCTCAAAGGGGCCTAGAGGAAAGCTAGGCTAGGAATTTTTACAAGGGCTTGGAGTGACAGGACAAGGAGGAATGGCTTTAAAATGGAAGGGGGAAGATTTAGATGAGACATTAGGAAGAAACTCTTCACAACGAGAGTGGAGAGGCCCTATCACAGGTTTCCCAGAGCAGTGGTGGCTGCCCAGTCCCTGGAGGTGTTCAAGGCCAGGTTGGATGGGGCTTTGAGCCCCCTGATCCAGTGGGAGGTGTCCCTGTCCATGGCAGGGAGGTGGAACTGGATGGGCTTTGAGGTCCCCTCCAACCCAAACCATTCTATGATTCTGTGATTCTATGATAATGTTTAATTATGGCATCGCTTTCATTCTATCACAAGAAGTCTTTTTTGTACTGATGCAAACTTAATCCAACAACCAGGAATTTACTGCCTCTACTTTAGGCTCTAAAAAGACTTTATTTTTTAATAAAACCATATGTTGCAATCTGCTGTTAAGCAGGGCCTCCCCACTAGGCCACTCACAATCAATGCTAAACAATCCCAGTATATCTAAAATCCTGCCCCAGCTTGTTTTCCAAAGGAGTGAGAGTCTCTGTGGGATCCCATCAGCCAGATGGAGACAGCTACCATGTGGGCACCAGCAGAGAGACTCCAGCAGCGTGGGAGGAACGAGTCCCTTCCAGCATATGGTCTGTCTCTGCCTGGAGCAGAAATCCAAAGCAGATCAGGTGAATCAGAACCCAAAAATTAACCCCTATTCTCTGCCACATCTACGAAAGGAGCTGGGGCTGTCTTGGCGTGGCAAGGAAGCCTGCAGCCCACGGCTCAGCCAGACACATCCTACACACCAGGAGAAATCCCTGCAGATGAATGAAAGCATTAAAGGAGACTGGTCCCCAGGTCCATGGGAAGCAAGAGGGATGCACCAAAGTCACCCAGTACAAGATGCTCACACACCTTCGCTGCATCGGTGCAAAGGGCATTTCCTTTGATTTACCAGGGAATGGCAACAAAACCAGAAAAACAGCTAAACAGAATCATAGAATCATGGAATGGTTTGGGTTGGAAGGGACCTCAAAGCCCATCCAGTTCCACCCCCTGCCATGGGCAGGGACACCTCCCACTGGATCAGGGGGCTCCAAGCCCCATCCAACCTGGCCTTGAACACCTCCAGGGATGGGGCAGCCACCACTGCTCTGGGCAACCTGGGCCAGAGCCTCTCCACCCTCACCATAAAGAATTTCTTCCTAATATCTCATCTAAATCTTCCCTCTTCCAATTTAAAGCCATTCTACCTTGTCCCATCACTCCAGGCCCTTGGAAAAAGCCCCTCCCCAGCTTTCCTGCTGCCCCTTTCAGTCCTGGGAGGCTGCTCTAAGGTCTCCCCAGGGCCTTCTCTTCTCCAGGCTGAACAACCCCAACTCTCTCAGCCTGTCCTCACAGCAGAGGTCCTCCAGCCCTCAGATCATCTCTGTGGCCACCTCTGGACTCTCTCCAACACTTCCATCTCCTTCTTAAGCTGGGTTTCCAGAACTGGACACAGGACTCTCATGAGAGCTTAGTAGTTGGGGAAAATCACCTCTCTCTAAATGGTTCGCTCTGCTCTTGCTCTCCACTAACAGCTACCTGGGTATGCTGAAATACATCTTAATGAATATTACAAGGGAGATATCACAGGGCCAGAGGTGGAGCTCAAAGTGATGCAGAACAGACTCCAGGAGCAGAGGGAAAGCCATGAAAAGCAAGCACTTCCAAGTCCTAAAGCTCAGAGGGGATTCAAGGAAAGAAGGACCCCCAGGAATGGGGCTGAGGAGCAGCAGTTTGGCTTTGACTCCCCTGCAGCATCTGAAACCTTCCCCTCCCTAAATCCTGCTTCCTCCAAACGCTGAGCAACAAACAAAAACCATTTTGCCTTCCTAGGTTTGTCTACACTGTGAGCGCTTCTCCATTTGTCAGGATTTAAAGCTAATCAACAGATTTTACTCCCTTCTATTTCTTTAAACTGCACAATCTATTTATAGCCATCTGCTTCTTTTTGGGTAGGAAAAAAATGAACCCTCCAGCACATCCTTTTGGTGCTGATCTTTGGTGATTGATACAAATCCCCTCAATCCTAACCTCTCTGTTTGCAACAATTCATTCCATTCATCATTAAGGTTGAGTCTTATGAAACCAACTTGGTTATCCCAGATAAGTTCCTCAACTTTGTCAAAACCCAACCAGCCTGTCAAATATATCACAGGGCCTGTCTGTCAAATTGTCTTGGTTGAGGTGTTCAGGAGATGAATAAATACTTTATTTTTTGGTGAATTGTTTGCTGTCAGAAACCCAAAGCCTTTTCCAGCAGCTCTGCTTGGATTTTTTTCCACTCTACCTGCTAGGAGGACACCAAGATCCCACAAAACTTCTGAGCTACACAAGGATGAATTATAGATTATGAAAGGCAATCTCTGAGTGAATTGGGAGATTGTGATGTGGAGGTTACAAATCACCTTCTAATCAATGTAGAAGGGTGACTCTGGTACTTATGGGGAATGTGGTAGCACAGGTCTCTGTCAGTACATCCACCCTCACCTCCCGCACTGGTGTTGGGCTGATAGTTGGACTTGATGACCTTAGAGGTCTTTTCCAACCTTAATGACTCCATGACTCCATAAATACATCCTAAATTTGAGGGGTACCCTCCTGCACCTCCTCACTGATGGCGACTTCTGTAGAGTCCTGCAATTATTATCATCTTGTTTGCTGTTGGCCCATTAACAAAACTAAATTTAGAGGTGGGGTAAATCAATCCAGATCAGCCACTTAACCCACATGAGATCACGCAGCAAATTGATATGAGAACTGGGATTAGGGCTGTTGCTCTCCCATCCTCATATCTAAGAGCACCTAAAGACAGAGGATCCAGATCAAGAACACTTTTTAGAGGAAATGGGATTGTGATGGGCATATTAATCCCTCAGCTTTCATTTGAATTTCATGGGAGCTTTCCACTCATTAAAAATGACTCCAGCATTTCCTAAACTAACTGAAGTTGTCTTTATTAATAACATAGTCACATCCATGGAGTATCAAAACACGTTACTTGCTCCATTATTGCCAGTATTGTTTGTTTCATTTATATGAAAGTGTCCATAATTGGCAATATTTCCATAAATTAGTTGATATCGTGCTAACAAAATGTTACAGCTTGGCACAAATGAAAAGATTTATGTCTACAAAGTCTCAATTCATCTTGAAGTTTAATTATAAAAATGTATTGTTAACTTTCTCTGCTTTTTCCTCAGTAAATGCCCCAAGACAAGAAATAATTATCATAAGATACAAGCGTGGCTCCCGGAGGTAACCAGCACAAGGGTTATTTATCAGCTAATAGGGTATCTTAGCAATTGGTATCATGCAAATCCCTCATCATTATGGAGGTTTAATTTGCACCTTTCATTTCTTTTTCTTTTAGTAATGCTTTGCTAAATCCATTTCAGATGCTGAGTGTTATCTGTTATCACAATAATTGTACCTCTGATTAATTCCTTTTTTTGACGGATGACACTGCCAAGAAAACAGCTTCTCACTTAATAACACAAAGGGACCAGGGTTTTGCAATGCTTTCCTGCAATTCAAAAATCATCTTAATGAATATTTTCCCCAAGTGATTGGGCATTTTGATCTTTGGGGGGGGGTCTCTGCAGCTCAGCAGTTCTCACCCCTCCTTCCAGCAGTCCGAATATTACAAGCTGTCAGTTCTTCTCCTCTTGGAGAAGGTACAAAATCAATGTTCTCTTGCTGACAGCATTAACCCCTCCAGGCAGGATAATGCCAATCCCCTTGATATTAGCTGTGGGACTCCCAAAACTCCAAGTGAACTGCCCTCCAACTGCCCAGCTCAGACCCATTTTACACCTAAGGGCTGAAATGAAGGAACCGGCGTTCAAGCAATCATCTCAGCATGGGCTGCCAAAGCCAATCAAAAGATTATCAGGGCTTTGTGCTGGCTGATGGCATGGCTATTTCTTCCTTACCCTGTTTCTTCACAGGCAATATTTGGAAAACAGGATGATATTTTAGCTTTAAAAAAATAAGTCAGCTTTTTGAGGTTGTGAGTCCCCTGACCCAGTGGGAGGTGTCTCTGTCCACGGCGGGGGGGCTGGAGCTGGATGAGCTTTAAGATCCCTTCCAAACCAAACTATTCCATGATTCTATGACTTTATGATGCTATGATTCTCTTCCACTACACAGCAAACTTTGCAAAACCCTCAGTGATTCAACAGTGATGCCACATGAGCAAACGCTGCTCACTGTGAACGTGGTTACACCCCAAAAATTGTCAATCTGTCACTTGTGAAGACCTCACCTAGCTTCACACTTGGCCCAAAACACTTAGGAGAAGTCAAGCTCCATGCTCACTGCTCTTGTGGCCTGCCCAAGCCAAGCAGAGCCAGCTCACAAACATCTACAGGAGCTTCAGGTCCAGGTTCCCTTTGGGCATAAGCAGCACACTGGACTCTATGGAGCACAGAAGGCAGTCTTTCCAGTGTCCCATATGGAAAACCCTGCTTACAGTTCATAGGCAGTGCAAGAAGATTCAGGCTGGAGATGAGAATGGCCCCAGTACAGCTCCTCTCCAACTTCTCCAATGCATCCCAGACCATGGGCATCCAACATTTCTCTGCTCTGGTGAGATCTCTCCTGGAGCCCTATGATCAGTTCTGGAGTTGTCAGCACAGGAAGGACCTGGAGCTGTTGGAGTGAGTCCAGAGGAGGCCACAGAGATGATCCAAGGGCTGGAGCACCTCCCATATGGGGACAGACTGAGAGAGTTGGGGTTGTTCAGCCTGGAGAAGAGAAGGCTCTGGGGACACATCAGAGCAGCCT
Organism: Tapera naevia; assembly: GCA_033556795.1. Taxonomy (NCBI): domain Eukaryota; kingdom Metazoa; phylum Chordata; class Aves; order Cuculiformes; family Neomorphidae; genus Tapera; species Tapera naevia. Next base: position 1,149,747 of record JAUMJJ010000307.1, read on the forward strand.
CCCAGGACTGAAAGGGGCTCCAGCAAAGCTGGGGAGGGGCTTTTGATCAGGGAGTGCAGGGACAGGATGAGGGAAATGGTTTTGAGCTGAAAGAAGGTGATTGAGATGAGATCTTAGAAAGAAATGTTTTCCTGTCAGAGCAGCGGTGGCTGCCCCATCCCTGGAGGTGTTCAAGACCAGGTTGGATGGGGCTTGGAGCCCCCTGATCCAGTGGGAGGTGTCCCTGCCCATGGCAGGGATTGGACTGGATGGGCTTTGAGGTCCTTTCCAACCCAAACCATTCTATGATTCTATGATTTCCCACTGCCACCTGGAACCTCCATACAGCATCAGCCAACAGAGAAATCAAACATCCATCAGTAATACACACCACAAACAGCTATGCATTTCCCAGTATAAACCTAGTGCAGTTTGCACCATTATTTCCAATTCTTGACCACAATTAGCTGCAGACCTAAGCTGTCCATGCCCACCACCAGCCATTCTCTAGCTCGGCGCAGATGCTCGGACCATATTGCTGTCAGCATTGTTTCCCATCCTGATATTGTATCCTAATGAAGCATTTAATGTGCCAATTTACAGTGTGGATGGGCTGACATCTTCATATGGAGCAACACTGCAAACCGTGGTGTCTGAAACACCAGCCTGGGTGCTGACTTGCTGCTCAAAGAGGGGTTTCTTCACAGGATAAAAAGGACATCAAAGCACTGGAGAGTGTCCAGAGGAGGCCCCAAAGCTGTGGAAGGGTCTGGAGGGGAAGTGTGTGAGGAGAGGCTGAAGTGCCTTGGGCTGTTCAGCTGCAGAAGAGGAGCCTGAGAGGGGATCTCAGAGCTGTTTGTGCCTTCTCCCAAGGGAGGGAGGGGAAACAGGGGCTGAGCTCTGCTCTCTGGGGACCTGGGACAGGACTGGAGGCAATGGCAGGAAGATGTGCCAGGGCAGGGGGAGATTGGACATTGGGAAGAGGTTCTTCCCCCAGCGGGTGGTGGAGCACTGGAACAGCTCCCCAGGGAAGCAGTCAGGGCCCCTGCTCTGCCAGCATTCCAGAAGCATTTGGCCACTGCCCTCAGTCCCACGGGGTGAGTGTTGGCAGTGTCCTGGGCAGGGACAGCAGTTGCACTCGATGGTCTTTGTGGGGCCCTTCCAACTCAGGTAGTTTTATGATTCTAGGATTCTTTCTATTTTCTCCCCAGGAGAGATGGACCATCCCCCAGGAAGCTTTTGGGACTTGCTGCATCCCCAGGGTGTTTGTCACACACCTTCCAGCCCACACCAGCAGCACACAGGAGACCAAGGCTGCCACGTTTGCTCTTCAAAACTCTCTTTTAATGCCCAACTTCAGCAAACCATTCCAGTTATGAACAGACTTTGCTGATGCTTCACTTTTCTTCAGCTGAAGGTCATTTTACTACACGTAATGAGAAGAAATGTGGCTATGGGTTTAACATCAAGAATAGAGGTCAGGACTCCTGGATTTCTATTTCCAGCTCTCACAGAAATTCAGGGTATGCCCTAAACAAGTCATTTGGACCTGATTGTCTGAGAGCCCACAAGGGCTCCAAGAGACTTGTGGAGGCTCAGCACTTCTGAAAATCATAACCTTGCTTTGTGCCTCAGTTAATCCACCTGCACAAGGGCATTGTGCTGCCTCAGCAGGAACACAGAGAGCCTTTTCAAGGCTTGTAAAGCTCCAAGATCATCTTTGGAAAAAAAAAAAAGGTGGCATAAACGTATAAAGCACTGTTAAGACACGGTCGCACTTGCACACTATATAACCTCCTTGGCAGGTTTTTCAGAGGCTTTCACCCTTGGCTCTGCTGCCTAAATTCCAGCCACAAAGCCATAACATGGGAGCCACAATCACAAACCATCAGTAACTCTATGATATTATTTTTTTTTTAACTCTACAAAGCTGAATATTCATGGCAAATAGGGAGGTACACTTAGAAATAAGCTGAAAGAGGGGAGATTGAGATGAAGTCTTAGGAAGAAATGTTTTCCTGTGAGGCTGGGGAGGCCCTGGCCCAGGTTGCCCAGAGCAGTGGTGGCTGCCCCATCCCTGGAGGTGTTCCAAGGCCAGGTTGGATGGGGCTTTGAGGCCTCTGATCCAGTGGGAGGTGTCCCTGCCCATGCAGGGGGGTTGGAACTGGATGAGCTTTGAGGTCCCTTCCAACCCAACCCATTCTGTGATTCTATGAATTCAAGGATATAATTTTTACAGGCTGACAAAGACAACTCTGTGATAGTGATTCCTTTTGACACAACTGTAAGTGCACAGCCGGCAGCGTCCGAGTTTGGCTTTTGCTAATGCAGAAATGATTCATATTTTTGACATCACTATCAGATAGAGGGATATAAACTTATCCTGTAAGAGAATATATAGCATGAGTCATCCTTTTTCTTTCTTTGAGACATTTGTTCAGTGTTCTTAACATAATTGTGCCTGTTATTTCTACGAGTGGTATTCAGAAAGACAGACAGAATAATTAAGTTCTTTGAAGACTCCTGCTCTGCCTGTAACTCCTCCCATGGTGAACTGGAAACAGCACAAACACGAAACCTCCAGGCAGGACAGCAGCTTCTCCTCACATTTTGTACTTTCATCAGTTCACTCTGTGTCTAATGATGTTACATTGCTTAATACTGTAAACCAAAACATATTTAAGATACTCAAAATCTGTGACGTTAATTCTTGACATCATAGAATTATTAAGGTTGGAAAAGACTTCCAAGCTCACCCAGGCCAACCATCAGCCCATCCCCACCGTGCCTACTAAACCCTGTCCCCAAGTGCCACATCTACACATTTCTTGAGCACCTCCAGGGATGGAGATTCCCCCACTGCCCAGGGCAGCCTCTGCCAGGGTTTCCCCACTCTGTCAGTAAAGAAACGTTTCCTAATATCCAATCGAAACCTCTCCTGGCACATCATCACACAACAAAAACAACTGTATGAGAATTCCCAACAAGGATCTTCTGGGACCATTGTAAAGACTCCTAAAATTTAGGAAAGGTGGGTGGTTCAGGTAATGACATGGTTAGGAGACTGTGGATGGGCAGGTGTAGATGCACAGATGAGCCCTGCTCCACTTTTTAGGGGTGTGATAATGCTGCTCGCTCCAGAATGAAGGCCGAGCTCGGTGGTTACTGAACTGGACACCCTTGGAATCCTTCTGTGCACGTCTTAATGCTCAGAACCTTTGGCTTTTCTTCCAAAAATACTTAAAACACAGGAACCAATCCCTTGCAAAGATGCACAGTGATGCTGGAAGCATAAAACATTGGGAGTAAATCAAGGCAAGAGCAAACTAACTGAATGACTCCTTTAGAAACTTTCTCTCCAGTCCCAAATTTCCACAACCCATTGAACAGGAACTCATGCCAGAACTTCCATTAAAAGAGATATCATAAACAAATCTTTGTTTGAGGGATGTTGGCTTTTTTTTCCCCCTTCTGTTTCACTGCGACCACTATTCATAGCCCACTTCTCACCTTCAAAGCACATTAATTCTCAGAATGTTCTCGTGATGTAAATGATTATTAGCCTCATTTTATGGATGAGGAAAATGAGGCAGAGAGGTTAACTGACTTGCCCATAGGCCCAGCTCCATACATATATAAAGGAAGATATAGAGAGATGTTTTACATTTATTAGTTTTAATATCCTCTCAAATCCTGCAGACTTGGACTTGTGGTAATTAAGGCAACTGGCTTTAAGAGGCAGTGATGTACAAGGAAAGGAACCAAGGCAGTTCTTTAAAACTGCTATAAAAGACTTCTAAAATAACTTTCTTGTGATGTACAGGCATGACCAGACTGGGAAGATTTTTATCCCTGCTCATTTTGGATTGTGGATTTGACCTGCCAGGTGCTGGGGGGCTCAGGACCAACCTTCAACAGGTTTCCTGCATAGGAAGGACATGGGAAAGCACTGCTTCATCATGCCTTGAGGATAATCTGAGGGCTGGAGCCCCTCTGCTATGAGGACAGGCTGAGAGAGTTGGGGTTGTTCAGCCTGGAGAAGAGAAGGCTCTGGGGAGACCTTAGAGCAGCCTCCCAGGACTGAAAGGGGCTCCAGGAGAGCTGGGGAGGGGCTCTTGATCAGGGAGGGCAGGGATAGAATGAGGGGGAAGGATTTTGAGGTGAAAGAGGGGAGACTGAGATGAGATCTTAGGGAGAAATGTTTTGCTGTGAGGGTGGGGAGGCCCTGGCCCAGGTTGCCCAGAGAAGCTGTGGCTGCCCCATCCCTGGAGGTGTTCAAGGCCAGGTTGGATGGGGCTTGGAGCCCCCTGATCCAGCGGGAGGTGTCTCTGCCCATGGCAGGGGGGTTGAAATGGATGGGCTTTGAGGTCCCTTCCAACCCAAAGCATTCTGTATTTAAATGATTCTATGATCATGGGAGCCCTTCAGAGAGGCATCTCCTGCACTTTTGAAATGGGAGAGAACAGTCCCCAAATCGACACTTTTCTGCATGTTGACTCTTCCTGAGCTGTATCAGTTAAAGCATGCCATGAAAAATCAGAATTCGTTGTATAATCTACTGAGTGTGTGTGAGCACCTCTACCAAAAATCACCTGAAGATCTTCTTAATTTCAGACTCTATAAAAACAATTTGTGATTTTAATGTAGAAATTCCCAGAAGGGCAATAGAACAGTTATCTACTTCCAAAAATCAAACTAATCATAAGCTAAAATCAAGTTGCTTTTATGGCTAATTTCCTCCAGCTGCAACCAGTGCACGAGAAATATCACTGAAAAAATACTTTGGTTGTTAAAACAACCCATAAACCTCTAACAGTGCCTTTCAGATCCTTGTCTCAATGAGTACCATTACAATGGAGTAAGAAGCTAGGGAGGACAGAGACCCCTACAAATGGATCAGGGTGTTATGATTGGTTCTTTACCTTCCCAGGAGATGGTTTATGGACATTTTCAGTACTGGCCTCCCCTTCTGATCAGGGAACTTTGTACAGAGTATTGTGTGCACAAATCTTATGAGGAACAGCTGAGGGAGCTGGGGCTGTTTATCCTGGAGAAGAGGAGGATGAGGGGAGACCTCATTGCTCTCTGCAGCTCCCTGTAGAGAAGGCTGAAGCAAGGAGGGTCTTGGTCTCTTCTCCTAAGTGATGGGACAAGATGAAATGGCCTGAAGTTGCACCAGGGGAGGTTCAGATAGGATATTAGGAAAAATTTCTTTACTGACAGAGTGGTGAAGCCCTGGCAGAGGCTGCCCAGGGCAGTGGGGGAGTCTCCAGCCCTGGAGGGGTTCAAAAAGAGTGTGGCCGTGGCACTTGGGGACATGGTTTAATGGGCACAGTGGGGTTGGACTGATGGTTGGACTGGATGAGCTTAGAGGCCTTTTCCAACCTTTATGATTCTATATTCCCAGGGGTACCAGCTGTCCCCTGGAGAGCCACAACTGTGTCAACCCTGCACTCCCTCCAGGCAAGATTAAAATATTCGCTAAAGAGATGACTTAAGTAGTTATTAAACCTGAAGACACAAATCTTGTGCCTGGAAATGCCCAAGAATCAAATTGATGAAGTCTTGGCTGGTATTTTGAGGACACATCTCTACCTGGTTACATTATTCTGGAGGCTCTGCTTTGGACCACTGCCAGTAATTGGACACTGGGTAGTACTAATTTTTTCTCTAATCAGGTCTGTCTGATCTTTCATATTATATTTTACAAAGTCAGTCTGCAAACAGGAACAGTGAGAGACAACAATGGGCAGTCAATGCCTTTGCCACTTCGTGCTGTTTTACTGTCATCACTAGCAAAGCCCTTGCTTCGGAAAGAGCTGAAACTGGCATTCAGACTGAAAAAGAGAAACTTTTTGAGCAATGCAACCAGAAGCCCTAGGAATGATTGTTCTGTAAAAGCACATAACCCATTTCATCTCCTCTCGTGAACTGCCTGCACCTCTTCTTACATTAACAACACAAGACATTTGGAGAAACTCACAGCCTGCCTCCTGTCTTTATATTCAGAAGCAGAAACAGAGTACGTGGTGCTCTGCCTCCTCTCAAGCATAGAAATGAAATACAGCTCTCATGTACAGCTTATAATAAGCTGCTTGAACTCAGCATCAGCTGCCTGCTGCTCCCTAGACCTCTAAAAGGAGTCACACAGCAAAAGCCCAACTGTCCACTGGTGCAAAACAAGTAATTCTGTTCAGTGTCTCTATTCAAGCCCATCAAAGGCAAAGTGCTTCTGACTGGACTGCGTGAAGGTGTTTTAAGCACACAATCCCAGTAAGATCTGCAGATACAAATGTTGGGAGTGTCCTGTGTAGGGACAGGAGTTGGAGTCGATCCTTTTGGGTCTCTTCCACCCCAGGTGATTCTATGGTTCTGTGATATCCAAGTGGAAGGAGAAAGTCTTCCTCAGGGAGGTCACGTAGGGAAGCATCTTCCACCAGACTGGGTGGCTCAGTGTGACCACAGACATGATCTCACCTAAAAGTAGTGATTTCCTGCAAATGGTTTTGTAAGCCCTGCTTTTATAATTACAGGGTTTCTAATACTCTGTAATCTGATTTCTCAATGCAAGCTCTAGAATAAATTAATTACACAGTGCCTGACCCACAGCCCCTGGTCTGATCACCCCAATGTCAGCGTTCCCTTGTATTTGGAAGATGTAGTTGCTATTTGATAAGGCTCCTGCTCCCCACTAATTGTCCCTTGTAATAAGCTTTCATGAAATTTAATTTCTTTAATGCATTTCTCTGATGTGACTGATTTGGACACTTGGCTTGGTGTCAGCATTTATTAGAACTCCTGCTCTGCTTGGCTGTTTCCCTTTTAAACATAAAAGTAGTAGTGGTGTTCAAATGAGTACAGAGCATCGATGGAAATGGTTTGGAGCAAGTCTGTGAGAGAGGGACAAATCAGAGTGGCCCCAGTTTGATGCAAAGCCCTTCTCCACCACAGCAGAAACACCTTCTCCTATACATTATCATACAGTCATAAAGTCATAGAATGTCCTGAGTTGGAAGGGATCCACAAAGATCATCCAGTCCAACTCCTGTCCCTACACAGGGCACTCCCAACACTCATCCCGTGGGGCTGAGGGTGTTGGCCAAATGCTTCTGGCATATTCTCAGGCTGTAACTGCTTCCCTGGGGAGCTGTTCCAGTGCTCCACCACCCTCTGGGTGAAGAACTTCTTCCTAATGTCCAATCTACCCCTCCCCTGGCACATCTTCCTGCCATTCCCTCAGGAGCCAGAGCTCACCCCATCCAATCTGACAGATTTAGTTTGCAGTAGATACAATGATGGCACTGATTAGCACATAGTGCATTAATTAAGGTTTGTCCCTTCACATCCCTCATCCCATCGGCACCAGAACTCCATCCACTGGACAAATCAAGGAGGAGAAAGCTGAATTTGAGCACCAGATTTGGGTTTATACTTTAACTGGAGCACAAGGTATAGGATTTGATTGGGTCTGCCAGGTTCCTTTTGGAGCACAAGCTGCAGCACAGCTGCCAAGTGGAGCATTAGCTCACCTGCTGGAATGCATGACTTTCCAAGACTGTATTTGCTTGAGTTTTAAATTATTAATCCATTCTCTTCAGGTTTGCTATCAAATCATCTCCATTGTTTTGCAGTTTATTAAAAATGTCCTGCACATCTGGTCTAATCAGCCAGAGGAGAATCACCCAATTTGATTGTCAATAGCAATCCCAGGATATCAGCTTGGTAATCACAGCATTTTCCACCTCACCAGCTCCCGGGAAGGGTGGTTTAATCACGGCAGATGTGGAAAGGATTCTCAAGTGCTATAAGCTCAGTCTAAGCAATTGGGCTGCTCTGTGCAGCACCAAAGCCAGCGTTTTGGGGGTGGGAGGAATGGTAGAGCAGATAGAGCAGTGCACAAATGGAAGTCCACCAAGTCTGCCACCACTGACTGACCCCGAGGCCTCTTCTGGACCAGGTGTAGAACTGACTCCACCTCTATTGTCGCCTTAAACATGGGCTGATTCTACTTGTATTGTCTTCAACACCCTCTGACTCTCCTCGTGGTGCTGTCTTTAACCCCTCCTCAGTGCTGTGGCTGCTGCGGGGCTGGTGCTGCACAGGAGGGGGCAGAGGTGCAGCAGCAGGTGCTGCCCCCCCACACCTGACCCCGCACGTGGACCCCGAGGGCTCGGGCAGAGGGGATTCTGGCAGGGGCTGTTGAACCACCAGTGACCCTGGAGCCCACCAGCCCCAATTCCAGAACCTTCCCAAAGGAGCTGCTACGCATGCGCCAATTCCAGAACTTTGGCAGAAAGACACCCCCCCATGCTAAAAGGGGAGGCAGGGACTTGTCTTGTGATTAGAAGCCCCCCAAGAGGGCAGGAGTGCACCCACCAACCCATGGAACTGCCTGAAGATGCTGCAGAAGAACCTCAGGACCACGTGCTCCTGAACACCACATTTTCCAGAAGCCCACGGAGTGGTGATTATTTTCCTCTTCCCCTCCTTGCTCTTATTCCTCTCTCCCTCCCCTTTCCTTTCTTCTCTTTTCCAAGGCACCACTGTGCATCGGATCAGATCCCAGTTGTGTTGTTTTGTCCAGCTGCCTTCAAGGTACAAGCCTGGGATCTGAACAGACTGGAATCTGGTTTTGCAGCTTTGGGGAAGCTGCAACTCAAGAGTGCACCTGAGTATTTGATTCCATATATTCACCGTGCCCAAAATATTGATTTGTTATTTTGACTGTGTCCAAAACAAATACTGATTCATTGTTTTGGCTGTGCCCAAAATAAACCCTGCTTGGATTTAACCTAAGAGATTCATCATCTTCAATTGGCCACACAGACACCAAAGGACCCTCCCCCCTAAAACCAGCAGGTCTTTGGGGAGGGAGCTGGTGGCAGGAACAGGCCTTGACGCATGGGGTAATCAAAACTTGCAACTTGTGGCACAAGGAACCACACACCACAAAACCCTCTAAGCCTGGCATTTCACATGCTTACATCTGATGTCAGAAAAGCCCCACAAAGACAGCAACCTGAGACACCGTGTGCCAAAGACAAGGACAGAATCACAGAATGCTCTGGGTTGGAAGGGACTTCATGGGTCATCCAGTCCAACCTCCCAGCAAAAGCAGGGATGTCTTTAACTCAGGTTGCTCAGAACCCCATCAAGCCTGACCTTGAATGTTTCCAGGGATGGTGGCTCCACACCCTCCCTGAGCAACCTGTGCCAATGTTCCAGCACCTTCATCCAAAGGGGAAACCTCCTGCCCCTTTTCACACCTTAAATGTACATTGGCAAGCAGAAAATATGAAAAGATTATAATAAAGCTGGAAAGTTTGAAACCTTTCCTTCCTTTGCCAGCCTGTGCTGGAAGGAGAGATTTGATGTGGTATGAAAAGCCTTGTTTGTGTACTCTTTGTACTTCTGTATCTAAGCTTACATTCACATATTATCCTTGAAACTGAGGAGTTCAGGAGAAGTTTGAGAATAATCAGTTGCACAACCTGAGGCTGCTCATGGGAAAGAGCAAAAATAGATCAGCAGGAAGATGTATTTGTGGCCATTAGAACTGGCACCACCACTACACTAAAACCCAGGGAGGGGGTGGAGTCACCAACCCTGGAGGTGTTTAAAGGGAGACTGGATGAGGCACTGAGTGCCATGGTTTAGATGATGGGTTGGTGTTGGTGTTGGGTTATAGGTTGGACTCGATGATCTTAGAGGTCTTTTCCAACCTTATGATACTGTGATACTGTGTGATACTATTGGGAAAACCAGAGCCTCACCATCAAGATCAGAATATTTACCAGCACATCATTGAATCCATCACAGCACTGAGCTCACATCACTCAGAGGGTGGAAACACACTGCCAACAAACATCCCTAAATAAGTCACAGCCTGTACGTAGCTCCCCACCTGGGACAACCTTACCTTGCATTACATCTTCTCAACGAGTTTCCATACTTAAAAGAAGTTCTCTTGATGCTTTGAAGAGTTTACTTGTCTTAAATGCAAGAGTAAAGAGCTTGCACTAGGGAAAAGATAGGGAAACATGGTCTTCTTCCTTGATGCACTGGTGTAGAAACCAAAACATGATCCACCTCCCTACAAGAGCTCCAGGTGCATCACCTCTGCTGGACACTACAGAAGAAGACTTTGTTATCATGTCTGAGAGGCAATGAGTTATCTGAGGGAATTGAAGCCTTAATGCAGAAATGTTAAGAAAGTGAAGGGTCTGGAGGGAAGTGTGTGAGGAGAGGCTGAAGTGCCTTGGTCTGTTCAGCTGGAGAAGAGGAGCCTGAGAGGGGATCTCAGAGCTGTTTGTGCCTTCTCCCAAGGGAGGGAGGGGAAACAGGGGCTGAGCTCTGCTCTCTGGGGACCTGGGACAGGACTGGAGGGAATGGCAGGAAGATGTGCCAGGGCAGGGGGAGATTGGACATTGGGAAGAGGTTCTTCCCCCAGCGGGTGGTGGAGCACTGGAACAGCTCCCCAGGGAAGCAGTCAGGGCCCCTGCTCTGCCAGCATTCCAGAAGCATTTGGCCACTGCCCTCAGTCCCACAGGGTGAGTGTTGGGAGTGTCCTGGGCAGGGACAGCAGTTGGACTCCATGGTCCTTGTGGGTCCCTTCCAACTTGGGCAATTCCATGATTCCATGGCTCTGTGCTATGTTTTTGTTGTTAATATATGCACAGTGGTTATTCCACAATAGTGTTCACAGCCAGACAGCTGCATAAGACAGACAAATCAAGCGTAGCTGGCACAAAGCAAACCCAGTGAGCCTTAGAGAAAGCACACGCAGGAGCTGATGAAGGGCTCCCAGCAGCACAAGCAGCCAGTGAGTACCTACAAGCTAGAAATGGGTCATTATTTTCAATGAACAATTTAATTCATTAAACACAGCATTTCCCTCTCTGTCACTGAATGCTCTGCAATCAGATGATGATGCTTTTAAACATGATTGCTGTTTACAACTGTCCAGAAAGCCTGGTGCTCCCATACTCCACATGTCTCATTATCTTCCCCATGCGAGAGTCACTTACTGGGCAGGGTTATTTTTCCCCAGCTGCATATTTTGATGAAGAGGTTTTGTAAAGTGCCAAAGACTGGCAATTATAAGCAATTGGAAGGATCTGTTCTAGATCTGAGGTACAGCAAGTGCTGCAAAATTCACCATAAACACATACTCACATTGACGCCTCCTGTGTCACTAAAAGGGCTTTACTGACACAGAAGAAATCCATCACCTGAGGAGTATTTTCTGTTTATCATAGAATCATTTGGTTGGAAAAGACCTCTGAGATCATTGAGTCCAACCCTACCTATCCCCTTACTAAACCCTGTCCCTAAGAAACTCATCTGCCCATCTTTTAAACCCCTCCAGGGATGTGGACTCCACCACCTCCCTGGCAGCCTCTGACAGGGCCTGAGAATCCTTTCAGGGAAGACATTTTTCCTAATATCCAATCTAAACTTCCCCTGGTGCACCTTGAGGCCATTTCCTCTCACCCTATCCCTTGTTACCTGGGAGAATAGCCCAGTACCCACTCCATATCCAGAGAAGCAAAGGAGCTCAAGCTACATCAACAGATTGTTATCACTTTAGAGGCTTTGCAGGATCCAGCCCTGGGACATGAACAAAAGGAAAAGTTTCTTAGCACATTTTCAGCTAAGCAGGAGGAGTTGCACACCATGAAGAGCCAAGCCCTGCACTAGTTTCCCATATAATCATTTTTAATTACAATTTCATAACAAGCACCTTGCAAAAAAAGATCCATCATCCCATCCAGGCACATAAACGTTCCAGTAATGAAGATAAAACTAAGACCCTTAATCTGCTCCTTCCTTTTCTCACTGCTGCCCATCCCATCCCTACCAGGTCTGGAAGTTTGCAGGAGCAGAAGCAGCAGAGTGTTTCGTGGCAGTCTGTCACTTTCTGCTAATCTTCCAAAGCTGGAAATCATTTTAAATCCATTCCTGTCATTTTGCATTTGCATAACTGTCTAGAAAGAAAACTAAAAAGGCAGAGTCTGATTTGGTGTGAATGAACATGTCATAAAACATTTCCAGCTCTGCAGCACTTGTGTAAATCTTTCATGATTTAAAAGTTGCTAAGTTACCAACACCATGAGTACTACAAAGTACTGGGCTTCACGTTCAGTGTACACAAAAAAAAAGGACTATTTCAAGTTAGACCTTGCTTCTCAGGAGGCTGAGGTTCCTTCTGCAAATAGAGTTGTCATACACTGAAATTGTTTCTCTTCAGTGGCGAAATAGATTTTGGGAAGATTGGAGATGCTGACAGTCCTGGTGAAAAAAAGGGAGGTTCAAACATTTTGATGATGAGGGAGCTGGAGCACCTCCTATACAAGGACAGGCTGGGAGAGTTGGGGTTGCTCAGCCTGGAGAAGAGAAGGCTCCAGGGAGACCTTAGAGCAGCCTCCCAGGACTGAAAGGGGCTCCAGGAAAGCTGGGGAGGGGCTCTTGATCAGGGAGTGCAGGAATAGGATGAGGGGAAGGGTTTTCAGCTGAAAGAGGGGAGATTGAGATGAGATCTTGGGAAGAAATGTTTTCCTGTGAGGGTGGGGAGGCCCTGGCCCAGGTTGCCCAGAGCAGTGGTGGCTGCCCCATCCCTGGAGGTGTTCAAGGCCAGGTTGGATGGGGCTTGGAGCCCCCTGTTCCAGTGGGAGGTGTCCCTGCCCATGGCAGGGGGGTTGGAACTGGATGGGCTTTGAGGCAGTCACGTGGCAGTCCAGCCTAAGGATGGGGTCACAATCAGCTGCTGCCACCAAACCCATCCTGAACAAGTGTCCAAAAGAGAGACCCAGCTGCAAACCAGCCTGCAACAACAGTGAATCTCAGTCTGGCTTCCCCTATAGGCCAGAGTCAAGACTCTGCTGGTTCACTGTACCAGCATCAGGCTACACAAAACTGGAAGTATTTATGTCCCCAGAAGATCCCCCTGCTCATACCTATAACTCCTAAACCCTGAGCAACCCTCACCCTGCTCTGTGCCCACTGAATGACAAAATATCAGTGCAAAGTGCTATGAATAGAGCAAAACTCAGCATTCTCTCTCCTGACAGAGGCAAATTTTCCAGGACCAGACACCCACCCGTGCTGAACACAACACACGAGGACCATTCAGAGATGCTGCACACAGTGAACAAGGGGATCTGCTTCACACCACCCTAAAAGCCAGCTGAACAGGAGCCAGCAGCGGCCCAGGTGGCCAAGAGGGCCAATGGCATCTTGGGCTGTGTCAGACATAGCGTGGGCAGCAGGAGCAGGGCAGGGATTGTGCCCCTGCACTGGGCACTGGGGAGGCCACCCCTCGAGTGCTGGGGTCAGTTCTGGGCCCCTCACTCCAAGAAGGACCTTGAGGGGCTGGAGAGCATCCAGAGAAGGGACCGGAGCTGGGGAAGGGGCTGGAGAACAGGGGTTGTGGGAGCAGCTGAGGGAGCTGGGGCTGTTTATCCTGGAGAAGAGGAGGCTGAGGGGAGACCTCATCCCTGTCTCCAACTGCCTGAGAGGAGGCTGTGGGGAGGTGGGGGTTGGTCTCTTCTCCCCAGTGACAGGGGATGGGAGGAGAGGAAATGGCCTCAAGTTGCCCCAGGGCAGGGTCAGATGGGACATCAGGAAACATTTCTTCATGGAAAGGGTTCTGAGGCCCTGTCAGAGGCTGCCAGGGAGGGGGTGGAGTCCCCATTCCTGGAGGGGTTTGAAAGATGGGCAGATGAGTTTCTTAGGGACATGGTTTAGTAGTGGACAGGGACGGTTGGTCTCAGAGGCCTTTTCCAACCAGATGATTCTATGATCCTAAAAGCAAATACATCTCTGCCCTAAGAGCTTGTAAATGTTTGTTGACAAAGGAGCTCCCTCCTCACCTGGAGACCTGGAGCAACCTGTTCCCTGAAACAAGAGCCTTAATCTTTCTTCCCATAAACAGCATCATTCAATATGCTTTATTTCCTATTGCTCTCTGCACTATAGAGGCATTTTTTCATTCTTCAAAGTACAAATCTCCTTCCCCAGGTTCTTCACATTCAGACACCTGCAGCAGAATTTACTTATCACAACCATTCTTTTCCTTCAAACCAGCAGAAAACCTGAGAGATCGCAGAAACTGCTTTTTCAGTGAGATTTTCCATAGCAAGAAATATCTCTGCTCCTGCATAAGAGATGATCACAAGCCTTAAAGTTTCTCTCAGCCCTTGCAGCATGAATGATAACAGACATTTTTGCTTCCTATGCCAGCATAGTAATATCAGGAAAATCATTGTATTCCCCTCTAAGAGAGACGTGTAAACTGCCAACACTGTTTGTTTCCATCAGCTTCTGAATGTTGTCATCACAGGTCCAAACTCCATCACCAGTTTCTAACCCAAGTGGTGTTACAGCCTCAAATTCCTCATTCATATAATCATGGAATGGTTTGTGTTGGAAGGGACCTCAAAGCCCATCCAGTTCCACCCCCTGCCACGGGCAGGGACACCTCCCACTGGATCAGGGGGCTCCAAGCCCCATCCAACCTGGCCTTGAACACCTCCAGGGATGGGGCAGCCACAGCTTCTCTGGGAAACCTGGGCCAGGGCCTCCCCACCCTCATCATGAAGAATTTCTTCCTAATGTCTCATCTAAATCTCCCCCTTCTAATTTAAGCCATTCCCCCTCATCCTGTCACTCCAAGCCCTTGTAAAAAGTCCCTCCCCAGCTTTCCTGGAGCCCCTTTCAGTCCTGGGAGGCTGCTCTAAGGTCTCCCCAGAGCCTTCTCTTCTCCAGGCTGAACAACCCCAACTCTCTCAGTCTGTCCTCATAGCAGAGGGGCTCCAGCCCCTGGATCATCTCTGTGGCCTCCTCTGGACCCACTCCAAGTTCCATATCCTTCTTATGTTGAGGATTCCTGAACCGGACACAGGACTCCAAGTGGCATCACCCAACACTCATTAAGATGCACAGAATCTCTGCTTTATACCTCTAAAGATTTATCAGACAGACAAGGTTTTCAGAAAGAAGCCTTATCTTTGGTGTAACCAACTGGATGCAGCTCAAAGTATGATGAGTATGCTCGCTGGCATGGGAGCTTCTTTTGAAGTGCAACACACAAGCTGCAAACCTCAAGCAAAGCACAGATTATGAAAAATTGCTGCAGGTTTCAGTTAATTATGTTAACTAATTAGACAAGCTGAGACGAAAATGCACCAGGAGAGCACAGGAAAGGTTTTAAACTGGAAGAGGAGAGATTTACATTAGATATTGGAAACAAATTCTTCACAGTGAGGGTGGGGAGGCTCTGGCCCAGGTTGCCCAGAGCAGTGGTGGCTGCCCCATCCCTGGAGGTGTTCAAGGCCAGGTTGGATGGGGCTTTGAGCCCCCTGATGCAGTGGGAGGTGTCCCTGCCCGTGGCAGGGGGTGGGACTGAGTGGCTTTGAGGTCCTTTCTAACCCAAACCATTCTATGATTAACCCTTGTGTGCTCCAGGTAAGGAGGGAAGAAGTTGCCATAGGTGAGGGGCAGCAAAAAGCACGCAGTGGGGAAAAAAAAATTGTGTCTGAAAGCCAACATCTCGCTTGAATTTAGGACTTTTTTATATTCAGAGCTATAAATTTTTACCTCTCTGGCTGCCGTAAGAAGGTTTTATAGGTCTCCTTTGAAGAATGAGTTGCAAGTCCTAGTGTTTGTCTTTCTCTTGTAGGCATTCAGGCTGAATTGGGGTCATGGAGAGGTTGAGTTTAATTTTTATCACGCTGCATTCCAGCACTGTACTGAAGGGAGACTTTAAATGATGATTCTCAAAGCCTGCTCTTAACGACCTCCCAGGAGCTCAGGGGAGTGATATGAACCCAGTTGACCGTGCCTTGGCATAGGAGGATGGGCCAGAGGACTCCATGCCCCTTCAAGCACTCCCCCTCTGCAGGTTTAAGTGGCCAGCTGAGAACAGCCATGAGCTGGTTTGCTGTATGAACACACACCTTAAATCTATGCAGTTTAAATATAGCCTAGAATGCATTTTTTTCCCACCTGTTGTCAACCTTAACAAAGTTCTGTGAAATTCTCCAGGGATTTCTCTTATAATAAGTTTATTGACTTCACGCCAGAAGTGCCAGTGAAAACAGAGAGCAGAGCCTCTTTAAGTGAGACAGATTTCACAGCAGAGCTGCTAAAAATGAAACCCAGAATATGAAACCAAAGTGTTTCTATCAAAAAAAAAAAAAGGAGGACACTTGTTATAAGGATTTTTGAAGGCGGATCCTCTCCACAGCCTGCACTTCTCGTGCTACCCAGGAGAGCAATCGCAGCACGGATTGGGCTGTGGTTCAGTCCTACAAGGGATCATTCCTCAGGAGCAAAAGGGTCCATGAAACAGGGTCAGCAGCAGTGGCTGCTGCATTTGCTCTGATGGTACCTGCTCCCTGAATGGGCTATGGATTCCCTAAACCCAAAGAGCAGGGCTTCTTCTTGGGTTTTTGAGAGTATTGCATTACCCACTTTAAAAAGCCAAGGAGTCAATGCAGCAGAATTGGCAGCTACTTCAGCATGCACAGACAGGGCTTGATTTCCCCCAGCATCCCCACCAAGGGCTGCTTTAAAGACACATTTCCCAGAGCATCACAGCAAGTCTTAAGGAACAAGTGACAGGACAAGAGGAAACGGCCTGAAGTTGTGCCATGGGAGGTTTACATTGGATATTAGGAAATATTTCTTTTACTGATAGAGTGGTGAAGTCCTGGCAGAGGCTGCCAAGGGCAGTGGGGGAGTCTCCATCCCTGGAGGGGTTCAAAAAGTGTGTGGATGTGGCACTTTGGGACATATTTTAGAAGGCACAGTGGAGTGTTTTGATGGTTGGACTTGTTCTTAGAGATCTTTTCCAGCCTTAATGAGTCTATGATTCTAAATTGGAAGGGGGAAGATTAGATTGGGCATTAGGAAGAAATTCATCACACTGAGGGTGGGGAGGCCTTGGCCCTGGTTGCCCAGAGCAGTGGTGGCTGCCCCATCCCTGGAGGTGTTCAAGGCCAGGTTGGATGGGGCTTTGAGCCCCGTGATCCAGTAGGAGGTGTCCCTATCCGTGGCAGAGGATTGGAACTGGACATGCTTTGAGGTCACTTCCAGCCCAAAGCATTCTGTGATTAAGAGCTGCAAAGGAAAAAATAATAAAAAAAAAGCAGCAGCAATTTTCCAGCCAAAGGGCAACAACCAATGCCTGTACTTTCCAAACAGACCTGTCTGCTGTTGTATTACATTACCATGACTGCATGCTGAGACATGTCACATTATATTAAAAACAACAAAACCTGCAATCTGTTTTCAGATCAGACATCAATAAAAACAACCGTAACAATCAGCACTCCAGGTACCTCTGAGAAAATTGATAATTTAATACCTCCAAGAGCTCTTTCCATTAAACAGACATTGGTATAAAACAAAAACAATCTGTATCTCTGAACAGACGCACGCCTGAAAGCCCTTCAAAACACACATGGACGAGACAGACTCAACAGGACTGGCAGGAGGGGTGCCAGCCACTGTCCCTGCAAAAGCCATGGAAACCAGCAAATAAGAATGCTGGGAGGATGCTGTTGCATTCTTCCAAGTCCTTTCTGAGGGCAGCAGCAAGAAGAAGTTCCTTGAGCCACCCTATCAACCTGAAAGCAGGTTCCACTCCCACCACCATGGAATCACAGAATGGTTTAGGTCTGAAAGAACCTCAAAGCCCATCCAGTTCCACCCCCTGCCACGGGCAGGGACACCTCCCACTGGATCAGGGGGCTCAAAGCCCCATCCAACCTGGCCTTGAACACCTCCAGGGATGGGGCAGCCACGGCTTCTCTGGAAAACCTTCCCCACCCTCACAGGAAAACATTTCTTCTGAAAATCTCATCTCAATCTCCCCTCTTTAAGCCTCAAACCGTTCCCCCTCATCCTATCTCTGCTCTCCCTCATACAGAGCCCCTCCCCAGCTGTCTTTAGGCCCCCTCGTTGGCCTCAGAAGCACAGGGCTCGTGGAGGATGTGCCCCATCATGCCCTGCAAGGATGACTAAGACATATCATGTGGTTCCACGTGATAAAGTCCACTTGATAACCAGCTCAGATTCAAACACAACCTTGCCTGTGCCTAAAGGTAAGTGAGGATGACCTCTGTCCTTCCTCTTGGTCTGTCTCCTAACCAAATCCACTGCTTTTTGGCCCTTCTCCTGCTTATCTCACCAGGAATGTCTGTGATGGAGTTACCTGGATGCCAGTTCTGCAGCAAAGAGCTGAGACAGATCAGCACGGGGCACTGACACAAATGTAATATGGGATAAGCACCCACAACAAAATCATCTCTCAGACTTGGAGCCCCCTGGAGAACCAAGCTGTAGGAAGTCTCCCATCCACTGAGACCTACCTCAAAGGGACAAGGTTACAAAGGCAGAGGATGTCCTTTTAACTCCTGTAGTGCAAGTCAGGGTCCACAGTCTGCCTCAAACCAGTACAGCTCTTTGGAGAGACCATGAGCAAGGACACTGCTGCTGGCTGTGATCTATCCCCAGCTGGCCTTCCCATCCTAAACTGGACCTTCTTTCAAAGCCATGAGATTCAAAATATTGGCTTTTCCCACACTGTTGGCGTGCTCCAGGAGGTTCCTTCACACGTGGCAGTCATGAAGTTCAATATCCAGCTGTAAAAGTGGTTCAGCAAGGCAGGAAACCATGCAAAACCACCAGACCAAAGCATTTAACCATGCCCCATACTCTTAGTCTCTGCATTACATCCTCATGGGAGAGCTGAAAAAACCTAGAGCATGGGTAAGAAGTTATCTCCAGTAAGAAGTGGGATGGTGTCCATCCAGGAACCTTCATACCTCAAGACAACCAGCTTTTCCCCTCCAAGCACAGATTGTCCTCCAGACTTTTGGGCTAGAAGCTGATAAACTCAGCCTTTTCAACAGCCAACACATGGGCTACCCAGAATAAACACCAGGGTAGGCAAAAGCCAGCTCCCCTCAACCTGGAGGAGGTATCTGTGGTCAGGAAGAGCTGCTTCACCACCATCCCTTTGGCTATTGGCTCACCAAATCCTGTTTTAGCAACTAATTCAAGGCCACGTTTGTGCTAATAGCCCTAACACCAGACACAGGTTTAATTTGTTTAACATTAAATTTAGGGCTTTGGGGGCCTCTATAATGAATTTCATTAAACAGAAAAATTCTATAATGTAGTATTTTATGATTAATTAGCCGTGCATAAAAATGGTAATTATAATTATGCTCATAATTCCACTCTTGTGTCATTATCATAATAATTGATCAAAATGTTTTACCCCATAAGCATTTTAAAATCTGCAGTGCAAAAGGGAAGCTCACACCAAACACAACTTTTGTAGGCAACCCCAGATGCCCTCTTTCCATCCCAGGACTTCTAATGCAGAAGCTTTTTAAGCACCCAGTCCAGTTTTAGCAAAAAAAAAAGCTGTTTGTTATGAAGGGGAGAGGAGAAAAAGATGATGAAAGTCCATCTGTAGATGGGAAAAGCCTATTTCTGATCAGAACGCAGTCGAGGAACAGAGTGGAGCTTCGCTTTGAAAATGGCCAGGTGCCCTACTTTCCTGCTTTCTCTGCTTGGCTTCTGATCTCCAACTGCATCAAAAGCACCCATCAGGTGTTTTTGAAGATAATGGAGATTAGACCAGTGAGATCAAACAGATTAGACAGGCAGCTGCATAATTATCCCCCTACCTTTGTGGTTGCATCTTGCCACAGCCAGGGAACAGGAAGCACTTTGAAAAGGTGTCCAAGGATTACTGACCCAAAGCACCAGTAGCTCCAGCTCAGGAATCAGGAATCAGACCACTGCCTGTGGCAGCCAGAACCTAAATCTCCTCATTTCAGCTCTCTGCTTCAAGCCACTCACTTGAATATCTCTGCTGTTCCTGCTCTGCTCCTGGCTCTTCTCAGCAAGATTTCTTGACAAGTTTAGATCATGTCATGCTTTCCTTGCGTCCTTCTCTGCTGCCTCTCTGGATGATTTTACTTGGAAATCCATATAACATTCCCCAATATCCATCCCATGGCTTCAGTGGCACAGGGTAGTCATTCCCTAATTTTTCTCAGGGCTCTGATAACAGAGATAAGGACACTGGTTCCTTCCAGCCCTCCTCCAAACCATTCAACTCCCTCCCTCACTGGTTTCCAGCAAGTTCTCAGATCACTATACAATAATGTGGTTCTCCCCAAAGCATCACTGCCCATGCCAGACCAAAAATTGGTGGGATGGACTTCCTTGCTGTCACCAACACGTGGCACAGGTTTGGGATGGGTTCACCTGCTGGGATCCCTATGCAGAGCTCATTGGCAAAACCAGCCTCTGCAGAACACAGCTCAGAAAAGGCTCCCCTCACCTCCTCATCATCCTCCCCCATCCCCAGCGCATGCCAAGCCATGGGGGGGGATTTATATCACTTCATGGAATCATGGAGTGGGTTGGGGTGGAAGGGACCTCAAAGCCCATCCAGTTCCAACGCCCCTGCCATGAGCAGAGATACCTCTCACTGGATCAGGAGGCTCAAAGCCCCCTCCAACCTGGCCTCGAACACCTCCAGGGATGGGGCAGCCACAGCTCCTCCGGGAAACCTGGGCCAGGGCCTCCCCACCCTCCTTGTGAACAATTTTTTCCTAATGTCTAACGTAAGTCTTCTCCCTTCCAGTTTAAAGCCATTCCCCCTTGTCCTATCACTCCAGGCCCTTGTAGAAAGTCCCTCCTCAGGTTTCCTGGAGCCACTTCAGGAAGGCAGCTAGGAGGTCTCCCCAAAGCCTTTTCTTCTCGGCACAGAGCGCGGCTGATTGCTGGGGAAGGGAGCAAGTCCTGTTTCACAGTATCACAGTATCTTAAGGTTGGAAAGGACCTCTGAGATCATCGAGTCCAACCTGTAACCCAACACCAACACCAACCCATCATCTAAACCATGGCACTCAGTGCCTCATCCAGTCTCCCCTTAAACCCCTCCAGGGTCGGTGACTCCACCCCCTCCCTGGGCAGCCCATTCCAATGGCCAATCACCCTTTCAGTGAAGAACTTTTTCCTCACATCAAATCTAAACTTTCCCTGACAAAGCTTGACTCCCTGCCCTCCAGTTCTGTCCCTGGTCACCTGAGAGAAGAGACCAACCCCTGCCCCACTACAACCTCCTTTTAGGGAGTTGTAGAGAGCAATGAGGTCTCCCCTGAGCCTCCTCTTCTCCAGACTAAACAGCCCCAATTCCCTCAGTCGCTCCTCATAGGGCTTGTGCTCCAGCCCCTTCACCATCTTCGTTGCCCTCCTCTGGACACACTCCAGCATCCTGACATCTTTCCCAAACTGGGGGGCCCAGAAATGTACACAGTATTCAAGATGAGAAATCTTTTCCATCACTAATGTGACTGATGAAGCTTCTCCACAGGCTCCAGCAATGCGTGGACAGCACCAATTTACACTTTACCTTTGGTTCAGCTTGGGCAGGGAACTGTTTAACTGCGTCGGTGGGACAGAGGCTCAGGCACCGCCCGCTGCCCCTGCTCAGCGCGACGCTTCGCTGGAGCTCTGTTCAGGAGGGAGGGAGCTCACAGTCCTTGATATTAAACTAAAAGAGGAGCCTAAATTTCAGCAAAAGGGCAGAATATCACAAGCCCTCCCCAACGACACATTTAACAGGTCTCATAGCAACCTTTTTTCCCACACTTCTGAATTTACCTCCCCCCTGATGCCACCTTTCCAAAAATATCTCCTAGACACTTATATGGGCAAATCTATCAATTTAGGTCCCACTGTAGCACCACAGCTCCTTCCATCCACATGTTGATGTGAGTGCTGAGCACTTGTGAAAAAAATTAGTGTTCCCCAGTAAGGAAACCATTGGGAACAACTCAGTCATTGGGAAACCAAGGAAACTCAGTCTCCTAACCAGCAGGATTTTCAATCATAATCACAGAATGGTTTGGGTTGGAAGGAACCTCAAAGCCCATCCAGTTCCACCCCCCTGCCACGGGCAGGGACACCTCCCACTGGATCAAGGGGCTCAAAGCCCCATCCAACCTGGCCTTGAACACCTCCAGGGATGGGGCAGCCACCACTGCTCTGGGCAACCTGGGCCAGGGCCTCCCCACCCACAAAGGGATGTGCCTGGGGAGTCTCAGGGCCGTGTATTCACTCAAGAGATCACAGATGTCCCTATGATCCTCTCCACAATTCCCAGTAACATCAACTCAGCACTAAGGGGGACATTTCATGAGCATTTAATCTGATACAATCCCCACCCACCACCTACACTGCCCCAGCTGCCTCTCGAGGAACTGCAAGGGGTGCTGAAATAGCCAACAAATCTTGCCTTAAGCACACTCTGGTATTTCCCAGGATTAAAATATCTCCAGATGTGTCAGGGCAGCATCTTAAAGCCAATGCATCCATCTACCCCCAGACTTTCTTACCCTAACAGAGAAATACCCTGCCTCATACTGTCAGTTTTCTCAGCACAGAACCAAGTGGGGCAACTGGCTGTAAAGCAACAGCAAGCTTGACAACTCAAATCTCTGTTCACAGTTCAGGTCCAGCCTTTCTGGCATATAAATGGCTCAAAAATTCAGGCTTTGGTTTTCCCAGATCTGCCTTCAAGTTGTGCTGGTCCCTTTTATTTCCTAGTGGTTGTTGTTGGGGTGGTCCTTCAGCAGGCTGGTCCTTACTGGGAGCAGGCTGGGAGCTTCTTCTGCATCCCTGGAGCCCATTTGCCCCGGGGTTAGACCCTAATCCTTGGCATCACAGCTCACAAACTATCAGATCGATTTTTAAAAGCCTCTACAAAGTTTTAAATTAAGGTTTAAATTGAGGAGCTCAGAGATACAGTTTAGTAATGAACAGATATGGTTGGACTCAATGGTCTCAAAGGTCTTTTCCAACCAAATGATTGATTCTATGATTCTAATTATCAGCACATAGATGGAAACCAGCAGCAAGGGTCCCTCCTGAGGCTACACCTGGCTCAGCACCACTGGGTTATATTCATCCATGCTCTGGCAGTCCAAGGCTCAGGAGCTGCTTCAGTCACAGGCAACAACTTTGGCTTTGGCTTCTAATTATTTTCCATTAAAAGCTGGGTGAAACAGGTGAATAAAAGATCACCTGACTATTGTTGGGCTGATGGTTGAACTTAATGATCTTGGAGGCTGTATCCAACCTTAATGATTCTATTCTAGATGAGCTGTTGTTTATTGAGAAGAGCCTTCCCAGAAGCACATCCTTTGTGTCCAACACTATGGAGCACCATCTACTCTCCTCAAAAGGCTCACTTTTAACAGGTCTTGACTAAAGGAAGCAAGCTGGCAATTTCTTAGCTGGGAATTTACACTCTGAAGTTACAATGACTGCTGACAGCAATCTAGTGCTCCAAAAGGTTTGGCAGCTGTAAAATAGCCTTCAATAATTTGGACAAACAAGAAACCAGCTGGACAGCCAGAGTTGCCCCTGAATTGCCAGGACAATGCCTTTCCTCCCACTCACAGGGCAGACCTTAACACTTACCCTCAGAGCTCTGTGGCTGTGTTGGACACCAGAACATATCATAGAATCAAGGAATCGTAGAATTACCAGAGCTGGAAGGGACCCACAAGGCTCATCGAGCCCAATTCCTGTCCTACACAGGACACTCCCAACACTCACCCCGTGGGACTGAGTGACAAATGCTTCTGGAATGCTGGCAGAGCAGGGGCCCTGACTGCTTCCCTGGGGAGCTGTTCCAGTGCTCCACCACCCGCTGGGGGAAGAACCTCTTCCCAATGTCCAATCTGCATGACACAAGATGTTAATCACTCACCAGGAATAACTGGAATATCCATCAAGAGGATTGCAAAGGAGCTGCTGGGATGATCGGTTGGTAACTGCAGCAGATGCTGTAGCTGGGCCCTGCAAGCACATCTGGCTGTTGCAATCCTCCAGGAGCTCTCAGGTTACACTGCAAATTGATCCCAGTCACCATTCAAGGGCATTCAGCAATTTGTTACAATTTCACGTGGCAGAGCTCCCTGGTCTTGCACATTCACTGTAATTTCTGAAGTGTGACATGGAGTTTTAAAAACAATACAGAAATATAGAAAGCCAAAACATTTTAACAGAACCGAAAAACAACCCAGTGCCACGCTGAAGGCAGCAGTGTTACTCCAGTAAATGAGGTAGGAAAGCTCTCTGCTAACAGAAAAGAAGTCCAAAATGTAGCTCCTCATAATCCTTGTACAGCCACTATAAACCAAAAGAGGAGCAAAGGCTTTCCACCACGAATTCCACCATAAATTCCTCTTGGTTCCTAAAGACTTGCCTGAGGGCACATCCAGGACTACCTTGATTTTGGGAGGACTGAGCAGTTCAGCACATTCCTGAGCTGGGAAGAGAAGCTGCAACATCTTCTCCCTCTCTTTCTTGAACTATTGCTGCTCTTGTTTAGCCCAGACTCAGAACTCTTTCAAGGATCTCATCAAAATGGGTTCATTTTCTGGGGAAATTAGGATTTGCTTCTTCCTCATCACTGCTTAAACATCTTAAGTGCATGAATTCCAGGGACTGAACTTTTCCCTGCCCTTTTTGGGGCTGCTGAACCCTTTCTGCCTCACCCAATTAACCTGGAAGCCTTACACTGAGGGTCTGGCCCAGTGATTTAGACAGGAAAAGACCCTCACTCTTATATCTATACCAATAAATGTCAAAGGACTTAACATCGGGTAGGTTTAAATAAACCCCTTTCAGTAGGTGTCAATGCCTCATTCAAGGTGCTGAATTCCTTGGGATGAGGTTGATGCATCTTCTGCACCTCACATCTCCACCCACAAAGGGCAAAGCTGTCCTCTCTGTGTGCAGAGTGCCAAGATGGTCATTGAATGATGGAATGGTTTGGCTTGGAAGGAACCTTAGAACCCATCCAGTTCCAGCCCCCGTGCCAGGGGCACGGACACCTCCCACCGGATCAGGGTGCTTGAGATTCCATCCAGGAGTCATCAAGGAGGAAAAGACAACCCAGAGCATCTCTGGCAGATAAATGCTAATCCAAGTCAGACTCCTGGCAAGGCTCATCGTGCCTTCAATTGATGGGTTTAATTTCTCTTAATGTCTCACAACTGTAGCTCTGGAGGGTATTTAAAGATCCAGAGACTTCAACTCACCCTTCCTCCAATGCAAAGCTAATTTTAGACACAAAAATCCAGAACAAAGTACCCTGCACAGATGGAAGATGCCCCGGAAGCTCAGCAGGGTACCAGATGGGTGGGAGGAGACAGATAGCGACTAACGCACGTAGTGTCTTCAGCAGGCTTTGATCAGGTAGGAGAGACCAGACACCACTAATCTGTGCTACATATAAATTCAGCATCTTCGTGGGCACATCGAATCCCTCTGACACTAATCCGACACGACAACTGTGCTTAAAGGCAGCAATTCCTCACGCCCACGTGGTTCCCAGCAAAGCCGCTGCCAGCACGGAGGGGAAATCAGCCGACAGGTGACTGCCACAAGTGTCAGGAACATCGTGAGGGGCAACCTTCAGGTCTTGAAAAAACAGCTTTGTCCTTCAAAATTAGGAAGCTGTTTGGTTTTGAGGTGGTTTGTTCTAAATAAGCAGCCCCGCGCTCAGACGCTGTGGAGGGAAGGGTGAGGAAAACCACAGCACAACGCTGTTGGGCAAAGAGTTTGCAGCACTGACAGCACAGAACCTGAAGCTTTATGAAAACTGGAGTTTGTGTTGTTCACCATCTCCTAAACCTCCTTATTCTAATAAAAAATATCATCTTTTACCTTTTCTCTATAAAGCGACCCTCAAAAGGTAAAGTGAAATACACCGTCTGCAGAACAAAACACCGAGGAAGGCAGCTTCCAAAGTACTTCCTCTGCCCTTCTCACCCTTGCAGGTGCAGGACAAGTGGGAGAAAACACACATATAGGTCATCAAAGTGTTTTGTTGGCTACCCCAACCCAACCCAGCTCCAAAGAAGGGGCTGCAATGGAGTTGTACAGTTGGCCATACAGCTGGACTCATGGCTGTAATCACCTACGTGGGAAGGTGCAAACGTTTCATATCAAGATACAGAGGCATTTTATAGACACCTGACCTCAGATACCTCATTCCATCCATCTTAAAGTTTGTTCCGG
The DNA here is from genome assembly GCA_033556795.1 of Tapera naevia. Classification (NCBI taxonomy): domain Eukaryota; kingdom Metazoa; phylum Chordata; class Aves; order Cuculiformes; family Neomorphidae; genus Tapera; species Tapera naevia. The sequence goes on from JAUMJJ010000307.1 coordinate 1,175,850, forward strand.
GTCTTTTTGGACATTTGGGATAGGGTTTTATGACCTTGTTCCCTAAAGGCCCATGAATACCTACTAAAACCTCTCTGGAATGAGGATCACCAGCTCACTTGGCTAATGTGGAGACTGGGCCCCCTTCCTGCTAGAAGCTGGGCCTCATCTGCCAGCTTCTATCTCAGCAAGTAGCAGGCACCCTTGGAAAAGGAGGTGCCTTGACATACCAGGCTTGAAGGGGAGCAGCCTCTGAAACAGGCCAGCATGCTTGGTAACCTGCCTGTAGAGACGTGGAACGGGTCATATTTTAGATCCTACAACTGAAGACACCATAAAACCTTCTCTAAGTGGCCACAGATAAATTATTGTTCTGAAACCATAAACTTTAGTACATGTGAGTAAATACACCACTTGACTCATTCCACAGGCCACTTTCATGAGTAAAGTCCAGTCCAGAATTGAATTCTTGAAAGAGTAAAGATTTATACGCTCTTCCCCCCCCCATTAATCTCACCAGCTGTCAAAGCAAGTGACAATTTTAGTGTGGTGCAGTATTTGAAACCTGAGCGAGCAATAAAAGCCACCAAAGCACTAATAGAGCCAGAATTATTTACTTTGAGGGTTTAGGCCTGAAAGGCATCCTCAACTACAGCTGCAGATTCTCTGAGACTTTGTACCCCCTCACAAGCTGAAAAGAGACAAAACAACCTTTGTGAACTCATCTTTTTGGGTTACTCTAACAGCAGCTGTGGAGGAATACCCTGCTTTAGGCCAAGTCTCATCCAACCCTCATCACTGCTCCTGCATTTGTTCAGCTTCCAGCTTTTCAAGCCCTGGAGAAGCTGGCAAATCTCAGCCAGCTCTCGATGACATTAGAGGCTAATTGTCTCATTTGGGTTTACTTTTGTTATGTAGGCTGTGAGAGCTTCTCTACCTGAGGCAGGAGCCCTTGCCAGATGTTGACACTCCCAGGGGATGGGGTTTGTAAACACTGCAAGCCTGATGATTGTTTAAAAGGGATTTATTTGCATCCTGTAGTCAAGGTATTTCCTGAAATGGGAAGAGGGTTGATAGCTGGGTAACAGCATTGTCTCTGCCAGCACATCAGATCAAAGGCAGGACACTTTGTTTGCTTGAACTTCAAGAAACCTCTCAAAGGAGTTTTGGCTGCATCATTAATAAAGAGGACATTGCCTCTGCTTCTGCTTTGTGTGCAGGAGAGAGTTGGCCAGGAGAGACCATTAGAGAAGTCTTCAGCAACTCAACTGCACGTATCCTAAATCAAAAGAAGTGCTATATTTTAGTTGAATACCTGATTCTCTTCCTAATGAGATATTATTTGTTGAGCTTCCTCAAAATCTCAACTCTGCCTCAATTTAACTATAAACCACCACAAATGTTTTGAATGCTTTTCATTAGAAAACAGTCAACGACCTCAAGACACCACTAACAAGGAAAAAATAAATATATTTAAAGCATCAAGCGATTCTGGCATAAAAACAAATGGGCTGAAGTTGGCTGAATGTAACTAGGCTGGAAATGAAGTTTCTGGAATCTGGAACAGCCTTTAAGTAGAGTCTTAAGCTACAGAGCTTGGTATTTTTTCTGAAAAGGATTATGTGACACAGTTTCCTTGGCAGAGACAAGGAAATCAGTGATCCAGAAGGGAGGGATGTTCCCATGACTTCCCTCTAAACTCCTCCACAGGCAAAATCCAGGTCCACGATAACCATGGGACCAATAGATATGCTAAGGCTCCTCATCAGCCCTACACACGAAAGGAGATACACAGTATATTGTATTTACACTGTATATCTGACCAGAAACAGCATCTGAAACTTGTCTCCACATTTCCACTGCCTGAAGGTGGTTATATCTCAGTGGCACCCACTTTTTCCCTCTACATATCAATGGGAACCCTGGACACTCAGCCCACGCAAAACTCCAGCCTTGGGGAAGAGAGGCTGGAAAGCTGCTCAGCAGGAAAGGACCTGGGGGTGCTGGGCAATAGAGGCTGGACACGAGGCAGCAGTGGCCCAGGTGGGCAAGAAGGCCAGCAGCATCCTGGGTTGGATCAGCCATGATGTGGCCAGCAGGAGCAGGGCAGGGATTGTGCCCCTGCACTGGGCACTGGGGAGGCCACCCCTCGAGTGCTGGGGTCAGTTCTGGGCCCCTCACTCCAAGAAGGACATTGAGGGGCTGGAGAGCGTCCAGAGAAGGGACCGGAGCTGGGGAAGGGGCTGGAGAACAGGGGTTGTGGGAGCAGCTGAGGGAGCTGGGGCTGTTTATCCTGGAGAAGAGAAGGCTGAGGGGAGACCTCATCCCTGTCTCCAACTGCCTGAGAGGAGGTTGTGGTGAGGTGGGGGTTGGTCTCTTCTCCCCAGTGACAGGGGATGGGAGGAGAGGAAATGGCCTCAAGTTGTGTCAGAAGGGGTTTAGATTGGATATTAGCAAAAAATTCTCTAACTGCCAGAGTAGTGAAGCCCTGGCAGAGGCTGCCCAGGGCAGTGGTGGAGCCTCCATCCCTGGAGGGGTTCAAAAAGCACATAGACACAGCGTTTGGGGACATGGTTTAGTAGCCACAGAGGGGTCGGGCTGATGGCTTTTCCAACCTTAATGATTCGATTTGATACTATTCTGTGGCCATATGTGCTCTCTAAACTATAATCCTCCACAGCCAAGGGAGGCCCCTCCTAGTTCCAAAAGGCTTTAAGGGGCATTTCTATGCTTCCCAAGGGGTTTACAAGGCAGAGACACACAAGTGCCAAATTCAACAAGCCATTTTCACAGGAAGTACAAAAATCCTGGGGCAGGTATTATAAATTACTCATGAGTCCAATGTTAAGTGAATAAAGTTATGCAATACATTTTTGTAAGTAGTCTACAACAGATGAACCTCCTTTCCAAATTCACTTATGTAGGGTCATCAGTTCTTCACTTCCAAACGTCTTTAAGACGAGCTTAAAACTTACTTAAACAGTCCCTAAAATCACAAAGATTGTGCAGAAGGGCCCGGCAGGCATCCACTTGAAATTAATTATGCTTCTACAATGTTCTGATTTCTCACCAAGCTCTCAGAGGGAGCAAAAGCATAGACTACAAGATTCAAAGGCATGGGAAAAACATCACCCACGACTTGCTTCACAGTGGTGTTCAGTCTGGCCACATGTCACACATGGTGAATCACTCCATGCTTCTGGAATGTCCTTGAAGGAAAGGGCGCACGGAACAATACCAAACTGGTTAAGATCTTCCATTTGATCTGGAGTCACAAACTGATGAGAAAAGCCTTTTCTGTTTCACAGAATGAAAGAATGGTTTGGGTTTGAAGGGACCTCAAAGCCCGTCCAGTTCCAATCCCTCTTCCATGGGCAGGGACACCTCCCACTGGATCAGGGGGCTCCAAGCCCCATCCAACCTGGCCTTGAACACCTCCAGGGATGGGATTTGCCTTGAGGACAGCTGTTATAGTATTTACATAGCATGCTCACCAGATATTTCTCCCAAAAGGAAATGTGTTTTTAAGAATATTATTTGAAATAGGCAACTAAAAGCTTCCTGGCTGTCCTCCTTCCTGCAGAAGCAGCTGTCCTTGCACGTTAGGGGAAGGGAGTGTGCGTTTAAAGTGATGGATCTGGGAGCCAAAGACCCTTGGGTCTCTCACACCCATGATCAAACTGCAGGAGCTGCAAACCATGAACCTTCCCCTCCCAAACAGCAGTAACAGGAACTGGACTTTCTCCACTTTCCCTCCCAAAAGCCACCAGTCACTGCCCCTGCCAAGCCTCTCTCGGCTGGCAATACTAAGGCTTTCACATATTGTTATCTGTTGCAGAAGCACAGCAGGGGGAATATGCCTGAAAACTGAGCTGTCTAGACAGTCTCCTCTGAGTGATAATGATTCCAAAGGGAAAGGCCATAAACACTCTTCTCCTAGAAGAAACCATTACCGCAGAAATAAACCCATTCCATATAAATTGGGCCTAATTCTAAACCATCCTGTGCTCCAAACTGCAAAGCTCTTCAGACTGAGTAATATCATTCCTATTCAGGAAATGCTGAAACAAAGATCTCTGATCAAAACCACTTTGGCAGCTTTGCTGAGGAAAACCTGTTCTCCAGTGTTCCCTGGTGGGACCATCCTCTCTGCAGAGAGGCTTTGTGCATTAGGCCGAGCTGCATGATGCACTCTCAGGAGACAAACTGGCAAGCAAAATGCTGGAAGTGACTTATTCCAGCTGCTAACATCGAGTCCATCGTACAAGAGCGATGCACTGAATCCCAAGGCTGCTGCATCCAATGCCATTTGCACTCTGCCCACTTCATTCATGCAAGGGTATCCTCAGCATCAGCAAAAGCTGACTCCATGTGCCATAGGAAAGGCTTTCCTGCAGAATCTGCAGCAAAAAAGCACAACAGCAGGTATTCTAAACTACTGAATATTGCCTGTGAATGACTGGAAAAATCTGACTGCATCCTACTTTTCAGTGTGCATTGGTAGATTCCATTTTACTCGTGTGCCATTTGGATTTTAATGAGCCAAGACTCATTCTGGGAACACATACGAAGTCATTATGTGTATGGATTTTATATGGAGGCATTGAAGCCAGCCCAGCCACAGCAAAGCAAATTGCTGTTGGTGCCATCTGACCTCCAGCAGGGCAGGATGGACATGGATGACTGCTGGGAAGAAGCCCCTGCCCTCCACCACTTGGGGCTCCACATGGATGGCCCGGGATGGAGACATTCTGGGATGCAACCTCACACCTTTCACATGTTGGTCAGGGACCATGTTCTGGAGAAGCTTTCTCCTTACTAGAATTGCCGTACGATCTTCCATCCACCACCAGCAGACCAAGTTTTCTCTACCAATGTTCAGCTCTTATTCACTGTTCAGTGAAAGTCCATGCTGGATTTCCCTCTCTTATTTATTCTTCAAGGGGTGGAATGTTCTCTGCTGGATAGAGAACAGAACTGCAAGCCTGGATTTTACTCCTGACTAAACAACTCACCTTGAGGAACTCTGACTCCCCAGGGCAGTGGTGGATTCCTCCACACTGCACACTTTTAAGGCTCAGCTTGACAGGGGCTGGGCCACCTCATTTAACTACAGCTCACCTAAAGAAGTTGGACCAGATGATCCCTGATATCCCTTGCAACCTGGCATTCTATGGTTCTCTATTTCCTGTCCCAGCTTTGTATCTCTCTGTACATGTAGATATCCATTAGTATACAAAAATTTGGATGCCTCTCCTAAGCAACTTTCCAAGACTCCTTTATTAATGGGGAGAGAAAGATAATTCCATAAAATAACTCATGTTCTGCCAAGATAAAAACTGTTCTCCACATGTTCTTTTGTTCCCACTGATTATAAAGGGAAATTAATAACTGGTTTGCACCAAAACCTAAATAACTAAAAGATAGGTGAGATGAGCAACACCCTTCTTATGTATTTAGGGTACCTGACCTAAGGGAATTTCCTTATCAGTTGAAACCTCTGTCTGCTACCAGAGCACAACAGCAAATACAAAGTTCTGGGTACTCAGCTCCACCTTCCTGCAACCTGTGGAAGCTGCTCTACAAGGAAGCCCCTGCTGAGTCATTTCTTCAGTGATTCCACTAAATATGCTCCTGAGGTGAACATGTGGTAGAGCTCTTTTGTATTAAAAGTATTTAAAAGGTATGTTCCTATTTTCTCCGTCCTAAGTCACAGGGAAGCTTCAGCACCAGTTCCCAACTCCAGAAAAGTTATCAAATTGCTGATGTCAGCTCTGAAAACACATCAGGGATGTTGAAAGTCAGGAATCAAGAGGTGTTGTTCTGGTGAGAGACCTCCTCACCAAGAGCAAAGGCTGTTCATCGAGTTGGCTCATCTGGCCACCCTGCTATTGCTGTTCAGCTGCTTCCCAGGGTCATCTCAGCCCTTCAAGCCTACAGCAAAAGCACCAAAGAACATTTTTTTTTGATATAAATCTCAACTTTTTAAAGACTATGCCTAAAGAGGTTTCCTCAGGCAGCACAGAGCCATTCACCTTAGAAACAGCACCTAAGCTGCTGTGTAACGCTGTATTTCACAAAGGATTTCTGTTACACATTTCTTTTCACCACCAAGACTCAGATATCTGATGCTTTCTTATGTGTACCAAAAACAGAAGAGGGCTGGAAGAGGAGTTGAGAGACAAGTGACTACTAGATTATTTAGGAAATGAGGACACTGCAGAAGAAACTAAAAGGCTTCAGGGAGAAAAAACAAATACACATAGAAAACAGAGAACAGAAGAGGGACACTAGACAAAGCAGGGATGAAAGAGGGAAGGAAAGCTCTGAAACAACTTGAAAGGAAAGATAGAATGTTTAGAAGTGTGATGGAAGGGAGCAGCAGCAGAATGCATTAATATTGTCACTGAGAAGCAGCAAAGGCATCAGAAGAAGTGGATTGGGTAGGAAGGGAACTCATCAGAACAGCCACAACACAGCAGTGTAGGAGGACTGCAGTGAAAAAGGAGAGGAGGGACAGTGAGACATGATGGGAGGACACCAAATCCGTATCCTCCTGCAATGAGTGTGGGAAAGCAAGAAAGGGCATTTGAGGTCAAAAAGGGGACAAAAATATATATATATATTGAAATAAGGAGAGTTTAGGAGGCAACATTTGGCCGAGCTCAGCACACTCTTCTGTGGCATTTCTAGGCAAGTCTTGCGATGTGTGATAGGAAGAGACAGTCCACAAAGGAAAGGCAAGTAAACAAGTGTTTGCCACAAGAACTCAGCAACAAGGGGGATTAGATGTCCCCTCAGGACAAGGTTAGAGAGAAAACAGTGGGTAGAAGGCACTATGTGTTTGCATGGGTGTATACATACATAGGTGTACGTGCACATACACACGTGTGTGCAGAGCTCTGTCAGAAACTTTAAATATCTAAAATCTGAATAACATATAGCATACAATAATCTTTTTAAATTAAATATTTAAAATACTGAAGCCAGCAGATCTGGGAGGAAATGACAGGCTGAGAGACTTGGGGTTGTTCAGACTGGGGAAGAGAAGGCTCTGGGGAGACCTTAGAGCAGCCTCCCAGGACTGAAAGGGGCTCCAGGAAAGCTGGGGAGGGGCTCTTGATCAGGGAGGGCAGGGACAGGATGAGGGGGAAGGTTTTTCATCTGAAAGAGGGGAGATTGAGATGAGATCTTAGGGAGAAATGTTTTGCTGTGAGGTTGGGGAGGCCCTGGCCCAGGTTTCCCAGAGCAGTGGTGGCTGCCCCATCCCTGGAGGTGTTCAAGGCCAGGTTGGATGGGGCTTGGAGCCCCCTGATCCAGTGGGAGGTGTCCCTGCCCGTGGTAGGGGGGTTGGAACTGGATGGGCTTTGAGGTCCCTTCCATCCCAATCCATTCTGTGATTATTCTGGTGTTAATGGTAAAGTTTCTGGTTTTCCACCGCGCAGGGATAAGGGAGCCAGGGAGGCTGCTCCACACAAGCCCCAATCAATGGTCCAAATCTTCCAGGGTAACACAAAGATACCACGCAGGTCTATGCAGTGAAACAATATTCTCAAAAAGAAATTTCATTTGTCATCATTGAGCCAAAATTAAATCTCCAGAGTCCATGGAACCTAATAGGCAATATTTAGAGATCAAGACAGAAAATTAAGGCTGTCTTGTGGCAGTTATTTCTGCATGGCTTTAACGTATTTCTTCATGAAATTTAATGTCACCTAAAAGGGCATTCAGTGACTAGATTCTGTTATTATTTACAGCCTATTATCTAAAGTACAACACACGTAAGAGCTCCATACAGAAAAGGAGTATTTAACAGCAGTCAATGAATAAAACTGTCATCGGCGACATCGGTGTCTCCACAGAATAATGGGACATCACGAGGTAGGAAAACATTGAGCTTCATTATCTGAAAGGAGAATGCTTTGAACTTGGCAAGCGATAAAAGGAAAAGTATGATGGTATAAATAACCCTCCTTAATAGCATCATCATAAAACACACCACCCTAATTAGCACCACCTGCCAGGCCTGCCTGAGTTATGCTGCATGCTGGGGGTGAGCTCCCAGGTTTAAGTGAGCCCTGTGGTGAGCAAGATTATCTTCACATCTGCTCTTGTTATCGTGCTTTTAGCCATCATCAACCACTGCATTAAGTCGCAACCACAGTGTGGATGGTTGGACCTGATAATCTTAGAGGTCTTTTACAACCTTAATTCTATGGTCATCTTCTTCTGAACACTTATAATTTGCTCTTAATTAATACTGGCCAGTTTCACTGTCCCTCCCCTGGTTGCACCCTGCAACCCAGTCCTCACTAACCCATTATTGCTTGTGCACAGTCCCTACATCTCCCATTTCACATCACTGTGTGTGTCCACACAAGCTCCTCCACTCAACCCCTTTCACATCTTGCACTGTAATCATAGAATGGTTTAGGGTGGATGGGACCTTAAAAACTCATCTAATCCTGACCCTCTGACATAGGCAGGGACACCTCCCCCTAGACCAGGCAGCTCAAAGCCCCATCCCACCTGCCCTTGAACACCTCCAGGGATGGGGCAGCCACAGTTTCCCCGGGCAACCTGTGCCAGTGTCTCCCCATCCTCATTACAAAGAATTTCTTTGTAATGTCTAAACTACATCCCTTCCCTTCCAATATAAAGCCTTTCCCCCTCACCCTATCACTCCAGGCTCCAATAAAAGGTTCCTCCTCAGCTTTCCTGGAGCCCTTTTCAGTACTAGAAGGCACTATAAGGTCCTCCTGGAGCCTTCTCTTCTCCAGGCTGAATAAGCCCAACTCTCTCAGCCTCTCCTCACAGCAGAGGGGCTCCAGCCCTTTGATCACTTTAGCAGCCTTCTCTAGGCCCGTTCCAACAGTTCCATAATGTTCTTAAGTTGAGGATCCCAGAGCTGGACACGATACTCCAGGTGGATGTCTCACAAGAGCAGACTAGAGGGGAAGAATCACCTCCCTTAATGTGCAGTTATGCCTTGACCCATTCTTCCCTGTAAAAATCTCTGCTGTTCAAAAACCCAAGCTACGCAAAGCACAGAGCAGGGAGAGCAATCCATAACAAGCCTGAGCCAGAGCCCAAGCAGACCAAAGGGAAGCTTTCCAGCACAAACTATGGCTTTCTTCTCTCTCAGATGCCACAACTGTTCCATATACAAACTCCTAGGAGTTGAGGAACAACCCTTATGAGAAAGCAGTACAGCCTCACAACTCCCCGTGGTTGAAGCTGTGCAGGATGCATGACCCTGTCGACAAGACAGAAGTCATTTTCACTGCTTTAACATTTGTCTCAAGCTCACTAAAGCTCCCACCTACAGACAGAAAGACATCTTGACAGAGTAAAAGTGACAACAAATAGAAATTCACAGCACCAGTTCCACAGCCGAGCTGGGATGCTTCGAGGATAAAAGAAAATTTAAGCAGTCACATCCATAGGAAGGCATCAACATCTCTTTCTTTCTGTGTTTACAGCAAATAATGTGAATATTTCAGTTTAAGTAGAAGGCAGCTCTCTCTCCCCACACTCGTGTAGGTTGCTGTCCTCAATGAGCTCGACTTCAATAATGAAAGAAACCCTTCTTAATCATCATTTTCATTCTTCTGCAGTGGCAGATAGATTCCAATTGGCTACTGCGTTGCCCTACAGTCTAAACTAAGAAGGTTCAGAGTACATCTGCCCTCTCCTGTCCCATTCATGAAACAGTGAGATGTTCTTCAACCTAGGATTTTCCTTAGAAATTCCACCTCCTTCCATTTCATTGGAAAATGCAGAATTCCTCAGCAAGACCCTGCTCCCAATTGTTATTCTATTGGATCACACCAGTCCTGGCAAACTGAGAAACCAAAAGGAATGTTTTTAGCTGATGTGGTCTAGCGTATAAATACATCTGCCTAAGAATATATGAATAAAAACATCTTTAAAAAAACCATCTGGATTGGTCTTCTCTGAGCAGCTGATGTTTCAACCCACAGATGCCCAAACTCAAAATGTGAATCCTTTGTTTCCATCTTCATTTTGGAAGTTCAAACTGGGGTACTTAAGGGAAAGCTTATAGAAATTTCACACATATTCCCTTCTATTCCATCATCTAAGGTGGCACAGATCAACATCTTTCTTGAGAAGAAACCTAGCTGCAAAGCTAGACTGGTAGTGCCTTCCCTCCTTTGTTTTAAATCATGTGGTTGGTTCATCAGGGAGGGAAAGGGTTTCAGTCCATAGGCGTGTAATTATTTTGCTTGCACATACCCTTATTTTGCAATTTCTAGATCCATTGAAGCATTCCTTCTCTGCCTTACCAAGGATTTGCATTCAATGTGGGGGGAAAAAGTTCTCCCGGCACTGAATAGTTTACATTAATCAGATCATCATTTCTCTACGCTTAACTGATTCTTTGAAATTAAATTATTTGCTCACTTGCTAACTAGAAGTAGGTAAATTGTTTCTGGAGAACAGAAAACTTGCCAGAGCGTGCAGTTGGAAACTACAAAAGAATTGAATTTACTAAAACACTCCAGTAAAAATTTACTAAATGCTTTCAGATCAGAAAAAAAAAGCAATAGGAAAAGGTGAAGAACTCAACTCCTACCAACATGAAGGTGGCAACAAAAGTGACTGTAAACCCCAGTCTCGGATCTACTTGTCCCGTTCTGCTCCCCGCTGGTGCAGCCCCACCTTGAGCACTGGGGGCAGTTCTGGGCACCACAGGATAAAAAGGATCTAAAGCTACTGGAGAATGTCCAGAGGAGGGCACGGAGTTGAGGAAGGGTCTGGAGGGGAAGTGTGTGAGGAGAGGCTGAAGTCCCTTGGTCTGTTCAGCTGGAGAAGGGGAGACTGAGGGGGGACACCTCATCACATTCTACAGCTTCCTCACAAGGGGAAGAGGAGGAGCAGGTGCTGAGCTCTTCTCTCTGGTGACCAATGACAGGACCTCAGGCAATGGCAGGAAGGTATTTTTGTGCAGTGGTTAGAGCCTCATCCTGGGATGCAGGAGCTCAGCTGGGCATAGGCAGTAGAGCAACCTCAATGAGCATCCACAACATCTGCATAAATGGCCCTTGCTGCTGTAACACCATGGGGAAGGATTTGTCCTTTGACCACATGCCAATTTTAGTGTTCTTGATCCTTTATTAATACTTTTTAATCTGCTCAAAAGAAAGCACTTTCTTATCTGCTGTACAGAGGATTATGTGAAATCAATGTGGGGTTTTTTTCCTTAAGTTATTTAAAGGAAAAAAAAAAAAAGAGGATCTAAATTAGGTCGGTCCTAAAACTGATTTTTATGTATTCTATCATTTTTGAAACTAAAAACTATAACTGAGCAGCACTCTCTGTTTCCTGTTCTCACTGGCAGGGGTTACCATCAATGGTGCTGCACACACACCCAGGGCACTGCTTGTAATCCCAGACCTTATTCCAAACCAATCCCATTCAGGAAGTTAAACTGAATTCCATTCATCACTGATAAATTTTGTGCTTAAAATGCTAAAATTAAAAAAAAAATGCATATGCACATACACACCCCAACAATATTTTAAATGCAGATGGCAGATACGTGTCTGCACTGAGCAGCCCTAAATCCAAAGCCTAAGCCTGGAAAGCAAACAGCAAACCCAGAGGGAGCAAAACAGAGCACAAAAGGTCAAAAACAACCACGTGAGTACCAGGTCCATGAAGATGCCCACTGAAGTGAAGAAGATGCTACAGAGTGTCTCAGGTAACTCTGAGCACAAGACCAGGTATTTCTGTCCTGCTAATTTGACAGGCTGAGCCCCTGGGAAGCTTCAGGCTGAACTCAATATCAGTATTTTCTTGCTCTACCTTGTTTATAACCAAAAGCAATGCATGGTTGGTGTGAGTAATTAGTCACAGCCACAGCAAGATGGTCCCATAGATACATCAAGCTTGAGAACACACGTATGAACTGATTAAAACCAGGCTCTGTAATAACTCCACCTTAGGCTGCATGTAACCAATTAGCTTTTTTTGTTAATACCACTGTTTTAAGCTGTATGTTTTTCTGTAATTGTTTTCATTTTGCTGTGTATCTGCCTAGCCATAAGCTATAAAAATGCAACAGTAGCTGCCCATTAATCCTAAAGAACAGGACACACATCATAGTCTGGCACCACTTAGAGCACTAATTAAGGGAACGAGTGGCTTGAATATACCACGTGCTTTCCTCCCTGATGTCTTCTGGAAAAATCACTCTGCTGTTTTCTCCTAACCTACCCAACGCTCCTGTTGGAATTTCACAGCCACTGGGCTGGATATTCTCAATGCAAATCGGTGCAGCACCCATGAAGCTGCACCAGCAGAGGAGGTGGCCTTTTGCTTTCCCTCCACCTGGCATCCAGGAGAAGTTGTCACTCACTCACTGGGGCCAGAGAGATTTTTTTGTTTTGTTTTATAGCTCCATAGAAAGGAAATTTAATGATTCACCAGAATAACCATTCCAGCTGGTAAAAGTTCACATTGAATATTTATGCCTGGAAGGGTGACAGCCGAGAAACCTTGATGTGTGCATTTCTTATCCTCATTACACCAGATACAGTGAGAAGTAAACAGTGGCATTTAAAATTTGAGGCTGTTACAGGAAATTATGGTGCCTATTAATGATAACTTTTATATCACTACAACTGAGTTTCAATCTATATACACAGAGTGCTAAGAGCAACCAGGCCAGGATGTAGACTCAACTCTCTTCAAAACTACTGGGAAAGCTGTTTTTTTCCATTAGTATTTCTATTAATTTTATCAGTTAGGGTCATTTTATAGAGGACAAGTACTTGACCTTTATGTGTCCTAGTCAAACAGTCACATGTAACCTAGGATTTAAAACCTCTTCCATTTTGCATATGGCATTTGATATACAATTGTTGTTTATTATTCATATCAAATCTCTTCCTGGCAGAGACAAAAAAAATGCCTTTTCAGTTACAGTTGAGTTCACGCCACCTCTATTCAAACCTTGATCCCATTACTGTGAATGTAGCTCACCTCAATATCATATCTCATAAACATTTTGTAGCCCAAATCTGAATGCAGCAAACACTCCTTATGGCCAAGAAGGCCTGATAAAATATCTGTGCCCAAACTGGTTTTAAATGATTGCCACACAGAAAACCTTGGGCTGGCTCCACAGTAATTCACAGGTTATTATATTCCCAAATTATGGTGGCCTCCAGTTTGCAGCAAAAGCTGAATCTCACAAAGATGATGATTGTGTCATAAAACTGATCAATGAAAATTAGTATTGGACTATGAGAATTGCATCTCACAATGGCTGAAGTGTTTTAAATTCCTGTTTGGTTAAGAGGCAATATCACATTGCTATAAATGCACAATAGAAATGCATTTCCCACTGAACCCTTATCACTGAGGCTTTAAATCTCAGTGACAGTTATTTGACATTGAGCCTGATAAGAAGCAGCACAACCACAGAGGTAGGTTGGGTGCTTTCCTGTGCTTCATTCGAAGTCACTACCAATGACACAAGAAAACTTCACACAGTTGGCTGTTGTTTCCTTCCTGCAGAGCTGTGTCGAGTTGTTCAATCCCAACAAAGGTTTCCCCAATTCAAAGCTCAAATCATAGCATTATCTGGGTTGGAAGAGACCTCCAAGATTATCAAGTCCAACCCTTAACCCAACACTATCATGATTACCAGATCATGGCACTAAGTGCCACATCCAGTCTTATTTTAAAAACCTCCAGGGATGGTGACTCCACCCCCTCTCTGGACAGGCCATTCCACTGCCTGATTGCTCATTCTGTGAAGAACTTTTTCCTGATATCCAGCCTAAACCTTCCCTGGCAGAGTCTAAGCTCGTGCCCTCTTGTGCTGTTGCTGGTTGCCTGGGAGAAGAGTCCGACCCCCACCTGTCTACAGCCTCCTTTCAGATATTGTAGAGAGTGATGAGGTCACCCCTGAGCCTCCTCTTCTCCAGGCCAAACAACCCCAGCTCCCTCAGCCTCTCTTCACAGGACTTGTGCTCAAGTCCCTTCACCAGTATTGCTGCTCTTCAATCCATTCAGTTCCTCATGGAGATGGCACACTGCACGTGACAGCTGTTAGTTTAACCCACACTTTCTTTCAAGAACATCACAACACTTGAAAAAACTCATAGAATATTTTGTGCTAGGAAAGCCCTCTCAGCTCATCCAGTCCAACCATCAGCCCAGTCCCTCTGTGCCTGCTGAATCATGTCCCCAAGTGTCACATTCTCAGGCTTTTTGAGCTCTCCAGGGTGGAGACTCCACCACTGCCCTGTGTAGCATCTGCCAGGGCTTCACCAATCCTTCAGTAAAGAAACCTCCTCTTGTGTAACTTGAGGCCATTTCCACTCATCCCACCCCTTGCTACCTGGGAGAAGAGACCAGCATCCACCTCAGCACAACCTCCTTCCAGGGAATTGCAGAGAGATGAGGTCTCCCCTCAGCCTCCTCTTTTCCAGGATAAACAGCCCCAGCTCCCTCAGGCACAAATATGCAAGCAAGGATGTTTTCTTTCCTCCATTAATACATACATTTTGTGGATTGCCTCTCAAATATTATCTTAAGACACTATTTTCCAGTCAGAAAGCTATTTGTCCCTACTCGGAGCACATTGTACCAGAAGCTGTAAAACAACATATGCTCCTACAAGGAACATTTAAATTTTCATGTTGTCTTTACCAAGAAACCTGGGATTTAACATTTAAAGATCATTACGTGAATAGCTGGTATGAATAAACACATTTCTCTCTTAAGTCCTGTTTTGGGGGACTTTAATTAAAGCACCATATAAGTTTTACCATACAGTAAAGTATAAAAGTTGTTCCTGAGCCCTGTATTCACTCACAATATCTATTTCTCCTACCCTTTACCTTCTCATCTATTTGTGTTTCCTAATGAGCTCATGAAAATAGCAGGATCTGGCACATTCCCAGTGTAATGGGTCCCTATTTTGACAGGACTCACGCAATTTAAGTAATGGATGCATTTCATAATCACCCTCGTCATAATTAGATAAAACTGCACTTCAGGAGGCTTTCACTTTGCAGGTGCAGCGTTTCAGAAGCAATCACCACAGCTCCTGTGGTACAGATCCATTTGTCAACTTGAATTCTTCAAATTAAAAGCCATCACTTTCTGGACAAGATGCTGAATCTTAACTCCTGCTACTGTAACACTCGTGTGTTATCCTTTCCCATCAACAGGATTCCTGCCTTTGCAGCATTAAATCAAATCAACACACCAATTGATTTCCATGACAAAGGTCACAGACTTAGGGTTATACATGTTCCTGGGACCCTTCCTGGCTCAAATATCCAAGAAATAGATGTATATACTGATAAAAAACTGGAAGAGATGCTAAGCATCAGTTTTTCCATGTATACTTGTGACTAATTTTAAATATACAAATAAAATTATTTTCATCCCTTTTATATGTTTGTCAAAATCCATTTCTCAGACTGCATCCATATTAAAAAAAAGGCATTTTTTTTCCAGACTGAAGATATTGTTATTACATCCATGGAGTGTTCACTAAAAATAAACCCCAAGCTAATGCACCTGGAGGAGTAATAGTGACAGTAACCTCCAGAAAGGACACTGGCTGGTTTGCTGATGTAGGAATATCTGGATTGATCCACTATATTTTCCAATTTCACACAATATTGACATACTTTATGGCAAAAGACCACCGGTACAGTTCTTTGCTCTTCAGATTTGCTATGATGGGATTGTTCTGCTGAGCTGTAGACTACAGATATGTGGTGCTGACTACTGAAACTCCCTACAGACAGCCCGAACAATGCACACAGAAACTCTGCTTTCAGAAAGACAGCCAAGTTCTGCCTTAATTTACAACCGCACCAGTGAGAACTGAGGTACCAGAGGGAGCACAGGGAAAGGGATAATTGAGCCCCTGAGTCTTTTTTTGCTTTTGAATGCTCCAAGGTCATTGGCTCCATCTCTTTTCTCTGCCCCATCCATCACTGCTAGTTTATAATGGTTATCAGCAAGTAATCTGTCATGACTTCCCATTGTAATACACACTACCAAACACTGAATACTATGAGCTCCAAGCCTCAATTTCCTACTTAAAAATTAAACTGAAAGACGCTCAAACCCCAAATTACAAAGACTTAGCTAATCTCCTTTTCTTGCTCTTGGTCACCACATAGAAGCACATCTCAAAACCTTTCATTTAACTTTTTATCTTATCTGGCTTTCATTTGACATTGTGTAGAGGCTTTGGAAAATTCATAGAATCCTAGAATGCCAGGTTGGAAGGGATCTCAAGGATCATCTGGTCCAACCTTTTTATGGTTGGTGTTAGTGTTGGGTTATAGGTTGGACTTGATGATCTCAGAGGTCCTTTCCAACCTTATGATACTGTGATCTGTAGTTTAAATGAGATGGCTCAGCCCCTGTCAAGCTGAGTCTTAAAAGTGCCCAGTGCAGAGGAATCCACTGCTTCCCTGAGGAGATTATTCCAAAGTTCACAATTCCAATTCAATTCACAAGGGAAATGCTTCAGAGGGTGTTCACTGGACATAACAGAAAGTCCCCAGTAACTTGTCTTTGACAGCAGCACTGACCATGTCCATTTTTCCTAGAACACATCTGACCTAGCAGTCTCATCCATTCTCCTTTCCAGACAACAATTAATCTTCCACTGCATTAAATACCTTTGATAACATAAAATCACAGAATCATTAAGGTTGGAAAAGATCTACAAGATCATCCAGTCCAACAGCCAATCATGCAGTAGCTGAATTTATTTCACAGGATGTGATCCAGCCCCTCTGTCACGTTTTTGGGATGCAAGAGGGTGACAGAAGTGGCTTTCTGACCACATGTGGATGGGATCGTCCTCAGCCCCTCAGAGGAGAGCATTTCCAGAGAGCCAGATGTTATCACTGTAAGATAAATCAACCCAGTGCTCAAGTCTACGATAGAGGCAGTGGCTTAGGTCCTCCATAACCCTTCCCAGATCATTCAGAAAACAAAATGCAATTTTATTGTCCTCGGGCTCCTTGTCAGGACTTAGTCATGAGGTTTCACACAAGCCAAGCCAGGTCCTTTTGTCAGATCTGTGCAGACCAACACTTCCACCCAGCTTGGTGTCATCCACAAACTTTTGCTCAGCGTGCGCTCCATCCCTTCCTCCAGATCATTGATAAAGATATTCAACAGGACTGGAGCCAGCACTGAGCCCTGGGGAAAACCACTCGTGACTGGTTTCCAAATAGATTTAACTCCATAAGAGTTAAAGACATAAATCCAGTTTATGGATTTTTCTCAATTGTAGCCTAGTCAGCCCAAAGACCCAATCTGGTTCAAAAAAGAAGAGCATCTAGCAAGAGAGAAAATACCCACTTTGCTAGTGAAGTCTATGAAGAATCCATTAGAAGAGGACAGAGAGGAAAAAAGGGGTTTGCACAGAAAGCTTCTGACAGGTTTTCACTTTTAAAAATATCGTTATAAACTTATATTGATGCAAAATATTGACATCTGTGATATTTATGTGATACACACAATGGGTAACATACATCTCAGTGTCATAAGACCAATAGTTACACATCTAAGTTGGCAGCTCTTCCATATCCTTGGAGTTCAAAGACAGACACGTGCAGAGGGTGATTCATCTGACTCACCTTAGACATCTGCCGGAAGAGGAGAGGAACCAGTCTTTGAAGGCAAATATTTCACTCCACTGGCTATAAATGAGCCCGAGGTGACAAGCCTACACACAGAGGTTAAAGGCTTACTTGAAGCAGGGATGGTACATCCCACTCCATAGAAGAATTTGCCCTTATTCACAGAGGAGTTGAGGCCAGAGCTCCAGGGCTGAGATTAAAAATTCTTCTCCATATCGATTGGAAAACTGATTAGGAACATTTAAAATGCAACCATCCAGCTGAGGTCTCTGTGTGTCTCTGGTTTAAAATTGCCATTCTCACACTGCTAATGAACATATGGTCCATGAAGTTCACATGGGATCACTGAGGTTGGAAGAGATACCTTGGAATCACCTTGTCTAACCCCCTGCTCAAGCAGGGACACATTAAGCAGGTTCCCAAAGGAGGGGGCTGCACGTGCTCTTTTCTGGGAGGTCCATGTCATGTTGGGACACAACAGCCCCAAGCAGTGCTCCAGGCTTGGGGCAGAGTGGCTGGAGAGCTGCCTGGAGGAGAAGGCCCTGGGGGTGTTGGTTGGCAGGGGCTGAACATGAGCCAGCAGTGGCCCAGGGGGCCAAGAGGGCCAATGGCATCTTGGGCTGTGTCAGACACAGCGTGGGCAGCAGGAGCAGGGCAGGGATTGTGCCCCTGCACTGGGCAGGCCACACCTTGAGGGGTTGGAGCACATCCAGAGAAGGGGAAAAGGCTGGAGAAAAAGAGTTATGAGGAGCAGCTGAGGGCCCTGGGGCTGTTTATCCTGGAGAAGAGGAGGCTGAGGGGAGACCTCATCCCTGTCTCCAACTGCCTGAGAGGAGGTTGTGGGGAGGTGGGGGTTGGTCTCTTCTCCCCAGTGACAGGGGATGGGAGGAGAGGAAATGGCCTCAAGTTGTGCCAGGGGAGGTTCAGATGGGATATTAGGAAATATTCATTCATGGAAAGAGTTCTGAGGCCCTGGCAGAGGCTGCCAGGGAGGGGGTGGAGTCCCCATCCCTGGAGGGGTTTAAAAGGTAGGCAGATGAGTTTCTTAGGGACATGATTTAGTAAAGGGGCAGGTAGGGTTGGACTCGATCTCAGAGGTCTTTTCCAACCAGATGATTTCATGATTCTATGTCCTGTTTATCCCAAAAAAAGTTTAAGCAGGGCCTGCTCAGAACAGAGAACTCCACATAAAGTCATTCAGAAATTCCCACCCAGGGAGATGCGAAAGATGAGAAATGAGAAGCACAGTGGCTCTCAAACAAGGTTATTTACAACACTCAACAGGAGGTGGGGGCATGAACTCTCCAGAAATGTTGAAATATAGATCTGACTCTGGGTGTTGTCGTGCCTCACCAACAGTGCACTCAATCAAAATCAAATAAGAAAGATTTCACACCGCTGCTGTCGCTGCTGCTTCTGTTTTACAGTGGCATTACCACCTGGCTTGGAGCCTACGAGAAAAAACCTCTCTGCTGTGAGCTCCCAGGTAGCAAACAGTTAAAAGGATAACCTCCAAAACCCAAAACTTTCCTTAAATGGAAAACCAGTGGGGCTTGCAAGGTAGTAGCCACACTTTAAAAGTGGGATAGCAAAATAGCTGAATCCAGGGAAAACACTCCTCTTCCCAAAGGCCATTCCCATCACTTCGTTGGCTGCACTGATGTGGGGTGGCCCCAGAAACTCCTCATCATCCAGCTGTGACACACTTGGCTCATCACACACTAAGATGCCCCTCACCAGCTGTGGGGCAGCTGTTGGCAATGATCATGGGTTACCCCAAGGAAGAAAGAGCAGAGCAGAAATAAGAGACAGAGCTAAAGCCAAACTGGGTAAGGGAAGCTTCTTCCAAACCCAGTCCTACAGGAGCACTGGCATTATGGATTTTGTCAAAGCAGTCTCTGCAAGTAATTCCTGTGCCAAGTGATGTTTCCAATTGCTCCTGGGATTAGCATTATTCTTTCTAGTACATGGAACAGAAAGACACCCAGAGGCTGGTGAGGGGGCTGGTGAACAAGCCTCACGAGGAGCACCTGAGGGTCCTGGGGCTGTTTATCCTGGAAAAGAGGAGGCTGAGGGGAGACCTCATCCCTGTCTCCAACTGCCTGAGAGGAGGTTGTGGGGAGGTGGGGGTTGGTCTCTTCTCCCCAGTGACAGGGGATGGGAGGAGAGGAAATGGCCTCAAGTTGTGCCAGGGGAGATTCAGACGGGATATTAGGAAATATTCATTCATGGAAAGAGTTCTGAGGCCCTGGCAGAGGCTGCCAGGGAGGTGGTGGAGTCCCTATTCCTGGAGGTGATTAAAAGATGGGCAGATGAGTTTGAGGGACATGGTTTGGTAGTGGACAGGTATAGCTGGGCTCAATGATCTCAGAGGTCTTTTCCAGCCAGATGATTCCATGAAATCTCCAACTCTCTGGGTCTCAGGGAGGAATTATTTAAAAATAGTCCTTATCTTCTGGAAATCTGTCTCTCAGCAAACTGCACTTTTCATCCAAGGCACTCTTCTAGGAATGGTACAAGAGTATTAGCATGAAGGTGCTGAGAGTGTATGTGATTGTATGTCCTGTAAAATGCAGAAAATGTGCAGAAAAAGGAACTGAACTTCCCTGAAAGCTCTGTCAGCTGAAGGAAGAATTAGGCAAGATGCTCAGGAGCTCATGGCTGGCTTTGAACCTCTAGAGTGAGGACAAGGTAAAATCAAGCAGGATGTCCCACTGGTGGGACACATCTCCTTTCTGAGTCAGGGAAGGGTGACAGGAGGTTTCTTTGATTCCATAGGGCTGAATTAGCTGGGGAACTGGGCACACAAACACAGGTTGGTAGCCATGAGTTTGCTTACAGTCAGCCAGCTCAGAGCCAAGACCGAGGGGTTCAGGTCCTTCTGCCTCATACGTGTCACGTGCCACAGTCCATAGCAGTGGAGAAAATCTAAAGCATGCACTTTGAAGTAGACCCATTCCCTATTACACCAGAAATCAGGCAGAAAAAAAAGAATGCAATAGCCTCCTTTCTTCAGAGAAAGACCTCTTTTTGGTCTCTCTTCTTGCCCATCATGAACTTTCCAATCCAATAAAAATCTGCTAAACCCAAAGCATCATCCTGCAGCAGTAACAAAACCAAACTGACCCATAACCAAGATCTGTCATAGACTACTTTTGTGATCCTCCTACAAGCAAAATGAGTATCTGGTTATTGCCTGATCTCCTGGAGACTCAGAGCTAAAAATCACAGGATACATTCCCTGTCCTCCCTTCCCACCAGAACAACAGAGAAAACCATTTTAATGTATTGAACTGGCTACTACACAAATCTGAACGACTTCTACAGCATCCAGCTGAAGGAGCAGTGAACAGAAACACAAGATTAACAGAGTTTCCTTTGTTGTTTTCCAGGCCACAAGAAAAACAGCCTTTAAGCTAGTTATTATCCCATGTCTTATACCGAGCTCAAGCAAACACAAGCAGCATTTAAAGCCCTAAATGGGCTTGTGAACGAGTGGACTTCAGGGCAGCTTTACTCTCACATTCATCCTCACTTCATCTCTACCTACAGAGGGATCAAAGGTGCATCTGCTGCCTCCAGCTCGTGCCAGGAAACCCAGGCTCTTTGCTTTATACATCACTCTTCAGCCAAACAGAGCTGGTTGCACTGTTAAGTAATAGATCAACGTAAGGGCTGCCTTTTGATCAGAGTTCACACAGATACATCATTAAAGCTCTAGTGATCAGCAGGCTGCGTTTCTGATGATCTATTAATGTAATACATCATCAGGATGCAATTTAGGAATGATTAATTAGCAGGATATGCCACCAGAGCTCCGTTGTGGTAGGGAGGCATTACTCTCCAGCGGGCCCTGGCAAATCCAAAAGCATGACAGATTGTGTTTTTAAAGACTTTTTTAAAAAACATATAAATGAGGTGTGTGCCACTGCAAGCAAATTACATGCAGAGTCAATAACATGCCTGAGGATCCCTGGTACTTTTGGTTCCAGACCACAGAGAAGACTTCCAGTACCTGAAGGGGCTCCAGGAAAGCTGGGGAGGAACTTTTACAAGGGTCTGGAGTAACAGGATGAGGGAGAAAGGCTTTAAGTTGGAAAGGGGGATATTTAGATTAGACATTAGGAAGAAATTCTTTGTGATGAGGGTGGGGAGGCCCTGGCCCAGGTTGCCCAGAGCAGTGGTGGCTGCCCCATCCCTGGAGGTGTTCAAGGCTGGATGGGGCTTTGAGCTGGAAGTGTCCCTGGCCATGGCAGGGGGGTTGGAACTGGCTGGGATTTGAGGTGCCTTCCAACCCAAGCCATTCTATGATTCCATGATCTCAGCTCTGCTCTAATATGAGGCTGATTAGAGTGTGCAATAATTGGGTCTACTTCTATTAGTACCCAGCTTGGCCTTGACATTGGAGCTGCTGAGCATGAACTCGGTAGCAAACCTCAAACAGCAGCTTGGCTTTCCAGCCATCACCCCTTCACAGAGCTCAGCTAATAATGAATCTCAGGGATGGCTTAGCAATTTTGCATTATTATTCATTTCCATTTCAGTGATTAAGCCCTCTCCGTGCTACGTGCAGCAGCCCTGGGCTGTTATCCTGTATCACACCAGCACTGGGAAGAGGGCAGTGCCATCCCACCAGCTTCTTACAGCTGTAATGCCAGATGCTGAGTGGATCTAAAATGGGAAATGTTGAACAACAGGTGGATGCCTGATGTGAACACACATTTTCGGCCAAGATCTAAGCAGAAGGTATCAGAAAATCTGTGTTTGCTTGGAAGATGCACAGATTTTCCAGACTCCTGAGCCCCACACTGATCACCCAAGGCATGGTGAGTTCTCCAACGGGACCCAGCTGTCCAGAAGCAGTGAGAAGAGCCAGCCAGAGGAGATTCTGGCAGCACGACAGGGGGGGGTTTATTATTTCAGTTGTTTCTCAAGTCACAGTCCCACCAACTGCTTTTCTTCAGCCAAGGTGGCTGAAGGTGGAGACCAGGATCACCCACAAGATCAGGCAAGAAGATGTGATCACTCCAAGAGACAGATTTATTCCCACATAGACCACAAAGAGTCCAGAGAAGATCCCATAATCCCAGGACTCCCACAGGATGAGGAAATCTAGGAACCTGCCTGGTCCAGGGATGCTCTTACATGGTTAGGGATCCTTTTGAGGCTCAGACACAGCTGATGGGTGTGATCAGCAAGTACCAAAACTTCATGGCAGAGGAAGCTGAGCATCCCATCCCCCCAAAAAACCTGTTCAAGCCCACCAAGCACTGAAACCATTCCCAACAGGTACCATAAACAGAAAAGAAATCCCTGCCCAACCTTTTGATGGCCAAGTCTCTATTCGATGCTGCCCACCAGAAATCAAGGGTACTACAGAGATCTCCTCCACCCTTCATTTCAGTTTGATGCCAGCATCATGCTTATGGATGCAATTTGAGTTGTCGAGGCACTCATAGCATTCCAGCTTAACATACAACCTCTAAGCACTTCATTTTACTTCAACAGTCAAGAGAAATTAGAGACATTTTTAAATTTCAAGACCCAGATTACTCTCATAAAATTTCTCTCTTAAGCCCATGCCAAGCTCAGCCTCATTAATTGCTTATTTGGTCATTATTATTAAAGCTGATAATCATAATCACATATTAAACGAGTTGACAAAGAATGCGTATCACATTATAAGCCTGCCAAAGCTTTTCTGAATTTTCATCCATCCTTGCATTTGAAAATGGAGTTGATTCCTCAGTTTTGATTTTCACAATAGGTTAACATTTATGTTGCTCAATGACTTTAATACACAGGCAGAGGAGAATGAATCCCTTATTGTCATGTAGGACGCGCCGGCACTCGCGAGCACAACACTCCCAGCTCTGTAATTAAGTTCCTTCTCCAACAGAACAAAGCAAAACACCCATTTTTGCAGCTGAGTATGGCAATAATTAGAGATCATCACTACAAGATTGCATGCAAAAAGTACTGACTGATGCTCTTGCTGCATCTATGGCAAGAGGAGGAGGTGTTCCACCACACATTGCAATTAGGGTGACCGTGAGTTCTTTAGGAATTAGGAAGTCATGAGGAATCCAGTGGAGACAATTATCTCCCCATAGCAGAGCAGCTCACCAGAGGGGGAGCATAAGGAGGCAATGAGCAGGAGACACTTATTCTTTCAGTTAAGTGAATGTATCCTCATCTTTGTTAATGGAAAAGCACTTTAGTTTGAAATCCAGGAACGCAGCAGTCAGCACCACTGTCCTCTTCTGAAGGCAGAGTAAAATTAGGAGCTAACAGTGCACAGCCACTAGTGCAAGCAGACTGCTATCATTTATTGCTTGCTCTACTCTCTCCAGTGGTGGTAGTGCAGCTCCATCCTCTTCTTTTTAGCCAGTACCTGTTTATTTCAATACTGACAGAACTGAAACTGCTGATGGCATCATCCAGCCAATGCCACCGATAGGGTACAGATGCACCTGGGGAGCACAACCCCCCAGGAATGCATCCCCACACGATCT